>OW026358.1:139952526-142452526 GCA_932273835.1 Sarcophaga variegata | reverse complement strand
ACGCCTAAAACACTTAATAGCCTGTACAGGATTCCCAATTATACGCCAATAGTTGCCAATATGATGATAAAGCTCCGCTGACAAAGGATTTTGTTTTTTAAAACGTTTTAAACGTTTTTCTAAGGCTTCAATATTAAAATTTCTATAGTCTTCTTGATCGTGAGTGTGTAAAAAGAAATAAATGACCTAAAAAGTTTATATTTCATATAAATCATTTTGGGTTACTAGAATAAAAAAGGTTTCCAATAAGGACGAATTATTATGTTGGATTATGTTTACTAGAACAACATAAATGCTGTTATTATGAATCCATTAGTACGCTACCAAGTTAACACGACTATTTGTCAAACTGAATACCTTGATTGAATTGAATGAGCTATAAAGAGTCAAACAGAATAAGGAGGCAAACATACAGTGATGACTATATTTACGTTAAATCAGATTTCTTCCAACTTAACATCCAGCTGCATTAAAAGCCAATTAAAAACTGGCATTCTTGCATCTATGCCCTTGTCAAAACGATATTTTGTACACATTATACAATTAATTATTAAACTATCCTCATTGAAAAACCTTTTATATTGTTTTTAAAGAGGTACAAATATGAACTTACATCTGGCTCCGGCATAAGAGGAGTTTGTTTATGCTTGTACTGTGCTCCTAGGTTAATAATATAATCATAATCCGTATAATTTAATGGCTGGCCACAGTCTAGTGTTTCACTGTGACTCTTCGAATTATTTCTTACAACTATTTTGTTTTCCATTTTTACGCTGGATGAATGCGTATGTGCTTTCTTATCTTTAGACTTTAAATTATCTTCAGTCTTTAGTTTTCGTGCCTGTAGCAGAGATTCCAGTGAGTTTTCAGCTGACTGACGTAACCAACCGTGTTGGTGCTCAATACGCGTGGAAGACACAATAGTGAAAAATGTCTCATCTGTGGAATATACTTCAGCCATAGCATTGAAATTGTACATCATATTCTCATCAAATGTAGAATATGACTTGATTGGCTCTTCCACTGCAACGAGTGTCTCAATTTTTCCCGTTTTTGCATTTAATTTCCACATTGTTGAGGTCCTCGAATTGGTCGTCACAAAAATTGAACACAATGTTACGACTGCCAAAAATAAACCCAGCAGCATGTTTTTCTTGGTATCAGCACTATTTCCAGTTTAAATTTTTTTAATTTGGTTGCTTTATATTCAATAATCCGGAGAATTTGGATCAACAATTAATGTCCTTTTTGGTAGAACTATATCAGTTGTTATTTTTATCCCTGTCATTTGAGTCTAAATTAATTTCTGCAATATGGCAACTTTAAAAATAAGTGTTGGCCATAAAAATGGGAAGCTCATTAACGGTAACTTTGTTTAATTTATTAGGAAAGTACTTTTTTAGTAGAAAGTAATATAATTGTGAATGGCAAAAATAATAATAAAAAAATAATTTATAGTTTAATGAAGAAAATATATGCAATATATGTCTTGATACAAACATTTGTGTATGTGTATGTGTTAAAAAATATATAAAATATCGTGTTCATATAAATTTATAGTGTAAAGTAAGAGATTCATTATAAAATTCATTGCAAGTACTTGTGTTGCCAGTTATATGAATCTTGGTGCACGTTACAATGGGTTAAGTATACATTAACAGCTGTTACATATTCACCTCTACCAAGAAAAAAATATCCATACGGTAACACTATAAATGTTTCACGTGTATGTCAATTTAGTACATAAACAATGTATTTTGGGAACGTTTATTAGAATTTGTCTATGAAGTTAAATTAATTACCCGTTTAAAATATAATCTAAATAAATCAAAATGTCCAGAATAATCGTAAAACAGTTGCCCAAAAATGTAAGTGATTTGAACTATATAAAAAGTACAGTGGTCTTATTTAATATACCAAAATTTGTAAACGAATTTCAGATAACAGAGGAAAAGTTGCGAAACTTGTTTGGAGCCAAAGGTACCATTAACGATATGCAGTTGAAATACACGGCTGATGGTAAATTCCGACAGTTTTGTTTTATTGGTTATCAGACTGAAGAAGAGGCTCAACAGGCCATAAAATTTTTCAACAACACTTGTATTCAAACGAATCGTATACGTGTGGAAATGTGTGCGAATTTGGGCAGTGATGCTAAACCACAATCGTGGAGCAAATATGCTAAAGATAACAAAAAAGAAATGGATTTAGAGAAGAAATTAAAAGACACTACATTGAAGGATAGACAAAAAGAAAAGGAGCAAACAAAATTGGACGAAATTTTGGGTGAACATAAAGATGATCCGGAATTTCAGGAGTTTATGAAGGCTCATGAAACCAAACGATCACTTTGGGCGAATGATGCCGCCGAAGCTGAAGTAGTAACAACTGAAGGTAGTGGTCAACCGTTAGATTCTGATGAGGAAAAAAAAGATGTTGAAAACAATGATGACGGCAATGATGAGGATGATGATGAAAGTGAACCAGAGGCGGATGATGTAAAGTTGGCCGAGAAACCTATAAGTGATTTAGATTATATGAAGTCTTTAATGGTTTCATCCTCATCAGATACAGGGAAATCTTCAGACAAGAGTAAAAAATCAAATATTGATCTGTTCACCATTAAAATACATAATGTTCCCTACAAAACAAAACGCCAGGAAGTTCTTAAGTTTTTCAAACCTTTAAAACCATATTCAGTGCGTTTACCTAGCAAAGTTCATGGATTTTGTTATGTGGGCTTTAAAACCGAAAAAGATATGGAAAAGGCCATGTTAAAGAATAAGAGTTTCATTAAAGGTAAACAGGTATTCTTCTCCGACTTTACAGAGAAAAATAAAATAACTAAAGCCAAGCAGGCGGGAAAAGGAGACGACGAAATAAAAGCGCTATCGGAGAAAAATTCGAAATGGAAGAGCCAAGAAGCTGCTCTTAGCAATGAAGAAGATATATCTGAATCTGGTAAAATATTCTTTCGTAATTTGGCCTATACAGTAACTGAAGATGATTTGCAAAAACTTTTCGAGGAATATGGTCCTGTGGCTGAAATTAATTTGCCCGTGGATAACATCACACGTAAAATTAAAGGTTTTGGCACAGTCGCCTTTATGATGCCTGAACATGCTGTGAAAGCTTTTAATAAATTGGATGGTTCGACATTTCATGGTCGCTTATTACATTTAATTCCGGGAAAAAGTGGTAAGGAGGACAAGGAAGAAGATGAAAACGATGCAAGTCTCAGTTTTAAACAGAAAAAGACTTTGAAATTAAAGAAAACCGCACAGAATTCTGTAAGCTGGAATACATTGTTCTTGGGTCCAAATGCTGTTGCTGAAATTTTAGCTAAAAAGTTTGATATGTCTAAACAACGTATTTTAGATACCGATGATGGCGGTTCCAGTGCGGCTGTACGTATAGCTCTGGGAGAAACGCAAATTGTTATAGAAATGAAAAAATTTTTAGAGGAAAATGGTGTACGTATAAATGCTTTCGATAGTCAAAACATAAAACGTTCAAAAACCATAATATTAGCGAAAAATTTACCGCCTGATACAACTGTACAAGAGTTGACAACAGTTTTTGCCAAATTTGGACCCATAGGTAGAATAGTATTACCGCCCAGCGGAGTAACTGCCGTTATAGAGTACTGTGACCCTTCAGAAGCGAGACAAGCCTTTAAGAAATTGGCTTATAGCAAATTTAAAAACGTACCTTTATACTTAGAATGGGGCCCAGAGGATACATTCACTGCCACACTAACAGGAGAACCATTAATACCAAAACAAGAAAATGTACCAACAGAAACAAATGAGTCAGGCGAACAGGATACACAAGAAGAAAGTAAAGTGGAGGAAAACGCTGAGGAGGAAGAGGAAAACAATAATGATGAGCCACCTGAACCTAATACCACACTATTTTTGCGCAACCTGAACTTTAAAACCGAACAAGACACTGTTTATAAACATTTTAAGTCTCTGGGTCCCATACACACGGTCGAAATTGCAAAACGAAAAGATCCTAAAAATCCAAAAAGTTTCTCATCACTTGGCTATGGTTTCATTCAATTTAAGAAATCATCTACGGCTGAATATGCTCTTAAAAACATGCAATTCACTACTATCGATGGCAATCAAGTAGAACTGAAGCGCAGTGATCGTATATTAAGATCTGCTGGTGATAATCAGGGACATCGTAAGCCGGTTCAAAATACGAAGCAGACAGGCACTAAACTTCTAGTCCGTAACATACCCTTCCAGGCTAAGGTTAAAGAAGTTTCTGACATTTTCAAGTAAGCCTTTAATCTATAATGTTATTGATTCCAATATTATTTAATATTCTTTATTATTCTAGAGCTTTTGGAGAATTGCGTTCGGTACGTTTGCCGAAAAAAATGACACCGGGTGAAGATTGCCATCGTGGCTTTGGTTTTGTTGATTTTGTAACTAAAAGCGATGCCAAAAAGGCTTTTGAAGCTTTAAGTCAAAGTACACATTTGTACGGTAGACGTATAGTACTCGAATGGGCCTCAACAGATGATACCGATGTTGATGTCTTAAGAAAGCGTGCTGCAGATCAAGTTGGTAGCAATGTAGGCAGCACTAATAGTTTAAAGCGCAGCAAAAAAACAATATTTGATGTTGAAGCTAATGCTAAGAGTATAGCAAATGATGACGAAGACGAATAAATATATTTTAAATGTTACATTAAATTAGTGTATTAAGTTTAAAGTGGACTGTGTGCTGTGTAATCTTTCTTACATACATAAATAATTGTGTTTTATTCAATTTAAATATTTACAAAATAATACAAAATTTGATTGTTTTAAAAACAAAACGAGTGTATAATTAAAGTGTTAATCTTTACTTAAAACCGTGGTAGTGAAGTTGGTGTTTCGAAATAATGTAACGTGAAGCACCAACAAAACAAAAGTTTTCACAGCAATCTGATGTGGAAGTGCCGTATCAGACTGATTTGTTAAATAACACTTTTTAACCTACGTTTTGAACCTAATGTTGACGGGATTGAAAGTTATATTGAGCAACTTTTTTCATTATTTTTTTTCTACATAAGCAATCACTTGCTTCCAAAAAGAAGCGTTGAGTACTTTTTTCAGCTTTTCGTCAATCAAATTAATAACTGTGCACATATTATATTATTAAGTTCACTCGCAAAGAACGATTTAAATGGTGTTCTTTTCGCTTACAGACCGTACGTTACGGTCATGTGTGATTCAGATCACTGATAAAAATTATTCTCTTTAGACAAATAGTTATCCTTTACTATTCACATAATCACAGAATTTTCAAAGAAGTCTCCTGGTATAATGCTGGTTTCGTTACGCCAATTAGCGTGATTCAATCGTAGTTACCTTTAATGGCCCTTCCCTATATTTTGTAGGCAACAATTTTTCACAACACAGTTGCATCAGTTAAAAATTGTGGTCTCTATTGTTCCTGCGAGAAGTGTTCTATGTGGTATTGCCTTTTGGTGTCTATTTTCTGTCTTACCATACTAGCTATAGAACGTCTGGGGGTTTTCTATGAACTATGCCACAAATTTCGAATATAAAACGTTCGACACAAAAAGAAATAAACTAATATAGCGCACCGTTCTAGATGACCTTAATCCGAGGCTGTTATTATGACACTGTAATTTCCGAAGCAAATTAAATCGTTTTACACTAAATTCATCTCGGCATTTAAAATTGCATTTTGCCGATATATTGGATGTAAACATTTATTTATAAGTTCTTGTGGTTTCCAAGTTATTGCCTTTGCTATTTATTACGTTTCAATGTCGTAAAGTTAATTTTGCGTAGGCATTACATACTCATTCATTGGTTTTTTTAGTTAGTTATTTCAGAAGATCTCCTTATTTATTTCAATCATTTTGCCAGTTGCTAAAAAAATATATTACAGACGGCAAGTAGCAACCAAAATTTCATTTGCAAGACAATTTTTTTCAGTAACTACAAAGAATTAGTTGCCAGCAGGCTACGCAACTGAAGTTCGAAAGCTGCACCAACTGAAGTTCGATTGCTTTTCCTAATAGAAGCATTCACTAAACCTGAAATACACTTTATTAATTGGTCATTACAACTTTTGGTCAGCATTACGACATACTACTCATATTGTGTGTGTTAATTTTATCCAAGAGGGTTCGACTTCGAACGACAGATTTTTGAGAAACTTTTCATGGCAATTTTATTTACTCCCAGAGTTTTTGTCAGAAAATTACTGATAGGAAGTCGCTGCAGAAATATTTTTTTATATTTTGTTTTGTTTGAGATGTCTGGGCTGCGGTTGAAAACCCCGGCGTTACATCTAATAAACAAACATCCAACTTTATGCTTTCGTTTGCAGACATTATGCAACCAAAATTGTAAAATTAGTCAACATATTAGATGGTTTGATCGACAATTCGCTTGTAATAACATTCTAGACAAGACAATGTTTATGTTTTTCCAATGTTGACGTCTTATCCTACTTCTTTTGCCGGTTTGCTGTAGTTCAACTCGTGTATTTTACATGTGTATATGTTTAGGAAACCGTAGGCCAATATTGTCTACCTATGAATTTAGGGTTTTTAGGGTGGGTTGTGACAGTTTCACACAATTCTTTGCAACTTTTACTCACTTTCTTTTTTTTTCTTGGAATTTTCAATGGCATTATAATTTTATTGCAAAATTTGTTTAAACATTATCAATTTTTTTTAAATTGTTTTATTTTTAATAAATTTCATTTTTAACCTCATTAGTTTTTGTTTTTCTTGTTATTGCAACCAATAAATTATTGCTCTCATTACTTTTATATTGAAATTAAGATGTAAATTGAAGTATGTACGTATGTATGCACACAGTGTACATTGTCGTACATCATTTTAGTGTTTTAATATTTTCTTTTAAAGTAGTATTGTGTTGTGGTATGTCTCTGTAGTCGTGGTTTAGCTATTTGCTGAATGTTTTGAAAGAATTTGCAATAATTTTATAAAAGTGTGTGTGTGTGTTTACTTTTTGTTGTTAACATGTTTCGGTAACTTTTATTTTGTTTTTGTTTTTTTTTCTTGCAAGCCAGTAGTGTGTTGTGTAGGAGTGGTTGGTGTATCATATTTATAGATGAAATAAAAATACATACGAACGAGTATAAGAGAATTATGTATGCTCTACCATAAATCATTAGCAGTATTGTATAGTATTGTAATAGTATATTAAAGTAATATTAATTTAATATTTATAATAATCATAATAATTAGATTTTTATAATATGTATGTATACGTGTGTGATAATATAATTAAAGGAGCTGAAATACAATACATATACTAAGTTCAAATATAACTTGCATGTTAGGAAAAGTAAGCGGGAAACTATTTGGATTTTTTTTTGTCTTTCTTTCTTTAACCAATTCGTTTTATTTTTATTTTTGTGTTTTTGATTAGCTTTTTAGGAGGAATCAGTTTTAAAGCATTTAAGTTTAGTGCTAATACTTGTAACTGAACATTATTTATGATTATCAATATTACAATATATTTTTTTTTAATAATAATAATAATATTTAATATTTATGTGTGTTAGTTTTTATTTACATAAAATGCATAAAATATATATATTTATGTATATATAATTAATGTGTTTTTTCTTGTTGTTGTATATATATAAAAATATCGTATTTTCTATAATTATTAACCTGTTAGAATTACTTGAGCTATGGAATAATTATAATTATTAATAAACAAAAAAAAAAAAAAAGGAAACAAAATGAAAAAGTGATTCAATGATCATCTAACTCAGATATCAGATATATATAATCCTTTTTGATTTCCTTTCCACACAAAGTATAAAAACTGAGTGCACATTACAGTCTTAGACTTGGGCATTTAAAACTTTACATATTGCCAGCATCCTTATCATGTTGCATACGAGCCTGTAGAAAACAATAGAGTATGCCGGCCTGTGCCATTACATCAACTGTACCAGATGCCAGCAAATCTTTTTGTTTCGTTTGCGTTGCCCCCGGCCGTAATAATGTTGGGCCGAACACCATGGCTAGATTGTGCAGAGACATTTTATTATCCACCTCTCTATTGTGCACTCTAAAATCAGAAAAAGAAAGTAAATTAGAAACTGTTTTAAAGAAATTTATACGTTAAATATGCATGAAAATGAAATTATTTCTCACATCATGTAATTGCTAAACAGTACTTTACCTTATTAAATGATCTAAAATGTGATTAATCGAAGCTTTATTAGCCTGTGGCAATTCTTCGAACACTTGTAAAAGTTCATTGATGCGTTCAGCTTCATTGTTGTTGCTAAAACGACTGAATGTTTCAAAGAACTTGGGATATAAGACATCGGTAAACAAGGCTTCGGGCAATTCACGTAAATATGATTTTAAAATACCGGTAACGGAATGAATATCAACATCTTTAAGTAATTGTTCAGCTTCATAGGCATCTAATAATTATACAAAATCATTAAAAATCACTCACTCAATCATAATCTCTACAATTATTGTAAACTTACTTGTTTCAAAGGATTTTTTCAATTTAGCCAAATCAGAGGCTGAGCCACTCACACGATAGATGCCCACCTCAGACATGCCACGTTTTTCCACTTCTCGTATACAGGCACTTATTATAAATGGAATGTCACGTTTTTCACGTCTAAAAAAAGGAAATTTTATTCGATTATTTGTAAAATTACGAAAAAAAAATATGTGTTTTCTTACTTTAAAACTTGTTGCATTTTGGCACCAAATAAAGCTCCCGGTTTCGAGGTAGGCACACGTCTTAATGTCACTTCCCCAGGTACAAAATGTAAATTTGTATTCAATATTAGCTTATCGCTCATTTTAACTATACGTGGTTGTGGTGTTTCTTTCAACCAACTGCGGCTTAACTAAAATTTGAAAAAGGAATCTTATAATGAATGTTTGAAGTTTGAAAATAAAGCTGCAGAAGCTAACCTTTAAAACTTGTATAGCCTTTAGTATGGGTCTCTCCTGCAGAGCATACAAAAGTATGCGTACATTTTGACTACCTTCCAGTTCAATTACAAAACTTTCATTCCATATGGGATTCATAGAGCGACAAATCATTTTAGTGGTGGCTTTACGGAAGTAGTGACCATATGAATCAACTTCGACAAGAATATATAAATCAGACGGTTGTTCTAGGCCACTGAGACTTTGTATAGTTATATGTAGATCACCCACTAATAGACTTTCATCGTTTGTATTACGCATTAGATATGAACCCATTTCGGTTTTCATGCTCTTCTGCATGGCCACTATGAAGGCATGTATTTCCAAGGCGTTTATGGTGTTTGTGCCTGGTATATTGCATTGTTGCTAAAATTCAATTAAAAATACGGGTTAATTAGATAAATATATGCCATCAAATGTATATCAACGCCTAAGTACAAAATCATACCTGCAAACTAAGAATGGAATCAATCCATTGGGTTCTTTCGAAATCTGAACTTAAAAAGAATGTAACAATCTTGTTACTGCTTTTGTTGGCAATACGAAAAACCAGATTTGGAGAAGCCAACACCAATTGGGATTCCAAATCGGCTAGTTTTCTGCGATATTTTTCACCACCTCTTAGACCATTGGGTTTACGAGCCTTATCATCTTTCTCCTCCATTAGCAATTGATCACGCACTGTACACGCCTGTGTCTTTAGCTGCAGTATATTGGCTGGACTAGATTCTTTCAGTTCTGCACTAGCGTCTGTCTCCTCGAAGACGGCTACGTCTTTCAACGGTATAAACCATTTCAGTTCATAATCTATACGATCACGGCCAGAGGCCTTATATTTGGCACATGCAATAACATCATTGAACAGAAACAAGTGCCGTAACTTACGATGACCATCGACCAGTTCAACGATAAATGAATTTTTCACCATGCGACGCAAGTTCTTATTTGACTCTGTGGGCAGTTTTTGATTAACTACATTGAATTGCTTGAGGAATTGGTGGATGGTATCGTGAGACTGTTTTAGCGGATGATGATCGGGATGATTTTGTGGCGTACAGTCGAGCAGATCATTGAAAACTAATGCATTGATTTGGACGCGAGCCACCGGTTTGTGTAGCAGATCTTCGAGAGTTAGCGATTGCTCAGTCTGCAAATTCAAAACAATTGTGGAGACAATCTTCTTGAACTGCGGATTGTTGGCACTGCATTTCTTCACCGTTTCTATGGCCTGATTGTAATTGTGTAGAAATGCACTGTACAGGTCAAACATTTCCGCAAGTCGTTTAAATGTTTCACCGATAAGCACATCGCCACCCTCGTGAGCTACCAAAGACTTTAAGTCACTCAAAAACAAAGAGTGAGCTTCGTATAGCTCATCGATCTTAAAGAATATCGTATTCTCTTCGTCCTCCTTAATGACCGGCTGTGATGTACCCAATGTGGCATGTATGGCTTTTTTATACTAAAAACAAAAACAATTCATTTGTTATTGATACGGGAACTTAATAAATTCGAGACTTACTTGAATCATGGTATTCAAACAGGCCACATAAATTGTTTCACTTTGTATAATTGTATTCAAAATGGAACGTATTTTATTACCACGCTGACTGCCGGATACCTAGAAATTGTAGGGAGATTTAGTGGTTTGTTAGCAAAAGATACAAAATGAACCAAATATAGTTTTTAATGGCAACATGACAATAACATATGTAAGTAAGTATGTACACTATATAGTAGTATATGTAATATATGATATATATTTTGTATAAATGTATACAATTTAAAAATTGTATGTATGTATGGTAGGCAATATTAAATGATTTTTAAGTTTATGAAATAAACGCGCATACATTTAATAATAATAATGAATGAAATTAGAAAACATCAACTTAAATAAGAGACAATATTCTTAAACAAGCACCAGCACCAGCATTTTGTAAAGGAATAGAAAACAAACAAAAATTTTTTTTAACAAGAACTAAGCAAAGTAAAGTTTTTTTTTGTAAGATTTTGTTTTGTTTTTTTTGTTGTTGTTATATTGCATGTATTTTTTTAAGTTTAACACTAAAATGTTTGATGGCAAGTGGTACTCACAAGTATTGCTGAAACTAGATTCTGTTCAGGTATGTATTTCAAAATATTAGAAAAAACAAAATTAAAAAGAAAATAAATAAAAATGTGGTTAGTTGTTGTTGTTTTTTCTGTGTTAAACAAGTTATTATTAAATTTTTTATTGCTAAATTAGAATAAAATGTTCTCTAGTAATTATTATTTATTGATGCCCATTATTTTTTTTAATTAATTGTTCTGTGGAAAAAAAAAGTTTGCAAGGAATTAAAATTTATTGAACGAGCTTATAACATAAATCTCTACGGTTAATAAGCTATAACACGGTGTGAAGTCACTATATTTGCAAATTCGATGGGCAATTGGGCTTTTGTGTTTGCTTACTAGTTTCGTTTAATTTGTGGCCTGATATTATGTTTCCTGATTCGCGATAGTACTAACTACAATGCATGGACGTTTAATTATTGATGACATTTGACTCTCTGTCAGATATCACTACAAACCTGCGCAATTTCAACACCAGTAAGCGCAAAGCTGGATAATATATTAACATCGGGAAGTCTGAGTCCCTGCGCCTCTAAATATAGCACTTAAAAAGCAGCTTGAGTTGAATTGTATAATATCTTTTGCAAATGGCTTACTAGTCGATTACTAGGCTTATAACGCACTACAATACATAAATAAAATAATATAAATAAATAATATAAATTGAAATCCAGCTTAAAACGCCACAACGCTGATCTATATCTTGCAGCATTTTCTTAAGACAATGGAAATCTAATTCAGTGTCACAAGAAGGACGTTCTTAAAAGTAAATCTAATACTAATTATCCTTGAGAAGAAATTATATAAAATTATATAAAAATATAAATTATAAAAGGGTGCCCTGCTAGTCTAGTGGGTATTGTGCTAGACAATTAGCGTGAGGGTCGTGGGTTCGATTTCCACCAGAGACTGGTCTGTGACACTACACCGAGCAAATAGTCAAGTTACTTCGCTCGTATATAATTAGGATATAATTTGTAATTGTATTGTAATTAATAAATAAATAAATTATAAAAGAAATATAAATATTGAAGTCGCCGTGGTGTAGTAGGTAGTGTGTTGGCTTACTATTCGTAAAGCCCGGGTTCGTATCCCAGGTCAGACATCAAAAATGAAATATGAAAAAAAAAAAAAAAATATTTCTTCGGCGACTTCCTCTCAGCAGATTTCTGGCAAAAACTCTGAGAGTAAATAAAATTGCCATGAAAAGTTTCTCAAAAATCTGTCGTTCGGAGTCGACGTTAAACTGTAGGTCCCGCCATTCACGTATAAAATTAACGCACACAACATGAGTGGTGTGAGAAGCTAGGCCGTAATCCTGACTGAAGGGTTGTAATGGCCAATTATGTATGTATGTATGTATATAAATATTGAGATGAAAAAGAATAAATATTAAATGAATTCGTTAAAGATCAAAAATTATTGTATAGTTTTGAATATCATCATTGACGATAATTGAGGTATTTGTAGAAATCTCTCAACATTAAAAGACATCGTGTGATAATGTAAACGATTATGAGTGAATAAACTATTTGTAGTTATTTATCAATATTGAAGAATGATGCATAAAACTTTTTTTACTTTGCAAATTTTTCTTCTAAGTGAGTATAAACAAACATTTGGAACAGTTAGCCTGATCCTGTATAGATTTTCTTGCATGTCCCATTTGTGAACTTCTGCTTTAGTTCCTAACGATAAATTTTATCAGATAAACCTATCACTTCCACTAAAGTTTTTGAGTTTCTCCCTTTACATACTACATACATAATTGATCATTACAACCCTCCAGTCAGGATTACGATCTAGCTTCTCACACCACTGATGTTGTGTTTGCTAATTTTATACATGAGCTGCGGGACCTACAATTTAAAGTCGATTCCGAACGACAGATTTTTGAGAAACTTTTCATCATGGTAATTGTATTTTTACTCTCAGAGTTTTTGCCAGAAATCTGCTGAGAGGAAGTCGCCGAAGATATATTTTTTTATATTTTCATTTTGATGTCTGACCTGGGATTTGAACCGAGGCTTCAAGTCTAATAAGCCAACACACTACCTACTAGAACACAGCGACTTCATGACGCACTACAATAGAAGATAAATTCTCCACAAACTAACATACATACAAAGCTTCACTTTTTCTCATGGAACATGTGTTCTATACGCAAACAGTACAAGTATTTATTGACCGAAAAATACTGAGCTAAGTATGCCAGATTACATTACGAATGTTACCACCACAGCAACAAAAAATTTTTAAGCTGAATTGCTGTTTTGGTATTAATCTCCCGCTTAACCACGTTCCATCCAATAAATTATAGACAAAGCTTTGGAGTTCTTTAGTTATGTAAAAGCCTTATTTAAGTTGATATCCGTGAGGAACATGATGTTTTAATCCTTTGCACTCGGCACCGTTTCGGACGTTACCTACCAGCAACTCGACTTATTATATAATAATCGATTTTAATTATATAATAAAAGAAAAGGTAAAAAATACTTAGGAAATAACTAATGGTAAATTACGAAAACACAACACTGTCTTATTACTGCAGAGATCATTTCTATTCATCGCTTCAGTACGAACTGAGATCTTGTATATTTCTTCTCTCGGTTATCGGATTTCTTTCTTATCGGAACAAGTTTCCCACTTCATTGAGCCATACCCTTGTAGCTTTGTACGCCTAATCCACTATATCTACAATTTGCTCAACGGATCAGAGAAGTGTACAGTCGATTGTGAACGCACTTCGCACGTTCCTTTTCGACATGTAAAACGCTTGATTTATTTATCATGCATTTTGTTAATTTTATCATATTTCGATTAGTTTTTTTGTGCCATTTTAACAGAAAACTACAGGAGAACACGTGTTTCTTAAAAACTTGCGGTGGAATAATTTCATTGTCCGTTATCGCTAAAATGTCCCCTCACAGGAGACACCCGAGTCATATGCTAGACTCGTGTTGTCCCCTTAGAGGGGACAGCCGAGTGCAAAGGGTTAAGTTTTTTGTTCCAACTGTTTGCGGTATGATAACATCGGGATGCTAAGTTTTGTTCGGTGACCGCTTTTTCGCCTACTTTCTTCAATCGAAATAATTGTAAATTTTAGAAAGAATATTTTCTTTGTTCCTATACCTTGTTAGCAATTCTACAATGTCCATAAAAATTTTTAAACGCAAAAACGTGACTTTTGTTAAGTAATTTTAGTTGAAGATTTTCTTCGAAATCTTTTACATTTAAACAAAAATAATATACATTTTCTTTTTTAAATAAACAGATTTTAAATGAACTGTGCTCCTAAACTCTTCAAATTCTAAAAAATATTTATTGTGTAGTCGCCGTGGTCTAGTAGGTAGTGTGTTGGCTTATTAGACGAAAAGCCAGGGTTCGAGCCCCAGGCCAGACATCAAAATAAAATACAAAAATTATTTCTTGGGCGACTTCTGGCAAAAAAATCGGAGAGTAAATAAAATTGCCATGAAAAGTTTCTCAAAAATCTGTCGTTCGGAATCGACTTTAAACTGTAGGTCCCCGCCACACATGTATAAAATTAACACACACAACATAAGTGGTGTGAGAAACTAGGTCGTAATCCTGACTGAAAGGTTGTAATGACCAATTATGTATGTATTTAGAGCATTATGAAGTCGCCGTGGTCTAATAGGTAGTGTGTTGGCTTATTAGACGTAAAGCCAGGGTTTGAGCCCCAGGCCAGACATCAAGACAAAATACAAAAAGTATTTCTGCGGCGACTTCCTCTCAGCAGATTTCTGGTAAAAACTCTGAGAGTAAATAAAAATTGCCATGAAAAGTTTCTCAAAAATCTGTCGTTCGGAGTCGACTTTAAACAGTAGGTCCCACCAGTTAAACAGTGGTGTGAGAAACTAGGACGTTGTACAATGGGTCAATTCGACCTCCGGGTGCTGTACTTGTCTTAAATGACAAGTACACGTCCTCTAACCTAACCTAACCTAGAGCATTATTAGCCGCTGTGTATCTTATGTATTTCGGTGGCAAAGACAAACGAAAAAAAATCATAATATTTGACGCTTTTCTTTAATTTTTTAAAATAGAAGTGTTTGGGTTTAGCTTGACCTAAATTTTGCTTCCAAACACATACAAAATTGTCTTTCATAATTTGGGACTCAGTTCATAAAAATAGTGTTGATTACAAATTAGGAATTTACTTGCAAACTTTTTTTCTTTTCATGTTACTTTCAAGTGTGTGTTTTTTTGTTTGGTTAACAAGATTAATTTGTAATTAATTTTCTTAGAAAACTTTCTAATATTTTAAATTATTTAATAGTTCCCCTATTTATATAGAATTGGTTCAGGCACACTTACCTTCCTCAATGATCCAGGTGTTGGTACATTATGTTCATCATGTGATATAGTACGCAGTAATGGCATACCATTCTCATACTCTCCATCGCTGTCCACAGAACTCGAACGTGTTTCATTATTTTTACTATAAGAGTTAAATAATAATATTAATTGGAATTTTTGTTTATTTTCTAACACAATTATACATACTGTATGAAATAATTAATGTTGGCATAATTGGAAGATCGTCCTGGAGATTCGGGATCCGTGACACTAGTTTGACTACTTAGATGGCCATGAGAACTCATGGGTATGATACTGCCGGGTGCTGATAAATCATCACGACTAGAAGAAGAGCCAGTACGGCCAGGTTTAATATAGACATATTCATCGTCACCATTATCTAACGGCACTGTGTCATATAGATGTTCTTGTTCGTTATCGTTAGCAATTTGATTGGCTCTAGCGCTATCAGAACTTAAAGAAGATACTGATTCATAGCTTTTGATCTTTAGCAACATTTTTAAAAGAAGAAAAAATAGATACATGTTGTAGCAATTATTGTTAATTATACAAACAAAGAGAAAAACAAAGAAAAATGTTATACATACAATTTCAGATATGCCTTGAGAAGATAAGGATTCTTTCGAACCTATTGTACGTCCCTGATGACCAACAATTTCTGCATCGCCTGGTAGTAGTGATGTTCTTGACTTTTTATCTAAACTGCCAGTTGATGAACTGTCGGCTGCTGTAAGCTTAACGGTTTTGCTTAAACTGCTGGTTGGCGAAGAGCCAGTCATTTGATTGACACATGCCCTTGCTTGTGAAATGTGCTGAGAACGATTTGTTGCACTTGCTGTTGCTCCACCGCTTTGTTGCACTTGTTGCTGTGATCGACCCAAACTACCGGTTGGACTGTGGCTATAATTAAGGTCAGGGCGTTTTGTTTTCTCCAGGCTCTCACTTTTATTGATTTTATGACCCAATTCTTCCAAAAACTCTGAATTATTTAAAAACTTATTCATTTCGGGTGTGGTCTTGCGGTTTTGAGCAAATGATTTGCCCTCCAAAGATTCTGAAGATTTCTGTCTCAAGATATCCGACGGTTTAATATTGCGTTCTAAAGAGTTTGCCGGACTCTCAGATGATGACATACTACCCGAACTAGATGGCAAAGGTATAGTGCTGCCCGTAAATGGTGAATCACGTTTGGGAGATGAAGATAGAATGGAACCGGGTATAGTTGGTGGTTCGACTCTTCGAATATTCTTGGGTGGTGGCCTGAAAGATGAAGAATATGGAAAGTGAATAAATATGCTGTTATGTTTACTAAACACTAAGTTACCTGGGAGGCATTTTTTTCTTTGCATCTAAGAGTGCAGATGCATGTGAAGAAGCCATAGAGGGTGACAATGGAGGTGCAGTGGGCTTTCTTTCAAAACTACTAAATGTGGAAGGGGTCACAATGGTATCACAATCTTGATTCTGATCTAATGACACTGACGAATTATTACTCTGTTCGGTTTTACTTTCTTTTACTTCAATAACTGTAACAAAATGTGATGTTGATTTCGGTGGTCTATCGGGAATCGATTTCGATGCTAGACTACCATCGGAATTATCTTCGTTGGATGCAATTGATGCAGCCAGTTCGCTAATACACTGATGTAAGGCGCCATTCTTATCGCTGTTGCGTTTATCCTTTTCAGTGCCTACATCTTTGTCTTCTTTATCGCTGTGTCTCTCCTCTGCGGAAGCGGCTGATGGAAGATTATTCTTTGTTGCACCAGACACCTTACTGCCGTAAGGACTTGTCGTTGTGGAACCCGTAACACCAGCCGCATACTTGTTATCCGTGTTCAATGATAATCGGTTGCTTTGCTGATCCTTATTAGCATTTTTAGATTCTCTTAAATTTAAACTGGATTTCTGAAAAACATACAAAAAATACAACAAAATAATTATTAATCCTGTAAACACTTGTTGTTTGTAATAAAAATTATTACTTCAACAGCCTGACGAAACTTAAGTGTACGTATGACTATTTTCGCTTGTAAAGACATATTAAAACTATTGTAGATCTACATAGCTACTCTCTCGCAGAATGAATAAAAAAAAAAGAAATTATTGATGATTTGTGTTTTTACAAAACAAACTCATATTTTTCTATTTTAAGATGTTTTCATTATAAACGCAAAAGTATTATGAATATTCTCCGTAGAAAGTTTACAAACATATTTTTGAAACAGAGAAATATATTCAGTGCAATTCATCGATAATAAATAAAAAAAAATATATCTTGAAACGAACGTAACGTAGTTGGACATTTTTTCTTTTATAAATAAACTAAACTAGTAATCAGGAATTTCTGTAGCGAACCTATTTTAGAAAGAATGACTGAAATAATTGAAAACAATTATTATAGATTTTTATTTGTCTTTTGATTGAATCTTAAGCTAAGTAAGAGAAATAAATAAACAATTCAAGTTTTAAAATGGAACAATTGTACCGAAATAATTCTGATTTATGAAAAATTCAGTTCATAATCTATTGCTTACAAAAAGGCTGAGGAATTTCAAATCGATTTAGTTTTACTAATTACACAATACGCTGAAACAAAGATCGGTAAGACCTGCACGTATGACTAAGATAAAATACAAGTGTAGTTATTTCCAATTAAGAATATATTTATACAGATGTTTGTAGCCTGTAAAATAAAAGCAGTAGAAAGAAAGCAAAATGGTTACAATGCAATGCTGATAGATCTGTCCACCTTAACATATTCTAATGATGCAAAAGCCTGCTAAATATCACTAAAAAGAATTTTTAGCTAATAAAAAAAGAAAACCCGTAAAGTTTCAAGTCCTAAGGTATAACCATTCCACGTTTACAACATATCGGGTCCGCCATCTAACGTTTTTTTATTCAACTAGTGTTTATTTCGTGAATGGTAACACTTAGCTCATGTCTGATTTGACAGATAATTAGTTTTATCCTTCCGCTGAACGAATATGGTTGTGTATACGCTTGAACAACGCTGGGAAATATTGCGACATTACTTTGAAAATCATGGTAATGTTTTGGCACAAAAATCATCTTTTCAGATGAAGGTCATTTTGATCTTGGCGGGTATGTAAACAAGCAAAATTATCGCATTTGGGGCACAGAAAACCCGACGCACCCAAAACGAGTCCCTGTTTGGTGCGGATTTTGGTCCAGAGGCATAATTGGGCCATTTTTCTTCGAAAATGAGCAAGGAGTGGCCGTTACAGTCAATGGCGATCGTTATCGGGCCATGTTGAACGAATTTTTGTTTACAAAAATTGAAGAGGAGGATATTGGCAACATTTGGTTTCAACAGAACGGCGCTACGTGCCACACAGCCGAAGCTACACTCGATGTTATGCGCCCTGTTTTTGAAGATCGCATTATCAGCCGCAGAGCTGATGTCGTTTGGCCATCTCGGAGCTGCCATTTGACACCGTTGGACTATTATTTGTGGGGTGCCGTCAAAGATAAGTGTTACGCCGACAAGCCAGAGACAATTGACGCTTTAAAGGGCAATATTCGTGAAGCCATTGGTGAAATACAGCTGCACACAATCGATAATGTGCTTAAAAATTGCACCGATCGTGTAGGCTACTGCCTCGGCTGGCAGCCATTTGAATGAAATTATCTTCCGTTGTTAACTGGAAGGATTGTACTTTCAAATAAAAAAAAATTTTTTTAAAAAAGTTATTTGGCGGACCCTTTAAAAAAAGAATTTAAATTATCATGTTTTATTTGTATCAAATTTTTATTAAAAACTTGTTAAATGTAAAGCAGCGTAGGTTTAATACAATAATTTTGCTCTAATGTAATGCAACGAAATAAATCTGGTATGACACAGATGGTATAAAATTTAATGCCATGATTAAAATAAGAGAAGAGTTCATGATAATTTAAAATACAAAATTTAACATTCAATTAAGAATGACTAGAAACAAATGTAACTTCTAAAAAATAAAAATAAAAATTTGAAAATATTCAATAAGTAAATCAGAAATTACAAGAATAAGAAACCCTACGAAGAAAGGTCACGAAACACTTCACAAAAAATTTATAAATTCTTTGAAATTTTTACGGAACCAAAACGGAACGGAGGATGCCATCAAAAAAGTAACTTCAACCAGTCGGATTATCTTTACCGACAAATATTCTATTCTCCGATGAGGCTGCTAAAGTATCCTGGGAAAATGCACTTCAAAGGGAATCAGTGATTTATCTAATGTTTGTGTAATTAAATGGCCAGCAAAATCACCTGAACTAAACTTTTTTGAAAATCATTGTGGATAGAGAAATTAGAAGAAATAGAAATACAAAGAAATGTTTGGCATAGCATTTCAAAGATTCAAATAGATTCCACGCCTATCAAATATGCAGAGAGTATCGCTATAGATGGAACTGTACAGGCGAACAAAGTAAAAGCCCGGCATTCATCTGAATGAATGCTTTAACAAGAAAGTCATGCGATTTTGATTCTTAGGGAAGACGTAAGACATAAGAAAGTGGCCGTAGTCTAGTAGGTAGTGTATTGGCTTATTAGAGGTAAAGCCAGGGTTCAAACCCCAGGTCAGACATCAAAACAAAATACAAAAAGTATTTCTTCGTCGACTTCCTCTCAGCAGATTTCTGGCAAAAACTCTGAGTAAATAAAATTGCCATGAAAAGTTTCCCCAAAATCTGTCGTTCGTAGTCGACTTTAAACTGTATGTCCAGCCACTCATGTATAAAATTAACACACACAACATAAGTGGTGTGAGAAACTAGGTCGTAATCCTGACTGAAGGGATGTAATGAACAATTATGTATGTAAAAAACTCAAAAACTTCAGTGGAAGTGATAGGTTTATCTGATAAAATTTATCATTAGGAACTAAACCAGAAGTTCACAAATGCGACATGCAGGAAAATCTATACAGGATCAGGCTAACATATCCAAATGTTTGTTTATACTCACTTAGAAGAAAAATTTGCAAAGTAAAAAAAGTTTTATGCATCACTCTTCAATATTGACAAATAACTGCAAATACTTAATTCACTCATAATCGTTTACATTATCACGCGATGTCTTTTAATCTTGAGAGATTTCTACAAATATCTCAATTATCGTCAATGATGATATTCAAAACTATACAATAATTTTAGATCTTTAACGACTTCATTTAATATTTATTCTTTTTCATTTCAATATTTCTTTTTCTTTTTTAATTTCTATTTTTCTATATAATTTCTTGTCAAGACTAATTAGTATTAGATTTACTTTTAAGAACGTCCTTCTAGCGACACTGAATTAGATTTCCATTGTCTTAAGAACATCGTGTAAATAATAAATCAGCATTGTTGCGTTTTATGCTGAATTTCAATTTCCACCACCTTTTTGACATTCGCTCAAATCATTGTCGCAGAATCAATCTGCTTTACCGACATTCCTTTTTGGAGCTCTACTGTTTAATTGCGATAAAAGTCAGTTAATTAACATTGACTGCCGCGGCAATTTTCAGAAAACTTTCCAAAAAACGACAATTTGATATTTTCACATTAGTGAGTACGAGTCAACGTGTTAATATGTTCACCAGTTTTTAAAACAAAAGAAACTAATTGGATTACTTTCGTAGGGCAAAACTTTAAATTCTATCATAATTTGAAGTTTTATTAGCTTAAATAGCTTTTAAGCACAAGTTTATATAAAAAAGTAAATACTACCTACATAAGTAATTATGCTTGAAGGATGCCTGTATCTCTTAACGAGAGGTGGAGAAATTTTCCATAGGTTATGGTTTACTGACGAATTAGCTTCTTTACGTTTGAAAATTATTTTTTGCATGGACTAGCATGCAGAGAAACATACTCTTGGTGGCCATGATGATTGCTGATCATTCTAATAGGTACACACAGAATGATAATAAGTGCTTTGGTAGTCTTGTGTGTAGTGCGCTAGACTATGTATTAGTGTGAGTTCGATTACCACCTGATACTCTGATCTGTTGCACTAAAGTAACGACTTAGTTACTTGGCTCGTAATAATTACATTATAATTTATAATTGTATTCTAATTAATAAATAAATAAATTTAATAACATTATTAATAACTCTGGTAGAGTTCTAAAGATGCAAAGAAGGATGAAAAACGATTCGTAATATTGTATTTTTCCCATGCGACCATCCATTGCAATCGATAATAAGGTTTAAACAAATTTCGATTTCGAATTTAATTTCCATTTCCGTTCAAATATAATTAAATAAATCCATGAATATGTCTGGTTTACTGCCTTAGTTTTTTAAGCACATTTGCTTATATGTATACAATGTATGTACATATGTACGTTGATGCACACATTTGAAAACAAATTGGCATGGCATTTTATATGATTTATGTTTTTATTTTAAAAAAATATGTGCACATTTACAATAAAATCAAAACAAAATAAGAACAAAAAAAAAAAAAAATTAAATATACAACCAATAATAATGTAATATAAGAACATCAACATTTATTGTATAATAAATGTCGATGTTGTAATATTTGTGCATAGAATGTGTGGCAAACGTTTGTTTTAAAACTATAATACCAGTAAATTAGCGTAGGGCAATAACCAAAAAGAGCATTCAACCGAATAAACCATTGACCCATTAGAACAATATGCTAACAATAAATATTATTCATATACGTACATACATATACATCCATACATACGTAAGTATGTATGTTTGTACAAGTACATAAGCATGTAAATCAAATTTTTAAATGAATTCAATGAATTGTATGGTGTTGTGTTTTTCTTTTCTTTTATTTTCTTTAACTTAATTGAAAAAAAGTTAATTAACAACTATTATTATATGTCAGCATTTAATAAAATCATGATTGAAACCCAGGTCTTCTAGGTTGTCAATGAAATAAGTTAAATAATAAAAAACAATAATAACAATAACAATAAAAAAATAAAAATAAAAGAACAAATAACGAAAGAAGAAGGGTTAAAGAAATTGCATTTGTCTGGCGAAATATTTCAAAAACTCTACATGACTCATATACATCCATATGTACATACACTCAACTAAACACAATTTTCTTACAAAATGAATAAAATAATATAAAAAAAAAACAAAAAACAAAAACTAATACTCAAACGACAGACTCTTTCTCTCACCCCCTCAATGTCTCTCTGGCTTATCACTTTACTTAAATAATAAATGCTATTATACCATACAGTATTACATATAACTATTATAAAATGATAGGAAAATATGAAATAAAGTAAAATAAAATTCATTGTTTCTCTGAATTTAATATTATTTAATATACGATATTTTTTATGTTAGACTTTACCCCGCGCCACAGTTTAAATTTTTCCTTAAATGATGACATTTCTTTTTATCAGCTGATTTGGTTGGGATGATTTCTGTTTTCTTTTGACCACTTGTTGTGGTGGATATGTTGAGTGTTAAAGCTGCTAAGCTGGGATAATAAAATAAATCCAATTGTTAGGCTCCTACACACATTTAAACACACACTTAATGGCATAAATGTTTGGGCCAAAGTTTTTAATATGTAATACACAATAATGAAATTCAATTAAGGCAAGTGATTCCGAAAGATAACGTGGAAACATAGGTAATTTGTTTCATTTTGTATCCAAATCATTAAAAAATTGAAATTCCCTTTTTTTATATACGGCTCAATTCAATTGCATTGCCAGCTCCAAAAATGGGCTCTACAGATGGCAATTGGTAACCAATATTTTAAAATTTTTCTTATAAAAAAGAAAAACTAATTAATTGCTAGCAACACAACTGTTGCTGTTGTTGCTGTTTGTAGTAGAACCAATAATTTCTATATTTTTTCTTATACAAAATTCATTTTTATTTCCATTTTTATATTTGTTTTTCAAAGAAATGTTTCTTTTTTAAAGGCTGATCGACTTTAAATCAGATCTAATTAGACTATTTGAACTTAGTGAATTCGTTTAAGACTAAATAAACACCTCTACTATCAACATATTTATAAAAACGTATATATTCAGTATAAGAAAAATAACTTCACTTAACTTCACTTCCGTGCTATGCCGATGCGATAGTGTTACATTAAAATCTGTAAACCTTGTGAAAACATTTGCCGAACAAATTAATACTCTGGTTGTACAATTAATACTTGTTGGTAAGATTTTATTATATTGCATAAGGTACAGTAAATTAAAATCCATTATTATAAGGTCAATTAAATAAGTTCTTTAATGGTTTTCTTTTTGTATTTTACAGTTTTTTCTTCAATAAGGTATCAATAGCTGAATATATGAACAGAGTAGATGGTTCCGTATGTCGCCGCAGTCTAGTAGGTAGTGTGTTGGCTTATTAGACGTAAGGCCACGGTTTACACCCCAGTTCAGACATCAAAACGAAATATGAAAAAATATTTCTTCGGCGACTTCCTCGCAGCAGATTTCTGGTAAAAACTCTGAGAGTAAATAAAATTGCCATGAAAAAAGTTTCTCAAAACTCTGTCGTTCGGAGTCGAATTTAAACTGTAGGTCCCGCCACTTATGTATAAAATTAACACACACAACAATGAATGGTGTGAGAAGCTAGGCCGTAATCGTGACTGAAGGGTTGTAATGGCCAATTATGCACGTATGTAGATGGTTCCGATGCGGATGCATAAAAGAAAATGCCCTCTTGGAAGATTAATTGCTGAAAAGCATTGTTTGGATTGCCTAGAAGCTAAACATTTTGGAACCACTTGAAAAAGGTCAGATACAAAAAGAAGTGAATGAATTTCACACCACTAAACAACAAAAAAAATTCTATAAAACCAATTTCTATCTTTAAACAGCTGCTGGATTGCACTCTTTTCTGAACTGGATCATGATTGATGGGAAAAGTCCTGAAACATGCAATAACAAAAATTAATAATTTTTTGGTACTATAAGTGTGGCCGTGCACAAACGGGCTCATGCCAATGTTGACAAACAGAAAAACTTTTGCTGTGTTGTGGACCTATACTGCTGGACTTAAGCGGCCCTTTTATAAGGATAATAGTAGGTTACGTTTATTGAAAGCTACACGTTGCCCCAAGAGGTTCGCTCTTGACCACTAGATGATGAATTTTATTCTATCCATTGAATTGTATCAAATTATGTTGTCATATTTTAATATTTGGTACATTTTCGTACAAAACCATAGTATGAAATAAGAAAATGTGGCTTTAGCACACATACCGGCCCATTGTAATATCATCTCAGAAGTCCTGATTAACCAGCCTCAATAATCAGCATTAGGATTTCGCATTAAAGCATGAATCAAACAAACAAGCAAAGAAGCCTGAAAATTTAATGAATCTGGTGAACGATTTTAACAATCGCTATTTTTTTCATGGTTTACTGCACCGAAATGTAAACAATGAAATGAAAGTCACCACATTTATTTTGACAGCGTTTTTCCAGATGTTATGGTCATATTTTGTTCTTACACTAAGGCTTTTAAGTTTATCTATTGTAAATAATAATCAATTAACCTGTTATAATGTCACTTCCGAAATAATTGAATAATAATACGAACTATAAGAATATAAGCTGACAATAAAGCTGGGGATTGTTATTATCAAGAGCTCCATTCTACAATTTTAACAAGTTACGTCCCAAACAATAGTAAAAAACTAACAATTTTAGTATGTAAATAATAAGTATAAAAGCGTCAATAAGTCAACTAATTTGTGCCCCACTTAGTTGTGGTAAGGCAATTAATCTCCATAAAAAAATTGAATTCCTTGGTGTCATAAGCTTTTGGCAGTGTCACACGTTCTGAAAATCTGTCCACTTTCAACAGACATATGTATTTAATAATTAGAATTTAATTAATTGATAATTTAATTTAATTAAAAAAAATTCAATTTAAATAATTCAAATTAAACTTTAACAGCACATTACAGCATCCGTTTAAATGGTTGTTTTTATTAAAGCAAAAACTACGTCTGTGAAAATGTGTTCACATTTCTGAAAAGTGAAATTTCAACACCGAAATGTTGGTGTTTTTTTCTCTTTAATGTTTAAAAAACATTCTAATACATATTCTTTATATTATGAAAGCAAATTGTTAACAACTTAAAGCATCTGAGATGCTAAAAAGTTAAACAAGGAAAGCTTAAATTCGATTAAATATATTCCATCAACTATAACCATGTTTTTTTCTTTTTTGGAAATATTGAACTTGGTTATAAGTGCTCTGTAAGTTGCATTTCTTTGTTCTATTTTAGTTAGTTTGAGAAACGAATACGAAGGAACAGATATTTTTTCTTTTTTTTTATGCAAAAAAGGTGCAAAAAGAAGAGATTTTTATTAATTTGTTTAAAAAATGTTTAATTTTTTTTCTTTTTTTGTTTAAGTCACTAAGAAACTTGCATATAAGTAAAGTGTGATGAAGAACAATTAGCCTTTAATTGAATTTCGTTAAGTGTATGGGTATGTAAGAGAGCAGAGTATGTACGTCAATACATTTACACATACAAACTACTCCACCCTGATGATGATGATGATGGTTGTTAACATTTCATGTGTTCAATAATTTTTTTTGTGTTTTTGTTGTTTTTATTTAAAATTATTTTTTTATTTCTGGAGCTTTAAAGTATTAATTTTATAAAGTTTTAGCCAACACGAACGTAACGCGTATTAATAAAAAAAAAACCTTCTGTTTTTTGTTTTAATTAATTAAGCTTTGTATTATTTCTATATGTATTAAATTTTTTAATAAACTTTATTTTTTGTTTAATTTTTCTTCTCTCTTTTTTATTTTTATTTTTTATATTTATTTTATTGCACTAGCTACACTTAATTATATATATATATTTATGTATGTATGTAAATAATTAAAAAAAAAACGTATAATATTCTTAATAAACGTATTTATTATGCGGGTTAACCCGTCAGAGTAAAAATATGAACTGGAGAACATTTTATTCGATTCTGTGTTGTGGCGCTGGAGTGAGGAAAATATAAAATGCAGATAACATACAACAATAATAACAGCAACAACTACTACTAATAAAAAAGAAAGTATAGACAACAACGACAAGCGCGACTACGCATACTACCCAGCAGCAAGGAAATGTGCAATTTCAAATGCAAAAAGGAACAAACAGCTCCCAGAGAGAGAGAGAGAGAGAGCAAAGAATTTTTGTTCAAATAAAATTCAGTGTCCAAAACATATATATTTCTAAAGGAAAACCTTAATAGCATAAAAAGAGTAATTGCACAATTCGGGAGCATATTTTACTGAGTAACCGCCATGCTCTTTCATAATAGAAATACAATAAATACATTTACAAAATAGTAACTCTATAATCGTCATATCTAGTCTCAATAATTGTTAGCAAAGTTAAAAAATAAAACACTCACATAGCCGAAAATCGAGATAAGATAAATAATAATATATAAAATACTAACATACATACTAAATACATGGAGTATGTACGAAAATATATATTTTTTTGTTTTGCTTTAGTGTTATTTTTTTTATTATTATTATTATTATTATTGTTGGTACTTGTTATTGTTTTCCATTTTTAGTTTTCTTTTTTAATTTATATTCTCACTTCTCCCACTTTGCCCACCCGTTATTTACACTTCCCTAGAATGAATGGAAATTGCTTTTAACAACAGTGTTAAAAAAAGCACAATAACATCCATAAAAATGTTTGTATTTGTATAAGCCGAATTTTTTTGAACACTTCATTATTATATTTCATTCACTAATAAACCAGTTTATATTTGATTAGGCACATAAGGTAAGGTAGATAAAAATAATTTTGAAACACGATATTGCTACAACCAACTTTTTCTTTTGTGACGGTTAGATTGATCACATTTGGTACAGATAACGATGCTTTTAGAGGTAACTCCATTAAGGCCTTTTTAAAGGAACACTTGATTACGAGTTAACCTGAAGGAGACCAGCTAACAATACCTCAAAAAATGTGGCAAGTCCACATGATAGTCCGTCTTAGTGGTGGCCATAATAAGTCCCACTATTTAACTACGTTTAAAGTGACTCCAAAAAGTTCTTGATATAATATTCAGCTTACAGGTAAAAGAGAATAGTGCCCAACATTTTCCACAATGACGTATTAATTAAATTAATAACAATACCGAAATGTAATCGCTGAAGTCATAATTGTGCGTCATTGGTATTTACAACCTCATACCATATGAAATAAGGATTATTTGCTAATCTTTTCGACATACATACACTTAAATAATTCTGAGTCAAATGAATGCAAATTTCAGAAAAGCTTTTCTTAGTACAAGATCTGATCTTTCAAGCACCACCTATCTGATGCAATGGTATTCAACGCGAGATACAGCAAAAAGTAATCATCTATTAGAAAAACATAATATTTCTTGTTACTGCCCCTGATATACTTATTTGGATTATTAAAATTTCCTTGGGTACATTGTCTTTCATAAGGTCTATTTGATTCGTTATATATATTGTTGGCTCTTACAACCCTATAGTGAGGGGATCCTCTTGCCTAGCAAGTCAATATACTAAGCACGAGACCAAGACCACATCACGACTTATGATTGCTATGAATAAGAAAAATTTATTATACCTGGCAGATATTTGATTCATCTTTTATCCTTCATAGAATCTGTAGATTTTTTACAATTTGTCAGAGCCAAAGATATTTGATTGGGGTTTGACTCTATACAGAATTTGTAGAGGCGTATTGCTAAGATATATATATATATCCAAGATACTCCCCCTCTGGCTTTAATAATGATTTGAATAAAGAATAAAGAATTCTGGCAAGGACTCTTTTCAAAAAACGTCATATCAGAAATGTTATTATACATTCTCAAGGAAAGTTAAAAACTATATGAACATATTCATTTATTTAAATATAAGGTAACAAAACAACATTTTAAACATGAAAGGAATATAAATTAATTTTCTTAATCACACAATTTTTTCTGACACTGTAGTTGCACTCATATGCTTATAGAGTAGAGTATATATAAAATACTGTATTGTACATATTCGCTCATATATATGTACATATATAGTGTGCGATTATTGCAGAATTGATAAGATACTGGTTAAAATACTGACAGCCTGGTAATTGAAGTTATAGAAAAATAAAAATCAATGCCGCATATATGTACATACATAAAATACTCTCTTCAAATTGGAGCAGCATATCATCTGTGTCATGTGTGGAACAAAATGCAAGAAAAATACGAATTTAAATTTAACGGTTTTTCAAAAATTTTAAATGTTATATTATATTTTGTCAAGTGCACAACTACAAAGTTATATTATATTTAATGATATTTTTAAGAATGTTTTACAAAGTAAAATTGAAAGCAGATTTTATGAATGAAATATTGATAAAGTTTATCATGCGGTATTTTTGCCACATTTGTTTAGAAAGCACAACAGAAAATAAAATAAAGAGAGTATCAAATTGTGCAATATTACGTAGATTTATTTCATAATACATATAAATTGCAATATCTAATTTATGGTATATTTATATTCGTAAATGTATGCAAATGAAAACAAACTATGTACATATGTACAGTGACGGACAAAATAATAGGGTCAGTATAATTACATATGAAATTTTCGAAATTTTAAAAAAATGTAAAAAAATGGAGAAACGTGTTATGGTCGGACGAAAGTAAGATTAATTTAGTTTGTAGTGATGGAAAAACGTGGGTAAGACGTCCCAAAAATAAAGAACTTTGTTTCCTGTTATACAACAAAAACTTTTAAGGATGGAGGAGGTAGTATTATGGTTTGGGGATGTTTCTCCTGGCATGGCGTGGGACCACTGTACTGGATTAAAGAAAACATGGACAAAAACTTATACTGTCACATATTAAACGAAGTGATGATACCATATTCCGAATGGGAAATGCCAGTCAAATGGATATTCCAGCAGGACAATGATCCGAAACACACTTCGTATCTTGTGAAAAAGTGGTTTCTGGATAACGGTGTGAACGTAATGCAATGGCCAGCACAATCTCCGGACTTAAATCCGATAGAAAATTTATGGAAAATCGTAAAACAAAAAAATTGGACCACAAAATTCAAAAAATAAGGGGGAGTTGTGGGAGAAAATTAAATACGTTTGGTATTCTATTCCAAATGAGACTTGTCAAGATTTGGTGGAATCAATGCCAAAAAGGTGCAAAGCTGTTCTTAGAAATAAAGGTTACAATACAAAATATTAGCTTTAGAACCAAGATTTTAAATCTAGTTTGTTTTTTTAATCGTTTTCGTTAATGACCCTATATTTTTGTCCATTAAAAATCAATGAAATTTTCAAAATTTAAATTTTATTTTTTTCATAAGTAAATTATTTTGAGTTTTTAATATAAATGGTAAAGATATATAAACATAGCAATAATATGAAATAAATAAACACACAATTACATTTTAATTTTTTGTTTGTTTCCGCTTTATTCTTAATAATTTTGAGTGACCCTATTTATTTGTCCGTAACTGTATATGCAATATTAAGTAAAGAAAATAAAGAGATTTTAAGCCGATTGCAATATATGTATTTTATTAACTATTATCATATAAAAATATCTAAATTTTTACGTGATATGAACGTCATTTACTTCTTTTAAATGTTCTGTTGAAACCAAACAAATATTGTAGATTTTGAAAAATGTTATATTAGGCGCATCGATTTCATAATGCTATTATCAGTGTGTCAATTGTTCAAGAAATAAATATTGCTAAAAAAAAACTAGAATGTGTTATCTCCATTCACTTTAGAAGCGCATCTTTGCTACAAACTAAAGACATTTTAAGGATCCAGGAAATTACCAATTGCTCCTTAGTGAAGCGAATAATTTTGTTTTTGTTCCCAATTGGTTAGTTAGGTTGAATTGGAAGAGTATCGCATCACTGTGTTTACAGATAAACGCCATCACCCAGAGACGTATAAGGGTCTATTGTGACCCTTCATGTACAAAAGCAATAAGGAAGGGAAGAAGAGAAGGGGGAACAACACAAAGAAAAGAAAAATAAAGAAAAAAAGAACAATTAGCCATTACGGCACCTACAAATAATATTTCCCCTCTAAAGATACCGCTCTAACCAGTCAATCCAGGTTATGAACCTTATTAGATCCTCAAGTCCATAGTCTTTTAGGTCTACTGTGTAGTTCCTGAACAAATCGACTACCTAGCTGTCTTTTCCTACGCATATGCACACAAGGACAATGACAGAGAAAATGGTCCCAATATAATAGGAGCGAGAGCTTTTTTATATAAGACATTAAACAAAAAACAGGTCTAATTTAATGAATTAATTCAATTTAATACTTAAATATAAAATTTTAAAAATTCTAAAGAACATACAGTAAACGTACTACCAAATCATCATAATGTTTCAGCAGTACTAGCGGTAAACATAAATGGAAAGGTATCATTATTCCTATCCTAGGTGCTAACAAATGCCGTAAGATTCAATTTAGTTATTAGGCCGTGTTTAAAAATGTTTTTATGGAAATTATCGTTTAGATTCTGTTACTAAAACATGCTTTTTAAATTTTATTACATTCAAAAATACTTTAATTTTTCCTAGCCTAAAGATTAAAAAGATTTAATGTTCTTGACCTACCCCTTGGAAAATAAAACGAAAACGTAAATAGTATAAATGTATACATATGTATATAAGCATATTAACACTACAATATTTTTTTTTTGAGTTGAATTAGAAATATATGCTATTCTGTAATTTGCTTAACAAAAAATAGATTGCAAATAAAATTTTGGAAAAAAATGTATAATAAATATAATTAAGAAAAAAACATTGTGAAACTTACCGAAGAACGATCTACTGTATGACTTTCGCCATTTTCTCCTTCGACATTGTCTGCTGAAGAATTTCTTGCAGATTTGGCACCTTCAGAATTTGTGGCAGCTTCGAAAAGTGAAGTGGGATCTCCACCAGATTCACGATATTTTTCAACATCTGATAGCAAACGTTCTAAATATTCGACATATAAAGTCTCCTGTTCCAGTTCTTTGGTTAATTCAGTAATTTTCAGCTTGTGCCGTTCCAAACTAGCACGAACATCTTGCTCCCAGGCATCGGATAGAGAGCTCTGGGGAAAACGTTCCATCCACAAGCGTTGGAAATCATTAAAGACACTCATATTGTGTGAATTATTCTTAAACAATTCTACTTAAATCTATTTATAAAGATTTATTCGAAGTAATAAGAGATTCTTAGTTTCGATTCTTCGAGTTTTTAATTTAATAATTTATATTTTGATTCCGATTCGATTTGATAATAGTAAACAATGATAAAAAAAAAAGTGACAAGAAACAACTGTCACGCAATCTTTTGTTTTACTTTTTGCCTCTCTCGCTATATTGTTTTCTCTCTCTCTCTCGATTTTTCTCTGCGCTCAGCCCTTTTAGCTAATGTTTACGTATTTTTGTGTGATGTGCATCTTGTGCTTATTTTTTAGTTCATCATTTGGGAAGAGGGCAAAGCTTGTTTTTGTTTCACTCTGTATTTGTTGTTGTTTGTATAAATGTGAGAAGTGAAATTAATAACACGGGCCACTTTTAGTTTATTTTTTTTTGTGTTTTGTATATAGAATGTATTATAAATTTCTGTTGTATTAAAAGTGTGTACGTCTATGCGCAATTACAAGGTCATCAAACAATGCCTGTTAATGTTTTATGAAATTGTATTTTTTTTCTTTCAAGTTTTTATTTTCATGTGTTTGTATTGGTTGTTATTGCTGTTGTTGCTTTAGTTAAAATACCCTAAAACTATTTACGTTGATAAAATGCAAATAATAGATTTTTCATCTTCGTTAAAACGCCTACAGCATCCAGCAGCCACAAAACAAGAAGCATGGGTTGGCGTGTATATTTTGCTGGAGAAGCAACAACAAAAACAAATCAGTGCGTGTGGCCAAATGTCACATACACAGAAATATATTCGTTCGTTCGATATTAATTTATGTGCTGGCAGCAATGCAACTAACCCAACCGACCACTAAATTTTGTTACTTTTGCTGTTTGCCTATTATATTGCAAAATTCACATTTAGATATTCACACTTTTTTTGTACTTTTACGCCAACTAGACAAGAATACTTAATTCACACAACAAAACAACACTTTCCAATTCGATTTTAAAAGGTTTTTTCTTTCTGGTTTTTTTTATAGTGGAAAGCAGACACTGGCTGGCACACCTTTCTTTTGAATTTTTCCTGCTTGTTGTTGAAGTAGGTTTTTTCCAAGGCTTTGATTTTGGAATACCTGACTAATATTTTGACATTTTTTTGTTTTTATATTGTTCATTTATACTTTAAAAGGGTGATTTTTGTTAAATTATAAAACTTGTCTTCGTTTTTTATTCGCAATTTTAATGTTTTTAATGAGAAAAAAGACAACACAAGCACACTCAATCTTTTTTTTTACAAAATGCATTTATTAGTGTTGGTAAGTTATTATTTGTATGGTATCGATAACAAAGTGGATTTCTCAGCTTAGGGTTGCATTCTTATGGGCTGAATAAAAAAGTACTAAAATTTCCAACAATGTCTCTTTAAAAAAGTATTTAAAATAATTTAACGGTTTGACGAGTAAAATTTTAAATTATTAATTTAAATTAATTATTAAAAAATAGGTTTTAGCTTTTTGGAAATAAATAGATAATTACACAGTAGTCTAGTAGATAGTGTGTTATCTTACTAGACAAGAGCTCGTGAGTTTAAACCTCAGCTCTGGGGTCCCGCCACTTATGGAGAAAATAACACACATAACACCATTCATGTTATGATAAGAACCAAGGTCGTGATCCTGTCTAAAGGGTTGTAGTCAATCGCCAATTAAGTAAGTATATGTATTTCGAATGTCTCAAAATCGTCTAAACAGCTTTGTAAGGTAATTAAACCAATTATTTCGTTCATATGAATTATGTTGCATTTTGAAGATAATTTACTATATCCCCTTAGTTATAGATTAAGTGTTCGGTCATACGGAAACATAGTAAATATGCATTGTTGTGGATCATTAGATGCTACAGTTCAAGGTCTGAAAATATTTATCTTCTAGGTTCTTCCTATTTGCAGGTGACGTCCCTTTGTTGATGCGAACCCGAAAGTATTGAACCAACTAATTACAAAACTATCAGAGAATTTCTCTTTACAAAATACATATGTACTTACATAGTCCAAAATATAAATATATGATTCAAATTGTTAAAAAAAAAAGCCGAAGCGATTGGAATTAGACGTAGCACTAGCCGCGCCTCTTTGTCTTACGTATTTACTCCGATTAATATTACTTATATACATTTTCAGATGTCATTTTTAAGGACATTCTTAAAATAATATTAAAATGTATTCCGGCTTTATGTATTAAGTGTATTATTGTATAATTTCTTATCAGTTGTTTTATTTTAACAATCATGCGAGTCAGTGATTAACAAAACAATTAATTAAATAAATACATAGAGTATAAACTAATTTTATTTGTCATTATTGTAATATAAATAATAATTCAATAAGGAAATGTCTTAAAATGATCGAATACATGGCAAAAAAGGAATTTGTATATGAACTTTAAAGTCATTGTCATTGCAGGAAGTTAGAATAGAGGAAAGAAGAATGATTGGATGTAAATCACAAAAAAATAATTTCGGGGATGTCACAATGACCTCTACAACCTTCGAGTAAATCGCTAAATAACGCGTACTTATCTAAATTAACCTGTAACAATTCAGCTGAAGCCGACTTGAACATTGAACATTCTTCCGGTTCGTTCGATTGAGAATATCGCGACTATAAGGAAAGTCAGTATATATGGATAACATTTTAAATCTTATCCTCCGTCGAATATGGGGTTTACAGCAAATAGCAGAAGAATTGAAGTAATCAGCTACGTATGCAGCTCAATGATTTCACTATCATGTTCAATCTGTAAGGACACAGTTGGTTTTCGGACTGGTAGTGTCATGGGACATTTTTTTGAAAATTGTTTTCGATATCGTGGCATCGAGATTATAGTTTATCAAATAAATTAAAAATAATTGAAGCCTTAAAAGACAACATTTGCAGTGATATGGGCGAGACAGAGTCACAATTACGCAGAGATATAATCGAAAATGTCGAGATATATCAATCGATATCGAGATATAAGAGTGCATTTGGCAGACGTGGCTTACCGCACTTAAATTATAGAAGCTTTAGCATGCATTTTAGTTGATATGAGATAAATCTTCATATAAAATGTATATTTAATTTGCATTTTTAAAAGAAACTCGAACTTTGAAATGCTTGTTTCTTTTTAAATTATAATCTCGAAATCACAATCTATCTATACACCTTAAATCATTTCTAGCTGGTCTCAATAAGTCAGAATTTGTTTTTCTTTTAGAAAGATGCTGTTGAGAAAGCTGTTTCAATATTTCTGTTTAAATAAAAATTATTAAAAATAATACTTTATCATACAGATGTACAAACTGCACTTAATACATACTACAACACAAATTTCCTTATAAAAATTATATTTTTTTTAATATATTTTGTATAGAATAACAAAAAAATTGTCTGTGTGTCTATTTTTGTTTTACTCTAGATTATACATACATACATACATATTTTTTATTTATTTATTTTCCCAGATTAAGTATGGAGATAAGCGGCACCTATAAGTGGTAGGCTCACCAAACGCTTTCGAATCATTTAGTCAAACTCGACCATTTACTAAAGAACTTACTAGCAATTCAGTGGATTTGAAATTTCAAATTTTTAATTTGGTTTTTAATAAACATTTTGTGGTTCCTTTGGTTTTTGATATTTCCAAAATTGAAAGATAAGGATTTTTAAAAATTTTAATTTCGCTGGACATACATACATATAAATAGATGAAATTCAAGTGCAGTCTTCATAGATTGATTTGAAAGTGTTGAAACGTAAACTTGTTTTTGTCAAAGGAAAGTTATAAAAACTATAAGAAAATATTGTGAAATTAAAATTCGTAAGTGAAATAAAAAAAAAAAAATGGAAGTGCCACCACCTTTGGTTTTAAAACGTTCTTTATATGTGCCCAATAAAACATTAATGGGCCCAGGTCCCTCAAATTGCTCACAGAGAGTTTTATCCTCATTAAGTAATCCGGTTTTGGGACATTTACATCCAGAATGTTTGCAGGTGAGATACGAAAAGAGCAATTAATTATGAATTTGTTTACAAAATATTATCATATGTGTCAATACATAGATCTTATATTTTAATAATCGTTTTCAAAATAAATTTTTATTATAGTTATAATGTCTACGGTAGTTAATTTATACTTTAAGTTTAACAAACTTTTATTAAGGAATCTTATTTTAAAACAATAATTAAATTAATCACAATTTTTCTTTATATTGAAGATCAAATTGATGAAGCATTAGAAGGGATATTTTTTACTCACAATACACTCACTTTACAATAGGTTTTTCATATCACTTTTATTAGAAATAAAAACATAAGTTATGAGCTTCATTTTATTCGTTTTAATTTTCAAATCCTGAAACGATCATTTAAAATGTTCAGACTTTTCTATATCAAAATAAATAAAATAATAAAATTGTAATAGGTTTACATATACATAATCCATAGCGTTTAAAATCGGTTTTAAAATTAGGAAAAATTAGAGTGTAGTCTGTGGAGAAATACATAATTGTGCGCATAAAATATGGACAATTTCTACAAAGTCCTTCCTGGTCCCCTCGTCAAACAAAATACGGTTAGCCTCTGTTAGAAAAACAATATGATTTGGTTAGAATTCTTTTTGACCTTTTTGATTTTAAGATACGGCATGTATGAGAGTTTTTTTATAGTGAAGTGTATTTGAAGAGTAGTTCCTGTAACTTCCTTAAAAAGAAAGGCTATTAATTCTTCTTTCGACATCTGAAAAATATGCGGATGAAAAGCCTACCATAATATTAGATTCTTTTGATCAATATAGTTTCTACCATCCAAATCTAAGTAGATCAAAAAATTACTTTGAGACTTATTCAATTGCTCCCAATTAGAAATTGTAAGTAGACCAGATGTAAGTCGGTCATCCAAATATAAATTTAAGGTCCTAATTTCCAAAACACTTGGACGAAAGTACATAAAGGGTCCGTCAAATAACTTTTTTTTGAAAATGCTTTAAAAAAAACTACTGAATATTTTCTCAATTTTCTTTCTTTATTTGAAAGTACAATCCTTCCGGTTAACAATGGAAAATAATTTAATTCAAATGGCTGCCTCGGCTGACCATGCAGTAACCTACACGATCGGTCCAATTTTTAAGCACATTATCGATTGTGTGCAGCTGTATTTCACCAATGGCTTCACGAATATTGTCCTTTAAAGCGTCAATTGTCGCTGGCTTGTCGGCGTAACACTTATCTTTGACGGCACCCCACAAATAATAGTCCAACGGTGTCAAATCGCAGCTCCGAGGTGGCCAAACGAAATCAGCTCTGCGGCTGATAATGCGATCTTCAAAAACAAGGCGCAAAACATCGAGTGTAGCTTCGGCTGTGTGGGACGTAGCGCCGTCCTGTTGAAACCAAATGTTTCCAATATCGTCCTCTTCAATTTTTGTGAACAAAAATTCGTTCAACATGGCCCGATAACGATCGCCATTAACTGTAACGACCACTCCTTGCAATTATGCCTCTGGACCAAAATCAGCACCAAACAGACTCGTTTTGGGTGCGTCGTCTTTTCAATATATGCGTGCGGGTTTTCTGTGCCCCAAATGCAACAATTTTGCTTGTTTACATACCTGCCAAGATCAAAATGAGCTTCATCTGAAAAGATGATTTTTTTTGCCAAAATCGGCATCTTCTGGTGTAGGCTACTGCATGGCCAGCCGAGGCAGCCATTTGAATGAAATTATTTCCATTATTAACTGGAAGGATTGTACTTTCAAATAAAAAAAAAGAAATTTGAGAAAATATTCAGTAGTTTTAAAGCATTTTCAAAAAAAAAAAAAGTTATTTGGCGGACCCTTTATATGACAAGCGTTGGTTAAAGAATAAAGTCATTAGAAAATACAAAATATATGGTTAGAATTAGAACAGAACCTTGTGGCACCACAACTCCTAATTGGGCACAATTTGAAAAATCGATGTTAATCGCAAGAAATAAATACGATACACAAAAGTTTTCAACTCTTTGGAAATTTTGAGAAGTTCAATCCAACTTCCATAAAATAGCATGAACTGATGGACCCTTGGCGAAAGTGGTAGATAAGTTAAAATAGCCATTTTTTCTATTTCACATAAATAGATATTTCCTAAAATGTTTAAACCATACATTCTTTACTCTCGAAATGTGTAGAACATTACATCACCAACTTCTCAGGAAAAATGTCATCGTGTGTGGTGTCAAAATGCTAAAGTAACGTTCAAGCAAGTATTGAAAGAGACGGCAATAGCTGTAGAATATAGACCGGTCAGATCGGCTTGTTTATGTTGACATTTATAAGAACTATTTTGCATTTGATTGATTGCTTTTTGGCAAGTAAGAGTTACTTGCCAATGACTTATTAAAAATTGAAACCTTGTTATTATTGTTTACCTTATAAAAATTGGAATAATATTTTAAATACACAACGTTCCTTGTCTTTTTTTAAAGCATAGCATATAGTCCTGAATGTAGCTAAAACATAACATTAAAATTCAATCAGAAAAATATAGAACTTGCTTAGTATTTTGAAATTAAAATGCATTAATGAAGTACGAATAAGTTGACAATAATATTTTTATTAGTTAATCTATTGTATTTCATATTATCTGATCTATTAAAAAGTGGGCATGGCTGTTAAGAATTTGCATGAATTTAGACACCTTTAACTGATCTCTTCATTTATGTAAATTGTCTACAAGATTTGTCTAAAAGTCATGAAAATTATTTCAAATCTCCTTATCTGTTCTATTTTCTTTTTTCTAATTCAACAGAAGAGACTATTTAGAAAATAAAAAAACAAAAATAAAAACATCAACAAATTCTTATCGGTGAATGACAATCAAATTAAAAAACAATATTCGATTACGTTGCTAAACTGATGACGGTATATAGAGGTCGAGGCTATTAAAGCTAAACTTGGGTCATCGATCTTGTTTTGAAAAGTTAGATAATCGTGTAAATATAATTTTTTGCTAACGAATAAAACCGGTTTTTTCTTCTACACCTTGAATTCTGATTAGATAACAAATGCCGCAACTTCAGCATCAGATCAGTTATTATCATTACTATCTTATATTTCTTTTATATTATACGCTTCTGTGTATATATTTAGTATATTTAAGGCTCCAGATTGGATGAAATTCTTCCATATGAGTCTCTCTCCTTTTTTTTACCTTTTTCTCTTTCCTTTTTTTCCTAATTGAATGGTCACAATGGCCCAAAAAGTCTCTTCCTTTTCTCCTAATGGAAGGCTCTCAATTGTTCCTGGGTGTAGGCATTGAATTATTACAATGAAACATCACCTTTCCTAACCTAACCTATCTCTCTGCAGCCCTTAGACTTTTCTCGAATTAGATTCGAAAATTTTCTAGTATAGGCAAGCCGTTCTCGCCATCTTGGATATAGTAACGTCTGAGAACGGATTGCTACTTCATCCGTTCATATTGAGAACTACTATATTTGACCGGATTATTTTCAATATTCTTAGCTAACAATGGTTCGGAAATATTAGCAGGTAATGTATGTCTTTTTTAGAATAGTTTTAGTACTCACGAATCTCTGTTATTAGCGTCAATTTTATAGGCCATAGGGATTAAGTAGATGAAAAATATATTCAAGTCCAATAAAATTTGATGAGTTCCATTTCTAAAATCTTGAATCCATAAAGTGGCTGGCCAGAATACTCTGAATAAACAGCTGAGACATCGATTCATAAATGCTTTCTTGCTTCTCAATTACGGATTTCACGTTTATTTTTGCTTGAATCGCCTCCATATAGAATGCAGCCGCATGCGCCGTTGTATAATATTTGGATGAAATTAATAATCTCGGAAATTGCTTAGAAAAATTATGATTCCTAGTGTTCAAATATAATAAATAAATTCAATTTACCATTTATTTTTCGATCACTCCACGTACATATGTTTCCTTTTTGTATTACTTGCCTTAAAATATTGTCTTCCAAGTGGGTTAATCGACTCACACAATGATCACTGACTATGTGTCAGGCATTTAATCATCATCTCATAACGGTATTTCATATCATTCGACCATATCAATACCAAAGTCCATGATTTTTATTCATTTCTTCTTTTTTTTTTTGTTCTTTTTCTTTTATGTCTGCTTGTGTTCGTCTGCACTGATTATCGGCTCAAACAGATAATGGATGAGATTAAAGAGGGCATCAAGTACATTTTCCAGACATTAAACGATGCCACAATGTGCATTAGCGGTTCCGGTCATGCCGGCATGGAGGCCGCTCTTTGTAATTTAATCGAAGATGGCGATGTTGTTTTATTAGCTACAACTGGTATATGGGGTCATCGTGCCGCCGAAATGACCAAACGTTATGGCGGCGATGTACGTTTCGTAGAGGCCCGTTTGGGACGTTCATTAAGTGTCGATGAAATAGAATTTGCCTTGGAAGGTCATAAGCCACAAATATTTTTTATAACTCAAGGCGATTCATCAACCGGTATATTGCAATCAAATTTAAGAGAAATTGGAGAATTATGTCGCAAACATAATTGCCTATTTGTGGTTGATTGTGTGGCTTCATTGGGTGGCACTGAATTCTACATGGACGAATGGTTGGTGGATGTAGCCTATACAGGCTCACAAAAGGTGCTCGGTGCTCCACCAGGCATAACACCCATATCGTTTAGCAAGCGCGCCATACAACATGTCGTCGAACGTAAAACTAAAGTTAAAGTCTACTATTTCGATGTCTTGTTAATCGGTCAATATTGGAATTGTTTTGGTGGGCAACGCATCTATCATCATACCATTTCATCGACACTTTTATACGGTCTAAGAGAAGCGTTGGCACAATTTTGCGCTCAAGGTTTGAGAGAAGTAGTGACACGCCACCAACAGTGCTCATATCGTCTGCAGCAGGGTATTAAAGATCTTGGTTTGGAATTGTTTGTACCAAAGGCAACAGATCGGCTGCCCACGGTTAATACTGTCAAAGTGCCAGTGGGTGTTGATTGGCGTAAAGTAGCTGACTATACCATGAGAAAGTAAGAATAATTTTTATTTATTGTATTCTATGCATAAACATCACTTGATCTACTTTTCTTCTTTCTAGATATAATCTTGAAATTAGTGGCGGTCTTGGTCCTACCGTTGAACATGTTTTCCGTATCGGTCTAATGGGTGAGAATGCCACATTTGAACGTGTTGATTTGGTTTTGAATGTTTTAAATGAAGCCCTACAAAGTACGAAATTAAATTTTAATGAAAAATCTAAAATATAATTAAAGAACACACACACAATATGTTTTAATTAAGATTATATGTTATAAAATAATAATAATAATAATTGTAACAATAAAAAAAACAAGAATAATTTTTTTTCGTGTCGTAAAAATAATACAGTTGTGTTCAAAATAATAGGAGCGCCCTTCATTTAAAAGCAAAGTTTAAAATTAAGAAAAATAAAAAAGAAAATATCAAATTTTTTTGACTTAAAATTTATTTCTAATTGATTTTATAATTTTTTAACACTTAATTATTTCATTAAAACTACGAAAACAAGAAATATTTTATGTAAATAAATCTTACTCTCAAAATTAATTGTTCAAAATATGTTAATGTAATGTTAGCAAACAACCCAATAATTTTTAAACAAATGGCACAAAAGTTTGATATTATCTTAAAATAGTAAAGATATTTTAGTATTTGGTTGAATAACCTTAGTTTTTAATGAATTCAGCACATCTACGAGGCTTTGAGTCAATAAGATCTTGGCATCTCTTTAAAGGAATTTGATGCCACTCATCGCGCACTGTGATCCATAGTTCTTCTGCATTTGAAGGTTTTTGCTATGAAACATACTTTTTAACATCTCCCCATAGATGTTCTATGGGATTAAGGTCAGGAGTCTGAACTGGCCGCGCCATAACCTTTACTCCATTAACCCGAAACCACTCATTTGCCAATTTACTGGTGTGTTTCGGGTCATTATCTTGTTGGAATATCCATTTTAGAGGCGTGGAGTATGGTAACATCACTTCTCTCAAAATGCTAACCTAAACGTTCCTATCCATTATGTCTCTAATTCGATGTATTGGGCCTAAGCCATTATATGAAAAGCTTCCCCATATCATTAGTTTTGCACCACCATGTTTAACTGTGTTTTGTGTATACTGAGCTTTATATTTGGTGTTGGGCGGACATCTAACATACTGTCTAGACCCAATGACATCAAATAAAACAATTTTGCCTTCGTCGGGCCACAGTATGTTTCTCCATTTTTCTTTCGGCCAATTGATATGTTCTTGGGCAAACTTTAAGCGTGCTGATATCTGTCTTTTTTGTCAGCAATGGCACCTTATGTGGACTTCTTGGGAATAATTTGTTGTCCATCAGACGCCTACGCATAGCAGGGCCACTTACGGCAAGATTCAGATCCTTTTGAATTTTTTTTTGCATACGCCGAAGGATTCATTTTGCTGTATCGCACAATTCTGCGGTCATCGACAGTTGATGATTTGCGCTTGTGCCCACGCGTTTCGAGGTTTTTTTTTTATATTTTAATGCATTTGCGATCATTTGATTGGAGCAACGTAAGGTTTCCTCAATTTCTTTAGAAGTTTTGCCCTTTTTTCGAAGATTTTTAATTAGTTTTCTCTTTTCTTCAGTACAGTGCTTTCCTCGTCCCACTATTAAAAAAATTTATGTGAATCACTGTAGAAAAAGTTTTAACTACATTTTTCCGTACTTATTTTTCACTTTTTTCTTTAAATTATGCGCTGTTATATTTTTATTTTTAAAAGAACACTCACACTCCTATCGTGAAAAAAAAAACTGAATTCAAGGGCAAACACAGAAATGAATCAATTTCATCGTAAATATTAAAGTTATTACGAGATTCTTTTTTGTATTTTATTTCTTACATATCGTTGCAACTATCATTAAAATATTACATGTTTTGCAAATTGGTACAATAAAAAATTTTAACTTTGAAAATATTACATGGTAGCACTCCTATTATTTTGAACACAGCTGTACATACTTAAATAAGGTATGTGTAAGTATATAGCAGATCAACGTATGCTGCTATCTGAGAAGAATTTAAACGAGATCATCCAGTTTATGATATCAATTAATGAGGTACTGCAAACAGCAGAAAAAATCCACAAGGTAATAGTGGAAGAAAACCAGCCAGGAGGCAGACAAGCCTTGTAAAAAATAACTTTAATGGGCATTACAACACTTTATTGCAGATAGGATTATGTCGTAGGTTCTCTTTTAAGACATTTCACATGATAAAACTGTGAAATGCAGTGAAAAAGATGGTGATGCTTTTAGTCAGTAAGAATACGACATAACCATCAACCTATGGAAGGTATCCACTCTATCACGTAAATAAAAACACAGTAACAGTATAGGACACACAGTAATAGCGTAGGATTCCTTGATGTGGAATATCCTTGCAGTGGGCCTGTAAAAAGATTTCCAACTGTGTTGTTGTTGTAATAGTGCTGCTTCTGTGTTAAAATAGCTTTTGCTGGATTGAAATCCTTGGCCGATGTGTGGTCGGGTCGTTCTGGAGCGTAGTTCAGATTGTCGTGGGAACGACTGTTTAGTTTTATAGGCTGCGAGAGGGCGCGCATCATCTCTTTGAGGTGCAAGCAGGTGTTAAAGCTTATGCTTTTTACCTCCTACCTTTAACTTGATAATCCTTAATGTGGTACAACTATCCCTATCCAAGTATAGGCGAATTATTCCAGATACCAGATTCTTCTAAAAGGCTAACATAATTGAAAGGGTAACGAAGCTGCCAATAGCGCTTTACACCACTAAAAGGGCCGTAAGTAAGATTTGAGAGGCTCGCCATCACATCACATACTGGCACTATATATATAGTCGCCGAGGAAGCAATCTTTTTTTACGGTATTCATGTTTGATGGGTTGTTATATTTATAAAGGATACTGCTATTGAACTTTGGGGTAGGCTATCTGTTTCCCAGGCGAATTGCATGGCCACTTCGGTGCCATACTTTTTGTGCGCCAACATTTTCCATAAAAATTTTCTGACACTTACAGCCAGATGGCGGTTAAGTCCTTTAAGAACATTGTCTATTAATACCGAGAATCATTCAAAGCTAACTGTATGGTTTTCAGGATATGGGGATGTCGTCAGATATTGCATCGCTGACGATGGAGCGCTAAAAGTGAGTAAACACCACTGAAATAATTCATTTCCTTAGGATAGCGAGAAAAGTAAATGAGAATAGTCGAATAAATTTCCTAAAATAAAAACCTTTATTTATTACTTATAAAATGTTAAAACAAAAACAACAATTCATGATAAAGGAACTTTTTTAATACTTAAGAACAAAACTGTTTTATACTTAAGAACAAGTGTTGACTCACTTATGGCGCTCAGTGTATATTTATCGTCCGTTTTTCTGCAAGACTCAACTTCGTTAGCAGGTGGTATCTGTTGGACTTGTATGGTTAAGAAAGCGTTGATTCACTTCTGTCCTTAAACCGCATTTCATCGAATGTCATCTGCAGGATCTGCAAGTTGGAGCAGAATAAAGAGACTATCTTTCACCCTATGTCCCAGTTCCTTGCTCTTGCCACGAAGAGGTTCGTATGATTAACTCTTTCAATGACAAGAGAATTGGGAGGTATAGTGGAGTCAAGGTAATTGCATAGATACTTATCACCTTAACTAGGCTTTGGAAACAAGCAAAGCTTATCCTAATCAATTTTCGACATTTTCACGTCGAATATCGCCATTCAAGATCTCAAATTTTTTTAACTGCAAAAATTCTTTTTCTTAGTCTCTACTCTATAGACGTTAGATCTGAAAATTTTAAGTGGCAATGTTTTAGAATTTTGTAAAATTGTTGTTCAAGGGGATGTTTGGTATGCCACCCGCCTTTTTTGTAAAGACTTAGGCAATAGCAATCCGTTGAAAACCCATCTTTCGCTACATTACAAAAAAAAAAAGGTTACGACACCATTAGGTTGGAATTTGCACCAAACAGGATCACATGGCATAATATAGCGGATTGGTTATGAATAGCGATTGGTCGCCGTAGTCTAGTAGGTAGTGTGTTGGCTTATTAGACGTAAAGCCAGGGTTCAAACCCCAGGCCAGACATCAAACAAAATACTTTTTCGGCGGCTTCCTCTCAGCAGACTTCTGGCAAAAACTTTGAGTGTAAACAAAGTTACCATGAAAAGTTTCCCAAAATCTGTAGGTCCCGCCAATCTTGTATAAAATTAACACACACAACATAAGTGGTGTGAGAAACTAGGTCGTAAACCTGACTGAAGGGTTCCAATGACCAATTATGTTATGTATGTATGAATAGCGACCGAAGTTTAGTTGCGTTGCCAACTGCCAACCAAAGGTTTGTGGAAGCAGAATTTCTTTTTAGGAGTAAAATTGCACCTGTTGATTAGCAACTACCAATGCAATTGATAAATTCCAGGTAATACACGCAATCACTAATAAAACTTCTCTGAGGAATTCTTTTAAACCTAGACAACATATTGTTGTTAACAAAGTATTTGGTATAATCTACTTAAGCCCGATTCAATGTAATTAATCCTCCCACATTCATTTTTTTGAATACAAATATTGTAGAAAAATTTAAAGTTGATATCAAACTATGATTAAGTTTTTAATTTTTATTTACTTTTTAGAATCAAACTTTAAAACAGTTCTTATTCCTCCAGTTGTATACACGTTTGATATTAAGCCGTTATATCAAATAAAAAAATTCTTGTATTTTAATTAAAAATAACACACAAAGAGACAGTGTCTTAACCTTGTTTCTGTGCAAGTTCACGGGCCTTGGCGCGTTCCAATTTGGCAATACGAGCCAAACTCTTGGAGCCCAAGATACCACCACCCCAGTGTCTGCGGATTTCATCATGACGATCGTTGTAGTTGGTCTTGATAGCTTCAATGACCTTGCCGAAGTTGGCCTTATCGTTAGGTTCAACATGGGTCAAAGCCAAAGCGGTGCAGGTCTTGCGACGGACCAACAAACCGAGACGAGCTTTGCCCTTGACAATGCAGTATGGGACACCCATTTTGCGGCACAAGGCAGGCAAGAACAATACCAACTAGAATAGAAAATAATAACATTAGTATACAGGAAAGAAAGTACATTTAAATGCTTTGCTAAACATTCTTAAAGCTTTAAAACCTATCAGATTGTCAAGTTTCCACAAAATTGCTTTGGATACCTATTATAGGTGATCCAAGGCAACTTCAGTTGAAGAAATTCAAGTTTAACATCATTTGAAAGGGTTAAGGCTTTTGTTTACATTGCTGTTGAAACTCACCTCAAGGGGATCAACATCGTGAGCGATGACGACCAATTGAGCCTTCTTTTGTTCAACCAATTTGGTGACAGTGTTGGTACCGGCACGGATGAAAGTGGGCTTCTTCTTGGGTTGGACATCCTTACCCTTAGCCTTGGCTTCAGCGATCTTCTTCAAGCGTTGCTTCTTAGCAATAGCTGATTCAGGACGGTATTTCTCCAACAATTTGAACATCTTGACGGCGGTGGTCTTGTCCAAAGTTTGGCTGAATTGATGAATTGGTGGTGGCACCTTCAAACGTTTTTGCAAAACAGCCTTTTGACGTTGGACGCGGATGTATTTTGGCCATCTTACAAAGCGAGACAAATCACGCTTGGGTTGGATGTTTTGGCCTAAAAGTAAAACACTCTACTTAGAACCAATACCTTAGCAAGCACATAAACAAATAATAATAACTTACCAATGCCGAAGTTCTTAGGGCGCTTTTCGAAGAGTTGATTGACAACTTTCTTGACGACTGGCTTTTTGACGGCCAAAGGAGCTGGGGCAACCTTCTTGGTCACTGGCTTCTTCTTTGGTCTGGGCTAAAATACACAACATAAACACAGCACAACAAAAATTAATTCAAGTTTTCACACTTTTGCTTCAATTGTTTTGCACATATTTTGCGTCTTTTTACGGATTGCATTATGAAAACACTTTTTCTTTTCACTTATTCTGATTCACGTACCTTCTTAACAACCATTATGGATTATTTCTTTTATAAGATGTTAATGAAAAAAGCAGATTTTTACGGCAGGTCAAAAAAAAGACCAGCTTTTATGTCTGCTTGTCAAAAAGGAAAGGAGTTGAGCTGAACGGAAATCTAACTCACGTCAAACAAATGGCAGAGTTGTATTGCAACGGCATGTGGTGACATCTAGTGACATTTTTTAATTGTCAAGATAGAATTAGGAAATACAACAGTGCGTTAGAATTATATTGTAAAAAGTTTATGAATTAAAAAAATTCGCGTTTATCTTTTTATATTTTTCAAATTCAATAGTTTTATAAATTTTATGCTTTTGTAATAATAACCAAATCGGCATTCGACTTACTAACCAATCAGTTGCACAACTTCTATCACCGTTTCTAATACGTATATTAAGCTTCCTTCTAAAAAATAATCTTTAAAAATTTCTCAAATGTAAGATTTCAAAGTTTTTAAAATTAAACTTAAATTGCTAGGTTTTTAAATACAACAAAGAGTAAAATATAAATTCAAATATTTTAATTCTATTTTAATGCATTTTCAAAGGCTACCTTTTATTTCCTACACAAAACTCCATCTCTGCTACAACATATGCGCACATTTTGACATTTCTTTCATTCCATTTACGTTCTCCCTAAATATTTTTTCAACATTCTTTTCAATTTTCATTTTTACTAGTGAACTTTCTGTTTAATTAGATTGATTTGGCTTGTTTTTTCTCATCTTCCCATTTATTGTTTGTTTGCCTGCGTGTGTATGTGTGCATTGTTGAGATTTTTGTCGGTGGTCAGAAAGTGTGTGTGTGAATAGAATTGTAATTTTTCAATTAAATAAATTGGCAATAATAAAAATAAGTTAAAAGTTCATTAAAGTGCATAAAATAAATTGCATTGCAAAACATTAAAGAGTTTTAAAGAATACATGAACAAATAAAAGAAAATAGAATTAAATAGTAGTGCAAATCTGAATTAGTGATTCTTCTCTCGCATAGATACATCCACCATTTTTTATTTTCATATTAATTTTTGTTTACTTTTTCTGTTGGACATTCGTCGCACAACATCAAATAAGAAGAAGGGATAAGAGCGAGAGAGTGAGAGACCGAAAGAGAAATAACTCAACTAAACTGCTGTATTGCACTTTGTGAATGGGTTAAATTAATGGGAAAAAATTAATAAAATATCAAATAAAATGTTATAAAATAAAAGAAAACGAAGAAAAGAGAAACAAAAACGAAATTTTATCGCAAAAAGGGTGGTATCATATTCCAATTGTACAAATTAATTGCCATTAAAACATTTTTGAAGAATTAGTAAAAACACAAGCAAAAGATGAAATAAAATTAAAAAAGTGATAAAAAAATGATTTGAATGCATTAGTGTTAGTTTGCAAACTATTTGTATAGATCCTTCTGTGATCGGTGGTCTATGGCTAATGAAATATGGCACATGTTAATAATGCTGCTGCTTTAGCCACTGGTGGTATTGGTGTAGGAGCAGGCGGTGGTGCTAATAATAGTGCTGGCATATCTAATAATGCTAATACTCATGCCGTGGTAGTATGGGAATTTGAATCACGCGGTGGCAAATGGTTGCCTTACACCCCCGCAGTATCGCAGCATTTGGAACGTGCTCATGCCAAGAAATTGACGCGTGTACTGCTCAGTGATGCAGATCCTGAATTGGACAAATACTACGTTAATGTTCGAACAATGACGCAAGAGACTGAAGATGGCTCCAGCCGTTCAATGGTGGGCGTAAGACGAATGTTTTATACACCCTCCTCGCCTGCCGGCAAAGGTACTAAATGGGAGTGGGCTGGATCAGCGTCTGGAGATTGGCATCCCTATAATATGCACGTTCAATGTATCATTGAAGATGCCTGGTCTAAGGTAAGAAAGACTAAATCTGTATATACATATTTATTTATTTATTTATAGTGAAAGTTAGAGTGAACAAAACGTATGTATTAATGCACATGAAATGTTTTCCAAATAATGAAATGAAAATATATTTCTATCTTTTAAGGGAGAGCAAACGCTCGATTTGTATGGCACATCAAGTCTACCATACACTATTAATTTTTGCAATTTAACCCAAACACGTCAGCCAAGTGGTCCTATAAGAAGTATAAAGCGAACACAACAGGCTCCATATCCTTTAGTTAAACTAACACCGCAACAGGCACAACAATTAAGCGGTAAGCGAAAACCTAACATCGCCCATCAACAAATAACTAATCTAAGTTTCTTACAGTACAAATAAATTATTCGGAATATTCGCACAAGAGAAATAATACTTTGCCAAAATTAGCAGCTAAAGCACACAATGACAATAATAATAGTAAACAGCAGCATTTACAACGTTTAAATAATAATAGCAGTAATGGAGTATTTGCTCTCAATAATGCTAGCAGTGGCGGCAGTCGTCAGCCACAATCTTTACCCCATACTCATAGCCATACGCAATCTCATTCCCACCCGCATTCTAACCATACGGCAATATCTGCTTCACAGCAGCAACAGCAACATCAGCATCAACATCAACAATCAAAATGTAAAACAACTAAACGTAACAATGAATTATCCACAGCGAATTTACGACAAATTTTAAATAATCTCAACATATTCGGTAGCAGTAGTTCGAAACATACAAATCACAATCATAACATGGGAACATCAACGTCGGCAACAACGTCTTCGAATCATTTACAACTGCAGAACAGTCATTTTCAGCCATTTTCTCATTCCACCAATGTCTTAACCTCCTCTATGAGTAGCCATCATAGCCGTTGTTCTGAAGGTTCGTTGCAATCGAAACGTAGCAGTCGTATGAGTATGCATCGATCTCGTTCACGCACTCGTGCCTCAGATACCGATACGAATAGTATGAAATCTCATCGTAGACCCAGTGTTGACACTGTTTCCACCTATCTCAGTCATGAGAGCAAAGAAAGTCTACGTAGTCGGAATTTTGCCATATCCGTAAATGATCTATTAGACTGTTCCTTGGGTAGTGATGAAGTTTTTGTGCCGTCTTTGCCCGCCTCATCAACAACAATGTCTTCCGTTTCGTCGTCCTCATCGATGATGGCCGCAGAAAGGGCTCCTGCGCCACCACCCATACCCTTGGCAGGTTCCATTTCTGTGACGGCGTCTGGTACGTCGTCTTCTCAACAGCATCCAGCCTCAGCATCAGCTACATCGCATCAACAACAGCATCAACAGCAATCGCAACAACTCATAGCCGGTTCAATTGTTGGTGTAGATCCTGCTAGTGATATGATCTCACGTTTCGTTAAAGTCGTTGAGCCACCCCAATGGCCCAATGCTCAACCCTGTCCCATGTGCATGGAAGAGTTGATACATAATGCTCAAAATCCGGCTATTGCTTTGAGTCGGTGTCAGCATTTAATGCATTTACAGTGTTTGAACGGCATGATAATAGCTCAACAAAACGATTTGAATAAGGTAAGAAAAGAAATATTTCGCATACTTTTCATAATTATTATCAACTTTGAAAAAATACGATTGAATTTGAATCTTTTGTCACAAACTGTATGATTATATAGTCTATTCAGATGTAAAAATTGGTAGCTGTTACTGTCAGTTGTGCCCGTTTGATGTGTAAGTTAATAAACCTTAAATCATTTCTGTTCAGAGAGAATTAGGATGCGAACTTTGCTAGAATTCCAGTAATTTTATATGTTAAAGCTTAACCTTTAGAAAAAGCTGCAAATTGACGGAAGAACTTGCCTTGTAAGCAACAAGTATTGATATTTTCGGTCTTAACCTATCGACTAGCTAGTTAGCCACAGTAGTTAAGATACCGTAGCATTTGAATTAAATGAAAAATGTGATCCTTTGGTAAGTACTTCGGATAATTGGAAGAATACCATTTGCAGGATGTCGAAAGCCTCTTCATTTGTAAACGATGGCTTAACTGAATTCAACATTAAACTTCTTATTAGGACTATTACTAGACCGGTCTTATAGCTTCTTATTTAGGCTTTAACGATTTCTATTCTAAGCCAGTAATGATTTCTATGGAACTTGTTAGACTTTGAGGAAGAAGGAAAAAGACAATTACCAGCAATTATTCTGCTTAGAAGTACGTATGATGTAATCTATTGGTTTTTAGTTATTTTAGGTCCTGAATTGTGTACTGGACTTTACTTCGGAATCTGTCAGATCAAAAAACCGACGTCCTTTTTTAATACACTTTCATTTTCAGTTCGACATACCCTTCTTAAAAAATCCTTTCTTTTATTTATAGAATCTCTTTATCGAATGTCCCGTTTGTGGTATAGTTTATGGAGAAAAAATTGGTAATCAACCAAATGGTACAATGTCCTGGAGTATTTTAAGTAAAAGCCTGCCGGGTCATGAGGGGCAAAATACCATACAAATCGTATATGAGTAAGTTTAAATGACTTCTATTAATTAGTGGAAAAAAATTTTATTACTTTCTCTTCTTTAGCATTGCATCTGGCATACAAACTCAAGAACATCCACATCCGGGAAGAGCTTTCTTTGCTGTTGGCTTTCCACGCGTATGCTATTTGCCCGATTGCCCTTTGGGTCGTAAAGTTTTGCGATTTCTAAAGATCGCTTTTGATCGGCGACTGTTGTTTTCGATTGGTCGTTCGGTAACGACGGGACGGGAAGATGTTGTTATTTGGAATAGTGTTGATCACAAAACGCAATTCAATATGTTTCCAGATCCCACATATTTGCAACGTTGCATGCAACAATTAGTGCATTTGGGTGTAACCGATTAATCAGCATTTATTTATAACGTCATCATGATCAGTTTTGAAACATCAAATGACATTCATTCATTCATTAATTTCATTTGCTTATAAGTATTTTAGCTTTTCTGTTCTCGTTTTTTTATTTTATTATTATTGTTTAGCTTCATGTTTAATTTTTTTTTATTTTTCTTTGAAAATCTAAATGAGTGCAATGTCTCGATTCATTAAATCAAGTGATACCATACACACACACACATACTTAGAAACACACACATCTAAAAAACACCCACCAGTTTGAGTAACTCAAACTTTAAAATGAACTGAATTGGAAAACCAACAACAAATAATCAGTAATATTTTTAGCATATAATCTAGATTTAAGCATTGTAGTTAGTAATAAATAAAGTAATGAATTTTTATGGTTTAGAAAAACAAATTTAAACTTAAACTAAAACAATAAAACTCTACTAATAATTGAGGCCTTCTTTTTACAAAATCTAAACGCTAAATCTAGAAAGCTATTAAAACAAAAAAAAATGCATAGAATATAATATTTCAGGAAATATGTACTAAATTATTGAACATTTATTTTCAAGTTGATTTTTATTTGTATTTATTTTATTATGAAGTTTTTATTTTTAATTTTTTTTTTTAAATTTTGCTTTTCATATTTTATTTCGTAATTTCTGCTAAATGATGTTAAACATTATACGGAATCTTATTACACACACATCTAAATACTTTTTCTAAAATTTTATTGTGATTAATGTTCTTCCATTTATAAATTTATTATTATTATTATTAATAATATTGTATAAAAATCTATATACAATATGCATAGAGTAGAGTAAATAACCTATATAGAGAATATTATATGTCGTAAGCGAAGAAAAAGAAAAACAAAAACATAATAATCCCCTTAAAAATTTATATTTTATTAAATGTAATATGCTTCTTGTGAGTTTTACTCGATATCAACAATAATACAATATTTGTAATGTTCATTTTTTTGTAATTAGAAAACTTGTATTATTTCAATGTGTATCGAGTATTACAAGATTATTAAGTATATAAGTATTAATGTTAATATTTTATACAATTTATATTTTATGGCTAAAACAAAGCAAAAAAGACAAATAATTGTTCTCAATACAAACAGTTTTTGAGGAATTGAAGAGAAAAATAAGGATTTGTATTTCTTATAAATGTTATAAAAGAGAGAAATTAAAATAAACAAAATGAATTTATATATTTTAACTGGGAGCCTTTTTTGATTTTCAGTCACAATAGATTAGACACAAATAGACGCCTCCGTTCTAACCATGGAACGTTTTCGCGCCACGTTTACTCTTATTGATAACTCGCATCCCCAGAGACGCTGTACGGTGCGTACAGAAGAAGCTATTGGTGCTGTAGAGCGTAGCATTGAGGAAGACCCGAATGAGTCCATCCGCCATCGAGCACAGGAATTGGATCTGTGTCCATCCACTTTATGGAAGATTTTGCGGAAGGATCTTGGTTTGCGTGCTTACAAAATCCAACTCGTGCAAGATGTGAAGCCAAACGATCATCAAGTAAGGCGTAGATTCGTCGAATGGGCCCAAAACGAGATTACCGTTGTTCCCGATTTTCATAAGCGAATTTTGTTTAGCAATGAAGCGCACTTCTGGTTGAATGGCTACGTCAACAAACAAAACTGCCGCATTTGGAGTGAAGGTAATCCTCAAGTGTATGTGGAAACACCGTTACATCCAGAAAAACTGACTGTTTGGTGCGCTTTATGGGCTGGTGGAATCATTGGTCCGTACTTTTTCAAAAACGATGGTGGCCAGAACGTTACAGTCAATGGTGATCGGTTTAGAGCCATGATTAATAACTTTTTCATTCCTGAATTGAATAACCATGATGTCCAGGAGATGTGGTTTCAACAAGACGGCGCAACATGTCACACAGCTCGTGCCACAATAAATTTATTGAAATTCACGTTTGGTGACCGCCTAATTTCACGTTTTGGACCTGTGAATTGGCCTCCAAGATCTTGTGATTTAACACCGCTAGACTACTTTCTGTGAGGCTATGTATAGTCATTGGTCTATGCGGTAAAGCCACAAACGCTTGACCATTTGGAAGACAACATTCGCCGTATTATTGCCGATATACGGCCACAAATGTTGGAAAAAGTCATCGAAAATTGGACGTCCAGATTGGACTACATCCACGCCAGCCGTGGCGGTCATATGCCAGAAATCATATTTAAAATGTAATGCCACAAGATTATCTTTCGGATAAATAAAATTCATGTCAATCGAATAATCCATCGTTGTTTTATTGCAACTTAAAGTTCTATACCTCTATAAAAAACACCCTTTAGAATGGAGGCGTCGAAATGAAGAGAGAATTATAGTTGAAACAAGTGAACCTTTTTTAATGTTAAATAACTTTATTATTGTTATTGTGGTTTGCTTTTGGTCCAAGGAATACAAGCTAATCGTTAGTTCCGGTCGTGTACTTGCTATTGAGATAAGAAGTATAACACCCAGAGGTCAAAATGACCCATTGTAAATGCGTTCTAGATAGAGAGAGAGAGAGATAGGATGGTGAAGGAGGTAAGTAAATAGGAAAAGGAGAAGAGGTAGGAAAGGTAGGACATAGGAAACGGAGGAAAAAGGAAGAACTACAAACACAAAAAGAGAGCGCGACTATAATCATGTTGCCCGAACACTTCTCAACCAGCTGAATCTACTTATGAATCTATGGAGAGCCCTATTGTCAGGTCACCGCAACATTATCTCGCAGTGTCCTGTAATAAAACCAATATATAATCACAGGCTGGCCCCATCCAAACGCAGCAGCGAACCTGTTCTAGCACTATCTGTAGCAGGCGATAGACTCCTAGACACATAACATTTCGTTTTATCCCCCCAACGCTTCTGCTCTTTCTCCCTCACCCATCTAGTGATAAGGCCGTAGAAGTGGCAGATTGGGGGCTCAGGACCAACTATCAAGTCGACCTCCAAATTGAACCTAATAGCTAACAGTGCACAGTATTGTTATAATTTCCGGCAAGATTTATATCGTAAGTTTACTCATAATTGTTCAAAATGTGTCACAGATTTAACAAAAAATAAATTTCTTGTGATGATTTCTATATTTCCGCGATATATTTTAAAATCTTCCACGTTTGCTGCTAACATGAGAGCTGTTTACGTAATGTGTATTGAATCTATTCGAATTTACGTCTACTGATTCGAGGTTGATATTATATTCTCTTCTAAAAGCTCCGTTAACAGTTCTTCGTTGATAAGAATTAGTTCTTGTTTTGGCAGAACATATTAAAGATGCATTTAAAGCATCGAACTATAACAGTCATAAACTATTTGCTTTCATAAAAGAAATACGAACAGTGAATATGTACGTATGTACAGTGGTGGTCTTATAATTAGAAACCATGTTTCTGGAACAGAGTTCTCTGTAGTGACGAATCTAAGTTTAATTTGTTCCAATCTGATGGAAAAACGTATGTAAGACGTCCTCCAAACAAAGCATTTGATCCCAGGTACACAGTGAAAACTGTAAAACAAATTAACTAACATACATGTTGCCAAGTCGTTTCTAATTATAAGGCTATAAGGTATTTAAACTGCAGATATTATTTAACTGCCTAAGTCCTTATCGATTTACTGTATTTATTTCTCTCGTCCTTGAAAGTTCTAGTTTCTTTCGTTACCGTACTTCCTTGGTATTGAAATTCTTTAACGCCTTTCAAATTACAGTAGGACCTTGATTATCCGTGATTCGATTATCCGGCAACATCAATTATCCGCGATGGAAAAAAAATTTTTTTGCTGCGACTTAATTTTATTTTGGATCGACTTAAATTTTTCTGCATCGTTTAACCGTGATTACCTCTATTATCCGTGATTATAACCAAAATTTTTTTCTATTATTTTGGACAAACAAGCGAAAAAGGGGAATTCCCTCTTTAGTATACGATGAGTCAGAAGCATACATTTAAACCTGTTTAGTTTAATTTAGGAATTTATTTTGAGAAGTGCGGTTTTTTTATATTTTTGAAACATGTATGTATGTATATAAAATCGTTGAATTATTTAGTTTTTATATAAATATGTACATATTAATTTGTTAACTAATAAAAATATCTATTAAAAAACTAGCGAAAAATGGTACTCAATTAACCGGGAAAATCGATTATCCGAAATGCTTCCGGTCCCGACCATCACGGATAATCAAGGTCCTACTGTATTGTGAACATTAAAGGACCCAAAACACTTCCTTGCGGTATACCAAATTCAACCATTCCAACATCACTTCTGTCATTATTAATTGCTACATATTGTAACCTGTTTTGCAAAAAACTTTTGATAAGATTGATAGCACTTTCCTGTAGTTCATAATATGAAAGTTTATCAAGCAATATTTTGTGGTCAACAAGGTCAAAAGCCTTCGAAAAATCATAAAAAACAGCACCGACACCACTACAGCCACTGTCTAGACTATCACATATGTAGTTCACAACATTTACAACTGCTTCCTGGGTCCCAAAATTGGTATTCAATTAACCGGGAAAATCGATTATCCGGAATGGTTCCGGTCCCGACCATCACGGATAATCAAGGTCCTACTGTATATTATATTGAAATACCATGATCTCGCTGGATTTTACATTTATTTTCATTTTCCTTTTCCCCATTCCAATTTTGTTTGCATATCGTATAATGAGTGTGAGATTATTACACTTTCATTTGCATGATTCAACGATTCAAGATTTTCATTTGGTCTCAATGGATCCCACACTATCTGTCGAGGTTTGTTATCAGTTGCGTTACTTGATACCATATCAATGACAACGGGGACTATATAAATAACATGATACGAAACAACTCAACCCGATACCATATTGAATGGTTCAGACATTTTGGCTGTAACATTATCTACCTGAAAACTTTCACAGTGAAGCATGAAATAGTTATTCCTTCTTTCCAATTGTATAACTGATTGTATCAATCGCCTTTGACACTTAACAATAACGTGCATTTGAGAAGATATCCAGGTCTCACATCTGCACAAATCGGGGGCAGACTATATCCACAGTAACGTTATCAGCTTTTCCACTTTTCTATACTTCAAAGAAAGTTCGCCACATTGGTCCATATTTGTAACATAAAGTATCTTTCGTTTCTTCATAATCAACATTGGAAGATGATGTTTTCTGCGTCATCTATGTAGATATCTTTATAAATACATAGCGCCTATTTACTTTTACCCTTCCGGAGCAGTAATATAAAAAAATAATAAACGTGTCATCCATGGAACAGTATTTATTTAATCTTGCTATCCATCTTTCATGCTTTAATTTCTTCATCTGCTCTGCCTAAGCTGCTTGATAATTTTTGCAAGGATGCCATACCTTTTACCTCCCCTTCTGTCAGTAAATTGGTATTATTTTGTATATTCTAAGGATAACAGTGTGGTGTACATCATCCATGATTTTAGCCCAGATCTCACAGCTACACAATAAGACCGAATGTATAATCATCTTCCAGAGGTTTTTTTTATGGTTTGTGAAGGGACATTAGTGCTTTTTTATTTTTTTCGAACGTCCCCGGTCTCACACTAATCCACCCTCACCCGACCGCGGGGGGCTTGTCCCCATTACGTAGGGACACGTACACACTATAATCCGGACTGTAGCAGGTAAGGGAAAAATAATGGTAACGAGAACATAAATTAGCTACAGGATGAAGCTGAACTTCAGATAGGAGATTATTTAGCTGCGTATCCTTTTGAATTTCAACTGAAAATTTATGGAAACTGGTGAGATTTGTTTCAATATTGAATTGATTTGGTTTGCATTGGCTATGGAGAATAAATTATTTGTTTTTGATTTTAGAAATTTCAAAGGATATTATACACATGCATACATAATTGGTCATTACAACCTTTCAGTCAGGATTATGACCTAGCTTCTCACACCACTTATGCTGAGTGCGTTAATTTTATACATGAGTGGCGGGACCTACAGTCGACTCCGGACGACATATTTTTGAGAAACTTTTCATGGCAATTTTATTTGCTCTCAGAGTTTTAGCCAGAAATCTGCTGAGAGGAACTCGCCGAAGAAATATTTTCATATTTTCGTTTTAATGTCTGACCTGGGGTTTGAACCGTGGCCTTACGTCTAATAAGCCAACACACTACCTACTAGACTACGGTGTATTCAAGGGAAATTCAAGGAAATTATAGAAAACAAAATTTGGTCACACATAAAAATGTGCCTGTCCAACTTATTTGTTGTTAAGGTCGAGTCTTTAAAACTGTTTCAGTCTTTTTGATTGTTAAAATAAACAATTTTATTAAAATTACAAAATGATACACAAACATTAAATGATGACATCATCTCAGCACTGTCATTGGTATTGCAACATTATGGTGGTATAGGTGGCCCAGTTGTTTGGTTAACTTTTTTTTTTTTGTACCAGGACCAAACAATTGTGGGTGCCCTTTAAATGTAAAGAAATTACTTAAAAGGTAATATTATCAAGGATTTCCTTGGAAGTCTCCTTCTCATTTAACACTGATGTATTTCAGTTGAAAATAATTTATGGATTTTTTTGGATTGGTTACCAAAAAAACAAAACGAAACATAATAAAATAAAACAGAAAAAAAATGCTTTTTTTAATTCCTAGAAATTGACATTCAGAGCAGGCATTACACAAATAAAATAAGCATTTAATGCATACGACAGACATACTCGTACTGTATGTAAAGTATATACAAATGCACGAGTATGATTAAATGTGCGACATGTCCCTCCCATACAAACACATCAAGATAAAGTCAACGAATGGGAGATGTAATGCATGTGCGTAAACAACGGCTACAATTTATTTTGACTGACTTTAAACTGCCGAAAAAAAAAATTGACAAAAAATTGTACAAAAAAAAAAAAACAGAAACTGAAATTGAAATTGAAATAATGTAACCTGGTCTTAACCAAATTTGAAAATTCGGAAGATGACCCTGTAACAATAAAAAAAAAACACACACACAACAACGACGCCAAAGTTAACATCACCAATAAAGTCAGTCAGTCAGTAATACGCACAAGCATGAACATTGTTTATCATGATCATGATCATGATAATGGTGATGATGATGATGATGGTGATGTTTGTTGTGAATGATTGTTTTGACATCAACAAAATTTTTTCTTTCCTTGCTGTTGTTGTAATATTGAAAAATTGCGTAAATCGTAATTCAAAATAATAAAATAAAATAAAAATAAAAATTAAATAAAATAAAATGTTTATATTTTATTATTGATCATGTTATTGTTGTTGTTCGAAATGTGCAACAAGTGAAAACAAGTTTAAAAGCATTTTCCGATCATAAAAAACACTTTTAATGCAATAAATAAATAAGAAAAAAAAACAGATTTACATTCATCATGCTTACACGGGTTGCACAAAGGCTCTTTCTTAATCCTTTAGCTTGTGAAAAAAATTTGGATAAGTCCGGTACTTGCCCAGTGGGTCTAAAATATTACTCCACTGACGCAATAGTATGAAGTAAAAGGTCACTGAACAATAGTTTTTAGTTATGTCCACAACCATTCCCTTTAACGGATGTTTGATCCAAGACTATAACATAAGTTGCGCTATTTTGTTTAAAAGTGCCTGGCTTTGATTGATATACTATTGAACACTTGTAGGACCTATAGACGTTCTAAAGGGTGTTTTTTATAGAGGTATAGAACTTTAAGTTGCAATAAAACAACGATGGATTATTCGATTGACATGAATTTTATTTATCCGAAAGATAATCTTGTGGCATTACATTTTAAATATGATTTCTGGCATATGACCGCCACGGCTGGCGCGGATGTAGTCCAATCTGGACGTCCAATTTTCGAAGACTTTTTCCAACATTTGTGGCCGTATATCGGCAATAATACGGCGAATGTTGTCTTCCAAATGGTCAAGCGTTTGTGGCTTTACCGCATCGACCAATGACTTTACATAGCCCCACAGAAAGTAGTCTAGCGGTGTTAAATCACAAGATCTTGGAGGCCAATTCACAGATCCAAAACGTGAAATTAGGCGGTCACCAAACGTGTCTTTCAATAAATCTATTGTGGCACGAGCTGTGTGACATGTTGCGCCGTCTTGTTGAAACCACATCTCCTGGGCATCATGGTTATTCAATTCAGGAATGAAAAAGTTAGTAATCATGGCTCTAAACCGATCACCATTGACTGTAACGTTCTGGCCACCATCGTTTTTGAAAAAGTACGGACCAATGATTCCACCAGCCCATAAAGCGCACCAAACAGTCAGTTTTTCTCGATGTAACGGTGTTTCCACATACACTTGAGTATTACCTTCACTCCAAATGCGGCAGTTTTGTTTGTTGACGTAGCCATTCAACCAGAAGTGCGCTTCATCGCTAAATAAAATTCGCTTATGAAAATCGGGAACAACGGTAATCTCGTTTTGGGCCCATTCGACGAATCTACGCCTTACTTGATGATCGTTTGGCTTCAAATCTTGCACGAGTTAGATTTTGTAAGCACGCAAACCAAGATCCTTCCGCAAAATCTTCCATAAAGTGGATGGACACAGATCCAATTCCTGTGCTCGATGGCGGATGGACTCATTCGGGTCTTCCTCAATGCTGAGCTCTACAGCAGCCATAGCTTCTTCTGCACACACCGTACAGCGTCTCTGGGGATGCGAGTTATCAATAAGAGTAAACGTGGTGCGAAAACGTTCCATGGTTAATCGAATTAACTGCTCTGATGGACGATTTTGTCGACGATAAAATGGACGTAGTGCGCGATACGTTTTCCGCACAGAACCATTATTTTCGAAATAAAATTTCACTATTTGCAAGCGTTGTTCAGGCGTGAGTCTATTCATGATGAATTGCCAAACCAAACTGAGAATAAATCACTTGACAGCTGTTAAATCGGTCGCCATCTTGAAAAGTAATGCCAACTTAAAGTTCTATACCTCTATAAAAAACACCCTTTATTATTAATAGTAGTGTCTTATACTCGTTAAGGATTTTTTTTGGAAATCAACACTTAGGTTTTGGCCATATAATGCTGGGCCTTGCGTTGTAATTGAAGGGTAATGACCCACTTTGGTCAGAGGTAAGATTCATTGTATATACAACCCGGTTATCACACGATAAGGATAACTTATGAAGTCGTCGAAGTCTAGTAGGTAGTATGTTGGCTTAGTAGACGTAAGGCCACGTTCAAACCTCAGGTCAGACATCAAAACGAAATATGAAAGACATATTTCTTCGGCGACTTCCTCTCAGCAGATTTCTGGCAAAAATCTGAGAGTAAATAAAATTGTCATGAAAAGTTTCTCTGTAGGTCCCGCCACTCGTATATAAAATTAACATGCACACAATGAGTGGTGTGAGAATCTAGGCCGTAATCCTGACTGAAGGGTTGTAATGACAATTAATTTATTTATGTATGCATGTAAGGATAACTTATAATAGATGGCTTTCGGGTATAACTGCAATGGATTCGTAATAACAAAGAGTTATTGCAGCACATTTGATGTTTGATGTTTTTGATAAATGCAACGCATTATTATTACACTTTTCTAACTTGGTGGACCAATTTCCATTCAAGTTATGCCTGACAGAGGTATCAATAAATTTTGTTCAATCCAATAAAATATGCGTCAATGCGTTATATGAAGGCTGTTAGGCTAAATATGTAGAATTTTTTTATTTTGATCTCTACATAGATTACCAGTATAGTCGGAGCTCCATCCTTTTAAATAACGATTGATCGAATATTTACTCTAGACGTGAGGATCTCCCTACAGATCAAGCTTCTGCAGCATTCCGTAGACTTAAGTCGATAGTTTTGGTAGCGCAGCGGTCTTGTAGATCAACTCGACTTGTTCGAAACGTAGATTGATCTTTTCTTTGACAGCGATAAATTCCATTACCATCAGGATATAAAGGGTGTTTTTTATAGAGGTATAGAACTTTAAGTTGGCATTACTTTTCAAGATGGCGACCGATTTAACAGCTGTCAAGTGATTTATTCTCAGTTTGGTTTGGCAATTCATCATGAATAGACTCACGCCTGAACAACGCTTGCAAATAGTGCAATTTTATTTCGAAAATAATGGTTCTGTGCGGAAAACGTATCGCGCACTATTTTGTTTAGCGATGAAGCGCACTTCTGGTTGAATGGCTACGTCAACAAACAAAACTGCCGCATTTGGAGTGAAGGTAATCCTCAAGTGTATGTGGAAACACCGTTACATCCAGAAAAACTGACTGTTTGGTGCGCTTTATGGGCTGGTGGAATCATTGGTCCGTACTTTTTCAGAAACGATGGTGGCCAGAACGTTACAGTCAATGGTGATCGGTATAGAGCCATGATTACAAACTTTTTCATTCCTGAATTGAATAACCATGATGTCCAGGAGATGTGGTTTCAACAAGACAGCGCAACATGTCACACAGCTCGTGCCACAATAGATTTATTGAAAGACACGTTTGGTGACCGCCTAATTTCACGTTTTGGACCTGTGAATTGGCCTCCAAGATCTAGACTACTTTTGTGGGGCTATGTAAAGTCTTTGGTCTATGCGGTAGAGCCACAAACGCTTGACCATTTGGAAGACAACATTCGCCGTATTATTGCCGATATACGGCCACAAATGTTGGAAAAAGTCATCGAAAATTGGACGTCCAGATTGGACTACATCCGCGCCAGCCGTGGCGGTCATATGCCAGAAATCATATTTAAAATGTAATGCCACAAGATTATCTTTCGGATAAATAAAATTCATGTCAATCGAATAATCCATCGTTGTTTTATTGCAACTTAAAGTTCTATACCTCTATAAAAAACACCCTTTATAAGACTTTGAAATAATTATTCGTAACACACTTCTTTATAAATATAAAGGAATTTCGGGATCATAATTATTATTCTAACGGTACTTGTAATGCTTGAAAGACGTTTTGGCGTGCAGTGTAACAAGATTTGCAAGCATAAAATGGCTCTGCCTGTAACAGAATGTAGACTTCCAAATAAGGATTCAAGCCACAGTTGTTCCAAAGTAAGTGGTATTAAAAGGATGCAGAATATGTAAAGAAAACTACCTCTTCTTATGACTTCACGGGTATTACACAAGTTTCCTGTTGTCTATTTTTGATAGCAGCAGGTTCAAATTATTGCTGAAATTTGTAGAAGTCATCACTGGGCACTGCATGATGGATTAGATATAGGAATACGAGCGACATTCATATGAGTACCTTTATGGAAGTTAACAGAACGCAAATGACATTGTGCAGCATATATTATAAGATATCTCGAGTTAGGGGCTCAACTAGGTAGAGAGGTCCGGTCCTTTAATAAAGTCTAACCTTGATGTTGATTTAAATAAGAAACAAAACTTATTTGATACTTTACCCTTATGTTCGTATAAAGCTTGTCTTGTACTTTATTATTGTTTTATCAGCGACTTTAATTGATTAGCAGTTGCAATTAAGAAGAAATAAATTAAATCAACTGACCACCTACCGGCCCATAGTGCAATATTTTGTGCATAAACAATTGAAGGTTAAGTTTTAGGTGACATTATTGTTTGTTTGTTGGACTTTTTGTTTTATTGCTGTTATTGTTATTGTATTGATCCTAGTAAACGAGATAGTGCTTTAAGTCAGTCACTCAATCAAGTTGGATGGAAAAAAAAGCGAAAAAAAACGAAAAAAATCTAGAAAATGTTAAACGATTATGTATAATTTTTTGTAATTCATTTTTTTTTAGTTTTTCAAGCACATTATTATAATAAAATAAATACATCATATCCAGAGGCAGAAAACCGAGTCTAAATGCGTTTAAAAATTTTACAAATTCATCAGTTTATCGTAACGATTCGATAGCGCCGGTTGTGTTTCATTCAAAATAAATAATAAATAATAGAAAAAACTAAACAAAAAAAAAAAACAACTAAAAACCAATAAATTAAACAAATCATTTAATAAATGTAACAATTGCAATAAACCATAAAAACAAGTGCTTAATTGTTGTTGTGAATTATAAATAAAAAAAAAAATTGAAAAAAAAAACGAAAAAATTTATTTAAAATTTGAAAGGAAAAACTGTACTTAAGAATAATTTGTAAAATAAAAAAGTATTAAGAAAAAAAAGTTAATATGTAATTCGCAATAATAATTGAATTTGATCTTTGATTTACAAATTTTTTTTTTGTGCATTGTTTTTCTATTGCCTTTACCGCAAACCACAAGCCAATCAAAAATCATATAAAATCTATACAGAGCAACAAACAATTCAAAATCATTAACATTAAGAGAGAAAAAAAAATTATTATTTTGAATCAATTGTCAGCATTCTGTCATTAGATTTTAATCACACAAAAACAAAAAAATAAATCAATAAACGGTAACAGAAATTCAAGGCGTATAACGCGTTTGAAATTCAAATTAGTGCTCCTTTTAATCAACGCCGTCAAACATCATCGTCATCGCCATTGTCATCATCATTATAATTCGTGATTGTATTTATCGGATTTGAAATAAAAGTAAAAACAATCTAAATCACCCAAGTATGTTTTGAAATAATTTTTAATTTTGATCTTAAACGTTATTGACATTTATTAACAATTATTACAATACTAATCCACACCCGTTCTGCTTCGTTGTGCCTTCTTTGGAAAATTTAAATTGAATGAAATAAAAAATATGTATAAAAATTAATTAAATGCAATGCAATTCGATTTAATAAACTTAAGTTAATCTCTTATACAATCTCTCTAAGTGACTAATGCCATCCCCCCAGTACCAAAATCGTTCACTTTTAATTTTTAATCATTTGTTGGGCTAAATCCTCAAGTATATTCCACTTGATCGACAAACTTTTTCCAGGCATCTCTGTTGTTTTCTGGTTTCCAGCTTTCTGGCAGTTGCTGGATAAGTTGAGAACACTTTGTGGGAGGCTCAACTCGCTGCAAACTACTTATTGTAAAAGTTCAGCCCGGATCTTCTCACCAATACATACAGTCACAGATAAAAACGGTGCATGTAGACTTTTTGCCTACTAATTTTTGTTTGTAAATTTCTAACAATTTCTAGGTTATATTTTTTTTATATTAATTTTTGTCTTCAAACATTGTTAAGTGTAACTGCCTTAAACAACGCTAAAACACCTTTTTCAATTTGATAAAATTCACCGCGAAAAAGTCTATATACAGCGGTGTATGTAGACTTTTTTCTTTAACTGTATATTACATACATTATTGGCCTTACAATTCTTCAGTCTGAATTACGACCAAGTTTGTGACATCACCCACATCGTTTGCGCTACAGCTTAACGCGGACTTCGTACGACAGTTTTCATGAGATTTGTCACAGCAAATTGTTATTATCAGAATTATGCGACTAGGCGACTACTTTTTGATCAATTCACCGTTCTTGCATATAGGATTTTCAGTTCCATAAGATTTAACTTTGCCAAAAGCATCTAAGAGTACGCATATTTTTAGTTGTGATCGCAGACATTTTTATACAAATCTAAGTAATAAGCTTTGGAGGTGGAGTGGTGTAGAGTTAAAAGGCTTGATTGCAAACCCAAGCATTCCATGTTTGAACACTACAGAATATAAAGAAATATTCTTAATGGCTTCCGAATTTAAAAAATTACGGCTCCAAGTTCTTCCAAGCTCATCAAAAACGAAAATCATAAAAGCAGGACCCAATCAGCAAAACCTCCTCATTACTACACCCAATACATGTTCATAGAGATCACTGTTTACTGAACATTTCTCAAACCTTCAATGTCTCCTACATGCCTATTAACGCCTATCGCTCCGACAAACTTCAGATGCTGGTCGGGTTCAAGGGCAGTTCCCTCTGCAGCACCTGATATATATCCAAGTATTTCTTTCTTCTTCTTTTTCTGTCGTCCGGAGCCGACTTTAAACTGCAGGTCCCACCACTTATGTATAAAATTAACACACACAACATAAGTGGTGTGAGAAACTAGGACGTTGTACAATGGGTCAATTCGACCTCCGGGTACTGTACTTGTCTTAATTGACAAGTACACGTCCTCTAACTTAACCTAACCTAGATGCATCAATGCTATGGTGTTTCTTTCTCATCATCACATTATCTACACACAGTTACTAAAGTATACATACGGTTACAAAATTTCAGAAATTTTTTTAATTAATCCGTTTTCGTTGAAAATCTTTATAGTTTCCTTGATGTTAAGACGGTCTTTTGCATTGGTTAAAAAATTTCTGAAATTGAACTGAATTGTGGCTCTGCACAGGCCCTTCTGAAATTTGTTATCCGTATGCATACTTTTGTGGCTGAGTGTACATGTTGGATTCGAGAGGATCCTCATTCTAAGCAACAAGTGTACTTGTTATCTACCGTGCCCTGGCAAAAGAGCTGTTATTAATCTTATATTATTCCTGAATAGTCTGAAGCATGACTCAAATCTCCTCTTAATGTAATTTCCTTACAAAACTTTTGAATGCCTCATATCCATTTGGTTTGAAAAGCCTTTTCCTCTCTCTATCTTCTTCCCTTTTGTTGGGTAAGCCTTTCCAAAAATATCTTTCCCCACTCTACAGATGCCCCATTAGCGGCATCTGGCACCAAAAGCTTCTTGCCACAAATTCTAGTATGATCTGGAAACCAGAACAATAAACCCCTATGTTTTATCCTATCAATTGCTGAAGCAGAATTCAATTATCTGAAGCGGGGGAAGTCGCGCTCTCCTCCTTTTTGTTTGTGTCTGTTTCTTTCTGTGTGATTCTTTCGCCTCCCATTCCCCCCTTACCTACATACCCTCCTTTCATCCTATTCCCTCTAAGGACGTTGTACAATGGGTCAATTCACCTCCGGGTACTGTACTTGTCTTAACTGACAAGTACACGTCCTCTAACCTAACCTAACCTAAGCTGGGGGAAAAGCTTTGTGACAGCACTATGTTCTTTAAAGATACGAAAAGGAACCGAAACGATAACCTAACCTTAAAATGCATATGAAATCGCTTCATTGCATTGAATAACCTCACTCACTTCCTTGTGGAGTGTCTGAAAATCAATAAAGACGTAAATGTTAAAGATTTGGAAATCATGGAATTCTCGGAATAAATCATGATGAAATGAAATTGTTTACCTTCTTTTCTATTCGAAATCACAACGGGCCGTTATGCGTGCTCAAGTGAGCTTTTGGTATGAAGCTACCACATTAATACGAGAAAATTTTATTTAGTTTTGTGGTTGAAGGCCTATTTATTAAGATCAAAAGATGGAAAATAAAAACAAAAGTTAGTGCATTTAATCTGGACTTTAATATCGTGAGAGGAAATTTATAATTATTTTCTTTTTTCTTATTAGAGGCCTATATACATATTTATTTATAAATTAAACAAGTTATTAATAGAAAAACAACAAAAAAAAAAAAAAAAAAAACAATAAAATAAATTTGTAAATATTTGCGTTTTCCTAAGCTTCACTTACCCTTTAATAGTCTCTACAATTGCTTTTATTCATTGTGTACGTGTATTATTTCACTGTGAATTCACCTTCAACTTAATTTCAGTTTCCGCATCTGGAATTTGAAAAATTAAAACGATAAAAAGACAAAACAAAGAGCTTTATTAATAGAGAGAAATATTAAATCATTTATTAAATAAAATTAAAAGATTTAATTAAAAATTATTGCATGCAGAGCAGCTTCTGTTTTCTGATGATGTAAAAAAAAAAATTAATTCTAATTTAAAATGAACATCATTTTTAAAGAATGTTAAGCATTTTTAGATAAATTAATTTATAGATAAATAATTTGAAGTTATTTTTTACTGTTTTGGACATTGGAAAGAATTATAAATCATAATCATTCATTTAATGAATTATTTAAATGAAAACATAAGAAGTTATTAGATGTGATAACTTTATAAACTTAATTGTAATTTATAATTTACATTTTAATTTTGACAGAATGTCAAAGTTATTCGCCTAAAAACTTAAGATCTTTATTGTTGCGTTGATGGTAGGCTTACAGTTATTAGTGTTCATTCCGTAAGAGAATGATCAAATGATTGGGTGAAAATTAAAGTTACTTAAATCAAATTTGAAGAATCTAACCTTTATACTTTCTTAGATATGTTTTTGAATTTCCTGCCTCTTAACTGAACACTCATCATTGCTTCTGCAAATAGCCATCTGACAAAATTTGACCAAACTGTACCAATTAGCTTATTTTTGACAGCCAATGATACTAACGGGTGATTTTTTAGTTATTATCTTTTTGGTAACACTCGTTTAAACAGCTCACGCACGTTTCGTGTTTTGTTTCACTGTCAAACATCTTCAGTTGGGTCTATAATTTAACCATGAATCGTCTTACAAACGAACAACGCTTGCAAATCATTGAATTTTATTATCAAAATGCGTTGAAGCGGCTATTCGGGCTATTGTGACTACATTTCGCACCAAATTTACATTGTTGGACATTAAACCACCAGCACGTTTACGTAGAGTGCGAAATGAAGATAATATCGCAGCTGTATCGGCCAGTGTTAATGATGACCATCAATTATCGATTCGTCGCCGTTCGCAGCAATTGGGCCTCTGTTACTCAACAACGTGGAAAATTTTGCAGAAAGATTTTGCAAGAGCTTGACTTGCATGACATGTGGTTTCAACAAGACGGTGCCACATGCCACACAGCACGCGTAACAATGGACTTATTGAGAGGCGAGTTAGGTGAACATTTTATTTCACGTTCGGGACCGGTCAATTGGCCGCCTAGATCGTGCGATTTAACGCCTTTAGACTATTTTTTGTGGGGCTATGTTAAAGTTCATGTCTATACAGACAAGCCCGCTTCAATTGACGCATTGGAAGACAACATTGAAGCATTTATTCGTGAGATACCGGCCGAAATGTTGGAAAGAGTATGCCAAAATTGGACTAAGCGGATGGACCATTTGAGGCGCAGTCGCGGTCAGCATTTGCATGAAATAATCTTCAAATATTAAATTATATGGACCGTACTATCGATTCAAATAAAGATTTTTCTGAATTTTATGTTTTTTTGAAAAATTTTCCTATAGATCTTAAAAAATCACCCATTATATGAGCCAATAAAGCATTTTTTGCTTCATAAATACTATAGAAACTTTGGCTCTCAATTTCAAAAAGTTTTGCACAAGAAATGACTGTAACTGTACCAACACGGACGATTCTTAATATTCAGGACACCCAGTTGAGGTCCTTACATTCGAAACAAAGCCATAGTCATGCTCACATGTTTCATTGGTAAAAGTGGTAAAACTTTCCACGAGATGGATCACCCACCAAGGTGGATTTGTCAGCCAATGAAATTAAGGAGGTACAAAGGAGGGAAGTCGCCGTGGTCTAGTAGATCATGTGTTGGCTTATTAGACGTGAGGCCTCGATTCAAACCCCAGGTCAGGCGTCTCCAACTAAACGAAATATGAAAATATATTTCTTCGGCGACTGACTTTCGGTAGATTTCTGGCAAAAACTCTGAGTAAATAAAATTGCCATGAAAAATTTCTCAAAAATCTGTCATTCGGAGTCGACTTTAAATAGTAGATCCTACCACTAATGTATAAAAATTAACGCATATAATATAAGTGGTGTGAGAAAGTAGGTCGTAATCCTGACTAAAGGTTTGTAATGACTAATTATGTATGTATGTTATGTAGGTACAAAGGTGCAGTCCACTTGTCCACTTTATGCTCTGAATTTTGTCTTGTCTCCTAGCAAATAATCTATTCGGAAACTATCTACTCCCAGAGAGGATAACAATGAACATATCCGGAATATGAGCCCTAAAGAAGTAGAACTTAATGAGCAAAATAAATAAAACAAATAATTCTCCCAGACGTTATTGTTTTCAGAACATTATAGATGGCAACCCTATCATTCTAGAATATCCTAAGTAGATGATGACCTGCTTACATACATAAAGTTATAATTTCAATGAGTCGCCTACTTCATTTACTGCTTAAAACTGTCTTCTACATACGAAATACAATGTAATTTAATTGATTGCGAAAGCCTATCCGATCACTTTTTCGCATATTTCGGACGGTATCTCTGCGATAAATCCTGTCGTTTTAAAATCCTCTAACGTTAAAGAATTATCCGTGAAGACACAATCTTTGACGTTGCCCAACAAAAACGCCTATGGCGAGAGATTGCGTGATCTTAGTGTCCAATTGACGTAGCCAAAATATGAAATTGCTCTTTCTGGAAAGTTTTTATGCAATAAAGGCGAAATCGGTCGTGTTGTGTAATTCATAGCACCGTCTTGATAAAATCACTTAACGCCCAGTTCATAATCTTCCATTGCGGGCCAAAAAAATCGTTTATTTTAAGGCTTTAGCACTGGGAATTGACAATAACAATTATTTCAAATCATTTCTAACAGATGATGTACATAGCGATGATGCACAAATTTATTAATACATACATACATACATACACAATTGGCCATTACAACCCTTCAGTCAGGATTACGGCCTAGCTTCTCACACCACTTATACTGCGTATGTTAATTTTAAACGTGAGTGGCGGGACCTACAGTTTAATGTCGACTCCGAACGACAGATTTTTGAGAAACTTTTTCATGGCAATTTTTATTTACTCTTAGATTTTTTGGCAGAAATCTGCTGAAAGGAAATCGCCGTAGAAATATTTTTTTTCACATTTCGTTTTGATGTCTGACCTGGGATACGAAACCGGGCTTTACGTCTAATAAGCCAACACACTACCTATTAGACTACGTGGACTTCTTCAGTTGTTAAATTTCTTTATAATCTTGCAAATTCCTTCCACAATAGATCGATTATGGCGGCCATGATGCAGGAAAAGGGGCAATTTTTGAATCACCATTCTTTGGCTGGTCCTTTGGTTGTTACATTTAACAGTTGATTGCCTTGCTACAGCGGTGATTTGGAAACCACTAAATGGATAACACATTATAATCTAGACAAAAAAGGAACAATCTGATATTCTAATTCCAAATAGGGGTGTTAATAAAAATTTATTATAAGCCCACACCCACTTGTTGCTTTAAAAGATGATTTATGGTGTTGAGATTTACACCGACAATAATAAAAAAAAACAAGAAGAATTAAATCATCAATTTTCAATATAAAACATGGTTTTCATAAATCAATTGATTAAGCAAAGAAACAACAACAACAACAAATAATATTATAAAGGGTGTTTTTTATAGAGGTATAGAACTTTAAGTTGCAATAAAACAACGATGGATTATTCGATTGACATGAATTTTATTTATCCGAAAGATAATCTTGTGGCATTACATTTTAAATTTGATTTCTGGCATATGACCGCCATGGCTGGCGCGGATGTAGTCCAATCTGGACGTCCAATTTTCGATGACTTTTTCCAATATTTGTGGCCGTATATCTGTTGTCTTTCAAATGGTCAAGCGTTTGTGGCTTTACCGCATAGACCAATGACTTTACATACATAGCCCCACAGAAAGTAGTCTAGCGGTGTTAAATCACAAGATCTTGGAGGCCAATTCACAGGTCCAAAACATGAAATTAGGCGGTCGCCAAACGTGTCTTTCAATAAATCTATTGTGGCACGAGCTGTGTGACATGTTGCGCCGTCTTGTTGAAACCACATCTCCTGGACATCATGGTTATTCAATTCAGGAATGAAAAAGTTTGTAATCATGGCTCTATACCGATCACCATTGACTGTAACGTTCTGGCCACCATCGTTTTTGAAAAAGTACGGACCAATGATTCCACCAGCCCATAAAGCGCACCAAACAGTCAGTTTTTCTGGATGTAACGGTGTTTCCACATACACTTGAGGATTACCTTCACTCCAAATGCGGCAGTTTTGTTTGTTGACGTAGCCATTCAACCAGAAGTGCGCTTCATCGCTAAACAAAATTCGCTTCTGAAAATCTGGAACAACGGTAATCTCGTTTTGGGCCCATTAGACGCTTCTACGCCTTACTTGATGATCGTTTGGCTTCAAATCTTGCACGAGTTGGATTTTGTAAGCACGCAAACCAAGATCCTTACGCAAAATCTTCCATAAAGTGGATGGACACAGATCCAATTCCTGGTCTCGATGGCGGATGGACTCATTCGGGTCTTCCTCAATGCTACGCTCTACAGCAGCAATAGCTTCTTCTGTACGCACCGTACAGCGTCTCTGGGGATGCGAGTTATCAATAAGAGTAAACGTGGTGCGAAAACGTTCCATGGTTAATCGAATTAACTGCTCTGATGGACGATTTTGTCGACGATAAAATGGACGTAGTGCGCGATACGTTTTCCGCACAGAACCATTATTTTCGAAATAAAATTGCACTATTTGCAAGCGTTGTTCAGGCGTGAGTCTATTCATGATGAGTTGCCAAACTAAACTGAGAATAAATCACTTGACAGCTGTTAAATCGGTCGCCATCTTGAAAAGTAATGCCAACTTAAAGTTCTATATCTCTATAAAAAACACCCTTTAAATCCAATATTATTATACAAACATAAATCATAATATCTTATTAAATTATAAACTCTTAAAATTTATTAGTTTTTGTTAAATTTTGATGACTTATTGGCGGATTTTTTTTTGTTGTTTTGCTCTTTTTCAATAATTTTTTTACGCCAATTTATGGCGGCCAAAGTTTAAATCACGTTTGCTTTTGTGCACATTTGAAGGACATTCAACGTTAAATAAAAATTTATTATCGTAACCACCATCACAAAAAAATAATTACAACACAGATTTATAAAGATTTAACACATTTTTATACTTTTATACTGTGTGTGCGTAGTTGTACGCATTTGACGTTTGTTTGTCTGTCTGTCTGTATGTATGTCTGTCCACTTTGTCCGTCTTAAATGTCTCCGATGTCAAATCGTTCATTTATATTTATGGTCAGGCTATACATTAGAAAAAGGAGAAAAAAACAAACAAACAAAATGCAATCGAAAATCAAATTCGAAATTTACACTGTACTACAGAGAATTTATGCAGGGCTTTTTTGCTTTTCAATTGCAACAATAGAAGTGCCTGAACAATTTGCTTAAATAAAAACAAACCTTGCGCACGCCATTTGCAAAATCTGAAGTGTTCCGGAGTATAGGTTAGGTTAGGTTGGAGTGGTGGCTTCGATACCAAAAGCTTACTTGAGGACGCGTAGCGGGCCGTTGTGACGCCACAGGTGAACGCAGTCCCTGTACTGACCAAGTTCTGCCAAACTAGAGAAGAAGAAGAAGTTGGTCAGCGCAAGAACTCCACATTAAAAGCACGACTACCCTTTGCTAGAAAACCAGACCGAAAGTTTCTTGCCAAGCTGACAAGAATTGAAGAGCCAAATAACCTATATCGGCACCTCGGAAGAGATGGGCATTGACAAAGAAAGTGGATTACACCGTCTTCTCTTCTTCAGCGTATCTGTACCCACGGCAGAAGTCTTTAAATGGGAGCTGCATCGTTTCCGCGTGTCTTGCCATAACACAATGACCTGTAAGCCTGTAAGCCACAGTGATTGAGATGATTTTATGACCAAGTTCGAGTAACTGGTTGGGGCGTCTTCTATCCATCATTCTACAATGGGCCAAATGAGCCTAGCGGTTGAGCAGAACTCCTCATTGACCTAGGATAGATTCGAATCCCGAAAGACTTTCCGTGCAATGGCCAACTTCACCGAGGTAAGTGGCATACACAAGTCGATTGAAGAGGATTCCGGAAGTAGTGCACCGGCCTTGGCGAGCTCGCCGGCCCTGCAGTTTCCCGGAATGCTACTGAGCCCAGGGACCCAGACGAGTGAGACATTCAAATGCCCAGAAAGAACTTCGAGATAGTGGCGTCATTTCCTAACGATCCTAGAGTTATTAACAACGCTCGGCAGAGATGTTATGGCGGCCTGACTATCAGAGAAAATCAAGACGCGGGTGAAAGGAGCACGGATTAAATTTTTTCTCGATAAAATTTTTTGGAAAATTTAAAAAAATTTTTTTTTCATTGATGTTTGTAAATACCAAAGGCAAAAGTACTAAACGGGTAAAAGTACTAAAAAGTACATTAAAGGAATAAGAAATTAAACCCAATGATAGAGAAAAACTGTGCGTATTCCTCTACCACACAAAATTCACAAAATTGTGTTTGTTTTAAGGCAACCTCGGACTATAAGTAAATTTTTCCGTTAACTTTTGTAACACAGTGTACGTAATCGTTTTTCTTCTGTTTCACTTATAAAGAAGGGGGTTCCGAAGATTATTTCCTATTAAGGAGTCCCAAGTGAAAACTTGTTGCAAAAAATAAAACGTTTACAAGTTTTATTGAAATTTTTTTTTAAAATTTTATAAAAAAAAAAAGTTTTTATTGAAACAAAAACTACTTGCAGTCAGCCAATTACATCATCATTCCAGATTATTAAGGCTTTTTTTAATAAAAAAAAAAAAATAAAAAAAAAAACAAAATAATTTTATTTAAACTAGGTTCTGTTTGCCTGGAAAATATTACCCCAGTTTATTTATAGAAAAAAATTAAATTTTATTGAAAAAAAAAAAAATTTAATAAAATTCATTATTTGTTGTCGTCGTACTGTAATTGACTGAATTTGTTTAAAATTGCAATTATCTGCTGCTACTTCCAGCATTACTACCCATAGAGATGAAATAATATCCGTCGTACGTACGTACGTGCCTGATAAAATTGTAATTTGTTTATATTCGCCTTTGTTTTTTTCTTCTGTTTTCTTTTTTGTTTATTGCTCTAGAAAATAAACGTTAATAAATTATAAAAAATAATAGAAGTTTTTGCAAATTAACTGTAGGTGTTAGAAAGTTTAGTTTTTTTGTTTTTAATGGTTTTTCATTTCCATATTTAAATAGCGAATCTTGATTAATACGTGACCATTTAAGTTAAAAATAATTGTATTATACGAGGTGTGTTCAAAGAGTAAATACATGCCTTACAAGCTCTACAAAGGGCGAAAAGATATGAAAGGCTGAATGCCTGACTAAAGAACTAAAGAAAATGGTGATGGGCCACCATCTAAAACCAGTTTTAGAAGAGTAGAGCTTGTCTTTGTCATCTACTTTGCCTAGTACTAGGCAGATTATTTCGCATGCCAGTCGGGAATTAAAAGAAACTTTCAATTTAACCTAACATTTGTTGAGGAATAATTTAATGACTCCAATGATGACTAACTAAAGACTAACCAAGACGGTATACATGCCTATTGATTGAAATATTAAAGTATTCTACAAAGTTCTCTTTAATTTCCATGACCTGGGAGTGTCATTATATGTTGCCACAAAATCTAAAACAAATACTGGAGATCTTAGAATAATCCACTATATTCCGCAGAAATTGTCGTCGATAATACATTCCAAAAAGGACTTTATAGCAGCCTGGCTGTCTGTGGAATATTCCACTAATCCACTTAGGGAACATTCCACTACTTTAAGAGTCATTTCATTGCTTTGAGGATATCCATGACTTCCCCCTGAAACAGGCTTAAAAGCTCAACTGTTGATGACATTTCGCATATTATTTCTGATCTCAAAATTAATAAGAGCTGTGGTCATGACAACTTATCCCCAAAAACTCTCATTGAATGCAATAGAGAAATATCGCCACGATTAGTTAATATATTTAATTGTATGGTACAGACTTCGGAGTACCCTGATATTTTAAAAATTTCAAAAATTATTCCAATTCCGAAGGAATCTGGTGCTGATGTTGAAGAAAATTACAGGCCTATCTCTTCACTAACAATTGTTGATAAAATTTTCGAAAAAATAATACATAGGCAACTATTAACGTACTTAGAAAAAAATAAACTGATATATGAGTGCCAGTATGGTTTTAGAAAGGGTAGCGGAACAGAGAACGCAGTTACGAATGTTGTGAATTACATCTGTAACGGTTTGGATGAAGGATTTAGAGGGGTAGCAGGAATTTTCTATGACTTTTCGAAAGCATTTGATCTAGTGGATCACGAAATATTGATTCAGAAGCTTCAATACTATGGGATAAGGGATAGTGAACTTAATCTTTTTAAAAACTACTTGAGTAATAGAAAACAATATGTTGAATTAAATGGCTGCAAAAGTGCACTTGGAACTGTGGAGCATGGTGTGCCGCAAGGAAGTGTTCTGGGTCCGCTATTGTTTACTATATATGTAAATGACATTGTTAATCTTGATCTCCATGGCCTATATGGAAAGAGATGCAGATCTGATTTTTGAATTTGCAAGACTTAACAAATTAGTTATAAACTCAAGGAAAACAAAAGTTCTCAGGTTCCGTCCTCAATTGACTAGAGATTAGGGAGAATTCAGTATTTTTGTTAATGGAGATGAAATTTTCGAAAGCCAGTCAATAAGGTATTTAGGGGTCAATTTACAGTGCAATCTTTCGTGGGTTTTACACATTGAATCATTAAAATCGAAAAAATCTAATGAAATCGGTTTTATTTACAAATTAAAAAAACAAATTTAACGTCAAAACAAAAATTATGCTCTATCAAGCGTTGATTCAAAGCCAGCTAAACTACTTAGCTCTGATTTACGGCTGTAAAAGTACTGTAGCACTAAAATCCTTGCAACGAATTCAGAATAAAGCATTGAAAGTTGTGTTTAGTTTGCCATTGCTGTATTCAACATTGTCCTTATTCAACATTGTCCTTACACCAAACTCCAAAGACTCTTAAGAGGAATGTGGCTTCGCGTTGCTTTAGTCCCTATTTAGGACGAATCAGAAAATATTCTACGGCTTAGGAGTTATTTAGATGCCATTAGGATAGCCATGTCTTGCCCCAAGACGGTATTACAGTGATCCTGAGTGTATTTATTAATTCCTCATATCAAAGTCGCCATAGTCTAGCAGGTAGTGTGTTGGCTTATTAGACGTGAGGACACGGTTCAGACCCCAGATCATACAACTCCAACAAAACGAAATATGAAAAAATATTTCTCCGCGAATTCCTCTCAGCAGATTTCTAGCGAAAACTCTGAGAGTAAAAGAAATTGCCATGAAAAATTTCTCTACAAAGCTGTCGTTCGGAGTCGACTTTAAACTGTAGGTCCCGCCACTCATGTATAAAATTAACACACACGACATCGGTGGTGTGAGAAGCTATTTCGTAATCCAGACAAAAGGATTGTAATTACCAATTATGTATGTATGTATGTCCTAATATGAAAGCCCACCTTCGATATGCACACCGGACCCTATACTCCCATCTCACCTCGAGTCATCGGTGTGTAAGAGCAATGGATTTCCAAAGGATATGAAGAGGTAGGTGCCTTCGCGTTCCATTAGCCATTATTTAGAATCCGAATCCGAAAATATTCTACTGCTTAGCAGTTATTCTTGCCCTAAGAAGACATTACAGTGACCCTGAATATGTATGACTGCCTGATATCAAAGTCCTCCATATGAACATCAAACCCTATATTCTCACTCAACTACGGGTCGCCGTCGTCGTGTATTTCCAGAGGATTTTTACGGAGGATGTGGCTTTGCGTTCGTGGGCACCTGTTAAGACAATCATATTAATAACACAGCCCTGCAAATTTGAACTTTTTTGTGCAAATAACATGGCTCCAGGTGTTTCCGAAGGCATTTTGCGCGCTAAACACGAATCTGGGTTCAAAAACTTTAAATCACGTCAGGTTTTCGAGAAAAGAAAATTTGTAGGAGGTCTTTAAAAAATAATCAGATTTACTTGAAAATTGTTCCTCAGGGGTTTTGGGGTCGCTGATTACAGATCTTCATTTAGATTTAAAAAATTCAAAGTGGCGGATTTAATATGGCGGTCGAGGTTTATAAAAATTAATCAAACCATGTTGGATCCGCCATTTTGAATTTTTTAAATCTGAATGAAGATCTGTAATCAAAGTGGCGGATCCAATATGGCGGTCGAGGTTTATAAAAATTAATCAAACCATATTGAATCCGCCATTTTGAATTTTTTAAATCTGCATGAAGATCTGTAATCAGCGACCCCAAAAACCCCTGAGTAACAATTTTCAAGTAAATCTGATTCATTTTTAAGGACCTCCGTAATGTGGTTCTTTTTCTCTTGCACCCCTTGACATAAACCCACACCCTACTTTAAGGGTGCATGCAAAGAATTTGGCTTTGAATGCATTTTAAAGAGCAAAGATGAATTGTCAATTTCTGACATTAGCGATGGTTCTAGCACGTCAGTGTTTAGCTCTACAAATTTTCAAAAAAGGGCCAAAAACGCTATTTTTATGGGTTTCAACCCCGTTTTTCTTGAAAACCTGACGTGATGGAAAGTTTTTGAATTCGTGTTTAGCACGCAAAATGCCTTCGGAAACACCTGGAGCCATCGTATTTGCAAAACACATGCAGGGCTGTGTAATCGATACCGGAGATAATAACGGTCTATAAGCTTAGGACATCAATCGTGTTGCTTAGGCCAGCAGTTTCACGTATTAAATCCAATTTCCGCTAGAGTTAACGATAAAATAAGTTCCGTTTAAGTCAGTTTCGTTGATATTGAAAATATTTTTTATTTAATTTGAAAACCTTTTAAACAACATCCTTTATTGCTCTTTATATGTACAGAACTTTTTTAATTACAATTTTTTAAATTTTTATTTCAAAAATTATATTTTTTAAATTTATTTTTCCAGAATACCAACATGGAGTTGGAGTGCGATTTAAGTAAAATCAATAACGAGGAATTGCTGAGAAAAATGGTAAGTTTTCTATAATTTGTTACACTCAAATGAGAATATTCATAATGCCTGATAATAGAAATCCAAATAAATCTTAAATTATTCTCAATTATTTAATTATTTTTGTCAAAAGTTATTCAAAAATGTTTAATGCTTCTTAGAATATAAATCAAAATCTTAATAGATTCTAAATTTGTTTGTTTTTTATTGTAATAATCATAACTCATCATTAGCAGCAGTTGAATATTACAAATGTGGCGGGGCAATACATGTTAAACTTTCTAACCCATATTAACCATTTATGGCGAGACAAGCTCGTCATTGTATCATCGTATTGCCATCACCACCATAGCCATTGCCATTAGGCAGCACCATCTACAAAAATTTGAATTTAAATTTTTATCTTCACAAGACACTGAGTCTGGTGACGTTGACACCCAGTGTCTGTGACGGCGACTGTGTCACTGTCATTCTAAGAATAGATGGGCAGCATTTAAGCGTGGGTTAATTTTGTCTGTCTGTCTGTGTGTGTGTAATGCTGGTGAGTGTGGTGATGCTGGTGGTGTTGGATGTCTCATCTTAATATTCTTAATTCGCTTGCAGTCTTAAATGGCTTGACAAAAATGGTTTTAAAATCAATAAAAAAAAAATAAAAAACAATTCATGCACATTAAAATTAAATGAATAAATATGAATATGAATACGAATATGAATATTTCAATTCATTTTTAATTCAGAAATTTATGTATGTGGCTGACTGGCTATGCAGCAAGTGAGATTTTGTTCAGCCTCCGCCTTGCATTTCTCAATTGGCTTAAAATAATAAAAAAAAATTGTTTCAGTTGAATGTTTTTTTTTCTTTTTTTTAAGTTTAAATTAATTTTTATTAATGCCTGCAGCAAGTGAATTGATTTTAATTATTAAAGAGCCAAAGAATTTCAGATTTTTTCGTTTCATTTTCCATAAATCATAAATTATGAGGAATTTTTCAAAATGCCTCTGAGCGAACTCAATTTTTTAATTCAAAATCCATAAAAATCAAGAAGTTTTGAATATTTGAAATTAAAGTATTCGGAACACAAAACAGGGAATAGAAAAAATTATATAAAAAGAGACTTTTTAGGCAAATTTTGGCTACATGTCACTATGCATGACGGATTAGAGTTTTAACACACAGGTTCAGTCACCGCTACGGAGGGACATCAATGGAGTGAAATTGTTGTAGGTGGACAAGTACTGATGTATGACTCATAACTGAAAATTGATATGCGTTAATAAGGCGCAAACTCTCCCGGGGTAAAGAGTCATTTAAAATTTGCATAGAAGCGATAACTACAAAGTGGGATCTCAAACCGCTCTTTTAGTCGCCTTCCATTAAGAAGTCTATAAATACTGTTGTTGAACTCTTATGTACTTGTAATCACAACTGTGTTTAGGTCTGCTGATTGTGATACTGACTATTAATTGACTGCAAGGCCAATAGGGTAATGAATACTTAGACTGAGGTTTACAGAGCCTTTAGTTAGTCGAATCGGTTAGTCAAATCGTTTTGGCCTCCATGTTAGCTGATATATGATCTAAGACCGAAAATATGGACTATTCCCTGCCTAATACTCCTTTAGAAGAGGCCCTCTGTTCAAAAGTATTACGATTAATTGAGATTACGATCTATTGGCTGCGAGCCGTTACACTGTGGAATAATAGGCTCCAGATAAAGAGGGCGGAAGGCTAATATTGAAGAATACCTCCGGTTTTTGGGTGCCGAAAACAAAAAAGGATAAGGAGAATTATGGAATATGCTAAACCTCATCCTGAGCTGCAATGCCAGAAAGGTATGATCATTCTAAGTGTTTGGCTACAAACTCAAGCACTCCAGGGTCATATACAAGAGATAAGGCTGATGCATTTGCCAGTTTTGGAGAGAGTTTAAAAGAAGTATTTTCTCCTCAAGAAATGCCTGGCATTCCTAAGTGATTGAAAGTATTGAGGGTAACATAATGGCTAAAGAATTGGAGGGGGTGGGTAGGCACCAGGTTGTCTATTTTAGAGAATATTCAAAACAGAAAAGGAAACGGAAAAATTGGTTCAATAAACAAGCAAATTATAAAGAAACCCAAATTTAGTCTGTCTACGAAGTTTTAGACATTGTCTAGCTTTCCAAAGAAGCCTGATACGAATAAGAGTGGGTGTTATTGTCTTTTAGGAGAAGGATGAGTCTGCTGCAAAGTGACTTCTTTGAACAATATTTTCCTCTCCGAGCTTTTTGTTCATTATTCAGGGCTAAAAAAAGATTTCTGGGTAGATATACTATTCATTAAATTTTTCTGTACTTTTTCTGTGTTTCTTAAGGCTACGAAGAGGTTTCTAGTGATCGTAAACGTTTGTTTAGTACAAAATTGTTGATTGCTGCAGTTTTTTTAAACACTTTTTATACATTTTTCAATGAGTTAAGCAGTGTGGGCCTGTCCAGTCTCAATCTCTCCTTCACCTTAACAATCAAAACAATAGTTGCATATGAGTTCTGCCTAATATTTCACTTTAATAGTCCAGCATTCCATTAACAGAGCAACTAGATTGTCTACCAATACCGAAAAGGCTCATTTCGTGATCTTGTCCGTATCAAACGCAATATCCAAATGAATTTAAGATTCCAGTAGCCCTGATTTAAACGTAAAAAAACGTTGATTGCAACTTTTCCACATAATTCGTCAGGTTTTATGTGCTTTTTTATGTCCAGGAAGATAATAAGCTAAAATGGCTAGGGATGGACAATATTTGTTTGTTTATTATTTTTATTAACTCTAAACTCCATAAGCTTTTACGCAATGTTCTCATTTTGTCATTAAATCTATGTCCTTTACAGGATTCCCTGTTCTTGTCTTAATTGGTACAATTTAGTAACAAAATTCTCTGGTTAGAAACCATTTTTTTTTATAAATTTTCAATTAGTTTAAAAGGAACTCAGTTTTGATTTAAAAAATCCTGTGAAATTTCAAAAATTTGAACAGATGTTTGAATCAAGTCGCTAAAGAAACAAATCCTTTATTAAAATTGGTCATAAACTAAAAATGTCGTCATTTTTTTTTTGGCAAAATGTGCATTCATGATTATATAAGACAAGGCACGAAATAAAATTCAAGTACAAAAAAATTAAAATCAAGAAACAAAAAAATAAATTAATAAATAAATACAAGCAGTATAGCATAATAAATAATAAGAAAAATAAAATCTAAATGAAATAAAATATATCACCTCCAGTTAAAAGTGCCAACAAATAATAATCGACGGTAAATGAATAGATAGACAGACAGACAGACAGACAGATAACACGTACGCCGTTGCAGACAATGTTTATTGTTGAATCACTGCTACTGGCTGACGCGAGTTTGCTGTTAAAATGATGTTGTCATCTTAACGCAGTAGTGTAGTATTATGTATGTACATGCGATACCCGGTTTGTATTGTATGTTGTGGTGCTCTGCTCTTTTCTTGAACTTGTTTACTTTAATAAACTAAAAAAGCAAGTGACGTCATTATTAAATTGAAAAGATCATGAAAAATACCAAAAACATGAAGAAGAAGACAAAAATCAAAACATTACTTAAACACAATCAGTACACATACACATAACATTCACGTACATACTATATACACCGGTATTCTCTTCTACTCCCATTACTACTACTACGACAACGGCTACTGGGTAAAGAGAAGTACTGCTAATTAGTAAAGGTTGCCAATTTAGCTGTTTTTTTTTAAATAGTTCATGTATACATTGTCAAACGTTTTACAAACGAAACTGTCTGTCGTTGTTAACATATTACACATGTTTGTCATTCTAAATGTCTATGACTGTGCTTGGCTATGATGTTTATGGCCATGGTGTCCATTATTGTTGTATATAGCGAGTGACACACAGTCATGTTGCTGTTGTTGGACTTTTTTTTATTGTTTTTGTACCGGCATGTCTATTTTACCTGCGTGGGAATTACTTGGCTGAGCATGCGTAACACAAAAAATACTCTTTTTTTTTTCTTTTGTGATTCTAATTTGCATTTTAGAAACTGCTGTTGTTACGAGTATTTATTTTCATTCTTAAGTTTTTAATTTTATTGGCAATTGAAATGTTTAAATATAAGCCAAACTGAAATGTTGGTTTTTGGTTGAATAATAAATCTTAGAAGCAAACTGAAAATTTTTTTATAAATTTTTTTTTTACAAAAATTAAGTCAAGGTCTACTTACCACTAACGTAAGCACTTTAAAGCAACACGATTTCTATAATTGAGTTGTCATTTAAATTTAAAGCGTAAAGTATACTGAAGAGTGGAAAAATTGTCTTGACTGGCCACTTGATCACAAATGTTCCTCCATGGACTGGTTAATATTATGACAAGTGCATAACATGCTCCATTGCAGTAATCTAATCATTGTAAATTGGCAAATGAGGTAGTTTTTCGTTAATAATTCGTTGAACACTTTTTTGTGCATTATATCGGACCAATGCGTATCGCATAAGTACCCAAAATGCAATACCTAGTAACAGATACGACAACTACTCTTAAGTGAAATTTTAGCACACCTTTCTTGCGCCTTTCATTCAGCCTTAGCCTTATTTACTGCGCTACCTCCGTAACCGAAGTCACCCACACGCCGTTTACAGAATGTATTACTACATTGCCAATCCTGAGCTTGTGGATTCGTAAAGGTATTCCTAGTTTAGAGATTCGATGGTTGTACTGTTATCTGGCCAATTCCCGCTGTGCAGGCACCGGCCTAGAAATTTTTATGCTACCTCTCAGTGGCCTGACACGCTTATCTATTAGGAAGTATGGGAATAAATTGCATGTTGTTTGATGGAAATGCATTGATTCCCTTTTTGATATCCTTAAAGTTTTTAATCTAAGGCCAAAAATATGTATCTACGATCTAAGAGCTCTTAAAAAATTTGTATTTTGCGAATAAGTATACCTAGATATATAAGAAGACTTTATTTCGTAAGAAAAATTTGCTCGGCACGTAATGGTCAATAATTTTTTTTGCATAAATAAATGCAGTTGAGAACATTTAAATGAGAACAAGTTTGTAAGGTTTTTAATAAAAAAAAACCCGCTCATTGGAATGAGGCTTAACGATCAGTCAAATTATTCGAAAATAATTTTTTTCTTTTTCTTTAAATAATACACATTAAATTAAATGAAATTTATTTAAATTAATTGCAGAAAGATCGTGTAGAAAACAACACAAATGTCACTAAATTGACAACACTTGTTTGCTTGATAGGACTACGAATATTTCCGTTCACTACTACTGTTGTTGCTGTAAAGGAAACAATGTTTACAAATTAAACGAAAAAATCTATCACATTTGACAGTTACATAAATCGTACCCGCCACTGTAGTTCAAATAAATTAAATTTTTTTTATTTACAATTTCCTTTAAAACTGGTCAGGTCTCAGTCTAATAGTCGTCTTGTCAGCCAGCCTACGTTAATAGTTAAGTTCCAAACGTTTCATATTATTTAACGTTCGAAATATTAATTTCCAATTAGAAAAACTTGCCGTGGCTTATTAAAAATCTTTACAACGAATTTACACCACCCGCTTTCATGAGAGCTCTTCTATACCGTTTTGCTTTGTTTAGTTTACAGTTTCAATATAGTTGTTGTTGTTGTTGTTAATGGCTGTCTAATTGTTTACTTGTTATTTATACTTAGTACATGTATCTGTATAAGTGTGTGTGTAAGTGAGAGTTAAATTGTTTGCATGGGAGTAGTATTTTTGGTTACATTACGTTTGTTTTTTTTTTTCGTTAAATTCTCTAGAAATTGTAAGTGCTTCGTATTAACACCAATAACAACAACAGAGGCCGGTTTGTTAAAAAAATGTTAAATTGTTTGTTATTATTGCAACATTACAATGATTATATTAATTTGTTGTTGTTGCTGTGGTTGTTCTTATTCTCGTCGTTTTTTGCTTTGCAAATGTAGGCGCGAGAGTTATTTTTGCAAATGTTTTGTTGTTGTTATTGGTTCAATGAGGGGGAAGCAAACTAAAACCTCTTCATTAAATTTGTTTATGAGAGTGGTATTTGTGTATTACAGTATTCGGTTTGTATAGAGATAATACGTTAATGTGTGTGTGTGTTTCGTTTTTGTTTTAGTTGTTTAAAACCGATAATAGTAAAACAAGTATGTGTTAAAAAAAAATAAATAAAAAACAAAACACGAAAATGAAAACGAATATTGGCGATTTTGTTTTTGTTTATTTGCCTTTTTTAAAAACAGAGACGTTTTTTAACGCCTAATGTCGCGAATATGAGCAGGTAAAAGTATGTTGTTATAGGATAGCAGCAGGGATTCCCAAACAGTTTTTTTCGTTCTAAAGAAAAATTTTTTGAATTAATTTATTAATTACAATACAATTACAAATTAAATTCTAATTATATACGAGCGGAGTAAATTGACTATATGCTCGGTGTAGTGTCACAGACCAGAGTCTCTGGTGGGAATCGAATACACGACCCTCACGCTAATAGTCTAGCACACTACCCACTAGACTACCAGGGCACCCTTTTTAAATGAAATTTATTAAGCAAATATGGGTATTAATTGCAATAAAATAATTTTTAACATTCCTTTAAGGAATGTAGTGTGGTTAGAAATCATTTGCTTCATCTTCTTATTATTTCTTTGCTTCGATCCAGTTTCATTAATAAATAAAATTATGAAAAATAATGAATTCTTTTCCCTATTTACAGAAAACACAAAAGGTTTCAATTTTGTAAAGTTTTTCATGTCCAGTCCTATTCATACGATTACAGACATTTTTTATGACAGTTTTTAGTTCCTCAGCTCTTGAAACAGTGCTTATCTGCTGCAAATAATTTTAACAAATCTCACTAAACTAAAAAAGTTTGGGAATCTCTGCATACATAGAATATTAATGATATACAAACACATACATGTTTAAATAATCACAACGATACGATCATTTGGCAAAATGTTTCATTTTTATTAACTTTTTTTAATCTTTCAACTTTTTTTTTACCTGATTGTGGGCTAAAACCCAAATAAAAAAAAAATAACAACAAATTACCTTTTTACAAAAGAGAACAATAATAAAAATAAACAATAACAAGTAGGAAACTTACAGACGGTCAGGTGCGACTATAGTCTACTATTTGCTCTTCAATGCTCAATTATAAGGCAAGTTTCGAATTCAAACTAATTTAAGACTTCTACTCAAGAATTTAGAAGTCGACTGTAAAACAAACGCCTGATATATCCAGCTCTTATACTTTTTATTCGATTCGTAACATAGCTTTCCGTTTCACAACACAGTTTCCGTATAGAAAGGATCACAAAAGAAGTTTTTAAACTTTAAAAGTGCTTAAGCAATGCAAACATCACTCCAAACTCATTACACCCCCTTGGCAATGATGTAGGGTGCGATAATAAACATGTTTTTTTTTCATCGTTTCGTACGAATACGGTCACATCATCTAAACAGAAACTGCAACAACAATGGCAACAGAAATTAAAAAAAAAAACACCAAAATCAGCCAACGTATCACATCATTCAACTTCATTTAATACCACTACAAACGCACACAGCACAAACAATCGAACAAACAAACGAACAGAATTTAATACGATTTTGATTTCCAATTCAATTTTCAGAGTCTTGTCTATTAATGCGGGGTTTTTTCTAAAATCAGTTTGATTTTGGTGCTCGAACGAAACGTACGTCTTTTATTGCTCAACAAAAGAAAAAATAAAGAAACAACAAATAAAACCTTAACTCACTACTAAAACGCGAAAAAAGAAGATACTGTTCTAAAAAAAATTAAAACAATTAAAAAAAAAACTACGACAAAACTGTGATAAAAAAAAACGAGATATTTTTACTAAAATTGTTAAAAGAAAAGTTAAGAGAAAAAAAAACAAAAGCAAAGATTTGTTTTTTGATTTAAAAGTGCATTACGCATACATTATTGAAACACTGACGGAATTTATTTAAATTTTTAACGTTTTTAACGTAAAAATTTAAAAAAAAATATTGTTGTTGTTGCCAAGTTAACAACAAAACAAAAAAAAAGAGAAATTCAACAAAAAGGTTAGAAAAATATGTTAATATAACAGCATTTTAATAGTAGACTTATTTAAAACCGTTAATTTATTTTATTTTTTATTTTATTACACTTTTTTTTAAATAATGTTTGCTTAATAAACCGGCATTATTTTGTATTTTATTTGTAATAAGATCTTTTTAAAAAGGACTACTTAATTATGCAACTGTGCAAATGTTTTGTTTTTAAAGCTGTTATACATTTTAAGTAAAAGAAAGAGAGTAACTTTGCTTCTGATGTGTGGGAAAAATGGAATAGGTAGTCATAATGTAAGGGAGGAGTAAGATATAGTAGTATAAATACAAACGTAGTTGTTGTGTGGAGTACGGCGAGGATATGAGAGCAAAACAACTTCTAATTAGCCTGTACGTAATTGAAGGACAACCTTATTTAATTTAAAGAAATCAGCAAAAGAGAGAGAGAGAGAGAGAGAGAGAGAGAGTGAGTAAAACTCTTTCTTGATTTACAGTGGCAGATTTGTTAGCAAAACAATTGAAACAGATTTGTTGGTGTTTTTAACTTTAGGCAAACGTTATATATTATAGGAAGGAGACTGTGGAATATGTACAGCAGGAGATTAGGCAAAACAATTGAACAATTGAAATAGATTTGTTGGTGCCTTTAACTTTAGGCAACCGTTATATATTATAAGAAGGAGACTGTGGAATATGTACGGTAGGAGATTTGGCAGGAAAGGATAAATGTAACAAAAGTGTAGACCTGTTACAAATTAAAAAAAGTGAAAATAAAAGTAAGCAACACTGTTTCCTTTTTGTATCATTGTGGGAGAATAACTAAAATTTTTTGTTAAAATATTTTTTTCAAACGGGTATTGAAGTTTTGAAAAGCTGAAATCAAAGTATATTAAATTTATTTTAATAAAAACGGGTCGGGTAGATTAAACATCAGAGTATCTGTATAATTTTGTTTATTTTTAATAAAATGAAAAAAAATTATCACAATTTTAGAACCAGAATTAGTTTTATACATTTTTTTAAATGCTTAACAAACGTTAAATGAATGAAAGCTATTTTTTTCCTTATTAATTGCCACACATAATAGCCTACATTGACCCCACAAGAACCATACCTAAAGAACTTTTACTCTTCGTGACACATTGTAAGAAAAATTAGAGAAATCCTTCATTGGAAAAATCTTTTTTGTTTTTGGTCTCACATCCATCGACTAATTGTAGTCCTTTAGAGTAAATAATGTAATACTTCGTGACCAATGCTCAAAAGCTTTCAAAACATACAAAAAAAATTTATTTCACTCGATTTTCTGTTGTCTTCAGTAACTTCCACTATATTCACGACTTTTCATTTTTCCTTGAGTTGCTAACTAGCAGTTGATTCTATCTCTGCGGCAAAATGAACCAAAATTTTTTTAAAAATAATTGTTTTGTTTCTATTTTTGAAGGATGTTAGAAACAAACTCAAAAAGTATACACTTCTGGAGGCTTCTGTAGGAGTTGTAACGACAAAGAAATAGAAGAGACAGCGGAACATCTTTTCTGTCATTGTCAGGCACTTGCAAATCTGTATCAGAGAATACTTGGGCAGACAGCATTTAGTGGCAGAATGTGTCTATTTGTGTATATTTTGTTTCTATTTTTGAAGGATGTTAGAAACAAACTCAAAAAGTATACACTTCTGGAGGCTTCTGTAGGAGTTGTAACGACAAGGAAATAGAAAAGACCACGGAACATCTTTTCTGTCATTGTCAGGCACTTGCAAATCTGTATCAGATAATACTTGGGCAGACAGCATTTACTGACAGAATATGTCTAGCCAAAGGTGATTTGAATAAAAACCACAACTATCAGAAGGACTACAAAACACCAGCCAGTAGATATATGTACATAAGGGAGGGAATAAGTATTAAAGATATTTTAATGGGATCTTATAGAGCCCAAGTAAGATTCAGGCGTACGCCAATTTAATCTAACATAAATCGACCTCAAAGCACTAAATGATAATTCCGAGTCAAATAGAGATTATAAAACTGTAGTCGGTAGTGCATCGCCGTAGTCTAGTAGGTAGTGTGTCGGCTTATTAGACGTGAGGCCTTGATTAAAACCCCAGCATAGACCTCACAACAAAAATTTTATGAAAATATTTCTTCGACGGTTCAAATCCCAGGTCAGACATCAAAAAGAAAATATGAAAAAAATATTTTCTTCGGTGACTGCCTCTCAGCAGATTTCTGGCAAAAACTCTCTGAGATTAAATAAAATTGCCATGAAAAGTTTCTCAAAAATCTGTTGTTCGGAGTCGCCGTTAAATTGTAGGTCCCGCCACTCATGTATAAAATTAACACACACAACATCGGTGGTGTGATAAGCTAGGTCGTAATCCTGACTGAAGGGTTGTAATGACAAAATTATGTATGTATGTATGTAAGCTTGTGAGGCCAGATGCCCTAATGGGGCCAGAACCTTTCTATAGAGTGGGGAAAGATATTTTTGGAAAGGCTTACCCATCGAAAGGGAAGAAGATAGAGAGAGGCAAAGAATTTTTTCAAACGAAATGGGTTTGAGGCAATTAAAACTTTTGTTGCGAAATTACAATAAGAGGAGATTTAAATCTGACATCAGACTATCCATAAATTATCTGTAGTTAATAACAGGTCTTTTGCCAGAAGACTCCAAGTACGCTTGCTTAGAACGGGGATCGTCTCGAATCCATCATGTATATACGGTGATGATGAGAATTAATGATCAGAACACATTTTTGACATCTATGAAGCATTAATGCATCCAAGAAGCAAACACTTGGATGTATATCAGGTGCCGGAGAGGGAATTTCCTTTGGGGATCTTCATCTTAGGGACTTCCTCTTAGCAGTCTTCTGGGGAAAAATTTGAGAATAAATAAAATTGCCATGAAAAAGCATCTGAAATCTGTGTTTCGAAGTCGATGTTAAACTGGCGATTCACGCCAGATTGTAACCCAGAAGTGAGAAGAAATTTTAGTTTGTCGAATTTGCATTTGGTGGAAATTAAAAAAGAAATCTTCCAAAAAGCCTATCCGGCTTTAGGGTATTTTAAAGCTTAGCCATTTAGATTTGATTGTTACTTTTGTATTTGTTTTATTTCCTCGTATATTAAGGGAAAGTTGACAACTTTTTATTTCTAAAAACAAAAGAGAAAAACAAAATCGTCATCATCTTTTCTTAAGTATGACGTTAGATGAAGTCATTTCGCCTACAAAATCTATGAATGAAAACTAAAAATAGTTGCCGTGATTAAAGCGTATGAATTTTGAAAGTTTAGAAAGACACAATAAATTCAAATTCAAATTGTTTTCGATGCAACAATAATAAGTGATTGTTTTTTTTCTTCTTTCTATTGTATTATTATTTCAAATAATTAACATATTAATAATAAACATTCAATTCCATTTCAAAGTGTTTTTGTTTTTCGCTTGTGGTCTTTTGTTTAAGGAAATAAAATTCTGAAATTCTTTTAAAATCGTTTTTTTTTTGTTTTTCAATTCTTTGCGAAGGTTTAACTATCCTCACGTCTGTCAGTCAGTCAGTCAGGTGTGTCCGGTACAACAGGTTTTTGGCAAATTATTTTCTTTATTTTATTTTATTTTATTTTTTTCAAATCAACACTTTTAATAAATTAATCTAGTCTTCCTAATGATGACTGGAATTATTAAGTTTGTTAATTAATCTTGGAAGAGAAAAAAAAAAAAAAGTTTATTTCACAGATTTGTTGGATTCTAATCTTTTTTTAATATTCGAGAATCAGGTATAAAATTTAATATTTTTATTTATTTATTTATTTATATTCCTGTGTGTTTGTGTGCGTTAAACAACACGTAATAACGAAATTTATATACTTTTTTTTTAATATTTATTTTTTGCGCTTGAAAACAAACCACATGACGTAATTTCTAAAAGTATTTTTAAATCTAAGCTTTAAATTGCCTTTATTTCTTCTGTTTTTTCTTTGTGATTTTTTTCTTCTCACTTTATTATTGCCAGATAACCTGATCTAGAAGAAATAACATTTAAAATATAACCAAACGGCCAACTATTACCCAATTTACTATCCCCCCCTTCCCTCCACAATTTCAATTTCCTCCAAAACATTAGAAAAGTTTGTGGTTTTAGATATTTTGTCTGGAGGTTTAGATAATTATTAACGATTTGAAAAACAAAATTTTAATGAATTTTATTACCCAATTACGTAGATGAAGTCATAAGTTCTTAAATTCGAATGTCAAATTTCACATGCACATGCTAAGAATAAAAGAATTTTTAAAATCACTGAATAATTGTAAACAATATATCGGAACAAATAGGAACCTATAAACATGGTTTTGTTCAACAATCTGCAGCTATTTTAAAGGCGATCCCATCATAATTCCTTCATAGAAACTCTTATCTGGAACAATTGTTTTTCATAAACTTTCTATTCGAGTGAATTTTTTTTAAACAAAATTATTCGCCATACACAAAGCCATTAGTAAGCACTTATTGCCAGAACTAGAGTACAAGTTTGAACCTTTCAAACAAGTTCCTGGAACTTCAGAAGGCTCATTAAATATATGCGAGTGATATGAAACTGTTCCAATGGGGCACAATACTTTTTCCATTAGCCTACATTTGTTCATATAATTCAATTTTTATTTATTTATTAATTACAATATAATTACAAATTATATACGAGCGGAGTAACTTGACCATATGCTCGGTGTAGTGTCACAGACAAGAGTCTCTAGTGAGAATCGAACCCACGACCCTAACCCACGCTAATAGTCTAGCACACTACCCACTAGACTACCAGGGCACCCAATAAAATTTTTAAAATTATTGTAGTAGACTACAAGCTCTTATTAGACTGTTGTCTATCAATCCTACCAAACAAAGAACAAATTGATCCTGATTGACCACCATTTACGTGGCCAGATCATTTGAATAAAGCCACGATCATTTTTTCTTGATGTTGTCATTAGTGACCTACTTTTCATCATATATGTATGTCAGTCAGATCACTTACTTATTTGGTCTTTACAATCCTTTAGTTAAGATTAAAACATAGCTTCTCACGCCACCCATGTTGTGTATGTCAATTTTATCTCTGAAAGGAAGAACCTACAATTTAAAGTCGACTCTAAAAGACGGATTTTAGAGAAACTTTTCATGGTAGTTTTGTTTACATTCAGAACCAATCAGCCAACTATTAGACTTCGGCGACTTCAATGCAAATAAAGGGTGTTTTTTATAGAGGTATAGAACTTTAAGTTGGCATTACTTTTCAAGATGGCGACCGATTTAACAGCTGTCAAGTGATTTATTCTCAGTTTGGTTTGGCAATTCATCATGAATAGACTCACGCCTGAACAACGCTTGCAAATAGTGCAATTTTATTTCGAAAATAATGGTTCTGTGCGGAAAACGTATCGCGCACTACGTCCATTTTATCGTCGACAAAATCGTTCATCAGAGCAGTTAATTCGATTAACCATGGAACGTTTTCGCACCACGTTTACTCTTATTGATAACTCGCATCCCCAGCGACGCTGTACGGTGTGTACAGAAGAAGCTATTGCTGCTGTAGAGCGTAGCATTGAGGAAGACACGAAATCAAAAACGATGGTGGCCAGAACGTTACAGTCAATGGTGATCGGTATATAGCCATGATTACTAACTTTTTCATTCCTGAATTGAATAACCATGATGTTCAGGAGATGTGGTTTCAACAACGTTTTGGACCTGTGAATTGGCCTCCAAGATCTTATGATTTAACACCGCTAGACTACTTTCTGTGGGACTATGTAAAGTCATTGGTCTATGCGGTAAAGCCACAAACGCTTGACCATTTGGAAGACAACATTCGCCGTATTATTGCCGATATACGGCCACAAATGTTGGAAAAAGTCATCGAAAATTGGACGTCCAGACTGGACTACATCCGCGCCAGCCGTGGCGGTCATATGCCAGAAATCATATTTAAAATGTAATGCCACAAGATTATCTTTCGGATAAATAAAATTCATGTCAATCGAATAATCCATCGTTGTTTTATGGCAACTTAAAGTTCTATACCTCTATAAAAAACACCCTTTATATCTCCCAGTAATAATCTACACAGCGATTTGTACCTCAGCCTAAAAGGCGACGCAATATTTCGGCAGGCTTATAGAGTGAACATCAGCCACAGGCAGTCTGTTCAGAGTAGCCCATTTGCTCCTATTTTGAACGATCGTTCTGACTTTCCTGAGAAGCTTTTGTGCAGAATCCTGTGGTAAAGTTCTTAATTCGGTACAATCTGTACCACTCTACAGTAAAGGCTCAACGGACAGCAATGTAAAATCACTGCTATTGTCAGTAAGACGTCAAGCACCCGAGATAATGCTATAAACACTTCTATGCATCCATCATTAATTTGCTGAAATTTTTTATTTTGCCATATAAGTCTTGATCTATAGATCAAGAGAGGTCTGATTACTGATCTGTAGATTCATTAAATAATTTTTCGTTCGAAAACCTATTTAATTTCTAACATTTCAATGGAAGGTTTTTTCAACATACTGAGTTTATTTGGTTCCTAGAATAGTATTTTATCCAAAAATGCAGCCGTAAAGCCTGAATGGTCAAAAAATTTACGGTTTGGAGAAAAGTACCGCTTAACCACGGTTAGATGCTTCTACTTAATTGACCTTAGAGCATCAGGATCTGAGGATATGTACTTTATTAAGACAATATGTAGTGTAACAACTCTCTTTAAAGCTATACAACTTTCAAAGAAATTTTTTTGGTATAAAATTTTATGTCTCTAATGACATCTTGTCTTCAATTTCACTTTGTATTTCTCTTCGCTACAAGCCTAGTAAGCGATAATGATTTGCACATACATATACTACAGGTATATAAATTATTTTAACTAATAACTAAAGAAATTTAACAAATATTTGCTAATTAATCTACATTTGATGCCACATTTAAATGCTGAAAAAAGCAAAAAAAAAAAACAGGAAAAAATAAAACTTTAAATGCCCCAAAGCGGAATACACCAATTAGTGTAACACCGCCCATGCTATACATTAAAACAAAAAAACTTCACACAATTATCACTATCCAGCCATCCATCCATCCGTGTTCCCAACTATTCTCATCATCATTAACAGAGTTTTGTTTGTGTCTTTGGCTTTGTGGATTTGTATTCTCTGTTTTAATGGTCTTTTGTTTTGAATTCTTCAACAAGTAGTTGTTATTGTTTGCAATAAATTACCTTAAAATTATTAATAATAATAATGATGATGACATTTCGAGGTCAAAATCTCCATATTTCTACACACATATACATCATTTTTAATAGTTTTTTGACAAACTTTAATTCATTTTGATGATTTTTTATGTATTTTTAACGAAATTTAATTGTAATCAATTTTGATTGCTGCGTTGTGTTGTGTTGCGTTGCGTTGCGTTATTGAAAGTATAAACGCCAGCCATATATTCATCAACTTTATTATGAATATAATCGTATGTAGAGTATACTTCACACTCTGACACGAACACACACACACACACATACACATGCATAGAGAGAAAGAGACGCTTAATTAACCTCTCACACATGCATATATTTTTTTCTAGACTACTTAAAACAACAACAACAACAACATCAACAAACATATGAGAGTAAACAAAAACTAAGGCAAACACAACCACCACCTGTTATGCATTGACATTCGTGGCATCACGTCATCGCTTTTGTTGTCTAAATAGCGTGTAAAATTTCTAGTCTAAACTCTCTCTTTATCACTTCCCCTCTTCTGACATTTTTTTTTTGCTATTTGTTACTGTTTTGTTTATTAAAAATTGTACTTGAAATTTAAACACAATTATTTTTAGGGTAACAAAATAAAAATAAAAAATGTTTGCTAGAAACACGAGGCAGGGTTTTCGAAAAATTGTGTTTCTTAAAATAAACCGAATACTTAAAAGTGTTTGTGTTAAAAAATGAAATCGAAATAATCTATTTATTTTATTTATTAATTACAATACAATTACAAATTATATTATAATTATATACGAGCGGAGTAACTTGACCGTATGCTCGGTGTAGTGTCACAGACCAGAGTCTCTGGTGGGAATCGATCCCATGACCCTCACGCTAATAGCCTAGCACACTGCCCACTAAACTGCCTGGCCACCCCGAAATAATGTAAACCGATTACAAATAATTAAAAAAATATTGCTTTTTTTAATCGGTTTTCGAATAATGCAATAAGTTTTGTTTCTGAATAAACCAATTTTCAATTGATTCGAAATATTGCGTCTTTAGAAAAATCGAGCCATTGAAACCGGTTACAAATATGTAATTCCAATAACTTCTATTTTTACGGTTTACGAATAATTGGCAAAAATTTTGTTTTGTGAAAAAGCCGAATCTTCAAAAAGCGTGTGTTGGAAGAAAATGCTTAAATAATCGAAAACCGATTACGAATTCAAAAATTTTATACCTGAAAAGAAAAAGCCGTTATTCGAATAAATTCATAAATTTTATTTTAGAAGATAACGAGTCTTTTAAAAGAGTGTATTTAAATAATGAGACCGGTTACGAATAGAGCAAATAACACAGCCCTGCATGGGTTTTGCAAATAAGATGGCTTCAGGTGTTTTCGAAGGCATTTGGCTAAACACGAATCTGGTTTCAAAAATTTTCCATCACGTCCGGTTTTCGAGAAAAAGGGGGTTGAAAACCCTAAAAATAGCGTTTTTGGCCATTTTTGAAACATTGTAGAGCTCAACACTGACGTGCTAGAACCATCGCTATTGTATATATAGGGGGTGGTTTTATGTCAAGGGGTGCAAAAGAAAAGGAAACACATTACGGAGGTCCTTAAAAATTAGTCAGATTTACTTGAAAATTGTTTCTTCTCAGGCTTTTTAGATTACAGATCTTCATTCAGATTTAAAAAATTCAAAATGGCGGATCCAATATGGCGGTCGAGGTTTATAAAAATTAATCAGATTTACTTGACCGCCATATTGGAGCCGCCATTTTGAATTTTTTAAATTTGAATGAAGATCTGTAATCAGCGACCCCAAAACCCCTGAGTAACAATTTTCAAGTAAATCTGATTCATTTTTAAGGACCTCCGTAATGTGTTTCTTTTTCTTTTGCACCCCTTGACATAAACCCACCCCCTATATATACCATAGCGATGGTTCTAGCACGTCAGTGTTGAGCTCTACAATGTTTCAAAAATGGCCAAAAACGCTATTTTTAGGGTTTTCAACCCCCTTTTTCTCGAAAACCGGACGTGATGGAAAATTTTTGAAACCAGATTCGTGTTTAGCCAAATGCCTTCGAAAACACCTGAAGCCATCTTATTTGCACAAAAAAGTCCAAATTTGCAGTGCTGTGTAATTTTGTTTTTGAAAAAAAAAAAAAAACAGGTTTTTGAATAATTTTTAATTTTATTATCACTTTTTAGATAAAAAAAGAAAATTAGTAGGAAATTGGAATCTTAAAAATTATGGTCATTACAACCCTTCAGTCAGTGTTGCGACCTAGCTTCTCAAACCACTTATGTTCTGTGTGTTAGTGGCGGGACCTAAATTGTAAGATTTTTGATAAACTTTTCATGACAATTTTATTTACTGTCAGAGTTTTTGCCAGAAATCTGCTGAGAGAACCGAATAACCATGTAAAGTAATTTTATGTAAAGTCGAAAAAAACTGTTCAATGGAAATATTGTTAATCGAATAAAAGAAGAAAAAACAAAAAAATGGGTTCTCAGCATGAAAAATATAACAATTGAAAAATTGCAAAAAAAAACCGCTTCTATGAGATTAAAATATAACAACCGAAAAACTTGCGGGTCGAAATTTTGTAAAATAAAGAAGGATTTTATTAAGAAACCAAATCATAAAAACCGGTTCTGCGAATAAGTAAAGAATCAAGGATTTAATAATTCTAAAATATCAAAGAAATCATTGGTTAACCGTTACTCGATTTTCCCATGCGATTTTTGGATACCCTAAAGTCTCAAAAAAAAAAAAGTGAAACAAATTAAATTAAATTTAATAATTTCACTTAAAGTCCAATTATTTAATAAACATAAATTAGATTTTGTAAACAGTATTTATTTGTTTGAATCTGTGTTTAGGAATGATCTAAACCCGTGACTGAAAGTGAAATTAATAATGGATTCTCCTCTCTGGATTGTAATTACTCTGTACGATGGTGGACAGATGACTGGTGTATCATGTGAACGTTACAAATTAGATTTATTTCATTTCGTTTTTTTTCTTTAATTTCCATGGAAAACAGCTGTAGGCGTTTGGTTTTATTTCAGTCTTCCTTTTGTGTGTTCTTACGATACGTAAAAAAATACAAATGAAAACGAATTTAAAAACGTTATTAAAGGTTTAATTTAATTATTCATACCAGATCTGTTAATAATGATTGACACCTTCTCTGTTTACCTATTATTTGTTATTATTAATAATTCTATTTGTTTATTTTATTGTATTTGTATTTGTTGTTGTTATTATTGTCATTATCAATTATTGTGCAATTGTATGGTAAATGTTCGGTTTTTGTTTATTTGCATTTCGAAAATAATAATTTTTTAAGCCGATTATTAACGGCAGTGAAGTTTTAATATCCGTTCAATATTTGATAATGAAATCTTAAAATTAGTTAAGGTAACCCTGAGAGTAAGTGTGGCAGAGTGTGGGAAAATTTGTAAAACTTGGGGACGGTTCACCACCAAGGCATTTATCGTGGTATACGAAATTGCAAGATGAAAAAGCTTTAATCCTCTGAAGCATTCAATATGGGTTTCTGGTTAATTTAGTCCCAGAGCTCCGTATTACTAAATAATTCTAAATCAGTTACCAATGAATACTTTAAGTTTTTGCGTGATTGTATTCTAAACAAGCCAGGTTTCATCACCGTACAAAAGAAAAGATTTTCGTTTGAATATTTGTGATAATGATTGAAAGCGGTTTTCGTTCTATTGAGCCCTCTCTTTGCATCTGTCTCTGCAACGTCATTCATTGTTGGCCAAATATCATGAAGTTCTTCATCTATAGTCCAGTATTATGCTGTCAAAATACTATACCTTCACGCTTTACTTGCGCATTGGGGGTCTTGTGCGAGAGTACACAAATATCCTCGAGTTGGCATTAGAGATTCCATCCCTGGAAAGGGATGTTCATCCATCAAGGTAGTGAACAGTGGAAGCCATCCTATTTTCGATGTAGATAGCCTGTTCCGACTTTGAAGTCCTAAAATCCTCATTCCTGAGGAGAAAAACCAGTCCCTATTGCCGGTCTTCTCTTACTGAGATGGCTGAACAGTTTTAGATTCGGATTATATTCCGCCTGAGTGTAAAAGGCGTGTGCGATCCCTAGGACTTGCCACACCTTTCCACCGCATTTCGAAGGCTAACATTATCCATCAAACTCAGACTTCGAGTGTTGCCTAGCTAGGCATTGTGGATAATAGAGGAGGGGGATGAGGCCTTACTTGTTTCTGTGATGACCGGATATTACCTTCTAGGAAGACTCACACAGTGCTTGGGTTTAGAATATTACGACTATGCTGCAAGGATAAAACTTAATAGACGAGCGTGAAACACTTTCCACACTTCCTAGCTAGTATAATTGGGTGTACTCTTTCGAGAATATATTTGATTTGTCTCCGATTTGAAGCTGAACATTACGCGTATTAGGAGCACAGGTTATTTCTATGGTTGTATTATGTATATACTTAAGTGGGTTCTTATAGATCACAGTGGTCCTCAGGGTGTGTTGATTTGATTTGCTCCACCTTGCCCAACCTGTAGTTCATTTCCTATTAGTGAGCCTATTTGCGATCTGCTGTAGATTTCCAATGTTATACTACCAGTTATTGCAAGTCGTTCCAGAAATATTCGTCTCTCTTTACAGATTTCTTTACTCTTTTAGCTAACTTTGTTGTCGTGTTGTTGCCATTGAGCGAGCTGCAGTTTAAGTTCTCTTCTTTAAGAAATTCGGTCCTAGGGGCGTTTGACATTGACATCATAAGTTAATAAATTTTCGTTTATTTTTTTATGAATATTTATTTTTATTCCATATCAGTGGTGTTGTATTATCGCAAATAATCAATAAATAATTTTAAAATGAATAATGGGCTCATATTACCCCAGGTTTCCAGGTAAAGAACGTTTTAAAGTTTATAAAAAAAGAAGAAAGATTGACTCAGCTTTTTCCTTTAAACTTATAGTCTGGCCCACAGCATATGTGGAATATTTGTTTGAATTTTTTTTTTTAATAGAATTCCGTTTAAATATAATTTTTTTTAAAATAAAAACAAGAAGTAAATAAAATTTTAATAAAATGATGTTGATGTCATATACGTACGTAAAGATTAAATTAGAAATAATCAAATGAGGAGTAATAGAGAAGGTGAAAGGAGGAGGAGAGAGAAATTTTTACGGTTTATGCTTGCTTTAGAGTTGTTTGTTTATCTTCTTTATTTTTATTTTGATGCGATAACAACAATAAATAATAGCAAGCAAGAGAGGCCGTAAATTAAAAGGCAGTGAGAGGAAGAGAGAGAGAGAGTGAGAGCGATTAGGGTTTATGCTTGACATATTTGTTTATCTTTTTCCCCATCATTAGTTGTTTGTTTTTTTTTTGTTGACTTTTTAATCATTAAATAGTGTTTACATTGATTTAATTTGTCAAATTTATTTTGTTTTACTCTTTTTCTTCTTATTTACGTTTACGCTTATGTTTTTACGTTTTTACGTTTTTATTTTTATTTATTTTTTCCCAACTTTTACCACTTGAATGCTAAAATAAAGAAAACAAGAATTTTTTAGAGAAAAAAAAAACAATGATTTTGTTTTTATTATTTTCATTATAATAATTGTTGTTGTTATTGTTAGTTGTATTTGTTTAAATGTTTTTGTTAAAATGATATCACCGCATAAAAATACTTTAAATTGTTTTCTATTGTATACCAATTCGCACTCAAAACTCCGCTCGTATTATCTGGCAAACAAATAATATTTGTACGCCGTTAAATACAATACGAAACACAATACAAGTGTGATAAGTTTTAGTTTTCAATAAAAAACATTTCCAAAAATAGCTACAAACAACAATAAATGATGGCAAGGGCATATGACGATACGCTATTCGTACTTCTTATTGGGTACTATTACATGATATGATAAGAAAAAGTACTTCCTTGTTTTTCTCGTATACACATGTAAATGGGTTATTTTCGTAATAACACTTGAGTCGATTTAAGTGTTTCATTGCCATTTTCCCTACTGTTAAGAACAATTCTTGTAATACCTCAAACTCTTGGCTACACTCAGCTTCTTCCTTCAAGTCTCTTAAAGAATAGTACAGTACTCGATGATAGTCTCTCACTTTATTTTCATTAATTTATGTTTTCTACCAAAATATCGCAGATTCGTATGTCAAAAATTCTTCCAACAAAAATCTCTTCTGGCTCTTTTAATTCACACATTGTGGAATCTAGTGTTGATGTGATGAATAGGGGAAATGCTGCGCCTACCAGATTTGATCACGTAGGGGAGATATGCTCAGCGCTCCAGCATAAGATCTTACGACTATTGTTGTAGTTGAGGATTCTTATATGACTAGCCTGCTCTCGATGGTAAACGTCTGGCGAAAATGTTTCCCGATATCTGAGCTACAGAAAATTTTAGTCCTGTTAAGGAGCACAGGTTGATTTTACGGTGGAAACTTTGTATGGAATTGAGACAACTGCCGTCCTAATTTAGTTTCCAATATTTTTTCTATCTTATTTCTTGAATCGAGATCCATGCTCGAAAAGTCACGAAGAACGTTGCTGCTGCTAAATCCCAATTTCAGAGTATTAACCAGTTTAATCTAGAAAGTTAATTCGTAACCTGGTGGCATAAAAACCATCACGTCGTTTATATGCCTAGAAGAGTATGAGACAACATATAAGGGTGTCAGGTAAAAGCGCTTCTGATGTAGTCGTTCAGAATATCGCCACTACTGGTAATAATGTCGCAGGGGACGGTAGAGCAATCGGCGCTCATTGTAGGGAATGTTGGTGATGCGCATGAAGTTGTTCCTTTTCTGAGTACAGACAGTACACAAGCTGCTATTCGTGGACCGCTATGTGCCTGCAATCTTTAATCAAGCCATCCTAAATCGAGGCCATGAGTAGGATTTTTCATCGAAAATCATCAATAACGGCTAGGCCCATTTCCATCTCAGTGTCTATATGAATAAGCAAACTTTTCAGCCCCGGGGCACTGAAGATCCACGTACAACACGCAAATAACTACTGCACCCGTAAACAGTTAGTTGGGTAGTGTTTACGCTTAAGACTGCAACGGACTTTAGTTTTCCAAAACGCCGCGCGCCAAGCGATTATTATGAACTGCGTGTCATACTCAACGCTTTTCACATTTCTCAACTGGACAAATTGGAATTGGGGAAGATATGGTTTCGATTGAATGGTGCATAGGCTCATACTGCACGATCTATAAATTAAATTCAGGCGCCTACATTTGAGGATTTGCTCTGGCTGGTAAGGACACCGGATTTAAACGTTCTACGCTTTTCTTTTATCAGAATGGTATAATTTAGCTACTAACTATGCGTTGCTCTGGATATTATGTATTTTTGTTGTAGAAACAATTCGAAAAAGAATGAAACATTGTTGAAAATATTTGGCAGAAAATAGGCAAAGTTTGCCGTACAAGTTCCCTGAAGTACATTCCCTGAAGTTGGAATTTAATCACTTCCGCAGGCTATGCTACATTCTATTTCACTTCCACTTCATATATTTTTAATTATCGTAGAACATTTCAAAACTCTTCAGAATTGCCCACATACTAATTTCCCTTTTCTTTCTTCTTCTTTTTCCTTGCAGTGGCAGCAATCCGAAGACATCTGCCGTAAGAAAGAGATTCGCACGCAGTTGTACAAGTTACGTGAATCGCGCTTAAGAGATCTATATCAAGGTGATATAATGGCTGACAATACGGTAGCCGGTTTCGGTAAGGATCCATTGGCCACTAGCCATGGTGATGCTTTGGCCGATCAGAGTTTCCAAAGTTTGAAGTCCAAGGAGATACGTGATTCGTTGTCGCCCACTGAAATGAAATTCCAATCGATGGCTCTTAACAATCCCAACAACACCGGTTGGAATGTGCAATCGTCGAAGGAAGTTACCCCCGACGGTAGTGGTTTTCGTGCTGAAACCGTAGCCACCACCGATGGTGAGTGTTTTATTTCATCAGCTCTCAGAAGAGGAAGTATTAAAATTTTTTTTGATTTTGTTTTGTAATAGGTGTGGAGCATATTAATGGCGGTACAGCCGAATTTAAGGGGCGCAACGAACAGCGTTCCAGTGCCCATCATGAAGGCGACGATAAGAACTTCGTTAAGAAGGCCATGGAAAGTTCCAACTCTCATTTGCAGGAAAAAGTGGTCATTGGGGATGAGAACTCGGGTCGTACTGAAGTACGCACAAGTTCTTCCAAATCCACTTCCTCTTCACAGGTCTTTCAATCGTCAAGCAATGTGGAATACGAAGACGGCTATCCGGTACAATCCAATCAGCCGCAGAAGTATTTAATGGACTCCCCTAATCGCCATTATATACCGCACGACTTACAGCAACGTCAATTACACGAAGAACAACGTTTACGTGAGGAACAACGTCTTTATGAACAACAATTCCAACAGCAACGCCAGCAGCAGCAGCATGAACGTCGCACTACTGATCAAATGACATCGACACAACGCCAGAATACCGAACAGAAAAATGTTACGCAAAATGTCCAAACCCAAGAGACTCATGAGCAGAACAAACGTTATGTTGACATGGATAAGGCCTCACCCGAATACCAACAGCATGTGCAAAATCTAATGCAACAGCCCGGTGAAATTATTTCCAATACCGTTGAATATCCCAAACCGAATGTAAAAATGATTACCACTGTGAAACGTTTGCCCGACGGTACTATTGTACGCAATAAACGTTACGAAACCGAGGAGGTGGCACCCTCTAGTGGCCCTTCTAATAGGCCAACATCGTCAGCTCCATATCAAACCCAAATAAGACGTGATTCTCAACAACCGCAACAACAGCCCGGTCATCCCGGCCAACCCGGTCAACCCGGCCAGCCCGGTCATCCCGGCAGATATTATCAACCGGATGTTGCTACCCGTTCGCCACAAAGGCCCAATGAGGATATGGTTGATAGCGCTACAACCACTCGTTATGTTCACGACACTCATAACGATGATGTAGAGACCAAAGTCACGTCTTCTGTTAAAAAATCAAGTCGTAACTTCTCTACTGAAACCACTTCCGAAACCATTCAAGAGTATGATGATCGTTATCCTCATGGTGGCGAACCTTCTGCTCGCCCTAAACCACAAACTAATGACTTCAGTACCCATGGCTTTCCCTCTGTAAGGCCTAATAAGCCTACCCAAGAATATCCATCGGAGCGTCCTCGCCCTTCTCCACAATATACTAATCAGGCGGCTCCTAAACCCAACGAAGCTGTGGTGCCACAACACTACACAGATGCCGTGGACAACGTTAGCGAACGCCGCATACCAACTGACGATGGCGGTGAGATAATTATTGTGAGCTCGGAAAAGAAACGCAACTATAAGACGCAAACTAATTCGGAACGTGTTGTGGAAACCGAACACATTGTTAAAGACGATCAACAAGATTTCACTACCCAAGGTTTTCCCTCTGTAAGAGAACCTGTACATCAGCCCAAAATGTATCCAAGTGAGAGACAAGTTCAGCCACATGAACAGGATTTTCCCTTGGATAAATTGCCACCCGGAGCGCGAATAACAAGACCCTCCAATACGCCTTATCAACCCGGTACTGATGACAACGTTGTAGTGAGCAATCAAAAGTCGCACACTAGCAAGTATAATACCAATACAGAGCGTGTTATCGAACATGAAATTATACGCGATGATCACGGTTATCCACGCACGCCTCAGCAAGTTGATAATATGCCCTATACTGTGACCACACCAGGTGATCAACAACCCCATGGAGAATTTCCAGGATCGCCAAGAAAACCGAGCAATGTGGACTATTCCACACAAGGTTTTCCTTCGGCAAGAACCCCTACAAAGGGAGAGCATACTCCTCAGGGTGAATACCCTGGCTCACCCAGAACGACACCAGGTAGCGATTTCTCAACTCAAGGTTTTCCCTCGACAAGGACTCCGTCTAAACCGGCAGCAGGTTATCCAAGTTCGCCCCAGCAGGAATATCCAGGTTCGCCTAGAAAATCGCCTAACCAAGGTTATTCCACTCAAGGATTTCCTTCGGTTAGAACACCAGCTCACGGCCATCCTTCAAATGGTACCGCTGAACCTAATAGAACTACACCTGGTTCAAAAACACCTCAACCTCGAACACCATCACCCAATAAATATAAAACACCCTCAAGCACCACCACCACCACTAGGGAGACCACGGAACGTGTGATTAGAAAAGAGAAAGAAGTTGATTCGGCTCATCGTGCATTTGCGGCTTCCTTGCGCAGCTCTCCTTCACCTATTGAACCGATCAGAAGAGATAGCCATACTACTGATTCCCATACAAGACATACACCAAGATCAAGTGTTTCTTCGGTGAAACCCTATAGACGGGACATGCGCGAAGGTTCCCATGACAGTGCACCATCGGAAACAAGTCGCATCAGCACCACTACAGTAACACGCAATACACCACCGCGCACTGTAGGTGGACGCACTGTGGTAACCCGCGTGGTTACTACTAAAACTGGCCTCGGCTCAAATGACTCGCTAACAAAGACAACGCCTAGAGGCTCTACCAAGTCACCCTCACCGGGTAAGACTGTTACTACCACGACCACTACGACCACTAGGACTAGTGGAAAGGCTTCAACACCCTCGAGAGATGTGCCAAAATCCACAGGTACGCATTGAATTTCTAAGCAAATGTTTTAATTGAAAAAAGTGGAAACTGTATATGTTCTCCAGATAAACAGCATACTCGTATTCCTACTACTACTACTTCTTCTATATTTATTAACGCTACACCACAAACCACAAAACCACAACCACTAACTACTACTCTCACAAAAATCCAAATTTCCGATAATCACAAGCTTCCAACACATTTGAAAAAGTCCAAAAGCGTCAGCAAAAGAAACCCTGTGCCAATATTCATCACACCAAACGATGCTAATGTTGTGGAAGAGATCATAGAAAAGCCTTGCATTAAGAAAAATTATTATAAGCTTGGTCTGTCCGAACCGCCATCATTAACCATACAAAAACAAGAAAATGCTGCAGCAATTGCAACGTCCAAACCATATAAATTGTCCCAGACAAATGGTAAGGCTAGATGAACTTAAATTTTTGTAAAATTAAGAAAAAAAAAAAAACTAGTTTCGATTCGAAATTCTTATAAATTTCTCCTACACAAGCGATTTAATTTGTATGGTTTTTGCTTGGCAAACAAACAATACACTTGGCAACACTAAAACTGCACATTGACATGCTTCTTGCGCACTCTCTTTAATTATATTACACAACACAACACAAACACACACACGTTGAATTTCTCTGTCTCTCTCTCGCTTACACTCCTTACTGTTATCAAAGGCCTTTCGCGTGCTTTCAAAGAATCTCTCCTCTTCTTTCTCTTAATAAAGAATAACGGAAACGGAAGAAAATATTTCATAACGCATGGTGGCATGTAAACATTTTTTCAATTCTTCTTTCTATCTTTATTTTATTGTAAAATTAAATAAAAAACAAAACATGATAAAAATTATTAACAAAAAAAAAAAAAAAAAAAAAAAAAAAAAATTTTTAAATATCGTATAAAATTGTATTTTTTTCCTCCTTTTTTTTTAAATTAAATTAAGTTTAAACTAACTTCACTGTATATGTAGTATGTACTTAATAAATATTTATGAAATTTTATATTTGTATTGTATTTGAATGTATTAAAAAAAAAAACAAAAAAAAAATTAATAAAAAATAAAAAATAACCCATTAAAACAAAAACCACTCATTGTAGTTGTAATTTATTGATTTAATATCTTCCTCCTCCTGCTCTCTCTCTCTCTCTCATACTCTCTTTTGATCGCTCTTTATTGACTAATGAATGATTAACACTTTAGTTTAATTTGTATAAAAATAAAACCGTTAATTGAGTAAAATTTTGAATTGTTTTTGTAATTGTTTAATTTAAAACACACAACAATATACAGTGCTTTCCGAAGGAATAAGGAAGTAACGTTCGGAATTAAATGATACTTTTTAAAAATTTATGTTGAAAGAAAAACGCTGGATATTTTCTAAAGCAAGGTTTGCAATTAATAGTGTCTTCATTGGTGTTAGTATCTCCTAGAGTTTTTGCCAGAAGACTGCCGCGAAAAAGGCCCTGAAGACATATATTTTTTTATATTGTGTTCATGTTTGTTCAAGAAGTTCGAACGGAATTTTGAACTACGCGCTCGCGTTTAATAAGCTAACAGGCTAAAGCGACTTCACAATAGCTTGCAATTGCATTAAATTATTTTTTTTTTTGGCATCGTTGATACTCTAACAGGATGTTGATTTGATTTTACGTAGAACCCCACCAAGAATTTCGAAAGCGACTGATCTTTCTACTTCATTTAGCTCTTGGCTATACAGTAGGATCTTGATTATCCGTGATAGTCGGGACCGGAAGCATGCCGGATAATCGATTTTCCCGGTTAATTGCGTACCAATTTTGGCTAGTTTTTTAATAGATATTTTTATTAATTAATAAATGAATATGTACATTATTTACATAAAAACTCAATAATTCAAGGATGTTTCAAAAATATAAAAAAACCGCACTTCTCAAATTTCTAAATTAAACTAAATAGGTTTAAATGTATGCTTCTGAGTCATCCTATACTAAAGAGGGAATTCCCCTTTTTCGCTTGTTTGTCCAAAATAATAGAAAAAAAAATGTTTGCTTATAATCACGGATAATAGAGGTAATCACGGTTAAACGTTGCAGACAAATTTAAGTCGATCCAAAATAAAATTAAGTCGATGCAAAAAATTTTCTTTTTCCATTCCGGATAATTGATGTTGCCGGATAATCGAATCACGCATAATCAAGGTCCTACTGTATTTCATCATTCAAGTTTGAATATTAAGGCCCTTGGCTATATTTTCTCACTGGGTTTACGTAGATACGATCAATCAACTCAAATATGCTTTTGGGAAGCTTTATATTAATAAAGGGGTATTCGCTTCGCGAATAAAACATGCATAAAGCTATGATTTTGATGAAACTTTTAATACATTACGATTGCGATTAGACCTTTCATGATCGTCTTCAGATTGTATGTCGATCCTTTTGTATTTTTAATCATTTTTGCGCATACCTTAGGCGGTATTTTGGCAATAAATTGACGAATACTACGATCGCGTAGTATTTACGTTTAACGTACTCCCTTAAAAGGCCTAACGACACTGATTCGCATGATCCTGGCAGTCAATTGATGTCACCAAAACGTGAATTGATTTATGCTGGAAACTTTTTGTATAATCAATCCAATATTGTTCGTATTCTTGTTCAAAGAATACATATATTCTGGTTCATAATCTCCAATAGCAGATCAAAAGCTGTTGGTTATTATACGGCCATTTAAGTTCCCGTCGTTCCTATAAGTAGCATAAGGCCTCATTATTTACTGACCAACATCTAACACGGGCTGTTAGTGTATTCAAATGAACTGCGATTTTAACTAAATTGCCACTCCATCCTACAAAAAAGTATGTCTTGTTACTTAAATCAATTGGTCAGGATTATGACCTAGCTCTTACACCTGAGTGGCGTGGCGGGACGTACAGTTTAAACGAACGACATATCTTTGAGAAACTTTTCACGGAAATTTTGTTGTCTGTTGTTTTATATTTCGTTTTGTTCGAGTTGTATGAGCTGAGGTCTGCACCACGGGCTCGAGTCTAATAAGCTGACATACTACTAGAATACAGTGGCTTTAAAAATATCTTCTTGGTAGGCAATTTTTTCTAGAGATCCCTGTTTTGTTGTTTTCCAGTTAAGTTCATGTAATCACCCATATTCGGCTTATTTCGTAAAATGCGAACTGCCCAGGGCAGACGTTAATCCATAAACAACCAATAGCTACGTCTTGGTATGGATGTTACAGTTCTTTGCTGTCTTTATTACTGGAGACTAAGACATACTGGGCTCGAGAGAGTACGAAGAATTTGGTACAGATGTTCCAGTGCTTTATTGTCTTCATTACTGGAGACTGAGACATACTGAGCCAGAAATTGTAGGAAGTATTTGGCTTCTGAAAAACAATCAAATTTTCTTATTTGTTGAGTTAGACACGCCAAGACTTGGATCCAAATATAACAACCAGCTGTAAAGACTGATAGATTACTTGTCTTCTGTTTTATTTTTTCTTTCTGGCATGAAACCATGTTGCTATGATCCAAAAATACGCACGAATTGGGTTGATTCGAGGGAGGGATTTTAGATCCAGCATAAGTTATAGAATAATATACCGTTTTGAGGATCCCGCCGATCAAAATTCATTGGCTTCTTATCACTTAGTTTCCCTAAATAAGATTCCCACTTTCGATTTAGAATCCCTAATACCCACGTTTTCTATTGCAATTTTAAGGCAATTTCGGATCCAAACGTTTCTTAGAGAATTGCAAAGATATGTCGTTCATGGCATGGCCAGGGAAGGAAAAAATTTTTATTAACGTTTCCCAAAAACCTTCGGTCAGCACTGTATTAAGTTGTGGTATTATAATAATGTGTGGTGGCGAATTGTAATTGATTGTGTGATAAAAACTTGTGTTCAACAGACAAATCACCAGTAAAAAAACCATCACCATCACATCAACCACAACCTCAACCAAGTGCACCAAACCGTAGTAGAAGTAGTACACCTTCATATAATAATAGAAAACCAATACCAATACCAACAACAACAACAACAACAACTACTACTACTCCAACAACTAAATTGGTTGATAATGATGATTATGTTGATGATGATGAAGTATATCCATCACCATTATCACCATCGTTTAGCTCTAGAAAACCCCAAAAAATTGCTCCTCCTAATGCTACTGAACCTAAAACACCACAAGACGATTGGCAAACGCCTAACAAACCCGCCGTTACTGATATTGATGATGAGCGTAGAACTGTGCAACGTGAAACGACATTTGAGAAAAATGAAAAGGACTCTGGTCCCACCACCCGGCGACCATTAGATGAAACTGAAAAGCCACGTAAACCTTCGTATCAGCCACAACCCAATGTCGAATGGGTTATTGTTGATGATGTTGATATTGAGGATCAGAATCGCGATTATGATGATGATGATGATTTCACCACGGAAGTGGTGGACTCCAGAGAGCATCTTAAAAAGACCACACGTAACTTAATCGTAAATGAAAAACGAACTCCTTTGGCGCCTTTGAAAGGCCAAAAATCGCCTCTTAATAACGCCGATAAAACTCGTAAGCCTGTCACCTCAAAACCGAACGATAAAGCACCACATCAAGGTAGACCTCAGAAATCTTTACCCGACTCTAGAAGTCCATTGCATACTCCCATTAAATCCCAACCCAAAGCGGTGGATAATAAGCCAATAACGAAAACCTCTCCCAAACCATCATTACCTTCTTATACTTCGCCTTTAAGGCGACCTGTAGGTAAAGTTCCAAGTGATGTTCCTTCTAACACGACGAAAAGAACTGTGAAAACTTCTAGCCAAGTTATAAAAGACACAACTACTAGACTTATCGCGGACAACAGAATGTCGGGAAGACCTACAAAGCAACCTCATCCTCAACCTCAAACTCAAAGTCCTGTGCGTAAACCAAACAAAACTGGAGTTACACAAAAAAGTCTACCACAAGACAAAACACCTCAAAAGACTACACCTTTGGCAAAATATCCAGAACCTGAAACTGACGACGATACTATAACCATTATTGAAACTACGGAAACAATAAAGAGGAGACCAGAAAGTCCATTTGGAACTCCTGAGTCAGTGCAGGAAAGGCCTTACAATGTAAACGAAAAACCAGACTACAATAAGCCTTTAGATGGTGAGCCTAATAAGCCTAGGCAAGGTATGCCATACGGTGAAGAACCCCAGCATCCAACTCCTTTGCATGGTACAACAGAAACTCAATTTATAAACATCGAAACCTCTGAATATCGTTTGCCTGAAAGAGACTCCCCTCAAAAACCTTACATTCCTGGTTACAACGAAACTGAACCCATTGAACCCACTGATCTTACACCTGGTTACCATAAGCCTCAAAGCCATAAGCCTATTGATGCTTATAGAGAACCCAAAGAACCTATTCCCGGTAATAAAACACCTCGTTCAAAACCTTTCGTCACAGATGTTGATGAATCTGTTACAGAAGACGAAACTGTTGTTACTTCCACCCACAGAACAGTGGCCAAGCATATACAGAAATTTGAGTCCAATACTTTGAAAGATACTACGCCCAAACAACTGAAGGGACCCAAGTCACCACCAAAGCCTCTACAGAAGCCAACCAATCAAAGGAAACCCGAAGAACCTTTGGGAAGAAGACCTCAATCTCCAACTAAAAAAGTTTCTCCCACACGTGCTCCGAAGAAACCTAAAGAGCCTGAAACTTTTGATCAAGAACATCCACAACAGTTGAGGCCTTCTATGCCTAGATATACTGAGGATGGTGAAGAAATTGTTGAAGAATTTGTCCAAGAGACCACAAAAGTGGAAAAATCTTTCCATCCAGAGAAAAAGTCCCCTGAAGATTCTAGATTCCCTGGTCAAAAATATCCAAATGAACCTTTTGGCAGAAGGCCACAATCGCCTGAGAAACATACTCCTAAAGATTCTAAAACTCCAGTGAGAAATCAAGAAAAGCCAGGGGAGAGATATCCAGCAGAACCTTTCGGTAGAAGGCCACAATCGCCTGAGAAACATACTCCTAAAGATTCTAAAACTCCAGTAAGAAATCAAGAAAAGCCAGGGGAGAGGTATCCAGCAGAACCTTTCGGTAGAAGGCCACAATCGCCTGAGAAACATACTCCTGAAGATTCTAAAACTCCAGTGAGAAATCAAGAAAAGCCAGGAGATAGATATCCAGCAGAACCTTTCGGTAGAAGGCCACAATCACCTGAGAAACATACTCCTAAAGATTCTAAAACTCCAGTGAGAAATCAAGAAAAGCCAGGGGAGAGATATCCAGCAGAACCTTTCGGTAGAAGGCCACAATCACCTGAGAGACACACTCCTAAAGATTCTAAAACTCCAGTGAGAAATCAAGAAAAGCCAGGTGAAAGATATCCAGAAGAACCTTTCGGTAGAAGGCCACAATCGCCTGAGAAACATACTCCTGAAGATTCTAAAACTCCAGTCAGAAATCAAGAAAAGCCAGGTGAAAGATATCCAGAAGAACCTTTCGGTAGAAGGCCCCAATCGCCTGAGAAACATACTCCTAAAGGTTCCAGTTCTCCTGTGAGAAATCAAGAAAAGCCAGGGGAGAGATATCCAGCAGAACCTTTCGGTAGAAGGCCACAATCGCCTGAGAAACATACTCCTAAAGGTTCCAAATCTCCTGTGAGAAATCAAGAAAAGCCTGGACAGAAATACCCAGAAGAGCCTACGGGTAGGAGACCAAAATCGCCTGAAAAACAGGCTCCTAAGGATTCTAAAACTCCTGTAAGAAGCCAAGAAAAGCCTGGTCAGAAATACCCAGAAGTACCTTCAGGTAGGAGACCAAAATCGCCTAGTAAGCCTTTGTCTCCAACTCGTATGCCCAAGAAACCTGCGGATAATGAAACCTCCAGAACTAATGTCAACACTAAGAAGCTGTTCTTTGAAGAATATCCACAGAAAACTGGACCAAAGGGACGCAAACCTTTAGAATCGGATGATGATGAAACCGTAATAGAATCAACTGTTATTAGTTCTACGAAAAAACTTATAACAACTGAGCAAGAAATTCAGGAAATTGAAAAACTAAGGGATTCTAAATCACCTCTAAGAGTTCAAGAGAAACCTGATCAGCAATATCCGGAGGAACCTTTCGGAAAACGGCCTCATTCACCAAATAGGTTTGATTCTCCATCACATTCACCTGTAAATGAACAGCCTGGTCAAAAATTACCACAATCGCCAACCAAACCGGGTACACCAACCTTCATTTCCAAGAAACCTGAACAAACTAAGCCTAGGGAAAGCGAACCTCCAGACACTGATGAAGAGGAAACATTTGTAGAGACCAGTGAGTTCATTATCAATACTAGAAAAGAAAAACTAATCAAACCGGATGATAAAACCCCAACACCCGTTAGAGATCTACCGAAACCGGTTTGTCTGTTTCCTAGGGAACCTTCTGAACAACGACCACAATCGCCCAATAAATCAGTTTCTCCAACACGCACTACTAAGAAACCGGTGGATGACAAGACCCCACTATATCCAAAGGAATCCAAGCCTAAGGGCGTTAGACCTTTAGATACCGACGATGATGATGAGACAACGTTTACAGAAACACAGCAATTTGTCATTAATACCACAAAGAAACTCATCACAACTGAGCAGGAAACTCAGGATAAGAAATTCCCCAGAGATTCCAAATCTCCACAGCGATTGCAAGAGAAACCAGATCAGAAATATCCAAAAGAACCTTCTGGAAGACGACCTCAATCACCCACAAAACCGGTTTCTCCTAATCGTTTTCCAAAGAAACCAGAGGAAAAGAGGCCCAAGGGATACAAACCTTTAGATACCGATGATGAGCAAACAGTCGTAGAGACAAGTGAATTCGTCATTAACACCACCAAGAAACTTATAACGACTGAACAAGAATTCCAGGAAACCGATAAACCATATCGTCCAGGCAGAAAACAGCCTAAAGATACCAAATCTCCTGAACCTGCTGACAAACATCCTGCAAAACCATCTGGAAAAAGACCTCAATCGCCCGATAAACATGTTTCTCCTACAAGGACTCAAAAGCAGCCTGTAGGCGAACAAATATTTGAAACGACGAAAACTACGAAAGTTATGACGAAAGAAACCACACAGGAAACGCAGGAGTTTGACTATCCAGAAGAAACACGACCATTTGACCAACCTTCCGGCAGATATCCTTCTCCTAGCCGCCTACAGAAGAAACCTGAAGAAACGGAACCCGTATTTGGTAGACCTCAATCGCCCAACAAACATGTTTCACCCTCACGTTCACCAAAAGAACCAGAACCCTCTGTGACCGATCAAACTTTCAGAAAGACTTTAAGAACTGATAAGGAACCACATAAAGCTGCTCCAACAACACAGCCTAAACCGAAAGGACCAAAACCCTCCGCTAAAAAACCCACGGACACGGACTCTGAGGAAGAAGAAACCTTTACCGAGACCAGTGAGACCATAGTTAAGTCTACACAGAAGCGTGTTGTAACGCAGGAAGAGGAAACTTTGGAATTTGAACAACCGAAATATCCTGGAGATAAGCCGGTATCGCCATTACGGGAACACCCGAAATATCCTGAAGATAAGCCGGTATCGCCATTACGGGAACAACCGAAATATCCTGGAGATAAGCCGGCATCGCCATTACGGGAACACCCGAAATATCCTGGAGATAAGCCGGTATTGCCATTACGGGAACAGCCGAAATACCCTGGAGATAAGCCGGTATCACCATTACGGGAACAACCTAAAAAACGTAAACCTTTGGACACGGAAGATGATGATACATGTGTAGTGACCAGTGAATTCATTATTAATACAACCCAAAAACGAACTGTAACTGAAACTGATGAACCCGTTCGAGGTGATTCACCCACACGTTCTCAAAGAAGACCTCAAGAACCTCAAAAGCCTAAACACGTATCTCCTGTAAGATCTCCTAAATTGCCAGTCGACGATGAAACATTTAAGACTTCTTTGAGATCTGAGAAAATTATTACAGAGAAAACAACCAATATGTTTACGGATGACAAACCTAAGGATAGTTTCCCTGACTCAGATAGGCCAACTGATACGGATGAAGAGGAATATCCTAAGAAACCCAGAGATTTTATTAAGAATACAACGCAAAAGCTTATTACAAGTGAGCAACAAATACCGGATATTGAAAAGAAACCTAAGAAAGGCTTAAAGGAACCTTTAGTTCCCGAAAGTTTTGTGACAGAGACTGTGACAATAACAACAACTCAAAAGTTAGACAAAGATGACTATCCTGAAGGAACAATTCCTGGCCAAAATTACTATAAGCCACGTGATATCTCCCCATCAACAATACTTAAAATAAGAGAAGGATCTCTATCTCCCCATAAACCTGGCAGACCTGAGGAAACTTCACCATTAAAAGGTCAGAAAAAACCGGAAAGATCGCCTTCTCCTAGTAAGCCGAAGTCGCCAACAAGAATTCACAAGAAACCCGAAGAAAAACTGCCTGTGGATGATGAAACCTATACAAGCAGTTTGAAAACCACGAAAACTGTTCGGGAAAAACACATCACAACGATTGGCATTGAAGAATATCCAGAGGAAGGCGATAAACCCCGTGAAACTTCACCCTATAGAACTCAGACAAAGCCAGAACGATCACCATCTCCAGGTAAACCAAAATCGCCAACGAGAAGTTACAACAAACCCGAGGAAAAACTGCCTGTAGATGATGACATCTACACGTCAACTTTGAGAACCACAAAAACAGTTCGGGAAAAAATCGTCAGAACAATTGACGATGAAGAATATCCTGAAGGCATTACTGTCGGCGATAAACCGCGCAGAACTTCTCCTTCTAGAATTCAGAAAAAACCAGAAAGAGCTCCCTTCCCTAGTAAACCAGGTTCACCAACTAGAACTCCCAAGAAACCTGAAGAACAACTGCCAGTGGATGACGAAACCTACACTACTAGTGTGATAACCTCGAAAACAGTTCGAGAAAAAGTCATCAGAACAATTGATGACGAAGAGTATCCCGAGATCGTTACTGATGACGATAAACCCCGAGGAACTTCTCCTTCTAGAACTCAGAAAAAGCCAGGAAGGTCTCCATCTCCCAATAAACCAAGTTCACCAACTAGAACTCACAAAAAACCTGAAGAAAAACTGCCAGTGGATGACGAAACCTACACAACCAGTGTGAAAACCACGAAAACAGTTCGGGAAAATGTTATCAGAACAATTGATGACGAAGAGTATCCCGAAGGCATTACTGACGGCGATAAACCCCGAGGAACTTCTCCTTCCAGAACTCAGAAAAAGCCAGACAGATCTCCATCTCCCAATAAACCAGGTTCACCAACTAGAATTCACAAGACCCCTGAAGAAAAACTGCCCGTGGATGACGAAACCTACACTACCAGTGTGAAAACCACGAAAACAGTTCGGGAAAAAGTCATCAGAACTATTGATGACGAAGAGTATCCCGAAGGCATTACTGATGGTGATAGACCCCGTAGAACTTCTCCTTCCAGAACTCAGAAAAAGCCAGACAGATCTCCATCTCCCAGTAAACCAGGTTCACCAACTAGAACTCACAAAAAACCTGAAGAAAAACTGCCCGTGGATGACGAAACCTACACTACCAGTGTCAAAACCACGAAAACAGTTCGGGAAAAAATCGTCAGAACAATTGATGATGAAGAATATCCCGAAGGTATAACTGAAGGTGATAAACCCCGGGGATCTTCTCCTTCCAGAACTCAGAGAAAGCCAGAAAGATCTCCATCTCCCAATAAACCAGGTTCACCAACTAGAACTCACAAAAGACCTGAAGAAAAACTGCCCGTGGATGACGAAACCTACACTACCAGTGTGAAAACCACAAAAACAGTTCGGGAAAATGTTATTAGAACAATTGATGATGAAGAATATCCTGAAGGTATAACTGAAGGTGATAAACCCCGAGGATCTTCTCCTTCCAAAACTCAGAAAAAGCCAGAACGATCACCATCTCCAGGTAAACCAAAATCGCCAACGAGAAGTCACAAGAAACCCGAGGAAAAACTGCCCGTGGATGACGAAACTTACACTACCAGTGTGAAAACCACGAAAACAGTTCGGGAAAAAGTCATCAGGACAATTGATGACGAAGAGTATCCCGAGATCGTTACTGATGGCGATAAACCCCGAGGAACTTCTCCTTCTAGAACTCAGAAAAAGCCAGAAAGAGCTCCATCTCCTAATAAACCAGGTTCACCAACTAGAACTCACAAAAAACCTGAAGAAAAACTGCCCGTGGATGACGAAATCTACACCAGCAGTGTGAAAACCACAAAAACAGTTCGGGGAAATGTCATCAGAACAATTGATGATGAAGAGTATCCCGAAGGCATTACTGACGGCGATAAACCCCGTAGAACTTCTCCTTCCAGAACTCAGAAAAAGCCAGACAGATCTCCATCACCCAATAAACCAGGTTCACCAACTAGAACTCAAAAGAAACCTGCTGAAAAACTGCCCGTGGACGATGAAACCTACACTACCAATGTGAGAACCACGAAAACACTTCGAACTACGACAACGTTTGATGGTAAGGAATATCCAGAGGGCTATATACCAAGAGATATTTCGCCTTCAAGAACTCCAAAAGAACCGAAGAGACCATTGTCTCCCAGTAAACCAGGTTCACCAACAAGAATTCAAAAGAAACCTGAGGAAAAGCAGCCTTTGGATGACGAAACTTATACCAGCAGTGTTACAACCACAAAAACTATTCGAGAAAAGATTACAAAAACAGTTGATGATGAACACAATCCAGAAGGCGATAAACCCCGAGACATATCTCCTTTAAAAGGCCAGAAAAAGCCGGAAAGAACTCCCTCACCCACTAAGCCTGGTTCGCCGACAAGAACTCAAAAGAAACCTGCGGAAAAAGTGCCTTTGGATAATGAAACCTGCAAGACGACTTTGAAAACCACAAAAACTGTGAAGGAACAAATCATAAAAACTCTTGACAATCAGGAATATCCAGAAGGCTATACACCAAGAGATACTTCTCCTTCAAGACCTCAAAAGAAACCTGAGAGAACACCATCACCAACCAAACCTGGTTCTCCAACAAGGCAACAGAAGAAACCTGGAAGTAAAGAATATCCACAATCGCCCAGTAAAGATGTGCCTTTCCCAATCGATGAAGATGACAATGTCACAAAGCCAAGTTATCTAAGTTCACCGAAATCTAAGCCCAAATATAATAAACCGGGAGATAGTGTGCTTAATACTTCACAAAGGCTTATAACCAGCGAAAGGGAAGTAATAGAAACCGATAGAAAAGTTCTTAGGGGACCTCATTATCGTACACCTTCACCAGACAAGGAAATACCGAAGGATTCTAGACAGAAACCTGATAAGGAACGCTCTCCTACACGTAGCCCTCAAAGGCCTACAACCGTGCAGGATGAAACATTCAAGAAAACGTTAAGAACCACTGAAGTTATTACCGGTAAGAAGCCAAAGGATCGTAAACCTAAAGGAAATGAGCCTAGAGATACAGATGAGGATGAAACAACTTCGGAAACTGAGGAATTAGTGGTAGAAACTTGTCAAAAGAGTTATATTATCACAGAAAAACCAGATGATCTTAAGCCAACGGAAAAGAAACCGGAGGATAAGGAACCTAAAACCGAAAAAACTTACCCGGAAGATACGAAAATCACACCAGAAGATAAACCCGAAAAGCCTTGGAAAGCTCCTCTAGCTGAATTCATTGTAACGGAACGTAAAGAAACTCCTGATGGTGCCTTTATTTCTAAAACTACCGAACCTAGCTCACCAACTTCTCCGACATCTCCCACATATAAAAAGAAGGGAGCTGGTCGTAGAGATACGTTTGAAGAACGCTGTAGGCAGATTTTAGGCATGGAGAGTTATGGCGATACACCGGGCAATTACAAGCACAAGCCAATGCCAGAAGTGGAAGAAGAACCTAAGAAGCCAGATATTACGAAACCAGTTACGACGGAGAAACAGGATTTAAAGGATACAACGGTATTTCAAGTGAAAATTGAAGATTGTGATGAGGATGATGAACCCTTATCCATAAATAGTGTTAAGAAAACTTTGCACAAGCAGATCCATACCAATGAACCTTTGGTAAAAGAACCGAAAGACACGGAACCCGAGTTCAAACCTAAAGATGAGCCTAAAAAGAAAACACCCGAATCAGAAGATGATGAGAGTGAATTGGTTCACACAACTACCAGGACTACCACGGTGCAAAAGAAATCACCAAGAGAGCCCGAAAAGAAACCAAAGGGTCAACTACAGGGCAAACATCCTGAAGAACCAGAGTGTGAGGAAAATGAATACGGCTACACAGTTACTAAGACCACCACGGTACATAAGAAATCGAGCGAAACTAAGCCGGATGAACCCAAAGAACCAAGCTTTCAGCCTAAACAGCATCCCAAAGGTCAACCTAAGGGTAAACATCCTGAAGAACCAGAATTCGAGGACGACGAAAACGAATTTGGCTACACAGTTACAAAGACAACCACGGTACATAAGAAATCAGATGAAATTAATACCGACAAACCTAAAGAACCCAGTTTTGAACCTAAACAGCAACCCAAAGGTCAACCTAAGGGTAAACATCCTGAACAACCTGAATTTGAGGATGACGAAAATGAATACGGCTACACAGTTACCAAAACAACCACGGTTCATAAGAAATCAGGTGAAAATAAACCCGATGGACCAAAAGAACCAAGTTTTGAATCAACAAAGACACCTAAAGGCCTACCTAAGGGTAAGCAACCTGAAGAACCTGAATTCGAAGACGATGAAAACGAATTTGGCTATACAGTCACGAAGACAACCACGGTACATAAGAAATCAGGTGAAACTAAACCCAAAGAACCTAAAGACCCAGGTTTCGAACCTACAAAGCCACTTAAAGGTCAACCTAAGGATAAAAACCCACAAGAACCTGAGTACGAGGACGACGAAAACGAATTTGGCTATACAGTCACGAAGACAACTACAGTGCATAAGAAATCTGGTGAAATTAAACCTAAAGAACCTGGTTTCGAACCTAAAAAGACACCCAAAGGTCAAACTAAGGATAAACAACCTCAAGAACCTGAATTTGAGGAGGACGAAAACGAATTTGGCTACTTGGTTACTAAAACAACCACTGTGCATAAGAAATCTGGTGAAATTAAACCTAAAGGACCAGGTTTTGAACCCACACAAAAGCCTAAAGGTAAACCTGTAAAGAAAACTCCCCAAGAACCAGACAATGAGGAAAGCGATGTGGTGCATAAGGTTACCAAGACCACCATTATACATAAGAAAACGGGAGAAACTAAGCCTACTGATGATACCGATGACTTATCTGAACCCGAAGTCTGTATCTCCTCTAAGCATGTGGATAAAACCTTGAAGAAACAGTATGAAATTGTAAATAAAGAAGTGAAAATAACCACCAAGTCCTCACCTACTTCCACACCACGCAGTGGTTCTCCTACGAAAAGTTCAACTACTCCTAAAAGCTCAACTACGTCCTTAAAAGATGTTTCGCCCACTAAAGAAACGCCTAAACGTAAGCCTAGCAAAGATAATATTGAACCCAAAACATCAACCAGAAAACCCTCTACAAAAGACGAAACTTCCACAACAAGCATTAAGGAACGTTTGAGATCTACGACACGCAAAACCAAGTCTCCCCCAAAACACGATCAGATAGATGGCTCAGATAATTCATCTCCTGATCACAGCCCTAACCGCTTAAACGAACGCCGCAGATCCAGTAACATATCTGTGAATACCGAAATCATTATCGAACACACTGACACAGAAACGAATGCGAAAAAAGAGGTAAAAAGACCTCAAGATTCAGTTTATCGCGATATTATCGATTCCACTGTAATGCCAGAAAAACTAACACGTCGTATGCCTGTTACCGAACGTAAGGAATCGGCTCCAGTGCAACGGGTCACTACAAAAGATAAGGACTCGAAAATGTCACGATCCACTAGTGAAAACTTGATAAAGGTTAAAAAGCCCGAACCACATAATGTGCCATCCAAGGGATCGCCAAAACCAACAGAACACCGCAGTAGACCAACTAAATGTTTTGCCACCAAAACTATTAATTTAAGTCCTACGGAACGCCTGACGGAAAGTGAAATAATGGACAATGTTATTATTGACATACAACATGCCAAGAGTTCGCGGGAACCATCACCCGATAAAATTGTACCCACACCGGTACCAGCTCATTTGGATACCGGCAAACCTAGATATCCCGATAATGTGCAAGAACCCGAAGATGATTTGCCCAAAAGGACACCTGTGGTCAAAAATATACCCATCTTTGAGGAAGAGCACAATGCCTATGTGGGCTGCCATATTACCGAGATAAACGTGGAGAAAACCGATTCCCTAGACTACAATAAGCAAATCATACAAAATCCTATTGTAGAGGCACCACCCAGTTTGGATTATGTAACTGCGGATCAAACAAATACCGACGAGGAAACTGTCTTAACGGTAAACGAAAAAGTCATGAAATTCCAAAACATAGCCGAAGAACAAACGAAACCAAAAACATCCGAACCTTTTCACAGAGTATTAGATGTGGTGACAACAGTGTCAGAGGATGACGAATGCCTTTTAACGGTCGATGAGAAACGAGAGAGATTTTTGAAAACCTCTGAGCTTAAGAAACCGGAGAAAACTGTAAATATTGAGCAAGAGCATATGGATGATGAGGATGAGGATTATAAAGAATTTGTGAGAAATGAACGCATTTATGCTGCCAAATTGGCTCCCATGACACCACAAAAATCTCCCGAATTAGTGCGCACAATATCAAGAAACATTTCACGCCACAGTGATTTGGACTCTCACGATCAACACGAACAACAACCGCAGCAGAGGCCTGGCATTAATGAGGCCACTGAGGATTATACCCCAACGCATACACGTGAAGATTTCGTGGAATGTTATGAAAATAATTCAAAAAAATCCACTCAAGAATTCGAGGTGAGTCATCATCATCAGACACAGACACAGAGTGAAAAACTTTTAACTGATGAACGAAAGAAATACCAACAAACCAACGTTACAGACGAAGATGGTAACGATCGTCAAACCGAATACCTGAACACAGAGACAACCGATGACGAAGAGTTAATACCGCTCTCAAGCAAACATACCACCATCATTGAAAAGCGACGTCAAAAAGATATTTTAAGCAGACCATCGGTATTTGAGGGCCGTAATAAGCCAACAGCAACAACACCATCAACTTCAACATTAAAGTGCAACAAGTCACCCGTTAAAGATTCACAGAAATTACGCACACAGCCAAACACTTCAGCTACAAAAACAAAAACAACACCAACCAAAACGACGACTACCGTAGAAACAAACAAACCCAGACAACAATCGCCTCCGTCGCGTAAAAACACTGACATTGATTACGAAGTATTAAGTGTTGGCAATAACAACAACAAAAACATTATCTCAAAGCAAACAAAAAATTATAAAGAGAGTGTTGGCGTCAGCAGCGACGTTGCCGTCAGCAGTAAAACTAATGATTTGAAAAAACCCTACAATAGCAGTAATCGTACAAAACCTAAGCAAAATATGCCAGTAAGCTCCAGACCAGCACAGAATACACATGAGGACGAGTTTGACGCGGATGAAATTAATGTAAATACCACGCATACAACAGCAACAACAATAAAGACGACACCACAACAACACAGTTCTACCAACTCATCGCCTTTACAGCCTTCGAAATTCCCAACAACAACAACAACAAAAGAGCACTACCACGTAGAAATATTAACCAATACTAACGAACCATTATTATCAACCAGTCCAGACAAAAGGCCTGACCTTGATGAAATTGTTCTAGAGCCCAGCAACAGCAGAAAGCCGAAAACTAAAATGTCAACAACAACCACAACCATGGATTCAGTGGCAGCCAGAAGAACATTATTTGAGAATAATTCCTCCAGTGGCCAATCTACACCTACCAAGCGTACACCTTCAGTCAGTCCTATGAGTGGTCGCAAACCTTCCTACATGGATCATACCAAGAGCTCTTTAGAGCATACCAGACGTGATTCCTTGGAAGTAAATAAGACCCATTACTCGCGTAAACCTTCTCATCCTGACGAAGATGTTAACACAACAGATCGTAATTCTACCGTTAAGTTTGACATGCCACACGGCAAGCGGCCTTCTGTACAAAGGCCTGCATCGACCAATGAAGAAATCGATGTTGAAGAAATTTTCGATTTAGAAATCCTAGAAAAATTGCTGGAAACCGTACAATCGTATGAAATAAGACGTAGACTTAGAGCCCAAATACGATTGATAAAGAAGAATCAAAAGAATGAATTGATAAGCCAAACTGAGGTATTAACTACCAAGGTCTCACCCAGCAAAGGTATTAAACCCACCAGCGCCACTAGCACAGAGGAAACCGTAGTAGATACAACTGCCGTAAGTAAAAAGGAAACTAAACAGACGTCTACGAAAAAGGAGTACATTTTTGAAGAGGCCTATTTGCCAACTTCTCGTAAAACTCCACAAAGCAAACGTTATGGTCACGAAACAGAGCCTACACCCAAGAAATCAACACGTCAGCCTAGTCCAGACCAATTAAAAGAACAAGTAAGTACCACAACTACAACTTCTCAAAAGCAATACTACTATCAGGACGATTACGAGCAAGAAGAGTTTAGAGAAATAACACACGAAGGCTCACCTACACGGCAGTCACCCACTAGAAAACCCAAATCCTTACAAAGCTCACCGGATAGGCAACATACATCGCCGGAAAGCAAAAGTCCTGTAAGAGACCACGAACGCAGTCGTAGTCCCCAAAGTAAACCCTTAAGGAAGACGAGCTCACATAGTCCCGATAGCAAAACCTCACCCTCACGACGCAAATCTTCTACTACGTCCTCCACCACCGTTACTTCCACGACCAGCAAACCCATAACGAAACGTATAACCACGACCACCACAACTACCACTACTGCTCCTACCAATGGTGCAAAATCTCATCCCAACGATGATAATAACAGAACACCTGTTTGGGCCGATCGTAAAAATATTTTAAAGGCTCCTGGTTCAACGACGCCGAAAAAGCCCACTACCACGCCATCCAGTGCGTTGGATACACGTTCGGGTTATACCAAGTCGGTAAAGTCGAAAACTAGCCAGAAACAAGTCACACATAAATCATCGTTTGTGGATGATGACTGTATTACGTCCAGCTATGGTATTGGTCCTACGGATGAAAATGGTTTGCCACTCTTCGGCATAAGGGCTTTGAAAAAGAAAAGGCCCCAAGTGGAACCCAGTGAAACAACAGAAGGTAAAAGGAAATTTTCCAAAAAAAAAGTACTTTCTTTTCTCAAGAAAGTGTTCTTTTACCAAGAAAAAGTACTTTATTTAGAAGAAACAAATTTAGTGTTTTGAAAAGTACTTTTTGGAAAAAGGTACTTTTTCATTGTAAAAATTAGAAAAAGTACTTTATTTAGAAAATTTTGTGTTTTAAAAAAGTACTTTTTGGAAAAAGGTACTTTTTGGAAAAAGGTACTTTTTGGAAAAAGGTACTTTTTCATTGTAAAAATTAGAAAAGGTACTTTATTTAGAAAATTTTATGTTTTAAAAAAGTACTTTTTAATTGTAAAAAAATATTGTTTTATGAAAATTCCTTTCTTAGAAGTCACCGGCTATGTAGTCGAAGAGAAATATTATTCGGATAGCAAAACAAAACCCACAGTGGAACGCAAGGAGTTTATTTACTCCACAAATCCCGATGAATTGGAAAAACTTAAAGAACAGGTAGAGGTTACCAGCAGTACCATAAAGTCCCTTAAAGATGTCGATGTTAAGGAAACACGTCAGGCGGCCTTAATTGTAAAATGATTTGCAAAATAACTGTAAACTTTTTTTTTTTAAACATGTTCCTCCCTCTCTCTTACAGTCCAAATCTGCTATTAAAGGTGCGCCCGGTGCTATTTTACGTTCTAGTCCAGAAGATGATTTTCTTGATACGACCAGCAAATATGTGCGCAGAGGTTCAGTTAAGGAAATGAGTGAAAAATTTATACAAAAAGAGGCTTCGTCTACTTTAACGGAAAAGACTAACAATTATCCTAAAGCGGGTTTGATATTGCGCACCAATTCACGTAAAAATAGTCGCGATAATGATAATGAGGCAGACAATTATGGTAAGTAGAACGGCAGGAAAAGAGAAAATAAAGTGCTTTCCATTACATAGAAATTAATTTTTTTAGAAACTTATAAAACCACCCGCATACAACATCATTCCACTGTATTGGGTGATTCGGATGGTGGTGGTGAACATGAATATGAAGTCGAGGAAGTTGCTAGTCGCCACTCAGGTCGTTTTGTAAACGAAAGCGAAAGTGAATGTGATTCAATAAAGACTCAGCGTGAATTTAAAAAAGTCACCTCGTCTTCCTCGTCTTCAATGGCAACACGTTCATTCCTCAACAGTCAGGGTGAGGAGAGAGTCATTACAAATGTTAGCGATTGTTTGGAGCGTATGCGTAATGCTGATAATGGTAAGAAATCAGAAACTGTTTCTTTTTTATGGTCACTGAACTCATTACTTACTGAGTCATTTCCTTTTGTTTCTTTTTAATTTTTTTTTTTCTTTTGCGATTTGTTTACTAAAAGTTGTTGAAGTGGGTGATAGTGTAGAGGATCAAGAGGCCAGAGCTTTGCTTAATAAGTTTTTGGGTGCCAGTATTATAATGAAGGGTGTTGAGTCATCTATGCCAGCGGCGGCGGCGGCTTCATCATCATCGAATCGTCAATCGAAAATCATTACAACTACAACGACCAGCAGCAATTTAAGTGACGATTATGATGACGATAATACTGCTAAACACGAGGTATTATTATAGAAACAGATTTTTCATTTTTTCTTTTTCATTTCATTTCTTTTTCATTTCCTTTGAATGGATATTCATTATCAGCAAATAATTTAATTGTTAAGGAACTTTTTTTTATAAACATTTAATTTTTATTTTGAACAATTAAACATTTTATGGAAACATTTTGTATTTCATTCAACATTTCTAAGGAATTAAAATTAAGAAGAAAAGCCTTCCTTCACCTACAGCCATAAACCTAAAACAATTTCCTCTTCATGCGTACATACATACATAATTGATCATTACAACCCATCAGTCAGGATTACGACCTAGCTTCTTACACCACTTATGTTGTATGTGTTAATTTTTATACATACGTGGCGGGACCTACAGTTTAAACTCGACTCCGAACGACAGATTTTTGAGAAACTTTTCATGGCAATTTTTTTTTTACTCTCAGAGTTTTTGCCATAAATCTGCTGAGAGGAAGTCGCCGAAGAAATATTTTTTGTATTTCGATTTGATTGAGATGCCTGATCTGGTGTTTGAACCGTGGCCTCAAGTCTAATAAGCCAACACACTACCTACTAGACTACGGCAACCTCAACAATTTCCCCTTAAATCGTAATTTAGTGCTTGTCTGTATTCATAACAATTGTTAACACTGAATTCCCATATTATCTTGGAAATTTCTAGGACGTTGACATTCTGTGAAATTTAAATTACTTGCACTGGATGAGAAATATAAACAATTTCTTTCAAGTCTTACAAGATTTTGTTGCACCATGTTGAATTAGCTGTTGAATGAACTTCTTCTGAAGCAACGAACACCGTTTGCAACTATAAGGCCAAACTGGCAAGCCACTAACCTAAAATGTTTGACGCATATTCCTCATGGATGCATACTCCATATGGTCCCCTACCTATAACTGAACTGGTGCTTAGACATCGTTATCTCATATAATAAATTCTACTCCATGGTTTACCTACCTAAGAGGCGTAAGAAAAGTCTGTTTACACTTCAAAAAAGCGTTTCTGAAGCCATTACTCATGTGAGAGAAGTCGCCGTAGTCTAGTAGGTAGTGTGTTGGCTTATTAGACGCAAAAGCCTGGGTTCGAGCCCCAGGCCAGGCATCAAAGACAAAATACAAAAAGTATTTTTTCGGCGACTTCCTCTCAGTAGATTTCTGGCAAAAACTCTGAGTAAATAAAAATTGCCATGAAATGTTTCTCAAAAAATCTGTCGTTCGGAGTCGACTTTAAACTGTAGGTCCCACCACTCATGTATAAAAATTAACACACACAACATAAGTGGTGTGAGAAACTAGGACGTGTTACAATGGGTCAATTCGACCTCCGGGTACTGTATTTGTCTTAATTGACAAGTACACGTCCTCTAACCTAACCTGACCTACTCATGTGAGATGCCGTACTTCTGATCATCTAAGTCTTTGGTTTCTGCTAGAACTGTAGAGATGAGGAGAAGAACGAAACTAGGAAGATAACACCAGCAACAATCACTTTCTCCTCCTCTTCAGAAAGAGTAGGCTAAGTTACTCACCATTGCATCCAATACAACAACCCAATCTGCCTGCTTTGCTTAATAACTTGATTAGTTTAACTGAAACAAAACAAATGAAATAATAAGAAGAGGAGGGGGAGATGCGCTGCCAAAGATTTGGGGTCCTTAAAGGACGTTAAGGATAAAAAATATGAGCAAAGTAAGAGTTTCAGCATACAGGCACCAAACCAAAGGAAGTTTCCATCAACAATCCCAATAGATGTGAAAGAGGGCATTCGTTTAGCACACGGAATTGCACGTAGATTATGAAATACAGTCTCCTCCTCTTAAGCCTATGCCGGATAAACTGGCCTCTTAAAACATTATAACAATGATACTGCCTTTCTATATTTATCGCTGTTAATAAAGAACACCGAAGACATGTAACATAGGAGTGAAAGTAACTTTTGGATTGGCTAGGCTAAGCTAGTCAACTCAAGAACAAGCACTGATTGTTAAGCATTGATTACTTTACGTCAGTAGATGAATTATTTATAGTCTTTTCATGTAAATATTCAATCGTCTTATAATCGAGAAACTCAACTCAACAACACGCCTAAGATTTCCTCTGACGTAAAATCATCATTTTTTTATTCTGTTTTAGCCTTGCCTCATTGCATGCCTTGATGATCAGTTGCATTGCAATAAATTTGATTGTCAATATCATTAACCTGCCCTTATTATCATTCCAATATTAGCATAAAGGTAGTGCAACAACAACAACAACAACAGCAACAGCAATATTAATTATAAACATTTAAAACCGCAACAATTTCTAATTGTGATGCCAAACAATAACCGCAACATTTTTTTTTCTTCTTCTTCTTCTTACACCTGCCCAGTGATGAATGCTAAATTGTATCAGAAATAGACTTACAGATACAAACTGAAAAAAAGCGCATCGTTGCTGGCAAAAAGATATTAAACGAGAATTAACAAGATTTTAAAAGAGTTTAAAACCGGCAACAGCAAAATTAAATTTTCTTTACGTCACACTTTACTTCATGTATAGATCAGCATAGTTTTAGTCCGGTTAGGGGGATAACCTGTTATTAGTAAGTTGACATAGAACCTCATTGAGATATTCTTATAAACATCACTATTATAGATTAGCATTTAACAGCAAGTACTTCTGAGTTAGGAAATAAACTCGCATTTAAAATACGATCGTGATCCAGACAGAAGTGATCCTCAGAGCCTTCTCGTCGTCCTTGTTAAGGCACAGCTTTCCTATGCTACATGTCTTCGGTGTTCTGTATTAACAGAGATGAATACAGAGAGTTAGTGTCATTGTTCTAATGTTTTAAGGTGCCAGTTTATCGGGCATAGACTTAAAAGAAGGAGACTGTATGGCTGATTTCCAAAATGTTAGCTGCTTTGTATTTGAACAAAGTATAGTGTTTCATAAAGTCGCTGTACAAAATGTTTATAATGTATACTATTTCAAATCGTCGTCAATGTGTATTTTTAACGCAGTCAAAAAGCAATCAGGCATCGGATTTATAGTTGATGCATTGTTTGGTAACTTTGCCTATGTACAAAATGTATATGCTGTAGTAGAACTGTATACAAACTTTGTATTGATACATTTTGGAAGTCAGCCTATTTCATGATTTGTGTGCAATTCCACATACTAAACGAATGCCCCTTTTCACATCTATTGGGATTGTCGATTGAAACTTCCTTTGGTTTGGTGTCTGTATGCTGAAACTCTTAATTTCATCACATGTCTTATCTTTAATGTTCCTTTAAGGACCTAAAATCCTTGGCAAGACATCTCTCCTTTCTCTTCTTATTATTTCATTTGCTTTGTTGCAGTTAAACTAATCAAGTTATTAAGCAAAGCAGGTGATTGAGTTTTTGTATTGGGTGTAATGGTGAATAACTTAGTCTACTCTTTCTGAAGAGGAGGAGAAGGTGATTGTTGCTGATGTTATCTTTCTGGTTTCGTTTATTTCTTAATCTCTACAGTTCCAGCAGAAATCAATGACTTGGATGATCAGAAGTATGGCATCTCACATGAGTAATGGCTTCAGAAGCGAAGCCTAAAACGCTTTTTTGAATTGTAAACAGAATTTCCTTACGCCTCTTAGGTAGGTAAGCCGTGGAGTAGAATTTATTATATGAGATAACGATGCCTAAGCACATGACTTAGATGATCAGAAGTACGGCATCTCACATGAGTAATGGCTTCAGAAACGAGGCTTAAAGTGCTTTTTGAAGTGTAAACAGACTTTCCTTACGCCTCTTGGGTAGGTAAGCCATGGAGTAGAATTTATTATATGAGATAACGATGCCTAAGCACCAGTTCAGTTATAGGGGACCATATAATCAGTAGGTAATGAGGAATATGCGTCAAAAATCTTAGGTTGATGGCTTGCCAGTTTGGCCTTATAGTTGCAAACGGTGTTCGTTGCTTCAGAAGAAGCTCATTTGGCAGCTAATTCAATATGGTGCAACAAAATCTTGTAAGATAATATTTTTTATCCTTAACGTCCTTTAAGGACCTCAAATCTTTGGCAATGCATCTCACCTCCTCCTTCTTATTACTGCATTTGCTTTGTTGCAGTTAACCTAATCAAGTTATTTAGCAAAGCAGAGGATTAATGAAGCAAATCCTAGAATGATAGGATTGCCACCTTTCTTTGCTTTTCGTTCAAATTGGGTTGTTGTATTGGATGCCAGGGTGAGTAAATTAGCTTACTCTTTCCGAAGAGGTGGCGTTCAGTGCGACTACCTTCCTACTACATCTCTTGCTGATGTTATCTTATGTGGGTGCTGGCTTCCTAGTTTCGTTCTTCTCCTCATCCCTACAGTTCCTGTATAAGTCAATGACTTAGATGATCGAGAGTTATATATCCCACATCAGGTTACAACATGCACTATCGTTGAATCCAGCAACGACGCTGAGAGGGCTCTTTTGAAGTGTAAACAGACTTTCCTTTCCGCCTCTTATCCAGCATTGGCTAGATTTAATGCATCAGTTGGCCCGTATCCGGACATTTTCAATCGTAGGCTTAACGACTTTATTGGGATATCTAATCTAAAAAATTCGGATTAAAAATTGTTGGTTGTCTGGAATATTACTTTGCTCTGCAGTTTTCTCTGTATCCCCATACTTATATGATGCAAACGTTGAACTCTGCTCACTTATCTTGTTAGGGTATTCGAAAGTGTGTTAATATCTCTCTCAGAGACTTTGAAAGGAAGGAAAGAAAACTAGTCGAGTGAGTTATATTTACCGAAGATGCCTCCACCAACAGTTTCGTTTACCCACATAGTACTGTATATAAAAAATTTTTCTGGGTTGTTGACGAGGTACTTCAAATCGTCGTCCTAAACTTTCCTTAGTGCTCTCTAAAGTTTTCAGTTCCATCAGAATTTTCGAGTGGCCAACATCAGATCCAAGCCACTTCTCAGTCGCCCAGAGCGACTAACTTGTTTTAACTGCTAAGCCTGTATATTATGGTAGACGGGATATCAAGTTGAGGTTTGTTGGGTAGTCAAGACACGTTTGACAAGTCAAGTCCGTGAATCATTTTTGATTTGGAACCTCACTTCTTTCATAACAGTTTACTGCGAGTACAGAGAGCATTGGAGGCCTTCTTAATCCTGCTGCGTATATTCGGTTTACCGGTTAATTTTTTATTCAAAGCAGTTCTAGGAAGTGCTACCACAAGCCATTTCTCGTAGGTTTTAAATTGATAAAGAATACTGGAATTTTTTTTTATTAGAACTTGTGTAGTATAAGAGAGCATTTAAGTATTTAGCAAAGTAGCGAAAAATATACAAGGATTTTTTTGCCATAGACAAGGTGATTGTCAAGAGAGAGAGAGAGAGAAAAGATTATAATTTTTCTCTGTTTTTTAAAAATTCACGCTCTTTGTGTTTTAATTTTTCGGACGAATTTACGAAAACTCTTTTAAAAATGAAAAAAAAATTTTGTTTTATATTCGAAAAAATTGTTGTGGGTATTGCAAGAACATACTATTTTCAATACGAAACGATTTCAAATTCAGTACACACCTAGACTAGCTTAAGATCACTTGTCAAAACTGACAATAAACAACAACGGAGTAGTAAAACACAGAAAAATTAAATAAATTTTGAAAATCAAAATTTAAAAAATATAATTTACAGTGCGACTACTACTACTACTACCACTACTTTAAAAGAAAAGTTTCATAAAATATTTAAAAAAAAATTAAGTTTAAATAAGTTTTAAAAGAAAAAATTCCAAATTAATAAGAAATAAAATTGAAATTTTTTATATAACATTTCAAATAGAAAGAAAGTTTTGAAATATTTGAAAAAAATAATAATTAAAGTTTTGGTGTCTACTCATTACAAAATAAAAAATAATTTTAAACTTTAAATTTAAAAAGAAAACGAGTTTAATTAAATACATCGTATACAAATTAAGCGGAAAAATAAGCATTAGATAATATATTAATATTTATCTACATATATATATATGTACGTATATATAATCTAAAAAACAAGAACAAGCAGCTCTATACCCAACCAGACGTTATAGCAAAAGCTGAAGGCAAAAAAGTGTAAGAAAATTAAAGAAAAAAAAATCATTTTCAAAATTTATAATTTTCGTTATAGACACGATGTAGTATTTTTTTGTATAATTTATACATACATACGCTTTTATAATGCTACTGCTCACGACACGATGGCCAAAAAGTATTAAAAAAAAAAATATAAATTGAAAATAAATTGAGAAAAATATTATTCCATTTTCTTTTACTATATTTGGTAAAATTTTGAAATAAAACGATTTTTCTTCTGAGGGGTGTTCTCTCTCTCTCTGTTATAAACAAATAGACTAAGTACAGTGAGATAAATTTTATAAAAAAAATAAAAATGAAAAAAATAAAAGTAATTAAAAAAAGGAAAAGAATAACAAATTAGAAAAACATTAGAAAATTACCAAAAAAAAAAAAAATAAAAAAAAACATAAAAAACAAAAATTAACATGTTGCAACACCTGATGTTAATGAATTTCTTTATTTGATTTGAAAATTGCGTTTTTTTTTCTGCCCCTTTTACACTCCACCCTTCTTTTTCTTCTTTCAAAAAAATTTTCTTTGAAGTTTATTTTTTTTTCATTTTACCTTTAATTAAAAAAAAAACAACCAAAATAAATAAATAATAAAAATCAAAATAAAAATGAAAAAAAGAGAAAAAAATCGTTTAAATGATGACAAAAATAGATCATTCGTTCACTATTTTAACTCATCTACTGTGCCTGCCTGCCTGCCTGTACACGGCGTCCAATATTTCACACGAAAATCAACTGAAAATATTTCAAATTTTAAATACACAAGAAGAAAAAAAAAATATTTACAATATATTATTATTGTATTTTTATAAAACAACAACAAGAAAAATAAACATTTCAAAAAAACAATCCACTAGAAATTGTTTAAAACGTTTTGAAAATATATTTAAGTAATGGCCATTTAGCGTTTTTTTTTTCAGTTCATCAGGGTTCACATCCTAGAATTGCTTTGAATAAAAAATTGACCGGTAAACCGAATATACGCAGCAGGACTAAGAAGGCCTCTAATGCTCTCAGTACTGAGGTTTCAAACTGAAGATGATTCAAAGACTTGACTTGTCAGACCTTTCTTGACTACACAACAAACCTCAACTTGATACCCCGCCGTCTACCATAACATAGAGGCTTAGGCCTAGCAGTCAAAATCAGTCTTTTTTATTATCTTCAATTTTTGTTTTTCTAATGCCAGCTTCGAGAACCTACTTCGTTTTGTATACAATTAATATGTTCGCGGCCGATCTAGACAAGCATCTAACTTCTCAGGTACCTTAGTTTAGCATACAGTGGTGGCCTTATAATTAGAAACGATTTATTTATTTTTTATTTTTTATTTATTTAAAAAATTTAGCAACATGTATATTTGTTAATTTGTTTTACAGTTTTCACTGTGTACCTGGGATCAAAGGCTTTGTTTGGAGGACGTCTTACATACGTTTTTCCATTAGATTGGGACAAATTAAACTTCGATTCATCACTCCAGAGAACTCTGTTCCAGAAACATCGTTTCTAATTATGAGGACACCACTGTATACTTTTGCCATCTGCCCTGCTCATCCTAGGCCTTCTGCTTTTATAAATTTTATTGTCATCTGCTTTATATATGTAGCTTGAGCCGTTCCTGCACTTGGTTTCGTATACATTTATTCCTAAAGTTGAAAATTTGCTAGAAAGTTGTGGTGAATTCATCCGCATTGCAGTTTTTCTGAATACCATTGTGACCCGACAGCCTGGAAGTCTTCAAGTTCACTATGAGAGAACTTAGTGCCTCGTGGTTGTTTGAAAGTAATCTAGTATCTCTCCTGGCAATATTGTTTCTTTCCATAACAATCATAGCAATCCTTATAACTGCTATGTCTGCGTGGAAAACTTTGCCTTATCGGGTAAGCAATACTTGCCGGCTTCAAAAAGAACCTTCCACAAAAAGTTTCATTTTGCCTCCATCTATCTATAAAGACTGACTTACTTAATTGGTCATTACAACCCTTTAGCCAGGTATACGATCTGGAAAGATGTATAAGGATATATATAGAGCACTTTCTTTCTTTTGGCCTTGTGCCTTCAAATCTTACTTCAAAGATTTTCTTCTCTACAAAATGTTTGTTTGCTGCAGATATACGGTTATCATTACATTATCTAATAATATGAGAAACGAATTCGAGTATTAGATATGCTAGTTTAGCCTCAGAACCTAACCTTTTAGCAGAGGTCCTAACCTAACGTTAACCTAATTTACCAGACATCACCCGATGGTCTGGTAAATGTTGATTAACGAAACAGCAACCATGCAAAGAAAATGAGGAAGATGCTTTGTAACAAAGATAACGGTCCAATAAATGATCGCATAGGGTGATCATATAGAAAATGTTGTTTAATCCCTTCTTATAAATGTGGTAAATAAAGAACAGACGTCCACAGTGTCTTTTAAGACCCGATTATGAGAGGAACGGGAGCGTAAAGGCCAGTCTTTTCAAATCCAACTTAGTGTTTCTTACGTAAAATTCACCTTGTGGTAGTTTCCTTTAGGACTAATTAATGTGGACGAAAACAAAATTGAAAAATTCATATCTTCTTCAATGTTTCTCTTACAGTAGCTACATTTTATGTTATATTGAGTTAATCGTTGAAATTTTTCGAATTAATTGCATTTTTCAGTTTTAGTTGATTGATTTTTATGACTAAAAATATTTAGTGTCAAAGCCATTAATTTTTTAGATTCAATCGTTTAGAAAAAGAAATTCCTCCTGAAATTGGAATCTTTAATTCTACTGAAATTTTTTTATATCAAACTAGCCACCACACACGTATATCTTTGCCGATTTCGATATTTTAAATATTTTATTTGACTTTTTCCTATTTTAAAATAAGTTTGCTTCTGCCCACTCAAGATTTTGCAAAATAAACTTTACTATGCAAAAAAATTAAATATTTTGTATGTACATAATAATTAAAATTTATAATCATTCTAAAAAATTTGATTTCTCTCAGAACTTTCAGTTTCAAGACAGACAGAGAGTAAAAACTGCAATTTTTTTATGTGAAGTTAAAGTAAATACAGTCTTGATATTTTTCTCTGTCTCAGTTTATTGCGAATATGTATTTAAATTCAAATGAACCAAAAAAATTATTTAAATGGCTGTCTTAATAGTTCAACAAAATAATAACGCCTTTAATCGTTTTTAATTAAAAAAAACATGCGTTTGACAACACTTTTCCTCAAGGGGAAACGAAAAGCGAAAAAAAGAGCACAAATTAAAAAGTAAATGAGAACATCAATCAGCTTTTTTAATGCTCTTCTCTGTCTTTCCTGCTGCTTAAAATGTATGACGGCCAACACTACCTGAATGTACACTTGTATGTATGTATGTATGCATGTATGCATGTTTGTTTGTTTATAAGCGACGTGCATTCAACACATTTCTTTTAGTGTTGCCATTGTTGTAATTGATGTTTTCTTTTTGTTTTATAAAAACAAACTAAAAAAAATTACCTATGTATTGTTGTTGTACATGCATTTAGAAATAAATTAAATAACTTAGACAAGAAATTAAAATTCACTTGCCATAGTGCTACTACAGCATACCATAATAATAATACTACTCTCTCTCTCTCTCTCTTCTTTTACTTCCACTAAACACTATAAGCAAACAAAAGGAAATAGAACAACAGCAACAACAATAACATAAAAATGAGCCAAAAATAAACGGCGAAAAAATGCATTTTTTGAGTTTCAAAAGCAAAAGAAAAAAAAAGAGCGAAAAAACGGGAAAAACATCGCTTTTTTTTTTGCTGAGAAGCCCTAAATAACTTTCTAAATTTAAACGAAATATTTAGTTTGTGGAACCCAAACTGAAATTTATTTTAAATTCCGTTGCAACCATACGTAAGTATGTGTGTGTGTTTGAGTTGTCGAGTTTCTTTTTTTAATTTATATTTGCAGCAGTAAAGTTTATTTACACTCAGGTATGGTAAATTTACAGTTGCGAAGATGAAATTAGCAGTACAATATAAATTGTCATAATTTTTGAAACAAAAATTTTTTGATTTGAAAAATCTGCCAAGTCTGCTAATTCCTCGTGAGTACAATAACAATAAAACTTCTGAATAAGCTGTAGTCGACCGCTTTTTCCCACAAATGCTCCCATTTTAGGGGATTATTTACTTAGGCATGCTCTTTGAAATACCCTCTCAGTACTGATAACAAATCGTTTAAGCTGGGTCGAAAATTGACATTGTCAAACCGTAAAATTGCTGTACCAGGAAACTTTTGATGCAATAAAGCTAAATCGAACGGCTTGTGTTGTTCGTGGCACTGTCTTGTTGAAACCACATATCGTCCAGCACATAATCTTTAATTGCAGGCCAATAAGGTCGATTATTCTACGACTTTAGCACTCTATGGCTATGTTAGAAAATATTCGAAACCATAATGCAGATAAAATAATAACTTTTTACGAATCCATTAGCTTTTCCACAATCACTTCTGTATTCTCCGAACCCCATATGCGATTTTGAATTTTCGATTTTGAAACTACATATAATGCAGATAAAATAATAACTTTTTACGAATCCAATAGCTTTTCCACAATCACTTCTGGATTCTCCAAACCCCATATGCGATAATTTTGCTTGTTAAGATGGTTAATGAATGAGAAATGAGGTTTATTGCTGATAAACATTTTGTTTGAAAAATAAGCCTGTTGGTCTAGCACCCAATCACTATATCTCCGGCGATGTGAATAATCAACAGGCTTTAATCGACATTATATGGATGAAGGTGTAAATCCAAATGCAAAGTACACCGTGGAATCAAAAAATTCGAATTGTCATCCACAGTTTCTCTTACAGAAACTAGAATCTTTTCGGAAGTGCCAAGTATATTATCTTGCGAAGAATTTGCTTTAAGCAAGTGTTGTGAAATGCTTGTAATCTCCTTCGGTAGTTTTGAGTTTCACTATACTGAAGTATTGATAGGACCTTAGTATTAAATAAAAAAAATATTGAAATAGGTGTTGCTAGTGCGACATGTTCTATGCAAGAAACGACATTTACTTCGGAATCTATTTATCCGGTGCGTAATAGTCGCATAACCACGTACTGCCCAGCCTGTCGTCTCTTTGAATGTTTTTGGACAAGACGTGAATATCCATAAAAATTAAAGAAAAAAGAAAAGTATCGTCTGAGTTATCTATGTCGTATAGGAGTGAAAATAAAGTAACACTGCTATTTTCGTATTCGCAACTGTAAATGTAAATTACAAATTTATTTGGAAGCACAAGAATTTCAAGTTTTTGTATAAAAAAAAAATATTTTTTATTAAAAAAATTTAAAAAATCAAATTAATTTAAAAAAATAACCCTAAAAACAAACAGAAAAAATAAACAAAACTATTTTCTACTAAAACATGGGTTGAGTGTAGTATATTCAAAATTTTTTAAAAATAATATTGCTGTTGCCACATTTTAATTTAATTTTGTTGTAGTTGGTCTTCTGGGTTTTTTTTTTGTTTAAAAACACGAGTTGTCCGAAAACGAGAAACCGCATGTTTGAAATTCGTGTAGGCTTGACGTTTGCGTTAACGTTTGATTTGCGTCGATTTCTAAATTTAAAAACTCATTTTCCAAAATACTATAGAGGAGGGATAACATTGAAAAAAGCATTTTAAAATACAATATTTATAATGAAAATTATGAAAAAAATGAAAAATAAAAAATAAGACATTTGTGATAGCAAATGTTCAAAATGGCACATTATGCTGTTGAAAAAAAAAGAAAAAAAAACACACTAAAATATAGGTTTCTTTCGTAATAATGATCAATTGGTGAAATATTTTTAATTTGTTTAAAATTAGAAGAAAAAAAAATAATTTTTGTTAAGAATTCACTTAAAAAAACAAAAACATATTGATTCTTTTTAAAAATATTATCGTTAATATTGTGAAATACTTTTTAAAAAAGATTTATAATTAATAATTTTAAATGCTTTATTTAAATACAGGGTCATTTATTTTCGTCTTAAGTTTTTTCAAAACAAATTCGACACATTTTTGTGTGAAAAGCATCTCCCCAGCCCAAGAAGATTACATTATACATTCATTGTCTTGATGAAATCTGTTGTGGGTTCTTAGGCTTCGGTTCTGTTTTATGGTCGAATTAAGTCCATTTTAAGGATAGTTCCATAAAAAATAAATTTTATTCGGCATTTTTTCTTTTAACCTTGAAGGTTAAAGTGTTTGAGAACTTTTTCGTCTCAGGAATTTTCTTTGGAATTCATGGCATAGTTTCATTAATGACTACCAGCTTACTTTTCAAATGGAAAAATTTCCGCACAGGTCTAAGATCAAAACGAAATACGAGAAAAGATTTCTTAGGCGACTTCCTCTCTTCTTCCTGATCATCGCTGATACACTGATTGGATGCTAGAGTAATAGGCTTTCGATGTTGTTTTTCGAACAAAATTTTCACCAGCATGAAGCTGGTTGCAGTTGGATTCGAAAAAAGTTATTATTTTTTCCGAATTATGGTGGTCGGGCCGAATTCTTTTAAATACCGCATGATAATCGACCTTTTTAATTGCAAATTGAAAATTATGTGCTGGACGACATGCGGAAGTCGCCGTAGTCTAGTAGGTAGTGTGTAGTAGACGTAAGGCCACGGTTCAAACCCAATGTCAGACATCAAAACGAAATACGGAAAAATATTTCTTAGGCGACTTCCTCTCAGTAGATTTCTGGCAAAAACTCTGAGAGAAAATAAAATTGCCATGAAAAGTTTCTCAAAAGTTTGTCGTCCAGAGTTGACTTTAAACTGTAGGTCCCAACGCCACTCGTGTACAAAATTAACACACACGACATAAGTGGGGTGAGAAACCAGGTCGTAATCCTGACTGAAGGGTTGTAATGACCAACTATGTATGTAAACGGCATGGTGTAGAGGTCAAAGTGGACTGCAAACAAATACAGGTTGCAACTCGAGAGATTTATAAGTTTTAAAAATTTAGTTCGAATCACACTCCTAAAAATCAATCTAGAATGCCCTCTGACCCCAGAGAGGATAACATTAACAGCAAATATCTTAGGAATGTTAGGCAACGCTACCTGTTAGAAAAAAGGAGTAGAATTTAATCAAAATCCTTTACCTCCTTGCCCTGAAAACAATAATAAGCATTATGAAGGAGAATGTTTCAGCTCAAGATCACCTTAGGAATCTGTTGAGAGAGAAGTTCTGCGCCACTGTGCCTAGACGGATGATAATATTATCATTCCAGCACCTGCAACAGTACCTTCCTCACAAGAAAAATGATTGAAGAAACTTTGGTAACGGGTGATTTTTTGGCTATTATCTTTTTGGCAACACTGGTTTAAACAGCTCATGCACGTTTCGTGTTTTGTTTCACTGTCAAACATCTTCAGTTTGGTAAATAATTTAACCATGAATCGTCTTACAAACGAACAACGCTTGCAAATCATTGAATTTTATTATCAAAATGCGTGCTCTGTTAAGAAAGTTCATCGCGTGCTTCTTCCATTTTATGGTCAGTTTAATCGACCCATTGAAGCGGCTATTCGGGCTATTGTGACTAAATTTCGCACCAAATTGTTGGACATTAAACCACCAACACGCTTACGTAGAGTGCGAACTGATGAAAATATCGCAGCTGTATCGGCCAGTGCTAATGGTGACCATCAATTATCGATTCGTCGCCGTTCGCAGCAATTGGGCCTCTGTTACTCAACAACGTGGAAAATTTTGCGGAAGGATTTAGGTGTGAAGCCTTTCAAAATACAGCTGGTGCAAGAATTGAAGCCGAACGACCTACCGCAACGCAGAATTTTTGGTGAATGGGCTCTTGGAAAGTTGGCCGAAGATCCACTTCTTTATCGAAAAATTGTGTTCAGCGACGAAGCTGATTTTTGTGCTCATTGGATACGTAAATAAGCAGAATTGTCGATTTTGGAATGAAGATCAGCATTGCAAAAGCTACCAATGCATCCAGAAAAAGTCACAGTTTGGTGCGTCATTGGACCGTACTTCTTCAAAGATGCTGCGAATCGTAACGAAACTGTGAACGGTGAGCGCTACCGTGAGATGATATCCAACTTTTTTTTGCCCAAAATGCAAGAGCTTGACTTGCATGTCATGTGGTTTCAACAAGACGGTGCCACATGCCACACAGCATGCGTAACAATGGACTTATTGAGAAGCGAGTTCGTTGAACATTTTATTTCACGTTCGGGACCGGTCAATTGGCCGCCTAGATCGTGCGATTTAACGCCTTTAGACTATTTTTTGTGGGGCTCATGTTAAACCTCATGTCTATACAGACAAGCCCGCTTCAACTGACGCATTGGAAGGCAACATTGAAGCATTTATTCGTGAGATACCGGCCGAAATGTTGGAAAGAGTATGCCAAAATTGGACTAAGCGGATGGACCATTTGAGGTGCAGTCGCGGTCGACATTTGCATGAAATAATCTTCAAACATTAAATTATATGGACCGTACTATCGATTCAAATAAAGATTTCATGCATTTTTCTGTATTTTATGTGTTTTTTTTTGAAAAATTTTCCTATAGCTCTTAAAAAATTACCCATTATAAAACTCAAACAAAATAAAGATAAGAAAAAGATGAGGGAGAAGTTCTGCACCACTGCACCTAGACATCTGGTAATCCTATCGTCACAGGAACTGTTACAGTCGATCACTCTCAAGAAAAATTGTTGGACAAATTGTAACAAAACTCTTACGAAACAAAGAAAAAGATAGGGCAGATACTAGTAGGTTCCTTAAAGGATTAAAAATTAAGTAAAAAAGCTTCCTTCACATATTGGGGTCCATTTTTTAATAGTCAAATATAGCACCAAACGAAATGCGCTTCGTTCGTTCTTCATAAAACTGATTTTTATTTCGAGAACGGAATGTACATTACATGTGTTTATTCTGGAAACAACAGTAAAAATTACAATGACAAAACAACAACGAAATTAGAACAAAATTGGCACATAGTAAACAAATAATAACAAATCAACAGTAATTTCTGGAAGTTGCCAGACCGAAAGTATAATTAAAGCGAAGGGGATTCTTGCCAACTTGTTATTGTAAAAAGAGCGACGAATAAACAGTGTAGTCTAGTAAGCTGAAAAGTTTGATCTTTACAGTAAAATTCGATTCGAGTTAGTGATTAGAAAAATGTGCAATAGTAAGAAACAAAGATTTCTATATTTAAAGGTGTTTAAAGGCGTTTATGCCACTTATTCAATGGAACAAGAAAATATTGTAGAATTATTTTAGATTTGTTTTTTTATTTAAATATTTAACGTAAATTATTTAAATTCAATTGCAGTCCTTTGCCAGAAATTTGTTTTCAATACTTTTTTTAATGGTTTTAAATAAAAGCCGAGAAAAAAAATGAACATAAAATGGCCAACAAATGATGACAATTTATCATAAATTTTCTTATTTTAAAATAATTTGTAGATTTTAATTATTTTAAAGGAAAATTTAAAGAACGACATGATAATTTAATGTTTTAATTTATTTTAATGGCACATTTTTAAAATTGTCTTTTCATTTCTAAAGGTATTTGGCACATAAAAACGTAACAAAAATAAAAATATTATTATTCTCAAGAACATTTTTAAAAAAAGAAGCATGACTAACGAATTTAAAAAAGGTTATGGTAGATGAGAATATTAAAATTCATAATGGATGAACTTGTTATAGTTTTAAAAGAAACAAGACATATCGATTGAAGATGCATAGTTCTTGTACTACCTTACACATTGGAGATGTCCGAGGGATAGGCATATCACTTTGGAACAGAATATGTTTCAATAGGGCTTAGCGATGTTTAAAAGGACTACATTTTTGTATTAATCCCTCATAAGACGTCATAGTCTAGTAGGTAGTATTTTGGTAGTATATTTGAAGCGAGCTTGTGGTTCAAACCCCAGTCAGACATCTTGAATAAAACAAAATACAAAAAAGGATTTGTTCGGCGATTTTTTCTGGAAAAAACTGGGGGTAAATAAAAATTGCTATGGAAAGTTTCTTAAAAATCTGTCGTTCGGAGTCGATTTTAAACCGTAGGTCCCGCCACTCTTGGATAAAATTAACACACACAACTTAGGTGGTGTGAGAAACTAGGTTGTAATCCTGACTGAAGGGTTGTAATGAGTTAGACGTAGACCCAACACCTTACATCTGAGACAAGGGAACAGTGAAAACAGTTAACTGAATTGAGAGAATTGTGTTCCAAGAAAGTGAAGACAGTTCCGTCTACAAAGTCATTGGAGTTATGGTCTGTGACCACTGAAAAAAGTTTACATCACAATGCATCGATTCAAACATCCTTTACTGTGATGATCAACATCAATGAATTAATGTTCGAACTGCTTCAGCATGCACCTTATTCGCCACATTTAGCTGCCTCGGACTATTTTCTACTTCTTCCTATAAACAGAATGTCAAAGCTGGAAAGATTATATCGAACTAAAAGGAAACTAAAGGGTCCGCCAAATAACTTTTTTTTTTTTTTGAAAATGCTTTAAAAAAAAACTACTGAATATTTTCCCAAATTTCTTTTTTTATTTGAAAGTACAATTCGTCCGGTTAATAATGGAAAATAATTTCTTTCAAATGGCTGCCTCAACTGGCCATGCAGTAGCCTACACCAGAAGATGCCGATTTTGGCAAAAAAAAAAATCATCTTTTCAGATGAAGCTCATTTTGATCTTGGCGGGTATGTAAACAAGCAAAATTGTCGCATTTGGGGCACAGAAAAGCCGAACGGATACATTGAAAAGCCGTCACACCCAAAACGAGTCACTGTTTGGTGCGGATTTTGGTCCAGAGGCATAATTGGGCAATTTTTCTTCGAAAATAAGCAAGGAGTGGCCGTTACAGTCAATGGCGATCGTTATCGGGCCATGTTGAACGAATTTTTCTTCACAAAAATTGAAGAGGAGGATATTGGCAACATTTGGTTTCAACAGGACGGCGCTACGTGCCACACAGCCGAAGCTACACTCGATGTTTTGCGCCCTGTTTTTTTAAGATCGCATTATCAGCCGCAGAGCTGATGTCGTTTGGCCACTTCGGAGCTGCGATTTGACACCGTTGGACTATTATTTGTGGGGTGCCGTCAAAGATAAGTGTTACGCCGACAAGCCAGCGGCAATTGACGCTTTAAAGGACAATATTCGTAAAGCCATTGGTGAAATAGAGCTGCACACAATCGATAACGTGCTTAAAAATTGGACCGATCGTGTAGGCTACTGCATGGCCAGCCGAGGCAGCCATTTGAATGAAATTATTTTCCATTATTAAACGGAAGGATTGTACTTTAAAATAAAAAAAGAAATTTGAGAAAATATTCAGACCGGACCGATCGGGTAGGCTACTGCATGGCCAGCCGAGGCAGCCATTTGAATGAAATTATTTTCCATTATTAACCGGAAGGATTGTACTTTCAAATAAAAAAAGAAATTTGAGAAAATATTCAGTAGTTTTTTTTAAAGCATTTTCAAAAAAAGAAGTTATTTGGCGGACCTTTTATGTTGCTAGATCGTCTTACTTTGTAATTATTTGGAATTTCGTGCACCGTAAATTTATTTTACTTGTTCTGTTAAACAGAACATTCAGGGTCCAACAAATGAATGATGAGTGTAATAAACGAGAATCCTTTATCTTGAAAAAAAAAACGCTTCAAAATGACTTCGATAGTCACAAGAAATCTTGAAATATGTAATACTCCTGCAGTCGTAAAGCTTTAAAAAAGCGATTCCGATGAAATATAAAGACGGATAACTATTTATTCGTTAACAAAAGTGTATTTTGTTGAGAAAGAAAAAGAAATTTCTTCCATTCTTGTGTCGTATATGCGTATATACACCGTCTAGTTAATGTTTTTATTTGCGTTATATTTTGAATTTAAGAAAATTTATTAATTAGTTCCTTAATTTGTAATTGTTTTCCGCCTCTTTATAAAGATAAGGCTTAGAAAATATATTTCCTACGGGTATTAATCATTGTGTTTACGATGTTCTGTGTTCTGTATAGAAAATCAAATCGGACACAATGATTTATCTGAAATTATTGCACCCTCAAGAGATTCAGTGCCAATGATTTTTTTGGTTTTTTTTTGCTTTTATTCTAATTGACCACTGTCTTCTACAAATGGATTCTTGATTTTTATCATTTTGAACAGACATACACAAAGATAAAGAACATTTGGCAATCAGTGGCAAAGAAGCCACCAACCAACCAATTGACTTCCTCCTTTAAAATAGTGATCAACCACATCATCATCAGCATCATCTGCACTGGCAGCACTACATCTATTACAAAGTGTTCAAGTGAAAATTGAAAAAATAAATGAAAAAACTATCGAAGAAACAAAAAAAAATTAAGAATAAAAATCGACGTCATTTTTGTAGTTTTTTTTTTTTTTGTTTAAATTCAATGTATTTACCAAGACGTGAAAAAGAAAACAACAGCAATTAATCGTAATGACAATCAAAAATAAAAAAAAAAATTTTTTTAAAAATGTTAAAAATAAAAATTTTGAAATAAAAATAAGCAGGCAATTTACAACAACAATAGAATTATTTGAAATTCTAAATATAATTGCGGCAATTAATTGTAATAAATCATTTTGTATGGTTTTAAATAGGATTATAATTTGTTGTTTTGTTTTGTTGTATTTTTAAATAAAATTCTTATTAATTTTGTTTTTCGAAAATTCATTTTCAGATCAAAACCACACGTATAACGAAAACGATTAAATCTGGAGACTCTTCTACACCAGTTACTTATACAACTTGTGCTATAGAGGAGATTTGGGACGAAGATATTCTAAAAGAATTGGTAAGTAAGTTGTGTGTGTTTATAAACTCTTCTATTAACAAAACAAACAAAAATTATTTGATAAGAAAGTATTTTTGAGATTTTTATTGCCTTCGTAGACTGCATTGAAAAAAATTTTTTCTGTTTCTTGAAATTCCATTTTTTCTTCACTATTTCTTTGGTTTGCTTTCGTTTTATTACACAAGTTTTACCAATAAGTAAAGGGTCCGTCAAATAACTTTTTTTTCAAAATGCTTTAAAAAAAACTACTGAATATTTTCCCAAATTTCTTTATTTATTTGAAAGTACAATCCTTCCGGTTAATAATGGAAAATAATTTCATTCAAATGGCTGCCTCGGCTGGCCATGCAGTAGCCTACACGATCGGTCCAATTTTTAAGCACATTATCGATTGTATGGAGTTGTACTTCACCAATGGCTTCACGAATATTGTCCTTTAAAGCGTCAATTGTCTCTGGCTTGTCGACGTAACACTTGTCTTTGACGGCACCCCACAAATAATAGTCCAACGGTGTCAAATCGCAGCTCCGAGATGGCCAAACGACATCAGCTCTGCGGCTGATAATGCGATCTTCAAAAACATGGCGCAAAACATCGAGTGTAGCTTCGGCTATGTGGCACGTAGCGCCGTCCTGTTGAAACCAAACCTTCTCTTCAATTTTTGTGAACAAAAATTCGTTCAACATAGCCCGATAACGATCGTCATTGACTGTAACAGCCACTCCTTGCTTATTTTCGAAGAAAAATGGCCCAATTATGCCTCTGGACCAAAATCCGCACCAAACAGTGACTCGTTTTGGGTGCGTCGGCTTTTCAATGTATGCGTGCGGATTTTCTGTGCCCCAAATGCGACAATTTTGCTTGTTTACATAGCCGCCAAGATCTAAATGACCTTCATCTGAAAAGATGATTTTTTTTTTGCGAAAATCGGCATCTTCTGGTGCAGGCACTGCATGAGACAGCCATTTGAATGAAATTATTTTCCATTATTAACCGAAAGGATTGTACTTTCAAATAAAAAAAGAAATTTGTGAAAAATATTCAGTTTTTTTTTAAAGCATTTTCAAAAAAAAAAATTATTTGGCGGACCCTTTACTAGGACCTATTATAGATACTGGTGTTATAACATTAAAATTATAAACAAAAGCTACAAAAACCAAACAATGCAGTAAACAAGCCTGTTTACAAATGATCCTACTACTTAATGTAACAACAAACACCAGCATGGAAAAAATGGTAAACAAAGTAAACAATCCACAAACAACGCTACAAGAATAAAAGTAAACAAAATATACAAACAACAATAATGAATGTAAACAACGATGTTTACATTTATAAAGATTTCGAGACGGCGAAGTCACAAACATTCGCCGTCAAGAACATTCATCAGACTGTTTACCCTGCCCTATAAAAGGCACGGCAAAGCAGGCGAGTGGGTTAGTGAAGTTCAGCCAGTCTTGTGTAAAGACGCGGTGTGTTTGAATCGAGTAATCGTGGTTTGAAGATCTCCGTTTCAAAGATCTAGCAAATAATTGCCTAGTAATTGTCATTGCTTACGCAAAGGGTGTAAACAGATTAATAACAAAGAGGAGCAATTGTTGTTGTTTACAACAAGTTGTGAGCAGTGCCACATAGAATTGTGCGAATAATAAAATAGTTTTATTAAAACTAAACACAAATTTATTTTTATTTTATTTGCAATCTACGAGCTCATATTTTAAACGTTTTTAAAAGGTAAAAACGTAACAATTATGATAAAATTGTTGCCGTCTGCTGTTCCCTAGAATCAACAAATTTTTGTTCACATAATGTGTCGTTATGCCTGACTTTATTGCTCAAAATTGTAATCAAAACAATTTAAACACTCCATTAAAAAATTTAATCATTGACGAGGAATATAAAAAAAAATTTTAAAATTTTGGCGAATATTGGAATAATCAATAAGTGGCGGGACCTACAGGTTAACATCGTCTCCGAACAACAGATTCCAGACACTTTTCATAGAAATTTTTTTACTCCCAGCGTTTTTGCAAGAAGGTTACAGAGATAGCCAAAAAAATTTTTTTCTTCATATTTACTTTTGTTCGGAGATGTCTGTTCCAGCGGTGGAACCTATAAGACTACAGTGACTTCCTTTCGTCTCTAGTTATTTACCGATATCTCCTTTATGTATAATTGGAATCGTTTCTTTGAGGCTTCAGGAACAAAATATCGATTATTTTAAGTTTTCTTATGACTATTGGATGCAGTTTTGTAGCAGTCTTTAGAGATAAGGGAATGTCACATGGCAAGCATTTATTTCTAGAGGAATAAGAAATTCACTTTAACTGTTTCTTTGTCTCAGAAATGCAGTAAGGGATACAGGTCTCATCCAGGGTTCAAGTCGTCCAATATCAGCTTGAAGATTTGCTTAATCGTTACCGGTAAGGGCATTTCAAGTAGTCGAACCCTACGTTGGGCGCATTGGTTGCTCCCACGCATTGTTTAAACTCTGCCATCGAAAATTTTATTTTGTTTTATAAAAATGAGGGAACAGATTCCTTTTCGGTCACTAATTTTGTTTGTTGATAAATTCTGAGTGCCCGCAAGTCTTATGACGGACAATAACAGAGAAGATATTGCAATGTTTTTACCCTTTAAAAACGTTTAAAAGATGAGCTCGTAGATTGCAAATATAATAAAAATAAATTTGTGTTTAGTTTTAATTAAAATTCTTTATTATTCGCACAATTCTGTGTGACACTGTTCACAACTTTATGTAAACAACAATAACTGCTTTGTTTGTTATTCCCCTATTTACACTCTTTGCATAAACAATAACAATTACTAGACAATTGTTCGAAAGATCTTTGTAAAGGAGCGTTCTTCACACAAGACTGTCTGAACTTCACTAACTCACTCGCCTGCTTTGCTTTGCCTTTTATATGGCAGGGTAAACAGAACAGTCTGATGAATGTTTTTGAAGCCAAATGTTCGTGGCCTTCTCGAGATCTCTATAAATGTAAACATAGTTGTAAACATTACTGTTGTTTGTATATTTTGCTTACATTTAGTCTTGTAGTGTTTGTTGTTGCATTTTTGTTTACTTGTTTACCATTTTTTTTATGTTGGTGTTTGTAGTTATATTTTTGTTTATAATTCGAATGTTAAACGATGTAAAAGCAAAACAACAGTATCTAGATTCTTCCATTTTCGTAACAATATGATGAAATTTAAGTTTCATCAGACATAAACGCATGTATGGTCAGTTGACACGTTTTTAATTATTTTTTAATTAACGTAATACCGGCAAAACTTGCGTAAATGTAGACAGACGTCAGTCAGTAAACTAAACATTAATCATTAATTAAATTGACAGAAAGAGAACATCTAGACTAGACTAAGCTTTATTATAAAAGAACAATGATAATGCGCATGTTTTCCGAAGATCTTTAAAAAGAATTGAAAAAGTTTTTGGCGCCATTTTACGGTTTAACGCCCAGTGTTTTCTAATAGGGAAATTGTCTCTCTATTTAAGCAGTTTCGTCTGCATTGCCAACCTTATTTAGTATTATATTTAGTGTGTACCCAAAATAAAAATACTTTCAATTAATTAATAAAAAAAAACTAAACTTTTTCTCTTTCTTTTCTTTGTTCAATTTCTACTACGGCAACTGCAGTTGGAACAGGCGAGAACTTACGAAGAACGTCGTAAAATACGATCACGTTTGAGGGAACTTATGGCTGACCGTGAAGGTAAGTATCGCAAATAGACGGCAAAAAACAAAAATAAAAACAAAAAACAATCGCCACTTTTACGAAAACAGACATTAAATGAACGCGATTGATGTGCTATTTACTGTGCAATTTCAATTGATTTGAATTCAATTGATGAATGAATGAATGAATGGATTTGTCTGTCTATCACTGTTTAAAGGTAAACAAAAATTTGTCATCTCTCTCATGGTGCCAATCAAGCATAAGAGCGACAGTTGCGTTCATTTTTTGCTGTGCATTATTTATTAAATTAACAAAATAATGCGTATTTAATTTAATAAAGAAGAGATTTTTTTACCTTTGTTGCAAAGACAAGCAAGCAATATAAATTGAAAATATTTTGGAATTTCTTTGTGAATGATCAAAAAAAATTGTGACAAATCCATTGCAAACAAAAAAATGCTGGGGCTGTCATATAGCGAAAATCTGCTGAAGTCTATAAAAATAAAAGAAATTTTTAAATGCCTTCGGTCTGGACATCGGAAAGAATTGGCCTCCGAAAGCGAAGTAGCTCACCACCACACCCTATGTAAGAACCGAATAAATAATTTGCACAGAAGGCGTGGCCGAAGATAATATCGGGTTTCGTGTCAATTTTCTACATGGATTGGCGAGCTTTCAGTCATATATAATTGGTCATTACATTTCTCACACCACTTATGTTGTGTGTGTTTATTTTATATACATGAGTGGCGGGGCCTACAGTTTAAAGTCGACTCCGAACGACAGATTTTTTGAGAAACTTTTCATGGCAATTTCATTTACTCTCAGAGTTCTTGCCAGAAATCTGCCGAGAGGAAGTCACCGAAGATATATTTTTTCATATTTCGTTTCGATGTTTGACCTGGGGTTTGAACCCTGGCCGTACGTCGAGTAAGCTTACACACTACCTACTAGACTACGGCGACTTCAATACAGCTTATTGCGGTTCGAATTATTTTAGAAATTCGATTATAAAGTTTTGTACCTAAAGTTGTAAGCAATCTCCCCTTTCTACATCTGTTAACTACATCTGCAGAGGGATTACTTTAGGTTAGGTTAGGTTAGAGGACGTGTACTTTGTCAATTAAGACAAGTACAGTACCCGGAGGACGAATTGACCCATTGTACAACGTCCTAGTTTCTCACACCACTTATGTTGTGTGTGTTAATTTTATACATGAGTGGTGGGACCTACAGTTTAAAGTCGACTCCGAACGACAGATTTTTATTTATTGAGAAACTTTTCATGGCAATTTTTATTTACTCTCAGAGTTTTTGACAGAAATCTACTGAGAGGAAGTCGGCGAAAAAATGCTTTTTGTATTTTGTCTTTGATGCCTGGCCTGGGGCTCGAACCCAGGCTTTTGCGTTTAATACGCCAACACACTACCTACTAGACTACGGCGACTTCATTACTTTAACATTTGGATGAATCTAAAATTGCCAACCACTAAATCCTTTATGCTTTAGGGCCATTTTTTGAATGCAAGTTTAAACTCGAGATTAAGCTAATCTCCAGTTAAAGTGTAGATTTTAAACTTCGGGTTTCTATGAAAACTAGCAAACATTTTTGACACGCTTTCCGCTTCTGTCGAGAATACTTAAGAACTTTCCGTGCACTAGAATTGTTACTACTAGAGGGTTCAAAGTTCACAACCATTCCTAGCATCACTACTTTAAATATATAAGCGTTTAAGACCAGTATGTTAATTTTATATGTTGCACAGCAACACTTACAGTTTGAAATTGCCTTAAAGTGAAGGTACTTAATAGTATCAATCGCCTCCCATTCCTTTCTACTTTTTTGTTCTGTAAACTTTGTAACTTTTACGCTGTCATTAGTTTCCTCATTCAGAATGTTAATTCCATTACAAGAATGGTGTAAAATGTATAATATTGCTTGGGATGAAACCTTTAAGTACTTTAAAGTGAGAGAAGTTTTAATCAGTTCAAACTGTAGACCTCATCAAACACATATAAAAATACAACATGGGTGGTGTGAGAAGCTAGGCTCGAATTCTGACTAAACGTATGTTCTATGATCTAACTTGCAGTTGTACCTAGAAAAGAAGAATTAAGCACAAACTGATTTGCTTTTCCTAGCAAGCATTAACTTCTAGTCCCAGAAATAACTAAGACGCGAAATAGCCTTCTACGAGCAATGCTTTCATGCTAGAGAAAGTAATAACTTTGATATTTGATAGTTCGAGTCATATAAAGAGTAAGAAATGCTTTTCATATCTCTGATTTTTATTCAATTCTTAGTAGGCGTAGAGCATATTACAACTGCAATAATATTGAAGGCATTGAGAAAATGTTAAAAGAAAAGAAATTGAAAAAACGCTTAATGCGAATGCTGATAGAGTTATAAATTCCAACAAAAAAAACTTAAAATGCATAGGTGTGTCCTGAATTTCAGTTTAATATAATGGCTGCAGACATTGGTACCAGAGATCAGCAATGAATCGTTTTTTCGTTACTCATAAGTACTGATGAAATTTTGAATACAAGTGAATCAACAGTATTGAAATTTAACTTCTATACTCTGATTCATTCGTACTCACTACAACGTTGATTTATAAGTACAGGTTGCAATGAGTATGCGTACAAACAACGTTGACATCAAACTCATACCATTCGAAATATGTTTGATTCATAAGCCTACTCATTTAGATTCACAACTTTGGAAAAATACTTATAAATGATTCGAGTGACTCGAATCATTCATTCGTACTTATTTTATGATTCGTGTATATGTCGAGTTATGGAGAGTCGAAATCAACAACATCATACGCGTTGTTAAATATGAATATGATGAGTACATGATATTAAAATAAGTATGATTGCTTGTAAGTATCAGAAATTATGAGTATGATTCGATTCTACTCATCGTCTTGAATGAATACTCATTGCTGATCTCTGACTGGTACACTACTTCATTGAATATGTACAGACACTAACTGACCCGTGGGGAAATTAAAAAAGAGTACAAGTGTTCTCAATCTATATTGCATAAATATAAACCATGTTCTGATATACAACATGTAAAAAAAAATTAATCCGAGTCTCAGTAACGTTTTACATATTTGCTATATGACAACCCCAGTTTAATTTTTATGTAGCACAGTGTTATTTATACAATAAAAGCACATCATGTTCGTAAATTTCCAATTTCACATCAATTCAACATCCCCAACAAAATAGTATTTTTTTCATTCATTTGGCAACATCATAACATACAACAAACATAACTCTGGTGCTGGTATACACGTACATATATACATCGTACTTTAATTTATTATGTATTATTTATTTTATATTAAATAGTATATTAATATATTAATAAATAAATATATATATTATTTTATTACATTATATGGATAATAATCATTTATAAAAAACTATATTTTTAATTTACTTTATTCTAGATTTGAAATTTTAGCTCTGTAAAGTCGTAAAACAAATATTTGATATTGAAAATCCCATAATCAAATCAATCAAAAAACAATTGTTGTTGTTTTATCACTAAATAGTTATTTTATATATGCAGACATAGAGATAGCGAAAGAAAGTGTGTGTATGTGCAAGTGAGACCTAGAGTATATAGGAAAAATAAAAGAGAAAAAAGATGTAAGCATTCATTATAAAAAAAAACAAAAAAAAACTTTTAAAAATCACATGTTAATTAAATGTCACGAAATCACTCTCACTCACTCAGCTCAGCTCAGTTCAGTTCAACTTTCAAAACAATTCGTATGTGTTTGTTGTAAAAACGAAATTCCGTAGTGTCATGTCACAAAAGTAACCTTAAAATCATTATTTCAGTACACCAGACCTATTTTGTTTATCGCCCTCTCTCTCTCTCTCTCTTGTTCTCTCGTGCGATAACTGCCTTCATTTCGTAGCATATTTCGTTAATTTTAAATATCGTTGTTGCTGTTATTGTCTCGCCTACCCTTACAGTTTACAGTTCATTCATATAATGGTCCTAGGACGGCCTTTAGTATTTACCTTTACCGTTATTGGATGTCTTGTAAATATTGTATACCGTTATCCTGGCGTTATTTTCATTTGCGCCATTTTTGTTTCAGTTTGTACGCTTCTGTTGAAATATTTTATTGACAAAAACGTTGCCACCACAACATTTAACGAATTTTCAAACCTCCCCTCCTCCCATTTAGCAACTAAGCAAAGCCCATCGGGCGCCAAAGACACCGCAGCAGCTCCTGCCGTCGATGTTCAGGAAGCAGAGGAGAGTAGTGCCAGCGAATACGAAGAGATTATAGAGGAAGTCACCGATTACAGTGAAGCAGAATCCGATGTTGAAGCGGAAATCAATGTAAAAAGTGAAAAAGCAGCTCCCATTAAAGAAGCTCCCAAGAAAGAAGAAGAAAAATCTTCTTCTTCTTCAATAGCCAGTACAACCGAAACTACTTCATCCGCCGTAGAGCAATCGCAGAAAGAAGAAGTAGTTTCAGAAACTGAAACGAAATCTGCAGTTAAAATAGTTTCGGAGACAATAACCGAAACCGAAATAGTTGAGGAAGAACAAGAAAGTAACGAAGACGTTGTTAAAGTCGAGCAGGGTGAGTCTTTAAACGCGCAGGTGGTGCATGATACCGATAAGCCAGCTACACAAAATATGCTAAAAGAAGCCGCCAACCTTAATGATAAAAAGCTGAAGTCGGCACAAACGATTTTAAATAGCAAAGCCACGAGTAGTGAAAGTAGTAGCATGCAAGCTCCATTTAATAGTAAAGTCCATAAAACCTCTACTTCTGTGTCCAGTAGTAGTACCAGTCAAAATCCAATTGTGACTGTGCAGACTGCCGGCAGGACAGACTCTAATGTAATGCATAAGAATAGCAATAGCAATAGCAATAGCAACAATAATAGTAGTAGTAGTTTAGGTGGTAACTCCGTAGTCGTAGGTAGTAATAATAGTCCCAGACAAGTAGATAGGTTAGGTGTGCCTCAAAAGGAAGATTCTGGTACTGAGAGTGGGGAAGATTTACGCTTAATAGCCGCAGGTCTGCGTGATCAATTGCAAATACAAAGTGACGCCAATATAATCGAAGACGTTACCGGTGCCCTTAGCCGTTTAGAGAACTCCTTGAAAGAGGGCAAGGATATCACTGTGGATAGTGAAAAGCGTAAAGCTTTATTGGCTTTGGTGGAACGTTTAAGAGCCGGTTTAACTTCACCCGAAAAATTAGCAGAAATAGCAGCCGCCATGTCGTCCTTAGATGGTGGTGAAGGTCTTTATGGTGAGACATCATCGCCTGAAGCCGATGCTCATAGATCGAATCGTTCACGTTTTGCAAAACGCCGCAATCGCGTTAGTCGCCATACGGTGGGTGTAAGCCGTGAAGAACTGGCCGATGCAAGACGTTATATGGAGGATATGCTTATTATGGGTAACCAATCCCAGAGTACCACACCTGATGCCAATAGCATCAATAATAATGTACCGCCACAATGGTATCCCATAGAGAAAAATGCCTCCATGGGTGCTATACTAACAGAAACGGCAGCTCCCATATTACAAAGGCCCAAACAGTTTGTACCGGATGACAATTCCAATACAAAATTTAATAACAGCAAATTAACAGCGACTAATAACAAACGTAGACCTCTATCCGGAGAATATTCGGTGACTTTTGAACCGACCGTAGAATATAAACAAGATATCCCAAAGGCCAAAAGTCCACCTAAAGAGAGACCAAAACAAAACTCTTCGCCAGAAGATAATTCTAGAAATTCAAGGTTCTGTAATAAAAAGCATTTAATGAAACGGGCCAATACCATAGATTTGGCCAAAACCCATAAATACAACTCTGAATTCGATACAGATTCTGATGCTGAGGACAAACAGACCTTAAACACGGGCCTCAAGAGAGCCGTACAAGTAAGTGTTAAGAAACGGGTACAAAATGTTGTACCGCCTTTTGAGCCTAAAACTGAAAATGATCGTAAATTTTTGGCTTTTATTAACAAGCAAAGCGATAAGCCTGGTCTAGGCTGGACATCGTCACGCTCGGTTTCGAATTGGACCAATAAATTTGGTTCTATTAAAAGTACTTTTGAGGGTGGTTTAAAGGGCAAACCACCACAAGTGCCTCATCATAATACTGCAACGAAATCCAGTCCACAAGTTCATAAGCTTTATCAACAGCAGCCCTTGACGACCAGTAATCGTAATCCACAGCCCAATTATGTTTCGAACCAACAAATAGCCCAAAGGCTACAACAGGAAGCCCAACGCCAAGCAGAGGAGCGCAGAAGGTATTTGGAAAGAGAAAGGGAACGTTTGGAGTATGAGCGCCGTGAAAGAGAAAAGTTAGAAAGGCAAAGGCAACAAAGAGAAATGCAAGAGCGGGAACGTTTGGAAAGGGAACATTTTGAAAGGCAAAGAAGAGAGCAAGATCAAATAACTGCCAGTCAACATGCGGCCATTTTAAGGGAACAGCAACACATAGCAGCTAGCCAACAGAATGTACCCAAACCCTTGCCCATAAATGAGTTTAAACATGCTCCCCAATCGGTTTTTAGACCCATTGATAGTGTGGATGCGCCTGTAAAACCCATATACAAACCTATACCTCAAATGGCCCGAAATAATGCTAACAGTTGGCAATCTGTGAACCCAACTTCAACCAGAGGTCAAGGTAGCAGCAGTTTAAATGCCTCACCCAGTCAATATGGCAATGCCAGATCAGATGCTTCATTTATAACTTCACCACCGCCTTCCTCTCGATCCCCAATAGGCTTGCCTTGGGCTTCTAAGCCCACTGTAAACAACAGCAGTTTTAAAACCAAGGCCCACAGATTCGAGGAGGCTTCTAAGTATGATAATATACAAAATGGAGGACCCTATATACAACGACATAATTCCTTGAGATCGTCTAATGGCACCAGTAATCACATAAGCGAGGACTTTAGAAAACGTCCTTCTCTGCCAAATACTTTTGATCCGTATAGCATCAACCAACTGGCTACACAACAGGATCCTTTAGCTTATTTGCCGCCACCACAAAATATATCGTTTACCTACAGCAACCCAAAGGCCAAGGCTAACTACCAAAGTTATCCTTGTTTGCCTTTGGCTGTTAGTGACAATTCTACAGAGAAGGAATATCAAAGACCTAGAGAAAGTTCCTTAACTGATCCTCACTCAGTTCCCTTGGTTTTGACTTCAACAAATCCTTCATATTGTCCGTCACCTGCCAGTGCTTCTCCACAGCAGCAGCAACAATTAAGCCAACCAAGAGGGCCACCGCCTAGACAGTTTGATTTGGTTAGTCCAGCTGATAGTTTACCTACCAGCCCCAGTGTTTACAATACATTGGCCCAAACTGACTACACCGATGACGATTTGGATTCGGATAACAATTTACTGGAATATCGTGCTGTAAGCCGTGTAATGGGTAATCCACAAACTGCTGTTACAGTGGGCCGAAGAACAGGCCATGTTAGTGATGATGAGTTGTATGGTAAGAATTCAAGAGCAGCTAAAAATTTATTGAGCACCATCAAGAGTATCGGAAACAAAAATGGCAATGGCAAGCCGAAACAATCTGTAATTAAAAGACCCGAAAAGGTTACCTCTCCGAAACAGTGCCTATCACCGGATGGCCGCTCCTATCAGGCTCCTTTGGTGGAGCCTTTATTCCCGGAAATAAACAAATTCGAAAGCAATCGTAAACCGGTCTATCTGGAGCAGGAACAATTACAAAATAAGCCTGCAACACCTCAAGCAGCAGCTGCAGCAGCGCCTAGAAAACAAATGGGCATGTACAAGAGCATGGAAAGCCTGAATAGAAATGTTAACATTGGCCCATATAAACAGCAGCCGTCACCGAAACCGTATGTAAGCCAAACACCACCTATACCACAAAGCAAATTTGAACAACAGCCTCCGTCGTTTCATAGCAATCAAACCAATTACCAGGGCACACAACAACAGCCATATGTTAGCGAAACCCAAACATCTTATGTGGTAACATATCCAGTAGAGGATACTACAGACGATGAAGATTTCGGTCGTCAAAGCTCGAGAAAAATGCCACCGCCTCAAACATTGGACTTAAGCAGACAGCGTAAAGTCTCAGAAGCTTCTACGACTAGTTCGACGACAGCAACCTCAATATCTTATAGCCACAATTTGCCATCGCCCAATACCAGTTGGACTTCCAATCCCATAGTAATGGATGAGTCCAGCAGCTATCAGCCTCCTCGTCAGCAGACTGCCAATAAAAATGTAGCTCCTCAGAATTATGCAGAACCAACCTATCAGGCGCACAGTAGTGCGCAAGTAAACAGAAATTGTACAACTTTGAACCAACCACCGCCACAAGCCCAACAACCGTATGAAGCTCCAGTAGCTCAAACCAAACCCGAGCAAAAATCCATACCGCCTACAAAGACCTCGTACGAGGCACAATCTCAAAGGCAATTGCAACAGCAAATATCTCAGAACGCTTATGAAAAACAAAATCAGGTTCAGTCACAAACCGAACAGAGTACACAAAAGTCCTCGTACGAGGCACAATCTCAAAGGCAATTGCAGCAGCAAATATCTCAAAACGCTTATGAAAAACAAAATCAGATTCAGCCTCAAACAGAACAGAGAAAACAAAAGTCCTCATATGAGGCTCAAACGCAACGGCAATTACAACAGCAAACTGTAAACCAAAAACAAATTTCTCAGATTCAGCCACAGTCACACAAGACTCAGAAGCCTGTTACAACACAAAAGCTTTCTTTGCCAGCCACTAACCAACAAACCTCCAAAACCACTACACAGACGACGTCCACAGCAGTAAGTCAAGAGAAGCGATCTTTAATGAACATGCGCAAAACTTTAAGTGAAGATCATAGCCACGCTCCTAACATTATGCGCGATCAAACGATTCTAAATCCTCAAAACTCAAATATCTCACAGGAAATGCTTGACAAATTGGAACAACAAAGAGAACGTATTTCCAATGAAATGAGACGCAAAAGTTTGGGCAATGCTTTGGACTATCAAATGGAAAAACAAGCCAGATGTGATACTCAGCAGCAACACCAACACCAGCAGCAACACGAAAGCCAACAAGAGTACAAATCTTCAGCTCCAGCGGATACACCCGACATAGTCAAATCATCGCTGCCGAAAGATGAAAATCAGCCGATACTTAAAAAGTTTGGACCACCACAAAGGCATCATTACATGCCTAATAGTTATCAGAGTCCCTCGGTTAATAGCGTAACCTCTACCTCCACCAGAACAATGGCAGCAACAACGGCTGTAAGCACAAATTTGCAAAACAAAAACATACAGCAACACTCGGCTGCCAGTCACACAACTGTGGTTAAAACGAAACAACAACAGGTGGTGGCCAATACTAGGCCGACAGTAATGGAAACTCCAGCTACACCGCAACCCGATGACGATTACATACCGCGTAACATAGTGTACAATAACGTACATGCCTTTTCCTCCATGTCAAGGCGCCAGGATGATGAAAGCGTGATAGCTTCCCAGGAATCCCAGCATCATCATAGCACCCAGCTAAGGCCTAATAAATTAAGTAAATCGGATTCCTGGAATCAGATAGTAATGCTGCAAAATCAAAACAATCAAAAGCACATGGCACCCAAACACAATGCCAGTCCCACTAATGAACTAAGACGTACCAAATCCGGCCATACTTTGGCGTTGCCTAAAATGTATGAAGCTGCCATGACCAAAACCGATATAACAGAGAAACAAAAAACTGTACAGGCCTATTTCTCGGGGCAAAAATCACCCACCCAGCAGGAATTGTTAGTGGAACAACAACAGTTGATATCGTCCACCAAACGTTCTGTTATAAATCGCACTAAAACCAGCGAAAAAGTCTCAGCTGCCAGTCGCAAATCTTTGGGTTCAAATCTGCCCATAGTACAGGGTGGCTTAACACGCAGTGCCACAATGCCGCACATAGCAAATCTAAATCTGTTGGATGAAAGCAATGTTGAGGATGCTTTCGAGCAGCTCATAATGGGTTCGTAATACCTTAAAATATTTCAAACTATTAAACAACAAACAAACAAACAAACTAAGAAGGCACCTGTTTTAATATCTCAAAAGCCGGCTTCAAAAGCTAAACCAATGTCATCAGCTGGAGCTGCTAAAGCCATTCCAAACAGCGTCTCTAAAACCAAACTGTAAATGAATTGACAAAAAAAAAAAATAACTCGCATAACAACAAAATAATCTTTAAATGTGTTCTTTTATTTTCTTTCTTGTAACATTACCCCCTGTATAGTTAGTTATAGAGTGTGTCTTTATTTTTTTTTTCTTTCTTTCTTAATTCAATTAACCGCAGTGAGTTTTAAAGAAATTTTAAAATCTATTAAAAAAATTAAAACAAAAATAAGAAAACAGAAGTTGAGGGACTTCATGTATACGAAAAATGCAAAAACAGAGACGTTAAAAAGCATACGTCAAGTAAGCAAGCGCGTTGCACTTTAAATCTGACCCACTACACTCTCACCCCTCAAAGCAAGCAACAGTTGTCTAAAATTCAACAATAAAATCATGGACTTTTTTTTCTTTTGAACTGCAACGTTTTTAATCGCTGGCACTGTCGTCCGTAACGTCGCGTAACGTCTAACGCTCTCTCTCTCTCTCAATCACGCTCTATCTGTCACACTCTTACTGTTTGTGTGTAAGACGCAAATACACAAAATACAGACAGACAACCAAAATGCAACACTGTTTTATAACAAGAACTTGTGAGTTGATAAATAAAAAAATAAAACCGTTAAGCAATTATAAAGCTAACGCTCAATTATAACAAATGGCCCGTTATTTGTTTGTTTTGTTCATTCGTTCGTTCGTTTTTTTCTTTAAAGAACGTTTTTGTTTCCTTTAAAACCACTTACGAAGCATGAATTTTGAAAATCCTTAATTTTTTTCTGTCAATTATTGCCGTTATTTTCTTTTTTACACGTTCACTTGCGCTTGATCGTTTTTTTTTTTTTTTGTAATTTTGTTGCATTTTAACAAAATGTTTACTCCGTTTTATTAAGATATTTGAAGTGAATTTTTTATTAATTTAAAATTCTATTAAAAAAAAATAAAATTTTGAAGGTTAAAAAAAAGTTGTAATTAAAAAAAAACGGTTTTTTGTAAAAAGTTTTAATTTAGGATTATAATACGTATTAAAAAGAAAAACAATCTTTCTCGATATTAACAACGCCAAAACTAATTAAAATTAACAATTTGATTTCATAAGCCAAAATGTGTATATGGTCTGGAAAATAGCCCAAACTTATTCAGCATAAATGACCCTAATAAGCGAACAAATTGCGGCATTCAACATGGAATTTAATAACATTTGGGCTATTCACACGACTTTGTATCGTGTATGTTGTATTGAATACATTTGTTTGTTTGTGAAGGCTGAATTACATGCTGTATTGTGTATCTCGTGGCATTCAAACAATTTGATAGCCCGAAACCAGCACAACTTTTTAAAAACATATGAAAACATATTCTTCATTCACACAATTTGATAGCAAGAAACCAATACAACTTTTAAAAACATATGGAAAAAATGTGTATAAGTGTATCGGATTTTTATATGAAAAATATCAACAACTATCATATACTGTTGTATGTTCTTCCAACAATACAATGAATACAACAATACAACGGCTTGTGTGAATTGACCAATTGTGTTTAAAGATAGAATCTTACGCCCAGTATATTATTGTGCACAAACCGCATTATTCAGAAGGAATCGTAAGCTCTCTTAGATTTTCCTCAATTCCTTTTAGTTAAACTTAGTGTTCAAAAATTTATTTCGATCAAGAGACCATAAATAAAACTAAAGTAAAGTACAGGCCTTTAACTGCTACTTCGGCCATCAAAAAATAGTAAAACATTAAGCCCTAATAATCCCTGGACTAAAGAGTGCAAGATTGTTAGCATTTTTACCTCTTTGGATTTGAATCAAAACTCAGAATTCAACTCGATTAAACTATAAACGATAAATCTCAGTTTGGCACATCATATCTGTATTAAAGCGGAACTTGTGCCCTGTAATTACATTGGTGCGGTCTTGGTAAATTTAATTTGTACTTCCAGACTTTATAAGAAAATTGGATTTGTCAATTTTATAATGACTGCAGTTGAAAAAAGCATGCAAACACGCCTGGTAATTTATATACATATTCTTGTTTTAAAAACCGAGTTGGATAGCGGCAAAAACGGAATTGCATTGTAGACTATTGAACTAGTAATGTATCCCACAAAAGGCTTCCCAAAATTTATTGATTTCTTCATTCACTTCTGAGCATTTTACTCTTCTTTGAGTTCTTTCGTTCATAGAATCCTGACCGCGTTTTACATTAAAGCAGTATCAACACACATAGGAAGTACACTTTAGGTTTTTAACTAATTGATCAGTCTCCTAAATTCAAAACTTTCACTCAACCTCCTATACCTTACATTAACTATAATATGAGATGGAAGTGTTCAGGACGCCACAGTTTCAAATTTATACATTCATTAAGACACAATAGCATACATGGTAATAATAACTATAATATGATCTTAATGATGGCACTTCCAGCTTTTTGTATTCGAAACTTACTTCGCATATGTAAAGGGTCCGCCAAACAACTTTTTTTTGAAAATGCTTTAAAAAAAAAACTACTGAATATTTTCTCAAATTTCTTTTTTTTATTTGAAAGTACAATCCTTCCGGTTAATAATGGAAAATAATTTCATTCAAATGGCTGCCTCGGCTGGCCATGCAGTAGCCTACACGTTCGGTCCAATTTTTAAGCACATTATCGATTGTGTGCAGCTGTATTTCACCAATGGCTTCACGAATACTGTCCTTTAAAGCGTCAATTGTCTCTGGCTTGTCGGCGTAACACCTATCTTTGACGGCACCCCACAAATAATAGTCCAACGGTGTCAAATCGCAGCTCCGAGGTGGCCAAACGACATCAGCTTTGCGGCTGATAATGCGATCTTCAAAAACAGGGCGCAAAACATCGAGTGTAGCTTTGGCTGTGTGGCACGTAGCGCTGTCCTGTTGAAACAAATGTTGCCAATATCCTCCTCTTCAATTTTTGTAAACAAAAATTCGTTCAACATTGCCCGATAACGATCGCTATTGACTGTAACAGCGACTTCTTGCTCTTTTTCGAAGAAAAATGGCCCAATTATGCCTCTGGACCAAAATCCGCACCAAACAGTGACTCGTTTTGGGTATGTCGGCTTTTCAATGTATGCGTGCGGGTTTTCTGTGCCCCAAATGCGACAATTTTGCTCGTTTACATACCCGCCAAGATCAAAATGAGCTTCATCTGAAAAGATGATTTTTTTTTTTGCCAAAATCGGCATCTTCTGGTGTAGGCTACTGCATGGCCGGTTGAGGCAGCCATTTGAATGAAATTATTTTCCATTATTAACCGGAAGGATTGTACTTTCAAATAAAAAAAGAAATTTGAGAAAATGTTCAGTAGTTTTTTTTTAAAGCATTTTCAAAAGAAAAAAGTTATTTGTCGGAGCTTTTATTACTAACTCAATTACAATCATATATTGTAAGTGATGGCATAATAAATGCCTATAATTCGTATAATGGCCACAAATCCTCTAAATTAACCAATAAAAATAGATCATTTAAAGTTCTGTCGCTATATGGGAACTGGGAATTGGTTTTATTATAAAAACCCCAACTGTAACATCATCAAAATTAGTATGAATATGCCATTTATCAGCTTTCTGGAGCAGCATTTACAATACATTTGCAGGATCTGGAAAATCCAGCTTCCTAAAACAAATTGCCTTGTTAACAACAATAGGATTTTTTAAAACTATATATCCTTAGAAAACTTTGTAAAGAATTTTTGCTGAACAATTTTAAAATTTATAGAAAATAAAATTCTTTTTTTTTTGCAATTAAAGCTGTACATATGCATATAAAGCTTAAAAAGCAATTAACAAAAAATTCACTTCAAATAGTTTATAAATATTACTTAATTGTTAAGTTGCGTTCAAATTTCATCATAAAACCGAGCTTTTTTTCAAAAAAAAAAAAAAAAATAAAATAATCCAAATGCGTTCAATTCATGGTTAATTGAAACTGACCACAAGTGCTACTGACAACAACAACAACATTAAACTAAAAGTAGAATTAAAGATCATTTAATAAAATTTAAAAAATTGCCAAAAACGAAAACCAAAACACATCATGATGTCCCTCCTTCTGTTAATTTTTTTTTTTTTTTTTTTGTAAATACATAAAACATTTTTTTTTGTTATCTTTTAAACCCATTTAATAAAAAGAAACAAATAATTGCCGCCAACTACTACTACCAGCCATCACAAAATTATTAAAAACAAAACAAAGACTCCCTGGAATTGTGACCGTTTTCAGCGCAGTTTTATAAATTTTTTGCTAATTTATATGCGTTTTTATACTTATATTTTTGCGTTTTGAAAATTGTAAATATATCATATACATACATTATCTTTTAAGTGTTTATTATTTTTATTGTTTGTTTGTGATTATGGCACGACAAAGAAACAAAAAAAAACAAAAAAAAACCGAAAAAATACCGGAAAAGCTTTAGCATGGATTTTTTTGATACATATTTTATCTCAGCTGTTTTTTCTTGAGACTTATTTGTTTTTATATAATATTTTCATATATCTGTGTTTTCTTTTTTTTATAATAAATTTTGTCAACATTTTTTTCAACCCACTCATAGTTGTGCATGCTCATCAGATTTAATCACCTTAAGAAGAGAAAAAAAAAAAAAAAAAAAAAAAAAAAAAAAAAAAAAAAAAAATGGTTGGAATATTTCTTCATTTCTTTTTGTGAAATTGTCCCTCATTATATACCACAGTATAATTTTTTTTAACCCCCAACCGAAAATCGTTTCAGTTGATCGTTTTTGCATTCATTTTTTGCATTTTTGTGAATTTTTCAATAATATTGCGAAAAAAAATTTTGTGTTAGTTTTTTTGAATACATAGTCAAAAATAGTGTATGTACCATAAGTGAATGAATAATATACTACGTATTGTTTTTATTTATTTACTTATATTGTATATATCGTTAGCTGAAATACAAAATAGCTTAACACAGAAATGTTTTGAAAAACAAAAAATTTTAAAGGCAATTGCTTTTATTTAACAGCATCTGAGATTTAAAATTTTTAAAATTATATTGTTATGCCATTTTGCATTTGAGCTGGCGTTAATATTAATTATCTTACAATTTATTATATTTTTGTATAGTTTGTAGAGTTGTTCTATTTGTATTTGTATTGTATTTATTTATGTATGACTAGTAATAGTATTGAAATCATACCATAATTTTGCTCTGCATGTCTAATTTCTTATTTTTTTTAATAAATTTCCATCGTTTTTTTGAATGCTTTTTGTTAAAATAAACAATGATTTTATTAATTATTCTGTTTAAATTTTCTTTAAAAAACATTGTTTTATTGTCTATAGAACAAAAACAACAACAAAAGCTGTCTTCATCGACTACCGAAAAAACGGAAACGAAAGAGAAGGATGGAGCAGTTGTAACTACAACAACGAAAGGTAAATAAACAATTTAAATAATTTATATTGGAAGCCCTTAAATGAAGACCTATTGATAAAAGTAAGAAAACTATAGTCAAACTAGGCGCTCGACTAGCCTCAAACCCAAAGGCAACATGTTCGTTATACATCATTAAACCTTTCGCGAAGGGTGCCGTATATCAGCGATCAGCAATGAATCGTTTTTTCGCTACTCATAAGCACTCATGAAATTTTGAATATAAGTGAGTCAACAATATTGAAATTTAACTATGTACTCTGATTCATTCAAACTCACTACAACGTTGATTTATAAGTACAGATTGCAATGAGTATGCGTACAATGTTGACATCAAACTCATACCATTCGAAATATGTTTGATTCGTAAGCCTACTCATTCAGATTCATAACTTCAGAAAAACACTTATAAATGATTCGAGTAACTCCAATCATTCATCAAAATTTACGGTCTTAGAAAAAAAGACACATAAGCACAAAAGACAGAGCCGCAAGCAGAGCAAACACCCAACCTTCTAGTAAGCATTTTTTTTGATGTCGCCGTAGTCTGGTAGGTGGTGTGTTGGTTTATTAGACGTAAAGCCAGGGTTCGAACTCCAGGCCAGACATCAAGACAAAATGCAAAAAGTATTTCTTCGGCAACTTCCTCTCAGCAGATTTCTGGCAAAAACTCTCAGAGTAAATAAAATCGCCATGAAAAGTTTCTCAAAAAATCTGTCGTTCGGAGTCGACTTTAAACTGTAGGTCCCACCACTCATGTATAAAAATTAACGCACACAACATAAGTGGTGTGAGAAAGTAGGACGTTGTACAATGGGTCAATTCGACCTCCGGGTACTGTACTTGTCGTAATTGACAAGTACATGTCCTCTAACCTAACCTAGTAAGTATTTTAGTGTTTATATGCGATTCATACTTATTTTGTGATTCGTGTATATGTTGAGTTATGAAGAGTCGAAATCAATAACATCACACGCGTTCTTAAGTACGAATATGATGAGTACTTCAAACTTTGAATATGAGTAGAGGAGGTTCCACGATATTAAAATAAGCATGAATGCGTATAAGTATCAGAAATTATGAGTATGATTCGATTCTACTCATCTTCTTGAATACTCATTGCTGATCTCTGCCGTGTATATACGGCAGTCACTTGGTACATCACAGCGTAAGTTACTTTTAGTCCACAAAGGCTAAGGCCATATATATACGGCAGTCAATTATTCGTTCACTTGCATTTTCACGAACCATGGCGACGATGTATAGTCAGTCGCGCAGTCGTGAAAAGCTGCAAAGTGTGACACAGGTGCGGTCTAGCAAAAAGATTAAAAGTAACAGCAATTAATTTATGCATGTGATGTTAACAAAATATAATCAAGTAGTAGGACATGGCTTTGCTTACTAAATTTCGGTTAAGTTAAGGGTTCTTCTATTACGTGCCAATGTTGAGAACAACTGAACATCCTCAACAACTGAATACCAATGATTTCAGGTGCATTTCAAAATATGCAAATTTACATAACTTATCTATTTCGATAGAAAATATTCTTCAAATTAATCCTTACTCCATACTACTAAGCCTATATATATATATATATATATATATATATATATAGGTTCCTGTTGTTCCTATAAGGAGCATAGAGCCTTAACTAAGCCTATAAAATGATAAAAAAAATAAATAAATTCAATATTTCTTACCTTAATTATTATTATTACTCTTTTACAGTAACAACACGCACGGTTACAGGATCAGCAGCGAAACCCGTATCGCCATTTAATAAATTTAAACAACTCGATTCACAACAATCTGCAAAGTAAGAAGAAAATAATTAAATTTTAATAGAAATTTAATTAAAATTAAAAAATTTACATTCCAAAAAAACAAATAAACATTCCAAAAACAACAAACATAAATGAATCTCTAAAATCTGTCCATAATGTATTCACAACAACTATTGCACAAATTAAATTTAGTACTGGCTATGGGTACATTTCCATATCATTTCATTATTTAATAGATTTTAATATTTATTTAATGTATTTTAAACATTTTTCTTAATATATATAATGGTTTTGGTTATTACATCTTTAGTTTCTATGACTTGAATTCACAATTTTATGTTTAAGTATGCAATTATTATACACAGCATCATACCTATTTCTTTTTCGTAAATTAAAGCCAAAAAATATGGTTATTTTCTATACAACAAAGAAGAAAGTAAGGCCGTATTATGTAAACACGATACAATATTGAAATAACGTAATTGACAGCAACGAGATTATTTTAGAAATTTAAAAAACATGCTATATTTTCAATAACTGCCATAAATTTCATGTAGTAAGTCCAAGAAAATTACTATTATCTTCCAGAATATAAACATAACTTCTTCATGAACCTTAATGGAGATCACACACCATATTAGCATCCACAATCTCGCTAGATTATCTTCCAGAGTTAGACCTCGCGTGATTGTGACGTTTTAGATTTCAATAGGCTAACAAACGATTTTTTCAAGTGATTTGATTAAGAAAAAATTTAATGACAGGCATGTAGGTTGTTAACAAATCTTTACTCAATTTCATAAAATACTATTCCATGTCAATAGATATTCAGAATAGAAGTAGCCGTAGTCTAGTAGGTACGTAAGGCCACGGTTCAAACCCCAGGTCAGACATAAAGAAAAGTTTCTCAAAAATCTGTCGAAAAAAGTCGGCGTTAAATTGTAGGCCCCGCCACTCATGTATAGAATTAACACACACAACATGAATGGTGTGAGAAGCTAGGCCGTAATCCTGACTGAAGGGTTGTAATGGATAATTATATATGAAGGTTAGGTTAGGTTAGAGGACGTGTACCTGTCAATCAAGACAAGTACAGTACCCGGAGGTCGAATTGACCAATTGTACAACGTCCTAAAGGAGAGAAGGATAATATAGGGGTTAGGATGAAAGGAGGGTATATGGGAAAGGGGGGAGTGGGAAACGGAGGAATCACACAGACCAGACACAACAAAAGGGTGGGAGAGCGCGACTACACCGATGAAGTCCTAGCACCTCTCAACCAGCCTAAGCCACTAATGAATCTGTGGAGAGCCTTGATGTCGGCTCTCGACACTGAATTCAAGCTCCCAAAGAAGGCCCTGCCAAGGGTCCTCAACCTCAATCTACCAAGGGCTGGGCAGTTACAGAGGTGTTCGATAGTCTCCAACTCCTCCTCATCGCAACACGCCCTGCAATAGTCCGGCTGGGATCTGTTGCAGATCCCCGTCAGCGACCTAATCTCGCAGTGCCCCGTGATAAAACCGACAAACAACCTTAAGCTGGCCTTATCCAAGCCCAGCCACCAACCTGTTCTCTTACTGTCGACAGCAGGACATAGATACCTAGAAACAAAACAATCCGATCCGTTCCCCCAACGCCTCTGCTCTTTCTCCATGACCCATTGATGAGGCCATAGAGGTGGCAGACTGGGGGGGGGGGTCAGGACCAACTATCAAATCGCTCCCTGAAAGCGAACCTAGCCCAGCGAGGGCATCCGCCGTCTCATTGCCCAGTATTCCGCTATGACTATTATATATGTATGTATGTAGCTATTCAGAATCATTTAAATTCGAGTTTTTTTCAATCAAATTAAACACAGTAAGAGTATCGGATTTTGGTAAAGTTTTCGATAACATTTCGGCATATATCTTGACGATTTTGGTCTGATAAACTTAAATTGTGTCACGTGTATCTGACATTAAAAGCACCCCTCAAGAAAAATCTGCTAATAGTAGCATTCGTAGAATATTGCGAAATGTTCACTGCAGACTGTAACACTCGGGGAATATAAATGTTTCTGAACCCACTAGCAGAATGGAGACGTGAGGCGTTGAAAAACAATTTTGCATTACTAGTGACTGAATTAACCCCAAAGCTGATTATCTTTATCGCCAAGATTATTGTGTTTGGTAAAAGCAAACAAGGTGTTAGCATGTGTTGTGATAATCGTGACAAACAATCACAAGAGATCAAAACGAAAAGTGGAATCAAAATAGAACACGAAAAGATACACATTTTTCTCTCTGCTTTTGCTTGAGTTTTCAAATGTCAAAATATAGTGTAGTTTTGTTAGTTTATATGCGTATCCAAATGAAAATAACTTTCGTTTTGTATTTAAAATCTAGTGTTTAAACGCTAACTCCAAGAACATTTCTTTTATTGCAGTTGTAGTCATTTTTAAAATTAATTTAAGAAACTTACGTACAAGTTATGAAATGCAATAGAAGCTTAATATTAGGTTAGGTTAACCGCCGTCGCCGAAGTCTAGTAGGTAGTGTGTTATTAGACGTAAAGCCCGGGTTCGAGCCCCAGGACAGACATCAAAACAAAACTACAAAAAATATTTCTTCGGCGACTTCCTCTCAGCAGATTTCTGGCAAAAACTCTGAGAGTAAATAAAATTGCCATGAAAAGCTTCTCAAAAATCTGTCGTTCGGAGTCGACTTAAAACTTGTAGGTCCCACCACTCATGTATACAATTAACACACACAACATAAGTGGTGTGAGAAACTAGGTCGTAATCCTGACTGAAGGGTTGTAATGACCAATTATGTATGTAACCAATTACTAGTTGATCACACTGGCAATTAAATTTCATTAATTTTACATTCTTTTTGAATTCTTTTAATTTTTGTCTAACAACTGGCAACAATACAACTGATATACTGTTGCTATCCTTGGCTTAAATGATCAATTATTTTGTACACTATAGGTTTAGAAAATATATACTCTACACTCTCTCTCTTTATAAGCATTGTAGTTTCTTATTGTTTAACAAACAAATCAACAACAAAAACGAAACCAAACAATTTGTAAAATTAATAAAACGCAAGAAGAAAAACTAGACAAAATAACTGAACAGATGAATAAAAATTAAAAATTAAAAAAAAACAAACAAACAGAATTAAGTTAAACAACTTAAATAGAAATAGAATATAGAATAAATTAACGAATCATTTGTTGTTCAGATCGCCAACTACACCGACCACTGCCTCGCCGACTGCGTCCGGTGGTAATCAACCGATATTCAAATTTACCGATCCAGCTTTAAATGCACGTGCTGCCACTGTCAAGGACCAACTGCTACAGTGGTGTCAATCGAAAACCCAGGAATACGAGGTACAGAGTTCTACAAGAAAAACAAATCAAACAAATCAAACAAGAACTACAGACGTTTTAAAACCAATATTGATTACAAAATATACTCAAACTCAAATTCTCTTTCTCTGTTACAAACTAAAATGAAATTAAAAATAAAATAAATAATAATACAAATAAATTCGTTGATGTTGTACAAACTTTTTTAAATTAATTACTTATTTTAAGCAGCTAAAATAATATTAACTGTAATACTACATATATAATTAAGGCCTTCTTAATTTATTATTAATGGTTATTTGAGCCCCCCTAGCTTTGACTCTTAATCAATGTATTAATTTAAAGGATCCTTAAGTACGGATTTCAATTTGTTACAAGCTTATTTTTTAATTTAATTTAATTTAATTCTTATTTTTTATTATCATTTAATGGCTGTATTTATAATAACTTTGCCATTTTAATACACACAATTTCTTTGCATGTCTGTTCATGTTCTTTTTCTATACAAAACTTGTATGAATACTTTAATGCTTTTTTATCTTTTTCTCTTATTGTTTATTTGAAGTGATATAAAATATTTGATTTATTTTCTTTATTTTATTTTGTCTTTAGAACGTCCAAATAACTAACTTTAGTACGAGCTGGAACAATGGTTTAGCATTTTGTGCCCTCATACATCATTTCTTGCCAGATGCCTTCGATTATAGTCAACTAACCCCAAAAAATAGAAGAAAAAATTTCGAATTAGCTTTCACAGTGGCTGAGTAAGTATTGTTTTCTCTTTTTTTCTCTATTTTTATACGATATTGGTTAAGAGGTAAAGTCGTTCATCGAACAAATTATTGTCTTCTTGATTTCTAATAAGTCTAAAAAAAAAATTTTAAGGATTACAGCTGTATTGTCCTGTATTACCGTACAAAGAAACGCCGAGGTCGAATATTATGTCGCCAATGCTTTATATTTATTGCTAACAAAAGGGTTGCATTTAATATAAACTCCTGAAGCAAGGGATCTGTTTCGATTCAATTGATGCCTATGAAACCACAATATTCCCTTATGCCAGGCAACTTAAGACGCGAAGCTTATACTCTGTATATAAAGGGTCCGCCAAATAACTTTTTTTTTTGAAAATGTTTTAAAAAAACTACTGAATATTTTCTCAAATTTCTTTTTTTATTTGAAAGTACAATTCTTCCGGTTAATAATGGAAATTATTTAATTCAAATGGCTGCCTCGGCTGGCCATGCAGTAGCCTACACGATCGGTCCAATTTTTAAGCACATTATCGATTGTGTGCAGCTGTATTTCACCAATGGCTTCACGAATATTGTCCTTTAAAGCGTCAATTGTCTCTGGCTTGTCGGCGTAACACTTATTTTTGACGGCACACCACAAATAATAGTCCAACGGTGTCAAATCGCAGCTCCGAGGTGGCCAAACGACATCAGCTCTGCGGTTGATAATGCGATCTTCAAAAACAGGGCGCAAGACATCGAGTGTAGCTTCGGCTGTGTGGCACGTAGCGCCGTCCTGCTGAAACCAAATTTTGCCAATATCCTCCTCTTCAATTTTTGTGAACAAAAATTCGTTCAACATGGCCCGATAACGATCGCCATTGACTGTAACGACCACTCCTTGCTCATTTACGAAGAAAAATGGCCCAATTACGCCTCTGGACCAAAATCCGCACCAAACAGTGACTCGTTTTGGGTGCGTCGGCTTTTCAATGTATGCGTGCGGGTTTTCTGTGCCCCAAATGCGACAATTTTGCTTGTTTACATACCCGCCAAGATCAATATGAGCTTCATCTGAAAAGATGATTTTTTTTTTTGCCAAAATCGGCATCTTCTGGCTACTGCATGGCCAGCCGAGGCAGCCATTTGAATGAAATTATTTTCCATTATTAACCGGAAGGATTGTACTTTCAATGTGTGGCGGTACCTACAGTTTAAAGTCGATTCCGAACGACAGATGAAAAACTTTTCATGGCAAATTTTATTTACTCTCAGTTTTTTCCAGAAATCTGCTGAGAGGAAGTCGCCTAAGAAATACTTTTTGCATTTTGTTTTAATGTCTGGCCTGGGGCTCGAACCCTGGCTTTACGTCTAATGAGCCAACACTCTAGCTACTAGACTACGGCGACTTCAATTTTATGTCTGGTAAATTCGGGAAATACCACTGTGGTCACATAGAACAGCTACATAAAAGTATATTGCATCGCTCAGTTATCTTGTTAAGTGCTCTCAGACAGCCAAAACTGACCCCAAAGTCATAGTGTGAGGACCCAGTAATCTTACAACCGCTTGGCTATCCCTTTGCAGATGTTTTCCTTTACAATAATCACCGCAGCAGCAAGTTTGTCCGATACTTTCCAATGGTTCAGTAGCCTACAAACACAGCTCCATTTATTCGCAAGCCTTCTATAAATCGATGTTGTAAGGTCGCTTTGCCATTTTCAAACTATTTAGATTTTGAATGAGAATATGACTTCTACCCCATGCCAATATTTAAGTTTTTTTCTTATTTTATAATTTAATCATGATCACATTTCTTTGATTTTCGTTTGTTTTCAAAGTGAGAAAGCCGGCATTGCCCCCCTGCTAGATGTTGAAGATATGGTTGTGATGCAGAGACCCGATTGGAAATGTGTATTTGTCTATGTGCAAAGCATTTATCGTCGTTTTCGCAATTGCCAATAAAACGAAAGTTTAATAAACTTTCGAATTTTATTTTGAATAAAACAACAACAGCACCAACATTAAACTATCCAAACCAACACCATGAATGAATGAATGAATATAGACGTCACAATCAATAGTTTCAACGAAAAAAAAATTTACTACTAACCCAGCAAGCAGTCAATCAAACAAAACCAGCCATTATTATAATAATTTTAATAACTGCAACAACAATATTTTATAATTATTATTATTATAAGAAAACATAAACAAAAGAAGAAGAAATGAAACAAATTATATAAACACTTTATTAATGTTATTAATCATTCTGATGATATTAAATGAATTTGGAGTGCAGTTATTTAGAAAGAAACACTCAAGTTTTGTTAATTGTTTTAAAAAAAAACAAACTTTTAAAAAGATTTTTTGATTTTTTTTAATCATAATTTATTATCTATGATCATTATAACTTAGATACTCATTATTAATTAAAAAAAAAGCTATCGTTTATTATGTATTGTGTAATTAATTCTTAATATTTTTCATTTTTAATTTACTTTTTGTATGTAATTTGTTTTGTTTTTTCGAATTTATTTTCAATTTTTTATTTTATTTTTAATTTGTTTTGTATTTGCATAACAACAATATACAAAAATATACTATTATTATTATTATACTATCAATTATATTCGTATTTATTACTAACATTTTTGATATTATTTCATTTACATTTTATTTACATACATTTTATGATTTCCGATATCTCGTTTTCTGTTTGAAAAAGATTACAACGATTTTTATGTTTATTTTTACCGATTTAATATTATTTTATTGTTTTTATTAAAAGAAAAATATTAGTTTTTGAATGAAAAATAATGTATAAGAAAAGGATTTTTAATATTGCATTAGTTTGATCGAATTTTTTTTAATATTCAAACCAGGAATTGCAGCTCAATTTTTAATTCTTTTTTTTTTTGTTTATTATTATTTTATTCATTAATTATTATATATTTTAACTAACTTTTGCTAATTAAGTGAAAAGTAAATAAAGCAAACAAAATATATAAAAAAAAGATTAACATTCAAAGAGAAAACTTCTAGAAAGTGTTTTATTTTGAAACAAATTAGACCCGGCCATTCGGTTAATGATTTAAAATATCTGCCATCATTTAATTATTGAATCGTTTAACAACTAAAGAATGCATAAAAATAGTTAAAATAGACTGTAAAAAAGATAAAGGGTCCGCCAAATAACTTTTTTTTTTGAAAATGCTTAAAAAAACTGCTGAATATTTTCTCAATTTTTTTTTTATTTGAAAGTACAATCCTTCCGGTTAATAATGGAAAATAATTTCATTCAAATGGCTATACAGTAGCATACATGATCGGTCCAATTTTTAAGCACATTATCGATTGTGTGCAGCTGTATTTCACAAATGGTTTCACGAATATTGTCCTTTAAAGCGTCAATTATCTCTGGTTTGTCGGCGTAACACTTATCTTTGACGGCACCCCACAAATAATAGTCTAGGGGTGTCAAATCGCAGCTCCAAGGTGGCCAAACGACATCAGCTCTGCGGCTGATAATGCGATCTTCAAAAACAGGGCGCAAAACATCGAGTGTAGCTTCGGCTGTGTTGCACGTAGCGCCGTCCTATTGAAACCAAATGTTGCCAATATCCTCCTTTTCAATCTTTGTGAACAAAAATTCGTTCAACGTGGCCTGATAACGATCGCTATTGACTGTAACGGCCACTCCTTGCTCATTTACGAAGAAAAAATGGCCTAATTATGCCTCTGGACCAAAATCCGCACCAAACAGTGACTCGTTTTGGGTGCGTCGGCTCTTAAATGAATGCGCGCGGGTGTTCTGTGCCCCAAATGCGACAATTTTGCTTGTTTACATACCCGCCAAGATCAAAATGAGCTTCATCTGAAATGATGATTTTTTTTTGCCAAAATCGGCATCTTCTAGTGTAGCCATTTGAATGAAATTATTTTCCATTATTAACCGGAAGGATTGTACTTTCAAATAAAAAAAGAAATTTGAGGAAATATTCAGCAGTTTTTTTAAAGCATTTTCAAAAAAAAAAAAATTATTTGGCGGACCGTTTATTTGTAAAGTAACCTCTCTTCAAGCAATTATTTTCGTCATAATCGCACTACTATGCAAGGAATTGTTAAGGTTATAAAGAAATTTCAAGATGATGAATGCAATGAATCATTGCGTCGCTAAGATACCACTTCTGTTAAGGAAAGTGTAGCAATTAAGCCTATATAACGGCTCATTATGGAAAGTGTAGCAGTTCGGCATATCCTTCGGTTCACTATGACGTCTTTTTCAATCCATACGTTGGATTCAATGTATGATTGCGATACTCAAATGCCACTTCTTTTAAGGAAACTGTAACAATTAGGCCTATTATACGGCTCATTATGCAATCTTTTGTACCTCCAACAATATGTACGTAATAGTTTAAGTCGGCTAATCATCCACAATGTCATAGATGGGCTAATTAGGTGTTAGAACAACAGGCTTTCAATGTTGAAATTTCGAACAGCGTAGAGAAGAAATTCTTTTATGAAGTTCACTTCTCAGCAAATGCTTACGTCAAACCCGAAGTGATTATGGAAAATTCAATGCATCGTTATAAAGTGGCTATTTGGTGCACATTATGGTCTGATGACGTCACTGGGTTGCAAATTTGTTTGTCAATACAGAACGCTACAGCCGTATAACTGACTTTTGATTGTTATATTAGGTATATATGAAAAAAAATTTCAGAGGGTAACTACAATTGCCAGCAAGATCCAACAGTTTGACTCTGTTGGACTTCTTTGTGGCGGATCATTTCTACACGGATTTTCCTCTAACCTTTAAGCATTTTAAATCTAAACTCTCCAAGTTGCCGTCCAGTTACCGAACAAAATTAACAAAAACGTCGCTGAAAACTACTTGTTACTTAATCCCCCTTATTTCAAACAAAAATAAAATATTTTATTCCCCTGACGAAATATCATTCACGATAAGAATTAAAAATAGGAAAAAAAATTCTACGAACTATTCTGTTTTGAAAACATTTCGAAAATCAACATTTACTTCCCTATTAGCCAGCCAGACAGCCGACTGTGCTAGTCTACTGTCAACAAATGGCATTTGAATTATTTTATTAAAGCCTTGGAGAAAATGAGCCAAATTTTGTAGTGAAAAATTGTTAAATTGAAAAAATAAATTAAATTCTCAAGTTTTCGCCAGACAAGATATGGCATCCGATCGTCAACTCAGCCAAGGTTTGTCTGAAGCAACAGCTATACGTTTGTATAACAGTGTGGTGGCAACTGATGAACCCAACGATAGGGTATTAATTGTCCCACAACAGGAACAGGAACCGCAACAGCCACAAGCTACAGAACAAAAGTCTCTACTGTCTATGCGATCATCTAATGAATTTAATCACTCATGCCGTATATGTCGTTGGAACCGTAGTGATATGGAACTATTGAAAACGCCTTGTCTGTGTAGGGGAAGTGTGGTGAGTTGGAAGAGAAAACTAATAAATAAAATTCTAATAAAAAAAAATTGTTTAACATGCCAAGGGTTTTATACACCTGCAATGCCTAAGGAAATGGATTATGCATCGGCGTGATAATCATTGTGAAATTTGTAATCAACCCTTTAATCTGCCGGAAGAGAAATTTAACTTTAAACGAATGTTTACATCATTCTGGGGACAATGTGCCGGACCAATTATGAAACATTTACTCTTTAGCGCATCGTTAGTACCACTGACGCATATAATATTGCAACAAGTCGTCATTTGTATGGAAAACATTAATGTGAGTCCCAATGAGCAATTGACAGTGAAAGAAGTAATTTTAGCCTCAAGTGCACTGATGACATCAAGTGGGTATTTGCTAGCGAAAAGATTTCTAAAATTTCATTACATTTCTCTATATTTCCCATTACAGGTGCTTTATTTTTTCATATCTTCGAGTTTATAACAACGCGCATAATCTTAATTCGAAACATCTTGAGGCACTGGTGGATGTTCGGCAATTCGTCAGATTTTCCCCTTATTGAATTGGACAGTGATATATTGGATTTATTTGACTGATTTTAAATGAAAAACTTACCACACACAACACTATATATTTAGTTTTTGTATTCTGATTTTTTAACACAAATAAAACACAAACAAATAAAACAAACTTTTCACAAATTTAACCCACATACCGCCAAAAAAATGTACGAACTCCGCGTTGTTTACCTTTTGAAAATAACTGTATCGTTAAATGTTGCCATAAGAGCAATATTTATCTCAGTACTAAAACAGAAGTTGCCATTCACTGAAAAAACAAAAGATTGTGCTAAACTAGCGTTTTCGCAAAATTGTTTAAAAAATTAAATTTTATTTTACTTTTTTTGTATTTTTCGTATGCAAATGAATTCCTCATTATAAAATACATCAAAAACAATAAATTTCTTTAAATGTTGACAACTTGCAACTGGAATGACAGTGTTTCACAAAGAGTTTTTGCAATGTCATAACGCATAAAATTAACTCCAATACCAACATACGTCCTCCTAGATCTTTATTATAAGCATAAATGTGGAAACGAATGGAATTGAAACATTTCATTCAATTTATATCACTTGTTTGTTACTCATTACTTTTCCTTTTTAGTAGTTGAACTACTACGTTCGCAATACAACCGTGTGTGTACTAAATAGTGAAAATTTTATTTCTTTGTTTCATCAGCAGTTAAAGTCGCAGCTCCAAACACAAATTGTTAAATATATTGGAGGATTTAAGTCAATTGTTTGCATAGAGATTAAATAGAAAATAAAATTTTTAATAAATAATTATAAAGTGTAAAGCAAAAAAGAGAAAAACTCAATAAATGCCTGTTACGGCGTATGCTGTTTGAAAGGAAAAGTGAACAAAATTAAGAAGAAGAAAAATAAATAACTGTGTTTATTGTTGTTGTGCTTGTTTTGCTATTAAAATTGTAGTCTCTGCACGCTGCCGTTGTATTTTTGTTTGTTTTTTTTTTTTTGACAATGGCCCAGCTTATGACTGTTGCGGGGACAAATCGTGATACCCTATACGAGAAATGCCTCTGGTGCTTTGCAACCAAATTGAATTACAATCAACAGACCCTGAATAATGTACAGCAACTGCGTTACCTGCCACCTGGAGTGCTTATCGATATTTATGTTCTGGTAAGTCTTCCAAGTGATAAACCTAAAGGCAGCATGAATAAATTTATCGTGTGTGCAAATCCATTTATGGCTCACTCAGAGCAGCGGCGAATAAATTTTTTTTAGTTTTTTTTTCTGTTAATTATTCACAACACATTTCATGTGACAAGCGTGACTAGGCAAAGCATTTTAAATTATTTTTCGTTTGGAATTCAATTAAGGAAAATTTAATAATTTGGCCCCCAACATTTTGTTTGCTCTATTACGTGTTGTTGTTTTCGGTTAGTCTGGATAAAAAAAAGAACCTTTAGAAGGTTTTGTAAATATACTTGTTTGATGTTTGAAATTAAAAATAAAACAAGCTTTTATGAGTCTTCACTAAGTTTTTTCTCATATCCAAGGATTTTAAGGGAAAGTCAATGCTCTTGAAGAAAGCAGGGGGTGTCATATGATCATTTCTTTCACGTGTTCAACGTGTTTAGTGTAAGTTGGAGCATCCATAAAGAACTGTAAATGTCGATGAACCTTATAGAAACCGCTAAATTGAAAACTTTATTTAGAACGCATATACTATACCTATTGATTGTTTATGTGCTTTTATTTTTGGTATTTGGTATATTGGATATTCTAATAAAAAATCATAAAAAGTATATTTGTGGGAATGCCGCTCGTTAAAGAATTGAATAAATTTGGACAATGTAGACGTAGGTAATGAGTTTATCCTCTGGAATTAAAGAATGTGTGGTACGTAGGCGGGTCTGATAATTCCGAGGCACGTTAGCATGTTGTATAGCAAAGAAAAAATGTTTAGGTGGCTCAGTGTTATCACGCGTCAGTTTTATTACAAAATTTTGTTTGGTAACGCAATTCACTTAGGCGGAAGTAAAAAGTTCTATTTAGATCACGACACTACATAATTACATTATTATTGAATAATGTTATCATCCTTGTGCCAATACTCGAGTTCATATTGCAATTCCCCCTCTCAACTCCAGTCGGCCTCTCCTCGAACACACACAGCTCCACCGCCCCTAAACCTTTGCCTTCACCTTTATTCCCCCGATGTTCTGTTCTGTCGAAAGCTATACCTTTCCCCGCTTCCGCCTTTTCATCCACACGTCGCCTATGCCTCTTCGATATATGTACATACAGAGGCCCCCCACACCCCGCCGGCCTTTCATTTAGTCTCTCTCCCTCGTGGTATGCTTGAAAAAATGCTTTTCGCACATTTATTGTGTTTAGAGTGGTTAGATAATAATTTTGTTGAGGATAAGAAATGATAACTACGTCTACAAAAACTGTGAAAGTTTTTTTTTATTTCTGATATATTGTGAATGAAATAAGAATACATTTTTTTTTCTATAAAAAAGTCTTTCAAATACGAATCGGAATAACAAAGCTCAACAGGTTTTAAACCAGTTTCTAATAAGAAAGCAGCGAATACGATTTCCAATTACATCCTTGCTTAAAACCATTCAAATATGTATAACATTTCAACTCCATATTGACTTTAGTAGACCAATTCCCTGATTAGTTAGAAAAAATTCATTGTTAATGGACTTGAAGAAAAACGAAGAAGATGGAGTAAATGCTTTGTGACAGCCCTATATAGATATGTTCTTTAAGGGAATGAAAAGAACTACATAATAATGAATATTTCATTCAATTTCATTCAATTCTATAAACATATATATGTGTATAATATATATAACCGCATACATATATGTATAACCATTAATAACTGCCTGTCATTGTTATCTTTCTCGGAATAATAAATAAATATGTTTTATTATATTATTATTTTAAAGTTAAATAATAATTTTATTATATATACAGAGAATTAATAAATTGAAGGTAAAAAGGCTTGAACTTTTAATGCGAAATATGCGCATTCTATACTTTTAAATATTCCCTTTAATAAATTTCGAAAATATTTTAAATTATAATTTATTTTTATTGCTTATATTTCATATATTTTTCACGCATAAAAGTAAATTAACAATTGAACCGTTTATTTTGAAAGTGGTTTAAGTCCATTTTTTTAAAAAAATTAGTTAATGATAACAATAATCACAATACTATATAGGTATACTTTTTTTGTATAAACAATTTAAGTCTAGTATCATTAAAAACGCTTTGATTTGGGGCACTTGAAAATTAGCTAGTTAACGAAATGCAAAAAAATTGATTTTGAAACTGGTTTAAGTCCACTGAAATCCATAAAATTGGCAGTAACATGGTTGAAAAATAAAAATAAAATAGAAAATAATGCAGATATTATTTGTCATAAGTTTTTACTATCAGGACACTCATTTTTGCCAAATGATAATGTTTTTGGAGTGATAGAAATGACTTTGAGGAAAATTAATTTAATATGTATGTCCCCCAGGGTTACTATGAAACCATAAAAACATGTCGAAAGAGTAACAAATGTTATGTTATGAAACGTGAAGATTTTTTTCTACAAAACCTTTGGAAGAAGCAATTCATAAAAGATTAAAAAACTCTAGGGCGAACCTGTATATTGGCTAAGGATATGTTGGATGCGGTTTATAATAAGTGAACGCTATAAAATGATTTATAAAGATTCTATGGAAGTTTAAACAGAGTTCAAAATAATTGATTTATTACCTTGTCGAGGAAGACCAAGGAAATTCAGCAAAATAAAATTAACACCCTTATACAAAAATGTACGTCCCATTCCAATTATTTCGAGGAATCACTATCACTAGTGGAGTAATTTTAAGTGAAAAAATTAACTTATAATAATATTAAACAAAGAACACAAAGTGGACTTATTCGTTTTCACAAACAAAAAAGTCATTTTATTCATTTTGAAAGTGCTTTAAGTCCATTTGAGGTTCTGAAACACAGCTTATTTTTCTAGTAAAGTTTACAAAACGTATTACGTTATATATTCTAACATGTTTAAGGTCACATAGCCTTAAAAACAACTTAGTACCAGTTAACAATATTTGTGAAACAATTCAAACGCAAACCCTTACATATCTCAATATAAGAAAACATGGACTTAAACCACTTTCAAAATAAACATCTCAATTATTCCTTTGAAAGATTGTAAACAATATTTCCTAGTTTCCTTAGACAAGGAAAAGAAATAAATAAAAATTCTCTAAAATTCATATTATAATCGCAGTTTGCTAGTTGTTCCGTAGGTTAATTTTTTCTTAAACGTAATTAAAAGGCTCTTTTATTTCTACATATGAATCTGTAGTCCAGTATTTTCGTCTTACAAAACTCCATTCTTTTTGAAGCAGGCAAATCAAATGCTTCTTCTCTAAGTATCCTCAAATGATGTTTATTTGATTTGATTTCTAAAGAATATAAATTTAAATTGGATGTACAAATGTATACATTTTACAGATTTTAAGATTCTATTGTTTGTATATTATTTGCCACATGCATGCTTCTCTTAATAGATCTTATAGAACAGATTTAATAAACAAATGTAAAACATGAAAATCCAAAATATGCCTGCTATCTCTTGGAATTAGATGAAGTAAACAAATGTTTATTGTTCAGGTTCTCACGCCTACATAATTAAGGTGCCATAATACTTTTGGAGCCTCAAAGTACGCATGCTGTCTTGAATAAAAAAAAAGAAAATGAATTTCTTTTCGGAATTTTTCTACATAAAATTAATAAGATGCTGCCATAATACTACAAATTATTCTTTATAACAAATTTTTTATTGTCGCTTTTGTATATAATCTGTAGACATAATGTTTATTGTTATGAACATAAAAAAAATGAAATGGAATACAGAGACCAGACGCATATTTAAATTTCTAAAAGAAATCTTTACAATTGTTTATTATTAAGTATTGTTGTTATAATACATACATATGTATTATTGTTGTTGATAAAGATTAGAGTATGCCGCTCTGGGTAATATTATGAATGTACTCCTAGCCATACTATACAATGTTTTTTTATCTCTTACTTTGCTTATTATATTCTGTCAGTTCTAGCGATCCGTAAAGTTCAATAACTTTATTGTAAAGAAATAAAATGAAAAGAAATAAAACACAAAAATAATACAAACAATTTAGATTGTGTGGTATTTGGTTAATATTTTAAATGAAATTGAAATTTATTTAATAGAGAGTGAAGAAACACACGCCCAATACATACATATTGAGGAAGGTCATGAAAAGTAAATGTGTGTTCTACGTTTGATTAATTTTAAAATTTTATTGTTTAATTCTGTTTTCCTTTTTTCCGTTTTTTTTTTGTAGATGTCCCAACGAGATGAGTTGAAAGACATGCTATTTGAACAATTGGCCGATTTGGAAATCTTTGAACGTTTATTACGTTTTGATCCAGCGCGTCAAAAACTTTTTCTATGCGTTGCCACCTTGAGTAGTAGAGGCAAACCTTTACCATCACAACTAGAGCAAACTTATACAGGACGTTATAAGCCAGAACCCGCCGAAGATATCACTACCGGACAAGCACAAACAACAACATCATCATCAACAGCACCTGTAACAGCATCAACCTCAGCTGCAGCTACAACTGCAGCTAACACAACAAAGACTGCTTCCAAGTTGGCTAAACTGGCCAAAGCGAAATTAGCTTTAAATTGTAAAAGCCATAATCATGCAACAAACTCATCATCTGCCACTCCAGACATCAGCACCTCGGCCTCAACATTAAATACATCGCCATCAACATCAACATCACTTAACAGCTCTAGAGATTCTTCAGCAACAAAACCTTTAGATACAACTGCATTAAAAGATGCCGATTATATACAATTGGCAGATGTCCCTGTAAATGATTTTCCATTTGGTTTGGATGTCATCGATTTTGGTCTTCGTTTGGGTTCATTTCTATCTGAGGCTGGTTGGATGTCGGAGAGTATAGAGATTTTAAAATGTGTTGCCTCGCGACTTAAACGCATGACTTTAGATAAGAAGTTAAAAATTATTTATTTAGATTGTTTACAAAGGTAATGCAAAACCTCTTGGAATGTTCTTCAATTTATTAAAAATTTCTTTAAATTTCATTTCGTTAGACTTTTACACTCAGAAGCTACTTTAAGTAATTTTAAAGATGCTGAACGTACTTTTGATGTGATAATGGATTTACTTAAACAAATCGATACGGATGATGTACCCAAACCTTTATTGGCCAATACTTATACGCAATTCTCTGAAATGCATTTTGCCCGCAATGAATACGATGACAGTCATATGTGGAGTGTGGTGGCCATGCGTTATTTGGAAGAAACAACACCTGAAAGGTATATATTTAATGATCGCATAGTATCGTAAAGAAAGTTTTAAACATGTTTTCCCTTTTAGAATTGCTATTGATGTGCTGCGTCAGGCTGCCAAAGCTTGTGTTGTGAAAAGAGATTATCAGCGTGCGAATATGTTAATTTGTCAGGCGAAATCCCGTGCCAAGTAAGTTAATTTTCTTTAATAAATTTCCTTGATTTCGAATTAAAATCTAATTTGACTAATCAATCGTTTGTTATCAGGAAAATATTTGGTGAAAACCATCAAAAATATGGTGATGCCCTACTCGATTATGGTTTCTTCCTTCTGAACGTTGATTCGCCCTTTCAAAGTGTCAATGTTTATAAAGAAGCCTTGGATGTTAAACGTTGTGTCTTTGGTAATCGAAATTTCCACGTAGCCGTCTGTCACGAAGATCTCTCGTATGCCTACTATGTCCATGAATATAGTACTGGCAACTTTACTTGTGCTCGTGATCATGTAGAGAAGGCTGTCGACATATTAAAATATATTGTGCCAGACGATCATTTAAAGTTAGCCTCTGCTAAAAGAGTTAAAGCTTTGCTGCTGGAAGAAATTGCTCTAGATAAAATGGCTGAGGGGGTAGATGATGAGGGTCTGTTGAAGCAGTCAGAAGATTTACATAAATTTGCTTTACAATTATCGTTGGAGGTGTTTGGCGAAGTAAATGTCCAGACTGCTAAATTGTATGGTAATTTGGGAAGACTTTATCAGACAATGAATCGTTTTGAGGTGAGTATTTATTTACAATAAAAAGATTAACCTTGAAATGTTTTATTAATTATTTTAATTTTTAATCATCATTTTAGGAAGCCGAACGTATGCATCAAAAAGCCATTAAAATAAAAACCGATCTTTTGGGCCCCTACGATTATGAGGTTGGTCTTTCCATTGGCCATTTAGCTTCCCTGTATAATTATCAAATGAAAAAATATCGTGAAGCTGAAGAACTTTATCTGCGCAGTATAGAAATCAGTAAGTTGTTGTTAACACACACTCAAGTAGTGTCATGTAATTGATAGATTGATTGACAGTTTGTCATGTAAATTGTAAATATAATGGACGGAAATATGAATTTAATTATTCCATTATGAAAACAAAACAAAAAACAAATCGATTTTTATTAATTGATTTATCAATAACATTTTATCATTGAAATCTAATTATAATCTATTCAATTCAAATCAACTCAATTCAATTTCTTTATTTAGGTTTACGTCTATTTGGTCGTTCGTATTCTGGTCTGGAATATGACTATTTAGGACTTTGTCATGTTTATGAGGTATTAAGAGAATATGAAAAATATTTAAAATATGCAAACATGCTGGATAATTGGCAAATTTTGCGTGGACAAAATTTAACAATGGATGTAAGTATACATACATACATACATACAAATATTCTATAATTTATTTGTATTCATTTAACAGTTGATAATGAAATATATTAGGGATAGAAAAAATGATTATCATGATCTTATCTTAAAAATAATAAATAAAATTTATGGCAAATATCGTAAAGTTGAGCCTTAAGGGAGTGTAAACAAATCTCCAATTGGTATTCTTCGTTTATGTACCTAAATATGTAGGATAAGTTACGTTGTTCTATTAGTTTTTACACTATCTAGTTGCTTATGGCATGTTATTGGGTTGTTGGATACTAGCAATTGAAAGCAGGGTTTGAAAGTTACATTTGCTTCCATCTCGGTTAATAATTATGAAATCGAAAGTTATTATTATTGCTGTCAGTGGTCACATATCTCCTTTTATATTACCAGAGATCAGCAATGAATCGTTTTTCGCTACTCATAAGGCCTCATGAAATTTTGAATATAATTGAGTCAACAATATTGAAATTTAAATACTCTTCATTCGTACTTACTACAACGTTGATTTATAAGTACAAGTTGCAATGAGTATGCGTACAACGTTGACTTCAAACTCATACCATTCGGAATATGTTTGATGCATACGCCTACTCATTTAGATTCATAACTTTAGATAAATACTTAGGCAACTAAGCAAAAAAAGACAGAGCAGCAAGCAGAGCAGACACACAACCTTCTAGTAAATATTTTAGTGTTCGTACGCGAATCATACTTATTTTGTGATTCGTGTATATGTTGAGATATGGAGAGTCGAAATCAATCACATTATACGTGTTGTTAAGTATGAATATAATGAGTACATTAAACTTTGAGTATGACTAGTATGAGTATGATATTAAAATAAGTTGAATACTTATAGGTTAGGTTAGGTTAGGTTAGAGGACGTGTACTTGCCAATTAGATAAGTACAGTACGCGGAGGTCGAATTGACCCATTGTACAACGTCCTAGTTTCTCACACCACTTATGTTGTGTGTGTTAATTTTATACATGAGTGGTGGGACCTTTAGTTTAAAGTCGACTCCGAACAACAGATTTTTGAGAAACTTTTCATGGCAAATTTATTTACTCTCAGAGTTTTTGCCAGAAATCTGCTGAGAGGAAGTCGCCGACGAAATACTTTTTGTATTTTGTCTTGATGTCTGGCCTGGGGCTCGAACCCTGGCTTTACTTCTAATAAGCCAACACACTATCTACTAGACTACGGCGAATACTTATAAGTATCAGAAATTATGAGCATAATTCGATTCTACTCATCTTTTTGAATACTCATTGCTGATCTCTGGTAGCTACTATAGATAGAATCCTAATGCACAACTTCCTTATGTATTTCAATGGAAGAATCGGTCGCTTTAATGTTGTGAATATCTCTTCTACATTGATAGGGATCTAACCACCACATAGAATCATCGATTATATGGTTTATAAAACTTTGTTGGAGATTTTTGTTTCCGGATAGAGTCTTGTGAAACAGTGGGTAATTCTAAACATCACCACACGGGTGGTTCACGACTGTAAGGGCTCTGTAAAAGCTTTTGAACCAAATCAAATCGGTATCTATTGGGCTTCACAATTTAGTGATATTCCTGGAAGCGAGATGGCTGGTGTTATTGCTCGTTTGATGAGAAACGTCCTACAGAGAAGGAGCAAAGTCGAATAGATCAGGATGTTATGGTTATTGGGCGCAACTCTTCAATCCGTTTATTGGAAAATGACTTCAGGAAGAAGAGCACAGGCGATTGGATAGATCAGGACCTTCGTAACATAAGATAATAAGGTTGAGCTTAGTAAAATCTTAATGTGAGACTGATAACTAAGTTCCTGTTGGTTCATTGTAAAGTCAGGTCGATAACGGAGATTTGAGAGAGATTTCAACTGGATTTATGCAGTGTGTAGCGATAAGGAGTTCGATAGATCCCTTTTTGTGACTGTTCGGCTCTTGGTAGAAGAAGGTTGAGCGTTTAAACTCTGCGTCGGAAGACGAGATCAGGTGCTGATGAGATATTCCACTGTATCTTTCTGTTTTTTTTTTCATTCATTCTAATTTTTTTACTTTTTCGTTTTACGTTTCTAGAACGAACACCATGACCATGACCTATCTATCACACTTTAAGCTTTAATTCTAATTAGTCTTGTGCAGACGACAGCAAAATTTAATTAGAAAAATAAATCAAATTTGTTAAAAAAAAATTTAAATTTGAATTCTTACAACATTCTCTTTTTATTAAATTTAATATATTTTCTTACATTTTACATTTCAGAAAACCATTTATCCTGCCATTAGTGAAGATTGTACCCTGGAGGATATAAAATATCAATTCTTCACCATGTGCACACACAACTTAACCGCTTGCAATTAAAGAAAAACTACAAAAAAAAAACTGCAAACAGTTATTCTAATCAGAATTAAGAAATCTCTTCGTAAAACAAATTCACAAAATTTAAAACAAAAAGACAATTTTAGTGTTGTGTGGTGTAGTGTAACATTTTTATTGTGTTTTACTTAAAATTTTTAGGAGCTCTTTACTTTTTTATATAAACAAACCACTACTATACATAGAAATAAAACAAGACATTAGATTGTAAGTAAGAAAACTTAATAACTGCTGATGAAAAACAAATTGTGTACTTCCTTTGATAGATAAAAAAATATTTCAAGGGATTTTATTTTATTTTTTTTTTATTGTTTTAAATTAAAAAGTGATTGTTTTTAAAACACAGACTTTACATTACGTTGAAGGAAGCGTTTAACGAATTTTGAAATTTTTGTTTTTGGATTTCAAACTATTTCAGAAAGTTAAAATTAGTTAACGTTTAGTAAAAAGTAATGCGGCTGTGGCTGATTAATGAAGTTAAAAATTTTAGTTTAATTTGAAGAATTCATTGAATTTTTTTTTTGGTCGAAAAATAAATAAATATTGTGAGGTATAGAAGCAGATATAGAAATTATATGTGAAACTCATAAAATCTCAATCCTTTGTAAATCCCGCTATAACAATTTAATTATAAACCAGAAATATTAAAACCTTTAAAAACAAACTTTTTAATTATGGCAAGAGTATTATGTGAAAAACTTTTCTATTGAGAAAGAAAATAAAAGCCATTTTGTATACTTTTATTGAAAAAAAGGAAGAAAAATAAAACAAGAAATCTGTTTGTACTTGTTTGATTTTGTGTTAAAAAAAAACAATAGTAAATAAAATATATTATAATATTATCGTATTATTATAAGACTCATATGATTATTGTAATAATTTTAATTATGATTTAAATCTATTCAAAAAAAAAAAGAAAAAGAAAAGCACAATCAATTATTGTTTTAAATGTAAGGATAATGAAGTTAATGAAAATTAAAATTTAAAATAAATTTTATTCAAATAACTTTTGTCTATTGTGTGTGTCTTATCGTGCAAATATTATAACAAAAAAAAAATACAATTTTAATTGTGATTAATTCTCTGATGAAATATTTTTAAACTTTTACTTTTTTTAATGTTAAAACAAAATTAAATGTAAATACTTTTAAAATATGATAAAAAAAAATCAAAAGAAATCCATCAGCTTTATTGCAATAAAAGCATTAGGTAAACTAATTGCTTTATTCTTTATAATTTAAACTAAATTTAATACTTTTAAATATTTCTTTAATCTCTTACAAAAAATAAAGAAATTTGTTTACCATATGCCCACCATTGTAATAAGACTGCTGAACTATTTTCATTTAAAAAGTTTTAATTACAAAAAAAAAAAAAAAACAAAACAAAACAATTTTTAAATATTTACTCTATTTTTGAAATCTTTTTTTATAGTATTTGTAATAAGTTTTAAAATTATTTAAAGAAAATATTATATTTTCCATTTAAAAACTAAATTTTGTAAACGATTGCGTTTAATTTCTGAGCCTCCTCTAACTAAGAGGCCGCTTCCAACCTACTTTACTTATTTTATTTTTATGAATTAAGTTTAAAAAACAAAAAAGGGAAAATGTTTCTCATTTCAATCTGAAATTATTACGAATTGTGTGTTTGTTTTATTATTTTTTATTATTTTTTTCTATTTCTCTAGTTAAATAATTTTTAATTACTAATTATATTTCTTATATTTAAAAAAAAAAACAATACGTTTACAAACTAAACATTCAATTGTTCTTTCTGTTCAATTTTATTCTATAAGAAATGCTGTTTTTAATATTTTAAAATAAAAATTTCCAAAAAAAAAACTTAAAAAAACAATTAAAAATGGAATAATAATAAATGTACTATAAATAAAATAAAATACTTAATTTCCAGTAAAAAAAAATTATTTTGCAGGATAGTGTAAAATGCTTTACAAGAGAGCTAAGGAAGCTTCAGAGCTTCCTTAAGTCTGGATGACGATGTAGCTTCACACGCCACTTATGTAAAACGATGATTTCATACACTCTGGACGTTACAGCTCTAGATGAAGCTATAGAAAAATGCAAGATCCATACCATATGATATAAAATCGTATGGACCATATGCGCCAGCTACTGGGGTATAAGCCGTCTCCCTATCGCATATACAGTTGTGTTCAAAATAATAGGAGCGCCCTTCATTTAAAAGCAAAATTTAAAATTAAGGAAAATAAAAGAGAAAATATCAAATTTTTTTGACTTAAAATTTATTTCTAATTCATTTTCTAATTTTTTAACACTTAATTATTTCATTAAAACTACGAAAACAAAAAATATTTTATGTAAATAAAGCTTACTCTCAAAATTAATTGTTCAAAATAATAGAAGTGTTAGCCAACAACCTAATAATTTTTAAACAAAAGGCACAAAAGTTTGATATTATCTTCAAATAGTAAAGTTATTTTAGTATTTGGTTGAATAACCTTTGTTTCTAATGAATTCAGCACATCTACGAGGCATTGATGATGCCACTCATCGGCACTGTGATCCATAGTTCTTCTGCATTTGAAGGTTTTTGCTATGCAACATACTTTTTAACATCTCCCCATAGATGTTCTATGGGATTAAGGTCAGGAGACTGAACTGGCCGCGCCATAACCTTTACTCCATTAACCCGAAACCATTCATTTGCCAATTTACTGGTGTGTTTCGGGTCATTATCTTGTTGGTATATCCATTTTAGAGGCGTGGAGTATGGTAACATCACTTCTCTCAAAATGCCAACCTAAACGTTCCTATCCATTATGTCTCTAATTCGATGTATTGAGCCTACACCATTATATGAAAACCTACCCCATATCATTAGTTTTGCATCACCATCTTTAACTGTCTTTTGTGTATACTGAGCTTTATATTTGGTGTTGGGCGGACATTTAACATACTGTCTAGACCCAATGACACCAAATAAAACAATTTTGCCTTCGTCGGTCCACAGTATGTTTCTCCATTTTTCTTTCGGATATTTGATATGTTCTTGGGCAAACTTTAAGCGTGCTGCTGCCTGTTTTGTATGTCAACAATGGCACCTTTTGTGAACTTCTTGCGAATAAATTGTTGTCCATCAGACGTCTACGAATAGTAGGGACACTTACGGCAAGATTCAGATCCTTTTGAGTTTTTTTACATACGCCGAAGGATTCATTTTGCTGTATCGCACAATTCTGCGGTCATCGAGAGTTGATGTTTTGGCTTGCGCCCACGCGTTTCGAGCTTTTTTTATATTTTAATGGATTTGCGACCATTTGATTGGAGCAATTTCCTTTAGAAGATTTGCCTTTTTTTTTGAAGATTTTTAATTTCTTTTTGTCTTTTCTTCAGTACAGTGCTTGTCTCGTCCCACTATTACAAAAATTTATGTGAATCACTGTGGAAAAAGTTTTAACTACATTTTCCGTACTTATTTTTCACTTTTTTATTTAAATTATGTGCTGTTATATTTTTATTTTTAAAAGAACACTCACACTCCTATTTTTTTGATCAACTGAATTCAAGGGCAACCACAGAAATGAATCAATTTCATCGTAAATATTAAAGTTATTACAAGATTCTTTTTTGTATTTTATTTCTTACATATCGTTGCAACTATCATTAAAATATTACATGTTTTGCAAATTGGTACAATAAAAAATTTTAATTTTGAAAATATTACATGGTAGCACTCCTATTATTTTGAACACAGCTGTATGTAAGCTCAGAAATGATAGAATAAAAACGATTATTTCATACATTTTGGACGTTATAGCTCTAGATGAAGCTATGGAAAAATGAAAGATCCATACCATATGATATAATATGGTATGGACCATATGCGCCAACTACTGGGGTATAAGCCTTGCCCCTATCGCATATAAGTTTCTTAAGGGCGTATTGTGTGAACAACTGAAGCCATTCGTAAAAGCACTGATTGGACCTTATCAGTGCTTCTTCAGACCTGACAAGTCTACTACTTCAAATCCTGGAGAAGACTCACGAAAAACAAGTCGACACACACCATCTTTTTGCGGCCTTCGATAACCCCATAAGGGATCGTGTTTTTGCCGCATTGTCTGAGCTCGTTATACCTGCGAACTTGATAAGACTATGCAGAATGACGTTGAGTAATTCCTGCAGCTCCGTCAAGGTAGAAATGGATCTCTCCGAAGCCTTTGATACCGTATGGAGGAGGATACTCCTGCGAGGCGGGTATTTGCTAAGGGGATCTGTGGAAGTCGGCGAAGAGGACGACCTTGTTTGCGTTGAAAGGATCAGATCGAGGTAGCCCTGTCATTGATTGGTGTAGGCGTGGATCGGGCTGTTCTGTCCAACTAAATAAGTAATGGACCATATCTAGAATTCCAAAGCGAAGGTTTATAGAAAGTAAGTCAAATTATGGCAAGGAGGTCGAAAAAGAGTATCCATTGGTGAAATATTTGTCATACTTCTAGGCTACGAGATAGAAAAAGTACAGGGTGGCTGACTTTCAAAATGTATCAATACAAAGTTTGTATGCAGTTCTACTACCGTATATAAGCAATGTAGATATGCAAAGTAACCAAACAATGCATCAACTATAAATCCGATGCCGATAGCGGCATTATGAAACACGATACTTAGTTCAAATACAAAGCCACTAACATTTTGGAAGGCAGCTGGTATGATGTTCTGAGTACCAACACAAAATCGATGGATTATTCGCATGTTCATCGTTTTTAACTTTATTGAAGCAAATGGAATTTGTACTTTAACCCTTTCATGCCCGATGTTGCCTATAGGCAACATTGTACATTTTTGTTCATAAATTCCGTAATTTTTAATTTTTTTATATGATTTTTTTTTTGCAAACAAGCTTGGTTAAAAACGTATAAAACCAGAATACGTAGGACTCTGAATTTAATATCACTTCATATTTAGGCCATGACTAACAAACACATGTCCTTAAAAAAATTTTAGCTCTGGCCCAAAAAATTCGGGCATGATCAAGGAGTACATTAATGTGTTCAAATCCTTCAGTCAAGATTACGACCTAGCTTCTCATACCGCTTACATTGTGCGTGTGAATTTTATAAATGAGTAGCAGGACCTACAGTTTAATGTCGACTCCGGACGACAGATTTTCTTTCTTGAGAAACTTTACATGGCAATTTTATTTTGCTCTCGCAAGTTCTTTCCAGAAATCTGTTGCGAGTAAGTCGCCGAAGAAATATTCTTCATATTTCGTTGTGTTGGGGATGTCTGACCTGGTGTTTGAACCGCGTCCTCACGTCTAATAAGGCAACATACTACCTACTAGACTACGGTGACTTTTTGTGCATATATTGCTGCCAAATAAAACAGTGTGGTTAGTAGTTACTAATGTGTTTCGGATATCCTTTCAACCTTTCCCGAGAGCCTTTTGATAGGCTACATATGTATGTCTACTGCATTACAGGTTTATTCTGAATTTAAATATTTTACGTAGCTCTCCTTCTCACAGAGCACATTCGTTTGTGGGCGATTACTAACGTGTTTCGGATATCTTTTCGGCCTTTCCCAAGAGCCTTTTGATAGGCTACATATGTATGTCTACTGCATTATAGATTTATTCTAAATTTAAATATTTTACGTAGCTCTCCTTCTCACAGCACACTGGAGCGCACAGTAAGCTGCAGTTGTACTATCCATATATGGAAGCCTCTTGCTGTAGAAGTTTTTCCTGTTACTTAGATATATAGATAACAGGCATAAACACTACTGCCTATTTTCTGTCCCCTCTTCCACAGTCTATTTACGAAAATAGGACCTAGGACGCAACACAGTCCATTTGCTGTATAATTAAAGGTTGTACCAAAAAAAAAAAAGACAAACGTAGGGCGCCGAATTGTTAATAATTTTTATTCTATTTTTATAACATTTTTTAATTCGCTTAATAAAATGGTAATTAAAGTTAAATATGATTAATCATATTCACACTATTATCTCGCTTTGCATTTATTTCCCAATATTTATTAATAATACGAAAAAAAAATTAAAAACCAAAAATAAAACAAATTAACAACATATTGCATTAAAAATTGACCCAGTATTTCAATAAAAAACAAAAAAAAAAAAAGAAAAAGAAATAATCTCCGCTTAAAAGCTTTCGATTTCATTCGAACTCTTGCAAACGCAGACTTTTGTTCCATTTAGTTCATGTGCGATTGAGAGTTTTTTTTGTTATAAGAAGAGTACGTACTCTAGCATGGCTTTGTGTGTGCATGTGTTTGTAATTGATAATTTGACACACATTTTTTTGTTGAGGGGTTCCTTCTTGTTTTGTGTGTGGCTGTGTGTGAGTTTATCACTTTTCATTTCAAACATCAAAATATTTGTAATCATGTTGGATACACAGACAGTAACAAAAACAAACAATCAACCCAACACCATGCAATTGCTTACTCACAGAGTTTTACTCTCATTTTTTTGGCTTTATTTAGCAAGAGTAGTTTTAACTAACCGGTCCAGCCAAAGAAGAAGAAGAAAAAGTCAAATAATTGTTGTTGTGAAACATTTCATCTTTTAACAGAAACGCGCTTGGTGTGTGACTCAAACTACTGACGATGACAACAACAAGAAAACAAACCACATGACGAAAAGAAGTTAAATGAGTGGCTCAACCGGACACAATAAATGGTCGGTCGGTTGGTGTGTTTATAAAGCAAAAACGGAAAAATGTTCGCTGCGCAAACTCTTATTAGCAAATACAGTGTGTGAGAAAAGTTGTGGCACAAAGACAGATTTGTACGTGTAAAGAGTGTGGTTAACATATGGATTTTTCTGTGCAATGCTTAGTACGATTTATTGTCCATTTGAGACCTCGATTACAAGAGCTGTGTTGCGTAAAATACATCTTTATCTGGATTTTATTACATTACAACAGTTATAGCATCGCTGAATAGTCGTTTTTAAAGCTCTCTTAAACAAGTTCTACTAGGAATTAATAAAATTTTACTTTTGGTTGTACTTTTGTAGGTTATCAATACGTTCACTAACAGAAGCGTTGGTTTCGGCGTGTGTTTGTTGTGATGATGAACATGCTGGGCTATGTTCGTAAATCCTTAATTTTTTTTTTAAATCTCGCCAATTTTTTGCGCATTAGCTCCACTTTCTGTAGTGAATTTTTATTCAATTACTTGCCCAATTTTTCTTTACAACACTTTAGTCAGGATTACGACCTAGCCTCTCACATCACCCGTGTTGTGTACTTAATTTTATTCATGAGTGTTGGGACAAATTTTTGAGGCATTTTTTTCTCTGAATTTTTGCCAGGAAACTGCCAAGAGAAGTAACATTATTAGTTCCCCTCATTGATTTATTTTTTATTTATTTTTTATTTATTTTTTCCATTTCAGTCTTTAACACCACTGTGCCTGGCAATTCACCTTATCACAGAGTTTGTATGCCATTCATTACTGTCACATTTTATTATTTTTGGATGGTATAGCCAACAAACAAACAAAATATCGTAAAAAAAACACAACAAACAACCACAATAGATACGATAAAAAAAAAGTTTTTTTTTTGTTATAAATTTCACTTAAATTTATTTCCACGCTTCATTTCATTTCTTTTGTTGTTTTTTTTTTGGCAAATTTTTTACTTTTTCTAATTAAAATAAAACCACAAACACGTTTGGTTTCAAATGCAATGGGATCAGGCCAAAAATACATTAAAAAAAAAACAATTGAAGTTTTGATATTCAAAAAAGAAAACCAAACTAAACGAAAAAGAAAAGAAAAAAAATTATTTTCAAATTATTAACAGCAGGTGATAAGTGGCTATTCATACCCTTTTTCTTACACACACACATACTTACACTTGCACACGCGCGCTCTTACACTTTCCCATACTATTATTAACAGTGATAGTTGATAATCGTGCATGCATGTAGCGGTTTCATCTAATAGCAGCCATGATTTAAAAACGAAGTGCAAGTACTATTTCACCCAAATCTCTGCGACTCTGTTCGTCTCTCACGTTACACCCAATACACGAGTAAGAGATGTGCTAAACCACTTGACAATTTCTTTTTTTTTTAGATGAAACACACACGCAGGCTCCTACTTATGCATGTGTTTAACAGCAGCAGTTTCATGATCACCACGAATGCAAAAAACAATAACAACATTGTACTTATTTATGTCGAACATATGTATTTTTACTTTTTTTTGTTGTTTTTTTATTACTTGTAGTACTTTGAAGGAGACTTTATTCAACAGCCTTTTTTAAAGAAACTCAACATTCTGTTATTGTTGTTGTCATTTCTGCTGTTGCTGTTCGTACAGTGTGCGTGCATATGCATGTGATATTTTTTAAGCTTTTCGTTGTTTCTGTTTTAGTGCTGTTATGCAGAGCACGTTTAATAAATTTTTCTCTGTCTCCTTTTTTTTTTGGATATGGCATGTGAAAAAAGTTGTATGTGTATGCGTTGTTTGCTCTAAAGAGCTGAACATTAAAAGAATTGAATGTTTAAGCGAAATAAATTCGTGCGTATTAATGTTTTTAATATTTGAAATGTAAAATATTACGACAAAAACTGCAAGTTTTACAGATCAAGCTTTATACAGGGTTTTTCATATACATATTTATTTTTTAAATGGAAATTGAACAGAAGCGATACAACAGTAAAGTTATATCAATAGCCCCAAATATATTTGTTTTCTCAATTTTTGACTCAAGGATGCTGCCAATTCTTAACGGTTTTCTCATGCAGGTGCATTAATAACTTGTCTTTCTCTTAAAGCGATGTCGGATGCTCCACTGGATTCAAATGGCAGTAGAACCCTGGAGGCTGTGGGTAGAATAATGCGTTACATAAAAGTTCACAGGGGATTCGTATCTTAATGCACTGCTTAGTCTCAGGCCATAATTCACGAATAAATCACGACAATGAGCAGGCAGATGAGTTTGAGAGCAGGCGAGATTCCATACCGCTGATGGGGTTAGCACCTTTTTGTGAAGAATAAATTGCAGTTTGGAAAGGTATACGAAAGGGAAGATAAAGCGAGGCAAAGATTTTATTGAATTGACTCTGTAGGCTCAAAGTACATTTGTTCAAAATGAGCCTCACTATGAATGATAAGATTGAATCATCAGAACACATTTTTGGAACCCGGAAGGCATTAATGTGTCCGAGAGCTAAACATTCGGGTGTATATCGGGTGCTAGGCAGGGAATTGTTCTTGTTGACACCAAGCAGCGGATGTTTTTCAGAATTATTGGTTTGGAGGAGACTTTATAAAGATACCCTATATAAGTTGAGGGCAGTACAATATTCATATCATATCTTTTGAAGCCGCAAGTGCGATCAAAATTTGATAGAAAATGGTACGAGAAAACCAAGGAAAACTAATTGGAAAACAAGGGCTTAAAACAAAGATGATTGATGTAAGCATAATCTATCTGAAGCGCTATAACAGTAAAGTAAATAAAAATTTATATTATTTGTCTTCATTTCTTGTGAATGCATTCATTCAAGAGTCTGCCAAATTATTGAGAGAGTTGTTTCGTTGTCTCTTGTATTTTTTTTTGTCTTCTGTTGGTATTCATAGTTTCTCTTTCACTACAACTACAACAACAACAGCAACCAAAAATAATAGTGGCAACAATAACAACATAAAATACAAAAATAATGCTCTCATTCACAAACACCAACTTCAATTGAATTTTTTTTCTGTGTTTTTTTGTTTTTGTTTGAGCGGCCCAGCTTTAAAGTGTATAAATGTGGATGACAGGCTAAAACGTTGGCTGGCTTGTTTTAATGATTTAAGCCAAGTTAAATGATTAGTTGGTTAGCGGGCGCCAAAGCGTTTAAAACTAAAAATAAAAAATTAAAACAAAATTAAATAAAAAAATTAAAAATAAATTAAATTAACAGAGCAAATAGTTACAAAAAATATACGAAGAAAAAAAAAATAAATTTCAATAGAAAAAATTAATAATAAAAAATAATAAAAACGAGATAAAATAATTTCAAAAATTATATTTTAAAATAATATTAAAAAACGAAGAAAATTGTAACAAAAAAGGAATGAAATTTAAAAAATAAAACAAAAATTTTATTAAAATTAAAAAAAATAATAAGAAAAGTAGGTTTTATTCACTAAATTTTTAATAAATTTTAATTAAAACAGTGAAAACATTTTAAAATCGATATTAATGTTTTAATAACTTATTTATATTAATGAATTCTTAAAATTGTATTGTTGTTGGTGTTCTTAATGTTCTCAGTGGTATTAATGGTGGTATTTAGCCGCAGACTCTTTTAAAACTCTACATTCTGTTTTCAACTGTTAACATAAGTATGATGCTTTACACGACATTTGTGTAAATGTGTGCGGGATACTTATGAAAAAGTACATTGTTGTTGTCAAAATTATTAATGTTGTATCGTTACTTGATTATTAATGCTATTGCGTTTTGTGCTTTACCCACAGACTCTTTTAAACGTCTCTATGCTCACTTCAACTGTTAAGTTAACATAATTAAAAGTACACAGCATTTGTGTAATAGTGTGCGAAAGAACTTTCTGAAAGTACATTTACTTTATGACTTGATTATTAATGCGATTGCGTGTGGTTCTTAACATTCTCAATGTTATTGTTGGTAATTGTTTACTCCCTAACGACTGTACACCTAATTCTGTTTTTACACGGTCTTTTTTTACACGGTTTTGATATAACACGGTTTGAAAATAAAATATTTTTAATTTTTGTTACACGATTTTATTCCATTTAGCACGATTTAAAATTTTTTGTGCTTAGATTTTTTTTGTCAAATTAAATTTTTGCAAAGTATGTTCATATCACAAATTTAAGGGAATTCCCTTTTTGCGCGTACAAGCAAATTTACTAGTCAAAGCAAATGTAAATGGCATAAATTTAGGGGAATTCCCTTTTGTGCATACAAGCACAAAGGTCAGAGCAATTGAAATGTGTTAATATTTTCTGTTTGGTAAAGAAATTTTTTATTGGCAAATTTGTTTTTCTATCGTTACATTAAATTTAACGCATTAAGATGAAAGGTAAGCCAAAAAATATTTTATATTTATTAAGTTATTTATATTTTTAATTTTGTTAAATATTATGAATCCCTAAAAGAAAATGTCAAATACAAAACTTCTTAAAAAATCCTTGTTTTTCACTAATTTTAATAGGTTTTAGAGATTAGGAGCCAATCACCCATTTTTGCATACAATCAGTGTCTTTTTTTACACGGTTTTTTTTTACACGGTTTTTTCTGGAACCAATCTACCGTGTAAAAACAGAATTAGGTGTATTCTCTTCTAATATGCTAACATAAATTCGATTCGAAAATTACCCACCAGCTGTGGTCTTGTGTGTGTGTGTGAGAATATTTTGAAAAGTGCATTCATTTTTGATACAGTACTATTATTGTTGTTGTTGTGTTGTTAATATTTTTCTTTTACGATTGTTAATGCTATTGCGTGTTGTTCTTAATGTGCTCAATGTGCTCTCCCGAAAGATTTTATTCTCTTCTAAACTATTAACATTGCACCTCTACAATTGTGTGTGAGAGAACTTAAAATGCATTTTTGTTGTTGTTACTGTTATTATTACTTTTTCTTTAAATAATAATTATCGATGCTATTGCGTGTTGAACGCGTTTCTCTTGTTATGCACAGAATTATTGAGAAATTTGGTGTTTTAAAAGCACAATATTTGCAGATTTCTAACAGTGTAGTGTAAATGTGTTTACACTTATCAAATAAAATCAATTAAAACAAGAATCATTATGTTGCTTTTAAGCTGCAAAAAAAAAACAGGGAAAATAACAAATTCCATAACTATTTTCACTAATTTAATTTAATGTGTTTACAACAACAAACAAAAAAGAAACGAAAAAGGCAAGAAACAATAATAATTACATGCACTCATAGGCTGTCTTATTCTTTGGAAGCATACATAGGCCCCCATTGAGCATTTCCTCTATTTTTTTTCATTATATTTTAAACGTGTTAAGATTTCATAATTATTGTAACGTCATTGAGTGATTTTTTAGATTTTGTGAATGTTTATTGTAGAACCTTAAAAATGTCAAAATATTTTAAATATTTTTGAACTCAAGGGGAAGTACAAAAGTTATCTCTTGATAGAGCTTACGCTAGGCATAAACAATTGGAGAGATGTACTACTTGGGTTCAATGATATAATCTCACTGTTCTATCCATTATTAATCCACTTTTTTTAAAAGTCAGTCGATTCCAGAACATTATGGGGCCATTATCAACCAACATTTTTGATAAAAAGAGCGAAATTTGGTCAAACATAAAGGAATTGTATGATAAAGAGTAAATGAGCTTCATCGATTCGACGAACAGTAACCAATTAGGGTTAAAGAGTTCGTCGATTCAACGAAGAGTAACCTTAATGTACAAAAATGAAGAGTAACCGTCCAGGATTAAGCTGGATTTAAGACGATTTCCAATTTACAGTCTATGCAGCGCGTTATAACGTTCGGCTTGAGAAACCTTAAAGTCTAAAAGGTGCTGCATTAAAAAGCAGTGTTTTCCAAGCAGCGGACCGCGTGCTGCCAATTGCAACAGGTATTCAGTGTTGATTCTTGGAACAAACTTTTCTTAAGCAATGAATTTCATTTCTCATTTGATGGTTACGTTAACATGTAAAATTGTCGCATATGGTGGCCTTACTGCAACCGACTTTGCTTGACTTGCAATTAAAAATTATTATTTTAGTCGCCGTAGTCTAATAGGTAGTGTGTTGGCTTATTAGACGTAAAGCCAGGGTTCGAGCCCCAAGCCAGACATCAAAATAAAATACAAAAAAGTATTTCTTCGGCGATTTCCTCTCAGCAGATTTCTGGCAATAACTCTGAGAGTTAATAAAATTGCCATGAAAAGTTTCTCAAAAATCTGTCGTTCGGAATCGACTTTAAAATGTAGGTTCCGCCGCTCATGTATAAAATTAACACACACAACATGAGTGGTGTGAGAAACTATGTCGTAATCCTGACTGAAGAGTTGTAATGACCAATTATGTTATGTTATTTTAGTCGCCGTAGTCTGGTAGGTAGAGTGTTGGTTCATTAAAGGAGAGCGCTTGGTTTGATGGTGACTTCCTCTAAACAGAATTCTGACCAAAAACTCTGGTAGTAAATAAAATTGCCATGAAAAGTTTCTGAAAATATTTGGTCGTTTGGAGTCGACTTTAAACTGTAGTCCAGGACTTCATGCATAAAATTAACACAGGCAACATGGGTGGTGTGACAAGCTAGGTCGTAATCCTGACTAAAGGTTTGTAATGACCAATTCAGTAGCAATGACGTTGTAGACGATATGTAGTTTTAAGAAGACGCAGCCAATTTTAACAGGGTTTTATCAGAAGTTTGCGATAGGTTAGGTTAGGTTAGAGGACGTGTACTTGTCAATTAAGACAAGTACAGTACCCGGAGGTCGAATTGACCCATTGTACAACGTCCTAGTTTTTCACACCACTTATGTTGTGTGTGTTAATTTCTTTATACATGAGTGGTGGGACCTACAGTTTAAAGTCGACTCCGAACGACAGATTTTTATTTATTGAGAATCTTTTCATGGCAATTTTTATTTACTCTCTGAGTTTTTAATTTTTTATGGTCAGCATATTTGCCTTCCAAGTTTGCGATAAGTCTTTAGACTTTTTAGCGCGACTAGATCAAAGAGCGTATTTCTGCGGATAAATCCGTAAAGTTGGAAATCAACATTCGCCAAGTTATTGCCAAGATACCGCCCGAAATGTGCGAAAAGGTCATCGAAAACTACCTCAATAGGATCTACTGCTTGAATCAATCCAGATTCCAAGTTTTAAGCATTATAGTGACTTTAAAGTCTTATTGAAATCATAGCTTTATGTGTGTGTGTTTTTTTAATTCAATATCACTTTTGAAACCCTAAAAAGGGATAACCCTTTATTTTTATAATTTTTTTTTTTAATTAACATTTACTTTGTATGCACCCTGTATGGCATTAAGTGCAACTCTTTGTAATTGCTTTAAAGATTATTTTACTTTGAAACAATTACTAATTAAATGCAAATTAAATCACTTTAATTGCTTACAACTTTTGAACTCTACTGTTCACAGAAAACAAAATGAAAAATTTACAAAAAAAAAATAGAAAATGAAATAAATTCCATTCCATTGTTCTGATTTTTATTATTTTTTATTTTCTTTTTTTCATTTTTAACAACATCATTTAATCTGTTTTTTTTTTGTTTAATTTCTTTCCACTTTTCTTTGCTTTTAAACTTCATTTCATTTAAAATGAAAATGATGCGTTGATTTACACTCTTTTCTATGATGTTATTGCTCTAATTGTGTTTTTTCCTTTAAAATACAGACGTAAACGTGTGTGTGTGTGTGTATCTGCACTTGATTTATTATACTGCCGTTTTAGAAACCAAAAGAGTGTTTTCCCAAAATACATACACTCACTCAATCAATTCAATCCTTCTTTCTCTTTTTATCGTTGTGTGGGTAAATCAACATGAGGCGAGCATCACTTTAATTGGAGCATTTTCTTGCGTGCTGTTAATTTTAAAGATCATTAACCAGCAATAATTACAGTATTTTGTTATAGAAAACAAAAACAAGAATAACAATAATAAATCTAAAATAATTACTATTGTTTTCTTGTCTATTTATGTCTCTTCTGTTGAATAGGTTGTGAAAGTTTTTTCTTCTTCTTTTTTTGCTATTTGTTTTCTTTCTTTTTGTTTGTTTGTTTGTTTGACTGTGTTGAAAATAATAAGAGAGTGAGAGTACCAATATCAAGGTGATAATCATGGTGGTCTTTTATTGTTATTTTTTTGCTGTTGTTGTCTAACCAAAAACAGCCAACCTTAACAGAAACAAAAACAATATTTTTGTGTCTGTGTGTGTGTGTAAATAAAAACAATGATAGTTTCTTTTTTGCCTAAGTTTGCTTTATTATTTGTTTTTGTTGTGCTACATCAACAAGTTTCATGATTGTATAGTTGGCGTTGTTGGTTTTTTCTTTTGCTGACTGTAAACTGACCTATGACAAGTAGTTTTATTAAATGCTGTTGTTTTGTGCATGTATGTATATATGTGTGTGTGTTAGTTTGTTTTTTATTTCGATCTTTATACAAATTAATGACCCTATAATTTCAATTTGATTTTATTGCTTAAACATGTAATTAATATATGCGTGCATGAGTTTGCATGTGTGCTGTGCCATTAATGAGACTTTGTATGCTGTGGCAACCTTGAAGTATGGAAATATTGCATAAAATAACCGATTATCGGTAGGTTAAGCCTACTTTGCGAAGTAAACAACAATAGAATGACATTGGCTTTATGAAAAGGTATATCCCAGCAAACAATTTGAGACTAAATTTGTATTTACAATTTTTTAAGACTTTCTTTTATGCCGTTTGGTTTCTTTAAGGACTATTAGGCTGTTACAAAGCATTTCCTCTACCATTTTATTGTAACTTTGCTTTGTTGTAGTTTCATTGAGCAAGTTTTACTGGGTAGCAGGTGGCTATTGTGGTGAAGTTCACGGGGGTAAAATATCTGGGAGATATTTTTTATCTTGAGTGGATAATATACTGGAGAGGGTAAAGAGGGCTTTAAACATTTTAGAAGGCAGTAAGGCAAAATTTGCGAGCTTAAACCTGCAGTCTTATACTGTTTTTATCGGAAAGTGGTTGAGTCAACATTGCTTTATGATATCCACGACTGCTGAAAAGTGTGCAAATACCAGTATCGCTGCAGATTTATAGACAAAAGTAAGCAGGCAGTCATTTGACCCTCCTCTGATCTTCTATTGAAACAGAGAGTAGAACTAGTGGTAGTAAGGCTCAACGTGATTAAATTCCGCTTCAACGTGAAGTACGGATTTGATGTAGCTTTAGGAAGCTATAAACACATTCGGGTCAACGATGTTATTTCTTATAATTTTCTCCACAGAGGATGTGATTTCAGAACTTTAACTAGAGATTTTTGATTTGACAATGCAGAGGTTCCCGATATGTAGTGATGGTTCTTAAGTACTGGACAGACTATGTTGTTTGATATATTTTGTTAAGAGTTCTGACATAAAATTTTACAATAGATTGCCTGACATAATTGCAGAGTTTTTCAAGCGGAGGCTAATGGGTGATTTTTTAAGAGCTATAGGAAAATTTTTCAAAAAAAAAAAACACATAAAATTCAGAAAAATTCATGAAATCTTTATTTGAATCGATAGTACGGTCCATATAATTTAATGTTTGAAGATTATTTCATGCAAATGTTGACCGCGACTGCGCCTCAAATGGTCCATCCGCTTAGTCCAATTTTGGCATACTCTTTCCAACATTTCGGCCGGTATCTCACGAATAAATGCTTTAATGTTGTCTTCCAATGCAACAATTGAAGCGGGCTTGTCTATATAGACATGAGCCCCACAAAAAATAGTCTAAAGGCGTTAAATCGCACGATCTAGGCGGTCAATTGACGGGTCCCGAACGTGAAATAAAATGTTCACCGAACTCGCCTCTCAATAAGTCCATTTGTTACGCGTGCTATGTGGCATGTGGTACTGTCTTGTTGAACCCAAAAAAAGTTGGATATCATCTCACGGCAGCGCTCACCATTCACAGTTACGTTACGATTCGCAGCATCTTTGAAGAAGTACGGTCCAATGATGCCACCAGCCCATAAACCGCTCCAAACTGTGACTTTTTTGGATGCATTGGTAGCTTTTGCAATGCTTCTGGCTGATCTTCACACCAAAATCGACAATTCAGCTTATTTACGTATCCATTGAGCCAAAAATGAGCTTCGTTGCTGAACACAATTTTTCGATAAAGAAGTGTATCTTCGGCCAACTTTCCAAGAGCCCATTCACCAAAAATTCTGCGTTGCGGTAGGTCGTTCGGCTTCAATTCTTGCACCAGCAAGTATTTTGAAAGGCTTCACACCTAAATCCTTACGCAAAATTTTCCACGTTGTTGAATAACAGAGGCCCAATTGCTGCGAATGGCGACGAATCGATAATTGATGATCATCATTAACACTGGCCGATACAGCTGCGATATTTTCTTCAGTTCGCACTCTACGTAAACGTGTTGGTGGTTTAATGTCAAACAATGTAAATTTGGTGCGAAATTTAGTCACAATAGCCCAAATAGCCGTTTCAGTGGGTCGATTAAACTGACCATAAAATGGAAGAAGCGCGCGATGAACTTTCTTAACAGAGCACGCATTTTGTTAATAAAATTCAATGATTTGCAAGCGTTGTTCGTTTGTAAGACGATTCATGGTTAAATTATAGACCAAACTGAAGATGTTTGACAGTGAAACAAAACACGAAACGTGCGTGAGCTGTTTAAACCAGTGTTGCCAAAAAGATAATAGCTAAGAAATCACCTGTTACAACCATATTGAATGTGGTCTAATGCTTGCAGGGTAATGGAAAACTTAGTTACTTTCTTAATTGGTCATTACAACCATTTAGTCAGGATTACGACCCAGCTTCTCACACCACCCATGCTGTTCCAGACATAGAGATATTCTTGTAATTTGTCAGGCCAGGCTCGGTACAGAGCTTATAGTTAGAATTTGAGAAAAAGAATCTTACGTTACCTAGAAACAAAATTCTCTTTGAAAATGGATTGACGAATTTTGTTTACTGAGTCGTAGTTATTCTCTAGAGATGATGCTGATTACCTTCCTATGGTGCTTCGAGTATCGACTACTGTTACCCACTGTTTGCTCGCAAGCAACTAGTCATTCCTCTTATTTGGCATCATTGTGAACAAGACATTTGCATCCTTTGTTGTCTTCTTATGCAATTCTTGGCATCTCTAAAGTTTCTCTATCGTCTTCAAGGGAAACGTAGTGGAGTTTATTGCTCTATCGGCTTAACTTGTGAAAACTAAGATTCAATGTTTTTGAAAGCGCGCTTTGCAACACCAATTATGATGATCTGATGTTTGTTTTTGTTTTTGTTTTAGATACGAATTATGAATTTTAAAATTTTTATGTACGATTTAGTAGCCACTGTTTGTTTGTGCTGAAACAAATGAAACAAACCGTAACATAAAGTGAAATTTTCTTTAATATTTTAAAGAAAAATAAAATTTTGTTTAAAAAATAAAATTCAAAAAGAAAGAGAGAATTAACAAACAAGCAAACAAAACGCGGCTTTAATTAACACTCGGTGTTGTTAAACAATTAAAAAAACGAACGTTTGACTATTTTTATGGCATTTGTTTTAAAATTTTTTTTTATTTTTTTTTTTTGTGAATATTTTTAATAAATACGAGTATTATGACATGCATTTGATGATATTACTTCCACTGTCCCTTCCTCTTTTCGTTTTTTTTTATTAAATTTTTGGCAGAGTTTTCTGTAATTTATTGTTCAAACTTCTTTTCAAACCAACTACAAAAAAAAAAGAAGAAGAAAACGTGAGATTATCATTGATGTTAACGATTATGAAATCGTCGACATAAAATTAAACGCTACAACCCAGCAATGTATCAATGATATGCAAACTCTCCCTCAATTTTTTTACAATTCATAGCCTTTATCTCTTTACACACCCAGACATAAAGGGTGTTTTTTATAAAGGTATAGAACTTTAAGTTGGCATTACTTTTCAAGATGGCGATCGATTTAACAGCTGTCAAGTGATTTATTCTCAGTTTGGTTTGGCAATTCATCATGAATCATCATCATGATCATCAAGTAAGGCGTAGATTCGTCGAATGGGCCCAAAACGAGATTACCGTTGTTCCCGATTTTCATAAGCGAATTTTGTTTAGCGATGAAGCGCACTTCTGGTTGAATGGCTACGTCAACAAACAAAACTGCCGCATTTAGAGTGAAGGTAATCCTCAAGTGTATGTGGAAACACCGTTACATCCAGAAAAACTGACTGTTTGGTGGGCTTTATGGGCTGGTGGAATCATTGGTCCGTACTTTTTCAAAAACGATGGTGGCCAGAACGTTACAGTCAATGGTGATCGGTATAGAGCCATGATTACTAACTTTTTCATTCCTGAATTGAATAACCATGATGTCCAGGAGATGTGGTTTCAACAAGACGGCGCAACATGTCACACAGCTCGTGCCACAATAGATTTGTTGAAAGACACGTTTGGTGACCGCCTAATTTCACGTTTTGGACCTGTGAATTGGCCTCCAAGATCTAGACTACTTTTGTGGGGCTATGTAAAGTCATTGGTCTATGCGGTAAAGCCACAAACGCTTGACCATTTGGAAGACAACATTCGCCGTATTATTGCCGATATACGGCCACAAATGTTGGAAAAAGTCATCGAAAATTGGACGTCCAGATTGGACTACATCCGCGCCAGCCGTGGCGGTCATATGCCAGAAATCATATTTAAAATGTAATGCCACAAGTTTATCTTTCGGATAAATAAAATTCATGTCAATCGAATAATCCATCGTTGTTTTATTGCAACTTAAAGTTCTATACCTCTATAAAAATCACCCTTTACATACTTAAACGCATACATACCATCCATATGTATGTAAATAATTTATAGTCTTCATAAAAATTAATTTTTTTTATTTGAAAAAAAGTCAAAAGTTTTAGTACCCATAAATAGTACTTAACGAGGTACTATTTAATTGCTTTCTTGCAAACATCAGTACAAATTAGAAATTTAATAGCTTCAAATCGTAAAAAAAGAAAAGTTTCTTTAATTAAATTGAATTTTAATTTAATTTTTATCTGAAAAAGTAAATCTTGGCTTTAATTAAAGCGAAAATAAAATAGAAAAAGTTATAGAAGGTGCAGTAAAGTGATCTCATTTCGGTATTCGTACAAGAGAAAACAATTTGTTAATAATGACAATTACTAGGCCGCAGAACAATAAAGGCACATGAGAGGCTGTCATCAATAGAGCCTGTTTTAGACAAAGCCAATCATTGGCAATTGATAATGATAATGACATCCAACTAATTGGTCAATACAACCCTTTAGTCGGGATTACAACCTAGCCTCTCACACCTCTCATGTTATTTGTGTTAATTTTATCCCTGAATGGGTTGATCGACGCCAAACGACTGATTAGAGGAACGTTTTATAACAATTTTATTTTACACGACATGCTCGCGTCTAATAAACCAACACAATGAAATAAAGGGTCCGCCAAATAACTTTCTTTTTTTTTTTGAAAATGCTTAAAAAAAACGACTGAATATTTTCTCAAATTTATTTTTGTATTTGAAAGTACAATCCTTCCGGTTAATAATGGAAAATAATTTCATTCAAATGGCGCTGCCTCGGCTGGCCATGCAGTAGCCTACACCAGAAGATGCCGATTTTGGCAAAAAAAAATCATCTTTTCAGATGAAGCTCATTTTGATCTTGCCGGGTATGTAAACAAGCAAAATTGTCACATTTGGGGCACAGAAAACCCGCACGCATACATTGAAAAGCCGACGCACCCAAAACGAGTCACTGTTTGGTGCGGATTTTGGTCCAGAGGCATAATTGGGGCATTTTTCTTCGAAAATGAGCAAGAAGTGGCCGTTACAGTCAATGGCGATCGTTATCGGGCCATGTTGAACGAATTTTTGTTCACAAAAATTGAAGAGGAGGATATTGGCAACATTTGGCTGCAACAGGACGGCGCTACGTGTCACACAGCCGAAGCTACACTCGATGTTTTGCGCCCTGTTTTTTTAAGATCGCATTATCAGCCGCAGAGCTGATGTCGTTTGGCCACCTCAGAGCTGCGATTTGACACCGTTGGACTATTATTTGTGGGGTGCCGTCAAAGATAAGTGTTACGCCGACAAGCCAGAGACAATTGACGCTTTAAAGGACAATATTCGTGAAGCTATTGGTGAAGTACAGCTGCACACAATCGATAATGTGCTTAAAAATTGGACCGATCGTGTAGGCTACTGCATGGCCAGTTGAGGCAGCCATTCGAATGAAATTATTTTCCATTATTAACCGGAAGGATTGTCCTTTCAAATAAAAAAAGAAATTTGAGAAAATATTCAGCAGTTTTTTTTTAAAGCATTTTCAAAAAAAAAAAAAAAGTTATTTGGCGGACCCTTTAATAGAAAAATTTTTCTCAGCAACCTTTTCCAAAACCTAGGCAACTCAAGGTAATGGCTGCCAATGCCCTTACAGAATGCCAGCTTTCTGTGGTATCTTGAACCTTTATTAGACAATGATCATCAATCATGTCTTGTGCTATGCGCAAACAGCTCCTTTGTGTACGAGTCAATGCAAAAGACCATTTGGTTCCTAAGACTATCTGTCCAGTATTATCATAACAAGCAGTTCATTCTTTCAATCACCCAATAAGAGACAAATGGAGACAAATGTTAAGATCTTGTAGAAAGCAATTTATTCGTATCTTCCTTAGACAGTCTTTTAGAGCCCAGCTTTCCTCAATGCAATCATGTTCTTTAAGGTACAAGGGATCAATTTAAATTCTATCGAAATCCCTATTAGAAAAGCTTGACACATCTTGGAAAAGAAAAAAAGCAAAGCTTAAAAGCCCCCTGAACGGAAATCTCCACTTGAAGACGTGGAGGTGTGTCCAAAACAAGTGCAATATTTATTTCTATATGGTACGTTGGGCCATTATGCGATTTTTCATCATTCCTATCGTCAACTGTTTTCTCAACTCAATATATGGCCAAGCCCTTAAAGATGTTTTTGATTTTAAAGATTCCATTGCAGGGGAATTCAGGCAATATCTCCTGATGATCCGCCACTTCGGTGTGCGGATTTGCACGTCTCATTATGAGAATTCAATTTAAGACATTTTAGATTTGGTAAGGTTGCACACCCTCCTCGGTGGGTAAGGTCCAATGTAGGCCAGAATTTAGGCCCATTATGATATAACAACTTAATATCCAACCTAAAGATTAAACATTCCCTTTAGGAAATCAACTCGACTGCAATAGTGGTCTTTAATTTGGAGAGTTCAGTCAAAAATTGCAGAATATGAGATGCCAATAATCTCTGCCTCTTTATAGCTTAGCAAGAGGCAAGCACTCAAACGAAATGTAGTCTCTTCCTCCTTCTCATTTCTTAGTTGGGATCCACAAAAAAAAAAAATTGTGAGGAATCATGAAGGAAGCTCGACCACAATAAACCACACGGTCTCCAGCTCAGCCTTCTAAAGGGTGTTTTTTATAGAGGTATAGAACTTTAAGTTGGCATTACTTTTCAAGATGGCGACCGATTTAACAGCTGTCAAGTGATTTATTCTCAGTTTGGTTTGGCAATTCATCATGAATAGACTCACGCCTGAATAACGCTTGCAAATAGTGCAATTTTATTTCGAAAATAATGGTTCTGTGCGGAAAACGTATCGCACACTACGTCCATTTTATCGTCGACAAAATCGTCCATCAGAGCAGTTAATTCGATTAACCATGGAACGTTTTCGCACCACGTTTACTCTTATTGATAACTCGCATCCCCAGAGACGCTGTACGGTGCGTACAGAAGAAGTTATTGCTGCTGTAGAGCGTAGCATTGAGGAAGACCCGAACGGAGTCCATCCGCCATCGAGCACAGGAATTGGATCTGTGTCCATCCACTTTATGGAAGATTTTGCGGAAGAATCTTGGTTTGCGTGCTTACAACATCCAACTCGTGCAAGATTTGAAGCCAAACGATCATCAAGTAAGGCGTAGATTCGTCGATTGGGCCCAAAACGAGATTACCGTTGTTCCCGATTTTCATAAGCGAATTTTGTTTAGCGATGAAGCGCACTTCTGGTTGAATGGCTACGTCAACAAACAAAACTGCCGCATTTGGAGTGAAGGTAATCCTCAAGTGTATGTGGAAACAACGTTACATCCAGAAAAACTGACTGTTTGGTGCGCTTTATGGGCTGGTGGAATCATTGGTCCGTACTTTTTCAAAAACGATGGTGGCCAGAACGTGACAGTCAATGGTGATCGGTATAGAGCCATGATTACTAACTTTTTTATTCCTGAATTGAATAACCATGATGTCCAGGAGATGTGGTTTCAACAAGACGGCGCAACATGTCACACAGCTCGTGCCACAATAGATTTATTGAAAGACACGTTTGGTGACCGCCTAATTTCACGTTTTGGACCTGTGAATTGACCTCCAAGATCTTGTGATTTAACACCGCTAGACTACTTTCTGTGGGGCTATGTAAAGTCATTGGTCTATGCGGTAAAGCCACAAACGCTTGACCATTTGGAAGGCAACATTCGCCGTATTATTGCCGATATACGGCCACAAATGTTGGAAAAAGTCATCGAAAATTGAACGTCCAGATTGGACTACATCCGCGTCAGCCGTGGCGGTCATATGCCAGAAATCATATTTAAAATGTAATGCCACAAGATTATCTTTCGGATAAATAAAATTCATGTCAATCGAATAATCCATCGTTGTTTTATTGCAACTTAAAGTTCAATACCTCTATAAAAAACACCCTTTATTTCAACTGAAGGTCAGAGGGACTCCAAATAAATATTGCAATTAATTCTTAGTTGGAGTGGAAGAGAATGCAATGAGGATCACACCAGCTAACCATGAGCACTCTGCCGAAAAAACTTAGTAATTTTGGTGTAAACAGTACGCCTCTAAAATTAATAATTTTTAAGGAACTTGTTTAAATTTTATAAAATTATTAAAATGAAATTATTATTTGCATTACTAATTTGCCAAATAGTGTTAACTTTTATTACGAAACTTAACTGAGAACGTTGACATGTGTCCTGTAGAAAAAACGGATTTTTTTTGTATGCCTTACAACGATGGGATCATTAACGCCTGGCCCAGTCAATTATTAATAAAACAATAGGCGAGTGTGTAAGGAAAAAAACAATAACAATAATAAGAATAAAAATAGCAACAATAAAAACAATAATAATAATAATTTTTATTTACAACAATTACAAACACATTTTAAACCACATAAACCATGTACTTAACATTGAATACAAAAAATTTCTGTTTTTTTCCTGTTTTTTTTCAATTTCCCTTTACAGTTTACATTTAGAAATTTACCAGTGAATAGAAAACGTGGCTAAAAACCGAGAACCATAATAGAATCGATAGAAAACAAAAGGAAATAAATTAAATTAAAAAATAATAAAAAATTAAAAAAATATTCTGGCTGATGAAATGTTTTAATTTGAAATTTTAAAAGAATTCAAAAGTGAAAACCCAGAAAAGAAAAATAAAACATGGCCTCACAACGTACGACGGCTGTTACCCGAAGCATGTCCACATTCCGCATATACAAACGTCATCTACAGTTATGCTGTGTGGCCGCCAGTAGTATTATAATACTGGGCTTTTTAAGTACGGCCGGAGCCAAGCCTACCATTACTTTCAGTCTGCCACAGAGTCTACAGGGATTTCCCACATTCACATCGTTTACACAGCAGATTATCGAAAATCGCAGTGCGCGACAAATGAAAACCTACAGGTAAGTGTGAAAGTGAAGTGACAAACAAGTTGAAAAAGTAAAAAGAAAGTTTTTCCAAAAGAGTTTATAAAACGGTTCGAAATTTTTCAAGTACAATTTGAAAAATGGAATCTCATAAGCTAGCTAAAGTTACATTATCAGATATCATAGCCAAAGTAATTCGGATAATATATATGATCACAGCGCTTTGAATTGGCGGTAACGGTCCTTCGGTTTTTCGGAACGCAATGATTTATCCACAACCCTTTCTGTATTTTGCGAATACCGCTTGTGACAACTTTTTACTCATTGACGTATATTTTGGATATGCACCACATAGTCCGATAACAATGCAGAAAATTTGTAGCGGTTTACATATAAAAACTTATATTTATTTTAAATCCACAGACAATGAAGATTCCAATTGTTTTTGAAGATTTCATATCTTTTGCTATTTTTATGCCTCACAGTTTAATTTACGTGACAATAAGTGGAAATTTAATTCACATCCAAAAATATGGCATAACAAGCGTTCTCTAATACGTGCTTTTAGCTCGTATTTGGTATGTTTCGTTATGTTTGAATATTAAATAAATAAAATAACTACAAACAAACAAACAAACTAAAATAATAACAACAACTCAACAATTAGAAATAAACAAAATGTGAACTTCAACCTGTGGAAAGTTTGATTTCAACTTGAATAACAGCATTCTGCATTAACCTAAATGATGAGTATTTATAGATAGAAACTCCATGTCAAGTTATTAATTCCAAGTTATTATTGATTAGCGTGTAATCCATTAAGTTTGTTAACGGTCTTCGACCTGTCATGGCTTAAAAGTTTTAACATAATCGAGTAAAATCATGTTGATTTTTCTTTGTTGAAATATTCGATGGCATTCCATTATTGTGGTTCTATCTATCTTTTGGCAATTTCCAAATAAAATCTAATTATCTTTTAAAGTTTCGATTATTTTCTGTTCGACTAATTTTAATGAACTTGTGAGACAGCTATACAGAAAATTCCTTTACGAAAATAAATCATTGGTGGCCAAATTAATTCAGAACTTTTCAAAAGTATATTTATTCTTATTCCTTCAATAAGTTTCGCTGGTATCCCACAAATATGTTGAAACATATGGTCGGTAAACAATTTTGTTATCGAAAATTTCCTATGAAGAATCTTCAAATCGAAAATTTTTTATAAAGTATTTTGTTATCGAAAATTTTCTAAAAAATTTGTTATCGAAAATTTTTTATATATAAAAAATTTTGTTATCGAAAATTCTCTATATATAAAAAATATTATTGAAAATTTTCTATATAGAAAACATTTGTTATCGAAAATTATGTATATACAGAAAATTTTTGTAAATAAAAATTTAAATTTATTTATCGAATATATAAAAAATTATATATATATATAAAAAATATATATATATATAAAAAATTGTTATCGAAAATTTTCTACGTATAAAAAATTTGTTATCGAAAAAATTTGTTATCGAATATTATCTATATTATATAAAAATTTTTCTTATTGAAAATTTTATACATATAACAAATTTGTTATCGAAAAAATTTGTAATCGAAAAATTTTTATATATAAAAAATTTGTTATTTAAAATTTGTTATCGAAAAAATTTTGTTATCAAAATTTTGTGTATATAAAAAATATCGATAATTTTCTATATATAAAAAAATTGTTAACAATTTTGAATTTATAAAAAATTTGTTATCGAAAGTTTTCTATAAAAAAATTTATTATCGAAAGTTTTCTATAAAAAAATTTTGTTATCGAAAATTTTCCATAAAAAAAAATTTGTTATTGAAAATTTTCTATATAGAAAAAATTTATTATCGAAAATTTTCTATATATAAAAAATTTGTTATCGAAAAAATTTCAATCGAAAATTTTTTTGAACATTTTCTATATAAAAAATATTTGTAATCGAAAATTTTCTTTATATAAAATATTTGTTATCGAAAATATTCTATATATAAAGATTTGTTATCGAAAATATTCTATATATAAAGATTTGTTATAGAAAATTTTCTATATAAAAAATTTGTTATCGAAAATTTTCTATATAAAAAATTTGTTATCGAAAATTTTCTATATATAAAGATTTGTAATCGAAAACTTTCTATATAAAAAATTTGTCATCGAAAATTTTCTATATATAAAGATTTGTAATCGAAAACTTTCTATATAAAAAATTTGTCATCGAAAACTTTCTATATAATAAAATTGTTATCGAAAATTTTGTACATATAGAAAATGTTTGTAAATAAAAATTTAAATTTATTGATCGAAAATTTTCTATATATAAAAAATTGTTATCGAAAATTTTCTAAGTATAAAAAATTTGTTATATAAAACATTTGTTATTGAAAATTTTATACATATAAAAAAATTTTTATCGAAAAAATTTGTTATCGAAAAATATTTATATATAAAAAATTTGTTATTGTAAATTTTATATATAGAAAAATTTTGTTATCAAAATTTTGTATATATAAAAAATATCGAAATTTTCTGTATATAAAAAATTTGTTGCTGACATTTTTGTATGCATAAAAAATTTGTTATCGATAATTTCCTACATATAAAAAATTTTCTATCGATAATTTTCTATATTTAAAAAATATGTTACCGAAAATTTTCTACATATAAAAGATTTGTTATCGAAAATTTTCTATATAAAAAATTTGTTATCGAAAATTTTCTACATATAAAAGATTTGTTATCGAAAATTTTCTACATATAAAAGATTTGTTATCGAAAATTTTCTATATAAAAAATTTGTTATCGAAAATTTTCTATATAAAAAATTTGTTATCGAAAATTTTCTATTTAAAAAATTTGTTATCGAAAATTTTCTAAATAAAAAATTTGTTATCGAAAATTTTCTAAATAAAAAATTTGTTATCGAAAATTTTCTAAATAAAAAATTTGTTATCGAAAATTTTGTAAATAAAAAATTTGTTATCGAAAATTTTCTAAATAAAAAATTTGTTATCGAAAATTTTCTAAATAAAAAATTTGTTATCGAAAATTTTCTATATAAAAAATTTGTTATCGAAAATTTTCTATATAAAAAATTTGTTATCGAAAATTTTCTATATAAAAAATTTGTTATCGAAAAATTTCTATATAAAAAAATTAAATAAAAACAAAATAAAATAAAATATAAAAAATCTGTTATCGAAAATTTTGTTATAATGTTACGCGAGCAACAAATTTTTATTATTATAATTAAATTTGTTAATAAATTATTAAAATGTTTTCCCTTTTTTTTCATTTACAGTGGCAAACGTTTAACAAACGATTCGTTGATAATGATTTACTATCATGACTCAACAATTGCTGTCACCGAATTGGGGCCACAAAAACTTTTGTTGGGCTGTGAATTGATTGAGATTTAGTAAGTATACAAACATACACACATACAAACATAATTAAATAGTTAAGTATGTACGTAAATAAATAAACAAGTAAATATTTATTTATCTTGTTTTTTTTAATAATAATATTTGAATTATGTAGAGTACAATACCGGCAATCATTATGAGGACAGTTGAAGATTACAATTTTGAGTGCGATGAACATTCATTTTAAATTTTCAAAATTATTTGTGTTGACATTTCTGCAAATGTTTCATTTGATGATTTTTCTAATTGTATTTTTCCCACATTAAAATAAAAACAGAAATTAAATGAAGTGATTATTAGATCATAATTGGCAAACACATTCAGCTGGCAATGGCTGTTGATGAGGGTATACGGAATTGTTTAAACATTTGATAAATGTTTGCCAAAACTCACTGCAAAATATTATTTTTTTTATTGGCCATTCAACTTGCCAGTCATTCAATATTCATTAGTTTTTATTTGTTTTGTCAAAAGTGTTATTCTTATAAATTAGGACACCCTATACGTAACGCACATGCGGTTAGTTCAACAGTATTTTGAATATTTTGAAGTATGTTGACATTTTTGATTTTTCATTCATTGATTGCGTATAAACAAATTAAAATTGAAGTATTTTTTTGGTATACAATTGGTTGGCAGACAATTTCATTTCCTTAATTTAATAATTAGTTGTGCAGAGTTGTAAAAGACTGATATCTTCATTTATTTAAAATTGTTTTTTTTTTATCGAAACTTCTCTATTAAAAATTTTCTATCGAAAATTTTCCGTAAACAAATATACACATGCATACATAATTGGTCATTACTACCCTTCAGTCGGGAATTTAATACACGAGTGGTGGGACCTACAGTTTAAAGTCGTTACGGAACTACAGATTTTTTTGAGAACCGTTTCGTGGTAACTTTATTTACTTTCAGAAATCTGCTGAGAGGAAGTTGCAAAAGAAATAATTTTTTCATATTTCATTTTAGCGGTGATGTCTGACCTGGGATGGGGTTTGAACCGAGACCTCATGTCTTATAAGTCAACAAACTACCTACTAGACTACGGCGACTGTATTTTAAATATATTCTATAAAAATTAATTTATTATTTTCTATGGAAAAATTGCAACCGAAAATTTGTTATCGAAAAAATATGTTATCGAAATTTTTTTGAAAAAAACTGTAATCGAAAATTCTCCTATAATAAGTTTTGGAATCAAAAAAAATTTCTATAAAAGTTCTCTATGAAAAATGCAGCATTTGAAAAAATATGTTATCGATTTTTTTTTTGAAAAAAAAAAACTGTAATCGAAAATTTTCCTATAAAAAGTTTTGGAATCAAAAACATTTCTGTGAAACTTTTCTTTTCTTTTCTTCATTTTTTAATTTATGTTATCGAAAACTTTTTAAATAAAATTTTTAGTTTGTATTTTAAAGACTTTTGAACTCAGTAATGTACATTATGTGTAAGAATCAGTGCTTTTATTACAAAATTTAATCAAATATTTCATTAACATTGGAAATAATAAAGAATTTTTATAAAAAGTAATCGATAACTGACAAAAATTATACAGGCTGCCTATATAAGCTCATTTCACATTTAAGACCTATTCAGTATAAAGACACCATATTGTAAGAACCTAATCTTATTGACCGCATTGAAGCCCTAATTAAGCAAAAGTGTGTATACGTACCAGAGATCAGCAATGAATCGTTTTTTTTGCCTCGCATAAGCACTCATGAAATTTTGAATATAAGTGAGTCAACAATATTGAAATTTAGCTATGTACTCTGATTCATTCGTACTCACTACAACGTTGATTTATAAGTACAGGTTGCAATGAGTATGAGTACAACGTTGACATCAAACTCATACCATTCGAAATATGTTTGAAATTTACTATCTTAGTTGTTGTTGCATTTACAAAAAAAGAAAAAAGACATTTAAGCAAAGAAGACAGAGCAGCAAGTAGAGCAAGTACTCAACAATTTGGTGAATATTATAGTGTTCGTATGCGATTCATACTTATTTTGTGGTTCTTGTGTATGTTCAGTTATGAAGAGTCGAAATCAATAACATCATACGCGTTGTTAAGTATGAGTATGATGAGTACATCAAACTTTGAATATGAGTAGAGGTTCCATGATATTAAAGTCAGTATGAATGCGTATAAGTATCCGATATTATGAGTATGATTCGTTTCAACTCATCTTTTTGAATACTCGTTGCTGATCTCTGATACGTACGTAAATTGGGAAAAGGGTGGGCTTAATTTGGAGGAGTTAAAACGGCTCTTTGAGTGGGAAACTAATTGCAATAAAGATCGCAACTTTTTTGGGTAATAAAAAGTGATATTACTTAGACTTCAATATGTTGAATTGACTGCTTTGACATTTTTTATCCACTGATTCGAAACATTACAACTTTTTGTTTTTAATCTGGTTTACTAGAATCAAAGCAACGCCTGTAAATTGTTGACGTAATTCTTCTTCAAACTGCTTATATTCTTTTTGAAAAACTTTCCTTATCTGCTGTTTAATTAAAGACAAAATAAAATTTAAATCTTTATAATAAAATAGTGTTGTACGTAAATTTTGATAAACTCTTTTTGAAATTAAATCGAATTTTAATTAAATTTATTTCGTAAAACACTTTTGTTAACAGATTAAAATCAGTCTATAAAGAATGCCCTTTGTTTAGTTTTCAATTCAGAATTTATTTAGGCGGAAGTGCTTTTTAAGGCAATTCAAGGCTATAGTTAGTAATTAAGGAAGGGCTATGAAGCAATAGACGGTATCACAGACAGTGTATCAAATAAATCAACAAGTTAACACGTTTATCGATAACGTAGACAGTAGTTCGAATGACAGGTGTGTTAATATTATGGTACTAAATAATTAGCATACGTATTAAATTAATTAAATACATATGTACAGGAAGTTTTAAAATATATGGTGGCGTAAATGTAATGTCATAATTTGAGCTAACTATACATATACCATAGATCGATTCTATTTAAAGATTCAAAATTAATGATGATTTTCCCTATGATACCTTCATGTGCTTTATGTGTTGCTACTGATGTCATTTACATTTTGCTTTGACCTTCAACCGTACTGCCCTATCTTTAAGGTCGTCCCCAAGTGATTTGTAGCAAATATTCGGGGCTGCAGACTTTTTTGGTGTTCACATCTAGTTAGGTTAGTAAGTAGAAGTGACTGTCCCCTTAAGGAGTTATGAACGGACACTCTTAGGAAACACGCAGGGTACATTGTAATACCACAGTTTCACATTTTTCCCCTAATCCGGGAACCACTCGTAGCTTCCGATGAAGCGACTCAGACTGCCAATATCAATGCATGACAGTTCATCCAGATCCTTTATATTGTTACGTTTTGACCTTTTAAAATATGTGCTCGTGGATTTCAGGTTAGGTTAGAGGACGTGTACTTGTCAATTAAGACAAGTACAGCACCCGGAGGTCGAATTGACCCATTGTACAACGTCCTAGTTTCTCACACCACGTATGTTATGTGTGTTAATTTTATACATGAGTGGTGGGACCTACAGTTTAAAGTCGATTCCGAACGACAGATTGTTGAGAAACTTTTTCATGGCAATTTTATTTACCCGCAGAGTTTTTGCCAGAAATCTGCTGAGAGGAAGTCGCCGAAGAAATATTTTTTTCTTGTTTTCGTTTTGATGTCAGACCTTGGGTTTGAACCCTGGCTTTACGTCTAATAAGCCAACACACTACCTACGAGACTACGGTGACTTCTCGTGGATTGCAAGTATAATAAAAATAAATTTTTCTTTAAGTTTTAGGTAAAATTCTTTATTGTTCGCACAATTCTGTGTGCCACTGTTCACAACTTGATGTAACAACAAAAATTGCTTTTCTTTGTTATTGCTCTGTTTATACCCTTTGCATAAACAACAACAATTACTAGACAATTATTCGACAGATCTTTGTAACGGAGATCTTCAAACCACGATTACTCTCTTCAAACACACCGCGTCTACACACAAGGCTAACTGAACTTCACTAACTCACTCGCCTGCTTAGCCTTGCCTTTTATATGGTAGGGTAAACAGTCTGATGAGTGTTCTTGAAGGCGAATGTTCGTGACTTCGTCTTCTCGAAATCTCTATGAATGCTAACATCGTGATTTACATTTATTCTTGTATCGTTTGTTGCTGTATTTTTGTTTACTTGTTTACCATTGTTTTTATGCTGGTGTTTGTGGTTATATTAAGCTGTACGATAATTTGTAAACAGGTTTGTTTACGGCATTATTTTGTTTTTGTAGCTTTTGTTTATAATTTTAATGTTAAGCGATGTAAAAGCAAAACACCAGTATCTTGATTTTTCATTTTTGTAACAATATAGTAGACACTGAGGTGCCTCTTTCTCCTTTGACGAAGTTGCCGGGCATGTACACAGTAGGTGAAGGGCAGTCTCATCCTCCTTCTCATCTCTACAGATTCTTCAGAAATCAATTGCAAGGTGTTCCCGGTTGTTCATGTCCAATGCAGCGAGAAATGCTAATCATTGTGAAATACTTCAGTTTTTGAACTAACAGTACAATAATTTCGTTTAAATCAGTTGTTGTTGTTCATGTTTCTGTGATAGTTTTTTTTACTACACCTTATATTAACATATACATGATGACATTCCTTTTTACTACACCTTATATTAACATATACAAGATGACATTACTTTTAAGCCACCCGGTATTAAATGTTTTCTACATACACAAGCATTTGTATTCGAATGAAAAATTTTCCATTGATTTTAACACGTGCCTTACTAATGAATTCCATTTGATTTCCTTGCAGCAATGACCAGGAGGGTAAAATGTTGTTACGGAATCTTTCTAAAATCAATCGTCCTTTGGAAATTAAATTCCATGAAATGCTAAAATTAATGAATCAATGTGAACGTGTGGATAAACTTACATTTGCAGCCAGGCATCAGGGGCCATCTACCGATACGGCTTTGGCAACTACCAACAATCAAAATAGTGTGGCTCTTAATCTGGCGGCCAATATTTTTCCCAAGAGCCCACTGTCAATACTAAGCGGTATTATACCGGGTAAGTGATGTACATTCAACAGGATTTCCTTGTTTATTTTGAAGACAATTTTTTGTTTGGTTGTATTTTTCTAGGCACTAAATGGTGTGGCACTGGTGATATTGCCGAGACTTATAGTGATTTGGGTAGTGAAACAACCATGGATCGTTGCTGTAGACAGCATGATTTGTGTCCCGTTAAAATAAGGGCCTATCAAACGAAATACGATTTAACAAATGATTCTTTATATACAAAGTGAGGAGTTATTCTTAGGGTGGAAAAAGTATACGTTTAAATTGTTTTTAATTTGAATTTTTTTTTCTCTCTTTTCTTTACAGATCCCATTGCATTTGCGATGACATGTTATTCTCCTGCTTGAAACAGACCAATACATCAGCATCCCAGCTAATGGGTTCGATTTACTTTAATTTGGTACAAGTGCCCTGCCTAGCGGGCGAAGATAATCGCTATCAATTTAGAGCAGCCAAGGAGGGTTTTTAAACAAAAATCTCCTTTTGCTGTCTCTTGATATGATAAATTGTACATAAACATTTAATTTTTTTTTTACATAACTAATCTAAGTTTTAAATATCCTATAAAAAATAATTATCCAACGTTAACATTTAACATTTTTTTTACGAATGAAAGCTAAACGATTAGAATTTAAGTATGATTAGCAAATCGTATGTGTGCTCTGTATTTGAGTTTCTATTTTTCTTAAAGTTTGTTTTTCTAATTTTTTGTTTTTAAGATTTTATGTTAAAATATTTAACAAATAAAAATAAATTATTATTTATTATTATTATTATAAAACTAAACAGAAAAGAAAACTTTAATTTATTTCCGTGTCGATAGCATTCATACACAGAAGAGGGTCTAATGAATTAAATCAAGCATTTGTTAAAAAAAAATCTTATCAAATTGAAATACAATGAATCAAGGCCTACTAAGGTGACAATTTAATTTAATTATGCAGAGCTTACGAGAGTAGTCCCAAAAATCAGTTATCCTAATAAAGAAAACACAAAAAGTATTCATTATTTCTTTACATAATCTCCTTTTAGTTTTATACAGTTCCACCAACGATATTAAATAGCTTCGATATCCTATTTATCCGTAGATCGATCCTTAAAAAAACTTCATAATTCTAGCTATGTATCACTTTTGATACATACTTGTATTTCATAGAATTTTCGCAATTATTGATAGATTTTCTTACAAAATTTAAATGTTTTTATTTATTTTAATTCATTTTAATAAAACTATTTTACATTATTGCATTCTATTATCACTTTAATGAAATTTCCGCCAAAATTTTTGACATGATGTACATTGCAGCATGGTTTTTTAAGTAAAAATTAAACACTTCATATCAGCTTGGTTCTATTTTTTTCTAAATGGTAACAATTTGGCATCTAGCACCCTTGCTTTGTGGCGATTTATAAGTTTCTAAATGTTTAGATGGGGCAGCTTATTGTCACTCCTATCAGTTACGCTCCCAATCGAGGGCTAGCTGAAACCTAATGGCACAAACTATTGTTATAATTCGCTAGAAACATTTGTCGTGGATGTCATGTGAGGTAAAAAAGTTTCCTGTTGCAATAGAACATCGATTATGTCAATAACAATGTTCTCTCTTTCATTCATCTCTGGTGTCCCGGATACAAGTTTCCCTAAATACGTCTATAAGTAGTTGCTACGCACGTAGCATGTACTTGAATCTAAAACTGCCAATTCGATTCCGGTGGACCACGAAATTTATAACGACCATAAAATTCAATCTATAGCGACAATATTATTGGAATTATTAAAAACTGAAAGACTTTCAGCTCAGTTTTCGAAGAGGCGTAATAGGTGTAAATTTATCATCACTTCCGAGTAGTACATTATCAAATCGAATGATTCTGTTATCTCATACGTACGTAGTCAACCAAAATATTATCATCTGTAGTATAATATATGTTATAAAACATAGGACGAAACACTTTTTTCTAATGTTTGTCTGTCACGGAAGATAAATACGAGAAGAGCAGTAAGAAAGACTGTACAACATTTCATGTGACAGCTGCTAGCAATCTGCGTCAAAATTGGTAATATTTTTTCTTCCCAAACTGCTAATACGGTTCTCTATTCCAAGTAGTACCATCTTTTTCGTTTAACGTCCTATTGTCATGTTTGCAGCTGTCAATACTTGCATCAGTTCATAAGAGGAGTTCTGTTTTCTTCTTCTTCAGAATCTTCAGTGGTAGGAATATTACATATATACGTACATATTTAATCGGTCAGTACAACCTTTCTTTGTAAACTGGAAATGTCTGACCTGAGGTTTGAAACTTGGTCTGACGTCTAATAAGCTAACATAGTGCATACTAGACTACGACTACTTCAATGAATATTAAGAACAGAAAATCAACTTTTTCACTTTCATCCAACACTTAACTTTCAATTCGTTATCAAATATCATAAATAATGTATTATTCCCGATAAAACTTAAAAATGTTTTTTGAAAACTTGAAATAATTACATACACAGAACCAAAGAATCCCTAGGAAAGTTGTATGTATCAAAAATGATACCTAAGATAGAATTATGAAGTTTTTGAATTTTTTAAGCCCTGCTCAAAATTTTCTTTTTTTATTTGGTTTAAAATAATGATAATCACAATACTAACGAATTCAAAAAATATCAAACATCTAACTTTTTCTGAATTAAAGTTATATAGCCTCAAAAATTGAAATGTATCATTTTTGATACAAAGCTCGATCTACGGTTATACTAAAAACTGTCATGCCTAGCTTCTTAAAATAGCCATCACCAGCAGGCTTCACTTTTTCATTGCAAATCTTTTACCATTAAATCATATTTTAAAGTTTAAATATGAAAAATCCATGATAAAGCAATTCGAACTTAATTCTTCGATTTAGACCATCGCAATAAAAAATGTGTCATGTGAAGCATTGTCAATATGAAACAAAATTGTCTTTTTCTAAAAATATGGCTTCGTGTAGAGGTATAAGAGCATCGCGACCGTACGATGTATTGTACTGCCTTTAATCTATATAGCGTTTCCCTATAATACCTACCACAATACCCACTTATTTATTTAAGTGGTCATTACAACCCTTTAGACTGGATTACAACCTAGCTTCTCACGCCACCCATGTCGAGTGTGTTAATTTAATCAATGAGTGGCGGGACCTACAGTTTAACATCGTCTCCGAACAACAAATTTTTGAGAAAAAGTTTTCATGGCAAGTTTTATTTACTCTCGGAGATTTTGCCAGAACGCTACTGAAAGAAAGTCATCGAAAAAAATATTATTTTCTTCATATTTCGTTTTGTTCAAGATGTCTGAGTCAGCGTTTGAACAACGGGTTCTTTAGCACACGAACTTCAGGATGTTATTCACTGTCAAATAAGGTTGCCTTTCTGCCTAGTACGTGATAAACACTCAAGTGTTTTCTTCTTCTTCTTTCTATTGGGATTGAAGCGATCCCTATTCTGTAAATAGGGATCGGGTTGGTAAACAACCCATTTGGAAAAGAGTCAACTACATTCAAGTACCCTTTCAAACTTATATTTGCAGTATTTTCCTCGCAAGCTTGTCGCCCTGCTCATTATCGTAAGGAAAAGCAGGAGCTGATTCACAACAACAATGTCGAATGAAAGCTAAACGATAAAAAAAACATTTTTTTAGAATTTAAGTATCATTAGCGAATCAAATGCGTTTGAATCGTACGGGTGTTTTTCTGTCTAGTAGATAGTGCGGAGGCTTATTAGCCATGACTCCTTGTTGCAAACACCAGCCCAGACATCGAATAAAACGAAATATGAAAAATATATTTCTACGGCGGCTTTCTCTCAGCAGTCTGCTGGTAAAAACTTAGGCAGTATAATAAAATTGCCTTGAAAAGCTTCTCAAAAAATCTGGCGTTCGGAGCCGACTTTAAACTGTAGGTCCCCAGTCACTCATGGATAAAATTAACACCCACAACATAAGTGGTGTAAGAAGCTTGGTTGTAATCCTGACTAAAGTGTTGTAATGACCAATTGAGTAAGTTAAGTTAACTAAGTAAACTTTAAAGAAATAGCAAATTTGTTTAATCCCAGTAGTAGTAGTCTAGTGCTACGTGTTGCGTTCGCTTACTGGGTTAAAGCTATTGAGTTCAAAACTCTACTCTGGCATCTAACAAGAAAAAAGAAACTATCGCTCTGCGGTGTTCTGGCAAAAGTTCCGAGAGTGCTTATTGCGTTAACTTACTTGAGTTCAAAACTCTACTTTGACATCTGACGAGAAAAAGGAGACTATCGCTCTGCGGTGTTCTGGTAAAAGTTCCGAAAGTAAGTTTTGCGTTGAAGTCGCCGTAGTCTAGTAGGTAGTGTGTAGGCTTATTAGACGTAAAGGAAGGGTTCGAGACCCAGGCCAGACATCAAGACAAAATACAAAAAGTATTTCTTCGGCGACTTCCTCTCAGCAGATTTCTGGCAAAAACTCTGAGAGTAAATAAAAATTGCCATGAAAAAGTTTCTCCAAAAAAATTTGTCGTTCGGAATCGACTTTAAACTGTAGGTCCCACCACTCATGTATAAAAATTAACACACACAACATAAGTGGTGTGAGAAACTAGGACGTTGTACAATGGGTCAATTCGACTTCCGGGTACTGTACTTGTCTTAATTGACAAGTACACGTCCTCTAATCTGACCTAACCTAACGTATTGCGTTCGCTTACTGGGTTAAAGCTCTTGAGTTCAAAACTCTACTTTGACTTAAAGAAACTAACGCTCGGTAGTGTTGTGGTAAAAGTTCTAAGAGTACATAAATGCAATTGCCTTGCAAAGCTTCTCAAATCGTTCGGAGTCGATGTTAAACTGTAGCATTCATCAATAAATAAAAAAATGAATGAAATTTACGCCACAATCCAGATTAAAGGACATACTTGTAAGGACACTCATGACAACGACTTTTCAAGACGGGGTTAGAGCATAAGAATTTTTATTCCTTTTTAAGTGTTTTTCCTTTTAATAAAAAATAGAAAAAGAAAGAGAAAAGATTGAATAATATTTAGTAAATATAAGAGATTTATTTAAATACACATATTTTAAGATAAAAATTGATTGTAGAAGAGTTTAACTGAAAAACATTTGAATTTTTTTTCATCTTCTTTACATTAGAAATACAAGACAGAAAGAGAAAGAGAGAGAGAGAACAATTTTTTATAAATTTATTAAAATTTTAAGATAATATTTTCAAAATAATAACAAAAACAAAAGAAAAAAAATCATAATTAGCTAAACATACCAAATCTAAAGAAAAGAAGCTTTATTAACAACAATTTAAAGACAAAATTTAATTTTTTCTTCTACTTTTCATAAAAAAAAAAACGAATCTTTTATAAGAAATATGAACCTTTTTTGATTGTTTCTGTTTGTTTTGTTAATTAATTTTGTTAATCGATTTATTCTTTCTTATATTATTACAATAAGTATTCCTGAAAAACAGTGGAAAATGGTAAAGAACCAAATGAATAGGTTACGGGGGCTGACTTAGAATATGCTCGCTACATTCGGTCCAGCAGAGGTGGTTGGCACAGTTTGTGTGGGTCTATCAATGTCCTGATAACTGCGTTGCTGGGTTGTGTTCGTCGTCGGGAATACCGAGCCTGTGGAACCACCACGCGCATTATACTCACGATACAATAGAATCACACTAATGGGTCGCAGAATCAAATTGATGATGGCAAACGTTATGGCCCAGGGATCTGAAACAAAAACAAGATGAAATAAAATTTTTATAATCTCTTTAGCCTTTCCATGTAAATCACATTAACTTACTCATTCCATTGGCATGCAATATGATGCTGACTATATCGAGAAATATACTGCTGGTATCAATGACGAGGGCCTGCAAGGTTAACAGAGAGAGAAAGAAAATTTCGTATCATTATTATAATAAATAAAACAAATTGTATTATTTTCTATCAAATAAGCTGAACAGAATACAAAATTTCAATTGTATTGTGTTGTGTTGTGTGATTTACATGAATACTCTCTATTATTGGATTGTTTTGTATTGTATTGCGAAATAATAATTTATACTCATAACACTGATAACAGACATACACGCATATGTATGTTTTATAAATATAAAATAAAAATAGAAAAATTGTGAATAATTTTATCACCCCCCAACCCAATACACAAACCGATGATTTCAAATTTATATTCAACATGAAGTCATGCTTATGCCTTCTCAATGTCAGGAACTTATACAGACTCGCGCATCACTGTAGTATATTAGAATACCTAGAGTGGAAGTCATTGTTATGCTTATGTTGCTCAGTAGCAGAGTATCCCATGAGAATGTTGACTACTTCTCCGGTAAATTGCGGACTATCCTCAGTTCTGCTGACATTCTGGGCGATATCATCGATAAGTTGTTCAGCTAAAATCTATTTAAACAAATGTTGGATACATTCTTTTCCTATTCTCTTGAATAGTTTTCTTTTCGTTAAATAATGGGTGATTTTTTAAGAGCTATAGGAAACTTTTTCAAAAAAAAAACCCCATAAAATTCAGAAAAATGCATGAAATCTTTATTTGAATCGATAGTACGGTCCATATAATTTAATGTTTGAAGATTATTTCATGCAAATGTTGACCGCGACTGCGCCTCAAATGGTCCATCCGCTTAGTCCAATTTTGGCATACTCTTTCCAACATCCACGACGGTATCTCACGAATAAATGCTTCAATGTTGTCTTCCAATGCGTCAATTGAAGCGGACTTGTCTGTATAGACATGAGCTTTAACATATCCCCACAAAAAATAGCCTAAAAGCGTTAAATCGCACGATCTAGGCGGCCAATTGACCGGTCCCGAACGTGAAATAAAATGTTCACCGAACTCGCCTCTCAATAAGTCCATTGTTACGCGTGCTGTGTGGCATGTGGCACCGTCTTGTTGAAACCACATGTCATGCAAGTCAAGCTCTTGCATTTTGGGCAAAAAAAAAGTTGGATATCATCTCACGGTAGCGCTCACCATTCACAGTTAGGTTACGATTCGCAGCATCTTTGAAGAAGTACGGTCCAATAATGCCACCAGCCCATAAACCGCACCACAATGTGACTTTCTGGATGCATTGGTAGCTTTTGCAATACTTCTGGCTGATCTTATTTACGTATCCATTTAGCCAAAAATGAGCTTCGTCGCTGAACACAATTTTTCGATAAAGAAGTGGATCTTCGGCCAACTTTCCAAGCGCCCATTCACCAAAAATTCTGCGTTGCGGTGTATTTTTGTATTGTATTTTGAAAGGCTTCACACCTAAATCCTTCCGCAAAATTTTCCACGTTGTTGAGTAACAGAGGCCTAATTGCTGCGAACGGCGACAAATCGATAATTGATGGTCATCATTAACGCTGGCCGATACAGATGCGATATTTTCTTCAGTTCGCACTCTACGTAAACGTGTTGGTGGTTTAATGTCCAACAATGTAAATTTGGTGCGAAATTTAGTCACAATAGCCCGAATAGCCGCTTCAGTGGGTCGATTAAACCGACCATAAAATGGAAGAAGCGCGCGATGAACTTTCTTAACAGAGCACGCATTTTGATAATAAAATTCAATAATTTGCAAGCGTTGTTCGTTTGTAAGACGATTCATGGTTAAATTATAGACCAAACTGAAGATGTTTGACAGTGAAACAAAACACGAAACGTGCGTGAGCTGTTTAAACCAGTGTTGCCAAAAAGATAATAGCTTAAAAATCACCCTTTACTAACCACTCTACTGCAATCTTCTTTATATTCTGTCGGCATAGGAAAATAGTCCGCAACTGTATTGCTGTACTGGTCGGAACCCTGCATGTGCACAAAACTGCCTATGTAACCCGCGCATAGGCTTCCCTGAGGCCTCGATCGGGTTGGAAGTTAAGCAGAAATTCTATTTATTGCTTAACATTTCCTAGAAAGCAACTACTCTGTTGAACTGACCGAATTTTAACACAGAGTGGTCTCCCTACTCAGGGGATATTGCCAAATAGAAAGGCATACCAGTCAACTTGTGATTTCTGCAGAAATTGCTATTCGAAGGAGGAGAGAAAGACCGTCTGCAAGATATACTGTTAACCCTATACTTGGCATACCTAACTGAACTGTTTTAATTTGGGATAAAGGGCACTGTCCAATATTTAAGTGAATTTTAGTATCGTGGGCTATAAATCACTCATTTTGCCGGAAGTCTAGTAGGTAATGTGTTGGTTTACAAGACTAGAGTCCGTGGATCAAACCACATCTCAGGCATTTCGAACAAAGCAAATTACGAACAAATATTACTTTATGCAACTTTCTATCACCAAACTTCTGACAAAAACTCTGAGAATAAATAAAATTGCCGTGGAAAGTATTCCAAAAATCTGTCGTTTAAAGTCGACCTTTAATTGTAAGTCCCCTCACTCATGGATAAAATTGAACGCACAGAAAATAGGTGTTGTGAGAAGATAGGTTGTAATCCTAACTAAAGTAAGACATTACCCTATATATAAATGAATCTGGACAGTAGGGACGCCGTACCACAATGTGCTTAATATATTGGTGTAAGTGGGTACCTCCCTCACCTTACCTACACTACCGCCCTTCCTAATTTTGTAAATTCCAAGTGGCTACCAACATTACTAAGAAATCTAACTCGGATAGTGAAATTGGTGGATTGAGTACGAATAATGTTGGCCCTTACAATCCAATTTAGTCAGGTTTTCAACCTTGCTCCTATCATCACCCATGTGGAAAGAACTTACTTACTTAATTGGCCATTAACAACCCGATTAACGGATTTCGGCCTGCCATAACACATCCTTGCAGGCGCCTCTGCTTTTGTGCGTTTACGCCAGTTGGTCACACCAATAGATGACAGGGATTCCCCGATTTGGTCCTTCCAACGCAAGCAAGGTCGTTATCTCTTCGCCGACTCCCGCAGAACCCCGCATCAAATACCCGTCTCGTTGGAGCATCCTCCTCCATTCGAACGACATGGCCGAGCCAGCGCATCCGCTGTATGTTAATGCGCTGCACAACTTCGACGTCGTTGAGGAGCTCATACAGCTCACTGTAGTAGTACTTTTCTCTCGATTACTCTCAAGGCTGCTGCATCATTGCTTAATAAAGTCCATGCCTCTGTACCATAAAGAAGCACGGGGAGGATGAGCGTCTTGTAAAGTATTAGTATTGTCGTACGAGAGATGTCCTTACTACTCAATTGCCTATTGAGACCATAGTAGTATCTATTGGCAAGAGTGATCCTGCGCTTGATCTCCAGGCTGACATCCTTTTGGATGGTAACGGCAGAGCCAAGTTAAATAAATTCTTTGACTATATCGAAAGTATAGTTATCGACCGTAATCTGAGAACCAATATGCCGCACGTTTCTACTTGTCGATAACACATGTTTCGTTTTGCCCTCATTTATTGCCAAACCCATCTTAGTAGACTCTCGTTCAATAGCACTAAAGGCAGCAGTAACATCTCGCTTGGTACGCCCTATGATGTCCACGTCGTCAGCGTACGTTAGCAACTGGACGCTTTTGCCTGGCAATTAGTTACGCTCAGAACTTTTCTCAAAACCTAAACTCGAAACTAAGAACTTTAAGGGCTTGAATTACGGAATTTACGTACCTAATCTAAGATACTTTATTCCTTATACTCTTGAAATAAGTGGAGGCCTTAGTCCTGATAATGGCTGCAGTTATTGTATCGAATGGGAAATAATTCCATGTATTTAAGATTTTTGTTTTATTAAAATTCCCGTACAGATTACAGTCGAAATTTAAAAGTACCACCAGGTCTTAACCGCTTTACTTTAATACGAAAGTGTTCTTTTAATTAAATTCTGTATCGATTTTCTTGTTCTTATTCTTAGCGTGTTTAATTCTTTTGTTTTTTCTTTTTTTTGTATGTTTTTCGGTAAGATTAAATGGCATACAATAAAATGTAATTTTTATTTATGAATTTTACACCATTTCCAGTTGTATACATATTCGAATTAATTTTCAAAAAAGTTAAGTTAAGGTTTGCAGCTAATCGCAGTGAAAGGGTTGGATACGACAGAGTTTTGGTAGAACCCGGTGATTATTGATTTTCATATTTTTATTATAATTACCGCAACTATGATAGAAGAACCCATTCTTTAAATATAGCTCTTAACCTTGTTCACTGTCACATCAATTACCTGCATCATACCATGTACACGATGCAAAAAATAGTGCTGTGTGTCTGGTGGGGTACTTGGAAGGAAATTGTTCCTTAGAACAGTACAATGCTGTCAACCATAAACGAGGTTGAAACAAGCACTTAAACAACAGAAAAGGTATTGATGATCTAGCAGAAATTGAGAGAGCTAGGCTTGGAAGTTTTAAAGCATCCTCCCTATAACACGGACCTTGCATCCTTAAATGATCATTTGTTTCAACCTCTGCATAACTCTCTTAGGTTAGGTTATGTTAGGAAGCGTTATATACCACTGAAGTAGTAACAGCTGGCCTACAATTAGAAACCTAGTTGGTCAATTGTGAATCCTAGCAGAACTCTCTTAATAGTTTTTAGAATTTTATTCCCATAAGGGCCTATAAAACGCTGGTTTTCTCTCAGAAAACCCAGAAATTCGACGCTGATGGAATAAAGGCTTCAATCCAAAAATGGCAAAAGTTTATCACTCAAGCCGGCATATATGTACATCGCGCAATTAAGGTATTTTTCAAATATATTATTACTGTCGTGAAGAGGTACCTTAGTACTGCGACTATTCGATATATTGTTCTGCCTGCAGTCTATATTGGGTATCCCTATACTGTCTCCTTCAATGTCAATTGTCCCGATATGCACCAGGTTTCCTTCTGGAATGCATTAAATTCTTACAGGTTCCAAGTATGTTTTCTAATGATTCATTCTCATTATTACAGAGTCTATATGTTGGGTTCGAAGTGATCCTCATTCTAAACAAAGGTTTATAGTGCCCTGTCAAAAAAAACCGATTACTAAACTCCGGTTATTCCTGAAGTCTCATCTTATTGTAATTTCCCAGTGTAGAACTCTAACCGCCGTAGTCTAGTAGGTAGTGTGTTTGCTTATTAGAAGCGAGGTCTCGGTTCAAAGCCCAGACGTGACAATAAAACGAAATTTGAAAAAAATATTTCTTCGGCGACTTCCCCACAGCAGATTTTTGGCAATAATTCTGAGAGTAATTAAAATTGTCATGAAAAAGTTTCTCAAAAATCTGTCATTCGGAATCGACATTAAACTGTAGGTCGTTGTACAATGGGGCAATTCGACCTCCGGGTACTGTACTTGTCTTAATTAACAAGTACTCGTCCTCTAACCTAACCTATCCTAAATAAAATTGAAAAGCTTCTCAAAAATCTGTAGTTCGGAGTTGATTTTAAATTATAAGCCCCGCCACTTATGGATACAATTAACACACACAACCATAGCTGCAAGATTTGACGATTTATCGTCATTTTGACGATTTTTAGCTTCAAAAATATCATATTGACGATTTGACGATTTATGCCCTTATTTTGACGATTTTTAGAAATTAAAAATTTACATCATATTCCTAACTTTATTCTGTTTGGAACTATGAAAATATGTTATGTGAATAAGTAAAGAGAGAAAAATATTTATGGACACTAGGCTTGTATATTTTTATACCATAAGTATCAGGAATAGCCTCTGCAGGAAATGAGTTCCACAAATGAATTGTCCGACTAAAAAACGTATTTTTACTGTAATGCAGTGCGCGATCCACTGGCCAATCGACTACATACGGAAGTGGTGGCCGACAAAGACGTTACGTAGGAATATATAATTTTCGGGAAAAGTCCCCTTACTTCGTTCGAGCAAAATCCTTTTGTCGAAGCGATAGAACAGTGAAACACAAACCACATTGCAACGATGCTCCAATGATTCAATGGAGTTGGATACACTACCGTCATTAACGAGCTACTACGGCCTCTCCTGTACACGATCGAGAAACCTCAAAATAGACGTTGAGGCACCGACCCATACATAAGAGTTGTATTCCAGCCTCGGCCGGTTACAAATGGCGTAAATAGTAAGATCATAAGATCTTAAGCAGGAACTAAAGGAACTGAAAAATGTGTCGGTTGAAGCCTACATTACACTGAATTTTCATGCTCAGAATGTCAAGAGCTTCTAACTCTTAGATATTTACACCACCCATAGGTTAAGATGATGCAATGTTATTGCTGCGATTATGTTTCAATAAACATCACTGGGAAATATTGAATTGGTAGAAACTTTTAATTTATTTATTTATTTTTTCTGACAATTTTTTGACGATTTTAATAAAAGTCTTTGACGATTTCGACGATTATTTCTCAAATATTTGACGATTTGGTGCCTCATTTATCTGGCAGCTATGCACACAACATAAGTGGTGTAAGAAGCTATGTCATAATCCTGACGGAAGGGTATTAATGTATATGTATGTAGAACTCTAATTGGGTGTGATTAAATCACGTCGTTGTGTAACAAAATTCAACTTTTGTACTCACTACAAAGTTGATTTATAAGTACAGGTTGCAATGAGCATGCGTACAACATTGATATCAAACTCATACCATTCGAAATATGTTTGATTCAGAAGCCTTCTCATTTAGATTCATAACTTTAGAAAAATACTTATAAATGATTCGAGTGTATATGTTGAGTTGTGGAGAGTCGGAATCAACAACGAAATCATACGTGTTGTTAGGCATGAATATGACGAGTACTTCAACTATGAATATGAGTAGAGGTTCCATGATATTAATATAAGTACGAATGCGTATAAGTATCAGAAATTATGAGTATGATTCGATTCTACTCATCTTTTTGGAATATTCATTACTGATCTCTGCTACCTACTAGACCACGGTGTCTTTTTATTTAGTCTCACTTTATTTCAAATGCAATTTCCAACACAGTGATTAATTCAAAACCATATTTAGATGGATGAACTTGAATTCCGTATCGGCTTTCATATTGTGGGTTAATGTTGGCAAATGTGATGCATATGAGGGGGAATATCGCAAAAAAATTGGAATAAAATTCTGAGTCATCGTATATAAAATATGATTTTAATTTATAAAACGCAAATCACAAAAAGAAAACTGTGTGATAAAAGAAAAAATAAAAATTAATCACTACGATCAAAATAGAAAGAAATGAAATTTTCTTTGACGATTTCTAAGAAACAGTGTTAAAAAAAACGGAAACACTTAAAAAGGAGCAAAAAACCCTTTATATGCCTCTACGCCTCAATCCCCTTTCAGGAGAAATTAAAGTCAAATTGTGTACATAATGAAACAATATACGGGATTGCGTGAGCGTTGGATTAGTTTTATTAGAAACGCCTCAAGTCTTGAGCAGCAGTTGTAAAAAATGTTTTTGTTTTAAAAGAAAACTGAATTCCATACCTTGAATCAGGTCATCCATGGTATTTAATAAGTGCCAACTGGACTGGTATTTTGACCAACAAAAGAAAAAAAAAAACGCTCTTTAAAGCATGCCTGCCAGCACATGATTAATTTATTTGATTTCGGTAACGCCACTGTAACGCCACGGACAGCCCGTAAAAGGTCAAAAGGGGAAAATGAAAATATGCAAACTAAGACGTCATCATGTTGTCATCAATTCATTGCTAATTTGAATGGAGTGTTAAACAAGCAATTCTCAGAACTATTCTTAGCTTACAAGTATGTGTCCTTGCTATTCATACAAATGATTTTATGATTAAAATAAATGCCACGTTATTTTTTATGCAGGATAATGAACTGCTTAAGTATAATGAATATTGTGGAATGTGGGTCAAATACGAATGAAGTTGTAAACAATGGTAAAAGGATATCCGTTGACGATATAATACGCATTTTCAAGTTGTAAAACTATTTCGCAACACTGTGCCATCATCATGACTAGAGAGTTTCGTGTTCCATGTAAGCACACTTTGAAAGAAAAGTGAACATTTCAGCTCATCCCTAATATAACTCCTTGAATGGATAACAAATACTTCGAACTGAACTTCTACGTGACCCAGTTCTTGACTGATTATGTTTGCTTCATAAAATACCTGCAGAGATTTATACATGATATCCCTTAAATGCCCAATCTGTGTGGATGAGAATGAAAAAGATGCGTAACATAGGAAATTAAATCAAGCCTTGGACAGCTTATAAGCGAGATGTTGAGCTCTAAAATTCTATGGAACGAGTATAGTCAGCATATGACTGAAGTTATGCTACAACTCCGAAGTTTCGCGAGGCAGAGTGTTATGTGAAAAAGCTTTAAAGTTACGCAGTAAAGAAGCCCAGATGCAGAATTCTATTTAGTCAGGAACACAGTCTAGCTTCTCACAAGTCCTGCAGCCAAGGGACACAATTCTGTTTAGTCGGGATTACAGTCTAGCTTCTCATAAGTCCGGAAGCCCTGGGGCACAATTCTGTTTAGTCTGGATTACAATCTCACAAGACTGTAATCCTCTGGGTGTATATGTTGTGTGTGCTAATTTAATCCAGGAGTGTTGGAACCAACGCCGAATAACAGATTTACATACACACATACATAATTGGTCATTACAACCCTTCAGTCAGGATTACAACCTAGTTTCTCACACCACTTATGTTGGGTGTGTTAATTTTTATGCATGAGTGGCGGGACCTACACTTTAAAGACGACTCCGAACGACAGATTTTTGAGAAACTTTTCATGGCAATTTTATTTATTCACAGAGTTTTTGCGAGAAATCTGTTGAGAGGAAGTTGCCGAAGAAATATTTTTTCATATTTCGTTTTGATGTTTGACCTGGGGCTTGAACCGTGGCTTTAAGTCTAAAAAGCCAACACACTGCAGCAGAACAGAACTACAACAAAACAACAAATTTAAGAAACTTTTAATGACAATTCTGTTTTACTCTCAGAGTTTTTGCCATAGAAAATCGCCTAAAAAATAATTTTTTTCATATTTTTCATTTTGTTCTAGATATCTGACCTGAGGTTTGAACCAAGCGCTCGTGTCAAATAAGCCAACCCACTACCTACTAGACTACAGCGACTTCTAAAGATTTAAGTGACAATAAAACCAAGATTGAAAGTGGGTACGTGAGCCCTCTGTGTGCAGTTAAGAGTACCCAAGTTTTTGGTAATGTTCGCAACTGAATGTACTGTCTACATATCTAGTGGTAGCCAGTTATGGATAGTAAACACTGTTTCAGATGGAATAGTTCTAAGCGCTTTTACTATCAAGATTGTCACCATCTTCAGAATGCACTTAAATCGGTTTTGGTCTTCAGTATCTTTAATTTCTAGTGTTACCAGAATTTTTCTTATTCTATAGGCTTGAACACTTAAAGATCACTTATTAAAAATACAACCCTTTAGTCAGGATTACAACCTAGGTTCTCACACTACTTATGTTGGGTGTGTTAATTTTTATGCATGAGTGGCGGGACCTACAGTTTAAAGACGACTAAGAACGACAGATTTTTTGAGAAACTTTTCATGGCAATTTTATTTATTCACAGAGTTTTTGCCAGAAATCTGCTGAGAGGAAGTCGCCGAAGAAATATTTTTTCATATTTCGTTTTGATGTCTGACCTGGGGCTTTTACCCTGGCTTTAAGTCTAAAAAGCCAACACACTACAACAGAACAGAACTACAACAGAACAACAAATTTAAGAAACTTTTAATGACAATTCTGTTTTACTCTCAGAGTTTTTGCCAGAAGAAGTCGCATAAAAAAATATTTCTTTCATGTTTCGTTTTGTTCGGGATGTCTGAGCTGGGGTTTGAACCAAGGGCTCGTGTCAAGTAAGCCAACCCACTACCTACTAGACTACAGCGACTTCTAAAGATTTAAGTGACAATAAAACCAAGATTGAAATTGGGTACGTAAGCCCACTGTGTGCAGTTAAGAGTACCCAAGTTTTTGGTAATGTTCGCACTGAAGGCACTGTCTGCATATCTAGTGGTAGCCAGTTATGGATAGTAAACACTGCTTCAGATGGAATAGTTCTAAGCGCTTTTACTATCAAGATTGCCACAATGTTCAGAATACCCTTAAACCGGTTTTGGTCTTCAGTATATTTAATGTCTGTGGTTACCAGAATTCTTTTTATTCTATAGCCTTGAAAACTTGAAGATAACTTATTAAAAATACAACCCTCTAGTAAGGATTACAACCTAGGCTCTCACACTACTTATGTTGGGTGTGTTAATTTTTATGCATGACAGATTGACGACAGATTCTTTGAGAAACTTTTTAATGTCAATTTTATTTATTTTCAGGGATTTTGCCAGAAATCTGCTGAGAAGAAGTCGCTGAAGAAATAGATAGGAGATGCCTGACTGGGCCTCACGTCTAATAAGCCAACACACTGCCTACTAGACCACTCTTAAACATTTGAACGAAGCTTTTAAACATCTAAATGACTAATGTTTCTAAACGTTTTTCAAGACTTTTTGACGTGAAGTATCCTTAGCTATAAAGCTAAGATATTTCTTATAATGGGAACACAAGCATTAGAAGAAATATCACAGTTACTAAAACAAAAATTTAAAAATTTCAAATTCTAATGCTTAAGTATGAATTGCACTTCTCTATTACATTTAAATCTCATGTTAAGGATATACGGTTGGATTTTAAAAATTATTCTACAATGAACTGCTATTGTTTAAGGCTCTAGTATAAGCATTTAATTGTAATAATAAACTAACAAGTCCATGTTATTGTTGGTTTCTTTATATTCTATTGAGTTCTTTTCAAACATTCTTGTCAACAACAATAGTTCCAATAGTTTATTGAACTCTTTTTAATCACAAGCCTACACTATACACCTGACACCACTTTACCGTTTTATAGAGAACAAGAGGGGAAATGTAAATAACTTGTGTTTATGACTTATGGACTTACCGTTTGTATGGCTTCAATGGAATCCTTGCTGTGCATTGTCCATAGCATGGCAATCATAAAGAGGAAATTATAAAATTCATAGGCTCCATGACCCCACATGCCCAGCATGGCATTTGATATGAAGAGAAAATGTACAAAGGCCACGCACTAGAAATAAACGAAAAAACAAGAGATTTATTTTAAATAAATTAATTAATTAAAACTGTATTGTATTGTATTGTATTGTTGAATAATCGTGTATAGAATCTAAACAATTAAAGGCAGCACCTTCACTTGATTGCTCATTGCCAACATGCTGTTGTCACATCCAGAACTGTAATAACTTGGATGATGATGAGGTAACAAGCAAAACGCTGCACTACTAATCAGCCAATCGACCTAAGTTAGAGAAGAATTGAAATCATATACATACATACATGCATTCGTTCTATCCATCCATCGTTCATACATTCATTCATTCATACATTCATTCACTCACTTACTCATTGATTTTATTCTCCAGAAGCCATAGAACAACATCAAATGCAAAATAATAATGCAGGCAGTAACGAGTATCAAAACTTTTTTCGTTTTTCACTTGTTTTTTTTAGCATTTGCTAAGCAGGGGATCTCAATATGAAGAAGATGATGATAATGATGATAATGATGACGATGATGATGATAATGATGAATTTGTGAGAATATCACAGACAACTTGTTTTAGTTATTCATTGCATTCATTCGTTACTTTAGGCAACTGATAATAGGGGCAAGGGAAGGGCTTTAAAGGGAACTCATAAAGGCAGCGAAATCGTTAGACAGACTTACAAATAGAAATTAATAATTTTTTTTTATTTATTAGTTAAGCATGTTGCGGTTGCATTCATTGGTAGACAAACATACATACATACATACATATGTACATACATTGATGCGGTTGTGGGCTGTATCTGCATTCGCTAAACAGTCGGAACAATTGATAGGGAACTCATAAATACAATCAAACACAATACGATTCTTAAAATTAACCCATTAGGTTTTAAATAAACTAAGGCCAATAGAAGTCGCCGTAGTCTAGTAGGTAGGATGTTGGTTTATTAAACGTCAGGCACAACGATTCAAACCCAAGTCCAGACCAGAGATTAGCAATGAATTGTTTTTTCGCTACTCATGAAAGTTTGAATCAGTGTAACATTCTGAAATTTGTAAGGATACTATATAAAGTTTGAGGGAAGTAAAGGGTGTTTTTTATAGAGGTATATAACTTTAAGTTGGCATTACTTTTCAAGATGGCGACCGATTTAACAGCTGTCAAGTGATTTATTCTCAGTTTGGTTTGGCAATTCATCGTGAATAGACTCACGCCTGAACAACGCGTGCAAATAGTGCAATTTTATTTCGAAAATAATGGTTCTGTGCGGAAAACGTATCGCGCACTACGTCCATTTTATCGTCGACAAAATCGTCCATCAGAGCAGTTAATTCGATTAACCATGAAACGTTTTCGCACCACGTTTACTCTTATTGATAACTCGCATCCCCAGAGACGCTGTACGGTGCGTACAGAAGAAGCTATTGCTGCTGTAGAGCGTAGCATTGAGGAAGACCCGAATGAGTCCATCAGCCATCGAGCACAAGAATTGGATCTGTGTCCATCCACTTTATGGAAGATTTTGCGGAAGGATCTTGATTTGCATGCTTACAAAATCCAACTCGTGCAAGATTTGAAGCCAAACGATCATCAAGTAAGGCGTAGATTCGTCGAATGGGCCCAAAACGAGATTACCGTTCTTCCCGATTTTCATAAGCGAATTTTGTTTAGCGATGAAGCGCACTTCTGGTTGAATGGCTACGTCAACAAACAAAACTGCCGCATTTGGAGTGAAGGTAATCCTCAAGTGTATGTGGAAACACCGTTATATCCAGAAAAAATGACTGTTTGGTGCGCTTTATGGGCTGGTGGAATCATTGGTCCGTACTTTTTCAAAAACGATGGTGGCCAGAACGTTACAGTCAATGGTGATCGGTATAGAGCCATGATTACTAACTTTTTCATTCCTGAATTGAATAACCATGATGTCCAGGAGATGTGGTTTCAACAAGACGGCGCAACATGTCACACAGCTCGTGCCACAATAGATTTATAGAAAGACACGTTTGGTGACCGCCTAATTTCACGTTTTGGACCTGTGACTTAGCCTCCAAGATCTTGTGATTTAACACCGCTAGACTGCTTTCTGTGGGGCTATGTAAAGTCATTGGTCTATGCGGTAAAGCCACAAACGCTTGACCATTTGGAAGACAATATTCGCCGTATTATTCCCGATATATGGCCACAAATGTTGGAAAAAGTCATTGAAAATTGGACGTCCAGATTGGACTACATCCGCGCCAGCCGTGGCGGTCATATGCCAGAAATCATATTTAAAATGTAATGCCACAAGATTATCTTTCGGATAAATAAAATTCATGTCAATCGAATAATCCATCGTTGTTTTATTGCAACTTAAAGTTCTATACCTCTATAAAAACACCCTTTACAATAGACCATATGATCGCAGTGCTAAGGCCCCTCATTACGGGACAAAAATAAAAATTAGCCGCAGCAACATCGACGCGGTGCTTTGAAGAAAATCCTATACACGCATGTATTTTATTTTTGATAAGTTGCTGCGCAGCACTTGTAATGCCAGAATAATTCTCTGGCCATATGTGGCTCTGACTGGCCGATATGTGACTCTGACTGATCCATGTCCCCACAGTCTGGAGCAGATATCAGCAATGAATTGTTTTTTCGCTAATCATAAGCACTCATGAAATTTTGAATATAATTGAGTCAACAATATTGAAATTTAACTATGTACTCTGATTCATTCATACTCACTACAACGTTGATTTATTTATATGTACAGGTTGCAATGGGTATGCGTACAACGTTGACATCAAACTCATACGAAATATGTTTGATTCATAAGCCTCCATGATATTAAAATAAATATGAATGCGTATTAGTATCTGAAATTATGAGTATGATTCGATTCTACTCATCTTTTTGAATACTCAGTGCTGATTTCTGGTCCAGACATCCCGAACATAATGAAATATAAAAAAAATATTTCTTTGGCAATTTCCCTTCACCAGATTTCTCGCAAAAACTCTGAGAAGAAAATAAAATTGCCACGAAGTAGTTTCTCAAAAAATCTGTAGCTCGGAGCCGACATTAAACTCTATGCCCCGCCACTTATGGATAAAATTAACACACACACACAACATAAATAGTGTGAAAAGCTAGGTCGTAATTCTGACTGATGGGTTGTAATGACCAGTTATGTATGTACATATGTAAGGTTACGAGAAATCAAAATCTCTGTCTGGGTCACTTGTCTCTTGTAATAGAATCTATGGCGGTTACGAAATGGAATAGAAGTCGAAGAATCTGTAAAGATTTTTGTAAACAAGAAAATTGATTTTCTTCTACCACAATCTTCTCTTAAAATTGTACTCTTTGTATAAGATTAGAACGCCTTCCTTCCTTCGTTTGGGCTGCAGAATCTGTCCATCGGAACGACTCAATTTATGACTGTACTTATAACACAAAGACTGAACAGAGTACAGCTTCGAATAGTTGTTCTTCTGAAAGGCCTCTCTCAAATTGCCACCACGACTACACGGTTTTCTAAACTGGGGTTTACGTTATTGATAGCATGCGAGGTGTATTCGAGATCCAAGTGTATCCAGATCAAAGGTCAACTGCAATCTATCACTGGCCCGGCTTGAACAACATCTTGTTGACCTAATACTTACTTACTTAATTGGCCATTAACAACTCGAATAACGGATTTCGACCTGCTTAACACATCCTTCCAGGCGCCTCTGCTTCTTGCGCGCCTACGTTAGTTGGTCACACCAATGGATGACAGGGCGTCCTCTATTTGGTTCTTCCAACGCAAACAAAGTCATCCTCTTTGCCGACTTCCGCAAAGATCCCCGTCTCGCAAAAGCATCCTCCTACATTCGAACGAAATGGCCGACTCAGCGCAGCCGCTAGATGTTAATACACAGCACAACGTCTATGTCGTTGAGGAGCTCATACAGCTCATTGTTGGATTGGATGCGGATATCATCACCAACTCGCACTGGACCGACGATCTTACGGAGGACTTTTCTCCCGAATACTCTCAAGGCTGCAGAATCAGTGCTTAATAGAGTCCATGCCTCTGCGCCATAAAGAAGCACGGGGAGGATGAGCGTCTTGTAGAGTTGGTTTGGTTTTGTCGTACGAGAGAGGACTCTGCTACTCAAATTCCTATTGAGATCATAGTAGCACCTGTTGGCAGGAGTGCTCCTGCGTTTGATCTCCAAACTGACATCATTTTTGGTGGTAACTGCGGTCAAGATAAATAAATTCCTTGACTATATCGAAGGTATAGTTATCGGCCGTAATCTGAAATCCAATACACCTCACCTCTCTACTTGTCGATAACATATACTTCGTTTTACCCTCATTTACTGCCAGATAATTATGCGGTTATCCGTGGAAATAAAAAATTGTTAAGAATTCATCTTTTGTTATGGCTCTACCTCAGGGGAACATACTTTCTCATTTATTTGCGTAGTCGAACTTAATACATAAATGAGCGTTGCGGAAGAGATGATATTTAAATGAACTAACATTGCCATTAGCAGAGCTCTCTTTTCAGATAAAAGAACGAACTAGAAATGTTCTGACCTTTGAGAGAGAAGCGACTAACGGGTACATATAATGGACTCTGCGTGGTGGAACGTATGAAGGAATACAAGGAACAGGGTTGACATCGAACTCATTCGAAATGTTAAAATACATAATTATGAATGCGTATAAGTATTAGAAATTATGAGTATGATTCGATTCTACTCATCTTTTTGAATACTCAATCCTGATCTCTGCTCCAGACATCCCGAACATAACGAAATATAAAAAAAATATTTCTTCGGCGATTTCCTCTCACCAGATTTATGGTAAAAACTCCGAGAAGAAAATAAAATTGCCACGAAATAGTTTCTCAAAAAATCTGTCGCTCGGAGCCGACATTAAACTCTATGTCCCGCCACTTATGGATAAAATTAACACACACACAACATACATAGTGTGAAAAACTAGGTCGTAATTCTGACTGATGGGTTGTAATGACCAGTTATGTATGTACATATGTAATGTTAAGAGGAACCAAAATCTCTGTCTGGGTCACTTTTCTGTTGGAATAGAATCTATGGCGGTTACGAAATGGAATAGAAGTCGAAGAATCTGTAAAGATTTTTGTAAACAAGAAAATTGATTTTCTTCTACCACAATCTTCTCTTAAAATTGTACTCTTTGTATAAGATTAGAACGCCTTCCTTCCTTCGTTTGGGCTGCAGAATCTGTCCATCGGAACGACTCAATTTATGACTGTACTTATAACACAAAGACTGAACAGAGTACAGCTTCGAATAGTTGTTCTTCTGAAAGGCCTCTCTCAAATTGCCACCACGACTACACGGTTTTCTAAACTGGGGTTTACGTTATTGATAGCATGCGAGGTGTATTCGAGATCCAAGTGTATCCAGATCAAAGGTCAACTGCAATCTATCACTGGCCCGGCTTGAACAACATCTTGTTGACCTAATACTTACTTACTTAATTGGCCATTAACAACTCGAATAACGGATTTCGACCTGCTTAACACATCCTTCCAGGCGCCTCTGCTTCTTGCGCGCCTACGTTAGTTGGTCACACCAATGGATGACAGGGCGTCCTCTATTTGGTTCTTCCAACGCAAACAAAGTCATCCTCTTTGCCGACTTCCGCAAAGATCCCCGTCTCGCAAAAGCATCCTCCTACATTCGAACGAAATGGCCGACTCAGCGCAGCCGCTAGATGTTAATACACAGCACAACGTCTATGTCGTTGAGGAGCTCATACAGCTCATTGTTGGATTGGATGCGGATATCATCACCAACTCGCACTGGACCGACGATCTTACGGAGGACTTTTCTCCCGAATACTCTCAAGGCTGCAGAATCAGTGCTTAATAGAGTCCATGCCTCTGCGCCATAAAGAAGCACGGGGAGGATGAGCGTCTTGTAGAGTTGGTTTGGTTTTGTCGTACGAGAGAGGACTCTGCTACTCAAATTCCTATTGAGATCATAGTAGCACCTGTTGGCAGGAGTGCTCCTGCGTTTGATCTCCAAACTGACATCATTTTTGGTGGTAACTGCGGTCAAGATAAATAAATTCCTTGACTATATCGAAGGTATAGTTATCGGCCGTAATCTGAAATCCAATACACCTCACCTCTCTACTTGTCGATAACATATACTTCGTTTTACCCTCATTTACTGCCAGATAATTATGCGGTTATCCGTGGAAATAAAAAATTGTTAAGAATTCATCTTTTGTTATGGCTCTACCTCAGGGGAACATACTTTCTCATTTATTTGCGTAGTCGAACTTAATACATAAATGAGCGTTGCGGAAGAGATGATATTTAAATGAACTAACATTGCCATTAGCAGAGCTCTCTTTTCAGATAAAAGAACGAACTAGAAATGTTCTGACCTTTGAGAGAGAAGCGACTAACGGGTACATATAATGGACTCTGCGTGGTGGAACGTATGAAGGAATACAAGGAACAGGGTTGACATCGAACTCATTCGAAATGTTAAAATACATAATTATGAATGCGTATAAGTATTAGAAATTATGAGTATGATTCGATTCTACTCATCTTTTTGAATACTCAATCCTGATCTCTGCTCCAGACATCCCGAACATAACGAAATATAAAAAAAATATTTCTTCGGCGATTTCCTCTCACCAGATTTATGGTAAAAACTCCGAGAAGAAAATAAAATTGCCACGAAATAGTTTCTCAAAAAATCTGTCGCTCGGAGCCGACATTAAACTCTATGTCCCGCCACTTATGGATAAAATTAACACACACACAACATACATAGTGTGAAAAACTAGGTCGTAATTCTGACTGATGGGTTGTAATGACCAGTTATGTATGTACATATGTAATGTTAAGAGGAACCAAAATCTCTGTCTGGGTCACTTTTCTGTTGGAATAGAATCTATGGCGGTTACGAAATGAAATTTTTGAAAATCATTATTGAAATTTTTAATGTAAGACTTGTTCGTATGTGGCAAACGACTAACATTGTCGTCGATTTTTATAGGTACCATAAGGATCCAACTCATATGGTATGAAGAATGAAACGAATTATTAATAAAAAAAATATCAAGAAATTAAAACAATTGCCAAAAATAAAGTTAAAAATTCAGCGGGTGTAAAAAATACCCCGCATTCGTAATAAACTTAATTAATAGGTAGGATAAGATAAGATACTTCACTATTTATTAAAGAATAAAAATGATAACCGCTGATTTTTGGACTTTAAAGCCATATGATAATAAAAACGCACCTGCTAAAATATGTATCATCGCGTAAGATAGTACAGTGAAGCCGCGATAATATAAAATTAATTTCTAAAATTCAAAAATCAATGAAGAGAAAGCAATCGGCGTGGTCTAGTAGGTAGTATGTTGGCTTATTAGACGTGAGTCCACGGTTCAAACCGCAGATCAGACATTTCAGACAACAAAACGAAATATGAAAAAATATTTCTCAGCAGATTTTTGGCAAAAACTCTGAGAGTAAATAAAAAAAATTGCCATGGAAAAGATTCTCAAAAATCTGTCATTCACAGTAGACTTTAAACTGTAGGGCCCGCCACTTATGTATAAAATTAACACACACAATTTAAGTGGTGTGAGAAGCTAGGTCGTAATACTGACTGAAGGGTTGTAATGAAGAATTATGTATGTATGTATGAAGAGAAATTATTCGCTTGCAACCGAATTCGAACGAAGTATACTCGAGTATTAACTACTATACCACGCTTTTCTTACATCACTTCCTCTATTTTCCTTTTTCTAATATAGTGTTAGAAGCTTTTTAAGCCAGGTTGTTTGCCAAATTTCGCCGATACATATTTTTTCATAAAACTGAACCTTAAGAAAACATTTATTTGAGACCAGAAATATTACCAAATTTTTTTGTGCGCACTCCTCTGGCGTTTATTGAGACAATTAATTAACAAAGCACAGAAACGGTAATTATTTGTTTCAATCATGCGGCAGGTGGTAATTTTTTTTCATGCACACTCTTTAATTTATTGAACAGTTAGGAAATTTTGAAAACTTGCTTTAAAATTTATAAAAAAAAATAAAATTTAATATTTCAAAACAAAACTACTACACTGACGTGTGAAAAGAACATTTGGAAGACAGACAAATAAATTCACAGAAATAAATCGAAGGAAAAAAAAACAAAATAAGTGGAACAAAGTAGGAAATAAAAAAAAAAACAAAGAATTTAAATAAATAAAAGTGAAATAAACCAAATATTAAAAAACAATTAAAAATAAACAAACAAACAAACCAAATTAAAATCGGAAATGACATGAGGCGGTAGTCAAAAAAAAAAAATACCACCGAACAAATATAAAATATTTGCAGTAAAACCAACAACAACAAAAGAATGCAAGAAAAAAGAGGTCAATTCTAATTCAAAAATAACGACCAACAGCAAGTGCAAGATCTGGTCACTAGTGCTCGAAATAATACAAAAAAAAAAAAAAACAAAAAAAAAAAAACATTTGAATGGAATAAGAAGAGAAGGAAAGAGTTGCTCTTCGTAAATTTAAAACAGAAGAGAAATTATTTTCTCACTCTCTGATAAAGAAAGTGGACTGACCTGACTGAATTACAATGGCTGAGTAATTGTTTATTGCGATTGATTACACATATTAAAAAATTTTTAATTTATAATTGATATACAAAGAGGTCAGATTAGTACTTTTCCAAAACGATCACTCAACTGCATGTGCAATTGCAATAGAAGAGAAGAGAACGATCTGTTCTCTCTTTTATTAGTAAAATAAAAAAGAGAAATTATTCTGTGAGCAATTGAATAGAAGAGCAAATTACAGCTGTGTGAAATGTAATAGCAGCGTTGCCATGTGCACTGAATCTTTTATTGCACTTTCGTACTGGTATTGCAACGTATCGTCTCCAGACTGTGGGGAAATGGATCAGTCAAAGCCACATATCGTATGGCCAGAGAATTATCCGATAATATGTCTAATGCTAAGAACACACTACAAATGCTGCGCAGCAACTAATCAAAAATAAAACACAAGCTTGACTTTTTTTAAACCAGCGCTTTGATGCTTTTGCGGCTAATTTTTATTTTTGACCCGTGATGAGCGGCCTTAGCATTCCGATCATACGGTCTATTGTACTTCCCTCAAACTTTAAGTAATAACATTACAAACTTCAGGATGCTATTCTGATTCAGTAACAACAATTCTCTGCATAGTACTTGATATGTACAAAGGTGTTTCTCCATGGGATGCATTAATGCCCAACAGGTTCTAAGAATATGTTCTGATGATTCATTCTCATCGTCCAAGAACCTAAATGTTGGGCTTGAAATGAACCCTAAATCTACAATATACTGTTAAAAGACCAATTATCACCCTAAGTTGATTCCTAGATAGTGTGATACATGACTCAGATCGCTAATTATTGTAATATCCCAACAAAAGGTTACATACATTATTGGTCATTACAACCCTTCAGTCAGGATTACGACCTAGTTTCTCACACCACTTATGAAGTGTGTGTTAATTTTATACATGAGTGGTGGGACCTACAGTTTAAAGTCGACTCCGAACGACAGATTTTTTGAGAAAGTTTACATGGCAATTTTATTTCGCTCTCAGAGTTTTTGCTAGAAATCTGCTGATAGGAGGTCACCGAAGAAATACTTTTTGTATTTTGTTTTGATGTCTAGCCAAGGGCTCGAACCCTGGCTATACGTCTAATAAGCCAACATACTACCTACTAGACTATGGCGAAAAGTCTTCAACAAAAGTTTGGATTTCCTTAAACTCACTTGGTTTGAGAAGGGTCTTTGTCCTCTCTTTCGTTGAGAATCGCTTTCAAAATCCTCACTCCTACTCCATAGAAAGGTTCGGCCCCAATCAAAGCGGTGGAAGCTCCCTTTCTCACAAGCTTGTAGGCTTGCTTATTACCAAGAACTACTTGTGACTTGGGACTTAGCAGAAGGCTGTTTGACTGTTAGAAAGTACTGATAGAAGAAAATTCCTGCGAGTTTTCTTATGGGCCCGGAATATTTCATTGAGAAAACAGAAACTCCCGCTGCTGTTGCTAGACGCGTTCTTGATAAATCTGTATACCAAAAAATATTCCCTCTTTAAGAGAGTATGCAGCTTTCAGGAGGCAGCTGTCAAGCAATCGATTCTTTAGATCCCTAGATGAATTTCATAATATACTTGACTTCTATCTATCTAACCATGATCTCTGAAGTTATGGTCTTTACTACCGTGAACAGCGGACTTAAATCTAATAGAGCATCCAGCTGCAGCTGAGGAACAGGTTCTCCTTGCGTTAGTCTCTGTATCTTTTCCAACTCCAATTGAATTGTTTTAAGATTCATTCTTTTCTGTCCACACAATTGCCCCATAGGTCACTGTTGACCATACTGGGCTACATCCAGCATACATGGTATGCATACATCGCATAATTCCCAAGAATGAACGGGGCAGTGTTATATCGACGCCTCTATTCTATAACGTTCTAAGTGTACTTAGAACGTTTTTAATGTTCTTGCATTTTTAAATTCTACGTTCTCTAACTTAAATACTGTCAAAATTTGGTTAAGATGCGCCGATCCGTTCCGAAGTTATAGGGAGAAATCTCCTTAGAATACACATATGGTCGTATGTTGCGTGAAAACTTTGAGAGCTCATAACTCAAAACACACTTTTTCGACTTAGAATGTTATAGAACGGAGGCGTCGATACATAACATTGGAAAGAAACTTTGATGCTGGCGCCTTTCAACTAATTAAAGCATTTGACAAATTGCAAATTTGCTGCGCACCACTTGGTGCATCGAATGTGTTTATACCATAAACAGTAAATTATAAAAAAAGAGAGAGAAACGCTCTCTTTAAAAAATTAAAGAGAACACTTCTGCTACACAAATATTAAATGAGCAAATTATTTATACGTAATTAATATAGAAAATAGACTGGCCGATATAAAATATCAAAAGACTGGCGGCTGACTAATTGATTGTTTATTATGACTGATCCAACAATAAAACATGGTTTGCATTACAAATTCTTTAGTATTTAAACAAAACGCCCCTTAATTGTTTTGTTAACACAAAATTTCCCAATATTGTTTTATTAAGATTATAACTGTTTTTTTTTGTTTTTATTTTCTTTTTTTTACTTGAAATAATTACCTTAACGCGCACAAAAGCAGATCCCATTAATTCGTTTATATCTGTCATGATTGTCATCAAATAAAAAACAATGGCCGCTGTCTGGATGTTTCAGTGTATTTGTTGCTGGATGATGATGTTATTCTTATATTTAAACAAAAATTGTTGTTGTCTTTAATTTCAATTTTTGTTTTGCGTTTTTTTTTATTCCAATATTAAACACACACTTTATTATTGTTTCAATATCAGCAACTTATTTCGTTAACAGCTGGTTGCTTTGGTTGGTTTTTTCTATTTTTGTTTAAACTTTTTTTTGTTAATTTTTTAATATTTTAACATGCCTTAATTAACAACAAATTACTAATAAATTTACACAATACATGTACCAATTTGTACTCAATTTCAAAAATAGCATGTAAAATAAAAACGAAAATGCAAATTTAAATGCTCATCAATTGCCTGCCAAATTGGAAAAAACGAAAAGAGCTGTGCACTCAAAAGGCTAATGTCGTTACACTGTTAAAACGTATTTATTTCTATTTGAGAACTCGCAAACTAAATACAGCACAATAAACCGTCACACACTTGTTGGTGGGCCGTTAAACGTGTACTAAAATAATTCAATGGATAACTGAACTAAAAGAAAAAGCGTATACAGAGAAAGACAGAGAGAGAGAGAGAGAGAAGCACAATAATAAGAATACAAAGCAGAATACACTACAAGTGGCGTAATCATTGCCAAATAAATATATGCATGTACTTAAATTAGCATGCGTGTATATGTGTAAGTGTTTGTGTTTGCGTGTTTTATATCATCAAAGGAAACAACAATAACTGTTGCTCTCACCATTCCTAAGCTTAAACTTTATGATTGAAGGGGCTTATCAAGGGGGGGCTAATGTCATCGTACAATATGACATTTAAATGAGGGTTTAAAAATATCATTAAGAGAGTCTTAAAGTAATTGTTTATTTTGTTGCCACATTTAAACAAATAAGCTTGTGATTTGGGTTAACAGTAGTATAAACCATGGCAATAATGGCAAGAAACCGTTGTTTTTTCGACTAATATGGCAATGTTTAAAAAAAGTAACGTTAACGTTACTGAGTTGCCAATTTTATAAGTTAAGAAAGTATGGGTTTGAACATAGATTTAAAAGTAATGTTTTTTATAAGAAATCAAAAATATAAATTTATAAAAAATAAAATTAATAGAAATGTTTTTGGGCCTTTTTAAAAATGTAAATTTTCAAAGACAAATAAAAAATCCCAATTCGATTTTTTCCGTCTTATTTTGAATGATTTAAATCTTTAAAAGATATTTCTTTTAATTATTTAGCTTCAACAAAATTTCATTATGTTTGCTGATGAAATATATGTATATAATAATTGCAATTTAATTTTTAAAAATAAAATTTAAAATAAATATTTTAACGGAAATCTGTTGTGGGAAATCTGTCGTGGGAAACCTTATTGCAATGGTGGTGTTGTTCACCATTCTATGGCTGTGTTCATTTAATCAGCTGGTGGCAGTTTTAAGGAAAAATTAGGAATTTAAGTAGGAAGCAAAATTCGAATGTTTAAGAAAGTATTGCAAGTTATTTAATAATTAATAATAGATATACCTATTGCTAGCTGCTGTCACAATTATGTCTATTATTTCTATAATTTTTTTTCTGTACTTAATATTTATTAAAAAGCATTTTTTATGTATTTGTCCATAAAATCAAGTTGGACATTTCTCTTCTTAGTATGGCATCTCTCTTTATATTCTTTTAGTGGCAACTTTATGCCCGCTTTAAAGTTTTTGTTGGTGTTTGTGTTTACGGTTTTGTTTTGTTGATTTCTGTATTAATTTACAATTAATTTTGCATTTATTATAAAAAAAATATGTCTAAAGTTCTAATCACTGAAGAAATGTTTAAGAATATGCCTTGGATTGCTCAAACTACCAAGCAAACAAATGTAAGCCAATAAAAGAAATATTTTAAAATGATAAGAACGTTTTTAACCTCAAAGTTTAATTTGCAAATTTTTTTATCAAAACAAAACATTAAATAATTACAGGCAGCAACAGGTGAAACCTTTAAACCCTCTGTGCTGATAGTGTTTGCCAACAGTGATATCAATGCTGCCCTTTATCATTTAATAAAATCATTGGAATCGCCCTTTAACCCGAATGCCGTGGCTACCATTTTGGTGCAGGAGTCTATCAAAGAGGATTTCATACAAAAACTGCAACGGCAATGGAAATCTAAAGGAATTGAAGAACTGCAAAGTAATAGTATTTTCAAACAAGCTTTGGAAACTGCAAAGAAATTAAATGCACGCATTATTACACCCTCATTGGTATGTGATTTTACTCATGAACATTTAAGCTCTTCTCTACCAACCGGTATTGTTACATTGCATACTTTCCGCACCGCCAAAGAGGCGGTTACGCTGGTCAATAAGGAATCTATAAAGTTTGAAACAGTGTCAGTATGGCATGAAAATCATTCATATGCTTATGAAATAATTGCGGCCCTTAAATCATCCTACTATTTTATAAATTGTTTTAAAGATCCTGCTATTGCTTTAAAGGAAGGCAACTTAGAGAGTAAGAATTGTGTTTCAGTGGATAAATCTTACCATTATGAGTCTTTAGAACATGAGGGTGTACAAAAATATATCGTTTTTCCAATTGGTAGTATATTTGCCAATTAAGTGTGTGACTAATAATGCTAAACATAATACGTAATTTCATTTAATTTGCTAAATTAAACGTTTAATTTATAACAATAAATCTGTCTTCAGGGAATATTTATACTTCACTGTGTACTTGGGTACTTTAAAATGTACCCAAAAGCTTATTATAATTAAAGTCTTCCAAGTATAATTTTGAAATGAATTAAGTGTTTGTAAATAAAATAGTTCCAACTGTTACCAATAAAAAGAAAAGTCTGACAGTGTTAATACGGTCAGACATACAAACTTCGCACAACTAAAAATAGAAATTGAACTTATAATGTCTAATAATGATGGCAAACGCTGCTCCCACGATTATTAGATGTCTAAACAATATTGCTGGATGCGTTTAATCTAAAAAGGCTTGTTTTCACCATTCTGTTGGTCAACGGTACTAAGCAATTTTTTATATATTTTTCAAGATTTGAGGGGTCATTATTATTATTATTTCAATTCGAAAGCAAATTCATTCTAATATTACGGTGTAAAGTTTTGTGTTTTTTTTTCAAATAAAAATCTGAACAGTTTTATTTTGTAGCCTAGTGTTAGTGTTTTAATGGAAAAAATCTTTTAAAATATGGAATTTTTTTGTTTTAAAATCTTCTCACCACTTGATATGAACTTGTTTTAATTTGAATAAATTAAAATCACGTTTTAAACAAAAAAATAAAAGAAAAGAATAATAAACATTGCAAATCTTTTAAATTATTGTTACGTTTTTATGTGGGCGTATTAGTTTGAAAAGTGCCTCACAATTTTGAGCGCTTTTTGTCTTCTTAAATAATATTTTTGTAATGAATTTTATACCAAATAAATTATGTGAAAATAATTATCTTTTATTATTACTAACACGTTATCTCGAATTATTTTTAATTGAGCTGGCAAGTTCTAAATTTCTTTCATACTTTAACATACGAAAAAGCATTTCGGTTACTCATTTTTTGTTTTGTTGAATATTATTTTGATTTCCTTATGATAACTTAAAAACACCGTTATATTGTTTACAATTTTTAGTTGTTCTGTTTTGTTTGTTACGTTTCTTACTTTTTGCCACCGCCTTTCAAGTTGTATTTGTTTTTTATTTTGGTCTATTACCTCCACCCCTTTGACATACACTCTCTCGCAATCATTCACTATGACTTTTCCAACCATAACCATTAACCATTAGGCCCCCCTCTTCTACACCTTTTGCTGTGTATCTCACAGAGAGTATAAACAAAAACAATTTTAGTATTATTGCTCCCCATAAAATACAACAACACAGCTATACAATGTAAAGTTGTGTCGTGGCTTTCTCAAGCTTCTAATGGATTTTTAGTTTTCATTGTTAATGCTCTCGATACGTTCATATGACGAGCTGTGTAAACGCTGTATTATTAAGTTTCTTTCGTTCGTTTTTGTATTGTTTTTATTTTCGGTGTTTGTTATTTCTAAACAATCATTCCAAATGTTAAGAAGTCTTCGCTCTATTTGATGGTTGCCTTCTTGGTTAGTTAATAACTAAAAATACTTGTGTTTGGAGGTCAAAAATATAAAAAAAAAGAAAATTAACCAAGAATTTGCACACTTCTTAACTTTCAATGCGAAATTAAAATTGAAAAATCCTTAGAAGAGTTAACAAGAAATCGAAGAGTGAGAAAATTAAATTGCTTTACAATCGAAAGAGAAAAAGGAAGGAAGTGAAAGGAAATGTTTAGTTTTAGGCATAAAGAAAATGTCAACAAAGGAAAATAGAAAATTTGCAACAACAGCACCAGCAGACATATGGGAACCAGATGTTAATGAAGAAATTATTGAAAACTCTTATGGAGAACAACGTCATCGTCGCATTTATGCCAATGAATTCCACGATGATGAACGTACACAATTTCAAAGAGATATAATGTTGGCTGGCAATGACGTCCATGCTATAAATGCTGGCCATATTGTTGACGATGATGATGACGAGGAGGACGATTTATATGAAGGCAATGGTTTATTGGATACACGCACCTTAATTGTTGGCAATTCAGGTAAGTTTCCTTATGTTTTAGTTTTACGTAAACAGTTGTGTGTTAATATTTAGCACGTAGTTTATTAAAAAACAAACAAAAAAACATGAAACAATAATTTTGAAAGTCTTAAATAAAAAAACAGAGAGTATTAAATTATGATGGTGAATCATTAGCTTACCTTAACTATATACATATACATACATACATATAAATATATATAGTTAAATGTATGTATTGTTGTTACCTTTGATTTTGTTGTTACTGTTACTTCTGGTAACACAAACAGTTTTTACGTAAATAAATAAATACTTAGCTTTGTTTGCTGCCAAGTAAAGGCCATAAACTTTTCTTTTTCCTCTTTACGTTTATCGAAAGCGCTATTTTTCTAACGTTTTTGAAATGTTTACTTTGCCAAAAAATACCTTCTTTAGCCCAAAAGTAAACACAAAACTAAAAGCATTTGCAACCTTTTAAAAAAAAAAAAAATTTTTTTAAACATTCTATTAACACATCAATTACGTATAAAATTTGTGTTAATAAGATAAAATTTTGTATTGTTAATACCTTTTTGCATTTAGTTTATTAAATTTTTAATTCTGCCGAAACTAAAAGCTGTGTTAAAGCTTTACTTTAGTGTTTTATATTCATACTTGCTTTAACATTGACATTAAAGCTAATTAGTTGAACCTTAACAATAGAGTCTTAACCATTTTGTAGTTCTCACGAATCCATTGTGCATGCGGGGTTAAAAAGCATTAGAGATTTTAATTTAAAATGTGCTGATCACTTCTGCTTTAAAACGTTTCAATTAATCTTTTAGAGATCTCACTGTAGATGATCTATAGACATCACTATGGTGGTGGTGAAACACCATTCCCCTACTATGCACCAAGCTGGCCGCTTTTAGATTACTTCAATGGGTCGAATTTTTTTATGTATAAGTTCCTATTAAGAGTTTGGCTGTAGGGGTGAATAAAATATATTTCGATTTTGCCAATTTCGCTAAATCCACCACAAGACCTTAGTTATCATTGAGCGCATTCACATTATTAGCAACGTCTGAGCATAACTTGAGCGCAAACCACAACTGTTTACTCACAAAAATTATTCAATAATTTGAATTTTATTCTCTTCTTTCCCTTTATAGATGATGACAAGGATTGTATCAATGCTCGCACTATATTTGGTTTAATGGGATTCCTTGGATTTGCTGTAGTCTATGCTATGCGTGTCAATTTATCAGTCGCCATAGTAGCTATGGTCAATCAAACCGCTATACCTCAGGAAAATCACAATTCCAGTGATATTGTGGATGACACATGTCCCATCGATGATGTAACCAAAAACAAAACTTCTCTTTTACCGCAAGGAGATTTTCTGTGGGATGAAGAAACCCAAGGCCTAGTGTTGGGCTCTTTCTTTTACGGTTATGTCTTGACCCAAGTGCCCGGAGGACGTATGGCTGAATTGATTGGCGGTAAGCTCATATACGGCTATGGTGTATTGATTACAGCTCTCTTTACTCTGCTCACACCGATTGCGGCCTATTGGAACTTGCCGTTCTTACTATTGGTGCGTGTTTTAGAGGGAATGGGTGAAGGTGTAACATATCCGGCCATGCATGCAATGCTGGCTCATTGGATACCACCCTTGGAAAGAAATAAATTTGCTGCCGTTGTTTATGCAGGCTCTAATATTGGCACTGTCATCTCTATGCCTTTAACGGGTTGGCTATGCTCCCTAGATTTTCTAGGAGGCTGGCCATTGGCTTTTTATTTATTTGGCATAGTGGGCATAGTATGGTTTATATTTTGGATGTTTTTGGTGTATGACAAGCCTGCTGTACATCCACGCATAAGCACAAAGGAAAGACTGTATATAGAACGCAGTATACGTGTGGCACAACAGCCCAGCAATAACAGACTGGCAGCAGCCTTCCATAATGTTAATGACAATGAAGATGATTTTAGAAGAGAATCAACAGCTTCTGAACATAATACGATACCTTGGTGCTCGATAATGACCTCAATACCTCTGTGGGCGATATTGATAACACAATGTGGACAAAGTTGGGCCTTTTACACCCAACTCACCGAATTGCCTACCTATATGAGTAATATTCTGCACTTTGATATACAATCGAATGCTATGCTCAATGCGATACCCTATTTAACTTCCTGGCTGGTGGGTATTGGTTGTTCGGCTTTGGCTGATTGGTTGCTCGAAAAACGTTTTATTTCAACATTGAATTCTTATAAGTTTTGGAATTCAGTGGCTTCCATTATACCTTCCTTGGCTTTGATTGGTGTAGGCTATGTGGGCTGCAGTTGGCAATGGGTCACTTTCATGTTGGCTGGTGTGGGTTCGTTTGCCGGTGCCGTTTATGCCGGCAATCAAATGAATCATATATCGTTGAGTCCTCAATATGCAGGCACTATGTATGGCATAACGAATTCAGCGGCTAATATTTGTGGCTTTTTGGCTCCCTATGTTATAGGCACCATAATCAATCACAATGAAACTTTGGCGCAATGGCGTAAAGTGTTCTGGTTGGCTGGTGGTTTAAATATTGCAGGCAATTTAATTTACTTACTCTTTAGCAGTGCTGAAGAACAGAGCTGGTCTCGTCAACGACCCTTGCCAATTGGTGCTACATCTAACGCCCGCGATGATATGGAAAGACATTTAGTTGCTTGAGAGCGATTTTCTTGACTAAGAAAAACTGTAATGGAAACTTAAGTAGTGTGTGCGTACCTTATAATTTTTCTTTTGCAAAGAAAATAAAACGTGTGATACATTTTACCCAATGGATTTGGGTAAGAAAAAAAAACAAAAAAGAAATTAAGAAAACATACTTGAAAGTATTTTAATGTATTCGTAATAATGTATTAATAATTATGAAATATTTGTGTGTAACATTGTATTTGTATTATATGTAGTTAAAATGTTTAAAACAATTTCATTTTGTAGTTGTTCCTATAACACGAGATGCAAAAGAAAGAATCTCTGTTTTTATTATAAATTATTTGAGAAGAAAAATGAAAGTTTTATTTGAATCTGTTATATGAACCCGTGTAACTGTTAAAAGAAATAAAAGTTGTTTGAGAACGATTTGTGAAAGAAATTTCTTTTTTAATTAACTTCCGTACATAGAATGTTAAGTTTAATTCAGTAAATTTTTTTGGGTGCCTTCATTTCGGATAGTGAAAAAAAACAATAAATAACGACGGGTGTAGTTTTAAGATATTGATTCGCATGAACTGTTAAACAAGTGACTGATAAGAAATTTAATATTTCGTTGTTCTATTCGGTGCATTTTCATTATGAACAAACAGAGAAAGTACATATGTGCAGTTGGTTAATAAAAACGCAAAAAATTGGTTGTAATGAAGCGTGGAACTAGTAATGTGCTGTTAAACTATACAATAAAGGGTATAAAATTACGTTTTATTGTCACCAGACTTCAGTGTTTAAGTCGTAATATCGTATAATTAGTTTTACATACAATGGGACACGTTGGAAACGACCCTTTTTTATTTTTTTGAAAGCGTAGAATGATATGTAAAGGTGTTTTTTATAGAGGTATAGAACTTTAAGTTGCAATAAAACGACGATGGATTATTCGATTGACATGAATTTTATTTATCCGAAAGATAATCTTGTGGCATTACATTTTAAATATGATTTCTGGCATATGACCGCCACGGCTGGCGCGGATGTAGTCCAATCTGGACGTCCAATTTTCGATGACTTTTTCCAACAATTGTGGCCGTATATCGACAATAATACGGCGAATGTTGTCTTCCAAATGGTCAAGCGTTTGTGGCTTTACCGCATAGACCAATGACTTTACATAGCCCCACAGAATGTAGTCTAGCGGTGTTAAATCACAAGATCTTGGAGATCAATTCACAGGTCCAAAACGTGAAATTAGGCGGTCACAAAACGTGTCTTTCAATATATCTATTGTGGCACGAGCTGTGTGACATGTTGCGCCGTCTTGTTGAAACCACATCTCCTGGACATCATGGTTATTCAATTCAGGAATGAAAAAGTTAGTAATCATGGCTCTATACCGATCACCATTGACTGTAACGTTCTGGCCACCATCGTTTTTGAAAAAGTACGGACCAATGATTCCACCAGCCCATAAAGCGCACCAAACAGTCAGTTTTTCTGGATGTAACGGTGTTTCCACATACACTTGAGGATTACCTTCACTCCAAATGCGGCAGTTTTGTTTGTTGACGTAGCCATTCAACCAGAAGTGCGCTTCATCGCTAAACAAAATTCGCTTATGAAAATCGGGAACAACGGTAATCTCGTTTTGGGCCCATTCGACGAATCTACGCCTTACTTGATGATCGTTTGGCTTCAAACCTTGCACGAGTTGGATTTTGTAAGCACGCAAACCAAGATCCTTCCGCAAAATCTTCCATAAAGTGGATGGACACAGATCCAATTCCTGTGCTCGATGGCGGATGGACTCATTCGGGTCTTCCTCAATGCTACGCTCTACAGCAGCTATAGCTTCTTCTGTACGCACCGTACAGCGTCTCTGGGGATGCGAGTTATCAATAAGAGTAAACGTGGTGCGAAAACGTTCCATGGTTAATCGAATTAACTGCTCTGATGGACGATTTTGTCGACGATAAAATGGACGTAGGGCGCGATACGTTTTACGCACGGAACCATTATTTTCGAAATAAAATTGCACTATTTACAAGAGTTGTTCAGGCGTGAGTCTATTCATGATTAATTGCCAAACCAAACTGAGAATAAATCACTTGACAGCTGTTAAATCGGTCGCCATCTTGAAAAGTAATGCCAACTTAAAGTCCTATACCTCTATAAAAAACACCCTTTATATGCACTGTGCAATTTCCCTTACACAGACATCCCCATTGGACATTCTGTTTGATGTTTTTATGGCTAAAAAAATTACTAAATATACGATGGAGATGTTCCGTTCCTTACGGTTAGTCCAGCACCCCAGAAATTATGTTTAGAAAACATTTATCTTTACTACAAGACTTTATCCTTTCTAGTGCTACTGTTGCTTGGATGACTGGTCATGCGGAAATAAGGGAAACATAGTCGCCGATAGACTAGCTAAGAAGCTCTAAGCTGCCACTCACAGACATTGATAACTCCTTTCTGCTTGTCTAGCTCTGCTATAGTATAATGCTTCAGAATTCATAAAAGAATCTTGCTGACTATTGTTAGAGTACCTATCAGCTTTTAACTCTGACTCTGAAAGGCGTTATCAACATTCCTGTATAAAAATTCTCTAGATGGCAGATTATATGGGTTCGCCAGAACCTTGTAATCGTTTGAGCTTTACTGCGATTAATGCTGTTTTCGCATTCTCTGTGTTAATTTGGATTGAATTGTCGACAGTGACTCCTAGGGGTAAATCCAACTGAGGTTGAGCTTGGCGAAGTTCAGTAATTAGCTGATCGAAAGTCTCAGTAGGGCTTAAACATGGGGATATAAAAGAAGGAGTGGTGTTTATGGACGTAAGATATGTATCTGCTTCTGCAGTAAGTGACAAGAAACATTTCTTTAGGAAAAGAGTTTCACACACTGACCAATTGACAACAATCAGATGTGCTCCACAAGAACGGTGAATACTACGTAAAAAAATATGATTTTCGAAAACAAATCCCTTATTTTATAAAAGCACATCCGCTGCAGTGGCGTTAGAAGAGTGAAACACAAGCCATATTGCATTACAGCAGCTGTATAATAGTGAAACACACACAAGCAATATTGGGGCTTGAATCTATAGAACTTAATAATAAGCAACTTTGCCCTTTCCTGTGCACGGTCTAGAGGTTAAAAATAGATCGCAACGCATAGCCTCATACATGAGAGTTGTATTCTATATTCCGTCAAATGTAAATGTTAAGGAGATCAAATGGAGTGAAATATTTCCTGCATCGGCATCAGGAAACCATGACATGTGAAAGCTTATTTAAAAAATATGCTCGTTCCAGTAAATATCGCATTTAATTTTCGTACCCAGAATATCAAGAGTTAAGGACTTCTTTCCCATATATCTCCCGAGTATTAAAATCGCACCAATTCGCTTGATGTCATGCTGAGGTTGGTCACTTTTATCAAGTATTTCCGCCTGAATCTCGTTTAACTATCAAAGGAATATGAATGGCACATCTTATTGTCATCTTGATAACGTTAAACTGATCTGGTTATTGTAAGGATAACACATGGGTGCAAAACTGAGTACAAGAGACTTATTTTGATGTTATCGGCCTCTTATTCTAGTTTAACTATCAAAGGAATATGAATGGCACATCTTACTGTCATATTGATAACGTTAAACTGATCGGGTTATTGTAAAGATAAAACATGGGTGCAAAACTGAGTACATCAGACTTATTTTGATGTTATTATCGGCCTCTTCTAGTTTAACTATCAAAGGAATATGAATGGCACATCTTGCTGTCATCTTAATGAAGTTAAATTGATCTGTTTATTGTAAGGACAACACAAGGGTGCAAAACTGACTACATGACACTTATTTTGATGTTATTACCGGCCTCTTCTAGTTTAACTATTAAAGGAATATGAATGGCACATCTTACTGTCATCTTAATAACGTTAAACTGATCTGGTTATTGTAAGGTTAATACATGGGTGCAAAACTGAGTACATGAGACTTATTTTGATGTTGTTATCGACCTCTTCTTCTAGTTTAACTATCAAAGGAATATGAATGGCACATCTTACTGTCATCTTAATAACGTTAAACTGTTCTGGTTATTGTAAGGATGACACATGGGTGCAATATTGAGTACATGTGACTTATTTTGATGTTGTTATCGGCCTCTTCTTCTAGTTTAACTATCAAAGGAATATGAATGGCACATCTTACTGTCATCTTAATAACGTTAAACTGTTCTGGTTATTGTAAGGATGACACATGGGTGCAAAATTGAGTACATGTGACTTATTTTGATGTTGTTATCGACCTCTTCTGAATATGGAATTTAGTTAAGAACCAAACTAATTAAAATAGTATATCAATATGTACTCACTTGTGCTCCCCACTTTGTATATACATGCATACATATGAATGTATTTACGTTTAGTTTTTTTTTTTTATTTTATTTTACACATACTTATAATTAAGGTATGTATGTATGTAAGTATTTACGTATGTATATAATAAATTGTATTTCGTTATTATATTTTTGTTTTTTTTTAATTTTAATTTCATTTTAATTTGATTTTAAATTACTTTCTTACTTAATTTTATTTGAAGGGATATTGAAATTTTGTTTGTGTATTTATGCATGTTAAGTAACCATTTGTCCTTTTTTGCTTTTAATTTAATTTTTTCTTTTTTTTTTTCAATATTTATTTCATTATGGTTGTATGTATGTGTGGTATGTGTATGTGTTTGTATGTGATATTTAAGTACATATGTATGTATGTATGCAGTTAAATTAAATTACATTCTTTTCTAGCTTTTGGCAGGGTCCAATTTCTTGCAAGTTTGTGTCACATATTTTTTTCTACGCTTTTGCTACACACTATTACCACACACTACACTTTTCCAGGGGATTCATGGGTGAACCCAATTCACATTGATATGCTTCGGCAAAGTCTTTTGAATTTGATAGGGGCCCTAATACACGTATGGAGCCCGGCGAATGTACAGAGGAACGTATTTTGGTTAGAGCATCTTCGGGACGCATAGAACCGCACCATATTTGTGCATAGTTTAAAAAGAACAGTTGATCATGAGTTAAATTAAGGCCCGGCAGACGTTGTTCAGGACCATGGCGTTGTACCCATTTTTTGTAGGCCTTAAGAAATTAAAAAAAAGGAAAGAAAAATTAATTTAAAGAACCATATTTTTCATATCGTATGTTACTTACCCGAAATGCTTGTTTTAAACCACCATTATCGGCTATATTTTCACCCTGAGTCATACGTCCATTCATAAACAAGCCTACCTCATCGATTTTATATTTCGAATACTGATCAATAATACATTGGGTACGTTTCCGAAAGGCTTCTATGGTGGCATTATTCCACCACTGCATCATATTGCCATCCTTATCGAATTGGCGTCCTAAAGTTAAAGTTTTTTTAAATAAAATTTCATTCCCAACACTCTCCAAGATACCAACCTTTATCATCAAAACCATGTGTAATTTCATGGCCTATCACCACACCTATGCCGCCATAATTTAAGGATTTGGGAAAGTGTTGACTATAAAACAAAGGCTGTAAAATGCCTGCTGGAAATACTACACCGAAATAAACCCAATCAAAACTTTTAAAATGTTTGTTTAAATTATAATCACAGGAATGCTTACCAATATCGTTTTTGTTGGGATTATAAAAAGCATTCACCACTGCTGGCTCTGTGGTCCATTTTTCCTTATCCACCGGCTGTCTTAAAAGCTGCATATTCTTTTCCGACTCCCATTTCAAAATGCTTAAAACATTCTCCATAAAATTATCAGGAACTATGGTCAGCTGAAAGCAAATATTGCTTACCAGTTACTCTGTGATAGATTGGTCAAGCTTTACTTACATTTGCAAACTCTTTTTCCAATTCTTTAGCATCCGTTAAAATCTCCGGATAGCCTATACGTTCATTCATGGTATCCGCTTTCTCTTTGGCCACCGCTCTTGTCTCATCGTCCATCCAGTGATTTTCGCTAAGCAACTCATTGAATGCCTCTCTTATCGTATGTATCATTTCCAAGGCTGTGTCTTTGCTATTCTGATTGAAATTGTCTCTTATGAAGAGAGTACCCACAGCCATGCCCAATTTTTTATTAGTCCAGTCCACACACTGGGACCAACGCACTCTTTCGGTTTGTATGCCCAAAAGAATTTTACGAAACTCTACCCTTTCTTTTTGATAGTCATCGATCATATGGGTCATTATGGACATAACCAAGCGCCACAATACGTAGTTGTGTAGCACCCTTCGATCGGTTTCCTTTAAAATTTTACCCATATCCACTAGATAGGGCATAGCATAGCTCACCAATTCCTCGTCTTCTTTTAATTCGATATCCTTTCCCAAAGCGGTTTGCAAGAACAAAGTCCAATTAATTTGTGGCACTTCAGCTTGTAGTTCCTTTAGGTTTATTTTCCTATAAATGGCACTGGTATCATGGCGATCAGCTTCCGGCAGAGTGGCATTTACCAATTTAACCTCCAACTGCAAGACATCGTTTAGCTCTTGAGAAGCTGTTACAGCATTGGCACCCATTAATATGGCGGTTTGGGTCATGTAGCGGTGATATGCTTTCAAATCCTGCTCACTACTCGATTTCAGATAATAGTCACGCGAAGGCAAAGCTAGGGGGAATTGATCGATTTGTAAAACGTGTATAGAAGAGTTTTTATCATCCGCTCCTACATAAAGTTCTATTAGGACTGGTTCACCGTAAGTGCCTCTTAAAATGCCAATCAATTCCTCTACAGTCATATTGGGCACAGACCACTCGGGCTCAATAACCGGCCAGCCGCCCAAAGATTTCAGAACGTTTTTTAAGCGACCCTCACCGACTTTACGAATTTGGGCTGTAATTCCAAAAAAAAAAAAAGATTATAAGAATATCCTTTATCCTTAGACTATCATCACTTACGTATGTCTATACAGCTTTTGTAAAACATTTTCGCCTTTATAGTTGCCTGGTTATCTTCATCGTTGATGGGCTCTTCTAACACACCCTTCAGTATGACCTGTTGTTGATCGGCTAAAACCTTAAATTTAAAAGTTTTCATTTTTAAACTGAATAAATAAGATTTCACACGTAACCCACCTCAAATGTGCTTATTGAACTTCGATCTTCTGGTATTATGTGCACTTTATTCCATGTGCCACAGGCGTATTGAAAAAAGTTCTCACATGGATTGGCCGTTGTGTCCATGGCGGATAGTAAATAAGCCGCTACAAAAAAAAAAAAAAATTGTTACAAACTATATTTGATAAAATCATTTGAGGGTTTTCTGTCGGGTCCACCATCTAACGTTTTTTTTTTCAACTAGTGCTTATTTCATGACTGGTAACACTCGTGTCTGATTTGACAGATAAATAGTTTTATCCTTCCGCTGAACGAATATGGACCATCCAATGCGTTTTCGCTTCGCTAAGTGGGCCTGCGATCGACTTACAGAACTTCCTGCACTTTAAAATGATCGAATGTGCACGATCTACGACCTCTGCAAATATTAAACAATTTAGTCGCCCTGGCTATCCCAAAATCCTAACATCCTACTGTCATTAATGATTAACTTTGTTCTTGCAGCTACGCATTCGACAAACTTGAGTTTCTATTTTCTACTAAAATCGAAATTTCTGAGGTCCAGTACTTCAGGTTCCTGTAAAAGAATTTCCCAAACATTTCCATTCGCATGTCTTCACAGCTTCGCTCCTTATGATGACAGCTCCTGCATATTTTGAAAGCAGACATGCGTACGATCGCGTAGTGATCTGTAATTGTTCTGAAAAGCGTTGATCCGTCCTCCTCACAAGAGTTCACCAAATTCTTGGGTTTTTCATGATGATGTTTAACTGCTATTGCGCTCCCCACAAGTACATTTAAAAGTTCTACCAAGAGATTAGGTTAGGTTAGGTCGGAGTGATAGCTCTGATATCACAAAGCTCACTTGAGCACGCATAGCGGCCCGTTGTGAAGCCACAGGCGAATGCAGTCGATGTACTCCTCACAAGAGTTCATCAAATTCATGGGTTTTTCGTGATGATGTTTAACTGCTTTTACGCTCCTCACAATTACATTTAAAAGTTCTACCAAGAGATTACAAGTTGCACTTTGCACTTCGAAAATACACACAGGCGACATGTCGTCTAGTACAGTCGTGGGAAATTTAATTTCTTTTTAATTTAACATACGTGGGTTGGTATTTGTAAAGCTAGTAGATCCTGTAACACTAATCAATTGTACTTTCACTTAGGTACTGGCCTCCCAGATCCACCAAACAACGGCTCTGACATTTCAAACTACATTTTCCTTAAAGAAAAAAGTACGCAATTCTTTCAATGGAGGAGAGTCCGTAAACATAGCGTGTCCTATTTCATCTCTATTCACTAATGTGGTTCTGTGTACTGATCTGTGTACATAAACCACATAAACCTTCTAAAGGCCATCCTCAGATGCCGAATAAAATTTCGCCTCTAGGTTAGCCTGTGAAACAGTTGTCATCGTTCAGAAATTCTGCCTTCGTTCGGTGATCACGTAGTCCTATAGCAGAATTAACGAAATTGTTGCGGGCGACATGTTTTACTATGATTTTATGAATTTTGAAGTAAATAATCCAGCCAGAAGTCAACTGATGACCAGCAGAGGATAACTCTAACACCAAAAGTCATTGAAAGGGTAGACAATGCCAATCCTTAGGACATTTGGGATTGAATGGGTAACTACAGCAGCTTAAAGCATTTCTTCCGAGACATTGTTTGTAAGCAAAAAGTGGTGGTGATTGATTCTCACAACGTTAAATAATGTGAGCAAAAATCGATAACTATAACATGCAACAAGAGGTGGCAACCCTTTCATTCCAGATCTTGCTACAGTAGGCTAGTAAGCCTTTACGAGGGTTTTGGCAACCCTAGTGTTGCAATCTGCCAACTGACAGCTTTATCGTAAAGCTTGACATTTTTGAGGTTATACGTATTCGAACGTTTTGACATACGAGCGCTATTTGTGTTGTTCACAGTGACATAAAAGTTTCATCTCGCCCAAAAAATTGAATTAAATCGTGAACATTTTCGTGCGATTATTTTTTACAACTTTCGACGTGGATTAACTCAACAACGGTGCATCGATGAACTTAATTTCATTTTTGGCGATGAAGCTCCACCAAGGACCAGTGTTTATCGATGGTATGGTGAATTCGTGGTCGTAGTTCACTCTAAGACGAATTTCGTGAAGGTCGTCCAAAATCAATTGTTGTTCCGGAAACCATTGATGCTGTGCGCCAACTGATATTGCAAGATCGTCATGTGATCTATCGTGAGATTGAGACAACCTTAGGAATTAGTGGGACCAGCATACATTCAATATTGCATGAATATTTGACCGTCAAAAAAATTTGTTCGCGTTGGATCCCACACAATTTGTCAATCGCTCAAAAAAAGGCTCGTGTCGATTGGTCGAAAGAAATTCTCTAAAAATACGATCGCGGTGCTTCGAAACACGTCTATGACATCGTGACAGGTGATGAATCGTGGATTTACGCGTATGAGCCCGAAAGTCAACAGTAGCCGACTGTATGGGTGTTTCAAAATGAGCCAAATCCAACAAAAGTTGCTCGCGCAAGCAAATGATCGCCTGTTTTTTTCAGAAAAACTGGACATGTCGCAATCGTACCACTAGAACAACGCAGAACAGTCAATTCTGAGTGGTACACAACCATTTGTTAGCCAGCTGTGTTTAAAGAAATCAGGAAAACCAACCGCCGAAGACGGATCACTCTTCACCACGACAATGCGAGCTCTCACACATCGGCTCAAACAACTGCATTTTTGAGCACTCAAAACATCGATTTGATGAGTCATACGCCGTATAGTCCTGACTTGGCACTGAATGACTTCTTTTTATTCCCGTACGTAAAAAATAAAATGAGAGGTCAACGTTTTTCGACACCTGGAGAAGCGGTTGATGCGTTCAGAATGCATGTTTTGGAAATACCTCAATCAGAGTGGCAAAAGTGCTTCGACAAGTGGTTCAAACGCATGCAAAAGATCTTAATGGGGAATATTTTGAAAAACAATAAAGCGATTTTCGATGATTAATATTTGTTTTTGTTCCCTAACCCCGAAATATAAAAGGCAACATACATACATAATTGGCCATTACAACCCTTCAGTCAGGATTACGGCCTAGCTTCTCACACCACTCATGTTGTGTGCGTTAATTGTATACGTGAGTGGCGGGACCTACAGTTTAAAGTCGACTCCGAACGACAGAATTTTGAGAAATTTTTCATGGCAGGTTTATTTTACTCTCAGAGTTTTTGCCAGAAATCTGCTGAGAGGAAGTCGCCGAAGAAATATTTTTTTTTTCATATTTCATTTTTGATGTCTGACCTGGTATACGAACCCGGACTTTACGAATAGTAAGCCAACACACTACCTACTACACCACGGCGACTTTCATATAAAAGGCAAGCCCTATGTTAAAACTTGATTAATGAAACGGGCATAAAATCAAGAAAAGAAACTATAACATGTAACAAGAGGTGGCAACCCTTTCATTATAGATCTTGCTACAGTAGGCTAGTAAGTCAATAGAAAAATATTTGAAAGAACTTGATTGAAGAAACACTGTTCAGGTGCTGCACAGGGCATTAAAACATACGAATAGAATGTTATGTGACACAAGAGAACATCGCAGAGAGGTGAAAAAACGATTGGAAGCTATAATATTATGTTATGGTACCCCTGAATTCCATGTATGGTTACTTTTACAGAAATTTTTATACAGTTTACAGGGAAAAACTTTAATTACAATATTTTTAAAGTGAAATAATAAACTTACCCGTTCTCACACATTCCTCCGATAAACAAATATCATCTCTATCGTACGTTAAACCTGTAATAAAACAACAAGAAATAAAGGAAAATTCATTATTTTCTAAACACACTATTTGAACTGTTAAAGGAGATATTAAATGTTTGCAATCCAGTATGATGACAGAACAAAAATCAAACCAATATACCCCAGTACATATATGCCATGTTCGGAAGTTACTCATTTTTTAAAACTCATTCACATAGTTCAACAGTGTTATACACTTGAAGTTTTTTAATGAACCCCGTAAATAACCCATGCAGACCACTCTTTAAACCCCATACACCTTCAAACACACAGTAACACTGTTATTGATATCATATCACCATTGTACGTCATTGTTGCATGACAATATTTACTGGAAATAAAGGGTCCGCCAAATAACTTTTTTTTTTGAAAATGCTTTAAAAAAAAACTACTGAATATTTTCTCAAATTTCTTTTTTTTATTTGAAAGTACAATCCTTCTGGTTAATAATGGAAAATAATTTCATTCAAATGGCAGAGTTTTTGCCAGAAATCTGCTGAGAGGAAGTCGCCGAAGAAATACTTTTTGTATTTTATTTTGATGTCTGGCCTGGGGCTCGAACCCTGGCTTTTCGTCTAATAAGCCAACACCCGCTAAAACTTAACGTTAAAACTGATTTTTTGTGGAAAATTTATTTTCTCAAGAGAGGTAATGGAAGGAAAAAAATTCTCCACCAAGAATTCCTACCACCAAACCAACGCCACCATGAGAAGAACGGCGCATTAAATCTGGCCAAGGCTGGATGAAGGGCGCACAATGGGTCTGCTTAAACTATAAAGGGGAGCGCTCAGTGTGGTTGTCGGGGTCATTACGGGGCTTTGCATTATAGGTACGCATGCAAGGCGCATTGGTCTTGTTCACCTTGTTAATGATTTCTGCGGTAGCCGCAGAGATGACGAAGAGGAGGAGACTGTCCTTCACCTGCTGGGTACATACTCGGCTCTTTGTCAGAGGAGAAAGATGTGCTTAGGTGATTACTAAAGGGTCCGCCAAATAACTTTTTTTTTTAAATGCTTTAAAAAAAAACTACTGAATATTTTCTCAAATTTCTTTTTTTTTATTTGAAAGTACAATCCTTCCGGTTAAAACTGGAAAATAATTACATTCAAATGGCTGCCTCGGCTGGCCATGCAGTAGCCTATACCAGAAGATGCCGATTTTGGCAAAAAAAAAATCATCTTTTCAGATGAAGCTCATTTTGATCTTGGCGGGTATGTAAACAAGCAAAATTGTCGCATTTGGGACGCAGAAAACCCGCACGCATACATTGAAAAGCCGACGCACCCAAAACGAGTCACTGTTTGGTGCGGATTTCGGTGCAGAGACAGAATTGGGCCATTTTTCTTCGAAAATGAGCAAGAAGTGGCCGTTACAGTCAATGGCGATCGTTATCAGGCCATGTTGAGCGAATTTTTGTTCACAAAAATTGAAGAGGAGGATATTGGCAATATTTGGTTTCAACAGGACGGCGCTACGTGCCACACAGCCGAAGATACACTGATGTCGTTTGGCCACCTCGGAGCTTCGATTTGACACCGTTGGACTATTATTTGTGGGGTGCCGTCAAAGATAAGTGTTACGCCGACAAGCCAGAGACAATTGACACTGTAAAGGACAATATTCGTGAAGCCATTGGTGAAATACAGCTGCACACAATCGATAATGTGCTTACAAATTGGAACGATCGTGTAGGCTACTGCATGACCAGCCGAGGCAGCCATTTGAATGAAATTATTTTCCATTATTAACCGGAAGGATTGTACTTTCAAATAAAAAAAGAAATTTGAGAAAATATTCAGTAGTTTTTTTTTAAAGCATTTTAAAAAAAAAAGTTATTTGGCGGACCCTTTACATTCTTGTGTCCGTCCCGCTTCGTCTAACATTTCGAGAGAAAGTTAAAAAAAAAAGTCATTCTTAACCGATGTTAATTTCAAATGGCGTACAAAGTCAATATATTTTCTCTATGTTGCTCTGATAATAATTGACTTCCTGTGTACCCCTGCTCCTGCTCCAGCTCCTGTTCCTGTTGCTCATTTTAAAATGAAATATTTCTTCAACGAGTGAGAAAACATCAGTCAATGCATGGCCAGAAATATTAAATGAATGGTAGGAACCTATTCAATATGAACGAACTACAAAGGACATACATACATACATGTTGAATGAGTTTCAGAAGAATGAATGAAAGAAAAAAAATGAAGAAGAAAATTATTTAAAAAAACAACAACAACAACAAATTGAAAACACCATTAGCCTGGCATATAATCGAATTGAAAATCGATAAGTTTAAAACAATTATTTACATTCAAAAAAAAAGAAAAATAAATCGAGTAAATTACGTAAATAAAATTAATTGTTCGGCGCATAAAAACATATGCTGGAATATCCTTGCACTAATGTTTAAGGACTTTTGGTCAAAAGTACGCTCTCACGTCTCCCTTCTTCGCATATGTGACGTTGGTTTAGGTAGGTAAAGTAGGTAGAGGCGACTGCCATCCAAGAGAATCGGATGAACACATTGTGTTATCACAGTTTTCCGCAATCCCCTAGCCTCGAAACCACTCGGAACACCTGATGAAGCGATTTAAACTGCCAATGTCAATCCTTGATTTTTTGAAAATGTTTAAAAAAAAAAATACTGAATATTTTCTCAAATTTCTTTTTTTATTTGAAAGTACAATCCTTCCGGTTAATATTGGAAAATAATTTCATTCAAATGGCTGCCTCGGCTGGCCATGCAGTAGCCTACACGATCGGTCCAATTTTTAAGCACATTATCGATTGTGTGCAGTTGTATTTCACCAATGGCTTGTCGGCGTAACACTTGTCTTTGACGGCACCCCACAAATAATAGTCCAACGGTGTTAAATCGCAGCTCCGAGGTGGTCAAACGACATCAGCTCTGCGGCTGATAATGCGATCTTCAAAAATAGGGCGCAAAACATCGAGTGTAGCTTCGGCTGTGTGGCACGTAGCGCCGTCCTGTTGAAACCAAATGTTGCCAATATCCTCCTCTTCAATTTTTGTGAGCAAAAATTCGTTCAACATGGCCCGATAACGATCGCCATTGACTGTAACGGCCACTCCTTGCTCATTTTCGAAGAAAAATGGCCCAATTATGCCCTTGGACCAAAATCCGCACCAAACAGTGACTCGTTTTGGGTGCGTCGGCTTTTCAATGTATGCGTGCGGGTTTTCTGTGCCCCAAATGTGACAATTTTGCTTGTTTACATACCCGCCAAGATCAAAATGAGCTTCATCTGAAAAGATGATTTTTTTTTTGCTAAAATCGGCATCTTTTGGTGTAGGCTACTGCATGGCCAGCCGAGGCAGCCATTTGAATGAAATTATTTTCCATTATTAACCGGAAGGATTGTAAGAAATTTGAGAAAATATTCAGTAGTTTTTTTTTAAAGCATTTTCAAAAAAAAAAGTTATTTGGCGGACCCTTTACAAAAAATCAATGAAAGAAATGTTAATAAAAAGCAAACTATGTGAAACGGCTATTAATCGGACAGAATAGGACCAAGAGAAAACGTTTACAAACACGCAACATTAGCAACATACTCTTGTTAATAATATTTCCATTCAGCTTTAGATCTAGTAAATCCGCCATCGTATATATCATCATATTATGCCCCATCTTAAAGAATACCCATGAAATTAATTTCCATTATTAACCAGAAGGATTGTATTTTCAAATAAAAAAAGAAAATATTATTTGAGAAAATATTCAGTAGTTTTTTTAAAGCATTTTCAAAAAAAAGTTATTTGACGGACCCTTTAGTAATCACCTAAGTACATCTTTCTCCTCTGACAAAGAGCCGAGTATGTACCCAGCAGGTGAAGGAGAGTTTCCTCCTCTTCTTTATCTCTGCAGCTTCCGCAGAAATCATTTACAAGGTGTCCAAGAACAATGCGCCTTGCATGCGTACCTATAATGCAAAGCCCCGTAATGACCCCGACAACCACACTGAGCGCTCCCCTTTATAGTTTAAGCAGACCCATTGTGCGCCCTTCATCCAGCCTTGGCCAGATTTAATGCGCCGTTCTTCTCATGGTGGCGTTGGTTTGGTGGTAGGAATTTTTGGTGGAGAATTTTTTTCCTTCCATTACCTCTCTTGAGAAAATACATTTTCCACAAAAAATCAGTTTTAGCGGGTTAAATTGAATCGCACAGCCCTATCTTGCAGTCGCCGTGGTCTAGTAGGTAGTGTGTTGGCTTATTAGACGAAAAGCCAGGGTTCGAGCCCCAGGCCAGACATCAAAACAAAATACAAGAAGTATTTCTTCGGCGACTTCCTCTCAGCTGATTTCTGGCAAAAACTTTTCAAAAATCTGTCGTTCGGAGTCGACTTTAAACTGTAGATCCCACCACACATGTATAAAATTAACACACACAACAAAGGTGGTGTGAGAAACTAGGTCGTAATCCTGACTGAAGGATTGTAATGACCAATTATGTGTAGTCCTATCTCTTGCAGTATCGTAAATCTCAAGATGTGTTTTGCTCGACTCCGGCTTAAGGATTCTACTCCGGTACGGCATAATCACCCCCAACTTTTTTATTTATTTCATTGTACGTTCCCCGTTGCCTAAGTACGAAAGATCCCCGTTGCTAATTGAATGGCAACAAAGCTCTTGCTGATGAATATCTGAAATTATTTTCCGTTACTGTGTTCGATACTAGCCGGTCTTCACTTCCGGTACAAGAGAATAGAGGTTATACTCGTCTTTAATATTCTAAGTTTGGTTCAAGGAGTGCGCCTTAGAATTTCAACTAAACTCATCCCTTGCGAATAACTCACATCCTCTACACTTTATCAATCCCCTTAGTCTTCCTTATCTACTATCACATCATTTGTGCACATTTTTTTGTTCAGTGTATGTTACTGATATGAATCCATGTAATATTTCAAGAAAGGCAATGGAATGAAGGAAGAAAAAAGGATATTTTCTTCGTTATTGAAAATAGCAACACAAAATAAAAAAAATTGAAAAGAATAACAAGAACATGAGTTTCATTTCCAATAAGACACGTTTCAAGTAGAAACGTTCTAAGAAAATAAGTTAATTTTCATTGGAATCGAAGGCAAAAAGACAACATAAAACATTTACTATGAAGTCGAGGAGAACAAATAAAAAAAAAAATAAAATAAAAATTGTTAAACGGAAGCTTGTTAAAATGGTGTCAACTCTTAAAGAGATACAATGGTGGGTGTAAAAATAGCATAGACAATCTTAATCAAACTATAAGAATAATCCCGTATTTTCCAATTGAAATAAGTGCCATTGTTACGGTGTATTTGTGACTGATAATGATAAAAATAATTTATTTACATTTTTATTCGTTAAAATTTTGTGTTCTGCTATATTTTTAATCATATCTGCGACTGTTGTTACATGCATATAAATTGTTTGCTGAGAATCAATTAATTTTTATACACCAACCCACAATATCACCCTACAAATTCTCACACACATACGCATAAACATATATACACAGACATTCGTGTTGAAAGTAGTCATATCATTTCATTTAAAATTCTATTCTAGTAGTTGGTCATACATAATTGCCGGCAGTGCATTAAAAGAATCAATTCTCTCCTTCCTAATCGTTCTCTAGCATTAGTCAATCAATTTTACCAACGTAAGAATGGTTAAGTCGCCGTAATCTAGTAGGTAGTGTGTTGGCTTATTAGACGTAAAGCCAGGGTTCGAGCCACAGGCCAGACATCAAAACAAAATACAAAAAGTATTTTTTCGGCGACTTTCTCTCAGCAGATTTCTGGTAAAAACTCTGAGAGTAAATAAAATTGCCATGAAAAAGTTTCTCAAAAATCTGTCGTTAACACACACAACAAAGTGGTGTGAGAAACTAGGTCGTAATCCTGACTGAAGGGTTGTAATGACCAATTATGTATGTATGTATGTAAGAATGGTTTAGAATGCCCTCAATACTTGAAGTAGTCATCACTGATTGCAATTACATGAAGTCCCTTTCGCCAACTTGAGAATTTCCAACTTCAACCAGTCGGCCATAATTGCCAATTTTATCTAGGAGACATAGTGAAGCATAGGGAAGCATAGGCAGAAAGCAAATAGAGGCATTCGGACGATTGCAATCAGTATGGAGAAATTCACAAATGTAAATCATACTTGTGTTAAGCGGAAAATCGAGCATTTATCGATTGATATTTATCCACAAATACCTCAGCATCATGTGTAAAAATGTTCACAGAAATCTGGAACTTAATCAATGAGGAACTTATTTGGAAGGAAATTAAATTAGAAAAGCGAAGGTGAACCTGATAATATTACAACGATGACGCAAGAGTGTAATAAAAAAAATAAAGAAGCTGCCGTCTGTTAAAGTAAGAAATATGATAGGCTCGTAAGTAAAGGGAGTTTTTTATAGAGGTATAGAATTTTAAGTTGGCATTACTTTTCAAGATGGCGACCGATTTAACAGCTGTCAAGTGATTCATTCTCAGTTTGGTTTGGCAATTCATCATGAATAGACTCACGCCTGAACAGCGCTTGCAAATAGTGCAATTTTATTTCGAAAATAATGGTTCTGTGCGGAAAACGTATCGCGCACTACGTCCATTTTATCGTCGAAAAAATCGTCCATCAGAGCAGTTAATTCGATTAACCATGGAACGTTTTCGCACCACGTTTACTCGTGCGAAAGTAAAGCGTAGCATTGAGGAAGACCCGAATGAGTCCATCCGCCATCGAGCACAGGAATTGGATCTGTGTCCATCCACTTTATGGAAGATTTTGCGGAAGGATCTTGGTTTGCGTGCTTACAACATCCAACTCGTGCAAGATTTGAAGCCAAACGATCATCAAGTAAGGCGTAGATTCGTCGAATGGGCCCAAAACGAGATTACCGTTGTTCCCGATTTTCATAAGCGAATTTTGTTTAGCGATGAAGCGCACTTCTGGTTGAATGGCTACGTCAACAAACAAAACTGCCGCATTTGGAGTGAAGGTAATCCTCAAGTGTATGTGGAAACACCGTTACATCCAGAAAAACTGACTGTTTGGTGCGCTTTATTGGATGGTGGAATCATTGGTCCGTACTTTTTCAAAAACGATGGTGGCCAGAACGTTACAGTCAATGGTGATCGGTTTAGAGCCATGATTACTAACTTTTTCATTCCTGAATTGAATAACCATGATGTCCAGGAGATGTGGTTTCAACAAGACGGCGCAACATGTCACACAGCTCGTGTCACAATAGATTTATTGAAAGACACGTTTGGTGACCGCCTAATTTCACGTTTTAGACCTGTAAATAGGCCTCCAAGATCTTGTGATTTAACACCGCTAGACTACTTTCTGTGGGGCTATGTAAAGTCATTGGTCTATGCGGTAAAGCCACAAACGCTTGACCATTTGGAAGACAACATTTGACGTATTATTGCCGATATACGACCACAAATGTTGGAAAAAGTCATCGAAAATTGGACGTCCAGATTGGACTACATCCGCGCCAGCTATGGCGGTCATATGCCAGAAATCATATTTAAAATGTAATGTCACAAGATTATCTTTCGGATAAATAAAATTCATGTCAATCGAATAATCCATCGTTGTTTTATTGCAACTTAAAGTTCTATACCTCTATAAAAAAACACCCTTTATAAGTATCACTAACTTATGCTTCATCCATTTGGAAACAAAAAAATTCAAAAAATTCAAGTTATCGACAAAATAAATTCAAGTCATCGACACCAGAAATGGAAGCCATCCACAAAAAAGCAAGTCATCGCAAAAAAGATTGCAATGCTACAATTTTGCCCGCTTTATGTAGAAAACTGTTTGTTGCTCTTTTAAAGAAAACAATTAACTTCGTCGCATATATCTTCGGTCCCAAGTAACGCCCGATCGTAAGGAAAACTGGAAAACTGTGAAAACTGTGAAACCCTTGGTACTATGGCTATCCTGCTCTCTGAGCTCATTTTACTCACAAGTCCATTTTTTATCCGATTTAGCACCATTTATGCAGAGTATTTTTTTTTGCTCATTTGAAGAAAAAAATTAGCTTTGCCGCCTATATATCTAGTCCCAGGTAATGGCCGACCATAAGGACATTTATTTTGGAATCCTTGGTACCACGGCAATCCAGCCCCCAGGTCTACTCAACCCTACAAGTCCATTTTTTTATCCGATTTAGCACCATTTATGCAGAGCATTTTTTCTGCTCATTTGAACAAAATAATTAGCCTCGTCGCCTAAATCTCTGATTCCAAATAACACCCGACCGTAAAAAAACATGTTTTGGAATCCTTGATAACGTGGATATATAGTGGGACACCTGCTGCAGGTCCCATTTCTTCATAATATCGATCATCCTTCAAAGACCATGTAAACAGAGTGAATGTTTTTAGTCCGATTTCTTAAATTCCAAAATTAATTGGGCTGTACCGCTAATTGAGTTATATTAAGCCCACCTTAGCTTATATTGAATTACTTGAATATCGAATGCAGATTAGATCTGTGACTGTGGAATAAAGATAATGCTACTATCCGAGAAAAACAAAGACGCAGTAGAGAAGTTCTTTAAAGCAGTTAATAAATTACAGTGAATAGGAGGCTGGTAGTCGCCGCCGTCTAGTAGGTAGTGTGTCGGCTCATTAGGCATAAGGCCACGGTTCAAACCCCAGGTCAGCCATCAAAACGAAATACTTCCTCTCAGTAGATTTCTGGCGAAAACTCTCAGAGTAAATAGAATTGCCATGAAAAGTTTTTCAAAAATCTATCGCTCGGAGTCGACTTTAAACTGTAGGTCCCGCCACTCATGTATAAAATTAACGCACACAACGTAAGTGGTGTGAGAATGTATGCGCGTATGGACAGGAGGCCGGGGGAATTGCAACATTATAAGACTCCGACTTATAGTTCATGGATTATTGTGCTTGGGAGGAAGGTAAGTTTAGGAATAGATCTTCTCTTTCTTATAATGTAAATAAAAACCTACCACTCTTTCTCCCTACTATGATCGATATTCTTAGTTGCAACACAATACACCTCACATCGCACGCAATTGATTTTCAATGATTTCATTCATTTACAAACTGCAAAGTAAACATTTTCTCACGTGTATCATCGATATTCTAAATAAGACGTTTTGCACTCTCTATGAAAACAAAATAGATGACAATAACAACAACAACAATCAATAAAGAAAAATGCTCTCCCTTTCTCTCTCTCGCTCGCTCTGTTCCGTTTCTTTGTGATTATTATTGTGTTTGTAAAGTGTACAAATATACAAGTATATGTGTATGTGTAAGGGTACGTTAAGAGTTCGAGATGGGTTGAATGAGTTTCTCTTTATTTTTGTTTTGTTTTGTTTTGTTTTGTTTCATTTTGTTTTCTTGTTGTTGTTGTTTTTTTTTCTGTTTTCTTTTGCAACTTAATAATCGAGTTAACGATTTGTGTCATAAACTTACGATATGCACAGGATATAGTATGTATATGAATGCATGTAAATGTGTTAGTGTTGTGTGTATATGTGAGTGTGTTATGTTTATTTTAGTTTTAAGCATAACTGTTTTATATGTCTATGTATGTGTATGTGTTTATGGTATAATTGTAGATGTGATGATGATGACAAAAAGGAAATGAAAATGTTGAAAAAAGGTTTCCTTTTTTTTTACTGCCAGCCTAACTGACTTGACTGGCTGCCTGTTGCTCATGATAAGACATGAAAGGAAATTGTATATTTTTTTGTTGTTATTGTTAGTGCTGTTGTAGCCATATTATGAAAGCAATGCATAGAGCATTAATATAAAGACACAAAGTTGATGAAGAACAAAATATTGTGGATGGAGACAGAGAGACAATATAGAAAGAAAATAATCATAAAAAAAAGTAAATAAAATGAATGGATGATGATAACACAAATACAAATACAAATAAAAGGACAATCATAAATATTTACAGAAACTACCAGTGATTTGAACAAATGCAGAAGAGACAGAACAGACTAAACACACAAATGCAACACCTACACACTTGCACACATACACACACTGACTGGCATTAAACCAAACTGAACAATTCATTTAATCGCCACAGATGCATACATACACACACACACACACAAATTAATTTTAATACCCTACATCAAGCGACCTCTTCAACATCGTCAAGTAAATGGTTTTGCAGCAGGAGAGGGAGTTTGTCGCTGTGGCACTATATTCTACAAAAGTGTCCAGTTGCATACAGAAGTCGCCGTAGTCTAGTAGGTAGTGTGTTGGCTTATTAGACGTAAAGCCAGGGTTCGAGCCCAAGGCCAGACATCATGACAAAATAGAAAAAGTATTTCTTCGGCGACTTCCTCTCAGCAGATTTTTGGCAAAAATTCTGAGAGTAAATAAAATTGCCATGAAAAAGTTTCTCAAAAATCTGTCGTTCGGAGTCGACTTTAAATTGTGGGTCCCACCACTCATATATAAAAAATTAACACACACAACATAAGTGGTGTGAGAAACTAGGACGTTGTACAATGGGTCAATTCGACCTTCGGGTGCTGTACTTGTCTTAATTGACAAGTACACGTCCTCTAACCTAACCTAACCTAACAAACAGCTTTCCACGGGATAACTTGGAACCTTATTAACGCATTGAACAGACAGACTAATGAAAATATCTTGGTTATATTATCAAGCACTTCGTAACTCATCCGACTGATTCCAAAAAGAAATTCAATGTACGGGTTCTATGGCTTTATTGCTTAAAAATCGATACATTTCAGAAGCAGAGTGTTAGCAAAATTTTGCTCATTAATTACAATGTTTGCGAAGTCGCTGTAGTCCTGAAGGTAGTGCATTCTCATTCTTAAAATTAACCCATTAGGGCCTAAATAAACTAATGCTACGAGAAGTCGGCGTACTCTGGTAGGTAGTGTGCTGGTTTATTAGACGTCATGCTCAACGGTTTAAACCCCAGGTCAGACATCAAAACGAAATTTGAAAAAATGCCTCCGTGCTTCTGACTGCCACGAAAGCATGGAGGGTATTACAACGTATCGCTGATGATGCCTTGGTAGTATTCAAGAGAAACGCGCTACGCATGATCTCTGGTACAGTGAGAGTTGGCAATGATTTTCGGATTCGAACCAACAATGAGCTGTATGAGCAGCTCAACGATATGGGCCTTGTCTAGTGAACTAACTTCCAGCAGCGACTCTAGCTCATCTATGCCGTTCAGATGAAAGAGAATATGCCAGCGAGACAGACTTTTGATGATGTTTGCCTTAGAAAGACCAAGTTAAGGTAGCCCTGTCTCTATCGATGTCTAGAGATGCCTGTAAGGGAGTAGTAAGTGTTGCTAACGCCAATTTAGTAAGTAAATAAGAGATAAGCTTGATGCTCTAGGAAATCAATCATACATACATACATACATAATTGGTCATTACAATCCCCTTCAGTCAGGATTACGACCTAGTTTCTCACACCACTTACTTATGTTGTGTGTGTTATTTTTATACATGAGTGGTGGGCGACCTACAGTTTAAAGTCGACGCCGAATGACAGATTTTTGAGAAACTTTTCATGGAAATTTTATTTACCCGCAGAGTTTTTTGCCAGAAATCTACTGAGAGGAAGTCGCCGAAGAAATACTTTTTGCATTTTGTTTTGATGTCTGGCCTGGGGCTCGAACCGTAGCTTTACGTCTAATAAGCCAACACACTACCTACTAGACTACGGCGAGTACAAGGAAATCAAATCATCTCTGTCTTATGCAGTGGTTAAGATATTTCTTTACCTTGTTTTAGTTTTGTTTTACAAATAAACAGGTGACTGATTTATAGAGCACATCTTAGGGTGACTTAAACTATTTTTATTTGTTTTTTTTTCTTTTTGCTAAGATATCTAAGGAGTTGTGGGTGTTAAATGTTGGCCATTTTGAATACAAACTTTTAAATAGTTTTTCCTTTCCTCCTCATTCCGTTTTCATGGCTTACTTTTAATTGCTTTGGCCGCTTTTAAAAGGAATGACATTTTTCTACTTTTAATGGAAATTATTGATATTCAATTGTATGAGTATAAGTATGTATATATGTATGTATATGTAGGTGTGTGTTAAAATGTCAGGATTTTTTTTATTGAATTTTTAATAAAGAATTTCAAATAATTTTTATGTGATATTAAGATCGCTTAGCTCTCAAAATGCTGTCGCATTGTTTATCAACATTTTAATCATACGCCACCGTGTCTAATGACAATAAAAATAAAGAGTGTTAGATTTATTTAAATTTCTGTTTTCTACAATAACAACAAATAATTTGAAAAATATTTTTGTTAAGCGAGTGGAATACTACGATATCTACTATACCCATTATATTCTAACAAAGCTTTCGGAGTTTGAAGAGAGCTGATCAAAACTGGTCGCAAGCGGATGTTTACTAGCTAGTATATGTTGTAGATAATCAGGAAAACCTTACAAATTGTCAATGCTGACTTGGTCACCAACTAAGTTAACATTGTAATTACATAACATACATACAATTACTACCCTTCAGTCAGGATTACGAAGCTGATTCCGAATTACAAATTTTGGAGAAACTTTCCCTGGTAATTTTATTTACTCTCAGAGTTTTTGTCAGAAATCTGCTGAGGGGAAGTCGCCGAAAAAATATTTTTTCAAATTTCGTTTCTGATGTCTAACCTGGGGTTTGAACCGTGCGCTTACGTCTAATAAACCAGCACACTACCTACCAGAGTACGCCGACTTCTCGTAGCATTAGTTTATTTAGGACCTAATGGGTTAATTTTAAGAATCTATTGTATTTGATTGTATTTATGAGTACCCCATGTTCCGACTACTTAGTGAATGCACTACCTTCAGGACTACGGCGACTTCCCAAACATTGTAATTAATGAGACAAATTTTGTTAACACTCTGCTTCTGAAATGTATCGACTTTTAAGCAATAAAGCCATACAACCCGTAAATTGAATTTCTTTTTGCAATCAGTCTGATGAGTTACCAAGTGCTTGATAATCTAACCAAGATATTTTCATTAGTTTTTGAGAATTATTCTTCCAGTCTGTCTGTTCAATGCGTTAATAAGGTTCCAAGTTATCCCGTGGAAAGCTGATTGTTTCTCATTCTGTTTCCTACATGTACGAGGTGACCTCTCGAGTTTACATCCCTGACCGTTGTGGTGCGCACCTTTCAGTCTGCATGCAAATTTAAAATCGCCATATAAAAATTAATCCGGGCAAAAGATTGGTGACATAGCTTTAGCTTGTTACGAACGACATATAATGGGTGATTTTTTAAGAGCTATAGGAAAATTTTTCCAAATAAAACACATACAATTCAGAAAAATACGTGAAATCTTTATTTGAATCGATAGTACGGTCCATATAATTTAATGTTTGAAGATTATTTCATGCAAATGTTGACCGCGACTGCGTCTCAAATGGTCCATCCGCTTAGTCCAATTTTGGCATACTCTCTCCAACATTTCGGCCGGTATCTCACGAATAAATGCTTCAATGTTGTCTTCCAATACGTCAATTGAAGCGGGCTTGTCTGTATAGACATGAGCTTTAACATGAGCCCCACAAAAAGTAGTCTAAAGGCGTTAAATCGCACGATCTAGGCGGCCAATTGACCGGTCCCGAACGTGAAATAAAATATTCACCGAACTCGCCTCTCAATAAGTCCATTGTTATGCGTGCTGTGTGGCATGTGGCTCGGTCTTGTTGTAACCACATGTCGTGCAAGTCAAGCTCTTGCATTTTGGGAAAAAAAAAGTTGGATATCATTTCACGGTAGCGCTCACCATTCACAGTTACGTTACGATTCGCAGCATATTTGAAGAAGTACGGTCCAATGATGCCACCAGCCCATAAACCTTACCAAACTGACACCTTTTCTGGATGCATTGGTAGCTTTTGCAATGCTTCTGGCTGATCTTCACTCCAAAATCGAAAATTCTGCTTATTTACGTATCCATTGAGCCAAAAATGAGCTTCGTCGCTGAACACCATTTTTCGATAAAGAAATGGATCTTCGGCCAACTTTCCAAGAGCCCATTCACCAAAAATTCTGCGTTGCGGTAGGTCGTTCGGCTTTAATTCTTGCACCAGCTGTATTTTGAAAGGCTTCACACCTAAATCCTTCCGCAAAATTTTCCACGTTATTGAGTAACAGAGGCCCAATTGCTGCGAACGACGACGAATCGATAATTGATGATCATCATTAGCACTGGCCGATACAGCTGCGATATTTTCTTCAGTTCGCACTCTACGTAAACGTGTTGGTGGTTTAATGTCCAACAATGTAAATTTGATGCGAAATTTAGTCACAATAGCCCGAATAGCCGCTTCAACGCATTTTGATAATAAAATTCAATGATTTGCAAGCGTTGTTCGTTTGTAAGACGATTCATAGTTAAATTATAGACCAAACTGAAGATGTTTGACAGTGAAACAAAAAACACGAAACGTGCGTGAGCTGTTTAAACCAGTGTTGTCAAAAAGATAATGGCTAAAAAAATCACCCTTTACTTCCGTCTTTCCTTAAATAGAAAAGGACATTGACATATGATTCTGTAGAAATCATTTGCCAAGTTTATCGGCGAGTCTACCAAAAGGACAGTGTCCAGTTAGACTTGTTATTTTGGAATGGATGGCCATGCAATTTAAGGACAGAAGAGAGTCGGTCCTCTTCTAATTCATATGTAGGCACGTACCCTACTGCTGCCAAAGGGATTGAGCATCCTTGTAAAAGGAGGCATCGAGGCATCGGAATGAATACCTACACCCTGTAACATTTCGGACATTCTAGCCCCGTATCGGCCCTAGCCAGTTCATCCGCATTACAATTTTCAACGATATATCCGAATTCTTTGAATGATCTGGAATTTCACTGACTAAATTTCTTTTAATTATTAGAACATTACGTCTCAATGCGTAACGCCATAAGTTTATAAAAGTTTTTCTATTTCTGTTGTAATTTGTTATTTGAACTTGTCTTCTCAAATTCTCCGGTAGCAGATACCATCTTTATTATTAAACGAAAATAAAAATAAAAATTTGATTTAATTATTGTTTACAATAAAACATGACCATTTTTTTTTATTTTTTTGTTAATAAATTACGCGTTAATTTTCTGTTAAAGTTGAGTACTCCAGTAAAGCTTTTGTTTTCAAATTTCGAAGCGACGTTATCAATACAAATTCTGATTTCATATTTTATTTTATTATGGCCAGAGTGACACATAGACAGGATTAAATGTATACGTACATATGTACATACATACGAGTACGGGTGTAAGTACTAGAATAGAAAAATAAATGGATGGACAGATGGTTGAACGACTGGATAAACGTATTGACAGACAGGTACTTGATAAATAAACACACATCGTTATAAGTAATGATGGATCATCGGTGAAAACAGTTTTCTGACAAAACATTTCAAAAATTGAAGTTAAACAGTGATGTTTGAAAATATAGCACAAAACTTGATTGTTATTCAAAACAATTGAATAAAACTGTGTTCGCAAGGGAAGTATATATACCTCCGAAGTAGCTAAGATGTATGCAGCTAGAAAATGTGGGAGGATCGCACAAATTATCTGAAGGAAGCTCGATAGCATCATAAAGATAGCACAATTGCCCGAAGTATTAGGATATGGGATACATAAAATATTGTTAAGATAATGAAAAATCTAGATACTGGTGTTTTGCTATTACATCGCTTAATATTAAAATTATAAACAAAAGCTACAAAAACAAAACAATGCAAATAAATAAGGGTCCGCCAAATAACTTTTTTTTTGAAAATGCTTTAAAAAAAAACGACTGAATATTTTCTCAAATTTCTTTTTTTATTTGAAAGTACAATCCTTCCGGTTAATAATGGAAAATAATTTCATTCAAATGGCTGCCTCGGCTGGCCATGCAGTAGCCTACACCAGAAGATGCCGATTTTGGCAAAAAAAAATCATCTTTTCAGATGAAGCTCATTTTGATCTCGGCGGGTATGTAAACAAGCAAAATTGTCGCATTTGGGCCACAGAAAACCCGCACGCATACATTGAAAAGCCGACGCACCCAAAACGAGTTACTGTTTGGTGCGGATTTTGGTCCAGAGGCATAATTGGGCCATTTTTCTTTGAAAATGAGCAAGGAGTGGTCGTTACAGTCAATGGCGATCGTTATCCGGTCATTTTGAACGAATTTTTCTTCACAAAAATTGAAGAGGAGGATATTGGCAATATTTGGTTTCAACAGGACGGCGCTACGTGCCACACAGCCGATGCTACACTCGATGTTTTGCGCCCTGTTTTTTAAGATCGCATTATCAGCCGCAGAGCTGAAGGCGTTTGACCACCTCGGAGCTGCGATTTGACACCGTTGGACTATTATTTGTGGGGTGCCGTCAAAGATAAGTGTTACGCCGACAATCCAGCGACAATTGACGCTTTAAAGGACAATATTCGTGAAGCCATTGGTGAAGTACAACTGCACACAATCGATAATGTGCTTAAAAATTGGACCGATCGTGTAGGCTACTGCATGGCCAGCCGAGGCAGCCATTTGAATGAAATTATTTTCCATTATTAACCGGAAGGATTGTACTTTCAAATAAAAAAAGAAATTTGAGAAAATATTCAGTCGTTTTTTTTTAAAGCATTTTCAAAAAAAAAGTTATTTGGCGGACCCTTATTTATTTGCATTGTTTTGTTTTTGTAGCTTTTGTTTATAATTTTAATATTAAGCGATGTAATAGCAAAACATCAGTATCTAGATTTTTTATTTTCTTAACAATATTTTATGTATCCCATGTCCTAGTACTTCAGGAAACTGCGCTATCTTTATGATGCTATCGAGCTTTTTACAACAATAAACACTAGCACAAAAAATGGTAAACAAGTAAACAAAAATACAATAACAAATACCAGCATAAAAACTGGTAAACAAGTAAACAAAAAATATACCAACAACACTACAACGTAAGCAACGATGTTTACATTTATAGAGATTTCGAGAAGGCAAAGACATGAACGTTCGCCTTCAAGAACATTCATCAGACTGTTTACCCTGCCATATAAAAGGCAAGGCAAAGCAGGCGAGTGAGTTAGTAAAGTTCAATAAGTCTTGTGTGAAGACGCAGTGTGTTTGAAGGGAGTAATCGTGGTTTGAAGATCTCCGTTACAAAGATCTGTCGAATAATTGCCTGGTAATTGTTATTGTTTATGCAAAGGATGTAAACAGAGGAATAACAAAGAAGAGCAATTGTTGTTGTTTATATCAAGTTGTGGACAGTGGCACACAGAATTGTGCGAATAATAAACAAGTTTAATTAAAACAAATTTATTTTTATTTTATTTGCAATCTACAAGCTCATTATATTAAACGTTTTTAAAATATAAAAACATACATACATACATACATAATTGGCCATTACAACCCTTCAGTCAGGATTACGGCCTAGCTTGTCACACCACTCATGTTGTGTGCGTTAATTTTATACGTGAGTGGCGGGACCTACAGTTTAACGTCGACTCCGAACGACAGAATTTTGAGAAACTTTTTCATGGCAGGTTTTATTTTACTCCCAGAGTTTTTGCCAGAAATCTGCTGAGAGGAAGTCGCCGAAGAAATATTTTTTTTTTCATATTTCATTTTTGATGTCTGACCTGTGATACGAACCCGGGCTTTTTTACGAATAGTAAGCCAACACACTACCTACTACACCACGGCGACTTATATAAAAACATAACAATATGGAAAAGAAAGAGATGGCTTTAAAATTTCAAGAGCTTTGGAGTCTGAGCAGAAAACAAGATGAATTGTATTCATCAGTTGCCTGAAAACTGAGGGAGGTATTTAAACCGGTGGAACATATCGGGTACTAATCGTTTGGAACACATATGATTGCATACGATGTCTCATGCTGCTCGCAGTGGATACGGGCTCACGCGTGAACCGATCATCAACCAGACACTATAATGTTGCCAAAGCAGCAGGAGACTAATGCGTATCCTGGCTTCCCCCTAGTAAAATAATACCATAAGCAGTACTTATGCATCAATTGCGTATAAAATATTTCCCAATGTACCTATAATTCTGCCCACAACTGTGCAATAGTGAATAAAACATTGAAAACATTTTGACACTTACCTGTGGTGCTGATATTGTTGTTGTTGATATTTCGGCTTTTGTCTATTGTATGCGTTGCGGTTTGACAGCGATAATTGCCGCCAGCAAAATAAATTGCTAACGCACCAATGGCCGCCCCCAAAACCGTTAAGGCAACGGCTAAAACCAATAGTCTACATCGTAATGTGGATTCCTTGATTAACCATTCGCTCTGATGATGATGGTGGGATGATGTTTGCGGTGAATAGGCGACAGGGATATTATGCTGTAGGGTGGTATTGACAACGCCACTACCGGGAATTGTTTTACCACTATCGGCGTCCAAATAGACAACGGTGGGGTGTTTCAACGTATGACCTACATTATTGGCACATGGTAATAATGGTCTTTGTTGATGCTGCTGTGGCTGTTGCTGTGGCTGTTGCTGCTGTTGTGGTAATAGTGACGAGTGATGCATGACTTCTGTTGCTGACAATTCTGATTTGTTTTCAACACCTAATAGAGGTGATATTACTGTTGTTGGTGCAGCAGCATCACTATCATTGCCATCCTCTGTACTTTTAACATTGCCGCCACCACCACCAGCATCCACATTATTGGTACGTTTACTGGTTACTCCTGTAACTCCTGTGGTATTGCTGTTGGTGTTGGTTCCATGGCCATTGTTTTTGGTTATGTATGGTGTCCTTAGATAACCATTGTTTATAAGTTTATTCGTATTGTTATCCATTGGCATCTTCTTTTTCTGTTGTTGTTGTTGCTATTGCTATTGCTGTTATTGTTGTTTTTTCTCCCTCTTCAAGAACAGCTTGTTTGTTGTTTTATTGTTAATATGCTTGCGTGCTAGTTTCCAAATTGTTGTGGTACTGATTGGCCACTTGATTGAGTTTTCCAAAATTCATACGCTTGTTAGTTGCTGTTGTATATGTACATATGTGTATGTACGTGTACATGTCCTCCAACACCACGTTGTTAGTTAACTAATGATTATCCCTTAAGAAGAGTTTACAACATGTATTGTTAGTTGGTTGGCATGTATTTAAAATTGATTGTGATTGTTTTGTTCAGTTTTTGTTTAAATTTTAGTTGACTTGTTTGTGTTTTTGTTTTTTTATTTTGATTTTTCTAAAATACTTTCTTTTCGTAAAAATACATTCATTTTTGGTTTTTGTTTTGTCTTGAGTTTTCCTTTAAAGAGTTTTTTGTGTAGTTTTTTCCAATCATTTTTAGGCGAAAATCATTTTAAATTTATTTTTTTAGGTTTTTCATTTTATTTTGTTTAAAACGAACTGCGTACATTTTTGATTTTAATTATTTTTCTTTAATGAAATAGAAAGTTAAAATTAACAAACAAACATCGAATATATCAAGGAAATACTAATTCGACTGAGTCGAATGAACACGTGCTCCTTAATTCATCACTTAAGTACAAAGTTATGTTAAGTAAGGAGTGCACATAAAAAAATTTAGGCATTCTGCCTAATAGTGAAGCTCGCAGGTGTTAACCGTACTGCTTTTTAGCCTTAAAAGAAAATGAAGAAGGGAAAGACGGAAAAGAAAAGTAAAATAATTAAAAAATCTTTGAAGAAAAGTGCGCAAAATGTTAATATGGTCCGAGTCATTTGTCAAAAAAGGAGGAATAGAAAAATTACAGGCTAAAGAAAGAGCGAAAAGAATTTTTGTAGGAAAAATAAGTGCCGTTTAATGGACTTTTGTCTTTACTAAGAGCTCTATTAATACTGATATTTTTGTTTACGAGAGTCTTACAAATTTACTTACTTAATTGGTAATTACAATACTTTAGTCAGGCTTACAATCTACCTTCTCACAAATTTGATTCATTTGCAAAAGAAAGATGAGATAATGGCACCACTTTCAGAGAGATCAGACAGATCGGGCTTGATATGGATATACGTATTAAAATTTGTGTTAAGCTCGCCTAGATTCCACCTTAAGAACTTCAGTTATAAAAGAACACTGACCGTCTGTGGTTTATTCATAACGACTTCCGCAGAATTGAGAAAAGGAGAGGGCACTGTCCGGCACTTGGAAAACTAAGAAGAAGAAATCTTAGGCACCCAGAATTTACTGACAGAAGTTGTCTAGCAAAGAGCGGGAGGCCTGATATATGCCAACCGGGAGTTGTAATTATACCGGTCTTACAATGAGACGTTGTAGGGCCCAAGTAAGATATGCGCATAGAGGCGACTGTTAATAAAACTTATTCTAACCATAAAGTGTCTCATTTTTCTGGCCTGCCTTTTCCACTTGTCATATTGGAATATAGACAATTGAGTGGTATCATGCGAATCCACCAAATTCCACAGGACACAGTCCTGCAAAGATCCAAGGTATAAAAATCTTACTCAATAACGAAAAATAGTTTATTAGGGAGTGGAATACTGTACAAGAGTAAATAATGATAACAGACAACATAATAAAGTCCATAATGAGATACACATTGGAAATTCTTGGCACCTATTAGAGGCTAAGGAATACTCTTTTGAGCCTAAGGACCTAAAAAATAGTTTCTTTAATTTACATAAAGATTCAAATTAGACAACCATAAGTACAGTTTTTACAAATTTTTGCATGGGCACTCCTTAATTCATGTAAAGAAAATGAACTGAATGGTATAAACTGAATGATAGAGCTTTGAAGGCTGCGTATTTAATGGAATTATTATCTAGTCTAGTGAACCGATCAGTAAACACATTTTATTTATTGCCAAACATAATTTTAAATTATTTTAACGTATTTTTCATTTGTATTTATGGATCAATTACACACTTGTTGCATTAATTCGAGTAATAAATGCAAATATTTGAAATGCCTTCACAACATTCTTTTTGAATTCATAAAATAACGATTAAAACTTTAATATTTAATGCCGTCGCAAAACATAAATTTTAGAATTCAAATTGAAACCTATCAACTTATGCGTAACAACTTCACTTAATGCATAAATTCTTTAAATTAAGTGATAAAGATTTAAAAAAAAATTTTTTTAATTTTTTTAAAAAAATCGATAAATTATTGCAAAAAACACGTTGACCATGATTGATCATATTTTTTTTTTTAGTTTCTATATTTCTTTGATTCTACTACTCAAGTTAAATAAATTGATTGCAAAGTTTTAATAATTTTCGATTACGATTATGATAAATAATTGATTAAAAAACACTTAAAATTCGATTACTTGAAATATTTTTTTTTAAATATTTTATAATCGCTCCAATACTTATTATATTCGAACTTCTAAACCAATATATTGATTGATTTCAACAACAATAACAACAATAAAGTAAGAAATTTCTATTATCGTACGATATTCATTTCATAAATTTGAATTTCTGGTGGAGAGATAAACACATGCTGCAGCAATACGAAATTTATGATACAATTTATCGATAATATTGGTCGAGAGACAATAAAAATGTTTAGAACCTGCTCAACAGAAAATATTCGAAATATTATTGGCAGCGATCATTAATGACGTCAAACATTTATCCGCCAAAGTAGATTGCAAAAAAACAAGGGGGGCATAAATTTTGTTTAGAAAGTCGGTTCATAAATCACAGAGTATCGTTTAACTTTATCTAAAATTTTAATGAACCTGTTTTTTACAGAGCTATTAAGGTATACATTGTTTAAAATTTAATTAAAGTTTTACACTCTTTTTAATGACCTTGGATATGTACATATTAGCTGTTTTTACGTTTGCTTTTTTATTGTTAAAAATGCCTCAACTTTTTATTAAAACTTCAGAGTAGTGAAAAACATATTTTAAAATTTTTAATTCAAAATTTAATAGTTCCCAGTAATAGCCCCAACTGCATTTGATAGACCACCTAATTATTATGGATATTCCTTAGCCACTAGGTTTTACCAGTTGTCTTATGTAAAACATTTCATTCAGTGCCTTAATTTTCAAAGAAAATGTAAATCTCGGTCGCATGCAAAGTAAGTTCTGTCAAAAACAATCTACACTTTAGTCTTTTTCCCACTCCTCTCTGAATTCCAAAAATGTTTTAAAAATTTGAACGAACAGAATCGAACCTTAAATGGATAAGATATCCAGAGTTATACCCAAATTATTTTAAGTTTCTTATAAAAATGCCTTTCCTTAAATCAGCCCTTACACCTTTCTTTCTAAATTCAACTGGCCCGGGAATTGAAGGTAAACGATCATAGACAACGCTGTGTGTTTGGTGAATTGAGTCTGAAGTAGTTGCCAACTGACCCTAATTTTCTGGATGAATGAGTACGTAAAAAAGCAAATTTTTCGAATTTAGTGTGACTACCATCTTTTTCTTGTCTTAAATTGGATAATCTAATCTAATCGAAGTCGCCGTAGTCTAGTAGGTAGTGTGTTGGCTTATTAGACGTAAAGTCAGAGTTCGAGCCCCAGGCCAGACATCAAGACAAAATCAAAAAGTATTTCTTCGGCGACTTCCTCTCAGCAGATCTCTGGCAAAAACTCTGAAAGTAAATAAAATTGCCAAGAAAAAGTTTCTTAAAAATCTGTCGTTCGGAGTCGACTTCAAACTGTAGGTCCCAGAACTCGTGTATGAAATTAACACACACAACATAAGTGGTGTGAGAAACTAGGACATTGTACAATGGGTCAATTCGACCTCCGGGTACTGTACTTGTCTTAATTGACAAGTACACGTCCTCTAACCTAACCTAACCTTGGATAATCTAGACAACAAGGACGTCACTATTTGCCACACATCTCATGCCACATTGAATATTCTATACGACAAATTTGAGGGCATGATCATCTCACGTGGAGATGATGTGTATTGTTTACCGGGATTATGTGATTTTTTTTTTTTTTTTTTTTTTTTTTTTTTTTTTAAAACCAGAACTCAGGGGATGGCCCCTACTCATGCAATGCATTGTGCAGGTTTAGGAAAATAGATTATAGGAAGGTGGAAAGAGGGAGTAGAGTTTGTGGACATTTGATTTAAACTCAAGATGCGAACGGCAAGGAAACGAGTTGCTGCTAGGTGACTATATAATGGCCAGTGCTATACCTTCACCATTAGACAGTCTACAGCAATCGTCCCCAAGAAGCCCGCATCTTAAGGTTATTTATTTATTTGACCCTGTTAGCCATTTTCTTGAGAAGCGGTGGCGGACATTTAAACGGCCTTATATTCCACACATAATACGGAATAAAAACTTTCGATAATATCTCATGCACACTTTGTTCCATTTAAATTTAAAAATAGGAAGTAGACACATTATTGTCGTCCCAGATGAACATTTTATCATATACATAATTGGTCATTACAACCCTTTAGTTAGGATTACGACCTAGTTTCTCACACCACTTATGTTGTGTGCGTTAATTTTTATGCATAAGTGGCGGGACCTACAGTTTAAAGTCGACACCGAACGACAGATTTTTTGAGAAACTCTTCATAGCAATTTTATTTACCCGCAGAATTTTTGCCAGAAATTTGTTGAGAGGAAGGCGCCGAAGAAATATTTTTTAATATTTCGTTTAGTTGGAGATGAATGACCTGGGTTTTGAACCGAGGCCTTACGTTTAATAAGCTAACACACTACCTACTAGACCACGGTGGCTTCTAAATTTTCATCGTCTGTACTTATTTGCGTCAAGAATGGCGCAATTTCGTATCGTTTTACAGGGAATCCGGTCCATTAGATATTTTAATGTTAATTTATATGGAACCTAAACATCGATAACTATTTGGTGACGAATGTCTAGCTCCCTTACAACGACTTTACATTGATGATAACGATTTCAAAGACGTTTTTAGTGATTAATTGAGTAGAGTGGAAGGAGATCCACTAGTTAATAACAAACTATAACTACGTCGTCAAAAAAAACCTTTTTGTTTGAACAAACTTAATCAATGAGACAAAAATAATGGAAAGAAATTAACAACAGGAAGAAGCCAAATGTCTTGTAACAAACTTGTGCCTCTTAAACCAAAGAAAGGATAGGTTAGGTTAGGTCGTGTATTTGTCAATTAAGACAAGTACAGTAAGCAGAGGTCGAATTGACCCATTGTACAACGTCCTAGTTTCTCACACCACTTATGTTGTGTGTGTTAATTTTATACATGAGTGGTGGGACCTACAGTTTAAAGTCGACTCCGAACGACAGATTTTTTGAGAAACTTTTTCATGGCAATTGTATTTACTCTCAGAATTTTTGCCAGAAATCTGCTGAGAGGAAGTCGCCCAAAAAATGCTTTTTGTATTTTGTCCTGATGCCTGGCCTGGGGCTCGAACCCTGGCTTTACGTCTAATAAGTCAACACACTACCTACTAGACTACAGCGACGACATTTGCTATTACATCGCTTAACATTAAAGTTATAAACAAAAGCTACAAAAACAAAACAATGCAAGTAAACCATCCTGTTTACATATTATTGTACTGCTTAGTATAACAACAAATAACAGCATAAAACTGGTAAACAAAAATATACCAACAACACTACAATAATAAACGTAAAGAAAAGAAGTAAAATAATATTTTTTTTACAAAATTATGTTCCCTTATTGTGAATCAATTGTGCCATTGAATTTATTAAATAAAAGCTTTCTTTTGCCTCACATTGGAGGAAGTTTTTAGAAAAATTCTCGATTTTTTGACGCTACTTAGTACACATTAGATACAATTTAAATATTATTTCAAACATTCCAATTCGATAACATTAACTTCATTAAGATATTGATTAGGATCCCTGATATATGGATTCAATAAAAAAAAAGACACACACGCACTTGTATAAAATTTGCATGGCACTGGTGTTAGCAGGGGGCCTGTCACGAAATGCGGCCAATAATTATCATTTTAAATATGAATTAATTTAATAACACACTATACATATGTATGTATACGAAGATATTTATTGTATATTATTATACAATGTAGAGAATATTGTTTACATTGTTGTTGTTTCTCATTTTTTTATATCTTAATTTGTTAATATATTCAGCAAAACAAAAAAATATTTTAATTCCAATAATTTATTGCATATGAATGGTATAATGTGATACGATACTTTCATTTGTTTAGTTTTAAATTTTTTTTTGTTTTTGTTTTAAATTTAAGAACTTCTTTCTTGAGCGGTATTTTTTTGGATTTTCAAAAAATTAACATGAAAATCCAGTTTTACGGCTTCTTCTAATTTTTGCGAAGAAAAAATTATTTTTTTTTGGTTTGTTTTAAATAATTAAATACGATATTTAAATTGTAAAATGAATATACAAGCAATACGTGAGTAAGTGAGTGAGTGAGTGAGCGAGTATTAAATGTATTTAAATTATTGACAATGTTAAACGCTGTTAAATGATAGAACGTCCAAACGATATCAGTCAGATCAGATAACAAACAACAATAACTGAAGCACAAACTGAAATATACACATACACATATTTTATATTTTTAATTCGTATTTTATTATTTAAATTTGTTAAATAGTTTGTTTCTATTTCAGAATTGTTTTTTTTTTTTACAAACAGTTTTTATTTATCTTTAAATTTTAATTCCTTCATGTATATGTGCCTGATGATATTTTATTTTTTATTTGTACTTTAAAACTAAAAATACGTTTCGTTTCCATTGCTCTCGCAATGTACCGTTACGTTAGAGTTGCAAATCGAAACTGAATTTTCAAATTGAATTTCTATTGCATGTAACCAAAACGAACGAACGAACCGGTTAGTTAAGGATGACTTAAAAATCCAACAACATTTCTTCTCATTCTTTCTTACTCTTGCAATCCTTTCGAAAGTTAACTGTTATAATGCTTTGGTTGCCATAGTAGCATTATACTCTCTATGCGCAGAACTCCTCCATATTATTTATGTTGTGCTCAATGGCTGGCAATATTGTTTTTGTGATGTTTGCACCCTACTGTGTGTGTGAAGTGTTACATTTTCATTTAAAGAAAATTTATATTACACTCGGAATATAAGAAATCTTTTGAATATTTGCAACTACAAAATGGCAGATCCCGGCTTATTGTCGAATCCGCTTATTGATATATCCGAGCTCTCCTCTAGTAAGCCATTTCACTATTATCTGTACAACGCCATTTGCGATTAACGACCATTAAAGAAATCTTTTGAATATTTGCAATTACAAAATGTCAAATCCGAACGAAAGGTTTATGCCCCTATTGCCGTTCTCAACTCAACTCAGTTTGGTCGTCTGCCAGTCAACCCAACTTTCACTCAACCAAATTATTTTTTGATATTGCGGAACTCAACGATTTTTAGTTGTAATTGTTATGGTGTTGCCGATATGAAATTTCAATTTCATGTTGGTAACACCATGAAATTTGTTTGGAAATAGAAGAAATGAAAACGCAAAAATAAGTTAAAATCAAGTTTTTGTATAAATAAAAGTAAATTAAAGATGAATTTAAGTGTGGATTTATTTTACGAAGATGAAAATCATGACGCTAATAAACCGCTGAAGACTATTGTGAAAATTGAGAATCCAAGCTAACTGTACAACGGCATTTGCAATTAACGATCACACAGGTTTTAATTGTGGCTTTGCTCCCAATTTTGCCAGAAATTCCCACAATTATGACGGAAATTCTCGTTGAGAACTTCAAGAGTCTGAAACTTGTTGTCATTGTCTCTTGATTTTAAAAAACCCCACCAAAAACAGAAGTCTAGGACGATTAAATTCAGTGCAAAGCACCTTAACAAGGAATTAGGTGACTCAGCAATGTAAGCCTCAGAATTTTGCAGTGAGCGCCTTTGCTTTCTTCCTTAAGCATTACATGTCTTCCAAGCTCAATTTGTTCAATTAAAGTATGAGGAGGAAGTCGTCGAGAGTACTCATTTCGCAAGCAATTCCTTAGAAGAAGTAAGACATTTTAAGCGGTTTTTTTGGTACTCCAGAAGAGAAAATTATGCTTAGCCACGTAAGCAGAAAGATGAAAACACCCTCTTTCAAATCCTATTCCGTCGATAACCACATCGTACATCAGATCGGAAGTCGCCGTGGTCTAGTAGGTAGTGTGTTGGCTTATTAGACGAAAAGCCAGGGTTCGAGCCCCAGGCCAGACATCAAAATAAAATACAAAAAAAGTATTTCTTCGGCGACTTCCTCTCAGCAGATATCTGGCAAAAACTCTGCGAAAGAAATAAAATTGCCATGAAAAGTTTCTCAAAAATCTGTCGTTCGGAGTCGACTTTAAACTGTAGGTCCCGCCACTCATGTATAGAATTAACACACACAACATAAGTGGTGTGAGAAACTAGGTCGTAATCCTGACTGAAGTGTTGTAATGACCAATTATGTATGTATGTATGTATGTATGTACATCAGATCGGTTAAGAATCCTGTCCACACTTTAGTTACTTTGCTTAATTGGCCATAACAACCCGTTTAACGGATTTCGGCCTGCCGCAACACATCCTTCCAGGCGCCTCTGCTTCTCGCGCGCCTACGCCAGTTGGTCACACCAATCGATGACAGGGCTTGCTCGATTTGGTCTTTCCAACGGATACAAGGTCGCCCTCTTCGCCGACATCCGCAAATTCCCGCATCAAATACCCGTCTCGCCGAGCCAGCGCAGATGTTAATACGCTGCACAACGTCTATGTCGTTGAGGAGCTCATACAGCTTACTGTTGCATCGGATATGGAAATCATTGCCAACTCGCACTGGGCCGAAGATCTTACGTAGGACTTTTCTCTCCAACACTCTCAAGGCTGCTGTATTAGTGCTTAATAGGCTCTGCATGTCTTGTAGAGTGCTAGTTTTGTCACACTTTATGTTTCAATATTTTTTGTCGTTTATAGCGATTTTAATATTCTTTCTTGCTGGCCTAATTAAATTGTTCCTCAACAATTAATTTTACTCATGAGGGTTACTCTCTCCCTCTATTCCGTTAAGGCATTTTAAATTTCATTACATTCGGACAGGTTATTTTGTTTACTACTATCAATGAATAATACTCATAGCAGAAGGATAACTGTACAGAATGTATGAGAGAGAGAGAGAAAGACCATAAGAGGGTAAAAGAGAGCTTTTGTTTTAAATACAAAATTTTGTTGTTTCATATTTGCTGTTATATTTCTCCCTTTTTAAATTTCTTCGATCCTCAATGAATTTCAACAAGTTGTTGTCCCATATATATTACAAGTGTATGTGTGTGTATAGGTATTTCATCTGTTATGAATATGTACATATACATATAAGTATGTAAGTACAATATAAATATGAATATTTAAGTGTGTAGAAATGTTACACATAAAAAGAAGGATATTCAATAAAGCAATTTGTTACTTATATTGAAGCGTTAGTGCATGAGTGCATGTGTGTGTGTGAATGTGTATGTTTTTGTATACATTTTTACATGTCCATTGAAAGTTTTGTTTGCTGATATGAGAGAATGTTATACTTGGCATGTTTTACTGTGTATTTTTTAATGTTGTGAGCATTAAAACACACTTTAATACTTTGCGTGACCCAGGGGTCGCATGGAATTTGTTTATTTAGTAAGGAATTGTAAGAAAATTGTAAGAATTTTGAATTAAAAATCATGCAGGGACATTATATAAAATTATTTTCCATATTTTTGTAATAAAAAAAAAATACATGCGTATTCTGGTCGAATTATGTAAAAATTTTGGCAAATTTCATATAAATTTGGTAAAAAAAAAATTCTCTTCAGAAAGCCAAGAGGCTAACAAAAAAATAAAATTTAAAGAAATTAAAAAAAAAATGCTTGTAAATATGTATGTACATATATAAGCACTGAAATTTACAATAAAAAAAAACATTCTTTTTATTTTATATGTCCAATAAACAAGAAAAAGCACAAATTCGAATATATTTTCAGTTTTATGTTACTCCTCTACACTTTTCACAAGTCCTTCGGGACTTAAGACGTTATTTTTTATTGCAATTTACTGTCTACATACGGTTACATACGTACATACATATGTACATACATATGTACCACATATACGAGTAAAACAAGCAGCATGAAATGCCTTACAAGATTACTACTACTGCACAGAGTACACTCTTGCGTATGTGCATGTTTCATTGCTCTTCTGTGTACAATATTTGCATATGTATTGTGAGTGTGCTGAGTGCTTATGTTTGTTATTTTATTTGTGCATTTTGAATGCACACTTTACTCAAAAACAATGACAACAAGAACAACAATAATAACAACAACGTGTATGAATATTTTATAATTTATTTACATGCATATCAAATTCTTTTATACGAGTATACATATACAAGCGTGTGTATGTACTTTATGGTAATATTACTTATACGAGTAAGCAAAGGATTATTGTTTTGCTTGTAAAGAGTGAAGTAGTATAACAGTGCTATTTAAATGTGTAGCATTTGTTATTGTTTGCATTGTTGTTGTTGTTGTTGTTGTGTTGTTATTGTTGCTGTTTTAAATAAGAAAAGTTTTCAGTAAATTTTTGGCGCAATTTAATTTGTCACCCACCATATGTTAACGTTTGCTTGCATTCTATCTATTCTTCTATTTTCTTAAATGCCCATACACAACAAGTGTAGTTTTGTTCTTGATTTATTGTTTCCGTTTTTATTACTTTAATCTGTTGGTTTTATTTTCATTTTTAATCAGTTATTAACACTGAAAATTGCAATTGTCAATAAAATCAAACGATTGATTGATGATTATAAAACAAAAATCGTATCAATTTACGCCTTTAAACCGCAAAATGTCTGGTTGTTTGAATTTTTTTTATTTTTTTGTTTCTCTACAAATTTTCTTTTATTTTCTACACTGACACACTTTATAGAGGATATTCTATTTAAAGGGCCGATTTATAACCAAAAATAAATCACTTTGACCGTTAATAATATACACTTTATTTTTTGTTTTTAATTATAGATTAACTGACAGCTTTTAAACGAGAAATCGCGTTCTGTTTTTAACTTTCCATACGACCAAGTGACCAAACACGTCTAAACCAACTGATAATTCGCACGCAACTAAACTGGTTTCCCTTTATATTTTTAACACTTATTTGCTGTTTGGCAGACATTAAGAACTTTTACTGCTGCCTCTGCCGACAGTGTATTTGTGCGGTAACGTTTAATGGCCACTGCTAAAGCAGGCCTGTTTGTCTTGGCCGCTTTAAACTGGATGTGTTTTATGATGTATAAACAGCAGTGGTGAAAAATTCAGTACTTTTGTACTTTTTTCCGTATTTTTTCATTTCAAAAATACCATAGTACGTACCGCCGTTACTCTTTCAGTACTTTTTTATTATTACATATTTTCTGTCTTGCGCTTTTTAACTATTATGCATTATTTGGCAAAACACGTTCAACGAAATGCTGAAGTAGAATTAGGCTTTATAGCCCCAAACGCCCACGGAACCTACGTTCATTTTTAGAATACGAAAAGCAATGAAAACGCTTGCCGAACCGTAATGTAATTTGCTCTTCAAACGAACGTATGTTAAATTACGTTCCATCGACGTGACTAAACGGGGCCTTTACGTTTTGTAACGTTCCGAATCAGCTGTTTTTGTCTTGTGTGTGTTTAATATAAATAAATAATCCTGTCGGTATGCGCTGGCTTACGTCAGTGAGCCCACGATTCAAACCAAATGGCAGACATCTATCTCCCTCTATCAAAATGAAAAATTGAAAAAAAATTTTCTTCTGGCAAAAACTCTGAGAGGAAATAAAATTGCCACGAAAACGTTTCTCAAAAATCCGTCGACTTTAAACAGTAGGTGCAGCCACTCATGTATAAATAATTTAATACACACAAAATAAGTAGTGTGAGAAGTTAGGCCGTAATCCTGATTGTAGGGTTATAATGACCAATTTATTATGTATGTATCTTTTACAAAAGTTTTGATCCAAAAAAGTACTTTTTCAGTTATAATTCAGTACCATTTCAGTTTTTCAACACTGGTGAGTTTTTTTGGAATGTTTTTTCCTTCCTGGTAACACTGATGCAGTTGAGTACCAAAATTTATTTCCTGGCAACACTGTAAAAATTCGGTTTTGTTCGTTTAAATTAATTAATAATTCGCACATCCTTTTTCCGTATCCGGTTTATATAAGTAAAAAAATTAAGCCCTGTTTGTCTTAATAGGGATTTATGGCGTGGAGGGAGTTGTGGTGTGCGTGTTGCTTTTTGTTGTGGGGGTTTGGGTCCCCATATACGAAGAGGGGAGAATAGTTTTTTAATTTTTTTTTTTTGGAAGTGTGGTGAACTTTTTGTTGTGGTGAGTTTTCAGTATGGTGAGTTTTCACAAAGTCTGGTGAATTTATCTGGTGTGGTGAATAAAATCAAACTCACCAAAGTGCCGTTATTCAAAATGGAACTGTATTACCATAGATCAATATACTGCACATTGTGATTTGGATGATGTGTGTCTAGAATAAGTAATTTATACCTCTGTCAGCGGAGGCATTCACCGACATGTCTGATTACCATTGTACACTGTATTACCGACGGAATTATTTGTGTTTGAATTAATAATAATTAGTCTCGATTAGTGAAACATTGAATAAAAGGAAGTAAGTGAAACCCATCATTCCGGAACAAATGCGGGCAAAATTTTCATCTATACAAACCGTACACGAAAAAGGACGTGCGATTAATTTAGGAACGAATTTTTTGAACCAACAGTGTTGCCAGGAAAAATGTTGCAATCAACTCTTGAAAAATTCTCTACAAAATTCTGTAATAAAATTTATGAACCACTCTGTTCTAGTCACTGGTGCAAACAAATTGTCAATTTGTTGTCAGCTGTTGCTTAAAAAGTTCACGAAGCTAGCAAACTATTACTATCGACGTAGAGTTCGATAAATGAAATCAGCTGAATTTGGCATTTTCAAAATAGATGAAAATATAATATGTATTATTAATTAGATAAACATTATTAATTTAATATATTTAAAACAGCTATTTTCATCTCAAACATCTGTTCATAATCAGATTATTTCCTTGCAATCAATACCTGTAATGCTTGCTCCCTTTATATTGCCAGCAGTATTGACGGCGTCAGTTATAAGATAAACCGACTTTGATCCACAGTGCCAATGTCAGACGTTTATTTACATTGCATAGTACGTAAATAAATTTTTTCTTCTTCCTCTAGCGTGTGATTTATTGTAATTGTAGTGTTTTTATAATCATTTTTATTTATTTTCTATCTACTAAATTTTAATCTCATATAATTTTACTACAACAACAAAAGTTTTTGCATATATAAATGCAGAAATTCTGAAACTCTTCTTATGTCCTATTAAACATGTCTAAACGTTTGTTTGTTGTTGTTGCTGTTCTTATTTTGTTTACATTTCTAATCAGTGTCAATGCAAGTGATAAGAGTGGCCATAAGCAAAAGGACGCTGAAACGTGCCATGAAATACCCAGAAATAACATTGAAAAGTATTTGTCTACCAAGACACCATATCGTGTTGTGGCTAATTTAAATGATAAACCCCTGAAATATGAAGGTAAGCAACATTAATAAATATTACTGTTATTCATTGTTTAATTAACCTATATTTACGAAAGGCTGCTATCCCGAACGCGTTTGGTCTGTTATACGTCATGGTACTAGGAATCCTAGTAGAAAAGTAATCGCACAGATTAAAAAGCAACTCAAGTCTTTAAGGGACAGCATATTGTCATCGAAGAATAGTGAATTGTGCCCCAAACATTTGGAACGCCTGAGGAAATGGAATTTTACTGTTTTGGAGGAAGAAGAAAAGTATTTAGTGGCAGAAGGTGAAGATGAACTAATCGAATTGGCTGAACGTATGCAAAATAGATTTCCTATGCTTATGCCTGACGAGTATACTCCAAAGCAGTACTTTTTTAAATACACCGCCACTCAACGCACACTGAAAAGTGCCCAAAGTTTTGCTACAGGCTTATTTGGTAGACATCGTATTAGTGCAATAGATTATCCGGAAGCTTTACATCGGGATCCTGTTTTAAGGGTGAGTATTGTTATTCTAAACTAGGAAAAAGGTAACATGAAGCTCGTATTCGATGATATTTTTAACATTAATTAAGCTAGTTGACAGTAATACAGCCGCCTGACTATCGTTTCCGTTTTTATTGAATAAAGATGACATCAAGGATAAATTGTTTTCAAACAAAACTGAGTCAAGCAATCATAAAACTATATTTTTGAAGCCATGTAAACTGGGCCTATCCATTGTAACCAACACGAGGTAAAGATCCAATGAAATTAGTTAATTAATTGGCCTTATGACACAGTAGTTTTTGGGGGAAGTATGTCGCTCAAGTGGTTCTAGCTTTCTCATACCAATACGTGGTATTATTTAAAAATTTTAAATTCTTGATAGAGAATAGTTATGTCATGGTATCCTTATTTTGAAATTAGAATGATTTTTAGTACCAAACAGCATTAGATGGTTCATAATAAATGCTTTGAATTTTTTAAATTTATAAATTTTAAATATTTTCCCAATTACCGGCGAAATCACTTACTCCTACACTCAAATTCCATTAGACATTGAAGGGGAAGAACAATGTATTCGATATGGCAACATTAAATATTATGACATTTGTTTGTGCTCAATCTCCCCGAGTGAGAGAGTGAGTGTAAATGAGATGCCATCCCTAAATTTTACTTAACCGGTTTATTAATATAAACAAAAAATTGTTTTGGTTTTCTCAAAGTAACTTACAAAAACTATTATTGTTTATATTTCTCTGAAATATGCTGATAGGTTTCGTATTTTGTGTTTTTATTTATAATAGTTGCTTGTTTTGCTTTGTTGCAGTGACTAATCTGGCAACTTTAAAGAATTCATTATGCGTACAATTGAGTGAAAGAGAGTAGATTGTCATTTAGAGAAGGCAAAAAGTCGAAGTACGAAAAAATGCTGCGTATTTTTTCATATTAACGTGGTTGCGTTTTTTCTTTTATTTTTATTTAAGAATAATTGAAATTCGTGGCAATTAAATATCTTAAAAGTATAATATAACGCAAGAATTTTATATTGTTAATAAAATTATCGAAAAATTGCACGGTTTAAAGTGAAAAAAGACGGTGTGAAAAATCAAGCAAAAGAAAAATCGTTAGGGAAACTTTTCCCTACGCATAAAAATTGTGGTTATGTTGTGTTTTGAAGAGAAGAATTCCAAGAATTCAACCGCAATTTAAGACATAAAAAAACAAATACTATAAATATAATTACAGTGGAAAAAGAAATGATTATTACAAAAGAATTACAAGTTAATTAAAAAATAAATGAGTGAATAATTAGCAGGAACCCGGAAACAAATACAAATTCAATGGATTTATAAAGAAAATACGAAAAGAAAAGGCCATACAACGCCCTCTCACTCTCGTTGTGCATCTGAAGAAGAAGAAAAAAGGCCAGACAAAAGACGCCTTGTTAATTTACAACAAGCTCGCACATAAACAGATATACGCACGCACGCACTTCATTCACCGTTATTGTTGTTGTTAGTGTTGCTCAATTGTTTATTATTGTTTTCATTTTGCACCGCTGATTGTTGCTGTGATTGTCATTGTTGTTACTTCTGCTGCCGCTGCTGCTGTTTCTACTGCCGCCGCTACTGCTACAAACAATAAATAATTGTTGTTTTTGTTAAACATTAAAATCAATGTTCGAGTCTCAATATATCAGTGCAACAGCAGTGAATACAGCGATCACGGGAGGAGCTGGTGTTAACAATAATTCAAGTGGAAATTATTTATCTAAGTCAGGCATCTCTTATGCCTCAAGTGTCGTTACACATAGCAGAAGTGATAGTTCGAGCAAAGTGGCCACTTCATTAACTTCTATGGGGAGCTTTTCCAATATGTCGATTAGCCGCAAAACTTCCACATCGTCCAACGATTGTCAGCAAGTAACGAAAATGTTACATCAACTAACAATGTCTGACAGTCCGGAACTGGTGCCCGATCATAGCTGCCCTTTGTGTTTCCAGGCCAAGCGTCATCATGAGGCTATTGAGTCCATAGAATGTGATCGACAGCCTTGGCGTATAAGGGAACGCATGAAAACTGCTAGCGTGGCTTTGGTGTTGTGCCTCAACATTGGCGTTGATCCTCCGGATGTTATAAAGATACAGCCTTGTGCCCGTTTAGAATGTTGGGTGGATCCATCCTCTGTATCAGCACCCAAAGCTATGGATTTAATAGGTTCGAATTTACAAATGCAATATGAGAGATGGCAGCCTAGGGCCCGCTACAAGAAATGTCACGACCCTACGGTGGAGGATGTAAAAAAGTTGTGCATTTCCTTAAGGCGTAATGCCAAAGGTGAACGTATATTGTTTCATTATAACGGTCATGGTGTGCCGAAACCCACGGCAAATGGAGAAATATGGGTGTTTAATAAAACTTTTACGCAATATATTCCTCTCAGTATCTTCGAGCTACAAACTTGGATGGACGATCCTTCTATATATGTTTACGACTGCTCAAATGCTGGCATTATTATACAATCATTTTTACAGTTTGCCGAACAACAAGAGCGTGAAGTCCAGAAAGCTATGGCAGCTGCTCATCAACGTTTTCATTCTAATTCACAACAGCCGAATCTACCGCCCAGCTATAAAAATTGCATACATTTAGCAGCCTGTTCGGTGGGTGAGATTTTGCCAATGAACGCCCAATTGCCAGCCGATTTATTTACTTCCTGCCTTACTACACCCATAACTATTGCTTTAAAATGGTATACCATGCGTGAGAATTTCGGTCTCGTACCCAGTCTACAAACTGAGTTTATAGATAAAATACCAGGCAAGGTTAATGATCGACGTACTATGTTGGGTGAGCTTAATTGGGTTTTTACTGCCATAACAGACACCATAGCATGGAATACATTGCCTCGTGAGCTTTTCCAAAAGTTATTCAGACAAGATCTTCTAGTAGCCAGTCTATTTCGGAATTTTTTACTGGCCGAAAGAATTCTAAGATCACACGATTGTACACCAGTATCTCATCCAGCTTTACCGCCATGCTTCCGTCATCCCATGTGGTCAGCTTGGGACCTAGTAGTGGATTTGGCCTTGCAGCAATTGCCGGATATTTTGGAACGTGGTGCTCCCTACAAACAGTTGCCCTTCTTCGAGGAACAACTCACCGCATTTCAAGTGTGGCTTGATCGAGAATCAGAATCGCGTACACCACCTGAGCAGCTGCCTATCGTTTTGCAAGTATTATTATCACAGGTTCACCGTTTGCGTGCTCTGGAACTATTGGCTCGCTTTTTAGATCTGGGCCCTTGGGCTGTAGATTTGGCTTTGGGTGTTGGCATTTTTCCCTATGTACTTAAACTCTTACAAAGTTCTGCCAAAGAATTACGTCCTGTATTAGTTTTTATATGGGCTAAAATTTTAGCCGTCGATCCCTCTTGCCAGGTGGACTTAGTTAAGGATCACAAATACTTTTTGGCTGTTTTGCAAGACACAACGGTAGCCAAGGAATATCGTACTTTATCGGCTTTCGTTTTGGCCTGTATTGTTAATAATTTTCTGCTGGGTCAAACAAGTGCTCTGCAAGGATCCTTGGTGTCGATATGCTTAGAGCAATTGAATGATGAAAGCTGGCTTCTCAGACAATGGCTGGCTATATGCTTAGGTAATCATAAACTCTGTGCATCTGTTTTCCATTTTCAATCACTTATTTTTTATTTTTCTTTATCACATTCAAGGCATGCTTTGGCAAAATTTCGAGAAAGCCCGCTGGTCTGGTGTCAGAGATTTGGCCCACGAAAAACTCTATCCTCTACTTAAAGATCCCATACCGGAAGTAAGAGCTGCTGCAGTTTTTGCCTTGGGCACTTTCATTAGTTCAGTAACAGATCGTTCAGAGGAACATGCTAATAATATTGATCGCATTATAGCTATTACGCTGATAGAAAGTGTTAGCGAGGATATGTCTCCTTTGGTGCGTTTAGAACTGGCAGCTGCTCTACAATGGATGGTTCTACTGTTTGAATCACAATTTGTTACAGTGTATCTGCAAGAGCAACCAATGTCGTCTTCGTCTACAGACCGCAGCTCCAGTGTTAGCCAAGTGGCAATGGGAGGAGGGTCATTGAGTATTGGCGGTGGTGGTAATGGAAGCCTAGAACGACATTCCACCATGCGACGTGGTGTAAGCTCGAGTTCTATATCTAATATATGCTCGGCAGCTATACCGTTTCAATCGATTTTCCTTAAACTGTGGCAGGGTATCTATCTTCTTGGACAAGATCCCTTTCCCAGAGTTGCGGAGACAGCTCAAGAGATTATCAAACACATTGATAACGCTGCTCTATGCTTGATAACAGCTAAAGAGGCCACAAATGAGAAATGTATTAGTCTAAGCGTAAGTTTGCCACCCAGTCCCAACACGCGAGTCTCCTATCTAAGCCAAGGAGGAACAGGAGAATCGCCGCCTGTAGGCGTGGGTGGACAACATGTTAACCAAGCAAACCATTGGACTCCAAAGCTAAGAAATTTGGTAAATGATCCGCAAGCTATATTGCATCGTAAACTGCGCACTACTTCAATGAATGATGAAACTGACAGCTGTGCTGTGCCCTCTAATACAACCGCAATCATAAATGATACGACAGCAAGTAGTGGTAATGGTGGTCAGGTTGGTACCGGTCCCTCTACAGCAGCTGGCGGAGGTGGAGGCGGTGATGGTTCTGCATCTGGTCATAGCAGCACAAGTGATACTAACTTTGAATCTAAAACGCATACATTAAAACCCATTGTATCCACAGAATTTATATCCTGGGCTATTTCATATTTTACACGACCTGGTAAACATCGTTATGCCGCTGATAAATGTAGCGAACGTGTTCAAATCTTCCCCATTGATAAGAATGATCCTACGTTAAGGTCGCGCGAATTTCGTTACCAACGTAATAGACAATTGAGGCGTCAGGCCAGAGACCAACAAACAAGAAATTTACGTATTGACACCCAAAGCTGGTCACGTAAAACCCAGTCTACACCTTCGATTGTAAAATTGCTGCCATATGAACAACAAATTGCCGTGGCCTATAAGGAAAAAGTTTTGCTGTACGATTGGCAACGTAATACCGTAAGAACTTTTACACCAACTGCTGTGCCATCAAATGCTCCTACTACTCGCCGGAGAACCTCATCAGCTTCACCACCTCCTCATGCTACCAAATGTACGGTGGCTCGAGTTAGTGCTATTGAGTTTTTAAATGCCCACGATATGCCTTTAACGCTAGCTGGCCATGAAGATGGTGTAGTACGCATATGGAAGTCTAATACTGGTGTAGCAAGCGAAGAACAAGCACGAGATTCTCCTGGACGTTTGATTACATCGTGGGTGGCTTTACCGGCATTACAGGCGAATTACTTGGGAACCTCTCCGAGCTTAGGATCCAGTTCAAAGTATACGCGTAAAGATATAGCTGGCGATGGCTGTGGTTTGGTAACAGCCTGGCAGCAGTGTTCTCAGCAATTAGTTGTAGCCGGTGGTGTTAGTCGTTTCATACGCATTTGGGACGTTGAGCGCGAGTTACGTCTGTGCGATATACCCATAGGCAACGAAAACCGAATACGTGTGCTTTCACCATTCGCCAACAATACACGTAGTGAACTTATTGTGGGTGGCTGTAGTGATGGCAGTGTACGTTTATACGACAAGCGTTGTTCACCACAAGAAGCTCGCATACGAACTTATCGTGAACATTCAGGTGCAATACTTAGCTGTTGTCTTAAGGATAATCAGTCAACTTTGGTGACGGGTTGCTCGCAAGGCAAAATAAGTGTCATAGATTTACGCTCCAGAGCACCGAACGGTGGCATATTGCATCAATGGGACGTGGGCAATGATGTCACTGCCATTGCGGCTCATCAATCGGCCGATTTGGTAGCATCTGGTAGCGCCAATAAAATCACCATCTATAGCACGCAACAAGGAGGTCGCGTACAGAGTACTTTACGTAGTAATGATAGTTTTATGGGTCCAAAAATTGGACATCCCACATGTCTAGCTTTCCATTTACACAAAATATCTTTAGCTGTAGGTTTTGTAGACAATACGGTGGCTGTATACGAACCTTCACCAGGTATCTATCTATCTATCTATCTCTCTATTTTTTTATATCCCAAAACATTATTTATGAATTGTTTACTTACTATGCTAACGCAATGCTAACGTAATATTTTGTTTCTGTGTGATTTTCATTTCAGTTTTATAAATTATGTAGTCGCTGGAAAACCGATGTCGATAAAAATCCCCAAACATTTGACAATGTGCGTAAATTTTTGCAAACAGATCACATGCATGACGTTGTCGAAGAATTGCGTAAGAAAACTAAATTGCCTAACATCGATGCCAATACGGCTCGTCTTATTTATACGGTATGTGGCTTTGAAACTGCTTGGCAAAGGCGTAAAGAACCTTCGGTGTGGTGCCAATTGCTTAATCCGAAATCTATACAAACACTTGAGTTTGTTGAAGATTTGGAATATTATTGGAATGATGGCTACGGTTATGAGTTGACACATCGAATTGCTTGTCCAGCAATAGCAAATATGTTTGAGCACATTGAGTAAGTCTACTTACATATGTAAATTGATAGTAAAAAGAAATCCATTCGCCTGAAGTTCTGCAGGAAGCCTTAAATTTCATTTAAAAATCATGGATTTCTTTTCACTAAACCTTGTAGTATCTGCTTGGTAATTTGTATTTGTTGTTTCCCCTCTTTTAGCCCTCAATCGATTAAGCCAAATTCAACATTTTATTTTACACATTCTGGCACTTTGTTAAAAGTCTTGGCACATTTGGGTCTCTATAAGGACGAAACTCCTTTGACGTTTAAAGATTATGGCAAACAACGTAAATGGCGTACCAGTGTCATTGATGCTTTTGCCACAAATGTGGCATTTGTTTTATACAAGTGAGTAGTAGCCATTCACTACTTTTATTGCCCGTACATACATATATTTTACACTTGATTCCTTTGCAGTTGTAAAAATGATGGCCCTATGGTTTTAACGTTGCATCAGGAGCAAGTCATACACATACCAGGCTGTCCGAACGATCAGGATCTATGCAGTTTAACAACCTTACGCAAATTATTCGCCTACAGTTTAAATAATTGCAATTTCGATGAGATGTGTTTTAAATAAGCCGGTTTTAGAAAGAAAGTTTATTTTTTTTAAAGAACGTTTTGCAAGAGCAAATATTTTTTATTGTTGTTGTTGATGATGATGATTATTACACACACGTACACGTAATCCCAGGAGGCGAGCAACGAAAGTGTTTTGTTTTCTTTTTGAATGTTTTACTAAACAAAACAAAATATTACGCATAAAATGTCAAATGTATATTTGGAGATAACCAACCAACCAACCAATCTAGATAAGATTTAATCCATAATGCATATTTAATTTCATTATTAACTCTCTTTCTCACTCTCTCTCACTCTCACACTCTTTTTTTATTTTGTACATATATTGTATATTTGTTTTTGTTGTGTGTATTGTAACCACAATTATTACTAAATGATGATGATTAGATGATGATTTTTGTTTAGTTTTTCCTGTATTTTCTTTGATTTTCATGTGAGAAACTAAACCTAAACCTAAAAAAAAAGAAAAAATACAGCGACTATCATTAATATTATCTGTAAAGGGAAAACACAATTGCAACAGAATAATATCAGATGCCGCTTAAAATACTTTTTTTTTTTTTGCAAATTTCTTTGTTAAACTTTTTAAACTATAATGCTGTGTATATAGTAAACTTCCTTCTTCTTCTACTTTGTTATGTATTTATTATTTCTTTTTATTTTTCTTCAATTTCAATGGAGTTATTTAACTCTTAATTGTGTTCAAATCATTTACATGAATAAGAATTCTACAATTTATTTATATTTCTTTATTATTTCTTTTTTAAATCAAAACTTAACTTTATACAGTGACTGAAATAATTAGGAAAAAAAAACAAAAACAAAAACAATAGTGATTTATACAAACATACACACGCAAACACACACACACACACACATATTTAAATATATATATATAGGATACACTAAAACAATTTACAGCATAAAGTTCTTAAGGACACCATGTAGTTAGGATTAACAAAACAGAAAAAGAGAAAAAAAAACCAAGTTAAACAATAATTTAATTGCATTAAATAATACACTTTGTTAAACTAAAATTTAAATGTGAAAGAACAAATTCACTTAAACAATCTTTTATTAAACAATAATACGTATTTACAATCTATCATCTTTACCACCACCACCACCACCTCCATTAATTAATTAATTTCACCACCCCTCCCCCCCTTATTTTCGTCTTACTCTATACATTTGGTTTTTCTTTAATCAATTTCTAATATTAAGAAAAAAAATTATAAAACAAAACAGAATAAAAAATAATTAGAAAAATAACAAAATTTGTTTTGCGTTAAATTTTATACAATTTATTTGCTAAAATTGTTTATTTTTTTTCTTATAATAATTTAAAAATATATTGTAATTCTATTTATAATAATTACAATAAAACAAAAAAGAAAAATATTCTATTTTATTATAATGCAATAATATCCGTATTAAAAAAAAAGTAAAGCAAAACAAACAAACAAACAAAAGGATAACGAGAAAATGAATAAAACATCATAAGAAAAATTATTTCAAATTAAATCTACAACCATATTCTATTATTCATCATAGAAAAACAAATTCAAATCCAGCTTAATAGGCATTACTACAACACTATAATGTTTCCACAAGCCAGCAAATGTTATTTGAAAATTCATCCCAAAAATCTGGAATATTTAAGTGAGTATTGTACCAAGCGAGATGTTACTGCTGCCGTTAGTGCTATTGAACGGGAGTCTAGTAAGATGGGTCTGGCAGTAAATGAGGGCAAAACAAAGTATATGTTATCGACAAGTAGAGATGCGCGGCATATTGATTCTCAGATTATGGCCGATAACTATACTTTTGATACGGTCAAGGAATTCATCTATCTTGGCTCCGTCGTTACCACCAGAAATGATGTCAGTCTGTAGATCAAGCGCAGGATCACTCTTGCCAGCAGGTGCTACTATGGTCTCAATAGGCAATTGAGTAGCAGAGACCTCTCTCGTGCGACAAAACTAACACTTTACAAGACACTCATCCTACCCGTGCTTCTTTATGGCGCAGAGGCATGGATCCTATTAAGTACAGATGCAGCGGCCTTGAGAGTGTTCAAGAGAAAAGTACTACGCAAGATCTTCGGTCCAGTGCGAGTTGGCGATGATTTCCGTATCCGATACAACAGTTAGCTGTATGATCTCCTCAACGACATAGACGTTGTACAGCGTATTAATATCCAGCGGCTGCGCTGGCTCTGCCATGTCGTTCGTTGGAGGATGCTCCGGCGAGACGAGTATTTGATGCGGGAATCTGCGGAAGTCGGCGAAGAGGACGACCTTGCAGCCGTTGGAAAGACCAAATCGAGCGATTGGTGTGACCAACTGGCATAGGCGCGCACTAAGCAGAGGCGCCTGGAAAGATGTGTTGCGGCAGGCCGAAATCCGTTAAACGGGTTGTTATGGCCAATTAAGTAAATAAGTAGCATTTGAAATTTTATTTTATTTTTCTAATGATTTTAATCATTATTTTAAATATTTTATATTGGATCCTAAGAGCTTTAATAAGAAGGTGTTATAAAACAAAATCCATTATTATTTCAATAGACGGCCTACAGTGATTCTCTCTTGCTTAGATTTTTTCAAGTAAATCTATTAAAGTGGATGGAGGAGGTGGTGTAGCCCTGGTTCTGTTTCCATTACTGCTTAATAAAGTGCTTGATATAGTGTTGATTCAATCGATATGAATGCAGCATGCTCTGCATGACAGTCTAGATGATATCGATTATGCTGATGAAGTCTGATTCTGTTCCAGTAGTTAATTTTGGCTTACAAATCAACCAGGCCTAGCTCTTCATAGTGTTTGAAGCTTTTGCTATTTGGCGGAGAATCAATTCAAAAGACGGTGGCAGCTAAAAAAGGCACGAACTAGACTTGGTAAGGTATAGTAAGCTTATAAAACTTTTTCTGACTCCGTTTTATGGGAATATACTTAAAAAATGGACACTAACAAACGAGAAACAAACGGGTTATTCTGAAAACACTATCCTTATTCTTATATTTTAACAGTTAATATAACACTTGTAAACGATATAAGATTGAATTTCGATGAGCAATCGGAAACGATTGTCAAGTCTGGTAAAGGGTCCGCCAAATAACTTTTTTTTAAATGCTTTAAAAAGAACTACTGCATATTTTCTCAAATTTCTTTTTTATTTGAAAGTACAATCCTGCCGGTTAATAATGGAAAATAATTTCATTCAAATGGCTGCCTCGGCTGGCCATGCAGTAGCCTAGCTCATTTTGATCTTGGCGGGTATGTAAACAAGCAAAATAGTTGCATTTGGGGCACAGAAAACCCGCACGCATACATTGAAAAGCCGACGCAGCCAAAACGAGTCACTGTTTGGTGCGGATTTTGGTCCAGAGGCACAATTGGGCCATTTTTCTTCGAAAATGAGTAAGGAGTGGCCGTTACAGTTAATGGCGATCGTTATCGGGCCATGTTGAACGAATTTTTGTTCACAAAAATTGAAGAGGAGGATATTGGCAACATTTGGTTTCAACAGGACGGCGCTACGTGCCACACAGCCGAAGCTACACTCGATGTTTTGCAACCTGTTTTTGAAGATTGCATTATCAGCCGCAGAGCTGATGGTGTTTGGCCACTTCGGAGTTGCGATTTGACAGTGTTACGTGTTAAGTGATAAGTGTTACGCCGACAAGCCAGAGATAATTGACGCTTTAAAGGACAATATTCGTGAAGCCATTGGTGAAATACAGCTGCACACAATCGATAATGTGCTTACAAATTGGACCGATCGTGTAGGCTACTGTATGGCCAGCCGAGGCAGCCATTTGAATGAAATTATTTTCCATTATTAATCGGAAGGATTGTACTTTCAAATAAAAAAAGAAATTTGAGAAAATATTCAGTAGTTTTTTTAAAGCATTTTCAAAAAAAAAGTTATTTGGCGGACCCTTTAGAATTAGCAGGAAATAATTACAAGGAACCTTCTAATCGTACACGAGGTTTTTGTAAGCGAAGGAATCAAAGTCAATATTGAGGTCAACAAAGAATACCTGCACTCCTCTTGCACTCAATGTTGTCATTTATATGTATGTAGGTACCGTATCAGTATAATATGGGGTTTAAATGGCCGCTTAGAAAATCTTAACTATGTTGATGATACGTTCGTTTGCCTATTTATACTTTCAATTGCAGGTCAAGTTGAACAAATTATGAAGGATGCAGCTTGTTTGGACATTACAGCTTGCACCTGGCACCAAGCGATAACCAATTAACCCTGTCTGTGGAGTATAGTTTTGGGACAAAGATGTCTGTTAGAAAGGCTTAATGGACTTTCCTTTAAAATAGTAACAAGTCTAAAAAAAAACGCATATTCGACCGGCAAGAAATCACTCTCATGAATAATGAATTTCTTTATACTACACCTCGTATTTATTTTACACTTTCCATTTGTTTTTTTATTTTTCTATTTCCAGAATTTGAATTATATTTTACGATCTATGTACGTGTAAGACATTAGAAAAATCCTATTAAAAAATTCTTTTTGATACAAATTAACTTTAATAAGATAAGAAATGTTAATGGAGGTCAATATTAAAATGAAATAAAAAAAAAATTAATTAATCTCGCCTCCACACCCATTCTAAATAGAAACAGCAACTGTAACTAATTCCCCTGTTGCATTTTTAATTAATCCAATAATCTTTATTTCATTTGATAACACTTCGATGGTCTCAATTTAAATTGTAGGTATGTACATAGTATATAAGCACCTACATATGTATCTATGTACGTATGGATGTAAGCTTGCTCTATATTACACAAAATTCCTTTAAAACCTTGCACAATATCAAGTAGAAAATGATGGTTAAGGTTATGGCAAATGATGTTTTGTTTTCTTTCGTTTTATTTTACATTTATTTTACAAATTAACTTACCAACCAAGTCTATTTAAAAACAAACATAATTTAAGGGTTGTTTCTCAAATAATATTCCGCATATAAATTTCGCATAACGGCAACGTTTAAGAAATACCTTCGGTTGGTGAAATGCAAAAAAGCGCAAAATGATGGAAAATTTAGCAAATATTTATACACACCAAAACCTACAATGTAAGTGAAATAAATGGTTAGAAAACACCACAGAACGCAGACAAATCGACGTACTATGCGGTGAAGGATTGTTTTGTTCGTAATAAAAAATTTGCAACGATTACGGCAGAGTGTTCAAAGAATTCATACTTACTTTACTGAATAACACACAAACAATACAGTGCTTGAAAGGCTTTTGAAGAAATTTCTGTAAGTAAATATTATTTTTTTTAATTCTTTTAAATCTGAAATCAATAATTTTTCATTTACATTACAGGCAAGAAAACGCTGAAACAATTGTTCAAATAAAGGGTCCGCCAAATAAATTTTTTTTGGAAAATGCTTTAAAAAAACTACTGAATATTTTCTCAAATTTCTTTTTTTATTTGAAAGTACAATCCTTCCGGTTAATAATGGAAAATAATTTCATTCATGCAGTAGCCTACACCAGAAGATGCCGATTTTGGCAAAAAAAATCATCTTTTCAGATGAAGCTCATTTTGATCTTGGCGGGTATGTAAACAAGCAAAATTGTCGCATTTGGGGCACAGAAAACACTCACGCATACATTGAAAAGCCGACGCACCCAAAACGAGTCACTGTTTGGTGTGGATTTTAGTCCAGAGGCATAATTGTGCCATTTTTCTTCGAAAATGAGCAAGGAGTAGCCGTTACAGTCAATGGCGATCGTTATCGGGCCATGTTGAACGAATTTTTGTTCACAAAAATTGAATAGGAGGATATTGGCAACATTTGGTTTCAACAGGACGGCGCTACGTGCCACACAGCCGAAGCTACACTCGATGTTTTACGCCCTATTTTTGAAGATCACATTATCAGCCGCAGAGCTGATGTCGTTTGGCCACCTCGGAGCTGCGATTTGACACCGTTGGACTATTATTTGTGGGGTGCCGTCAAAGTGTTACGCCGACAAGCCAGAGACAATTGACGCTTTAAAGGACAATATTCGTGAAGCCATTGGTGAAATACAGCTGCACACAATCGATAAAAATTTGACCGATCGTGTAGGCCGTACTGCATGGCCAGCCGAGGCAGCCATTTGAATGAAATTATTTTCCATTATTAACCGGAAGGATTGTACTTTCAAATAAAAAAAGAAATTTGAGAAAATATTCAGTAGTTTTTTTAAAGCATTTTCAAAAAAAAAAGTTATTTGGCGGACCCTTTAAATGAAAAGCAATTGATATCAAAGGCGTAGTATAGTAAGGTAAAACTACACTACAACCCTTTAGTCCGTATTACGGTAAAGCTTCTCAAACCACTCATGCTGTATATGTATATTTTACCAATGAGTAGTGGCACCCATGTAGAGTCCGAACGACACATTTGAGAAGAAAGAGGGTGTAAAGAAGTAGGAAACAACAGATGTAGGAATTGAAGAATAAATTAAATAAAAAGGTGACCAAGTCATATAAGAGAATGCTACCGCCTTACAAATCTCAGGGGAGTCCTAATGTCGACTCTCGCCAGAGAATCTAAATTCGCAAATAAGCACCTACCTAAGGTCCTCAACTTCATCCTACTAAATCCTGGTCAGTTACAGAGTTCGATGGCCTCCAACTCCTTCTCATTATAAAATATCCTGAGCAGTTCGGCTGGTATCTCTTTCAGACCGTTGTTAGCGATCTAACTTCGCAATGCTCCGTAAGAAATTCGGTAACCACTCTTACGCTGGCTTTATCCAAATCCAGCAACGATCTTATTCTACCCCTATCTACTGAAAACCATAGACTCCTAGACCCATGATAATCCGATCCATCCATCTAACCACTTCTGCTGTTTCTTCCTGACTTATCTACTGACAAGACAGTAGAAGTGGACATACATACCTAATTGGTCATTACAACCCTTCAGTCAGGATTACGACCAAGTTTCTCACACCACTTATGTTGTGTGTGTTAATTTTATACATGAGTGGCGGGACCTACAGTTTAAAGTCGACTCCGAATGACAAATTTTTGAAAAACTTTTTCATGGCAATTTTATTTACTCTCAGAGTTTTTGCATAAATCTGCTGTGGGGAAGTCGCCGAAGAAATACTTTTTGTATTTTATTTTGATGTCTGGCCTGGGGCTCGAACCCTGGATTTACGTCTAATAAGCCAACACACTACCTATTAGACTACGGCGACTTCAGCTGATGCATACAAAATGCTTTATTCGACAAAGTGATAGTCCAACAACCGAACAATGTCTACACATGTCTTTTGAAGGTTGGACTTTATACTAGCAGCGCCATCTGAGTGTTAGCCTGCACATTTTTCAGCCCAATTATTATGTGGACTTGTCATAATCAAAATACGTGATAACTATCAAAACAAAAAGAAATCAAGAAACACGTACTTGCAAGAGTCCTTATAATTTACAGTGAACAGTGGCTTCTACTGACTTTAGATACTAAAAATTTTTTGTAGATATGTATACTCGACAAATTCAAATATTTGTGTATAAACGTTTAACCTGTTGATTTCTTTTCCATTATCTTTGTAATGAATACATCATTTTAAATATGCGTTAAAAATCCCGAGTATTTTTTATTAAGGGCGCAGGCGTTAGCCAATGTATTACGTTTAAGTATTCAATCTCTTACTTGTGAGAGCGTAATAAAAAGCAAAAGTGGAAAATAAAGAAAGCAAAGGACAATAAGAAATAAAATCCAAGAACTAACGTCAGTTGTAGTATTTAGTTCTTTAAGAATCGTTGTTTATTTTTAACAAATTCCATACTTTTTTATTTGTGCCTCTATAATTAAATAATCGTTTGCTACAAACAACAAATTGCATCAAAATTCTATTACGAAGACAAAAACAAAAGTGTATTAAAATTTTATGAGGAGTATTGGAATAATTTTAACACCATTTAACTGGAAAAACAATCAAATAAACTTTACGTTGAGCTTTAAAACGGAGAAAATTAAAAAAAATGTTTCCGCCTTACTTGTACTAACTTGCTTACACTTAACGAGTCCTTTTTGTATACATATGTACATACATATACACATACTTATAAGAAATTTTACTAGTCTGGTGGTGTTTGAAGAGAAACGTATAAATGAACAATTCATATCGTTTATATGGGTTTTACTAAAGAGGAAACACGAAACAAAAGAAGAAGAGTAAATAAATCTTCCAAGTGATGAAATTCTACTGCTTCATGTCATAGACTTTTATTGTGTCGTGTCTTTGTTTTGCTATTGACCCAAATTTTATGGTTTAATCATCACTCATCACTCATCATCATCACAATCACAGTCATCATTAGCTGCATTGCCAAATAAAAAGAAGTATATCATCATAGTCAGCCTTCTATTTAGCATTCAAAAGGATATTCTTTTGCTATCAACAACTACAACTACAACTACAAATAACTGCAAAATATGATGACAAAAAGCCATAGCAATAGCGGCCGTAGCAGTCAACACCAGAGTCAACACACAGCAACAGTGTAAATTTGTAAATTGAAACAAAAAAAAAAAAACCCAATTGGAAAAATACAAAAAGAGGACTACAATTAAAACAACAACTCAACCCCACCACAGCTGCAACAACATATTACAACTTAAATAGTTTAATAGTTGAGAAAAAAAAATGGATTCTGAGTTAAGTTTTTGGCTATTTTGCTGTTTGGCCGTAGTTTTATTGTTTTATTGTCTATTTGAACTTCATTACTTCCTACGTATGTGCCTGTGCGTTGCTTTAGCTCGTTTTGTCAAGAGGAAGTGTCACATTTTAGAAACGACAACTGTTTCCGGTATGTATTGTTGTTATTTATTATTTTATTATTGTTCGTTTCCTTTCCAAAATGACCACAATTATTGTTTTAATGAAAAAAAACCCTAATTTGTAACCTTGAATATTATTGATAAATTGTTAAAACAAAAACAAAAATTATTGTAAACCAACCATTCCATTCCATTCATCACCATTGTCATAGTAATTGAAATACATGCTTGAAGGATAAAACAGAAATACGTTTGTAATAAAAACGTTTAGGACTTTAAAATTCACATGCAATCCATGAGCAAGCTATTATACTTTTTGTTATTTTATGATGGTCATCCTGAGAGCTCGAATAGATGGCATGAAATGAATATTTGAAAATGTAACACCTACTTTTTGGCCAAATCAATATTCTTAAATAAATCGTAATAAATTAATAAATAATGGATCGTTTCATCAACAAGGACATCATAAAAAGGCAATGGAAATCCCGCCTAAGTTACTTTTGTTATGTTATGATGGTCATGCTAAGAGCTCGAATAGATGGCATGAAATGCATATCTGAAAAAGTAACACCAAAGAAAATAAAGTATAAAGAATGTGCATTTTAACATATTTTGGAATATTTTTCAAAAATATTTCATGACGCGGGGGGAAAGATAGAAGGGAATGATACAGAAACCAAGAGCGTAACAATGCGTTGTTCTCATCGTGCGTTTTTGTTTTGTTACATACAGTTACTAAAGTTTGTTTGTTGCCACTTTTTATTTATTTTTCTGGTTTTAAAAACAGACGTCGGCACCAATGTCCCTCAGGGGAAGAACATCTTCGGCTTTTTACACACATAGGACACGAACATCAAGAATGTTCGTTAAAAAGAGCGTAAAAATCTTGTCAGTTTTTAAAGAAGAAGGTTCATGTCGCTTTTTTCAGACTTCAATGATACACCCAAAGAAATATCACAGTAGTTTTCACTAATACCAATGAGAAATGATTTCGATTTTTGGAAGAATACTTGCCAAGTTAAATACGGTGTCTTAGTGTCTTAGTGCAGTACAATTTTTCTATATTTTCCGATCACATATACATATCATTGGGTTAATAAGTAGACTTGACATTATTACAAACAATTTTCCTCTAGGTTAACACATGCCTATGGTTATGGATTAGTGAGTGAGAGAGAGAAAATAAGTTGAGAGAATTTATTTATTTACAGCCATATAAAAGTGTTAGTAATATACTCTATTTTTATTTTCATTTCATCAACATACATATGTAAAGCTGTCTATCTTTGGCTTAATAATTTTGGATAAATAAAAATAAAATAAAACATCGATTTTATTATTAAAAGAACATAAAGCTATCCATCTTTGGCTTAAAAATTAGGCCATGTTTTTTAGATAAATAAAAAGAATAAAAAACCATTTTTTATTAAAAGAAAAAAAAAAACGAGCATTCCAAAGCATTTAAAAAAATATACTATGGGACAAAATAAAATACGCCCAGTTAATGACATAGAACATTTTTAACACTAAATATTCTTCGAGTGTTATTCTGAAATAAAATGATAAAGCATCCGCAGTACATGTATTCTTGTCGCAGTCTGATCGACAACTAAATCAAAAACGATGAGAGCAACACATTGTTACGCTTTTTGTTTGTGTTCATTTTCCTTCTGTCTTCCTCCCTCTCATCAAGAAATGATTTTTAAAAATATTTTAGTGAGAGCGGGTCGTAATGTTACGACCCGCCATAAGAAATTTTACTTCTACATGATGCGTATTCTTTATATCCATATTCTTTGGTAACACCTACTTTTAGACCAGAACAGATTTAATTTAGGCCTTTCAAATCCAATATTCTTAAATAAATCGTAATAAATTAGTAAATAATGGATCGTTTCATCAACAAGGACATCCTAAAAAGGGAATGGAAGTCCCGCTTTAGTGAAGGTATCAAATCAAAACTTCATCTTAACGTATGCAGCCTTATGTGTGAAAGAGTGCTGCATGAAGAACAAGATTTAATTTTGCAGGGGCTTGCACAAGCGCCTGATTTCATTCCCTTAGTAAATCTATGGCATCTTTTTCTCAGTTTTTTTATGTTTTCGTCTTTTTAAAGAACAGTCATAGTTTTTTGCTGAAACTGAAATCGTTACTCAAATATTTTCCGCTGCAAGTGCTTATTCTTCTGTAGCAATTTCTGAAACGATAGGATTACTAATTGTCATTGCTTAGCAATAACGTTCCCGAAGAAGGTAATCCTGAAGATTTGAAAATAACACAGGGTAATGAAGTATTGAAAGACTATACGCCCACTGTTACTGATGCCCTAACACAAGCATTTATATCGAGTCTTTGCTAATGTTGCCTTACAAGCACTTGTGAAGAGCTATGATCATTGAGTGTTACACTCTTATAAAGTAGCATTATCTTGCTTTTTATGAAGTTATTTTTAGAGAAATTATTTGGATATAATTTAAATGGAATTGAACCTTAATTGCTTGAGTTTGTATTTAGCAAAGCACATTCACTACTACTCCATATCAGAGATCAGCAATGAGTATTCAAAATATGACTAGAATCGAATCATACTCATAATTTCTGATACTTAAACGCATTCATACTTATTTTAATATCATACTCATGCTATTCATATTCAAAGTTTGAAGTACTCATCATATTCATACTTAACAACACGTATGATGTTGTTGATTTCGATTCTGCATAACTCAACATATACACGAATCACAAAATATGTATGATTCGCGTACGAACACTAAAATACTACTTACTAGAAGGTTGTGTATTTGCTCTGCTTTTGCTGCTCTGTCGTTTTTGCTTATGTGTCTTGTTTCTTTTTTTTTGTAAATGCAAATTTTGATGAATGATTCGAGTCAATCGAATCATTTATAAGTAAAGGGTCCGCCAAATAACTTTTTTTTTTGAAAATGCTTAAAAAAAACTACTGAATATTTTCTCAAATTTCTTTTTTTATTTGAAAGTACAATCCTTCCGGTTAATAATGGAAAATAATTTCATTGAAATGGCTGCCTCGGTTGGCCATGCAGTAGCCTACACGATCGGTCCAATTTTTAAGCACATTATCGATTGTGTGCAGCTGTATTTCACCAATGGCTTCACGAATATTGTCCTTTAAAGTGTCAATTGTCTCTGGCTTGTCGGCGTAACACCTATGTTCGACGGTACCCCACAAATAATAGTCCAACGCTGTCAAATCGCAGCTCCGAGGTGGCCAAACGTCATCAGCTCTGTGACTGATAATGCGATCTTCAAAAACAGGGCGCAAAACATCGAGTGTACCTTCGGCTGTGTGGCACGTAGCACCGTCCTGTTGAAAGCAAATGTTGCCAATATCCTCCTCTTCAATTTTTGTGAACAAAAATTCGTTCAAAATGGCCCCGATAACGATCGCCATTGACTGTAACGGCCACTCCTTGCTCATTTTCGAAGAAAAATGGCCCAATTATACCTCTGAACCAAAATCCGCACCAAACGTGACTCGTTTTGATTGTGTCGCCTTTTCAATGTATGCGTGCGGGTTTTCTGTGCCCCAAATGCGACAATTTTGCTTGTTTACATACCCGCCAAGATCAAAATGAGCTTCATCTGAAATGATGATTTTTTTTTTGCCAAAATCGGCATCTTCTGGTGTAGGCTACTGCATAGCCAGCCGAGGCAGCCATTTGAATGAAATTATTTTCCATTTTTAACCGGAAGGATTGTACTTTCAAATAAAAAAAGAAATTTGAGAAGATATTCAGTAGTTTTTTTTAAAGCATTTTCAAAAAAAAATTTATTGGCGGACCCTTTATTATAAGTATTTTTCTAAAGCTATGAATCTAAATGAATAGGTCTATGAATCAAACATATTTCGAATGGTATGAGTATTTTAAGTCGCCGTGGTCTAGTAGGTAGTGTGTTGGCTTATTAGACGAAAAGCCAGGGTTCGAGCCCCAGGCCAGACATCAAAATAAAATACAAAAAAGTATTTCTTCGGCGACTTCCTCTCAGCAGATTTCTGGCAAAAACTCTGAAAGCGAATTAAAATTGCCATGAAAAGTTTCTCAAAAATCTGTCGTTCGGAGTCGACTTTAAACTGTAGGTCCCGCCGCGCATATATAAAATTAACACACACAACATAAGTGGTGTGAGAAACTAGGTCGTAATCCTGACTGAAGGTTTGTAATGACCAATTATGTATGTATGTATGAGTTTGATGTCAACGTTGTACGCATACTTATTGTAACCTGTACTTATAAATCAACGTTGTAGTGAGTACGAATGAATCAGAGTACATAGTTAAATTTCAATATTGTTGACTCACTTATATACAAAATTCCATGACTGCTTATGAGGAGCGAAAAATCGATTCATTGCTGATCTTTGCACCATGCAACGTTTAATGCTTTTATTATACAATGTTGAAGTCCTTTAATTCTCTGTGGAACTTGGATGCGCATTTTACTTTCTTCCATTAAATTATATAATTTTGATTTCATTCCTAAATATCTTATTCGCTTACAGCTGGTTATTAGTCTGTCTTCTCCATGTATTTACAAGTCTTCCGGATTTTCCGTCTTTGGGTATTACATTCGACACACTATGTGGAATTTACCCTGAAAAACTGGCCCAAAAAGGCAAAAATGAATTTAAGGAAATTTAAGAAACTGAGTATGCAGTTCGATGTCAAAGTCAGGAAAGTGAAGAAAATGAAATGCGTTTTAGGTGTTTTTTTGAAATTTTAATAGGTTTATATGATATTTTTTTGTGTCTAAACGAATAGAGGTTTTATATTGATTTTTTTTATTTGAAAGGTATGAGCAACTGCTACTTTCAGGTTTTTTTTTATGTATATATATCTCAAATATTAATGTTAAAATTATTTGTTCAAAATTTAAAAATAATAAAAAATTCACATTTTTTAACCTCCCTAAAAAAGATAAGGATTTTAAAGGTGAAAGTAGTTTTTAGTAGTTTAATGTTATATACCACAAGAAAATATGAACTCTCTACATTCAGGAAAAAAAAGTTTGCGCAAATTTGCGCAATTATTTTTGGCGATTTTTTGAAAATTTTACTTTTTTTTGAAAAATTAAAAAAATTAGACGCAGTGTAATAAAGCCACAGGCAATAAAGCCATATGGCTTTATCAAATTACTCCTTCCTGACATTGATGATGAAAATGATAGCGATTTTAACGACTGTAGTTGGTTTCACTTTTTAAGTATTTTTAAGTTAAGTATTAAATAATGTAAAATAAATATTACGAATTTAAAAACTTAATTACATATGTAGTATATCGACTATTATAACAATATGAGATGTATGTTAGATTTTCTTAATAGACCGTATGTGGTACCTAGGGGCACTTATGATCCGATCATAATAAAATTTGATCATAAATGATTCACATTCATATTAAACATGTTCATGTCGAATTTCATCGAGGTAATAAAATTTTTAAGCCAATTATAATTGCTAAACATATTTTCTTAAGGGGCCCTATTTTGAACCGAGAGGCAATTATGTAATATGGCAATATGGTAATATGATTTAGATTTACAAAATACACTTTCATACCGAATTTCATCACGATACCGATGTTTTTAAGTCATTTATAAGCGCAAACGTGAATTTCTGAAGGGGACTTTATATGGGGACCAGGGTCAAATGTGATCCGATTTTCACCAACCTTTGTACACAGAACTAATCCATGCTATATTTTATCATGATTGTTGCATAATTACCATAATTATGTGTAAATAAGTGCAATTTCGAGGGGAATTTGTATGGGGGCTAGGCGAAATCACGGACCGATTTGAACCAAAATCAGTTGGGTTCATCCTTAGGCCTAATTATCACTAACACTATCAAAAAATTCCAGCCATTAACTCATAAAACACTTCTATTAATTTTGGCCAGGTTTTCAGGCAAAATGCCACATAGTGCGACAGTTCGTTAAGCAAAGTCGTTTACAAAGTTTCTTGATATGTGCCTGAACCAATTGTATTTCCGCATATGAATGATTCGTTCTTATCCATTGCTATTGATTTGATTTCGCTGCTGAGCTCTGTATTCTCTAAGAATACACTTGAACCGAATACAATTATCCTACATCTATAATAATACTACGTATACAACATCTTTTACATACAATTATAATATATGCTGTTAATTCATAGTGAACTTATTTTTTACCCGTATTTTATTGCAGGCATATGTTTGACCAACGATGTCGATACGCTGCTGTATCACATGAATAATGCTCGCTATTTTAGAGAACTGGATTTTGCACGTGTAGATTTTTATGAACGCACCAATTTATATCGTACAATTTTAGCTAAAGGTGGTTCAGTATTTCAAGGTGCAGCCACGATACGTTATAGACGTTTTATAAGACCATTTCATAGATTTAAAATTGTTTCAAGGGTAAGTAAATTACGTTCTCTTCACATTGGCTGCAATTTCTAACATAAATTTCTTTCTTTCCCCTTTCTTAGATCATTTATTGGGATGATCAATCTGTTTACATGGAACATCGTTTTATCCGACCAGCCGATCAATTTATCCATTGTATTGCCATATGTCGTCAACGTATTATAGACTGTTCGGCCGATGATGTCATGTCTGAGCTATTGTCGCCCAAAACGGCGCAACTGCAGGCATCACGTAACACTTTAAGTTCCACAGTTAGTTTAGATCATGCCATTGCCAGTACGAACGTGGATCAGAATATGGCAGAAAACGGCCAAGTGCGTACAAAATTAAAACCTGATCTGCCACCGGAAATACAAAAATGGATCGAATATAACGATTTGTCCAGTAAAAATTTAAGACAAAACTCCTGATAGAAAAATAATTTTGCATTTTTTTTGTTTTAATTTTAAATTGTTTTTTTTTAGACGAATTTGTTTTATAATTTGTAAACTTTTAAATCCAAACAAACAACTTTTTGTTATTTTATTAGCAGATATTGAAAAATATATTATAATGTGATGTATGTAAAGAAGTTGAGAGATGCCTTTATTGATTAGTCTTGTGGGAAAATAACGAATGAAATGAAAATTATTTTGTTTACAAGAAATTTTGCTTTAAAACAGGCTTTTTTAGAAAAACAAACGATTTCTTTTTTATGTCTGCATACGTATTTTAAGCGGTGTAATCATAGCTGCCAGATTTGACGATTTATCGTCATTTGGACGATTTTGAGCTCCAAAAATATCATTTTGACGATGTGACGGTTTATGCCCTTATTTTGACGATTTTTAAAAATTAAAAATTTACATCATATTCTTTACTTTAGTACATTAAAAGCCGCTTTAAGCTCTGTATTTACTTTGCAATTGTTACTATTGGAAATTTTTGTTAGTAAAACCAAGGAGTAAAGTATTATATTTTTAAGTTACTTTCGAAACCTGTGATAATTTTTCTGTATTTTATACTTTTTAACCCCTTAAAAGTCAAAAAACTGCAACTCCTAAATTACCTAACAATTTAAAAATTTTGAGTATTGTTTCTAATATTACCATCGGAAGAACAAAGGCAAGCGCAGTTATTTTTTTTCGTACGACCAACACTCCGGGGATGGATGGCATTGTGTTTGGAACTATGAAAATATGTTGTTATGGGAAGAAGGAAAGAGGGAACAGTGTTTATGGAAACTAGGCTTGTATATTTTTATACCATAAGTAATAGGAAAGATCTCTGCAGGAATTGAGTTCCACATACGAATAGTCCGACTAAAAAATGTATTTTTACTGTAAAGCAGTGTGCGATCCACTGGACAATCGACCACATACGGATGTGCTCGAAAGGCGAGCGTTACGTAGGAATATATGATTTTTGGGAACAAGTCCCCTTATTTTGTTCTAGCAAAATCCTTTTGTAGTAGCTATAACACAAACCACATTGCAACGATGCTCCAATGATTTAATGAAGTTGGATACACTACCGTCTTTAACGAGCTACTACGGCCTTTAATGTACACGGTCGAGAAACCTCAAAATAGACGTAGACGCACCGACCCCTACATGAGAGTTGTATTCCATTTTCGGTCGGTTATAAATGGTGTAAATAGTAAGATCAGATGATAAGATCTTAAGAAGGAACTGAAGAAACTGAAAAATGTTTTGGTTCTAGCCAACATTACACCAAATTTTCATGCTCAGAATGAGCTTCTGACTCCTTAATATTTACACCACCCATAGATAAGATTAAGATGATGCAATATTATTGCTGCGCTTTGTGTCAATAAACAACACTGGGATAGATTGTATAATCCTTAAACAATTTTTTCCTGAAAATGATATAAAATTTCTCTATTTTTGGAAAAAAAATTAATAAATGAAGATGAGGGGCGCTAGCTTTTAATTTCTAACATTTTTTTTAAATGTTTTATTTTTGAACTGACTTTATATGTTTTACTACACTAGAAATAATTTTGGTTTTTAAAAACTTTTAATTTATTTAATTATTTTTCTGACGATTTTTTGACGATTTCAATAAACGTTTTTGACGATTTTTTCTCAAATATTTGGCGATTTGGTGCCTCATTCATCTGGCAGCTATGGGTGTAATGAATATTTAAAAAAATCCTAAATTTATTCATTACGCTGCACATTTTCAATTTATATTTGCAGAGCACATGCTGCATATTTTTCAGCAAATCAATTAAATTCTTTGGAAAGTAATTGAATTAATTATACTTGAATAATTAACAAAAAACAATATAAATTTTTTTTTTATTTAAAAATATTTTTTATAAAAAAAATTTTAAAAATACCCACTAAACATTAAAAATTTATTGTTTTTAGGACTTAAACAACTACAAGTACAAAAACATATAAAAATAAGTCTAGTTATTGCCTGCCCTTGGATATCTATTTATCCTTGCGCAATTTTTGACTAGACACCTCAATAGCCTCCAGCCACAATTTTAAATCTTCCGGCATTTCGGGACATTTTGAAGCCTCCTCATAGGTTTTCATTATGTCCATAACATTACAATTGGTAATGCATTGCTTGGATAAGGCAACAGCACGTACAAAACCATCGCTTAACGTAACGAATTGTTGTTCCAAATAGATGGCCTTATCGTCCCACCAGATAAGTTTTGTTTGAATTTTATACGGATGAAAGATGGGTATGGTGCGGCGGTAACGTACACTGGAAGCACCTTGTACAGCACCGCCATGCTGCTCTTTAACCTTCTCATAGAGACCGGTAAGAGCATAGAAATGGAAGCGGGCAAAGTCAAGCTCGCGTAAATAGCGGGCATTGTTCATGTGCCTTATGAAAATGTCTACATCTTGTGACGTACAGAGACCTGTAAAGGGTTTGGAGAAGAAAGGTAAATTTTATTATAATTGCTATACTGACTAATGAATAATTAAATTTTTAAATTAATAAAATGCATGTCTTTCAAAGAATGCATTCTTATAAAGAGAAAAATTGAAATTAATAAACCGCATCAGATTAAAACATTATGCCTTTGCTTGTGCCAATTTTCTGGTCCATGGAAGAAGGGAGTTCATTAGGAAAAAATACAGGAATTATCTTTGAACGAGAACTATATTTCACAAAACAGCAGCTTGCCTAATGCCACGAAAAAATTTAATCTGAATTGTTTGCCAATAGACACTCCTGTTGGCCGGACTTTAAGTTGAACGTAGAAAAAAACCTTACAGTTAAGCTCCCGCGATTTCACTAGAATCGTTGTCATTCATTAACTGCCGTTACTCCATTGACCAAAGCTGGTTCCTAGTGGCTGATTGCATCGTTTAGCTGGACAAGTTGTAAACAGCGTAGGTCGTAGTAGTTTGGGTGGTACAAACAGTGCCTGGGCAATAATGCCTGGTCTCAACGACTCTAGGGTATGGTGCATCTTTGTTATCAAAGTTACAGGCATCGAATTGGCAAAATCAAAGTTGATATCCATAGTTTTCTTTTATCGGGAGAAAAACTTTAAAATATTGCGTATTTTCTCCTCTTTAGTGTCGGTAAAGATCAAATAATTCTTCATTGAAAGAATTCATTCCTTTAAATGACTGCATATCGATGAGGTGTAACTATAGTAAAAGTAATGAAAAATTTATTGGATATTAAGCAACACACACTCTTACCATAAATAGTTGTGGTGTCAGTAACTTTCCGTTTGCTTTGGAAAAGACGCCCCATTAAGACGGTGCAGACACAGCGTATGAAATAATTGACATCCCAGATGATGTACAAGATGAGAGCGAAAATTAAAAATCCCATTATAAGCGATGGTAGGAGGTCCGAGGTATTTTTGCCTGCAAACTGTAATGCAATAATCCACATTAATTATGAACACAATCAAGAGAAACACATTTTACATAAGATTTTGAGTTTATTTTTGATTTTTTTATTGTCTTTCTTCTTTCCGAACATTTGTATTGCAAATGCGGGTTAAAGTTTAATAATCGAAACCCCCAAATAAATATTGAATGAGTTTAAAAAAAACGAAAATGATTTTTCGTTTTAATTAATTCACCATCATATTATAGGAGGTCAAGACTATTAAATTTCAATAATCCATTATGTTTAAATATTTATTTTTAAAATTACTAAACTCTACTCGATAATTTATTTACCTTTCTTGAATTACTCCGTCAAAGCTAAAAACCGTGCCCACCACTGAAGACAGGTATAAACAAACTGAAAAGCGTTTCTTTGGTTTGTTACGTGTATCAATATTAGCAGGTGAAATGTTTTGATCGGGTACGCGAGAAGTACAACAACAAAAAACGAAAATACTAAAAAGCTTAAGAAAAGCTATCATCGCTGTTGCATAAAAGTTATTTCGAAAGTTTCCGCTTGTTAATGAATTATGCCAGAGATGGAAATGCTGGTTTCTTTGTTTTGTTACCAGTGTTGCCGTTTTCAGTTATTTCTCATACATACATACATACATACATACATAATTGGCCTTTACAACCCTTCAGTCAGAATTACGACCTAGTTTCTCACACCACTTATGTTGTGTGTGTTAATTTCATACATGAGTGGTGGGACCTACAGTTTAAAGTCGACTCCGAACGACAGATTTTTGAGAAACTTTTCATGGCAATTTTATTTACTCTCAGAGTTTTTGCCAGAAACCTGCTGAGAGGAAGTCGCCGAAGAAATGCTTTTTGTATTTTGTCTTGATGCCTGGCCTGGGGCTCGAACCCTGGCTTTATGTCTAATAAGCCAACACACTACCTATTAGACTATGGGGACTTGTTTGTTCTTATTCGCTGTGGTGAGTTTCGAGGGCGGTAAGTTTTATAAAGTGTGGTAAATTTGTCCGGTGTGGTGAGATTCTATGGTGGTAAGTTTTTACAAAGTGTGGTGATTTGTACGGTATGGTGAATAAAACTGAAATTCACCAATACCATATTTACCATAAATCAGTGGTGAATTAACCGGTGTTTGTCTAGAATACGTAATTTTCACATTCATTAGCCTAGCCAAACCCACCATACATAAATTGGGGCGCGAAACATGAATGGCTTAAGTCACATAATGTTGCCGTCGTATCAGTAAATTCTTTTTATAACTAAACTAAAATAACTAAAAAATTTAAAAGCTATCGTTGCATAAAAGTCGTTTGGAAAGTTTTTGCTTGTTAATGAATTACGGCAGAGATGGAAATGCTGATACATTAACGATTGATTTGAAAATTATTTAATTTGTTGCTTAATAATGAAGACTGATTGTAGAAGTACGCTATTAGATGATTTAATATCTAACCATTAGCTGGTGGACCATCATCTTAGCTCTGGGCGATCATGGCGTATATTGTTTGCTTTATACATTAAAGCCATGATTTCAACTAATCCTACAACACTGTGGCATAGATTGGAATATTTTGTTAACCTGTTGTAGCGCCTAAACTCATCTCCATTCTATGCTAGGTAAAGTTACAGATTTTGAACAAAAAACCAGTCTTAAAGCCTTAGTTAAGGATCCTGGAATGACTAAGGTCTGAGCAATAAAGAAGTTACTGTGGGAAAAGCAAAGACAGATTTTTTCCAGTGGTTCATGGTTGATGTTAGGATAGTAAAGTATTTTTTCTTTCCAAACAATATGCTGACAATAGTGTCTACTCATGTAGTGCATTGTGTTGGAACTAGGAAAATAGTTTAAGAGAGAGAGAGGAAAGAGGGAGTAGTGTGGCAGAGACAGCAGACTGACAGAAAACACTTCTGTAGGAAAAGAGTCTCATATGCGGACTGTGTGGCTATAGAACCAATTTCTTCTATCATGCATTGCCCGACCACGAAGGGTTATGAGGCACGTGGAAAATATGCAACTTTCGAGAATAAGTTGCTTCATGTGTCCCGAGCACATTCCGCTGAATTAGTGAACAAACAAAGATGCTTTAAGCATCTACAAGAGTGTCCGATGTACCATGCCAGTTCGTCCGCTTTGCAGTTTCCTGGGGTGCCACTATTTTCCGGTACCCATATGATATGAATGTCATAGCGTACTAACAACTCATTAAGAGATTCGAGGCAGCCATAAACAGTGTTGGCAGTCGTCACCTTAGAACCAAGAGCTGTGACAGCTGCCTGGCTATCAGAATGTATGCTAATATTCTTCGAAAAGTAAGTATTATAGCGGAACCCGTATTGCTGAAACTTCTAAATTGCCGAAATAGTTTAAAGGCGTTAAATCGTACGATCTAGGCGGCCAGTTGACCGGTCCCGAACGTGAAATAAAACCGAACTCGCCTCTCAATAAGTCCATTGTTACGCGTGCTGTGTGGCATGTGGCACCGTCTTGTTGAAACCACATGTCATGCAAGACAAGCTCTTGCATTTTGGGCAAAAAAAAGTTGGATATCATTTCACGGTAGCGCTCACCATTCACAGTTACGTTACGATTCGCAGTATCTTTGAAGAAGTACAGTCCAATGATGCCACCAGTCCATAAACCGCACGAAACTGTGGCTTTTTCTAAATGCATTGGTAGCTTTTGCAATGCTTCTGGCTGATCTTCACTCCAAAATCGACAATTCTGCTTATTTACGTATGCATTGAGGCAAAAATGAGCTTCGTCGCTGAACACAATTTTTCGGCCAGCTTTCCAAGAGCCCATTCACCAAAAATTCTGCGTTGCGGTAGGTCGTTCGGCTTCAATTCTTGCACCAGCTGTATTTTGAAAGGCTTCACACCTAAATCCTTCCGCAAAATTTTCCACGTTGTTGAGTAACAAAGGCGCAATTGCTGCGAACGGCGACGAATCGATAATTGATGATCATCATTAACGCTGGCCGCTACAGCTGCGATATTTTCTTCAGTTCGCACTCTACGTTAGTGTGTTGGTGGTGTTAATGTCCAACAATGTAAATTTGGTGCGAAATTTAGTCACAATAGCCCGAATAGTTGCTTCAGTGGGTCGATTAAACTGACCATAAAATGGTAGAAGCGCGCGATGAACTTTCTTAACAGAGCATGCATTTTGACAATAAAATTCAATGATTTGCAAGCGTTGTTCGTTTGTAAGACGATTCATTGTTACCGTTACTGCGATACTTGTGGCTAAGAGTTTAAGAAAATTCAGAACTTCACAGACAGAACTTTATCAAGTATAAATAGCCACAAGGGTTCTCTCAAGTCTTTCTAGACAGTTCGACTCCAATTTTTTAATCCAAACATGCATAAGAGAAATTTCCTATCTGTGTTTTAGCAACAATATTGAACATTTTGGCAACACTGTTTAAACTTTTAGCAGGCAACACAAACAAGTTGTATGTTGTATGATGTTTGATAATTTCGTGTGTGAAAAAATAGATAAAAACACGTACTCGCGGGTATACACAACAAGCGTATACCCCCCATATACACGTTCATGCAGATACGGTGACAAAACGAACATCTAGTATCTGCCCCAATGCAGAATTGAAGATTGTCTCATGATGATGATTATTGTTGTAATATTTAAACAATTTCAAAAATTTTGAATTCAGTACGTTTTGTATGCTCGCGCTGTTAAGAACTTTTTTTTTAATAAAAAATAAATAAAAAAAATTAAAAAAAAACATAAAAAATTAAATCGAAAGCAAAAATAAAAAAGAAAACAATTGTTGAACGTGATGAATTAACAAAAATAGTAAAAAAAGCCCAACTAAACAAAAAAATAATAAAATCAAATGAGGAAAATTATATTATAAATGTCTCAAAATAACAACAACAATAGCGAAAATTTAAATTAATTTAAATGCAAAACAACAAACAAATTTAACAACAAAAAATTAAAAGAAAAAAAACGAAAAAATATTCAAAAAAATTTTAAAATTAAAAAAAAGAAAAGAAACTTGAACACTTCTGCTGAGGCTTAAACGTCTTTGAAAGCCGCCCCAACCCACCGAAACACAGAATCAGGTGTGTGTACATACATATGTGAGCAAGCGAGCCTATTTATTTATTCATTTATTTTGTAAATGTATGTGTTATTCAATTACCTTTTGACGTTACATTTAAAGAAAAGACAAAAAAGAAAAAAAATTTAATTTGATCATGACCAAAAAAGTGAAAATCTTTTACCAAAAAAAAAATTAAAATAAATGCCACAACAACAACAACAACACAAACCCAAAGTGTTTAATAATCCAATTCTGTTTCTTGCGTTCATTTGCCCAATTTGACACAAATTGAACGAATTTCGGTAGTTGGCGGGGAATAATGTTTTTTTCCAAACCCAATTTTTCTATTTTAAGCCAATTTACTTTAAATTTTAATGTCTTGCCATTTATAAGGATCTCCTGCTCTCTCTCTCTCTCTCTCTCTCTCTCATAATAACATTTAATTTAAACAAAAGTAGTGTGGCAGTTTATTATAGTGAGTGTAGTGTGCTGATTATTATTAATTTAAAAAAATAAATCCAAATAAAATAAATTGAAATTGATTACAATTTCCACACTGCGATTATAATTTATAAAATAATATGTGTTTATGTTCTGAAAACTAAAAACTAACAAAAACAAAAAAAAAATAGTTTTCATTTCGACTACGACGACGACGAGTGTGATGACTACTTAATAGGCGACGGCCAAGTGGTATTTTGTGTGGTGTTTTGCACAATTACATACTCTGCATAGTTTAAACAGTGTTTCCCAATTCACTGTAAGCAACAGACGATATTTATATCGGCTTTAGGTATTTTTTACTGGGAATTTTATATGGCTGGCATGTGAGGTAACAGATCTGCTGATGTTATATATGCGCCCTTACATGTTGTAGCGTGCATTTCCAAGAGTTCTTTGCGTGATCACGGCTTCTTGTGTCTTCAAGATTCCATGTTTGTAATGCCTTAGGAGTTCCTCCTGATAGTGTGGTGGATCCATCTTTATTTACATAATTGGTCATTACAAACCTCACACCCATAGCTGCCAGATAAATGAGGCCCCAAATCGTCAAATATTTGAGAAAAAATCGTCAAAATCGTCAAAGACTAAAGAATAAATAAATAAATTAAAAGTTTTTAAAATCAAAAAATATTTCTACAGTAGCAAAACATAATAAAGTCAATGTATGTACATACATATCTGAATTGAAAAAAAAGCATTTAAAAAATTTGTTAGAAATTAAAAGCTAGCATCCCTCATCTTCATTTATTAATTTTTCCCAAAAAAGAAAAAAATCAGGAAAAAATTGTTTAAGAAATAAACAATTTATCCCAGTGTTGTTTATTGATACATAAGCGCAGCAATAATATTGTATCATCTAAATTTATGGGTGGTGTAAATATTAGTCAGAAGCTGTTGACATTCTGAGCTTCATGCTCAATGTAATGTTGGCTTCAAATGACACATTTTACAGTTCCTTCAGTTCCTTCCAACTATTTACACCATTTATAACCGACCGAAATAGGAATACAACTCTTACAACCCTCTATGGGCCGGTGCCTCAACATCTATTTTAAGGTTTCTCGACCGTGTAGAGGAGAGGCCGTAGTAGCTCGTTAATGACGGTAGTGTATCCAACTCCATTGAATCATTGGAGCATCGTTTCAATGTGGTTTGTGTTTCAATTCTATCGCTACTACAAAAGGATTTCGCTCGAACGAAATAGGAGGACATGTTCCCGAAAATCATATATTCCTACGTAACGCTCGTCTTTCCAGCACATCTTTATGTGGTCGATTGGCCAGTCGATCGCACACTGCATACAGTAAAAACACGTTTTTTAGTCGGAATATTCGTATGTAGAACTCAATTCCTGTAAAGGTCTTTCCTGTTACTTATGGTATTAAAATATACAAGCATAGTGTCCATAAAAAGGAATAAAATACAGAAATATCATCACAGGTATTCGAAAGTAACTTAAAAATATAACATTTTACTCCTTGTTTTTACTAACATAAATTTCCAATAGTAACAATTGCAAAGTAAATGCAAAGCTTAAAATGGCTTTTAACGATTTTAAAAATCGTCAAAATAATGGCATAAAGCGTTAAGTCGTCAATATGATATTTTTGGAGCCCAAAATCGTCAAAATGACGATAAATCGTCAAATCTGGCAGCTATGCTCATACCAGTTATGTATGTCGTGTGTTAATTTTAGAAATGAGTGGCAGGACCTTCAGCTTAAAGTCAACTCCGAAAGACAGATTTTTGAAAAACTTTTCCATGGCAATTTTATTTACTCTCAGAGCTTTTGCCAGATATCTGCTGAGAAAGAGGAAGTCCCCGGAGAAATATTTTTTCATATTTTTCGTTTTGTTGGAGATGTCCGACCATTCAATCTACGCCCGTATGTATTCATCATTTGTCATGTTTCATAGATCTGAGTTGCTGATAGCGTTTGTCCAGATTATCCTTCATTAACACCCGTACTTTTTGCATGATCATATAAAAATATACAACATTCATACAACAGAGTAGGTCTTGCACAACTGTTTTATATTCTAAGCTTGGTATTCTTTTTATTCTTATATTATCAATATTTTATTTAATGACCTCTAGGTCAGTCTACGGCTGTTGCGAGGCTCTCATACATACATACATAATTGGTCATTACAATCTTTCAGTCAGGATTACGGCCTAGCTTCTCACACCACTCATGTTGTGTGTGTTAATTTTTATACATGAGTGGCGGGACCTACAGTTTAAAGTCGACTCGGAACGACAGATTTTTTGAGAAACTTTTTCATGGCAATTTTATTTACTCTCAGAGTTTTTGCCAGAAATCTACTGAGAGGAAGTCGCCGAAGAAATACTTCTTGTATTTTGTTTTGATGTCTGGCCTGGGGCTCGAACCCTGGCTTTACGTCTAAGAAGCCAACACACTACCTACTAGACTACGGCGAGACGGTCTTATGGCATAGGGTACTTAATATTATCAAGGATGACAATGCCTCTGGAAGAGATATTACAATACTTTATGAAAACCAAGCGATAGACGAAGCATTGAGATTTTACTTAATGAGCTCTAGGTCAGTCTACGGCTGTTCCAAGGCTCTCATAGTGCTATAAATTGGTCTGATATGGTTCATCGAACTTTTGAGTAACTTCTCTACTTCGTGAACGTGGATTCCCTTAACGTTGGTGTCATCCAATAGGGGCAAGATTGCGCAGAAAAGCTGAACAAGACTAGGAACAGGTTGCTTAACAGTAAGCTTAGCTGTCGGTATTATTATTGGACACTACATTCTGGGTACCCTTACGAGATGCATTAATTTTAGCCATATTAGCAATGATTGCGGCAGAAGTTACTAACTTCATTCAATGCTTTCATCTACGCATCCTTCTCCTCTTTCTAGCAGCTTTGTATGCGAAATGTTATCAGCTTAAAGTTTGGCTAGGTGTTTTGGATAGTTTAGATAGCATCTCATACATATGTTGCTGTGATAGTTGTTGTTACGCTATAACCATCATACTGTTTTGTATTTTAGTTTGTCTGTCAATTAGTTGATGACTCTACGAGCTTCATAGGTTAGGTTAGAGGACGTTTACTTGTCAATAAAGACAAGTACAGTACCCGGAGGTCGAATTGACCCATTGTACAACAACGGGATAAAAAGGAGAGGATGTTGGAAAGGGGAGAATGGGAAGAAAAATTAGTTTCATATACTTCCAATTCATTACAGGAGCTTTTAAATCAAATGTAATTTTGAACGATTCCAGTCAAGTTCAAGTTTTTACGCTACTCATGTTCTAAGCTGTTCTAAGGGTCACTTATGGTCATTACCTGTTTCTGTGTTTTTTCCTACATTCGATCGATCACCTTAACTATTCCATTTGTGAATCTCTGATAGACAGTTTTTATTTAAACTTATTAATTTTATTTTAGACATCGTGTCGTTTTTTTTTGTTGTTAAAAATACATACAAATTCATTTCGGCTTCACTTATTCTAGCTGGCTAGTGCTGAGGTTTTTTTTTTACACTTGTTTGTTGTTGTTGTTATTGTAACAGATTTTATTCGCTATTGTTTTATTAGATATAATTTATAAATTAACGGAAATGTCATTTTTTTGTCTTGTTGCAATTTGTTGTGGCGGAAACTGCACTTTTCTCTCGCTCTCTCTCTCTCTCTCGTTCACACTCTTCATGCAGTTACAAATGCCCAGATTTTTAATTTTTCCAAAAATTTAGATGAGAAATACAAAAAAAAAAAATACAAAAAAAAAACAGAGAAATGATCTGAAAACCAAAGTGTGAATCTGGCTTATAATAAATGATGAGAATATAAATAACAGAACAGATTCTACGGCCATTAAAATAAATATGATTTATGAAGATATGTACATATGTTCCAGTCTATGTCATGCTATTCTATTAAATTTTATTTTATTTGTTTTGTTTGAAAAAATTAAAACAATGGCCAGCCAAAGTAATGGACAGTGCCACTAATGCCTCCATTATTAGATGGGGGAATAATTGCTGCTTCTAGTACAAGAAAAAAACAACAACTACAAAATAAAAGGGGGTCATCATCATCGTGTGCATTTGTGCAATTCTTTGCTTCAAACTGTTGCATTTTTTTTTTAAATTTTTGTATTCTTTTTTCTGTTGTGTTGTTTTTGTTATAAATATTGTCAACTTGACCCAATTTGGATTTAAAGCTCAAGGTTCATTCTTGTTCTGTGTTCATTATATACGACTAAGTGTAAAAGGGGTTGGCCAATTTAATGTGGATGGTAAACAAAAGTGTTGTGTTATGTATTTAAGGGCAAAATGATCTCTTTCAATTGATTATATTTACAATATATATGTATTGTTGTATTTATAATAATAATTTATGAAAAGTTCTCATAGACTACTATATGACCTTTGATCAAATCTATCTTAACACAGGACATCATAGCAACAGTAATCGCTTACTAATTTCACCTTTTTTTACATGAAAATTTATAAAGAGGACACCCAAAATTATCTAAACGAATACAATGACGTCATGTAAGTTATCAATCATTGCACTTTTTCTATAAAATATTGTCAACATTGAGAAGCTAGGTCGTAATCCTGATTGAAAGATTGTAATTTTTTCACGATTTCATCTCAACAGTTTTTTGGCAAAAACTCTGAGACTTAAATAAAATTGCCATGAAAAGACTCCCAAACCAGTAGTACAGAGTCGACTTTAAACTGTTGGTCCTGCCACTCATGGATAAAATTAACCCACAAAGCATGGTACACCACCCATAAGCTAGATTGTAATCTTGACTAAAGGATTGTAATCCTAACTAATGAACAATTAAGCAACTAAGCAAGTAGTCTTTTAAGGGTGTACCCCTTTTAAGTACATGGAAGCATCAAAAACGTTAACATTACAGGAGCGGAAGAGTTCGAACCCCATGGGGAAATTCGTAGAGAATTTACGACACCGCATTATGTGGTCTTGTGCAGAAAGTCCAGACGACAGGATAGAAAAACTATCTCACACTCTTAATACGTGAGTGCCTGAATATGCTGAAGCTCCTAGGCAGGAACATTCACTCTTTAGTGGGGTTCAGGTTATATCGGAAATTAGAAAATATCAGGCAGATAGATTTGCTTTCATATACAGATAGGTTTAGAACCTTTCTATGGCATGGGAAAAGCAATTTGGATGTGCTTAGCCAAAGGAAAGATAAAAGAGAAAAGACTCAATTAAAAGAGAATTGAGTTCTGCATCATACTATCCACACTTAAATAACATTTTTACTGAATAGTAATAGCTTGAAATCGCCGTAGTCTAGTAGGTAGTGTGTTGGCTTATTAGACGAAAGTCCACGGTTCAAACCTCAAGTCAAACATCAAAACGAGAAAGCAAATAAAATTGCCATGAAGAGTTTCTCAAAAATCTGCCGTTCGGGGTCGACTTTCAACTGTAGGTCCCACCACTCATGTATAAAATTAACACACACAACATAAGTGGTGTGAGAAACTAGGTCCATAATCCCGTCTGAAGGATTGTAATAACCAATTATGTGTGTAGTATGAGCTTCAAACCCAACATAAAGTTTCTTAGACTTGGAACCTGTGCGTTGTTATCAAGTATTAGGCAAGAAATTTCTACATATAGACATCAATATCCTGAGGTTCATGGAACTAAAGAGGTTTGGGAGAAATCCTATACAAGTCCCAGAGGTACAAAGTGTTAGCTAGGAGCAATTAATAAAATCTATAAAATGGCATTGATGCTGGTTAGCTGAAGTACGTAATTTAACTGAAATAAGAGGCATTTCCAAAGGTTCCCTATCTCACATTTTGAGGTGATAAAGTTGAATGCGGGATGTACATATACCGCGCTTAATCACAATAGAACAAGAACACAGGCTCAATGATGTTTTACAGAGAGTTTGGCAACATTTTTTCACAACAAAGCAGAGTTCGAATTGCTTCATGTCACAGCTCATTGGCCTGGTTTATCTCCCTTGTATTATTTACTATTCTGAAACGTAACACATTTGAACTCAAACACTGTTAGAGTACACTTAGCGTAGTTGTTAGAGTTATTACGGGGCATTGCATTCTGGGTATTAATGCGGGACGCATTGGTCGTAGAAGAAGTAGGCACCTCGTGATCTTGAGAATGAACATAAGATGTCATGAGTGTCTCTTGGATTGACTGTCACTTCTCTCAACCTAACTACCTTTGCTGAAATTGCTTGCACAAGCACTCTTCGTATTTGTGCAACTGATAGGCACGTTTTTACGTAGTTAAGCCGATCGTAGTAGTTTAGTCTATCGTTTGTGCAGGCTTTTCTTTCTCCAAGTTGTTGTGAGTCAATATTATTACATACATACATTCATAATTGGCCATTACAACCTTTCAGTGACAGGATTACGGCCTAGCTTCTCACATCACTCATGTTGTGTGTGTTAATTTGATACATGAGTGGCGGGACCTATAGTTTAAAGAGGACTCTGAACAATAAATTTTTGAGAGACTTCATGGCAATTTTTGCCAGAAATCTGCTGAGAGGAAGTCGCCGAAGTAATATTTTTTCATATTTCGTTTTGATGTTTGAACCGTGGCCTTACGTCTAATAATACAACACACTACCTACTAGACTAAGTCGACAATATTATTACTCCAGGTAAAAGAAAGCCAGAATTTAAAAGGTGGGTTTCTAGTTTCATTAGCTGGGGCTATGTGTTGGTAAACCAGTGACTTCGAAATATGGTTTCTATAATGTGTATAGATTGGGAGATGAAAGTAAGAATTTGTTTCCTTATATTGGGTTTCCTTTAGCCAAATTTCTTCTGCTATTAGCTGTAAAAGATTTTTGGTTTAATTCTTACAGCATTTTTTGTTTCCTTTTTTTTATTAAATCAGCCTTCATTCGAATTTATATCTTTTATTTGAATTTAATTATTGTTTTCAAAAGAAGAATTTTTATGAATTAAATTCTTATTACAATTTTCATTTTGTGTTTTAAATAATAAGTGTATCAGTGTCAGATTTCTTTCGTTAGCCATTAAACATTTTGGTACTTTTTTTTATTGTTTTTATTTCACTTTCTCTTCAATTAACAAGTATTTGCAGAAAGTTGTTAAAAATCTAACTACGCGTACTATAACAGCCCTCATGGTAAATAAAGAATTCAAATTTAATTTGGGGTAGTGTTTGGATTTAAAAATTAAAAGAAATTAAGAAAAAAAAACGAAATTATTTTAAAACTGATACAGCAGTCAACTTTGACCCAAAAAAGTTTGTTTGCTTTTTTGTTTATCAATGATGATGGTTTTTAGTCGTTTTGTTTATATTCGCGTCTAACTGATAACACAGATTAAATTTTTGTTTTTTTTTTTTCGAAACAACAAACACGTTTTTAATCGATTAAATTTTAAAAGCCGACAACATAAAATACTTTTGATAACATTTAGACACACTTTTTTGGTTACTATTTTTAATTCTTTAATACAAGTTTATTTGGCCAAATCAAATTTATCGGAAAGTGCATTTGTACGAGGAAGGTTTGAAAAGTTTCGGTCTCAACAATGAACGACTAATATTTTTGATTTCAAATAAGATTTACTTGCTTACTTTATAACCTTTTAGTCAGGACTACAACCTAGCTTTTCAAATTACCCACACTGCATAGGTTAATTTTATCCAAGAGTAGCGGGGGCCTACTGTTTAATGTCGACTATGAACGACAAATTTGCGAGACTTCTCTTGGCAATTTCATTTACTGTCAAAGTTTTTGCCAGAAGACTGCTGAGACGAAGTCGTTTTGTTCGAGAACATACATACATACATATGTACATACATAATTGATTATTACAACCCCTCAGTTAGGATTATGACCTAGTTTCTCACACCATTCGTGTTGTGTTTTAAGTTTATCCATGAATATTTGAACCTACAGCTTAACGACGACTCTGAACGACAGATTTTTACAAAGTTTTCATTTTATTTTACTCTAAAATTTTTGCCAGAATACTGCTGAGAAGATTATTCGTTTTGGTCGAGATGTCTATGCTGGAGTTTAAACCAAGGGCTGTTGTTTAAGTAGTCAACACACTGCCCACCAGACTAAGGCGACTTCGCTTGGGTATCTTGTATGCAAAAACCGGCAGTCTTGGACAACAGATTTTATCTTCTCTGAAATATCGATGAACTTCCCAGGATATCCTTATTAATTGATCGTTACAACCCTTTAGTCAGGAGTACAACCGAGGTTCTTACACTACTCATGTTGTGTGCGTTAATTTTAAACACGAGTGGCGGTACCTACAGTTTAAAGACGACTTCGAACGACATATTTTTGAGAAACTTTTCATGGCAACATTTACTCTCAGAGTTTTTGCCAGAAATCTGCTGAGAGGAAGTTGCGAAGAATATTTGTTTTCTTATTTAATTTTGATGCCTTGCCTGGGGTTTGAACTGTGGCCTTACGTCTAATAAGCCAACTACCTGCTAGACACGGCGATTTCATGGATGAAGATAGTACTGTCCACTTTAAGTCCGTCTCTGTTTTAAACGTGTTCTAATTTGCCTCAGCCGTGTGCAAAAACGTTTCATGTGTTCTAGTGTGACACTGCAACTAGTGTTAGAAACAAACCTTATGCTAGTAGCAGCAGTCTCTGTAGTCAAACTTTTCAAACTTCCCTCGTTATAGGTAGTATTTACGCAAACTATGGCATTTAGTTTTAAATTATTCACACATTTTAATATTAAAGATTATTGAATACTTAAACATGAACCTCGTATACTCACAATAAGTACATATATTGTATATCGGTGGCTTAATATAAAAAAGGCCTAACTCGATTTTTGGTTACTTTACAGGAGAAGGAAAAAAACTTAATAAAATTCCTAAAATTTTAGATAGAACAAATATTTTAAAACAATTTTTAATAAGAAACAGCAACATATTTAATCTCTCATTTAAAAATTTTTATTTTTTTTGTGCATCTGACATTTGTCTACCAGAATAAACACAAAAACCTTATTTTGAAAAAAATTGAGTTAGGCCTTTTTTATATTAAGCCATCGATATGTATGTATGTAAGTATAACAAATAAAAAAAGAGAATTAATTAATAACAAATTAAACGAGTTTATCAAATATAATTAATGGATACGACACTTGTACAGGTTTTTCAATGCAATTTCAATTTCCATTCCGATACTCTTGAAATACAACAATTTAGAATCGATACATATATGTATTTAATAAAAAACTTAATAACATCACGATGTAAGTCGTCATAAATATTATAAACAAATAATTAACAAATAGTAATTAGCATATAACCTGATACTTTATTAGCACTCTCTTCATTACATGTTTTACAAGAATATTTATCAAAATATTTTATTAAAATTAGACAAAATAATAAAATGTATACGCAATTAACATTTTTGTAATTATTGTCATGTTTATGTCCATAGTACAATGTTTTTTATCAAGCAAAAAGTACCTCTAAGAGGAAAAAGTACTCAGAAAAAATGTTCCCATTTTTATTACACTTAAATGTGTACGGTCTGGAGTCTCTGTTACAAGAATATTTTTAGAAAGCAGAATATTTATGGAAGTACTATTTTAATTAAAAAGTACCAAAGTTTTCCCCCCAAAAAACCGAATTAGCTTTTAAAAGGTCTTTTTAGGTCGATTTTTGTTTACTTAATAACTTCAAAGTATGTGTGAAGGAATAGACGTATAAATTTTTATAATATAAAGCCTGGAGCTAATGTACATTGCGGTACGTCACAGGGTTGCATACTATTGCCTCTCCTATACCCAGTTTCCTTAGGCTTTTAATCGATAAAGAACTTGAACCAATCTATTATCCGGATAGTACTTTTGAAGGGTAAAAATCTGAATCAATTTTGTAGAAGAACCAAAGATGCTCTGTACGTAGCCTTGGGACTGAGCAAGTCAAAAAGAACTTACGTGAATCAGGGGGAAACGAAAAATAGCTCATTACAATGAGTCCGTGGATTGGAAACCGAAATGATCAGAATACCTAGGCGAAAAAGAATTACGAAACTCCATATTGATTCCATGTAGAAGAGTTCTAAGTGAAGCTTATTTCGAGAATTATATACTGGCTCTGCAGAAGTGTGGTTAGACCCTTGTTAACATGCGTTTCAATAGTAGGGAAGACACCATTGAATAGGAAGTGCCAAGTTCGCATCTACAAAGAGTTCAAAGGTACATAATTAGTCATTACAAACCTTTAGTCAGGATTACGACCTAGTTTCTCACACCACTTATGCTGTGTGTGTTAATTTTATACATGAGTGGCGGGATCTACAGTTTAAAGTCGATTCCGAACGACAGATTTTGTTTGAGAAACTTTTCATGGCAATTTTATTTATTCTCAGAGTTTTTGCCAGAAATCAGCAGGGAGGTAGTCGCCGAAGAAATATTTTTTCATATTTTCATTTTGATGTCTGACATGACACACTCACTACCTATTAGACTACGGCGACTTCGAAGTTAACATTGCTAAAAACTTATTCTTAGGATAATAAGGTCATCGTTTACTAGGACGTTGGAAATGATTCCATTCTCTCGGTCTGTTTTCTCCAGATTATGTGGGAATTGATAGGCCAAAGCTATAAAGCACATCTACATCATGGAAACAAAGACCAAACTATGCTTCCATCTAATTAACCACAATATAGACCGGAGATACCAGTGATCTGAAGTATGTGACTTGTACTTCAAATCAATACTCTAACGTCTCTGGTTCGTCTCCCCTCAAACTACCATTCGCGTTACAGAAAAAAGGGGTTCCCGCCTTATTTGTCTTTACAGCTTCTTAATTTATCGACAAAATTCATAAAAGACTTTCATTATCTGACCTATAATCTCGTACTGCTTCAATTCCTTGTGATACAGCATCCGATGCATCAATTTTCGTTTCATAACTGGGTATGAACATACATTTTCTTTACCTTCTTAATAAGCTGAGTTAAATTGTTTTCGGTGAAATAAATTAGCAATTTCTGATAGAATTTAAAAGAAGTTACTTATTCCCATACCCAATTTAAAGTAAACCACATTATATTTGATTATAAATAAATTACAAACGTTGAAAAATAAAAGTTAAACAAACAAACAGACTTACTAGCAAAGTACATAGAGAGACAGACAGCCACACATTCCTCTAATAATACTCCAAGACAGCCAGCCAGTCTATAGTTTTCGTCATCTGTTCGTGTCTCGTTACTATTGTGTGTGGTGCTTAATTCAAATACAATCTATTTAAGTGGTTGCCAGCAATTGTCAATCATGGTTATGAAAGAAATGAAAGAAGTTCGAATAACCGAAAACATTATTTTTATAATGCAAACACAGATCAAAATACTTTTATTTTTCCACTTGTATAATCAACCATTCCCCCATTCATTCAGTCATTCCATCATTCATTCAATTGCATTGTTATAAAGGAGTAAAGAAATTTTCAAAATAAAATTCAACACCCAACAATGCAACTTAAGAAGAAAAATCATTGATTGCATAGTAAGAAATACAACAAGAGAGGGGGTACGAAAATGAAATAATTTTTTAAGCGAATTTAATGATTTAATTCCAGTCAACGTTACGTTTTTACCTCTTAAAAACGTTTAAAATATGAACTCGTGGATTGCAAATAAAATAAAAATAAATTTGTGTTTAATTTATTCGCACAATTCTGTATGCCACTGTTCACAACTTTATGTAAACAACAACAATTGCTTTATTTGTTATTGCTCTGTTTACACCCTTTGTATAAACAATAACAATTACTAGACAAACGATCTTTGTAACGGAGATCTTCATACCACGATTACTCTCTTCAAACACATCGCATTTTCACACAAGACTGACTGAACTTTACTGTGGATTAAAATTTGCAAATATTCATAAAAATATAAAATTTTGATGTGTAAGATAACTTTGATGGTAAGCAAATTTTGGGATTCTTTCCCATAATGTCGATATGTTGTTGATATTATTTTCTAACGGGGGTCAGTGGCTTCTTAATTTTTATTTCACGCTTTATTTAGAAATATTTCTACTTCAGAAGGCAACCTTATCTAGTGCTTATCTTTCTGGCGAATAAGAGTATTCTAACCCTTCTTAGGTCTTATTAATTATTTCCTTTGGTTAATTATTTATTTTTTTTGCTAATTATTAATTTTTTTCATTTTAAATTTCAGTTAAAATCCTTTAAATATGGCAAATGCTGGCTATACATGCATAAGAAGGACATTCTGTTGGTTCAACATTATTTTATGGGTAAGTTCTAGATTTAAAAAAATATTTTTAATTCAAACACGATTTAATGAAACCCATACCGAAATTTTTTAAACTAAAAAGGCCGTAGTATTTGACAAAGTTTAAATTGTTGTTAATGTTCATTGCCAATCCCAGAGTTTCTCCATATTCGTAGAATTTCTGAATCTTCTACAATAAGGAAAAAAATCTCATTCTAATAAGCACTAGAGATATTGGGAGATATTCTTTAAGATCAACACTCTGGGGATGACCACTACTCATGCAGTGCATTGCATTGGAATTAGCAAAATAGGTTGTGGTAAGGAGGACAGAAGTGGCAGTGTTTGTGGACATTAGATTTGAATCTTATGCAATGCATTATTAGTGACAGGAAAGATAGCAATGGAGTTCAACATATGGATAGTCCATCTAAAGAACGCATTTTGTCTGTAATGCAGTGCGCGATTCTCAGGCCAATCGACCACAAACGGATAGACGGGTGTTACGTAGGAATATACGATTTTCGGAAACAATTTTCTTATCTCACCAGAGCAAACTCCGTTGTAGTAGCGATAGAACAGTGAAACACAAGTCATATTTCGACGATGCTCCAATAAATCAATAGAGTTGGATACTACACTCAGTCACAAAAGTATACATACGGTTAACAAATTTCAGAAATTTTTTAACCAATCCGTTTTCGTTGAAAATCTTTATAATTATCTGGCATCTTTCTTCGATTTTAAGACGGTATTTTGCATTGGTTCAGAAATTTGTGAAATTTGTTAATCGGATGTATACTTTTGTGGGCCTGTGCAGGGCCACAATTCAATTTCAGAAATTCTTTAACCAATGCAAAAGACCGTCTTAACATCAAGGAAACTATAAAGATTTTCAACGAAAACGGATTGGTTAAAAAATTTCTGAAATTTGTTAACCGTATGTATACTTTAGTAACTGTGTGTACATCGTCATTAATGAGCAGGAGAGGGGAAGCCTTCTGTACGCCTGTATGAGAAAACTCTAAATAGACTTTTAGGCACCGGCCCATACATGACAGTTGCGTTCCATTATTGGTCGGATATAAGTGGTGTAAATAGTGTATGCTGTTATCTTCTATGCGCCTATGACCGAGAACCAACATAAATGACTCGCTATCCCCTCCATTTAGCAGGCATTCTTATTCTTCAGTCCGAAATAAGCTACCCTAATAGGACAGAAATTAAATAATGTGGTAGTTAAAGTGTTTGACTAAAAACTCGAGTGATCAAGTTAAAACCCCACAAAAGGCGAACAAAAAACTTCAATTAATATCAGGGAGCGTCACCTCTTGAGAAAAGCTGGGGTTAGGTTAGGTTAGAGGACGTGTACTTGTCAATTAAGACAAGTACAGTACCCGGAGGTCGAATTGACCCATTGTACAACGTCCTAGTTTCTCAACCCCTTATGTTGTGTGTGTTAATTTTATTCATGCGCGGTGGGACCTAGAGTTTAAAGTCGACTCCGAACGACAGATTTTTATTTATTGAGAAGCTTTTCATGGCAATTTTTATTTACTCTCAGAGTTTTTGCCAGAAATCTGCTGAGAGGAAGTAGCCGAAAAAATACTTTCTTGCATTTCGTTTTGATGCCTGGCCTGGGGCTCGAACCCAGGCTTTTGCGTCTAATAAGCCAACACACTACCTACTAGACTACGGCGACTTCAAAGCTGGGGTTAATTAGCATATTTCTTCATCACTGCGTTTAACAATAGAAGACGTTTCTAGGCAACAGCAAATGATAAGAGTTAGCTGAGCTGGAAAAACCTGAAGATGGGGATGTCCCCTAAGATTATTAAACAGAGGAAAAGGAATGTATTTAATCAGTTCGTGTATGGGCCAATCTATGTTTCAACTGATTTGAAGCGTTTCCTTTAAATTTTATCGTCTGAACTGATGTTCTCTGGAGGTGTGAACCATTATAGTTCAAACAGAACTTGTTATTACGTGAGCCACCAATTCCACAATACATATATACATAATTGATCATTACAACACTACAGTCAGTATTACGACCTAGCTTCTCACACCACTTATGTTGTGTGTGTTAATTTTATACAAGAGCGGCGGGACCTACAGTTTAAAGTCGACTCCGAACGACAGATTTTTGAGAAACTTTTCATGGCAATATTATTTACTCTCAGAGTTTTTGCCAGAAATCTGCTGAGAGGAAGCCGCCGAAGACATATTTTTTCATATTTTCGCTTTCTTCGAGATGTTTGACCTGGGATTTGAACCGTGGCCTCACTTCTAATAACACACTACCTATTAGACCACGGCGACCTCTATATACACAATACATATACATACATAATTGGTCATTACAACCCTTCAGTCAGGATTACAATCTAGTTTCTCACACCACTTATGTTGCATGTGTTAATTTTATATATGAGTAGCGGGACCTACAGTTTAAAGTCGACTCCGAACGATAGATTTTTTGAGAAATTTTTCATGGCAAATTTATTTACTCCTCAGAGTTTCTGCCAGAAATCTGCTGAGAGGAAGTCTCCGGAGAAATACTTTTTGTATTTTATTTTGATGTCTGGCCTGGGGCTCGAACCCTGGCTTTTCGTCTAATAAGCCAACACACTACCTACTAGACTACGGCGACCTCAATATACACAATACACTCCAATATATTATTATTTTTCAGTGTCATTGTTTTTATGTAATATCACAGAGCATGTACATAATTCAATATGATTACAAGAAAATGTAGGGTATCATAGCATCCACTTCGATTGACTTGACTGTAAGCTATTAATGCCTTTAATGTCTTAATATTATTCACAATAAATAATCGCACAATAAAAGGTAGATGGACGGACGGACACAATGTCTGCAAAGTTTTCTGAAATGCTCATCATTGTTGTGCAATCAACAGCTGCATGCAGTCTGCCAGCAAACATGTGTGTGAATACTTTTGTTAAAGACAATACAATAAATAATCTTTAACGAACAATCTTTGTCTGCTACGGAAATTATATTGAAAGTTTTTTTTTTGTATGCCAGTGTTTTTACGTTTTTTTTTTCATGACTGTTGTTTCGTAAACTAAACCTAAAGGGGAGGAGGTGTAGGAGTTGTAGGAGCTGTAACGTGAAAAAAGGGGGTTTAGTTTCAAAACACTATTTATGGTAATAATTGTGATAATAATATGAAACGAAAACTTAACTTCAAATCAACACTATCATGTCATAAATTAATGGCTGCCAGCCAGTAAATTACAACAAAAACATTTTCATTTGCACTAGTCATTTATAAACACTGTTGAGACAAGTTTTAACTCGTTTTTTAGTTGACAAAATAAAATCTTTTTTTAGCAAAAATTAGGAAAAGTGAAAAATAGTAATAAAATACATAGAAAAAGAGAACATCTTTGACACTCTTTACCAGAATAGCCAGCAGACATGTTGCCAGACTCAGCTGGATTTCGTATGACTCGACTCTTATGTACGCAAACTCTAATAGGCATTCAGTGAAAGCTGGACATTGAACTTTAACGAAAACACTCAAACACATTGCAGAAAAAATTTTTGTAAAGAAACAAGTCCATATATGTAGAGAAAGAGAGAGTGAGAGAGAGAGGGAGATAAAAGTACCATCTGGTAATGGACGTGCAGAATGTCACAAGTATAATGGCATTTTAAATTGCCTTCAAGTTCAAAATGAATAAAAAATAAAAAATAATAAAAAACTATTAATAATAACAATAAAAGTGTAGATTAACAATTAAGAAAGAGCCGCCGCTGCCAGCGAATTACTTTGTCCGAAGTCAGTTATTTTCTGTGTGGCAAATTTGATAAAAAAAAAAAATATCACAACGAATTGCAGGAAAAAATTATTTTCTTTTATAAATTTTAATTTCAATAATTCGCGAAAGCTTGACCACTAGTGGGTATCATGTTAGGTAAGACTGTGTGCTATATATACTACAAACGCATATTCCCACCGATGCTTTAAGTAAAATGCTAGTCCTTGTGCTGTGACAATTATAAGATTGTAATTACTTTGGTTAGTGCAAGAACAATAGATTGCCAGAGACTAGTAGGTAGAGTTTCGACCTACTAGACCAGAATTCGTTATTATGCTAGGTTAGACGGCATGCTATATATATAATGGGTGATTTTTTAAGAGCTATAGGAAAATTTTTCTAAAAAAAAACACATATAATTCAGAAAAATGCATGAAATCTTTATTTGAATCGATAGTACGGTCCATATAATTTAATGTTTGAAGATTATTTCATGCAAATGTTGACCGCGACTGCGCCTCAAATGGTCCATCCGCTTAGTCCAATTTTGGCATACTCTTTCCAACATTTCGGCCGGTATCTCACGAATAAATGCTTCAATGTTGTCTTCCAATGCGCCAATTGAAGCGGGCTTGTCTGTATAGACATGAGCTTTAACATAGCCCCACAAAAAATAGTCTAAAGGCGTTAAATCGCACGATCTAGACGGCCAATTGACCGGTCCCGATCGTGAAATAAAATTTTCGCCTCTCAATAAGTCCATTGTTACGCGTGCTATGTGGCATGTGGTACCGTCTTGTTGAAACCACATGTCATGCAAGTCAAGCTCTAGCATTTTGGGCAAAAAAAAGTTGGATATCATCTCACGGTAGCGCTCACCATTCACAGTTACGTTACGATTCGCAGCATCTTTGAAGAAGTACGGTCCAATGATGCCACCAGCCCATAAACCACACCAAACTGTGACTTTTTCTGAATGCATTGGTAGCTTTTGCAATGCTTCTGGCTGATCTTCACTCCAAACTCGGCAATTCTGCTTATTTACGTATCCATTGAGCCAAAAATGAGCTTCGTCGCTGAACACAATTTTTCGATAAAGAAGTGAATCTTCGGCCAACTTTCCAAGAGCCCATTCACGTTGCGGTAAGTCGTTCGGCTTCAATTCTTGCACCAGATGTATTTTGAAAGGCTTCACACCTAAATCCTTCCGCAAAATTTTCCACGTTGTTGAGTAACAAAGGCCCAATTGCTGCGAACGGCGACGTATCGATAATTGATGGTCATCATTAACACTGGCCGATACAGTTGCGATATTTTCTTGAGTTCGCACTCTACGTAAGCGTCTTGGTGGTTTAATGTCCAACAAAGTAAATTTGGTGCGAAATTTAGTCACAATAGCCCGAATAGCCGCTTCAGTGGGTCGATTAAACTGACCATAAAATGGAAGAAGCACGCGATGAACTTTCTTAATAGAGCACGCATTTTGATAATAAAATTCAATGATTTGCAAGCGTTGTTCGTTTGTAAGACGATTCATGGTTAAATTATAGACCAAACTGAAGATGTTTGACAGTGAAACAAAACACGAAACGTGCGTGAGCTGTTTAAACCAGTGTTGCCAAAAAGATAATAGCTAAAAAAATCACCCGTTACTACAGACACAAATTTGTATCGATGCTCTAAGTAAAATGTTTTTGAAATCTCCTCCTTCTATATAAATTAAACTCATAACTCTTAAGGTCTTGTGCAGTGACAATTATAAGACTGCAATTACTTTGGATAGTTTTAGAACAATGGGTTGCTATAGTCTAGTAAGTATTGTGTTGGTTTACTACACCCAGCTCTGACAGATTGAAAAATAGAAATAAGAAATACTTCTTTCGGCGACCTTCTCTCAGCAGTATTCTGGCAAATGCTCGGAATCTACTTTAAACCGGCCTCGGCGTCACACTTGTCTGGGTTCCCGGACACTGCGATATTCCGGGAAACTACAGGGCCGACGAGCTGCCCAGGGCTGGCGCTCTACTTCCGGAATCTTCCTCAATCAACGTGGGAATGCCACTTACCTCGTTCAAACTGGCTATTGCGCGGAAATTCTCCCGGAATGCCGACCGGTCCTGGATCAATGAGGAGTCCTGCTCCATCACTAGGCTCACTTGGCCCACAATGGATAGGAGGCGTACCAACCAGCTACTTGGACTTGGCCGTAATATCATCTCGATCACAGTGGCCATGCTTACAGGCCACTGTGTTATGGGTCGACACGCGGAAAGAATGCGACTCCCATTTAACGACTTCTGCCGTGGATGCAGATCCGCCGAGGAGGAGGAGACTGTCATCCACTTCCTCTGCCAATGCCCATCCCTTGCGGAATGCGTATATAGGATCTATTGATATCAAGGACGTAGCCTCGTTCATCAAACATTCTGGTTGGTTTTCCAGCGTGGGGTAGTCGTGCTTTTTGGAAATTGTGCAGCCCTTGCGCTGACCAACTTCCCCCTCTTAGGATCGGAGGAACTTGGTCAGTTCAGGGGCTGCGTTCACCAGTGGCATCACAACTGGCCGCTATGCGTGCTCAAGTGACCTATTTTGGTAAATTAAAGCTACCACGCTAGCCTAACCTAACCTAGGTCCAGCCAACCGTAGGACGTAAATGTCGTTTCTTCTAGGGACATTATCTCGAGAATTTCACACGGAATATTGTCAATTCATTTCGTTTTATTTTAATGAACTGTCTCTCCGAGATAGTCCCGTCGAAGAAATCCATAGGCGATAATAATCTGGAATCAGAATTTTTTGAATTAATTTTTTCCCAGGAATTTGGAAAATCAAAAACACCATATGTCAGCATATTTATTTCATTGGTTCTTTGCTTAAAGTAGAATTTCCAATATTAGTTTAAGCCTCCCATTCTAGCAGAAACATGCAGGTACATAATTTTGTCCACATGTCGTTCATATCAGCATGGTTCGTGTCAGTATGCACCATCCTTAAGGGTCTGCCTTATCGACTACTTAGTACTGTGATGTTAACGAATACTCCGATTATATAATTCCACTTGCATTTCCAGTGTTTTCAATTAAAATTTATTTCACAGTGTGCCTGCTTATAGGATCGTATCTTCCAAATCCCTGACCAATCTCGATACACTTTATTTTCGTTTGTTTAAAGAACGATTTTTAAATCAGTAAAGAGTTAACGGGGTTTTTTAAGTTTTTTGTTTAATAACGGTTGTAATTTCTTATCGCTTATAATTTAAAAAATTTTAATTTTCTTGTTTAAAAAAGATTTGTTTTTATGTAAAATAAAATGAAATACATTGTATTTAAACTTCTAATGAAAGTCTGTGACTGATTCCCACGCTAATAGCTGTATAATTGGTGCTCTGAGAATATGATTTGTAATCATATTTTAAGAATTACAGTGACGAATAAAAAATTAAGAAATTTTTCATGACTATAGAATTTGACTGCTAAAAAACAAATACATGAAAGTAAAATTTAATGTCGCTGTAGTCTAGTAGGTAGTGTGTCGGCTTATTAAACGTAACGCCACGGTTCAAACCCCAGGTCAGACATCAAAACGAAAATAAGAAATAAATATTTATTCGGCGACTTCCTCTCAGCAGATTTCTGGCAAAAAATCTGAGAGTAAACAAAATGGCCATGAAAATTTTCTCAAAAATCTGTCTTTTGGAGTCGACTTTAAACTGTAGGTCCCGCCACTCATGTATAAAATTAACACACACAACATAAGTGGTGTGAGAAGCTAGGTCGTAAATCTGACTGAAAGGTTATAATGACCAATTATGCATGTAAAATTTAATGTATCTTATTTACCTTTAGAACCACATTTCATTCTAAATTGGAAGTTTTTGGTACTCAATCTTTAGCATATTTTAAGAATGAAAAAGAAAAATTTGAATTTTTTCTATAAAATTCAGCAAAAAGTCTAAAAGGTTCCTAATTCTTGCTTATGTTGCAAACTGTTATACAAACTTAATACAATTTTTACAAAATTTAGCACAGCTCACTTGGATCCTATCAAGGATCTTGTTGTATTAACACTGCGTCTATATTACCATAAAGTTTTAATGGTATTTCTCTGCTGTGCTGACAATTTTAGTGCACAAAAATCTTTCCCCTGAGATACACAAGTGCATATTCAGTCTTTGAGTGTCTAAGTCTAAGGAACAGTTTAATGTTATGGCTCCTTTGTGGTCCTAAAAGTGTATTCTAGGTTGATTTCACACAAATCTTGTACTTCGTATGTACAGTCACACAGATAATTATACGTACCCCCCTAAAAAATTATATTTGTTCTCATCACTAAATATTACATTTGCCCAAAAATCAGTTGACTTGTCCATATATTATTGGGCAAATTCCAATCGTGGCTTTTTTCTCGGCACTCTGCTGCGGAAATCGTTCTTTCTCAAAACACTTCGAACTGTTTCGGAATGTACAATAACCTTGTGATCACTTTCCGAGGTATTTCGTATATCTACGGCTGTAGTCCTAGGATTTTTATCCACAATACCTTTTATATACCGGGCTACCCTTGGAGAAATTTTATACGAAATATACGTACGTATAATTTTCTGTGGTGCCATATTGGTTTTAAGTAAACTGCAGTCACAAATTCATAGATTTTGGGAATCTTTTTTCTTTATTTAAGTAAATGTGTCATTACAGATGCTAATGTAAATAAATTTTAGATTAGAACTTCATTACTTTTTAAAAAAATGATTTTTAGGGGGGGGGGGTACGTATAATTATCTGTGTGATTGTATATCCAATAAGAGTCAGATTTGTCTTATTTACCTTCAAATTGATTAATTTTCCTAAGCTTTCTTTTGTGGATAAGTGACATCTATGTGCGATTATTTGTTTGCCTCTCAAGAGAGGAACGCCAATCTCTCATCTAAAGCACAGAAATTAGGTTCTGAATATGTTCAACCTCTCACCATTTTACCACGCCCACTAAAGAAGCATGTAAAGCGCTAATTCCACAAGGTCACTTAAAACCGGCAGACAAAAATCTTAAAACTTTGAAGCGGCTAAATAAGGGCTATTCTCAGGGAATCCGTGCACATGTACTTTGTATTGTATTTAAAAAATGTTTCAGGGTTCGGGGAAAAGCGAGTAATGTTTAGATGCAATAGATTTATATAAATCTGCGGTTAAAGAACGAATTGTTTCTATAATTCCCTGTACAATTCGTTGGATGTTCTAGCATATCGAAGGAAAATTGAATCAGTAGCATTTTCAGCGTGCCATCTAGAAGACTCATCAAGAAGACTCTTTCGAATTTCGAAAGATACAAGGGGTGAAGTATTTCTTCCACCGTTTTGAAAGAGTTTTCAGTCGCCCCATTGGAACCTTCTACAATACATACTCTGCCTACCATAACAGATTTTTAATTCCAGGGTTACGAACTTATAAGCACTATTAGGTCTAACGTGCTATGTTTCTCACGAAGCTTTGAATTTTGAAGTAGAGACGATGCAGCCACCTTCCAAACAGTCTTATTCAATTCAGTTGTGCACTACAATTATATGCATACATGAGCCAAATAATAATGATGAGAAATAAAAGTATTTAAAAGAAAATTCATTTATTCATAAACAATGTACATATATTGACCTGAAAAGTTGTTTTAATTTTTGTAGGTTAGCAAAGATTAAAAAAAAAATAAATAAAAATTATTCACAAATGTTACGAGTAACTTCCTTCTTAAAATTCTTTATTATTTTAAATCCCCTTCTCTCTCAAAAAAAAATGTATAAAAAAAATACAACTTAATTAAACTGTCATAATAATTTTATAAGCCACTGTACATCATAATAAAGTAATTTTTCCCATAATTTTCCCTTATACTGTGTCATTATCATGGCTTGCATTCGCATCAACATTATGTTACGTGCAGTATCATAACGATTGCGGCTTATTTACGAAATAATTTGTTTTTTTTTACCGTTTTTTTCTCATTTATTTTCCCCGTTACTTACTTACTTGTATTTGAATAACAAATAATAATATTTTGTTGTTGTAATTGTAATTATATTTACAACACCTACAAACAACAATCCAAACAAATTCAAAAACAAATTCAACAATTTTCATTTCAAATATTTTTTGTGTTTGTTTTTGTTTTCATGCAACATCACATACATACATAGCTTTGTAGTTGTGCTTTTCTGGGAGCTGGTATATGGTTGCGTCTTTCTTATGAGGGCTATGCTACTCTGCTGCCCGATCATGCTGCCTTGAGTGCTGATTCAGTGTTCCTATGCATTGGCGTTATTGGATTTGTAACATCATTCCTTGGCTGTTGTGGTGCCTGGGTGCAATCCAAATGTCTTTTAGTGTTGGTAAGTCGGTGACCTTTTATTTGAAGAATAAATTTTTAAATTTCTTTTATTTTAATTTCAGTATTTTATGCTGATTATTATGCTGTTTTTGAGTGAATTCTTAATTGGTTCGATTGCTTTTATATTCCGCGGCGGTTTGAGTCGTACTTTGGCAAATGAATTGCGTTTTGGCATCGAACAACATTATAATGCTTCAGATCGTGGCTCTTTAATAGCTCCTTCGGTAGCCACTATATGGGATAATGTTCAGACATCGGTAAGTTATACATGCGAACTTTAAATTTAACTTTTCTGTAAAGATTTCCGAAGCAATCAAGGACGTGTGGGTTACCAATTCGCTCGAGTTAAAGCCTAGTAAACGCACTAAGCAAGTTCTTATAAAGGGTCCGCCAAATAACTTTTTTATTTTTTGCAAATGCTTTAACAAAAAACTACTGAATTTTTTCTCGAATTTTTTTTTTTATTTGAAAGTACAATCCTTCCGGTTAATAATGGAAAATAATTTCATTCAAATGGCTGCCTCGGCTGGCCATGCAGTAGCCTACACGATCGGTTAACTTTTTAAGCACATTATCGATTGTGTGCAGCTGTATGATGGCTTCACGAATATTGTCCTTTAAAGCGTCAATTGTCTCCGGCTTGTCGGCGTAACACTTGTCTTTGACGGCACCCACAAATAATAGTCCAACGGTATCAAATCGCAGCTCCGAGGTGGCCAAACGACATCAGCTCTGCGGCTGAATGTGTAGCTTCGGCTGTGTGGCACGTAGCGCCGTCCTGTTGAAACTAAATGTTGCCAATATCCTCCTCTTCAATTTTTGTAAACAAAAATTCGTTCAACATGGCCCGATAACGATCGCCATTGACTGTAACGGCCACTCCTTGCTCATTTTCGAAGAAAAATGGCCCAATTATGCCTCTGGACCAAAATCCGCACCAAACAGTGACTCGTTTTGGGTGCGTCGGTTTTTTAATGTATGCGTGCGGGTTTTCGGTGCCCCAAATGCGACAATTTTGCTTGTTTACATAAATTTTTTTGCCAAAATCGGCATCTTCTGTAAGTCGATCGCAGGCCTACTGATTATGGCCCCTCGTCTCGTTAAATATAGAGCCTGCGGCATAGGAACATACTGGGAAATATAAAGACAGATAAGCAGCTTTCCATAGTTTGCACAACGTTACGAGTTCTGTTAGAACTGGAAGCAAGCCATGATTTCGGCCCCTTCTTGACAGTAGATGCACTGATTTTATGATGAGAATGAATAGAAGCTACATAGCCTTAGCAGAGTCATTACTACCGGATATTTTCTCATAGAGAGATATGCACGCAAGTTAGGTGCCAAGTGTCTGCTCTGTTTACATTTGCATTCACTATTCTTAACCAAATTAAGTGGATCGTGACTCACTGTATTTTAAATTCTTATTTTCCACCAAATTAAGTTGACGTACCCCCTTCTGTTCTGTTTTCAGTTTGAATGTTGTGGTGTTTCCTCTTACGAAGACTGGTATGATATACAGTCGTGGAGTGGCAAACGTTGGGTTCCGGAATCCTGCTGTAAACCCATCTTTGAAAATCGTGGCATTTTAACCGAGGGCTCAGGTGATAGCCTTCTAATACGAGTGGATTGTGGAAGGTAAGTAACTACACTTCTCATGCAACATTTATTTTCACGTATTAATAAATCAACCTGATCTTTAAAACAGATCCGAAAATCCTGCACTATGGTGGGATAAGGGTTGCATACACTCTCTACAACACTGGCTAAACGATAAGCTCAATGTAATCGGTGCTGTTGGCTTAGGTATTGCATTTTCTCAGCTGTTCGGTTTGATAACATCGATGCTGCTATTTTGTACGGTTAAACATAAACGAGAAACTGATACTTACAAGTCATATTCACCCTCCATTGATCCACAAACGCGACCGAGTAGTTGGGAGGATTGAACAAAGCTTTAAGTGAAGAATTTCAGATTTCTTCGCTAGTTTAGACCAATAAAGCAGACCAACGAGCAGAAGCAGCAGCAGAAGCTGAAGAAGAAGTGGAAGTAAGTGTATAAGAGTGTGCCTTTTTTTGGTCTTCACTGCAAAAAAAAAGAGTCATTACAATGAGTGCCAAATAAACAAAGAAAACAATAACAATAACTATTTATAATAGTCCCTATAATAATAATTATTACAATAGTCCTCGTATCCAAAAAGTATCGTATATTTTTATTATTAGTTTTCAATTTTTATTTTCTTTAGTTTTGTTAGTTTGTTAATGCAATTCAACCCAAAAAAAAAACCAAATGAAACCAATTTTATTTGACGGTTTAAATACGTTTTTTTTTCGTTTGTAATTTTAAGCATAATTATTTAATTCTTATTTTTTTTGAAAACAATTAAAGAAATTATTTATAAATTACAATGATATCAATGATAATTGATCAAGTTATACTGCCTACATATCTAATATAGAAGTAGTGATAATGAACGACATTCCAATGAAACCTTTGAGCTGTTTTAGGAAATACTTTAAACCCCTCAAGGAATTTTAGAGTTCTTTTGCAAATTCAAAAAAAAAACCTAAAAAAATATTGTAAAATGAAATACAACTCTGCTTGAGATACAAAACTTTCCTTCTGGATTAAATTTTCTTTCGATTTAAAATATCGATAACACAATATGCCATTTTAAAAATTTTTGTTTTATATTTTGAAATCCCTCTTCCTTAAAATTAAATTAGAAACTATTTTTTCAAAGAAAAGAAGCATTATTTCGAATAAATTTCAAACATTAGACTGAAAAAATCTTTTTTATTGGCATAACACGTTCACGCCGGCGCGTACCCTCGGTGGCCCGCACTAGACTGCCTTACGATACCGTTGCATTGTTGGCTTGCCTATGCTGCATAATAGCTGCCGTCTGATAAAGCGTAACGTACTAACTACAGCCGCCATTGGATGACAAGCATGAATTATAGCGCCGCCATTAATGTGTTAAAGTTATTTCTATACCATTCAGAAATATCGAACATCGATAAATTTCAAATATCGAAAGCAAAGATTTGTTCTGGAGTTTCTTCTTCTTTATCTACTAGTTGATATGCTTGTATATGTTGGGTTATGTTAAATTGCTAGTCGCCTTAGCAATATTCACGTGGTTGTTGTCAAAGTTGCCCTTAAAATGCCACTGCCTTTACTGTATGTCTCTGGGTAGACAAGATTCAGCTTCAGATTCATAAACTAAGCATAAGATAAAATTGCTTGGGGTTTGATCTTGGTCTCCAATTTCTTTTATCAAGCATCGAAAGGCGTACCATTTCCTCGACATCTTTATAGAACACTATTTTTTGCTGGAGTATTTGTCCTCATCTACATGATATTATCTATCAAACGCAAACCCAATGCGTTTTTTTTGAACACAGTCAGTGAAGATGATTCTTATCGACTAAATCCATTTTTTCATTCGGTCAGTAAGTAGCAAGAATAATCTACTGATACTCCTATTTCTCATACAGATTTTACTACCATTAGAGCCTTGCTGAGTTTTTCTGCCGTTCATAATGAAATTATTGACCGTAATTTTTTTGGTTCAATAGCAACTCTTTGACTCTCCTCTTGTATAGCATTTGTATCTCAGCTTTTACATCCCGTCAGCATCAAGATTGACCTTCTGACACTCCCCATTCGTACATAGGCTTTATTACCGTTAACTCCTGCGGATTGCTTCCGCTATCCTTAATGAAATTATTGACCGTAATTTTTTCGATCTTAAGCATCTCGTTGACCCGTCTCTGTATAGCATTTGCATCCCTGTATCGTCTACATTAGTGGCATTTTAGGTTTTGGTTAAGATCAAGATAATCAAACTTTAGACCCTTTGCAGAGAGATGAATACAAGTTATAAGAAACTAAAACACTGAAAGTCATAACCGACCTATTTGTGATGGAGTCCTAATAAGTATAACAATCAAGTATCTAATAGCATCTCATATTTATTTTCCCCTATTTTTGTTCAGAATTTGTAGTATATGGCCGTTAATTATACTATTCAAGGCTTCTCATGTAATTAGCAATCCTTGTCTACTCTTTTATTTGGGAGCATCCTTCATAGAAGCTATAGTACATTGTCCTTAAGCAAACCAATCAGACTTGAAGCTGGTTTTTGTCTAAAGCATCTTCTCTACAAAAGTTTTTGAGCCGTGTCTTCAATAACTCTGGTCTAGTTTCTAAGATCAAATCGACTAGTAAATACTATTCGGTGCTTAGCTATGATCAGATGCTTAATAAAAACTTTTGCCACCGATTCTCTTACAAGCTTTTAGATTTACTCTCCTAATTATTAATACAATCATTAGCAATTTCGAATGTGCTACTATCATGTTCAGGGACTTTACGAATGTCTTGTACCAACATGAAAGGCATTTAAATATTCAAGAACACCTCGAATATATTCCACAATAATTTTAAATTTCGAAGATCCAGAGAATTCTAGTCGCAATCGAGTGATATCGTGTAAGTTTACTGAACTCTAACGGAAGAGTACTTTTTTGCATCAAATGGTACTTTTGAAAAAAATATTTATTTATACTTAATACATGGAATAGAGAAACTGACGTACATACGTTCCGTGTAGGTTTGGCTAACCGGGGCTAAGGACTAATTCCACCTTTAGCATTACGTTGAACATATTGCGAACGCATTAACAGTAGAAAAGCGCAAAACATAAAATGTTTAACAATAAAAAAAAGTACGAAAAGAGTCGCGGGGGTACTGGGAGATATTTGAAATGGAAAAGTACCGAAAAAAGTACTAAAGTACTGAATTTTTTAACACTTCTGTATAGTCTTCCTCCACAGTTCTTGATCAGACTTCTTATAAAGCATCACTTGATCACTGTCGTTTATAACAGCGTTTGATTTATTTACTGCCTTACGTGATGCACTGGAGTTCGTTATAAACGAATTCGACTGTAACCAATTCAGATCGATGCCAACATAAAAGCAGTAACATTAGGTAACCAATAAAATTATCTTTATTTTACAAAATAAATGTCATGTATAGGCTTTTAACATCATGTACGGACGTATTCATACTTAAAAATCAAATTTTTGTTTCGACAGATATTTACAAAGGTCAGGTCGGTTGCATTGTTTGATTTTTGGTCATCAGTCAACAATGCTTGGAAATATTTTAAAATATTAAAATCAAGGTTTAAACACGTCTTTTAGTAGGTGTTCAAGACTTGCATGCGTTTTGGACATTTATTTTCTACAACTCAATTTCTAGCCATCAGTCAACAAAGCTTGACAAGGAATTTTGTCATAAACAGTCTTCTAAATAAGTACGAATGTTTCACTAATTTTTTTTTGGTTTCACAGCTCAAAGGTTTAATTTAATTTCTATAAAATTTATTATGCATTTTACGAGTATACATATATAAAAACATAATTTAAAAATATGCATCAATTAAATGCAAATATAATTCGAATAAATCCATAAGCAAACATAAAAATAGTCTTCCAAAACCTAGAATTTCTTCGATTTAAACAAAATGAAACAAAATCAAATCAAATTAATACAAATGTTAGTTAATTTTATATGTTTAAATTATATTATTATTATTATTATAATATCAACAAAAACAAAAATAAAAACAAAAACAAACAATAACGATATTAACTTATTTATTATTTAATAAAAAAACACTTAAAAAAATAATACAAAATGTGTGTTTTACGATATGAAAATGAAAAATAAAAAAAATTAATAAAAAATAAAATTAAATAAAATACCAAAAAAACAACAAAAACAATAATTGTCTCTATAATTTCATAGACCCACTAATTTACCACCAATAACATCCAGTTGGGCCGTAATGCCTTTAGATATGGAACGAGCAATTTCTTTGGGTTTCTAAAATACAAATTCATGTGAGTATGAAAACCGCGCATTAAATAAGTATTCTTACTTGTATTAAAGTATTTAAGAGGTTAGAAAAGGCCTCATAACCATTAACCAGGCTACGTGAAATGCCATCAAACATATCGCCATTGTTGCCATATTTCTCATGTTCACTTATTGTATCCAAAATGGGTACAGGCTGAAAGTAGAAAAAATAAAACACATGTTAAAAACGGAACTTCATGGAAAAAAAATCTGCCAAGTGTATGCAATTTAGAACGTCAGAGACATAATAGTGTTTTTCTCATAAAACCCCATCGTTTGATTGATTAAGTGCACAAAAGCGGTTCCGAAAATGGTTCCAAACTTAGCCGAACTTAGCCGACAAAGACAACCCAACAAATTTGAAAATATTTTTCATTATTTCACACTTTTCACAGGAATGTCACGTTTGCCAGCAATCAACTTTAGCCTCTTTATTTATATTTTTTAAGAAAATAAACAGATGCAATAGAATCTAGTGAATAAGGAATTATAGGATAGGAATTCGACCATTATTTACTTGGTTTAGGGCATTTTAAAAGCGAATATATGAGTCATATACCACAGCTTACTTGGTACCATTGTAATACCGATAGTACATAAAGGGTGTTTTTTATAGCTGTATAGAACTTTAAGTTGGCATTACTTTTCAGGATGGCGACCGATTTAACAGCTGTCAAGTGATTTATTCTCAGTTTGGTTTGGCAATTCATCATGAATAGACTCACGCCTGAACAACGCTTGCAAATAGTGCAATTTTATTTCGAAAACAATGGTTCTGTGCGGAAAACGTATCGCGCACTACGTCCATTTTATCGTCGACAAAATCGTCCATCAGAGCAGTTAATTCGATTAACCATGGAACGTTTTCGCACCACGTTTACTCTTATTGATAACTCGCATCCCCAGAGACGCTGTACGGTGCGTACAGAAGAAGCTATTGCTGCTGTAGAGCGTAGCATTGAGGAAGACCCGAATGAGTCCATCCGCCATCGAGCACAGGAATTGGATCTGTGTCCATCCACTTTATGGAAGATTTTGCGGAAGGATCTTGGTTTGCGTGCTTACAAAATCCAACTCGTGCAAGATTTGAAGCCAAACGATCATCAAGTAAGGCGTAGATTCGTCGAATGGGCCCAAAACGAGATTACCGTTGTTCCCGATTTTCATAAGCGAATCTTGTTTAGCGATGAAGCGCACTTCTGGTTGAATGGCTACGTCAACAAACAAAACTGCCGCATTTGGAGTGAAGGTAATCCTCAAGTGTATGTGGAAACACCGTTACATCCAGAAAAACTGACTGTTTGGTGCGCTTTATGGGCTGGTGGAATCATTGGTCCGTACTTTTTCAAAAACGATGGTGGCCAGAACGTTACAGTCAATGGTGATCGGTATAGAGCCATGATTACTAACTTTTTCATTCCTGAATTGAATAACCATGATGTCCAGGAGATGTGGTTTCAACAAGACGGCGCAACATGTCACACAGCTCGTGCCACAATAGATTTATTGAAAGACACGTTTGGTGACTGCCTAATTTCACGTTTTGGACCTGTGAATTGGCCTCCAAGATCTTGTGATTTAACACCGCTAGACTACTTTCTGTGGGGCTATGTAAAGTCATTGGTCTATGCTATAAAGCCACAAACGCTTGACCATTTGGAAGACAACATTCGCCGTATTATTGCCGATATACGCCACAAATGTTGGAAAAAGTCATCGAAAATTGGACGTCCAGATTGGACTACATCCGCGCCAGCCGTGGCGGTCATATGCCAGAAATCATATTTAAAATGTAATGCCACAAGATTATCTTTCGGATAAATGAAATTCATGTCAATCGAATAATCCATCGTTGTTTTATTGCAACTTAAAGTTCTATACCTCTATAAAAAAACACCCTTATAACTCTTGCTGGGCATTTCTCAAACAAATTATCTTTGGGCAGGCACATGCTCCTTGTCCTGCTATGCGGTTCGTAAAATTTAATCTGTTCAGATTTAAAGCAATTTTTTTCTGCATTTATCCATATCAGGCAAGATCTGTCTGGTCTTTTATCAAGTGAATTCATTATCCCATCTCTCTTTTGCAAATGAATCAAGTTTAGGTCAGATTATTCTCTGTACTGTAGGACTGCCAATTAGTAGTTATACGAATTGTATGCTGTATCAGCCTATCCATCCAGTAATCGGGTACTGCAAGGGACAATTTAAGAGTCTGTTGTCCTGAAAAGAGTCTACATCCGTATTTGCCGCGTGATCTGGAAGGTCGTTCTCAGGGATGTTCGCGCCATTAATATAAAATAATGAATCCTGTATCTTAATTATAAAACCAGGATCGAGAGGGTAGGTAGGGTCTAGGTATCATGTAGTCGATAGGTATACTCAGGTCAACCATACTAAAGATTTGGTCATGACCATTTTTCTATACTGCCACCATTCTGTTACATTCAGTTTCATTGCAATGTCCGCAGCCAATTTTTCTTAAATACGTCTTGAGGTACCCTGTTAATGATATAAAGCAATGCTTCAGATAATGTAGTCTTTAGAACAGCCAGGATCACTACCATCCTTATAATCCGCACAAACCGAGATTGATTTCTAAATTTTTATAAACCCAACCACTAAAATATGATTCCGTGGGTTTGAGTATATATTTTTGGGGTAAATATCTCGGCTTAGACCTGTAACTCTTTTACAACAGGGAAGAGCAATTGCCGCTTTACTGGTTCTAGATTGAAGTTCAACTTTGTGTTCAATATGATTTCAAAATACTTATTGGATAGAGGCAGAACATATAAGGACTTTATATCTCTTTGTACTAATCCTGGATGTGTTAACTCCCAGTCTATAAACGTTGCATCATTTCGACAATAATCTCTGCTCAAATTCACGAGTTTCCAAACGTAATTTCGGATCCTGCAGTCTGCATAGGCGGTAATCACGCAGAATGTTTTATACATGAGTTTAAGCTGATCGCTAAAATTGAGTTTCTTTTAGGGCCATTATTACAACATATCGTTAAACTTGGGGTTAGTTAAAGGCACCTTTAGCTAAAGGGAGCAGTAAAGTTACCTTTAACTTATTTTCGTTATTACAACTTACAGATAAAATTTTTCAAAAATATGGCAGTGCCGGAGCAATGTCGATAAAACTGCTCAATTATGCAAGTTTTCATTAACGCAGTGGCAACCGCGGGCTTCGTTTTTTGTTGTATACGCTCATTTTGTTTAAATTTGAAGTTGCCATAATGAAAATAATATATACGGCAAGTTCAAACGTAAAGTGACCTTTAAATGTTAAAGGTATGATGATCCTCCCTTTAGCTTAACGATCATTTCTATCTTATTGGCTACTCATAATAACGAAAAACAATTTATCTGCCCGTTAAAATCCTCCCTTTAGTTAACGGCAAGTTGTAATAATGGCCCTAAAACTGATTAAGCTTTGAAACCCCCTTTTTAAGTGACAATGCTGTCAAAAATTATTTTAAACCCTTATTATTAAGCCATAAAATACTACAACTCTATTAGTATTTCGTACTTACCTGTGTTTTATCCACTAGAAGCTTTTGTGAATTATCGTAGAAACTCAAAACTTTCGAAGGTATGGCTTCCTTTTCTAAATTCACGGATTCCCGGGTTTTCTCAGCAGCTTTAAACAGAGAAATCTAGAATACAAAAAACGAAAACAAAAATAATTTCATGTAAATTTTATGAAGTCTTATTAATTTCACGTTATATTTAAAAAAAGTCACTGTAGTGTAATATTGGATTATTAGACGAAAGCCTGTGATTCAGCCCATGGTTTAGATATCTCGAACTTAATGAAATATGAAAAAAATATTTCTTTCGGCGACTTCCTCTCAGCAGACTTCTGGGAGAAGCTCAGTTATGCATAAAATTAACACACTCAACATAAGTGGTGTGAGAAGCTAGGTCGTAATCCTGACTTCTGGGAGAAACTCTGAATGTAAATAAAATCTGTCATAAGGAGACGACTTTAAACTGTAGTTCCCTGCCAGTTATGCATAAAATTAACACACTCAACATAAGTGGTGTGAGAAGCTAGGTCGTAAACCTGACGTAAGGTTTGTAATAATCAATTAATTATACCACAAATTGCAGTTGTTTATTTGTCTTATGGCAAAACGAAGTACATATATGTTATCGACAAGTAGAGACGTGAGGCGTATTGGATCTCAGATAACGGCCGATAACTATACTTTCGTAGTAGTCAAGGAATTTATTTATCTTGGCTCCTCTGTTACCACCAAAAATGATGTCAGTTTGGAGATCAAGCGCAGGATCACTTTTGCCAACAGGTGCTACTATGGTCTCAATAGGCAATGTCGTCTCTCGGACGACAAAACTAATACTCTACAAGACGCTTATCCTTCCCGTGCTTCTTTATGGCGCAGAGGCATGGACACTATTAAGCACTGATGCAGCAGCCTTTAGAGTATTCGAGAGAAAAGTACTACGTAAGATCTTCGATCAGTGCAAGTTGTCGGTGATTTCCGCATCCGATCCAACAGTGAACTGTATGAGCTCCTCAACGACATAGACGTTGTGCAGCGTATTAACATCCAGCAGCTGCGCTGGCTCATCATGTCGTTCGAATGGAGGAGGAGGCTCCGGCGAGATGGGTTCTTGATGCGGGGATCTGCGGAAGTCGGCGAAGAGGACGATCTTGTTTGCGTTGGAGGGACAAAATCGAGGAAGCCCTGTCATCGATTGGTGTGACCAACTGTCGCAGGTGCGCAAGAATCAGAGAGAAAGATGTATTAGATGTACGCAGGCCGAAATCCGTTAATCGGGTTGTTAATGGCCAATTAAGTAAGTAAGTATTTGTCTTAGTCCAGGTGAAGATAAAAAGTTTTCATTATGGTTTTCAAATTTTAAAACCATGAGTCTCTAATTCTCCTTTAAATATTCAGAGAGTTCGATGACCCTTGGCTGTCCATAGATCAAAGATAACATGAAGAACAAACTTTCTTCAGAAGATAACATCAAGCCTCATATATCAATAGGGAGGGCCTATCCTATAGATTCTGTAGGAGATTGTTAGGCATTCTTCTTATACATACTGGACTTGGCAAACGAAAACATTCTTTCGAAAATAAATCGCTAAATAAGTGCGTAATATGTGGAATTTTCCATTTTGTTTTTAATTCGTAGTCTAAACAGATTTTTTTATTGAACTCCTCTTCGGTTTCCTTGTAAATATTTTTGATGGTCATGTTGAATTAATTTTAAAAAATTTATTCAAAATTTTATTTAAATTTTTTTTTTTTAAATATCAGTCGTTGTTGTTGTCAATAAAATTACTATTTCAAGGGCACTATTAAAAGTCTCATGTTAAATACCAAATAGTTTTTGTTTTTGTTTTTTCCATCTTGTTTTATTTATTTTTGAATGAGCAAACTTCACACTTATTTCAGGTAATTTGTTTGTTAACTTTCGTAATGCAATCACACACATACGTACACATACACACACACAAATAATATATTAAAATTTAAACAAAATATGAAGAAAATACCCTTAAGCCGGAATCTGATGAGCTGCCTTCAGCTTGAGAATGTAAAGCCAAATCACCATCTAATTCGGTTTGTTGGGTCACAGCAGATTCTGACTGGTAGGTACCATCACTATTAACTACGGGATGCATTTGACAAATGCCCATAAAAACACTCAAAAAGATGATTAATGGCGTTAAATTATTTAAAAATTCCATTTTTTAACCACAAAAAAAACGAACAAAAATGCACTAAAAACACGAACACAACCAGACGGAATTGGTTTAATGACTGAATTAAAGCGCTGCCAATGAATTGAAGACAATTTAAGTTTGGGCCAAAAATCACAAAGAGCCATACAAACAACCATACAGACGTATAAACAAACAAGAGTTACAACACTAACCCAATAAGAAAGCCAAAAAAAAAAAGCTTTTCGAGTTTTTTTGTTCAAACAGTGCTCATCGATCGATCGTATTACCTGATGGCCAGCAAAACACTCTCGAGTGTTATCTCTGCCTATGCATTGCTTCTGCCAGCATCATTATGTCCATGGCCATTTAATCCAGAGACTTGACATACAAGGAAGGAAGCAGGCTACTCTGCTTATATGGGCTCTAAATTAAAAATTGTGGTTACAATCGCTTGCCGACATACATATGCTCCAGCTGATTGATCCAGTTATTCAGACAAGGAAAATAATTTTTCAAAATCAATCGGGGATAATTGATAAGTTTTCTTTGGCAAATGAAAAGAAAGTGTCAGCGGGAAACCTTATAAACATATACACACGCATACATACACACACACATTCCAAAATGTTGTGTAATAGACGTGTTTACTGTTTACCGTTGCTTTTCGTTTATTGGTATTTGTAGATTGGCATTAAATAAGAGATGTTGGCAAAAAGCATAAACTGCAAACAGTTTTCTGCTTAAAAATAGTTGGCCTATTGACTGACTTTGTAATCGCTTACGGAGAAACATAAAGAGAGAGAGACGGAGAGAGAGAACAAGAGAGAGGTTGAAATTTAACAGTAAAAAGCTTTCAACAGCAAGCTTTAAAACAAATGTAGTCAATAGCGAAGGTTGGCAACGTATAAATAACGGTGTATTCAATTTAAATTGCTTCACTTACCGTTAAATGCTCTGAAATTAACTGATTACTGCGAGTCTATTATTTTCTTAAACGGTTTGACTTACTATAACCACGCTTAAGTGGAATAAAGGGTCCGCCAAATAACTATTTTATTGAAAATGCTTTAAAAAAAATCTACTGAATATTTACTCAAATTTCTTTTTTTATTTGAAAGTACAATCCGTTCGGTTATAAATGGAAAATAATTTCATTCAAATGGCTGCCTCGGCTGGCCATGCAGTAACCTAAACGATCGGTGTTATTTTTAAGCACATTATCGATTGTGTGCAGCTGTATTTCACCAATGGCTTCACGAATATTGTCCTTTAAAGCGTCAATTGTCTCTGGCTTGTCGGCGTAACACTTTTCTTTGACGGCACCCCACAAATAATAATCCAACGGTGTCAAATCGCAGCTCCGAGGTGGCCAAACGACATCAGCTCTGCGGCTGATAATGCAATCTTCAAAAACAGGGCGCAAAACATCGAGTGTAGCTTCGGCTGTGTGGCACGTAGCGCCGTCCTGTTGAAACCAAATGTTGCCAATATCCTCCTCTTCAATTTTCGTGAACAAAAATTCGTTCAACATGGCCCGATAACGATCGCCATTGACTGTAACGGCCACTCCTTGGTCATTTTCGAAGAAAAATGGCCTAATTATGCCTTTGGACCAAAATCCGGACCAAAGAGTGACTCGGTTTGTGTGCTCAATGTTCAATGTTCAATGTATGCGTGCGGGTTTTCTGTGCCCCAAATGCGACAATTTTGCTTGTTTACATACCCGCCAAGATCGAAATGAGCTTCATCTGAAAAGATGATTTTTTTGCCAAAATCGGCATCTTCTGGTGTAGGCTACTGCATGGCCAGCCGAGGCAGCCATTTGAATGAAATTATTTTCCATTATTAACCGGAAGAATTGTACTTTCAAATAAAAAAAGGAATTTGAGAAAATATTCAGTAGTTTTTTTTTAAACATTTTCAAAAAAAAAGTTATTTGGCGGACCCCTTAGTTGCTGTAGCACAACGCAACGAATAGTGCTGCATGCTGTCAAAGACTAAAAACAAACCTCTGTTCAAATTGGTGTCAACAGATGGGTATGATGGCTACATTGCCCATTTACATGGTTAAATTTTAGGCATTAAAATAGCGTCTGTATGGTTCAAAGATACGATTTGAGCGAGTTGAAAACTGCACTATGCCGCTTTCAAGTGCTTGACTACAAACTTGAGCAATCCCGGTTCAAAATCATCAGTTTTAAATTTTTTTTTGAATTTCTCTCTAAATAACCCGTTCGAGAACCTCTTGACTCGCCAGAGAACATCAACAGCGAATACCATAGGAAGCTAAGGTAGCACTATCTCTTTATTAAAATTAAATATCGCCGCAGTCTAGTAGGTAGTATGCTAGCTTAATAGACAGATATCAGAACGAAATATGGAAAAAAATATTTCTTCGGTGACTTCCTCTCAGCAGATTTCTGGCAAAAACTCTGAGAGCAAATAAAATTGCCATGAACAGTTTCTCAAAAATCTGTCGTTCGGAATCGCCACTCATGTGTAAAATTAACACACACAACATAAGTGCTGTGAGAAACTAGGTCCATAATCCTGACTTAAGGGTTGTAATGACCAACAGCTTAAAGGCTAGTAAACACATGCAGCGAAGCTATTGTTACTGATATCCATCACATGAGTAGTATTCTATGTATCAACATAGGTTATGTACCATGGAGGATCCAATATGAACCAGATTGATTGCTACTAATGTCTGTTAAATAACTAGCATCCTACTGTGTTCGTTTAAAATTGAAACTGATAATGAAAGTTCAGCCCAGTAAGGAAAGAGAATGTATCTGTTCTATAAAACGGTGTACGTGTTATTGTTGTGATCACTAGACCACTTCTGCACTGAACAGCATTTATAGAGTGCACCTAGTAGCACTGAAAATGTTCTTGTAGGTTAACAACTGAGAAGATTTAGTCTTGTAATGGAGCAGCAATGAAGTGACGCATAATGAAACCATTTAAAGTTAGCTCTCCGTAGTGAAGTCGCCGTAGTCTAGTAGGTAGTGTGTTGGCTTATTAGACGTAAAAGTCAGGGTTCGAGCCCCAGGCCAGACATCAAGACAAAATACAAAAAGTATGTTTTTCGGCGACTTCCTCTCAGTAGATTTCTGGCAAAAACTCTGAGAGTAAATAAAAATTGCCATGAAAAGTTTCTCAATAAATAAAAATCTGTCGTTCGGAGTCGACTTTAAACTGTAGGTCCCACCACTCATATATAAAATTAACACACGCAACATAAGTGGTGTGAGAAACTAGGACGTTGTACAATGGGTCAATTCGACCTCCGGGTACTGTACTTGTCTTAATTGACAAGTACACGTCCTCTAACCTAACCTAACCTAACCTAGCTTTCCAGTCATATCCATTATTAGTTCTCAATGCCAATATATTTGTGTTATACTCCACTATTACATCCACCCAAACGATCAGGCGTGGAAGCTTAACATTTTAAACGATCCTTTGAATAATTAGAAAGCGATTAAAAAACAAATATTCAGTGTCATGGAAAAAAGTCATTAATAAAATAAAGTCAATAATAAAAAAACCAAAGGGGGTAAGCCTATTTATACGTTTTTTATCAAAATTTTCAAGCCTTTTTTAAATATTAAAAAAAATAATAAAATTATCACGAAATCTATTATCTGTTCTAATAAGTTTTTTAATTATTTGTTTTTAAAGTGGAGGCAATACTAACGAAAAATAGTTAATGAATCAGCAGATAGCTTATCTATGATCAGTATGATAATTGGGGTTCAAAAATTAAAAACACAGTGGCAGCATGATTAATAAATTTGGGCAAACAGACCTTACAACTGTGATTTAAGCTCTTTCGGCAGATGTAGGTTTGGTTCATCGTTAATATGTTGGCTCTCTTAATCGTCTATTGTATGCCACTGTGCACAACTTTATGTAAACAACAACAATTGCTTTATTTGTTATTCATCTGTTTACGCCCTTTGTATAAACGATAACAATTACTAGACAATTGTTCGATAGATCTTTGCAACGGAGACCTTCAAACCACGATTGCTCTCTTCAAATACACCGCGTCTTCACACAAAACGGACTGAACTTTACTGACTCACTCGCCTGCTTTGTCTTGCCTTTTATATGGCAGAGTAAACAGTCTGATGAAAGTTCTTGAAGGCGAATATGCATAGCTTCGCCTTGTCGAAATCTCTTTAAATGTAAACATCGTTGTTTCATTATTGTAGTTTTGTATTTTGTTTACATTTATTCTTGTAGTGTTTGTTTGCTTGTTTACCATTTTTTTATGCTGGTGTTTGTTGCTGTATTTTTGTTTACTTGTTTACCATTTGTTATGCTGGTGTTTGTTGTTTTATTTTTGTTTACTTGTTTACCATTTTTATATGCTGGTGTTTGTTGTTGTATTTTTGTTTACTTGTTTACAATTTTTATATGCTGGTGTTTGTTGTATTTTTGTTTACACTTTTAATGTTAAACGATGTAAAAGCAAAACACCGGTATCTAGATTTTTTATTTTCGTAACAATATTACGTTGAAGTTTGCCTGCCATCGTTTATGGTTTATTGGGTTATATTGTCCTCATAATTTTAAACCATTTTGTAACACTCTATTGTATTAGATTTCAAAATAATCATTTTTTTGTCGTATTTATTTTGAAAATACAATTGAACACCAATCATAGATTTTGTTTAAAAATATATTTTCGAGAGCTTTATTGCTTCTCTCGCTAATGTTTCGCATACAAAAGTTAATGCTGGCAGAATATCGTGACATCTATGAACCGGTACTCGTAGAGAATCCCTTTACCCAAGTCACCGAATATGGCGAAGGATTAAGGCAATACCATATAGGTCGGACAATTGCTTCAACACAATTCAGTTTCATATTTAAAAACGTTGTGTGTTTATTTTTCCAGGTTTAACCCGTACAAAAATCATATTTGGTTGTGATGACTTTGATTCAATCGATCTGGACGAATGTTATTACAAGGGCTTGGATCCCGAAATCGAAACATTTCAGTTGGTTAGTCTAATGCCATTGCAGTTCATCAAATTAAATTTTTGTCGCAAACGTGGCAGGGAGATGATGCGCATTTGCATTTGTGGTGAGGAGGAGAAGCCCATGCTTTTTGAATTTGGTGGCCATTTGTATAAGAGTGTAAGTCGGTTGTGAAAATTTGTAAACATGTTTTTAGTATTTTGTGACTCAAAAATAACGTCAGAATGATTGTTGTTTTCACGAACAGTTACCAGTTAAGCAGTAATTCGATTCTTCCACTTCCACTTCAATATTGGTGCCACAAAAACTACTCCCCACAGGCAATTTCCATCTACCTTTCGCTCCTAATAATAACAAAACCTATTTCTGGAGCGGAAGACAACATTTTCAAAACGAGGTTTATTACTGTCCGAGTGGAAAGACTCGTACTCTTTGTACAATATTTTTAGTCGATGCTTGCGATACATTTATGGCTCCAAGTTAGTGATTTTTCTGCAATGTTAGGTTTCAAGTCTTCCAAGAGGCTTTAAAGAAAATTCAAAGAATAAAGTCCACATTTCAAGTTTCCAGTTTTAGAAGAAAATCCAAAGGATGAAGTCCAGCGCAATTAGATCTGGATGATTAGTTTTGGTCTCCTAAACGGGAGACCACTTGAAAGGAAAACCGTGAATCAAGAGTTGAGCCCTACCTCAACAGACAATGCTGAGGTTTAATTCCGCATCTTGCGAAAGAAAATTTGTTTCCCATCTGCGTATAACGTTCACTAATCATAGTAGGATGCTATATGCATGTATTTCATCTCGATCGTCTGTATACGAGACAATTAAGCTCAAGTGGAAATGGACTTTCTTATTATTTTTGGTCCAATTAAACAATGCTTGCGGTTAAGTTAGCCTCGTTTGGCGGTCAGTAGGCAGTTGCACATGAATGGTTTACACGGATGTCTTCGTTGTGGATTCTGTCGAACAGAGTTTTGAAGAATTCACTCCACATAACACACTTGGAAAAAACACGTTGAAAATCGAAAAACAAAAGCTCATAGTGCTTCAAAAGTGTCCTCTACTTGTATCTTTAATTCTACAGTGACTGAAATGGAACCCTATGTCTTGGTTCTGAATAAATTTTAAATTTGCTAGGACGAGAATACTGATTGTAACTTCACTAGCTAGATTAGATTCTAATTTCAGCAGCTCTGAAGGTTTACATTGAAAATGACTGAACTGAGACTCAAAGAGACTGATGTACATACATGCATACATAATTGTCTCCTACAACCCTTTAGTCAGGATTACGGCCTAGCTTCTCACACTACTTATGTTATGTATGCTAATTTTATACATGAGCGAGACCTACAGTTTAAAGTCGACACAAAAGGACAGATTTTTGAGAAACTTTTCATGGCAATTTTTATTTACTCTCAGAGTTTTGAGAGAAATCTGCTGAGAGGAATTCGCCGAAGAAATATTTTTTCATATTTCGTTTTGATGGAGATGTCTGACCTGGGGTTTGAACCATGGCCTCATGTCTAGTAAGCCTGCACACTGCCTACTCGACTACGACGAGTTCTGATGTTCTGCTGTATAATTAGCCACACGGATGATCTTCGTCACCTGTTTGATGTATATTTGCCCTTTAGAAATGCTGCCCAAGTACACACAAGAAGTAACTTCTGTACTTCAATTCGTCACCAAATGTATTACAAACTTGAACTTAGAAGACGTCATTCAGCAGAATTTTGTCGACTCTCTGTAGTTTTTGATTACAAATTTTAGATAAGAGATTCATGTTTTTAAGGAGGATGGTCTCAAAGTAAAGGGTGTTTTTTATAGAGGTATATAGAACTTTAAGTTGGCATTACTTTTCAAGATGACGACCGATTTAACAGCTGTAAAGTGATTTATTCTCAGTTTGGTTTGGCAATTCATCATGAATAGACTCACGCCTGTGGGCGTGCAAGATTTGAAGCCAAACGATCATCAAGTAAGGCGTAGATTCGTCGAATGGGCCCAAAACGAGATTAACGTTGTTCCCGATTTTCATAAGCGAATTTTGTTTAGCGATGAAGCGCACTTCTGGTTGAATGGCTACGTCAACAAACAAAACTGCCGCATTTGGAGTGAAGGTAGTCCTCAAGTGTATGTGAATGTATCCAGAAAAACTGACTGTTTGGTGCGCTTTATGGGCTGGTGGAATCATTGGTCCGTAGTTTTTCAAAAACGATGGTGGCCAGAACGTTACAGTCAATGGTGATCGGTATGGAGCGATGATTACTAACTTTTTCATTCCTGCATTGAATAACCATGATGTCCAGGAGATGTGGTTTCAACAAGACGGCGCAACATGTCACACAGCTCGTGCCACAATAGATTTATTGAAAGACACGTTTGGTGACCGCCGAATTTCACGTTTTGGACCTGTGAATTGGCCTCCAAGATCTTGTGATTTAACACCGCTAGACTACTTTCTGTGGAGCTATGTAAAGTCATTGGTCTATGCGGTAAAGCCACAAACGCTTGACCATTTGGAAGACAACATTCGCCGTATTATTGCCGATATACGGCCACAAATGTTGGAAAAAGTCATCGAAAATTGGACGTCCAGATTGGACCACATCCGCACCAGCCGTGGCGGTCATATGCCAGAAATCATATTTAAAATGTAATGCCACAAGATTATCTTTCGGATAAATAAAATTCATGTCAATCGTTGTTTTATTGTTCTATACCTCTATAAAAAACACCCTTTACATCCGGCAAACAACCTAACCCAATCATCTGTGGAGTCAAAATTTATGCTGCGTTAAGACAACAGGCCAAATGGACTTCAATGATAATTTAGTTTTATTATGTTCCATTAATGACGTGAGAGCTTTACATACACATGATGATATTAATTCTGAGTTACTTGGTACTATGAGAATAATAACTTATCTTTCATTGTGTTTTTCTTTTCACTTTTAGCTGTTTTGGAAAATCTGGCGTGAACGTGTGGCCAGTATACGTCTATTACATCCCCACTTGTTTCATATTTCCTGTTCCTCACCCTATTCGAGTACCGATGTTCTGGCCGATGAAGAAATTTGCTGTGCACAGGTTCATGTGGGTTCCGATTATTCACAATCAACATTCCGTTACTATGCCACCAGTTGTAGTTTATTAAGCCAGTGAAAGGGGTTACAATATGGAATTTATATGTGAAGTAGATTTTTAAAAAGGTTGAAAAAGCAGGGTTAAGCGTTAATATGTTAGGAGAGGAAGGATAGTCTCAGAGTAATTTAGCATATATTTTAAAAGTAGTATGTTTTGTCTGTGTAGGTTATCATATATATTTTTATTTCGTTTTTTTTTTATTTTTTATATACAATTTTGAGATTTTATTGCACACATAAAACTAAATTAATCGCTTTAAATAATAATAATAATAACTTAATAAATAAACGCACATGCATAATATATTAAATATCAGTTTTTATTATTTAACAATATATCGTTGAACATTTGCTCTTTCTTTTCATTTTTTTAAAGGAAGCTTAGAAATAAAAATAACTTAAAAATACGTTTCACTTTATTTTTTCATTTAATACAACAACTTGGCTTAAAGAATATTATGTTTTAATTACAGAATGGAAGTTAAAAATTGTTTGTGACACTCTCAAAAATCGTTCCTTTTTGGAAATAAAAATTTAAACGCTTTCGAAAAGCAAATAATTTTGAAAATTAAGCAAAAACGAGCATCGTTTCCAAAAACCATATCTCTCGTTCTCTCTCTCTCTCTCTCTCCCTCTCTCTTTTAACCAAATTTAATCGATTTCTCTGTCGATTTACTTGTACTCGTGCCATTACGATTACCGTTGCCATTCTTCAATATACCCACACCAACCGTAGAGCCACTGGAAGCATTATTCACCGAGCGATTGTTTGTTTTCGCCAATAATTCACCTCCATTACTTTCATTCAAAGAGGACTTTTGTAATTTCTTCGAGAGTTTCTCTACAGAATAGCCACCACCACCACCACAACCATTGCTGCCATAATCTTGTACACTATGACGATGTTGTTGTTGCTGCTGTTGCTGATGCAAAGGACAATTACGCTGATGCTCCGTATAGGCACTACCATTCGATTTACGTAGATTTGCACGCGATAACGTATTTTGCAATTCACTTTGTAAATCATCATTGGTGGGTGTAATGTCACCGGCGTCTTTGTTACGCTTTTGATTCGTTATAAAATCGAATTTTTCCGGTTCTCTTCTTAAAGTCTGCTGGCGATATTCACCTATGGTAACGGTGCCCAAACGAAGGATATGTCTGTTGGTCTCTGGGTAATCGTTCATGTTGCCATTCACTGCAGAAGGGGAGGCTGTTGCAGTCGTTTTGTTGGGCCTACTGTAAGTATCGTTTGCACTGCTGTTTTGACTGCCATTCGATAAACGGTGTGCCATGTTAGCGTGAGGCGGTGAATTGTTGACTTTGTATGTGTTGTTATTAATTTTGTTGTTGTTGCTGCTGCTATTGTTGGTCATTTGTAATGGCTGGAAATGATAAAAAAATAAGTTAACTTCTGTGTATTATAAGACGATATTCGTTTATAGAACAATACGACCGTAAATCTGTATTTCTATTGAGTCATTTAATTCCCTTCGAGCTCGATACCTTCATTTCATAATTATACATACGTAACATACATACATAGTTGGTTATTACAACCCTTCAGTCCAGGATCTCGACATAGTTTTTCACACCACTTATGTTGTGTGTGTTAATTTTATACATGAGTGGTGGGACCTACAGTTTGAAGTCGACTCCGAACGACAGATGTTTGAGAAACTTTCTCATGGCAATTTTATTTACTCTCAGAGTTTTTGCCAGAAATCTGCTGAGAGGAAGTCGCCGCTGAAATATTTTTTTATACTTCTGACCTGGGGTTTAAACCCTGGCCTCACGTCTAATAAGTCAACATACTACCTGCTAGACTACGGCGACTTCAATGCATGTAAACTTTATAAACATTTTCGAATATTAGATTTCCACTCCCTTCAACTCGAAATACGTATAATAAGTTTCCTATAAATTTCATCATCTACTTACCGGTGGTTTTGGTATATTTGTGAAGACGCTATCCTGCTGCTTCGATTCTCTGCTGTCCAAAGTATCATTTTGCGGTCTGGTTTGTTGTGGTGCATTGATTTTGACACTTTTAGAACGATATGTGCCATCATCATCTAACATTGTCGTATTCAGAAGGGCCTCTTTACGGTCCTAAAATAAAAATAAATGAAACAAAACAAACAAATTAAACAAAAAATCCGACTCAATACCCAGTTTAATATACAGATTAGGATTTAGAAAAATATTTTGTACCAATTGAATTCAATTTTCAATTTGATTTAAATATTTTCCGTACTTTCGAAATTGTATTTTAGGGGAGAACTTTTTCTTAACAAAATAATTCGTCATAAACACGAATTGCTAGGACCACACTGTACAGGGCGGGTACATAATGAACTTAGAACCAATCTTTTACTGTTTCAGAAGAGGACCTCTCTATGTATACATAGTTGGCGCAATATAGTGGGAAACTTGCTTGACTGCAAACGCAAGAAATTGGTCATCAGTTTCGCAGTTTAGAAATTTAGCGGCCAGATCCGTGACTACTCCAACTAGAGAGCATAATACCAATAATTTACATAAAGGAAGGTCATGCAATGTCACACCTTGAGAAAGAGTAGACTTAAGTTAGCAAATAATTCTCACCATTACACATAATACTACAATAATTCAACACATTTTCAGAGACAGACAGTGTTAGAAGCAATCCTATCATTCTAGAAGTTGCTACAATAGACAAATCATCTGGAAAAACTTTATTAAAAAACTGTACAAAGGAAAAAAAGCATGAAGAAGATGAGAAACATGATTTGGAACTGCCTTATGTATCTAAAAAGAACGAAAGGAATTAAAAAAATCGTATACATGATATGGATTCTGTCGTCGGAAAAACTACCAGCCTACCAGCTTTGGCTGTAATTAACAACGCTATTCATCTATTGCGCATTCACATATCTTCCCACTTCAGTCTAAGGCTCATAACTGAGTCAAGTAATCTCATTCGAAACCTTACTAGGCTAAAACAATGCAACTTTCGTCGGAAGTATTTGCATCCTGTTTTTGAGGAAAAAACTGCTTAATCGGCAGCAAGATTAATAGCTTGTTGGAATGTTTAAAATTGAACCATGAGCAAACCAAATTAAAGGCTATTGATAGACCCTTCCAAACTGAATTTCAAATTAATTCGATTTCGGAAGGTAATCGTTTTCTTTCTGTGAAGTTCCTCCTTCCTATCATTCGCGAATAGAGAACACAAGTGAAAAACTAAAAATCTTTTAGAAATACATACATACGAGTACTTCAGTCAGGATTACGATCTAGTCTTTCACACCACTTATGTTGTGTGTGTTAATTTTATCCATAACTGCCGGTGTGTAAAATTTAAAGTCGACTTCGAACGACAGATTTTTGATAAACTTTTCATGGCAATTTAATTTACTCTCAGAGTTTTTGTCAGAAATCTGCTGAAAGGAAATCGCGGAAGAAATGTTTGTCATATTTCATTTTGTTGGAGATGTCTTACCCAGGGTTTGAACCGACGCCTCAGGTCTAATAAGCCAACACACAACCTACAAGACTACGGCGACTACAACAGAATTTCAAAATAATTCGTCATCAAAAAGTCACTCGCCTCCTTTCTATTCCGATTCATTATGTGGTTTTCATGAGAGAGACTAAATCACAGCAGCCTTCTCTCAATCTTTCACAAATAAGGAACACAAAGTCTTAAAATTTCTTAGGAATACACGTGTTTTATTCCAACAGCTACGGTTTTTTATGTATGTGTGCTAGGAAGGATATTAAGCTACCTCATATTTAAGCAGATAGGCCTAGACTACATCAAAGATCAGCAATGAGTATTCAAAAAGCTGAGTAGAATCGAATCATACTCACAATTTCTGATGCTTATACGCATTCATACTTATTTTAATATCATGGAACCTCTACTCATATTCAAAGTTTGAAGTATTCATCATATTCATACTTACCAACACATATGATGTTGTTGATTTCGACTCTTCATAACTCAACATATACATACACGAATCACAAAATAAATAGGAATCTCGTACGAATACTAAATTACTTATTAGAAGGTTGTGTCTTTGCTCTGCTTGCTGATCTTATGCTTATGTGTCTTTTTCCTTTTTTTTTTTTTTTGCAAATGCAACAATAACTAAGACTGTAAATTTTGATGAGTCATTCGAAACATTTATAAGTATTTTTCAGTATTTTTCTAAAGTTATGAATCTAAATGAGTAGGCTTATGTAGCAAACATATTGCGAATGGTATGAGTTTGATGTCAACGTTGTAATCATACTCATTGCAACCTGTACTTATAAATCGACGTTGTAGTGAGTATGAATGAATCAGAGTAGTGAAGTTACATTTCAATATTGTTGTCTCACTTATATTCAAAATTTCATGAGTGCTTATGAGTAGCGAAAAAACCATTCATTGCTGATCTCTGGACTACATATCAATGGTGGGACTCCTCTAGATCCGAAAGAGATAATTCGTTTACGGCTTTATGTGAACTTGTAGATGATAAAATATCACACAGTAGTAATAAATATTTATCTAAGATTCCCAGCTTGGGTGAGGCCCGAGTTGTGGACACGACAATATATGAAATATCCTGCTTTTGAATGGGTTTTGAAGGAGTATCATTTTCCTTCTGATTATGTTTCGATCGGTGATGAATATAAAGAACGATTCCAACAGCATACTTATGCAATGTAACAATACTAACACGGCCTTTGGAATAAATATATGCATGCGCTTAACTGCTTGGCCTAAGTACAGCGATGATTTAGTAGTGCCTTAAAAAATGTGCTTCTGTTACATTTACGGCTTTCTATGGAGGTCACACTGTCCTAACTCTTATTGTATCGTTTTCTAGAGGAAATCACATTTTTTCCATCATATTCGTTACTCCAACCTCAAAACTTTGCTTCTGTTACAATTACGCCTTTCTATGGAGGTCACATACTGTCCTAACTGTACTGTCCTGTATCTTTTTTTAAAGTAAATCATATTTTTTCCATCATAATAAAGGGTGTTTTTTATAGAGGTATAGAACTTTAAGTTGCAATAAAACAACGATGGATTATTCGATTGACATGAATTTTATTTATCCGAAAGATAATCTTGTGGCATTACATTTTAAATATGATTTCTGGCATATGACCGCTACGGCTGGCGCGGATGTAGTCCAATCTGGACGTCCAATTTCGATCGATGACTTTTTCCAACATTTGTGGCCGTATATCGGCAATAATACGGCGAATGTTGTCTTCCAAATGGTCAAGCGTTTGTGGCTTTACCGCATAGACCAATGACTTTACATAGCCCCACAGAAAGTAGTCTAGCGGTGTTAAATCACAATATCTTGGAGACAAATTCACAGGTCCAAAACGTGAAATTAGGCGGTCACCAAACGTGTCTTTCAATAAATCTATTGTGACACGAGCTGTGTGACATGTTGCGCCGTATTGTTGAAACCACATCTCCTGGACATCATGGTTATTCAATTCAGGAATGAAAAAGTTAGTAATCATGGCTCTATACCGATCACCATTGACTGTAACGTTCTGGCCACCATCGTTTTTGAAAAAGTACGGACCAATGATCCCACCAGTCCATAAAGCGCACCAAACAGTCAGTTTTTCTGGATGTAACGGTGTTTCCACATACACTTGAGGACTACCTTCACTCCAAATGCGGCAGTTTTGTTTGTTGACGTAGCCAGTCAACCAGAAGTGCGCTTCATCGCTAAACAAAATTCGCTTATGAAAATCGGGAACAACGGTAATCTCGTTTTGGGCCCATTCGACGAATCTACGCCTTACTTGATGATCGTTTGGCTTCAAATCTTGCACGAGTTGGATTTTGTAAGCACGCAAACCAAGATCCTTCCGCAAAATCTTCCATAAAGTGGATGGACACAGATCCAATTCCTGTGCTCGATGGCGGATGGACTCATTCGGGTCTTCCTCAATGCTATGCTCTACAGCAGCAATAGCTTCTTCTGTACGCACCGTACAGCATCTCTGGGGATGCGGGTTATCAATAAGAGTAAACGTGGTGCGAAAACGTTCCATGGTTAATCGAATTAACTGCTCTGATGGACGATTTTGTCGACGATAAAATTGACGTAGTGCGCGATACGTTTTCCGCACAGAACCATTATTTTCGAAATAAAATTGCACTATTTGCAAGCGTTGCTCAGGCGTGAGTCTATTCATGATGAATTGCCTAACCAAACTGAGAATAAATCACTTGACAGCTGTTAAATCGGTCGCCATCTTGAAAAGTAATGCCAACTTAAAGTTCTATACCTCTGTAAAAAACACCCTTTATTATTAGTTACTCCAACCTCAAAATCAGTTAAGTTTGACTCATGAAGTTAAGGAAACATTCAATTTTTTTCTGTTGCGCAGTTCTAATAAGTCTTTAAAATGCACCATTCAAACCATAATTAGTATGTTTATGATAACTAAAATACTTTATAATTAATTAAAATTGAAAGTATTAATTTACATACGTAGGTATGAATGTACTACACATACTCGTACAGTACTTATGAGTCGTTAGTAAAAAATTTATTTTGGCCTCCTATTAAATATTGCTTAACACCGTATATTGTTGTTTTAATGTTTATTTCTTAAAGAACAATCTCAATGTTTTCAAATAAATATAAAAGAATTAATAAAAAACGTAATGAAATAAAAAAAGTAAAATAAAAATGAAGTCATTAATTATATTTTTTAAGTTCTTCCCACTCAAGTATTTATTTAATTAAGGGAATGTGATTTGAAAAGAAATAATTATCTGGTGCCGATAAAAAAATTTATCACACACTGTGTAGAAGGTGCAAATGTAATGTAGAAAATATGTTAAGAAAACTACAAAAAACAAAAATTACACAAAAATGTTGTCATCACTTTTTTTTATCTTAGAATTTCGACACAAATTTCTTAACAGTATGGCGAAAGATTTCAAAGATAAGTTTTTTTAAGGAATTTTAATTCCATTTAACGCCCTACGCTATAAAGACTTCATAGTTAATTTGAAAATAAATGAAATAGAAATGAATTGGGTTTATCATTCTAATTCTTTAAGAGCTAAGGACGAGCAGTTTTGGTGGCTTTGATTTCTTTCCGAAATTTTGATGTCAGATATGTACTACGCTGTTAAGCCCAACGGTAGAAAATGACAATAAAATAATGAAAAACTACGAAATCGATTATTATAAACGTAGTGTTTGGCTATAAACACAAATTTCCCAAAAAATATTCGTCTCTTATAACAATGACAAGATGAAATACTAGCTCCCAAGTTTAGATAAACTGTCAGAATAAAATTCGCACTAAATTTGACTAAATTAGCAGACAGTCGACTACTACGAGCTGTTAGAATACTATTAACTATTTAGTCTATATTTTCAATAGTGGATCGTCTGAAAGAGCAATTACCCATAAGAGGACATCTTTGGGCTTGTATAAGAAATCTAAAATGGCGTTTGTCCAATTGTTAACAGCATAGCTTACAACTAAGAGTGCGATGGCATTGTGTAGTGATCAAACTGTTTGACTACATACTCGAGGTATGCAAATTCGAATTTAGGAAATGATGGAAAAATATTCACCTTGGTTTTCGAATGTTAAAAATTTAGACGATTCAATACTTCCACGAATAATCCATTGAAAAAACTTTTAGCCCTTGAGCGAATATCAACAAGCTAGGCCAAGCCGTTGCACTTCTTGTGGAAAAGTAGGACTCAATGACTAAATTTTCTCACCGTGGGAAGATCAGGGCGCTCGGTTATTTATGAAAGAGTAATAATAATAAGTATGAGTAAAGTACCTAACCATAGAAAGGTCAGGCCGTTGCACCCCTTATAAAAGATTAGAACTCAATGAACAAAGTTTATCATTACTTCGCCAAATACAACAAATCCACAAATTTTCAGGAACGACATTTTTTTTAAACAACTAACGATGGCATCTCTATGATCTTAGAACCCAATAGGACCCTGCTTAGCTGGAAAAGCTTTGACACAAAAAAAAAGGGGTAGTAGTGCTGTTGTAGTTGTGACCAAACTGTTTGACTACAAACTCTAGCAATGCAAATTCGAATCTAGGAAATTATAGAAAAATGTTCATCTTGGTTTTCGAATTAAGACTCTAATAATTCATTAAAAACCTTTAGCTCCCGATCCGCAAGGAATACCATAGGAAGGTCAGAGTAGGACTTAATAAGGAGGAAGGTCAGGCACTTCTTATGAAAGAATAGAACTTAATAAGCAAATTATCTCACCATAGAAAGGCCTGGCCGTTGCACCTCTTATCAAAGATTAGAACTCAAGGGATAAAGTTTTTGGCCAATTTGCCAAACATAATTTGACAAATTTTCACTAACGACATTGTTTCTAAATAACTAACGATGACATCTCTTAAAAGGAGTCTACTTTGCTGGAAAAACTTGGCGAACTGAAACAAAGCAAAGAAAAGACCAGAAGGTAGGGTAGATGCTTTGTGTCAGACCTCTATGACTATAGGACCTGATAGCCCTGCTTAGCTGGAAAAACTTGGCAAACAAAGCCAAGAAAAAAGAATCAGGTGGAGTAGATGCATGTAGATGTGTGTTCCTTAAGAGAACGTAAAAATAGAAAAATAATCTGTCTGATTTTCTCACGATTTTCCAGGTATTTCTCACTGGGTGATCATGGAACTTCGGCATGGATTGTTTTTTTGGAGGGGGAATAAAGCCCGTTACTTTCTTTTAATACGAAACAATCATGATTGAAGTCGCCGTAGTCTAATAGGTAGTATGTCGGCTTATTAGACGTAAGGCCACGTTTCAAATTCCAGTTCAGACATAAAAACGAAAATATAAAAAAAAATATTCCTTCGGCGACTTCCTCTCAGCAGATTTCTGGCAAAAACTCTGAGAGTAAACAAAATTGCCATGAAAAGTTTCTCAAAAATATTTCGGTCCGAGTCGACTTTAACCTGTAGGTCCCGCCACTCATGTATAAAATTAACTCACACAACATAAGTGGTGTGAAAAGCTATTTCGTAATCCTGTCTGAAGTGTTGTAATGACGGCTGCCTTCCAAAATGTTAGTTGCTTTGTGTTTGAACAAAGTATCGTGTTTCATAATGCCGCTGTACAAAATATATACAATGTATTCTATTTCAAAACGTCGTCAATGTGTATTTTTAACGCGGACAAAAAGCAATCGGGCATCGGATTTATAGTTGATGCATTGTTTCGTTACTTTGCATATCTACATAGTTTATATACAGTAGTGGAACTGCATACAAACTTTGTATTGAGATCAATTTTGGAAGGCAGCCGACCAATTATGTATGTAATCATGATGGAAAATTGTTTGTTTTCTACGTATATAAACTTAGAATACTAGGGTTCCTAGCACACAGTTTGCAGTCTACGCATATGTAAGAAAAAATATGAGAAAAACTTTAAGAAAATTATTCACAGCTGTTCCTCTAAGTCCATGCATCTACTTGTGACTAATACCACAACCACTATTCTTCATCGAATTGTGATTCCAAATCTGAAAAAGTCCATAAAAGAACGAAAGTGTGAAAGATTTCAGTAGATAAAGATCTCATCATGGAAACATCATGTTATTATACCAACGAGTGCTTATCAGAAGTGTTACGCATTGTATCAGAGTGTTGCTTGCATTCCATTCCAAGGTTATTAAAAAAACCTCAAATTCTGAACAAACCTTGAATAGTTTTCTAATGCGTTTGTTTTATTAACAATTAAAATTGCGCTCTTCATACTCTACTATTGATGGCATATGGCTAAGCAACAGCTGGGCATAGAGTTCAGTTGAGGTAGTTGCTTCCCAGTTACTGACAACACTCGGCTTACTGCATAGGGGTCTAGCAAGGATCCTCTGGATAATTAATAAAGAAAACGAAAGAAGAAATTTCCATTGAATATTGCCATCGTTGGCACCATCTGAGAAATCATAAGTGACAGCGGAGATTTATGCTCGTTTCCGATGCCACCTTAAAAAATAAAACCAGCCACACCATCATCACATACGAGTACATGAGGCGAAACTCATTGAAGAGAAACTACAGATGCCTACAAACGAGTACACATACGAGTAGATTAGCCAGCCACCTGAGCTGTGTGGCACATGACATACATTGTCTAGTCGTTGTCGTTGTCGCGAGCGTTGTCGTTGTCGTTGTGGTCGCCGGCGATTTATTCAAATCGCTTTAAAAAATAAATTTCATATGTTGCATGCATAATGTTGCATACATATGTTTGAAGAATATGTTGCTGATTTTAAGTTATTGTTTGCATTTTATGAACAATGATGATCACATTGTTGTTGTTACTATTAATGTGTGTGTGTGAGTGCATGCATGCATATGTATGTACATACCTCATAAGTACTGAATGTTACCAAAGACTTTCCACCACGAGCCGGTTTCATTGTTGCGTGCAACGTTGATGATGTTGCTTCATTGTCAAAATAGTTTTGCATTATTTCTTTTCTTTTGTTATTGTTGTTATTATTTTTATTGTTTTTATTGTTATTTTGTATTGTTTTGTTGTTTAGCAATTGCAAATATTTCGTATTTTTTTTCGTGTTTTTTTCGTATGTTTTTTTTGTGTTAATTTTTCTGTCTTTCTATGGAAATGGTTTTCCCGATTGGAAAAGTTTTTACTGACTTTTTAATGATAATGATTCCGCCGATTATTGTTCAGATTTCTTAGGAAAATAATTTATTAACCGCGAAGTAATTTTATTAACTTTTTTTCGTTGTTTTCTTTATTTTTATTTTTTAAATTTAATTCTCGAACATCGTTGATAGTCTCGTCTCTGTGTGTTACACCGCACCATTCAACGTTTACAAATAAAATAAAAACTTTTTTTATGTTTTCTTAACGCACTCACTTCTCTACTAAATATTGTATTGGACTATCAACTAACTTGGCTCTGTAGCTCTATGGCTGTTTGGCAGGCTCGCTGGCTGGCTGGCTGACTGATTTGTCTGTATGTATGAGTTGGCTATTACCACCACTTTATTATCATTCATTCATTCATTCATTCCATTTGGCTTGTTTACTAAATGTCTGTGTGGTTGTGTGCCTGTGTTTTTCTATGTTTATCTGTTTTTCTCCCAAGTATTTTTAACTAAATTAGTTAGTATTTGTTGTTTTTGTATTGTATTGACAATTTTGCACAATCTAAACAACAACAATAAAAAACAAACAATAAAAGCAACACATGAGATAAGATAAGAAAAATATTCATTTTGCAGCCAGATGCCAACCCAGTTTGTAGTATGTATACGAACCTAGAACCCTCAATATTTCACATTGAATTTAATTGAATGAATCATAACGGTTTTGTGTCTCTATGGTTAACACTAAAACCACATAAACAAAAAATTTTGTTTTGCGTAATTATCTCTTAAGGCCCTCCACTCCCCTCCACTTCACTCCACTCCAATTTACTTGGGCAATATAATAATCATTTTCTATATTTGGCTCTTTCGTACTTTTCCACCAACAATACACAATAAAAACTGACTGACTGACTCTCTGATTCTCCCTTTTTGTTTGAGAAGTGAAATGTAAACGTTACCGGCGGCAATCGATTAGCGATTAGCAGAAGTAGTTAAAGCAGCAGCAAATTCCAAACACAGATCTCTAAAGCATGAATTGTTTCGAAACAAGTACTTTCTATTCATATTATTAGTAAGAGAGTCACGTTAAAAAGTACCACAAAACAAGTACTTTTTAAAGAAATGATTAGAAACACATTAGTCTTTAAGAGAGGTACGTTAAAAAGGAAACACAAAACAAGTACTTTTCTTAAGAAACTAATGAACAGAAGTAAGAAGTTAAAAACCATTTTCAAAAAATATAAGGAAGTACTTTTCAAAAAAGTACCACACAGTATATGGCTGAAACAAATAGGCGTTCAAACTTTCTGTCAGATGTAGAGAGGAAGCCAACAGAAATTGATAATTTAATCCTCAAAAAGCTTCAAAACTAAAAATCTTAATTTATTGCAATTTCGGTCATTCATTGAAAGGGTAAAATACAAAAGGATGGTCACGACAATTGGGTTAAAATGGCCAATCTTTTACTGCTCTTGCTACTTGCAAGATTAATTGGCCATAAAGTGCCAATTAAATTCGAAAGAATGCCAGTGACTTATAATATATTCTCTAGGGTTCGCAGATCTCAACACAGCTAAGTATTCTGGATCGAATGGTTAATCATCACTGGTCTAGAAACCCACCTGTTCGTTACTTTCCCTCATATCAGGTATTCATTGTATAATTCCGTCTTGGCCATAAAGTGCCAATTAATGCCTAAATTCGAAAGAATGTCAGTGACTTATAATATATTCTTTACAGCTTACGAATCTCAACACAACGAAGTATTCTGGATCGAACGGTTACTCGATACTTTATCTCATATTAGCTATTCAGGGTGTAATTTCGTCCTGTATTAATCTTTCTGCCTGGATGACTTATGTAACCTCAATCCTCAAAAAGAATGCAACTAGAAAATAACGATCCAATGTGTTTCACATCTTCCTTAGCTGTGGAAAGTTTGGTTAACCACCATCTACGAAAATGCCTAGAGTCTATCAATCTCTACAGGCAGTACGATTTCCATAACATTCGCTGTACTGGTGGCCTGTGGGCATTGTCCTTCGAAAGATGGCATTAATTCATCCTAGATTTCTGTAGAGCAAGATTGTAGCTCAGGACATTCACAGAACATTTAATTGAAAAAACTTATTGTTTTTGGTGTGAAGGACTGCAGAGGCTACATACGCCTTGATTTACAATACGTCGAAATAAGATTGGGAGTAGGATACACTATACTTTCAATTCTTTTCGTTTTTTTGTTTTAATCTTGTTCTGTCTTTACCTTTTAAGCTTCACAAACTTGATTAATTAAGCTGATTAAGGAAGGTGGTGAAGTCGCCGTGGTCTAGTAGGTAGTGTGTTGGCTTATTAGACGAAAAGCCAGGGTTCGAGCCCAGGCCAGACATCAAAAAACAAAATACAAAAAGTATTTCTTCGGCGACTTCCTCTCAGCAGATTTCTGGCAAAAACTCTGAGAGTAAATAAAATTGCCATGAAAAGTTTCTCAAAAATCTGTCGTTCGGAGTCGACTTTAAACTGTAGGTCCCGCCGCGCATGTATAAAATTAACACACACAACATGAGTGGTGTGAGAAACTAGGTCTTAATCCTGACTGATAGGTTGTAATGACCAATTATGCATGTATGTATGTAAGGATGGTGGAACTTAGCAAAGAAAGAACAAGAAAATCTCGGAGAGTTCGTTCTCAAGTTTTTCAGTTAAGCCGTTGATTGGTCTACTGTAGCATATCCTTGGTTTGTCGGTTTGCCATCTGTTGCTGCCTAAAAAAAGGGTATGTTTTGAACGTAGTAATAAAGAACTTGGCTGATGGAGTCCTACTTTTGCTCTGAAATGGCGCTGACTAATTTTCCTATGATTTTTGTTGCTAATGTTGTTCTCTCTTTTTCTAAATTTGGAAAATTTTGAATATTTTTTTGTTGCTTTCTATGGAATTTCAAACTAGATACACCATAACACCGAATGGGGTCATATAAACAAAGTTAACTATCCGTAGAGTTATAAGCTAAAAGCGCAAAAATTCAATGCGATGATCAATGAAACCAGCATATTTTTCAAAGATCAAAAGAATCATTCCATTGCATTGTTTCTTAAAACGGTGCACGAAATATTTCGCCTCATTGAGCCACGAAGTATTAGTCTAGTTTAAGGCTTTTCAACGACAACGAAAGGTTGTAGATTCCTAAATCTGTTTGCTCATTAGAAAACTGTCCGAGGGTTTTATTGTTTTATTGACACCAGAGATCAGCAATGAATTGTTTTTTTCGCTACTCGTAAGCATTCATGAAATTTTGAATATGAGGGAGTTAACAATATTGAAATTTGACTATGTACTCCGATTCATTCATACTCATTACAACGTTGATTTATAAGTACAGGTTGCAATGAGTATACGTACAACATTGACATCAAACTCATACCATTCGAAATATGTTTGATTCATAAGCCTACTCATTTAGATTCATATGTAACTTTAGAAATATACTGAAAAATACTTATAAATGTTTCGAGTGGCTCGAATCATACATACATAATTGGTCATTACAACCCTTCAGTCAGGATTAAGACCTAGTTTCTCACACCACTTATATTGTGTTTGTTAATTTTATACATGAGTGGTGGGACCTACAGTTTAAAGTCGACTCCGAACGACAGATTTTTGAGAAACATTTCATGGCAATTTTATTTCGCTCTCAGAGTTTTTGCCAGAAATCTGCTGAGAGGAAGTCGCCGAAGAAATACTTTTTGTATTTTATTTTGATGTATGGCCTGGGGCTCGAACCCTGGCTTTTCGTCTAATAAGCCAACACACTACCTACTAGACCACGGCGACTTCTAATTTAACTATGTACTCTGATTCAATTGTACTCACTACAACGTTGATTTATGAGTACAGGTTGCAATGAGTATGCGTACAACATTGACATCAAACTCATACCATTCAAAATAGGTTTGATTCATAAGCCTACTCATTTAGATTCATAACTTTAGAAAAATACTTATAAATTTTCAAAATTTACAGTCTAAATTGTTGTTGCATTTATAAAAAAAGAAAAAAGAAAAAGACAGACCAGGAAGTAGAGCAAACACCCAACCTTCTAGTAAGTATTTTAGTGCGATTCATACCTATTTTGTGTTTCATGTATATGTTGAGTATGGAGATTCGAAATCAATAACATCATACGTGTTGTTTAGTATGAATATGATGAGTACCTCAAACTTTGAATATGAGTAGAGGTTTCATGATATTAAAATAAGTATGAATTCGTATAAGTATCAGAAATTATGAGTATGATTCGATTCTACTCATCTTTTTGGAATATTCATTGCTGATATCCGATTGACACTACAGTAATCCCTCGATTTACGTCGCAGTTGGTTCCAAAAAAAGGCGACGTGAATCGAATTTCATATTGCTCATACTACAAAGTAGTATGTTTTTAATAGAGAACTTAAAAAAGTTACAGTAATACCTCGATTTACGTCGCAGTTAGTTCCAAAAAAGGCGACATAAATCGAATGACGACGCAAATTGAAGTGAGAGGGAACAATAAATTTGACGACGTAAATCAAAAGAACGTTCATCGAGGCGACGTAAATCGAAGGATTACTGTATAACGGAATGTACCCTAATGAAATAAAGCAACGGAAATATCATATTTTTACAAAGTACTAGGCTTTCTCTTCGTTCAAGGACACCATGGCGCTGTATAACATAGCGCGAATATGTTGATAAATGTTTCCCCCTTTCGCCCGAATACTTTCTAATGATCGCATTCCTTTGAAGATCTGTTGGAAACAAAAAAAAAAACAAAACCTCTAAACAATTACATCTTAAGTAAACTTTACAAAAATAGTTTAAATATGTATGTATGTATGCATGTTGTTCGTTCAACGTACAACGCTTATTACACCAACATTCAATGGAATCACGGCACCATAATACCTCCTCCCTCAGACAAGTACGTACTATTTTTATTATTGGGTATCCAGCAGACACAGTCTATTGTATTTTGTATTAAACAATAATAGAAAACAACAACTACAAATACTAGTACAAATACAAATACAAATACAAGTTATTTGTAGTTAGACAAACATTAAAACGTTTCATTGCAACTGCTTAAGAAAACAAAACAAAAATAGAAAAAAAAAATAGAAAAAGTCAAGTCTTTGTTGTTGTGTTGTGTTGGTTGACTTTAAAGGTCGTTGATGCAACAGATTCAATAAATAAAAGTCTCATAAATTTATTTGTAGTTATGTTTTGTTATATCTCCAGTTACATACATACATACATATGTATGTATGTACATCTATGTGTGTCTCAGGTGCGGTGTGAAAATTGAAATCAAATACATTTTTATCATAAAGATCCCTTAGCAGGTATTCGTTAATAATGAAACACAAATTGATTGAATTCTTCAAAAATTTTATAATTTTGTGGTGGATTAAATTCGCTTTGCCGCAAAGGGAAAATTGTCTGAGAAACTTTAAAATAAAGAACCTTGACTTGAGCGTTAGATTGAATGTCAAAAACAATCTTAGAAGGAAAACAAGAAGAAATACATGCGAAACAGTATGAAAATGCAGTTTTTCTCACAGGTGTAATCAAAAAACCAAAAACCATAAGACCTTGAATGTTGACTTGTTGATTTTGATGCTGGGCTTTAGAAGTAATAGGTAATAATCGATTTCGTTATCAAGGATTTCGATTTCCTCATTTAAAAATGATTTGAAATTAAAAACCGTCAAAACCTCCAGATTTCTAAGTCCATTAGTCGGCGTAATTATTATTTTCCAGACGAAAATCTATGTGCCACAAAAACAAACAGATGTTGTGTGAATTTCTTTTCTTTTAAAGCAAAGTCAACAAACAATGGCGTTGCGTTACTACAGAGTAAGGTTCATGAGCATATCAGGAGCCTCAGATACTCACACAACAGAGAAGGTTCGTTGAATGGGAAAAATCCCAATCCTTATATGCTTAAAGCAAGCACAAGAGGACACGTAAACAGAACATATCAGTACTTGTTGCACATATCACTACTGTCAGTACAATTTGAATGCCTCGGACATTTGCAAATATATACTAATGAAGCCAGAAGTCGGAGTAGTCCACTAGGTACTGTGTTGGTTTATTAGACCCCCAAACGAAATATTAAAAAAAATATTCTTCAGCGATTTCCTCTCAGCAGATTTCTGGCAAAAACTCCGAGAGTAAATAAAAAATTTGCCTTGAAAAGTTTCTCAAAAAAATCTGTTGTTTGGAGTCGACTTTAAACTGTAGATCCCGCCACTCACCAGAACATAAATGGTGCGAGAAACTAAATCGTAATACTGAATGGAGGGTTGTAATGGCCAATGTATGTACAGCTGTGTGGAATATAATAGTAGCGCTGTATTAAAAATATTTTAGTGAAGTAAAAAAATTAATTTTTATTCAAGTTAAGAAAAGTTTGTTATACATTACATATGTATACTAATGAAGCGGCAATGAAGACAATACTATTTAACATAGTTTGCATTAACTATGTGACTTAGATAGCCTTATTAGCATAATCCTTATCGCCGTAGACTAGCGAAGGCCAACGAGAGATCTCAGATCTTGATAAAAAAGAAAAAATATTTCTTTCAGTCTTCTGGCAAATACTTTGCCTTCCAAAAGCTTCTCAAATCAGTCGTTCGGAAATGATATGAGATCCCGCCACGCACACAAGGGCGATAAACTGTTATTATTATTACATGGTTGGGTGCATGGCAGAATGCATGGAACTTTTGCAAAAACTGTCTCAATAAAGAGGAAGAAGAGTTAGCAACAAGTTAGGGAGGTTCTAACGACTTTCGGTATGCGGTTTACAAAAAAAGCTGTGGCTTAGAATCCCCACCTGTTATCTCAGGATTTCAATATACATAGTTCCAGGCAGTGAGGAACTATTATTATTATTATATGATCGGATTTATGATTGAATGCATAGAACTTTTGCAAATTCTGACCCAATAAGGGGACGGAATAGACAGCTAAGTACTGCCTATCTAAGAAGAATGATCATAAGGACTTTCGGTATACAGTTTACAACACAACAGTGGCTTAGATAGCATCATCAGTTATCTCAGAGGTTCAGTATAGTTCCACGCTAGTTTTGAAATCTGCTAACCTCTCGTTCACGATATGTTAAACTGTAACGCACAATTGCATTATAAATTATTCTGCCCTTTAAGTAGAGTACGTTTAAATTGTTTAAAGCAAAAGGCAGCTGTTATACTCAGCAAGAAAATTTCAAACATTTATTCGGTTCTTGCTTATGATAGAAAAGTTAATTTAAGTTTGTTGAATTAGTTTTCCTCTAAGCTTTTTTAATAAAATTAAAGCAAGAAAAGGTACATTTTCTAAAATGATTTCAATCACATACGAGAATAATTTTTTATTTTTCTTTTTTGTTTATAATCGCCTCATAAGGTTTCAATCGACTGGTACGTTGCTATAAGGGAAAGCATTAAAGAAGATCAGAATTTGTATATTGAACGGTATTCACATCAATTAAACTGAAACCACTCCACGGAAGAATATTACATAAGCATTCAGTGGGTGTATTAATTGAAATCAAACAACCATTAGCTGCAACGATAACTGAATAAGAAAACAACCGGATATTTGGTTGAAAAAAATTTGTTTCTTATTAAAGGGTGTTTTTTTATAGAGGTATAGAACTTTAAGTTGCAATAAAACAACGATGGATTATTCGATTGACATGAATTTTATTTATCCGAAAGATAATCTTGTGGCATTACATTTTAAATATGATTTCTGGCATATGACCGCCACGGCTGGCGCGGATGTAGTCCAATCTGGACGTCCAATTTTCGATGACTTTTTCCAACATTTGTGGCCGTATATCGGCAATAATACGGCGAATGTTGTCTTCCAAATGGTCAAGCGTTTGTGGCTTTATCGCATAGACCAATGACTTTACATAGCCCCACGGAAAGTAATCTAGCGGTGTTAAATCACAAGATCTTGAAGGCCAATTCACAGGTCCAAAACTTGAAATTAGGCGGTCACCAAACGTGTCTTTCAATAAATCTATTGTGGCACGAGCTGTGTGACATGTTGCACCGTCTTGTTGAAACCACATCTCCTGGACATCATGGTTATTCAACTCAGGAATGAAAAAGTTAGTAATCATGGCTCTATACCGATCACCATTGACTGTAACGTTCTGGCCACCATCGTTTTTGAAAAAGTACGGATCAATGAATCCACCAGCCCATAAAGCGCACCAAACAGTCAGTTTTTCTGGATGTAATGGTGTTTCCACATACACTTGAGGATTACCTTCACTCCAAATGCGGCAGTTTTGTTTGTTGACGTAGCCATTCAACCAGAAGTGCGCTTCATCGCTAAACAAAATTCGCTTATGAAAATCGGGAACAACGGTAATCTCGTTTTGGGGCCCATTCGACGAATCTACGCCTTACTTGATGATCGTTTGGCTTTAAATCTTGCACGAGTTGGATTTTGTAAGCACGCAAACCAAGATCCTTCCGGAAAATCTTGCATAAAGTGGATGGACACAGATCCAATTCCTGTGCTCGATGGCGGATAGACTCATTCGGGTCTTCCTCAATGCTACGCTCTACAGCAGCAATAGCTACTTCTGTACGCACCGTACAGCGTCTCTGGGGATGCGAGTTATCAATAAGAGTAAACGTGGTGCGAAAACGTTCCATAGTTAATCGAATTAACTGCTCTGATGGACGATTTTGTCGACGATAAAATGGACGTAGTACGCGATACGTTTTCCGCACAGAACCATTATTTTCGAAATAAAATTGCACTATTTGCAAACGTTGTTCAGGCGTGAATCTTTTCATGATGAATTGCCCAACTAAACTGAGAATAAATCACTTGACAGCTGTTAAATCGGTCGCCATCTTGAAAAGTAATGCCAACTTAAAGTTCTATACCTCTATAAAAAACACCCTTTATTTTTCATTTAAATAGCTACACAAACAGCAGACAAAATCCACTAAAAAAAAAACGAAATATTTTCTTTAAAAAGTACAAAATCAGACATGAGCACTTTTGCCTTATCGATACCTTGTTTACAAAACATCAGCATTAAATGGTGTAAGTCTCTCCTGCTTTCTACATTAAAAAAGTTATTAAATAATGAGCAAATATTGCGTGCAACACTAATTTACTTCAACACATAATTCGTGTTACAAATCACTTCGTGTTTAAGCTGTAAAAATTCCCTAAAAAAGAATGTAAAATCTTGAGACAACATTTTGAAATAAAAATAAAAAAAAAAATTCGTTTACAACACTTTAATTTAATTTGAACTGCCGCCGTTTTTATGTTCAAACTTTAAATTCTATTTCAGGCAAACTACCAACCACTAACCTTTTTATCGATTGTATCAACGCCATGATTAGTGGCCGTTTCTTTGAAACCATTCTTAAACATGCGTTTATGGGCCTGTTTGAATTCATTCATCAGAGCACTGTGTTGATCACCCACGACATTGAGGGTGTTGCTATTGCTGTTAGTGTTGTTGTTATTGGTGTTTGTAACATTCCTCAGATCGTTGGCATTCAATGTATTGCTGTCGTTATTGTTGTTGTTATTTGTACTGCCAGTGTGATTATGATTATTATGGTTCTCACGTTTTGCCTCGTATTGTAGTGGTTTCGTTTCGGCATTATGCGGATTGTGTTCTTTAAAGGCGGATGGTTGTCGTCTCTGGAAATAAAAATGAAAATTATAAACACCAGATAAAAACAAACAAAATCGAATGCAATACGTAATACATATTAAATTCGAAATAAAAAAAATTTCTTAGATATTTAGGAAATGTAACTTTGACCCAATTTTCCAATTTTTTTTTTCTTTATCAGGGTTGTACAAGTATTTGAAATTAAATTAAAGCATGTTTTAAGGTCTAGAATTTTATCAACGTGTTTTTTATTTCAAACAACTTTATAAGGAATTCGTTATTAAACAACTAACAATATTGATAGTCAAGGTTATTGTAGTCGCATTATTTGTTGTTAAGTTAAATTACATCTAAAAGAGGTTGTTTAACTTCAAACTAAGGAACTGCAGCATAATTTGTAAGGCTTATTAATCCATATTAAAATCTGAACATGTGAGAGGACTTAACTTGGTATATCATAAGATCAGATCCCAACCCTGATTGCTAAGTAGCAGTTCTAAAGTTCAAACATTAGGAGATTTCTTTGACAGTTATTAGGCAATGGTGGAACTAAAGGGTCTGCAAAATAACTTTTTTTTTACTGAATATCGTCGTTTGGCCACCTCGGAGCTGCGATTTGACACCGTTGGACTATTACTTGTGGGGTGCCGTCAAAGATAAGTGTTACGCCGACAAGCCAGCGACAATTGACGCTTTAAAGGACAATATTCGTGAAGCCATTGGTGAAATACAGCTGCACACAATCGATAATGTGCTTAAATATTTGACCGATCGTGTAGGCTACTGCATGGCCAGCCGAGGCAGCCATTTGAATGAAATTATTTTCCATTATTAACCGGGAGGAAATTTGAAATTTGAGAAAATATTCAGTAGTTTTTTTTTAAGCATTCTCAAAAAAAAAAAAAATATTTGGCGAACCCTTTACTAGCGAGCCTATCAGGATATACTTTATTACTGAAAAAATTGTAAAGGTAACGACCGTTGTTAGCTAATTCAGACCGATCTGAGAGCTTTAATTCCTCTTGAGATAACATCAGTGCTGGGCATATGAACAAAATTGAAATTCTAACACAGTGCTGGCTATGTGGACTTATGTTAATGTTAGCAATGAGTAATTATTTCTTAATTCCTTGTCAGTCCTTTGAAGCCTTTTCTCCATCATTTGTCATTATTCAAAATAGGCAGGTGATTGATCGACTGTAGCAGGTCTTGAAGTCGCCGCGGTCTAGTAGGTAGTGTGTTGGCTTATTAGACGAAAAGCCAGGGTTCGAGCCCCAGGTCAGACATCAAAACAAAATACAAAAAGTATTTCTTCGGCGACTTCCTCTCAGCAGATTTCTGGCAAAAACTCTGAGAGTAAAAGAATTGCCATGAAGAGTTTCTCAAAAAATCTGTCGTTCGGAGTCGACTTTAAACTGTAGGTCCCGCCACTCATGTATAAAATTAACACACACAACATAAGTGGTGTGAGCAACTAGGTCGTAATTCTGACTGAAGGGTTGTAATGACCAATTACGTACATACGTAGCAGGTCTTAGAATGATATAGCCTTGATAAAGCCTTTCCTCATGGAATCGCACTCTTTCGCAAGAGCTGCTGCTTCCAGATCTTCCTACGATATTCATTGTTGATGTTTTATTGAATCTCCCTGATTCGTACCTAATTTTTCAACTTAGTATTCACACACTTTAACTACGGCGCCACGTCAGACAGTATTTCTGAGATATGAGACGATTCTATCCAGCGTGAGATTCTCTACTTAATCAATATTCCCAAAGCAATTAAATTTCTGTTCGCCGCTGTATAATCACAGAATCAGAATTACGACTAAATCGATTATCTCCACGCTAGTAAAACAGTCAGTTAATCTTCCTAATTAAAGTATGCCGACCATATTTAAAACCAATGTCAGAAGACATAGAAATGTCGTTATTAGGTTAGAGGACGTGTAATTGTCAATAAAGACAAGTATAGTACCCGGAGGTCGAATTGACCCTTTGTACAAATGCCGTTATTAACGATAATCTATTTGCTGGCGAGATGGCTGCCTGTTCCGTAGTGGATTACTTGATGAGCGTCCCAATTAACTGATACTCGGATGAAGCTAATTGTACTACCATACTTCAATCTTGATTCTTTACAATCGAAAAAGACCGCGTGTCTTGAATAACCTCCAAGAAGTCATCTACATATGGTGGTTGGGTTGATTATTGGTTATTGCTTAAAAGCAGTAGGTAGCAGTAGGGATGTTTGGCGGAAAAGAACCTTAATGATGTAAAGGAACACAACCACTCATCCCCTTTGCAATAGCTCGGGACTATACAAAGATTCGGGGGTAGTTATATGCACAAGGAAATTAAAAAAAAACCTAACTACTGATAACGACGTGCTGAAATGGCAGTCTAATATAAGTCCTATCTGATGCACGTGTTGCCTTAGGCAAGGCAATATGAGGCACAAAATTCAATTGGATAAGAGCGATATAACCCATGTTAGAAATATTGTTCTGATAACCCTGCACTTACCGCTTTCCTCTTTTTGAGTTCCTCGGTAATGGCACTTGAAAGACTTCCACCAGCATCGGCCGACGCATTATTCGATTTCTCACTTTCCATATTCAAATTAACATTCGAGTATGTGGAGGAATCCGCACCAGCTATTGATGACGATTTATTCATTTTGGCCAATTGCATATTGGCATACTGGTAACGTTGCATTGTGGCGGCCACGCCTCCAATTTTAATTTCACCATCATCATCTGCATTAAAACTCTTCGACTTGGTGTAGTTATTGCATGAAGAAGAATTCGACGAGGCAGATAATGATGACTTGTTTGAGGACGAGGTCAATAACGAGTCTGTGGAATAGCTTAAATGATGTTGATGGTTGTGTTGGTGATGGTGTTGATGTGGTGGCTGTGGATGATGATGATGGTGGTGATGATGATGTTGCAAATGATTCAACATAGCCATGGGTGGTGGTGGAGGCAAAACATTATTGGATTTATTTTGATTAAATTTTGTTAAAGTACCCTCCAGATTTGCAGAACTGTCTCTACTTTCTTTTGTAGTCGCGTTGATAGTTGATAGAGATTTTCGTATGGTGCCTGTATTATTTGATTGGCCCTGTTCGCCTATAAATGTGTTGTTAATGGAAGTGGCACCATTTTCAGAGAGTTTTATAATGGTTTTGTTAATTTCTTTATTTGCATTAGCCGGACCATTGGTAGGCGCTGTGGTGCCGGTGGAAATGGCAGTTTGTCGTATTGGCAAATTGGTAGCTGCTATTGAGGAAGTGGAATTGGTGGTGGTTGTTGGTCTTTCACTTATAGACTTGGAGCGACCTTTCCTTTCGTTGGCATACAAAGGTTGATTCCAGTTCGAAGTGCTGGAACTTTCCTCTCTAACCGCCGTCAAACGTTTTGATTTCACATCAGCCCAACAGGGACTTTGATCACCTGTCACCGAACTGGCAGAGCTGTTATAACCACTAGACTCTCCGGGAAATAAATCACAACCAGCTCCGGTATGTACTGTCATATCAAGTTTATTAGAACTTTTCATTACTGCCACTGCCTCACTAAAGAGCACATCGGAAAAGTCAATGCTATTCACTGTCAATATTTGATCACCAGGTCTTAGACCTGCCTCCCTAGCCACACTCTTTTCCTTGGTGAACTGCACAAAGATGCCAGGCTTCCATTCGGGTCCTTTGCATATGCCCAGACCCAATTTAGTGCGTGGCGCTACATTTAGGACCACATTTATAACACGATCGCTTTGATTGCGACTGTGATTGCGATCTGCACGTTCGGAAGACTGATACGAACATTCGGAGGGTGTTGAACTAATGCTGGGTGCCTTTACCACATTCCAAGTAAGGCCATCGTTATCTTTGCTAGATTTTTGTAAACAAAAAAATGAAAAATAAAAATTAAATTTTTCAAAAACTTGAATTGTATTCTATACTCACTCTTTAACGGGTAACATGCCAACGCTACGCACTTTTAAGGTTAAACGTTCTTGATGGCTGACAAGTTGTACAAATTCTTTGTGGATGGCATCATCGATTCTAAAACCATTAACGCGCAATATCTGATCACCGATCTACAAGGAAAAAAAAAAACAAAACAAAAACAATAACAAAAAAGGCCAAAAAAATTTAATATCAAATTTATAATTGTTGTTGTTGTTGTTGCTGTTGAAGTTGCAAGTGCTGTTGTTTTGAAACAACAAAACACTCGTCATTTGGGTCACTTAAAATGAAATCACGTCACCACCATCATACATTACAACCTGAACAAAGTGAGTTTGTTGTTGGAGTTGTACGATGCGACCATATTGTGTTTACGGCACGTAAATATGTTTTATTATTGTTGTTGTTGTCTTTTTAGAATTGTTTTCTTATGTGACGTATGCATTTCATATGATTTTCTATATAAAAGAGTACGTGAAATACCTTCCCAGCTTGTATGTCGGTCACCATCATCATTGTGTACACAACAGTGGCCAGTGAAAGTAAAATATTTATTGAATATTGAATCTGTCCGTCTTCCATATGTTCTTCAAATGTCTTGTCTGTTGATTTTCTAATTTTTTTTTATTACTTTCTACGTCTGTTTGTTTGTTTATTTGTTCGTTGTTTGTTCGTTGATTTCCCTATTGGCATGTGCCACTGTATTCTAGTCCGCATACACTACACGAGTCTCACAAGTTTCGCATGGAGGTGACAATTGGAGGTGTTAAGTATTTGAAGGCGTCTGTCTAAAAGAGTGTTTCATTTTCTTTTTTAATACATAAATACTGTGTTCTAGATATGAGAGCAATTTCGTTTTCAACAAAAGTTGGTTGCAATTTTTGAATACCAGGTGGTAATGTGTTTACAAGTTTGCTATCCTGAGGAACTTGGGCAATTTCTGTGTCAATCTGCCTTATCCATGTGGGAGTTTCTACGTATATTGTCTAGTGATTGCACTGTATAGTATTTCCTGATTAAAGTAAAGTTTACAACATAACGTCTGGAATAATTAAATTCTATACTTTTCTATGAGAAATGTCTACACGATATAATATTTCTATTCAGGAAACGTACTCATAATTGTTGTTTGAATATATTAAAAAATGAGAGAAACTACGTCATCTAACGGTAAATCATACACAGGTCGCAAACATTAAAAACTATTTCTGTTTGTCTTTAACCCATTTCGCTCCGAGATTAAATTTTATTTTTTGTTTAAGAAGAAAAATACTTTTTTAGAGTAATTAGGACCTACTGATGTCAAAAATCAGCTCAAAATTTTTTTCCTACATTTCGTTTTCGGATAAGCGCCAGCGTTCGAAATTACGAACAGACAAGTTTACACATATGTGAAGGCACGCATGTGCATGTAAATCATATTTTTTATAATTTATAAAACGGTTCCATCATTGGCAGGAATTCCTCATAATTATTTTTTTTAATTTTATTTTGTTTATTATTATTAAAAATTAATTTAAAAAGTGTCCAAAAATATGGGTTGAAGAAATTTGCTCCTAGCGGGGGGATTAGGGTGATATTTTACGGGGGGATTTTTTTATTTTCCTAAAGTTGAGACTTAATACCAAAACCCAAATTTTTTGAAATTTTACCTTTTTCATACATAAATACTTTTTGAAAAAAGAAGATTTTTACTGTTCGAAAAATCGAACAGCGGAGCGAAATGGGTTAAAGAGTATGGCAGCAAAACTGCTCCCATTTGCCCTCTTTTAGTTCCATGGCTATATGTAGCAGCCTCAAACGTACCTCATAATTCTCTACAGAAATTGATTGATTAATTTACAAAGATTTAAGAGCATCATTCTAAGTCGTGCCTCCTTAGAGAATATTACTCTTAACAAAACTCGGAAAGATCATTCTGGCCTTAAATGCCTAGAAATAGTGAAATTACTTTCCTTGAAAGCAGAATTTTATGGTGGCAGATAAATAAGAAGGATATTAAATACAGAAATTTTAAAACCTTCTACTGAATTAATAAAGGTATGATGGTACGTAAACGACATACGATCCTTATTCGATCCTCATAAAAGCAATCTAACAAAATCGAAATTACAGATGTGGTCATTGGCCAAAAAAATGATTGGTAGTCCGTACCAAATTAAACTGTTGTACAATTTACAATCCCAACAGTTAGATAGCCGAGCCTCGTAATAGTCATTCTTGACTTAAATTGAAGCGAAATGCTGTCTGCATAATATGCCAGTATTATGCTTACGCATATCATGTGGTTGCATTATTGTGAGTGGGAGCGTTGGTAGATGCATTGTTTCCACCCGTGCTTTCAGCACCATGTCTGTGCCGTCATGGTGAGCTCACTGGACTAAAAAAATATGAATGCCAGGATGCCAAGAATACCAGACCGTCCTTACGTATAAAACATTGGTTAGATGGAAAGCGATCGTACTTGGAATCCTAAATTTCCATTCTAAAAAAATAATAATAATAATAATAATAATACCCTTAATAATTCGAATTTAAGGGTAGCACGATGTCGATTGGAAACCACAAAACAGCGGGTAGAACACATTGGTAGTTTGGATTTTAATAACCTTCCTGAGAATACAAAAAATATTGTTCGAATCTCCATTTTTAAAACAAATGTTAAAAATTATCTTTTTCAAAATTTAGAAATGCTTCTTTTGTGATTATTAGTTTGATCTCAGTTAAATTCTTATTTATTTTTTATTTTGTTTTAAAATTTGTTATTTTCTTTTTTCTTTTTTTTTATTTTAAAATTTGTTATTCTTTATTTAAAAAATATACTTAAGTTTATATAATTTTTATTTGCCAACTCGCCTCAACAATGTCTTCAAGACGCAGAGGCACAACATATTGTAAAACAATTATTATGAATAAAGAATTAAATAAAAAAAAAAAAAAAAAAAAAAAAGTTTAGACTTTACCTGTGGTTATTAACATTAGCATCCATACAAATCGAATATGACATTGCCATCAGTTCTTCAATATTGTTCTATGTGCAGGTCGATTATACAACAGCCTGTAGCTGAGGGCAAGATTTTTGTCCATGGATTGCATACGTATGTACATAATTATTTATTACAACCCTTCAGTTAGGATTACGACCTAGCTTCCATGGATTGATATCTGTTTATCTATTTATCAGACTCAATTAGATAACTGTCTTCAGTATAGATGGTTCAAACGATGGATGTTGATATGCAAAGGGGAATTTTCTTCAAAAACAATACTCCGGGATTATGGCTTTCGCCATAAAGACAAATTCGATGTGCAATTACATTTGGTCACTGGAACGACTACCAAGACACAGCTTAAGTCTAATTTGGATACCGTAACACTAAAACTTTATTATAAAAAAAATTGACGATGGAAATTCCTAAAGTGTATAGGCTTTGGATATTAATGCGATACAAATTGACGCCTGTAGAAACTATAGCTTACTATTGATAAGTACGCCCAAGCGACGTTTTAAAGATCATCTGAGGGATCTCTAAACAAACACAAAATATATTTCGGAGTGAAGTACACATATATTCAGGAAATGATATCAACAGGAATTGTATTAACAGGGACTGTATTAACAGAAACTACATTAATAGGAACTGTATTAACATAAACTACATTAACAGGAACTTTATTAACATTTATTAACCCTCTGAGAGGCCAACTATGACAGAAGAATACGTAAGAAATCATTTCCTTAAAAATGTCAAATGTTTAGCGTATAATACTTATCAATTAGGCCATCTCAAGAGTTCCACAAGAATATTCTTCATAGTTTTACTGTGACATTACTTTTACTTTTTCCCAAGACATATTTAAAATGTCTGATAAATGTTCGTTAATATTGTTCGTCGCCAAGAGCGATTATCTGTGATTATTTTTTCTTTTTAAACAAAACAAATAAACTTACCCTTAAACCCTTTTGTTCGGCTTCACTATTACGATCAACGCTGGATACAAAAAATCCGGTACTAAATTCCTTACCACCACGCACTGAAAAACCATACGAAGCTATGCCACCGGGTGTAACCAAAATGCGCCGTGTATGAGGCCTTAACAAGCGTACAATGCGTATGCGGGTACTGGCCGGTATAGCACACCAGGAAGAGGCAGCTGTGGTGAGAGTCAACATGTCACTCGATGAACTAGCGGTGGAGCCTTGCATGCTGCTGCAATCCGTAAATAATGAAGTGGCCATGTTCAAATTGGAAATTTACACACACACACAACCAACTGCAATGAGAAAGGAAAATAAAATAAATTATAAAAAGGAAATTTTATAATTTCTAATATGTTTTACAATAATTCCGCGAATTTGTTTTGCAAAAAAAAAAAAGAAAAAACCAAAAAAATGAAAATGTTTTGCCTACGATTTGTTGAGGTTTTATAAAAAAAAAAGTTCGTGTCTTAAGTCTTTTCCTTTTTGCCTACACGCCATCCATACAAACAACGCAGGCAGTGAGTGAGTGAGTGAGTTTGTTTCTTAAGTCTTTTGGGTTGTTATCTTCAATATTTTTTTTTTTTGTCGAAGTTTATGTCCTGGGTATACATATACTTTATTTTATTTTATTTGTTTGTTGAATTGTTTTTTTATTTTTATTTTTGTTTTGTTGTTGTTGTTATTGTTAATGCATTTGTTATTGTCTTATTATTATGCAGTAATAGCAACACATATTTTGTTGCAAATATTTCAACTTTTATCACAAAGTTTTTCATCTTTTGAAGCGAAGACGACGACAAGTCCTGACCTTTTAGTAGAAAAAAATCAAGAAAAAAAAACAACTACAAGGCTTAACCAAAAAGAAAGAAAGAAAGAAAGAAAAAAATAAAGATGAAAGACATAAAATTCAAGACAACACCCGGTCGATCGTGGCAATATTGCAACGTAGTAAAAGTGAAAACAAATAAAACTTTCTCTCCTGCCAAAAACAAACGAAACCAGCCAGTTAGTGAGACAGCCAGCCGGCAAGCCTGCAGCATTTAATATCAACTTCATCAACAGATTTCAGCACCAAAAAAACAAGGAACATCTTCACAATTTCCTTGTATTCAATACATAAACATGAGCAACATGGGCAACGTGGGCAACATTGGCATCATCATCATCATCAACTTTATTACATCCCCAGACATTGAACACATTTGTTTTATAGGATTGAATGCAACCAAAGAAAAAAAATAAATAAAAATTAAGAGAAAAAGATGCGACTTGTTGTGTCATATTAAACAGCAGCATTGGCAGCAGCAGCAGCAGCATTTCATTTAGGCAGGCATTTATGGCCATTATAGTGAACATTATTGTTTTCTTTATTTGAATGAATAAATAAATGAATGAATGAATGAATGAATATATGAATGCATGCTTACTTGTATGAATGAATGAATAAATGAGCGGTAATGGCATGGCATGGCATGTCATGGCATATGTTTATAAATGACTGTTTGTCGCATTTTATTGATACGAATATTTTTCTACGTTTAATGCAACAATACAATACCAGGAGTATATGTATGTATATATGTATGTTTAATGTAACCATTGGCTTTCAAAGTAATAATACGTGTCTTATTAAATTAAAAATACAAACAGACGAGTAACAATAAAAACATAAATAAATGTTGGACTACCTAAATCGAACAAGTGTTAAAATTGACTGAAATCACACAATTAACATTTAAAAAAATAAAATTTACAAAAAAAAAACTGAATTCCCCTTTACACCGTCTCTCTCTATTTTGCTAATGCTAATGCTACTGCTACTGCTACATGCTATTAAAAAAACGTGTAACGAAATTCGAAATTTCTCTAGAGACTAGTATGTGTTTGTCTGCGACAGCAAATTGAGGATGCATAAGTTTTAATTTTTAATTAACAAAAAAAGCCAAAAAAAATGCGAAAAAATAAAACAAATCATGACCAATTAAAATAGTTGCCGCTATAATTTCTTTTTGAATATTTATTTTCTTAAACAAATTAAAGAAATTTCAAAAAAAAAGAAAAAATGAAAATGTTATTTGAAGTCATTATTTATCTTCACGTACGCGGAGACCTGAAACATTCAGTGTGTTACAGCGAAAAGAAGGAAATGCTAAAATAATTTCCTTTTTTTTCATTAAAATTATGATTTAAAAACAGGATATGCAGTTACTTTCTTTTAATTACATACGAATAATACTAAAGGGTCCTCCAAATAACTTTCTTTTTTGAAAATGTTTAAAAAAAAAAACTACTGAATATTTTCTCAAATTTCTTTTTTTATTTGAAAGTACAATCCTTCCTGTTAATAATGGAAAATAATTTCATTCAAATGGCTGCCTCGGCTGGCCATGCAGTAGCCTACACCAGAAGATGCCGATTTTGGCAAAAAAAATCATCTTTTCAGATGAAGCTCATTTTGATCTTGGCGGGTATGTAAACAAGCAAGATTGTCGCATTTGGGCCACAGAAAACCCGCACGCATACATTGAAAAGCCGACGCACCCAAAACGAGTTACTGTTTGGTACAGATTTTGGTCCAGAGGCATAATTGGGCCATTTTTCTTCGAAAATGAGCAAGGAGTGGCCGTTACAGTCAGTGGCGATCGTTATCGGGCGATGTTGAAAGAATTTTTGTTCACAAAAATTGAAGAGGAAGATATCGGCAACATTTGGTATCAACAGGACAGCGCTACGTGCCACACAGCCGAAACTACATTCGATGTTTTGCGCCCTGTTTTTGAAGATCGCATTATCAGCCGCATAGCTGATGTCGTTTGGCCACCTCGGAGCTGCGATTTGACACCGTTGGACTATTATTTGTGTGGTGCCGTCAAAGACAAGTGTTACGCCGACAAGCCAGAGACAATTGACGCTTTATAGGCCAATATTCGTGAAGCCATTTGTGAAATACAGCTGCACACAATCGATAATGTGCTTAAAAATTGGACCGATCGTGTAGGCTACTGTATGGCCAGCCGAGGCAGCCATTTGAATGAAATTATTTTCCATTATTAACCGGAAGGATTGTACTTTCAAATAAAAAAAGAAATTTGAGAAAATATTCAGTAGTTTTTTTTAAAGGCTTTTCAAAAAAAAAGTTATTTGGCGGACCCTTTAGCTAATCATTTTTAGTAAATTTTAAAATATTTCCTATAACTCACCCATTTACTACTGCCTAAGTACTAAAATAGGTCCGTAATTTCTTGATAAATAAACTTAGAATGTATTAGAGCCTATGTATAGAATCTGCAACGCTAATATGTTTCTAAGAATACTTCTGATTGGCATACATATTGAAGAAATGATATCTGCAGGAGCTGCAGCGAATAGGAAACTAGACAGTATTATCAGTGCAATCGGCTCTGTGGGAGTTTAGTCAAAAATATGAGAGAAAACACTTGTTTATAGATGTCAAATGCTTAGCATAAAATACAGTATAATCTCGATAATCCGGACAATTAAAAACCATGTGGTGTCCGAAATATCGAAATGTCCGAATTTCCGAAACAAAAGAAAAAATTTAGAAAATACATGCTAACTTATATTTATTTACAAGATATTCACGCTAAAATGAAATGTTTACATTCAAATTAATATACCAGTAGATTAAAATCATTTTTATAAAATATTTTCTTTATTTGCTGGACAAATAGTCAGACATTTTCATCTGACGAAGTTTAGTTTCATTTTGCTTTTTGTACGCAATATCTCTGAGACTTAAAAGTTTTAAAATATCCCCAGCAGGAAGTTCCTGTCCTTCGCAATATTTTATATTAAGGGCAGATATGGCTTGAGAATGCTGTATTTTTGGAACATTTTGCAACATTCTTCATTAAATGATTCAACCTAATCATTTTCATCAGTCTCATCGTCAGTGGTTTCAATTTCATCATTCAACCATTCGATAACCTCATTAGAATTATAAATGTCAGGTGCTAAGTTGACAAGCAAATCAGCTAATTCGGTAGAATCACTGCGTCTTAGCCTTGACAGAGGTATTTCATCATCTGAGTCCCATTCTTCATCATACAAAATTTTATTAAAACATTTTTCAAGGATATTTGCATCAATTCTATCTCAAGCATTGGCAATTAAAAAGGCGACGTTTTTCAATGAAAAAGTTTTAAGAGCATCCATTAGATTTTCTGAACTTTATAAAATAGCGACCAAAAAACTTTTACGATAGTTTAGTTTTAAAATTTGAATGGCATTTTGATCCAGGTGGAAAAAACATAACGCATATTTCGTTATTTAAATCTACTAATGACTTTGGATGACATCTTGTGTTATCTACTAGTAAAAGCGCTCTATTTGATAAATTATTTTCTTTAGATATCTTTTTACTTGCTTTTGTTTTTGTCCGAATTATTGAGGTAGAAAAAATTGATGGTGTCCGGATTACAGAATCTACTGTTGTAATAAAATAAGTGTCCGCATTACCGCGTTGTCCAGATTTTCAGGTGTCCAGAATATCGAAATTATACTGTACTTTCGATAACAAATTACCTCAGCAGTACTGGCTATTTCCAGGCAAGTTTTTTTATGAACATAAAATATTTCGTTAAAGTCGCCATAATCTAGCTTATTAGACGAGAGACCTTAGTTTAAATCTCCAGACAAATAACTCGTACTTAATGAAATATGAAAGAATATTTCTTTCGACGACTTCCTCTCAGCAGACTTCTGAGAAAAATTCCGAGAGTAAAATAAAATTGCCATGAAAAATTCCTTAAATCTGTCGTTCGCAGTCGATGTTAAAAAACATGGTGGTAATCTTGATTAAAGGGTGTAATACCTAATTAAGTAAGTAATTAAGGAATAGAAGAAGCTTTAGAATAGAAGAAGCTTTATAACGATTCAATGGAATGTTTCACTTTAAATACTAAAATTATCAATCAAACTGTCTGCATCAGTTTTTGTTTATTCATTCAACTGTCGAACATAGTATTTCTACATGTTTATCATTTTTTAGTAAATCTTAAAAATTTTACGATAACGAACCCACATGTCAGTCTACAGCATACACTATCGATGGACATATTTGTGTATGAAATTGAATATGAATTCTTTAAAAAAGAATTTTGACACACATTAAGTTAACGCAAGCATATGAAAAGGAATAGAAAGTTTAAGCTGACAGGTTGTGATAAACACCTTTTTTAATGTTTCCTTTATCTGTAGTCTATTCAAGTTAATAAACTGAATTATGTAAAGTTCTATTACAGACATATTTTCTGAAAATAAGAAAATTCGTATTTTAAATATTTTTGAGTGGTATTACTTTTAAAACTTATAAATCCAATTTTTCAGAGGAAGACAGCTTCTGCGGTTTTGTTAATACGGAACAGCAATATGAGCATATTCGAAAATCCACTGTATGCGACTAATAATAGGTACCCAACATGTAGGATAGTAGACGAAGAGGCAATTGTTTTTTGATATGGCTTAGCCGACTTTTTAATATACAAGGTGCAGAACCGTCGTAGAATCGGTAATCAGATGAGCATTCACGCATCTCACCGTTAGATTCGCGTGTGTGGATTACAACCTCACTGAAGTACACACGAATTGAGCTATTAATATATACACATCTGGTCCTATACCGATTTAAACCGGGTGAAACACAGAGCAAAGACAGGGCAACTTCCGAATGCGAGAGATGCACCGAAGAACATTATGTTTAACTACAGAGCAACAAATTTTTGAAGCTTACTTTTGTCGTGGCTGTTACCTGCTCTTAGATTATTATTTAGTCGTTCTCTTTTTTCTGGTGACTAGTATTAAGCATTCGTAACCGTTTCAAATTTTAATAAATGTAACAGGCAACTCCTACACTTTCAGATTAATGCTCACTTGACCACCAAGGCTACGTTCATATCAAAACACTTATGGAGTGCATTATGGAACTACTTGTTGGGCTTATTACAGGTTGCTGTATTACAAGGATAACTATAGGTGGCTTCAATATTTCCGAAGTCAATCAGTACTTTCAATCAGTAATTTTTCTCTAATTCTGTATTACAATCATATGCATAAGAAATGTGCTTGAATAGCTTTTAACCTAATCTAACACAACCAATTATTCTTTTTTTTTAATTTCAAACAGAATATAAACAAATTTTAAAGTTTAATGTCATGAACTTTTTTTATTCCTTCAGATCTTTTAAGGAAATTCTTCTTTAACTTCTTATACGATATCCTCCTTTTCTTTACCTTTTAGTTCATTTTCATTAACCATTAATTTAAAGGATGACTATAGCGCGTTTCGGATTCGGATTCTTATATAATCTTCGTTGACAGTCAGGCTAAGGTCCCCTAAGGACCATTGCGTCGGTCTGGTGCAAATCACGGCTTGTACGCGAGTGCAAGGAGTTGTTAAGGAATTTTGGATCAGATCGAAACCGTCTATGCTGGGTTCCGGGTCATAGCGGAATACTCGGTAATAAGACGGCGGATGCTCTCGCTAGATTAGATTCACTTTCTGTGAATCTACGATGTGATAGTTGGTCCTAATCCCCCAATCTGCCACCTCTTCGGCCTCATCAATGGATGGGTCAAGGGGGAAGAACAGAGGCGTTGGAGGAATGGAATGTAAGAACTGGTTGGCTCGGCATGGATAAGGCCAGGTTAAGGTTAGTTACTGGATTTATTATCTATTATCGGACTATTCCAGGATATGTTGCGATGAGGAGGACTTGGAGACTATCGAACACCTCCTCCGTAACTGTCTAGCCCTTAGCAGTTTGAGGTTGAAGACCCTTGGCAAGGGCTTGAATTTGTGGGTTTGAATTCTGTGTCGAGAACCGACATAAAGGCTCTCCATCGATTCATTATTTGTTTGAGCTGGTTGAGAAGTGTTACGGCTTCAATAGTGTAGTCGCGCTCTCTTGTGTGTTTTGTTAGTCTGTGTAATTCCTCTGCTTCCTTGTTCTCCCTTTCCTATTTCCTCTCCTTTTTTCCTATCTCCCCTATTATCCTCTTTAAGGTAATAGGACATCGTACATGGGTCAACAGGACTTCCGGGTACTGTACTTGTCTCAATTGGCTAGTACATGTCCTTTAACCTAAACCTAAACCTAACTAATTCCGATGGGATGGGTAGCCTGATCTTCCTTCCTGTAATGTTAATTGCCTCTAAAATTATTTTTTTCTTATTGAAAAATCCACAATGAAAAATTATTTGTCTTCGCTTTCTATAAATGAGACCAACATCCAGGCGATTTCTTTTACTCAGGCAGTGTATTTGAAGACCGGAAAGTAGGTTGTAAGAGAAGGCAAAGGGAGAGTACTGTGGGACAAATTGGATTGAATTATTTATCCATTTTTATTTCTGGGTGACTAGTGTTATTTATAACTTTTTGCTAATAATCCGTAAATTTTATGAAAGTGTAACAGACCGCACACTATTCACTAAACTAACTAGCATTGTCTCCATTTACACAGGCTTACAAAACAGGCCCAAGATCAAGAAATTTTAGAAAGTTTTGAACCAATCCATTAATTAATTAATTTCATCGATTTAATGACGGCTTTTTGCATTGATTCAGCATTTTCTAAAATTTGTTAAACGTATGTGGGCCTGTGGTGTATATGCGATTCTGAAATTCTAGTCAAACATTTTAAATACTACAATAAGTCAATCAATAATACAATCGACAATTTAAATATTGTTACGAGAATGAAAAATTTAGATACGGGTGTTTTTATATCGGTTAACATTAAAATTGTAAACAAAAATACAACAACAAACACCAGCATACAAAATTGTAAACATGTAAACAAAAATACAACAACAAACACTACAAGCATAAATGTAAACAAAATATACAAACAACAACAATAAATGTAAACAACGATGTTTACATTCGAGAAGGCAAAGCCACGAACATTCGTCTTCAAGAACATACATGAGACTGTTTACCCTGCCATACAAAAGCCAAGGCAAAGCAGGCGAGCTTGTGTGAAGACGCTGTGCGTTTGAAGAGAGTAATCGTGTATTGAAGATCTCCGTTACAAAGATCAGTCGGACAATTGTCTAGTAATTGTTATTGTTTATACAAAGGGTGTAAACAGAGGAATAACAAAGTAATTGTTGTTGTATATATAAAGTTGTGAAAAGTGGCACACAGAATTCTGCGAATAATAAAGAATTTTAATTAAAACTAAACACAGATTTATTTTTATTTTATTTGCAATCTACGAGCTCATATTTTAAAACGATAAAAACGTAACTGTATGTATACTTTTGTGGGCCTGTGTATATGTAATTCTGAAATTCGTTGATTAGTAGTCAAGCACTTTAAAAATACTTTACGCCACATTGTAATTGACAATGTTTAAATTATTAAAAAATTATTTAATTTAATTGTTTCTGTTTTTAATGAGAATTACATAAAATAATTTATTTTATAATTGAAATTGTTTAATTTAAAAACAAAAATATTTCCAAATGTTTTCAATTCACATACGAGCAACACACCTCTAACGTTTGTTTAAAATAATCTCTAATGTTAGAGTCATCTCCAGTGGGTTTAAATGAAATTTATCAAAATGGAAAAATGAAAAGAAAAACTTTATTTGCGAAAGACTATACAAAAAAAAAATAAACAGTCACGTAACAGTCGCATCATGTGTTGTGTCGACAAAAGGTGACATTGAAAATTAAAAATTGTTTTTATTTTCATACAAATTTTTCTTTCGTTTTTCTTTTTATTTTCTTTATACTCGAGGTATTAAACTTTATAAAAAAAAATAAAAGAAAAGAAAAAATTAATTAAACTGCTGCTGTTACGCTACACGTATGGTATATGGTATATGGATGCAGAGTAAATATCAAGAGATAAAAAAAAAATTGGAAAAAAAGAAAGAAAGAAAAAACACATTGAAAACATTAAAAAAAGAAAATTATTAAAGTTGGCATTTATTGTTATTGGTACATTGTTATTAATGTTTAAATAAAAATCAAAAAAAAGAGTAAAAAGTTCATGCAACATGATCATGCACCCAGCCAGGTTGTTGGCAAACAAAACAACAAGTGGAAATTGTTAATTGTTTTGAAAGAGGGACTCAACAGCAACAACAGATTTAAATGCCTTCATAATACTCAATTAATTTTATTTTTATTGTATGCCATTAATAAAGGCAAAGGACTGAAACAACAAACAAACATTTTAAGAAAGAAAGAAAAAAATCTGAATTATAAAACAAATTTCAATTTCCCACGATTATAAATTTTAGTTTTTTTTTTTTTGTTTCCATTTTCACATGTGGTCAATACCATTAATTCCACATGATTTAATGTGTAGAAAACTTGCTATGCAATAATAATTGTATAAAATTAGTAAAACAACTTTCAATATTTAATTATCGAATGATTTATTTATTGGAAACATAATATAATTATTTTCCTACAAATATAGCCTAAAAGAAATAAAAAATATTGAAAACATTTATTTCCTAATTTCTTTTATAAAAAAAGCATTTTAACAGAATATCTGTGGTAAGTGCAGGTAAAGGTTTCTTTAAAACCATTTTTTCTTCCTTTTCATTTATTTAATGAATACAAGGCTGTCTTGTAATATTTCAACTGCCGACATACTCGTACATTACAAAAAATTCCCATTATATTTTTACAGCAGAGTACCGTTGTAGATTAAGAACAGAACAGTAACGAGTAGCATTTGCATGACGGCTATACACGTCATATATGTTTAGTGATTTTTCTTTTAATATTTCAACTGCCGACATTCATTACAATAGAGTCCCATTATATGTATTTTTACAGTAGAGTAACGTTCTAGATTAAGTTCATTGCATCTGCCAAAGTCTTATGATTTTATTGTTTTGTTTCAGTTTCATTGCTTAAGTTTTTCCAGCTGAGCAGGCACACATACATAATTAGTCATTGTAACCCTTCAGTCAGCATTACAACCTAGCTTCTCACACCACTTATGTTGTGTATGTGTTAATTTTATCCGTGAGTGGCAGGACCTACAGTTTAAAGTCGACTCCGAAAGACAGATTTCTTTGAAAAACTTTTTCATGGCAATTTTATTTACTCTCAGAGTTTTTGCCAGAAATCTGCTGAGATGTTGTCGCGAAGTAATATTTTTCCATATTTCGTTTGTCTGACCTGGGGTTTGAACCATGGCCTCACGTCTAATAAGCCAACACATCTAGCTACTAGACTATGGCGATTACTAAGCTCCTAGGTTGCGTAAAAAGACTACAAATTGACAAGAGGCTAACATTGCTAATGATGTTCATTGTTCTCTTGGTGTGAGAGGTGAGTGGTAAAAGGCTTCCTGGATGGACTACTTGGAGGCGAATTACTGGCTCCTAAAGAAAATGTATATTGTATTCTCTCGAATTATTAGAACCTGGATAACTGAAGTGAAGTCGCCGTAGTCTGGTAGGTAGTATGTTGCCTTATTAAACGCATGGCCACGGTTCAAACACCAGGTCAGACATCAAAACGAAAATATGAAAAAATATTTATTCGGCAACTTCCTCCCAACAGATTTTTGGCAAAAACTCTGAGAGTAAATAAAATTGCCATGGAAAAGTTTCTCAAAAATCTGTCGTTCGGAGTCGACTTTAAACTGTAGGTCCCATCAGTCATATATAACGTCAATACACACAACATAGGTAGTGTGAGAAGCTAGGTCGTAATCCTAACTGAAGGGTTTTAATGACCAATTATGTTATGTTATGTGTTATCAGCACTACAAAACATCATATCTGACAGTTGAATGTTAGGTTATGCTAAATTCCCAGCCACCTCAAGTACAGCTCACTTGTGAGCTATCAAAGATCTCTTCGTAATACCATTGTGCCAATTGTACGTTACTTTAATAATAACTGGCTGACACCTATGCTATCACATCTATACGCGTTTAGAAATTTTGATGAATTCTTCAGAAACATCTGGGTATTCTTTGACAGTCTCTCTCGGGAGATCTAATGACCGCTTTGTCAGCAATAAATATGTGTGCATATATCCCTTAATACTAAATTTATTCCACGGTTGTGTTCATAGCCATTACTTTGGGTTGAATTATTTAACCCATTAATGTCCGAATTACTTTTTTTTCTACACTCAATTTCCTCTCAGAGCATAAAAACTAAGGCAACCTCTGCTGGCAACATAAGTTGCCACTGGGCACTAATGGGTTAACTATACTGGGGTAGTTTAAGGCACAGTTTAAGAGTCATTTGATCTCAAAAAACCTCACATTCTATACTGTCGTGGGCATAATGTTCACTGGCAGGTGTAGACCTATATAAACAATAGTATAGGGTTCGAAAGTGGACACAGGTATCTTGATTCTAATAAACAGTACTTAAGACTAGCAACTGAACTGTAAAAAGATCCTTGTTTCGCCAACGAATATTGAAATATTGAACAATGCCTTGGATGAAGTAATTCTAAAAGCATGTGTTTCCAAGTATTGCCACAGTTTTAATAGTACTTTCAATAGTACTTTCAACTTGAAGATTAAAACTGTTTACAAAGTTTATTTAGCAGGCTCGTACATAAAAAGGTAGTAAAAATTTTAAAAAGTTTTTACCATTTTAACGAACACAAAAGAAAATGAACATTTTTAAAAGCTGTAAAAGCGTGAGAGACTATTTGGGGCCTATATTTACAGGCATGTGGTCAGAAAAGTGTATTTATTTAGTATGGAGGTTTACTATGACTAAGTAGATAAAAAAAAACTTTATTGCTGAAAAAGCTCAATGCTATTCAATATGATTCATCCAGCAAGTCTCTTTACCCATCTTTATAAGAAGATTATGCAACGTATCTCTTGGGAAAGCAATGACTAAGAATCCTAATTACTACATGCAATATTACAACCAAATACATTATCAAAGAGGATGTTGTTCCTAAATAACGACAAATGGTAACAAAATCATTCTAGGCTCTGCTAAAATCAATCAAATCAATCCGGGTTAATTGGAAACAAAAGCAAAACAATCGAGAACTGAAAAAGAAGATGGAGCTACTTTGTGGTGACTTTGTCCTCTTTAAAGGGAATGTATAAATGTATATTACAAGGACTCTTATGATTTCTGAAGTCTTAAAAGAATCTTTAAATCATCAGTTGAGTTTTGTTTTGGTACAAACCCTTTTCATTACAATGCCATCTAGCGAAATGCAATTTTATTGAAGAATTTTTTTAGCCGTTGAATAAAAAAAATTTCTTTACACCATACTTTATAACAGAAATATCTGGATACTGGGGCTAACATAGGCAATTGAACAGCTGCCCTATCAGAAAATAAAACAATATATCAGTCTCTTGCAGATTACCTCTCGACGACCCTAAGACTTCAAAAAAAATGATGTAAAGGGTGTTTTTTATAGAGGTACAGAACTTTAAGTTAGCATTACTTTTCAAGATGGCGACCGATTTAACAGCTGTCAAGTGATTTATTCTCAGTTTGGGTTGGCAATTCATCATGAATAGACTCACGCCTGAGCAACGCTTGCAAATAGTGCAATTTTATTTCGAAAATAATGGTTCTGTGCGGAAAACGTATCGCGCACTGCGTCCATTTTATCGTCGACAAAATCGTCCATCAGAGCAGTTAATTCGATTAACCATGGAACGTTTTCGCACCACGTTTACTCTTATTGATAACTCGCATCCCCAGAGACGCTGTATGGTGCGTACAGAAGAAGCTATTGCTGCTGTAGAGCGTAGCATTGAGGAAGACCCGAATGAGTCCATCCGCCATCGAGCACAGGAATTGAATCTGTGTCCATCCACTTTATGGAAGATCTTGCGGAAGGATCTTGGTTTGCGTGCTTACAAAATCCAACTCGTGCAAGATTTGAAGCCAAACGATCATCAAGTAAGGCGTAGATTCGTCGAATGGGCCCAAAACGAGATTACCGTTGTTCCCGATTTTCATAAGCGAATTTTGTTTAGTGATGAAGCGCACTTCTGGTTGAATGGCTACGTCAACAAACAAAACTGCCGCATTTGGAGTGAAGGTAATCCTCAAGTGTATATGGAAACACCGTTACATCCAGAAAAACTGAGTGTTTGGTGCGCTTTATGGGCTGGTGGAAAACGATGGTGGCCAGAACGTTACAGTCAATGGTGATCGGTATAGAGCCATGATTACAAACTTTTTCATTCCTGAATTGAATAACCATGATGTCCAGGAGATGTGGTTTCAACAAGACGGCGCAACATGTCACACAGCTCGTGCCACAATAGATTTATTGAAAAACACGTTTGGTGACCGCCTAATTTCACGTTTTGGACCTGTGAATTGGCCTCCAAGATCTTGTGATTTAACACCGCTAGACTACTTTCTGTGGGGCTATGTAAAGTCATTGGTCTATGCGGTAAAGCCACAAACGCTTGACCATTTGGAAGACAACATTCGCCGTATTATTGCCGATATACGGCCACAAATGTTGGAAAAAGTCATCGAAAATTGGACGTCCAGATTGGACTACATCCGCGCCAGCCGTAGCGGTCATATGCCAGAAATCATATTTAAAATGTAATGCCACAAGATTATCTTTCGGATAAATAAAATTCATGTCAATCGAATAATCCATCGTTGTTTTATTGCAATTAAGGTTCTATACCTCTATAAAAATACCCTTTACTTGCAACTACCTTCCAATAACTACGGGATTACAGACTCTGCAATCTACAAAAATGTTATTTCCTACCATAGGACTCTTTAGAGGATTTCAGTCGTTCAAGAAAATATATACATGTACGTTCCTTTTACTCCTCTAGGGAGCATAGGGCCGCATTAAGTCGATCAAAATGAGCTCGATCATCAGCACGATGTTGGACTTCGTTCCACTGTAGACGTATGGAGTTTGGATAGTTCGATTGTGATTTGGCGTTTCCATGTGTATGATGGTCGTCTGATGCGCCTGCTACCCTGGGGAATCACTTCAATCACTTTCTTTGTGATGTCATCTAATGGCTTGCGAAGAATGTGCCCAAACCATCCCCACTTGCATCCTCTTACTTCCCTCTCAATTGGTTGTTGGTGTGTATCTGACCAGAGTTGGACATTGGATATTATGGCGGGCCAGTAAACACTCAAGATTTGTTAACAAATACCTGAAGATACTGACAATCGCGCGGTGCCGTATCCCACGTTCCGTAACCGTACAGTATTGTGGATTTAACGTTGGAGTTGAAAACTTTAATTATGATGCGTCTCGATATGTTAGACGATTACCAAAAAGGGTTAAGTTGGGCAAAAGCATTGCTTGCCTTATTAATGCGACTGGCAACATCTGCTGATGAACCACCGGATTTATCGATTATACTGCATTCATAGTATCGGGTCCGCCATCTAACGTTTTTTTTTTCAACTAGTGCTTATTTCGTGAATGGTAAGACTTAGCTCATATCTGATTTGACAGATAATTAGTATGGTTGTGTATACGCTTGAACAACGCTGGGAAATATTGCGACATTACTTTGAAAATCTTACTTACAGAAGATGCCGACTTTGGCAAAAAAAATCATCTTCTCAGATGAAGCTCATTTTGATCTTGGCGGGTATGTAAACAAGCAAAATTGTCGCATTCGGGGCACAGAAAACCCGCACGCATACATTGAAAAGCCGACGCACCCAAAACGAGTCACTGTTTGGTGCGGATTTTGGTCCAGAGGCTTAATTGGGCCATTTTTCTTCGAAAATGAGCAAGGAATGGCCGTTACAGTCAATGGCGATCGTTATCGGGCCATGTTGAACGAATTTTTGTTCACAAAAATTGAAGAGGAGGATATTGGCAACATTTGGTTTCAACAGGACGGCGCTACGTGCCACACAGCCGAAGCTGCATTCGATGTTTTGCGTCCTGTTTTTGAAGATCGCATTATTAGCCGCAGAGCTGATGTCGTTTGGCCACATCGGAGCTGCGATTTGACACCGTTGGACTATATTTTGAAATACAGCTGCACACAATCGATAAAAATTGGACCGATCGTGTAGGCTACTGCATGGCCAGCCGAGGCAGCCATTTGAATGAAATTATTTTGCAATATTAACCGGAAGGATTGTACATTCAAATAAAAAAAGAAATTTAAGAAAATATTAGTAGTAGTTTTAGTAGTTTTTTTTTAATCATTTTCAAAAAAAAAAGTTATTTGGCAGACCCTTTAGAAGAACTGCACTTCATCAATTTCCTTGCCATATATTAGGAATTTTAGCGCTGCGTAAGCATTTATCCTGAGTGTTTTGGTTTTGTGGATATTCACCTTCAGTCCAGCTAGCTCTGCGGTTTCGCTAACTAGATTTAGCTGTGACTGCATGTCGAAGAAAGAATAACTTAGTAAGCATATATCATCTGCCTAGTCCAGGTCTTCCATTCAAAGAAAATGCTGAATGGAAAGTTCTTTAAAGATTGCAAAAAAAGTAGAGATACAAGTGTGTTAAGTTAGGTCAACAACCCCGTATACCACAATACCACATATATGTACTCATATATGTCTTCCAATGACTACGGGATTGCAGACTCCGTAATCTAGAAAAATGTGCCTTTAGGGGATTTCAGAGTCATTCAAGAAAATGCTGAATGGAAAGTTCTTTAAAGATTGCAAAAAAGTACTGACACAAGTGTGTTAAGTTAGGTCAACAACCCCGCATACCTGCAATATGTTACGTGAGTAAGGGAACCTCTTTAGTGATCAATGAACTCAACAACAAAATTTAGTAAACTTTGAAACAAAATAATTTTATTTTTATTTTTTTTTTTATTTTCCTAAACTACAATGGATTATAAAAAAAAATAATTTAAATACGATATGAAATGCAAAATAAATACAAAAACAAACATCATATAAATCCATTTGTTACATTTAAATGTCCGTATTATTGTTTATTGGTAAGCGTGACCACTGTCTGCAAAAAACAAGGCAACAACAGAAAAATGTTTAAATATGTTGTTGTTGTTTTTTTTATTGCATTTCATTCAGAGTTTAGTTTTTTCTAAGGCTGTGTTATGCTATGCTTTTCTATGGTATTTAGTAAGTGGCGGAAAATAGTCAAAACTTTTATTGTGTACAAGTATTACGTGTAAATATGTGGAACACATAGTCAGTCAGTCAAGTCAGTCAACAATAAAACACTCGTAAAATAGTTGTAATTTTTTTTTGTTTTTGTTCCTATTTTCTGTTTAACAAGTTGAAAGTTTGTCTTTTTACAAGCAAACAACAACAGCAACAATATTGTTATTGTTGTTATTATTGTTATTGCCACAAGTTGACTGTTTTTTTAAACTGGCCATCTATATGTTAGGCTTACTGTCTGACCCATAGTTTAGCACAACAAGCAAAAAAACACACAAAAAATATAAAAAAATCAAAATAACAGTGAGTGTAAAAAGTGAAGGTAAAATGTCTGAATTTTCAATAAAAAAAAAACTAAATTTTGTAATTGAAATTAAAAAGGCATTGATTTGTTTACCTACAATAAATAATTAAAAATTGATGGGTGATGGTTTTAACTGTGCCTGGTTAAAAGTTATTGTTGCATGTTACACTGAACATACACACACACACTGAACAGACGCCTTGCACTTTCCGTCTACTCGCTTCATATAAAGTGTTGCGAAATTTTGTTTTTTTTTTGTAACAGCCTTGATTAGATTCTATTGATTATCGTATAAGAATAGAAAAAAGAATTTAAAAAAATAATAATTTTTTAAGACTATCAAGGACGTTTAGTTGTTTTATTGTGTTCTTTGTTTGATTTTGTGCAAAAATCTTCTGTTAAATTTACTAAAGTTTACATATTCATTTAAAACTTATAAAGACAAGTAGCAAATTTACTACTTAGTAATCATCCGAAATTAGTTTTTAAACCAGGATCTAGAGTTACAAGTATGGAAGCAATACTCCAGGCTGGAGTGAGAGTACCGACAAATGTTAAATATCGTATCTTATCGAAGATATTATATAGCAGTGGTGCAAGCAATATACTTGAATGGCGTATAATTGTAACCAAACAATGCCATTAAGTTGCTTGTGCTTTGGCTTGACTGTTTAAACCTTGATCTTTAAGTCTAGAACAAAACAACTGAAGCTGACCTCACTAGCCTTAAAGAGAAGAGTGGCAAGGTAAGGATTCAAGTTCATAAAACGATTCAAACTTCTTATAAAACTAAAGGGTGTTTTTATAGAGGTATAGAACTTTAAGTTGCAATAAAACAACGATGGATTATTCGATTGACATGAATTTTATTTATCCGAAAGATAATCTTGTGGCATTACATTTTAAATATGATTTCTGGCATATGACCGCCACGGCTGGCGCGGATGTAGTCCAATCTGGACGTCCAATTTTCGATGACTTTTTCCAACATTTGTGGCCGTATATCGGCAATAATACGGCGAATGTTGTCTTCCAAATGGTCAAGCGTTTGTGGCTTTACCGCATAGACCAATGACTTTACATAGCCCCACAGAAAGTAGTCTAGCGGTATTAAATCACAAGATCTTGGAGGCCAATTCACAGGTCCAAAACGTGAAATTAGGCGGTCACCAAACGTGTCTTTCAATAAATCTATTGTGGCACGAGCTGTGTGACATGTTGCGCCGTCTTGTTGAAACCACATCTCCTGGACATCATGGTTATTCAATTCAGGAATGAAAAAGTTAGTAATCATGGCTCTATACCGATCACCATTGACTGTAACGTTCTGGCCACCATCGTTTTTGAAAAAGTACGGACCAATGATTCCACCAGCCCATATGGCGCACCAAACAGTCAGTTTTTCTGGATGTAACGGTGTTTCCACATACACTTGAGGATTACCTTCACTGCAAATGCGGCAATTTTGTTTGTTGACGTAGCCATTCAACCAGAAGTGCGCTTCATCGCTAAACAAAATTCGCTTATGAAAATCGGGAACAACGGTAATCTCGTTTTGGGCCCATTCGACCAATCTACTCCTTACTTGATGATCGTTTGGCTTCAAATCTTGCACGAGTTGGATTTTGTAAGCACGCAAACCAAGATCCTTCCGCAAAATCTTCCATAAAGTGGATGGACACAGATCCAATTCCTGTGCTCGATGGCGGATGGACTCATTCGGGTCTTCCTCAATGCTACGCTCTACAGCAGCAATAGCTTCTTCTGTACGCACCGTACAGCGTCTCTGGGGATGCGAGTTATCAATAAGAGTAAACGTGGTGCGAAAACGTTCCATGGTTAATCGAATTAACTGCTCTGATGGACGATTTTGTCGACGATAAAATGGACGTAGTGCGCGATACTTTTTCCGCACAGAACCATTATTTTCGAAATAAAATTGCACTATTTGCAAGCGTTGTTCAGGCGTGAGTCTATTCATGATGAATTGCCAAACCAAACTGAGAATAAATCACTTGACAGCTGTTATATCGGTCGCCATCTTGAAAAGTAATGCCAACTTAAAGTTCTATACCTCTATAAAAAACACCCTTTATTATGAACGTAAGCATGGTAATTTGTGATGAGTATATTTGAAAAATCACAAAAGCATCGGAGGTAACAAAAGACCTAACCAGAATAAAAGCTTTTTGCTATTAGGAGTATCGAACTCATATACATCGTTTATATTTATTAGATGAGCCAACTTGGCCTCATGACTGGAACAGCCCAGATACAGATGCTTCCGATGACTGGGTGGTAGGTAATAAAAATCCAAATGTGGAGGCAACCACTAAGAAAACATTTGCTTCGTGAACTCGAAAGACATGGGAATGGCCGGAATTTACCACACCCACTACCACTGGTACCACTACGACCACTACTAGAACAACAACTAAAGCCAAAACACCCAAACCTTTGCCATCATTAGATGATTTTCTCAAGTCACAATATGGTCCCTCTACAACAACCACAAAAACTGAAACTTTTGTATCCAAATAATAAATAAAGCTAATAAAGCCACGCCTACTTATGCCACGCCCTCTTCAACTACCCTAAAACCTAAGGTTATAAATATTGAAGACTTGCCAGTAACTGAGGTTTTATACAACGGCCAGCCAGCTAATGACAGTGTCATCAAATCATTTCTGCCATTACGAAATGGCGGGTGATAGTCCATTCGTTTGAGTTCTACACTGCTATGTCCAGCTAGTGTGTTGGCTTATTAGACGAGAGCCCATGGCACAAATATTTCGATTAAAACGAAATATGGAAACAATATTTCTTTCGATGACTTTCTATCAGAAGTACAGAAGTCGATGTAGTCTAGTAGGTAATGTGATGGTTCATTAGGCACGAGCCCGTTGTTAAAACCTCAGGTCAGACATCTCGAAGAACGGAATACAAAAAATTAATTTTTTTCGGCAAATTCCTCTCAGCAGATTTTCTGGCAAAAACTCTGAGAATAAATAAAATTGCCATGAAAAGTTACTCAAATATGTGTCCTTCGGAGTCAACTTTAAATTGTAGATCTTGCCATTCATGGAGAAAATTAACACACACGCAATAGGAGTGGTGTGAGAAACTAGGTTATAATCCTGACTAAAGGGTTGTAGTAAACAATTACGTAAGCAAGTATGTATATCCAGACAGCCTAGTCTGAAGCAGCCTTCGTCAACTGGTTTTTGAACTTGACAGTTGCAATATGGGACAGTTCTTGCAATGTCGTTGGGGGTTTACTTAGCAACGTGTACATTCATAGGCACATTTTACTTCAGAACTCTAAGTGCCACACTGCTAATACGCGAAGATTCCCAATTTACCGCAAAGATAATGATTGACATCTTTTGGTGAGGAGTTCCAAATAGGAGTAGCATTGCTATTGAATATTCTAAACTTAGTTCCAGAGGTGAGTTGTTAACAGAGGTGACATCTGTTTCTCTGACACTCATGAAGAACGCAACGAATTTCTTTACTAGCCTGATCCACTCTTGCCAAAATGCTGTCCAGATCAATGTTAAATGATAGATACGATAATTCGCGTCCTCTCTTGACATTCTCTTTAACAGCAACTTATTATGTAGAACATGGTTCAATGCCGGAAAAATTCTCTTTATAAAATGAGTAATTTTCTCAGAAACATTCTTTCATTTTAGGACCATCGATACAGGTTCGAAACAGGTTAAAGGCATGTAAGGCCTCTTTGAAGCCCAAGGAATAAAGTGCCAAATACAAAATACAGTGTTCAATGCCGTTCCAAAAATTGTTGCAGTATTATCCCAACACTATTTATGTGATCATTGGTTGCTCTTGCGAGTAGAAGAGATGCCTATTTCTGCCTTAGTTCATAACCTAGAAATGCACTGAATATTATTGTTAGGAATTTTATTCTCCTACAGTATTCGCATTTGGTAAGATCAGCATAATGTGTAAATCATAAGAACATTGCATAAATAGGCTGACTTCCAAAATGTATCAATACAAAGTTTGTATACAGTTCTACTACGGTATATACATTTTGTAGATATACAAAGTAACCAAACAATGCATCAACTATAAATCCGATGCCCGATTGCTTTTTGACTGCATTAAAAATACACATTGACAACGTTTTGTAAAGTATACATTGTAAACATTTTGTACAGCGACTTTATGAAGCATTATACTTTGTTCAAACAGAAAGCAACTAACATTTTGGAAGTCAGACATAATTTTGAAAAATAGGCAATAAGAACACGATATTGATTTACAGAATAAAAAACTGTTTTGAGTACACAGCAGAATATCACACCAAATTATTTCTACAGGAATTATCGCCAGAAAAAATTAATCGATTTTTATTTCTATTCTTAAATTTCCATTAAAATCGTAACACAAATATGTTAATTTACTTTCTGCATACACTGTACAATTCGTACAGATGGATAAAAAAAGCCAACATTGTTTACAACATGAAAGCATTCAGCCAGAGTCAGTTAATCAGTCAGTAAACCAGCCAGGTACTCACTCACTCACTCAACTAATGTTTACATCAGTTTTTTTTAAACCGTTGCCTGGTCTCATGTTGACAGTCAAGTAACTCAGTTAGTTTATCTTTTTGCCGCATATTTATGAATAAAAAAGTAGGAAAAACAGTCAAGATCACATAAAATCATATTCAGTTTATGAAATCTTTCTATACATGTTCACATTATATGAGATTTTTTGTTGTTTTTTAATTTTAATTAATTTTTCTCTGTTAAAGCCGACATTAATTGTTTGTGTACTACATAGAAAAGATTTATTCAAAGAAGAAAAAAAACATATTCCCGTTATTTTTATTGCAAAAAAAATTGAATTAAATGACTTGTTTGTGTTAATTTTTTTAATAATTTTTTATTTTTTTAATAAAGAAAAGGTCAAAAAGTTTCGATGGACTTGTTAAAGGAAAAACGAACATCAATGCAACAAAAAAAATTGAATTGTTTTTGATCGTATGATAGGTTGGATGTCAAATAAAGATTGTAAGCTTACGACTTGATTAATTATTAAGTACATGAGGAACTTATAATTGTATCTTCCGGAAAGAACGATAAAGAAAACGTTTCAGTAGAAATAAATTAACAAAAAATGGACACAAAGCATTTAAACATACGGTTAGACTACCATCAGCATTAAAAGTGGCTGTATTGAAGAGTCGCCGTCTTCTAGTAGGTAGTCTGTTGGCTTATTAGACGTGAGGCCACGGTTCAAACCACAGGTCAGCTAACTCCACCAAATGAAATATGAAAAAATACATCTCCGGCGACTTCCTTTCTGCAGATTTCTCGCAAAAACTCTGAGACCAAATAAAATTGCCTTGAAAAGTTTCTCAAAAATCTTTCGATCGAAGTCGACTTTAAACTGTAGGTCCCGCTACTCATTAATATAAAAGTAACACACACAACATAAGTGGTGTGAGAAACTGGATCGTAATCCTGACAAAAGGGTTCTAATGACCAATTATGTATGTATGTATGTGTGTATCGAACAATTTTAAATAAATTTAGCCACAGCTGCCATGGTAGCTAGATTTCTTTACTTGTCAACAACTGCAGGAAACGACAGCCATCTGGAGGCATTTAAATTTTAATACGAGGAAATCCTAGTATTCCACATAAGGGTGACCTCTTTCTGTTACTGTTAGACATGTAATGAAGGAAAGACATGTAGTTTGATAGAAGTGGCTACCAATCCAAGAGTATAAACTCATGTAGGGCACGCGCCTTTCATTGTGCTGCTACAGTTTTCCATTTCCACTAAAACTGAAGAATAGTTTATTCCTCTTCCTCGTTTTTACAGCACCCCATTGGCCATGTGGCACAGAATGCAGAGTTCAGTAATAACTCTAACAACGACGCTAAGCAAACTTCTTTGGCCATTTTACTATTACCACTAACGCCGAAACCATCCCAAAGTCCATTCTTGATATATCAATGAGATTACGTGGATAATAGAAATTCAAATGCTTTCTTGCTGGGCATGTACTCATGAGATGAAATATAGTTTCCTCTTTTTTCTTGTCTATACTGCTTCTCTAGAAACCATTGGCCATACGCAACATAATGTAAAATCCAGTATTGACTCCAACAACTACGTTAAGCGTACTTTTTTAGCCTGCATTGTTGCACTATCTTGCCCATACCCGACTGTGCTCACGGGGTTTTTACGGAAACTATGACAACATTTTCAATTCTAAGTACGCTAGTTCACAGTGACGTTTATAGTGTAAAGAGCTTACCCGAAAGTTCCACGGTTTAACCATATCCCGCCAATTCATTCACTCTGCAGTTTACCAAAATATTACTTTGCCCTGATATCCATGTAATGTGAAATTATACCGCTCAGCACTTCACGTGATGGACCTATTTGGCCGGATAGTCATTGTATCAGGAATTCCAATTTCTTATGGTCGGGCTTTACTAAGAACTGGAAAGGTGACGAATCTAATTTATTTTCTTCAAATGAGCAAAAAAGATTCCCTATATAAAAAATGCATGTTATTGACCAAAATAAAATGGAAGTCGTCGAACAAAAAATGCACGTCATCTACCAGAAAAATGCATGTCATAGCTACAACAGTGCAAATCATTGACCAAAAAAATTTAATTTAAATACAAGTCATTGACCAAAAAATATGCAAGTCATCGATAAAAAAAAATGCAAGTTATCGGTCAAAAAAATGCAAGCCATCGACAAAAAAATGCAAAATCCAGTCCACTAGCTGGACCGATTTACTAGATTTACGGAATTACTAGAAATTACAAGAACTTTCCTTGAATTGTATCCTGAAGTGCAACAGTGATATTTCCCATGTTACGGGGATTTTTTCGTTCATCTCTAAAGAAGAAAAATATAACAAATCCTCGAATTGTGAAAGAAAGACGAGAATTCTTTACATGACACATAAAAGCAAAATAAAATGAAACAATGGAAACAGTGTAGTCATTTTACTCGTAGTGTATAATTAAAATTAAAACATAAATGAGTACACAAGAGCAGTACGTGCATATACCAGTAGCGGTCATCACTCAAGTAAAAGGGTTTTTAAAAGAAAACTCATAAAAATAATTTTAAAAAAAGAATTGTCAACCAGTTTCTAGCAAAACAACAGAAAAAAAATCATGATTGACTGATTGGGGCCAATGTAAATATGAGCTACAGAGTTAAAGAGATTGTATCGGAAACATGAAAACGTTATCAAGGGCAGTACGTACATATGCGTATTTGCAATCGATTGTTTTACTCTTTCTTTTTACCGATATCCGTTCAGATACAAACAAAAAATGAAAACAAAAAAAGAAGAACGAAAGTTTTCTTCAGTTTTTTTTTGTAATATTTTTTGCAGTCAAACAAAGCTCAACAACAAGTGTTATTTTCACTTTAATCAGATTTTTTATTTATTGTTATTGTTGCTGTTGTTGTTTCTGTTATTATTATGATTGAAACTGTTACAGGTTTTACTTTTAAATTTTTTTTTGTATTTTTCTCTTCTTTTAAAATTTTGCAATTTCATCTGTTGCTTCTTTTTCTCGCCATCATCATCATTAACATCAACATCAGTATCAGCATCATTGGCATTGTCTTCTAAATTGTGTTGCTGTTACGCATGAATGCCTCAATTTCTCATGAATTTCATAATAAAACGAAAAAAGTTGAAAAAATTATGGAAAAATTGCTGATATTCGAACAACATACACAGCATCAGCAACATAAGCAAAAACATTGATGCTGATCTTAATACAATATAGGTATGTATTTAAGATTGAAAACAGAAAACAATAAGAAACTCTCCTTTTTTTAGCTTATCAACCATTGGCAGCCAGTGCTGCTCGTACAACAATAACAATAAACTGAAATAAAAGTGAGTAAACAATTTCACTTTTTGTTTTGAAAAATACAGGCAAATAAAAGACCACTCACTTCACTACACTGTTGACAGTGGCAAAAAAGGAAGTATGTTTGTTTGTTATTTCTGTTCTGAAACTTAATTTACATTTTATTTGGCTATAGAAGGCCTATTTACCAAGCTACGAGGAATTATAATGGGGGATTTTTTAAGAGCTATAGGAAAATTTTTAAAAAAAAAAACGCATAAAATTCAGAAAAATGCATGAAATCTTTATTTGAATCGATAGTATGGTCCATATAATTTAATGTTTGAAGATTATTTCATGCAAATGTTGACCGCGACTGCGCCTCAAATGGTCCGTCCGCTTAGTCCAATTTTGGCATACTTTTTCCAACATTTCGGCCGGTATCTGACGAATAAATGCTTCAATGTTGTCTTCCAATGCATCAATTGAAGCCGAACGTGAAATAAAATGTTCACCGAACTAGCCTCTCAATAAGTCCATTGTTACGAGTGCTGTGTGGCATGTGGCACCGTCTTGTTGAAACCACATGTCATGCAAGTCAAGCTCTTGCATTTTGGGCAAAAAAAGTTGGATATCATCTCACGGTAGCGCTCACCATTCACAGTTACGTTACGATTCGCAGCATCTTTGAAGAAGTACGGCCCAATGATGCCACCAGCCCATAAACCGCACCAAACTGTGACTTTTTCTGGATGCATTGGTAGCTTTTGCAATGCTTCTGGCTGATCTTCATTCCAAAATCGACAATTCTGCTTATTTACGTATCCATTGAGCCAAAAATGAGCTTCGTCGCTGAACACAATTTTTCGATAAAGAAGTGGAACTTCGGCCAACTTTCCAAGAGCCCATTCACCAAAAATTCTGCGTTGCGGTAGGTCGTTCGGCTTCAATTCTTGCACCAGCTGGCTTCACACCTAAATCCTTCCGCAAAATTTTCCACGTTGTTGAGTAACAGAGGCCCAATTGCTGCGAACGGCGACGAATCGATAATTGATGGTCATCATTAACACTGGCCGATACAGCTGCGATATTTTCTTCAGTTCGTGTTGGTGGTTTAATGTCCAACAATATAAATTTGGTGCGAAATTCAGTCACAATAGCCCGAATAGCCGCTTCAGTGGGTCGATTAAACTGACCATAAAATGGAAGAAGCCCGCGTGAACTTTCTTAACAGAGCACGCATTTTGATAATAAAATTCAATAATTTACAAGCGTTGTTCGTTTGTAAGACGATTCATGGTTAAATTATTGACCAAACTGAAGATGTTTGACAGTGAAACAAAACACGAAACGTGCGTGAGCTGTTTAAACCAGTGTTGCCAAAAAGATAATAGCTAAAAAAATCACCCGTTACAAAGAATATGCGGCGTAGTAGGGCTCATTAAAGGGAAGTGGTGCTATCGATTCCCAGCCCTTGCGCTGACCAACTTCTTCCCTAGTTTGGTGGAACTTGAATCGCTTACGATTAAAGAATTTACTTCGTTACACTATACACAGCTCCGATCCCACTAAATAGAATATAATTTTTAATTGAATTGTAAAATTCGGAAATAAATACACATCCTATGGTCTCCTTACTAATTATATCAGACGGAACATGGAATACAGCTCTCATACGTTGCCAGTACAACGAAGTCGCTTCTGAAGCTTCTCGACCTCTCGTACTCAATATCGCGAAGGTACTTATTAATGTCAGAAAGGTATTCAAAGCTATTGATTCACTAGAATAACGTCGCAATACGGCTTGTGTTTCACTGTTCCATCGCTACTCCAACGAAATGTGTACATAGTATACCGGCTATCTCGTAGAGAACATTTTTACATGGTCGATTAGGAAGAGAATTGCGAATTTGTTCTTCGGTTGAAACTTTCTTCTTGCATTAGAATACAATTCTCATTCGATGCCTGTATAACGAAGTCGCTGCTGAAACTTCTCGAACTCGTACTTAATATCACGAAGCTACTCATTAACGACAGTAAGATACCGAAAACTATTGATTCATTAGAACAACGTCACAATGTGGCGTGTGTTTCACTGTTTCATCTCTACTTGCACAAAGTGTACACATCTATCCCGTAGAGAACATTTTTACACGATGGATTAGGCTGTGAATTGCGAATTTGTTCTTTAACACGTTGACTGCCGCGGCAATTTTCAGAAAACTTGCCAAAAAATGACAATTTGATTTTTTCACATTAGTGAATACGAGATAACTCGAAGTTTGGCGCCCTAGAAGGGAACGCAATCTACGAGTTATCTCGTAGTCGGCAGTCAACGTGTTAACCGCACTATCCATGATTGAAATCCTCTTCCTGAAGTAGTTATATCTGTCACTTAAGGAATAAACACACTCAAATCTAACGTCCATAAACACTATTCCCTCTTTCCTTTCTTCCATTACCTGTTTCCAAATACATAATGTGGGTTGGGGTCCGGAGTGTTTGTCGTATTAAAAAAATAAAAAAATAATGCCGAGCCATCGATCTAATTTATGATTAAAAAAATTGGTTTTCCTCAACCAACGTGTAAGGGAGTACGTATTTGATGTTGATGTTCCTCTATTTTCCAACTCGGTGACAAAACGTTGTAAATAAGTGACTTCCATCGAGCCCTGTTGGGAGCCGTAAGGAACGTCCTCAACAGCGGTAGTCAAATTGGTTGTTAAAGATTTCTAGCCAACGTGTATTGTGTATATATAGGCCCGGATTTTGCAACCAAATAGGTGTATAGACTTCATAAGGATGTTGTATGCTTGTGCTTTAAGTTGTGTAGATAAGTCAATAGGTTTTCCCACCTGTCTCAATGAGTATTTGGCCTAATGACTATTGTTGCTTTTTTATGCATACGCTCCCTTTTTAGAATCGCCATTTTTTATGATAACAATTTGTCTAGCAGGTATTGTGTTGTTTTATTAGATGTGAGGCCACGATTCAATCCCACAGGTTAGAATTTGAATTGAATATTTCTTTCGCGACATCCTCTCAGCAGATTTCTGGCAAAATCTCTGAGCGTAAATAAATTTGCAATGAAAACTCGTATATAAAATTAATTACAACTTAGGTGATGTGAGAAACTAGGTCTTAATCCTGACTGAAGACTTTTAATGACCAACTATTTTCCAGCTCAGTAGCAAACGTTCCATCAGGCTCTGTCGGGAGCAGTAAGGTAGCAAACGTTCTCAATAAGTGACTTCCATGGGGCTCTGTTGGGAGCCGTGTTGAACGTCCTCAAGAGCGATAGTCAAATTGACTGATAAGGATTTGTAGTCAACATGTGTTGTGTCGACATAGACGCCACGTTTCGGAACCAAATAGATGTGTGGACTTAACAAGGTCATGAGTATTTGACCTGATACTACTGTTGATTTTTTGTTGCATGCATCCACTTCTTTATTGGTTCAAATGGTTCAAAACCAAGTCAGACATCTCCACCCAATTTAAATTGAACAGAATGTTTCTTCTGCGACTTCTGGAAAAATCTCTGAGTGTAAATAAATTTGTCATGAAAAGTTTCTCAAAAATCTGTCGTTCGGAGTCGACTTTAAACTGTAGGTGCTGCCACTCATATATAAAATTAACACATCCAACGAAAGTGGTGTGAGAAGCTAGATTGTGATGCTGACTAAAGGGTTATAAGCCTGACCAACGATCAACCAGGTAAGTAAGCAAGTAGTATTTTATTTTAAGAGTAGCTAGGTTGTGATGCTGACTAAATGGTTATAATCCTGACTAACGATCAACTAACTAAGTAAGCAAGTAATATTTTATTTTAAGAGAGGTACATGGTATTATTATTATTATATTAGCACATGGAAGCATTAAAAACGGTTACATTATAGGAACGGAAGAGTTCGGTCACCATGGGGAAACCCATGAGAAGCTAGGTCGTAATCCTGACTAAAGGGTTGTAACGATCAGTTATGTATGTATGTATGTTATGTAGGTGGCAATGTTGTTACCGGGATTGAGACAAAAGGTATTTCATTAGTTTTGTTGAAGTTGAAGGACAGGCATGGGTTTTCTTTTGTGATTCGTTTGTTGGAAGCTATGTAGGTCTTAACAAATAAACATCATCGTCATAATCAAGGTATTCAGTTTTCTAAAGAAGAGTCGTTAAACTCCATTTTGTGTTGCAACGTTTTATTGATGACATGAAATCGTACAGGACTTGAGCAATTCAAAACTGAGTCTGCTTACAATTTCTTATTTAGAGATTGTGCGTAGGTCAGAAGAATAAATCCATTACTTTACTTAGTAAAGGTTGCTTTTTTAACTATTATCTTTTTGGCAACACTGGTTTAAACAGCTCACGCACGTTTCGTGTTTTGTTTCACTGTCAAACATCTTCAGTTTGGTCTATAATTTAACCATGAATCGTCTTACAAACGATGAACGCTTGCAAATCACTGAATTTTAATATCAAAATGCGTGCTTGGAAAGTTGGCCGAAGATCCACCTCTTTATCGAAAAATTGTGTACAGCGAAGAAGCTCATTTTTGGCTCAATGGATACGTAAATAAGCAGAATTGTCGATTTTGGAGTGAAGATCAGCCAGAAGCATTGCAAAAGCTACCAATGCATCCAGAAAAAGTCACAGTTTGGTGCGGTTTATAGGCTGGTGGCATCATTGGACCGTACTTCTTCAAAGATGCTGCCAATCGTAACGTAACTGTGAATGGTGAGCGCTACCGTGAGATGATATCCAACTTTTTTTTGCCCAAAATACAAGAGCTTGACTTGTATGGCATGTGGTTTCAACAAGACGGTGCCACATGCAACACAGCCCGCGTAACAATGGACTTATTGAGAGGCGAGTTTGGTGAACATTTTATTTCACGTTCGGGACCGGTCAATTGGCCGCATAGATCGTGCGATTTAACGCCTTTAGACTATTTTTTGTGGGGCTCTTGTTAAAGCTCATGTCTATACAGACAAGCCCGCTTCAATTGACGCATTGGAAGACAACATTGAAGCATTTATTCGTAAGATACCGGCCGAAATGTTGGAAATAGTATGCCAAAATTGGACTAAGCGGATGGACCATTTGAGGCGCAGTCGCAGACAATATTTGCATGAAATAATCTTCAACCATTAAATTATATGGACCGTACTATCGATTCAAATAAAGATTTCATGGATTTTTCTGAATTTTATGTGTTTTTCTTTGAAAAATTTTCATATAGCTCTTAAAAAATCACCCATTATTACTTGAAATCGGCCACCAGTTTTATATTTTACAATTTACATAGGAAATGGTGTATTTTATTCATATTGCTACGCTTTTTCTATTTTTATTAACAAATTTGCTTAAACACTTTAAATAATTGTTATAATTTGTTTTTTATTTGTTTTATTAGCTTTCCTTCCGAAATACCATGACTTTAATAGAGTAATAAAGAAAGAGTTTGCAATAAAAATAAAAAAAACAACAACAACAGCATATTGTAGAATCATAAAAATAATTGTGTTTACAATCAAAAAGAGATGGTTTTGTTTAATGATGTTTAACAAAAATTAAAAACATTACAATATTTATGTGTGTACACTGTACACGTATGTATGTATGTCTGTTAAACAAAATAATTAAAACAATTGCAATTAAAATTATTTTTATTGCGGTTTATTAAATAAAAAAAGCAAAGAAAGACAATGTTTGACAGTGTTTTTCTTTCCTTTTTTTAAGTTGGCAATAATCAAGCAGCAGCCCCTTAAACAAAGAAAGAAAGGAAAAGGGAGGAAAAGTGAGAAACAGAAATAATTTTCAATTGTACGATTATGTCGTTGAAGTGCTGTATGTATCCAACAGTACCAATGAACCATTTGAATGGAGTGGAATGGCCTGCTTAAGAGTACTTTTATCAGAGTATCTGTCCAGGTCTTAGTCGTTGTCACAGTTGTCGCGAACATGTTTGTAATTAAAATTCAATGGATTTTCTTTAACCCCCCCCCCCCCTCCACACAGTTTTTTATTATTTTTTCTTTTTCTTCATTGTTTGTTGGTTCTGTTGCAGACTAATTTCTTGCCAGTACTTTTCTTTATTACGCTGGTACACTGGCATACGTACCTAGTATGTGCTTATGGAGTATTTATTTTATTTTTTAAATGTTTTTAACCATATTCCAATGGCTTTTAAATATTTTTCAAAGTGTGTGTGGGTATTTAAAGTAATTTAATACCAGAAGTATGTATGTACACATAATTTGTCCACTTGAAAGAGATTTCAAAATCATTTTCATTTCATGATTTAAAATGTTTAAATGTCTGATAAGAAGTGTCTTCATTATAAACAAAAATTATATGTGAAGTGAGTGAAAACGAGTGACTCACTTCTACTGGTTTTTATTATTGAATATTAAGAAACTAATTAAAACTGTTTTTTGAAAGCTATCGAAAGGGGAAATGATAAAAAAATTTTATTTTCCGGAAAATTTCTTGTAAAATAAATAAAGAGATCAGGAATATAAAAATTTGAAAGCATGATAAATTTATGTATATTGTTTTTCAAAGTTTGAATATATTTTTATAACTAAAATGATCCATGTCATACTTTATTTCGCCTTTTGGAGAATATGAAGAACGAAATGATAGTTTAATGGACATAGAAAGGTGGCACAATTAAAATGATTAAAGCGTCTTGACTATAAACTCGAGAAATCGACATTCAAATCCAGAAGAAAGTTGAAAAAAGATCATATCAGAATCCCCCTCCATATAAACTAGCCAGGAAACCTCCGGAATACCATAGGAATGTCCGGTAGTTCAAGGTACTTTGATATCTCACTACTACATGTATGTAGTACTCACTACTACAATTATGTATGTAATCGGTCATTAGAACCCTTCAATCAGGATTACGACCTAGTTTCTCACACCACTTATGTATGTTGTGTGTGCCAATTTTATACATGAGTAGAAGGATCTACAGTTTAACGATAGATTTTTAAGAAACTTTTTCATGGCAATTTTATTTACTCTCAGAGTTTTTGACAAGAGGAAAAAACTAAGAGGAAGTCGCCGAAGAAATATTTTTTATTTTCCGTTTGGTGGAGTTGTCTGACATGGGGTTTGAACCGAGGCCTCGTGTCTAATAAGCCAACAATCCATGTACTAGACTACGACGACTTCTAGACTACGGCGATCTCACTACTATACATAATAAAATAATCCAGTAAGTCGGTCAACAACAGTTGGCAACCTTGTCATCATAGGAAATATTATATCAGATCTGTCATCCGCTAAAAAGCAAGAAACCCTTGTTAAATTTAAATAAAAAAAATAAAAATAATTATAAGAACATGGGCCATCTTTATGTTTCCTAAAGGACCACAAAGGACTACAGAAGACGTTATAGACATTAGATGTGTATTTATATTGTAAAAGGACGGAGGGGATTTTGTAAAAAGAAGAGAATTTTGTAAATATTAAGAGGAAAGAGCGAAGTCTCAGGCCACAGAATGAATACAGTTAAAACTATGCGATTATGAGGATCTATCTGTTCCATTACATTCTGTTTTATTATTGATAATGTAGCAAAACACGGCAAGGGTTTCCTACGAATCCACCAGTCTCCTGCACCTCTCGAAAAGCCTCGAAATAGGTTGAATGGCATGTTGTGTTTCATTTTCCAATGCTTTCAGGTAGGAGGATATTGGAAAAATATATTGATTCCCAGCTTCATTCCCATGCTCAGAGACACAGTAATTTTGGTTACCAAAATGTACCATAAGACCTTATGAATCATATTTCCAAATGCGAATTGCTTATGCCAACTGTAGGCATAAACAGTCGTAGTAAAACTATCGTAAATCGCATAATTTGAATCGTGTATTTGGTAAATATAGTATCAATATGTAGTTTAATCTTATCTTCCAAGGGCTAACCCTTTTTCTATTCCAACAGAAATTGAAAATCTTCTCATAAGTCCTCTACAAGTTTTTACGCCTCTTGATTGCGATTGATCGTTGAGTTTGCCAGAATACAACAAAGTAGACCATTCTTTCCTGTAGGCCATCTTACCTTAAATAGATAGAGAATAGTATAGGCAGGCAGAGTCGCCAGAGTGAATAGTGATGATCATCTGGTCTTGAAACTTAGATTACTCCGATGATATATGATTGTTGTCGCATAACTGCACGGATATGAAAAACAAGTTGGTTGCCTTTGATAGTTTGGCAACTCCAACAGGTCTTGTGCGAATGTAAAAAAAACAAAGGAATTGCTTGTAAATACTGAAATCTCGCACAAATTTAGATTTCAAGACCGTATCTTCAAAGACGTTGAATGTTTTTGGAGGATCTTGAATGGACATTGAAAAAAGTATGAAATGAGCAAGGAAAGCGCTTGATCGTAACAGCAACATATAGAGATGAACAGCGTAAAGTCTCGCAAAGTTAAAATAAAGATTTTCATCCCCAATACCAAATCAATTTTGTTTTATTGTTGTGAGTCTTTGTATGCAGGACTACCCAATGTCAACTATTTGCAAATTTTTCAAAGTAGAAGCTTGCAAAAAATCTTGAAATTTTCTAGCCAAATACCAAGTATACTAAACGGTTATGGTTACTCTGAAAAGCCCTTTTAGACATGGCAAGTACTGCAATATAATAATTGATATAATTGACGAAAAGGTGGCCGTGCTTACACGCCATAACGCCATGCAACTCTGAAAACTTAAATAATTCCGACAAAATCATGAAAATTGATAAATACGTCGGCTATGCTGATAACTTTATTGGGAATCATTTGGATAAAACTCAATATAAAAAAGAATTTGATGTGGTATAGAAAGTAAAGGAATCCAGGCTTCATGAAATAATAAATTGAAAAAATAGTGGGATTTGATTCTGGAGCCGAAACAATGAAATGAGAATGTTTAACGTTTCCACTGATATCTACGCCTACTATAGTGCAAATAAAAAAACCTAGGCTCTTAGTTTTAGTATTCTATGTGCACGCTTATATGGGGAAATTGAATGGAGAGCATAACATGAGAATCTTATGTAAATCTCAGCTTATTGAAAGGAGTGTAAAAACCATCAGATATCACAGATGAGCTGTTGCGAAATTGCTTCAGCTAATTCAAGAAGAGATTGGAAAGAGTTTGTATGATTTCTGCTGTTTATTGCTACACATTGGCAAGACCAAGACCGTGAAGAAGAGAAGGTGCGCCTTAGCTCGAAATAAACCAAAACGAAGAAAATTTGTAATGGTAATTAAATCCTCACAGAAGCCATGGAACTATTTAAATATTTCTTGAGTTTCATTCGAATATTTATCGAGTAAAACGTTCAATAATTAAATTTTATGGCCAAAGCAAGATTTTTATAATTTTTTTTTTTAATTTTTAATTGCAAAAACGATACTTCATTTTCGGTTGTCACTGCAGCACACCTACTTTAAGCAATAGTGTTAAATTCAATTGATTTTTATCATTGTAACTGACTGCTATTCAATCCCCCAAAATGATAGGCAGTTTACTATAAATAACTTAATAGCCTAACAAGATTGTTTTTTATTTTTATTTTTATTTTTATTCAGGAAATCAAGAAACAAACAAACAAACAAACAGTATAACCCAAATTTATTTTCATTATACTTGAATGACTAATCGAAAAAAATTTTGAAAAAAAATCTCGGTTTACACCATGACTTTCAAAATACAAGAGTTGAGTTGGAAGAGATAAACAAAAATTGAAAACAATATTTAGCAAGAAATTTATTCAAGTCGAAAACTAATATTGACTTAAAAAAAAATAGAAATAGAAATTGAAATTTCATTTCGATTCGATTTTCCCAAACACCTAAAACCCACATTCAAATGTGCCACAATCTATGTAAAGGGTGTTTTTTATAGAGGTATAGAACTTTAAGTTGCAATAAAACAACGATGGATTATTCGATTGACATGAATTTTATTTATCCGAAAGATAATCTTGTGGCATTACATTTTAAATATGATTTCTGGCATATGACCGCCACGGCTGGCGCGGATGTAGTCCAATCTGGACGTCCAATTTTCGATGACTTTTTCCAACATTTGTGGCCGTATATCGGCAATAATACGGCGAATGTTGTCTTCCAAATGGTCAAGCGTTTGTGGCTTTACCGCATAGACCAATGACTTTACATAGCCCCACAGAAAGTAGTCTAGCGGTGTTAAATCACAAGATCTTGGAGGCCAATTCACAGGTCCAAAATGTGAAACTAGGCGGTCACCAAACGTGTCTTTCAATAAATCTATTGTGGCACGAGCTGTGTGACATGTTGCGCCGTCTTGTTGAAACCACATCTCCTGGACATCATGGTTATTCAATTCAGGAATGAAAAAGTTAGTAATCATGGCTCTATACCGATCACCATTGACTGTAACGTTCTGGCCACCATCGTTTTTGAAAAAGTACGGACCAATGATTCCACCAGCCCATAAAGCGCACCAAACAGTCAGTTTTTCTGGATGTAACGGTGTTTCCACATACACTTGAGAATTACCTTCACTCCAAATGCGGCAGTTTTGTTTGTTGACGTAGCCATTCAACCAGAAGTGCGCTTCATCGCTAAACAAAATTCGCTTATGAAAATCGGGAACAACGGTAATCTCGTTTTGGGACCATTCGGCGAATCTACGCCTTACTTGATGATCGTTTGGCTTCAATTCTTGCACGAGTTGGATTTTGTAAGCACGCAAACCAAGATCCTTCCGCAAAATCTTCCATAAAGTGGATGTACACAGATCCAATTCCTTTGCTCGATGGCGGATGGACTCATTCGGGTCTTCCTCAATGCTACGCTCTACAGCATTAATAGCTTCTTCTGTACGCACCGTACAGCGTCTCTGGGGATGCGAGTTATCAATAAGAGTAAACGTGGTGCGAAAACGTTCCATGGTTAATCGAATTAACTGCTCTGATGGACGATTTTGTCGACGATAAAATGGACGTAGTGCGCGATACGTTTTCCGCACAGAACCATTATATTCGAAATAAAATTGGACTATTTGCAAGCGTTGTTCAGGCGTGAGTCTATTTATGATGAATTGCCAAACCAAACTGAGAATAAATCACTTGACAGCTGTTAAATCGGTCGCCATCTTGAAAAGTAATGCCAACTTAAAGTTCTATACCTCTATAAAAAACACCCTTTATAATGCATACAATTATGTGTTCAAGTATGTAATGTATTCACTTCTACTATGTGGGTATATTGCAAAAGCTCTTTTAGAAAACAAAATTGAAAAATTAAAACCAAAATTTCAGTCATTTACACATTTGTGTACATTAACGAGAGAAGAAAAAAAGAGAAAAAAACCAACAGAAAATTTTGACACATCGTAACCCAATATTTGGTGTTCCATAGAGAGAGACTTTAATCCCAAAGTAAAACCGAAAACGATTTGGACAGTAACCGAAACCGATTTACTGAGTGACTGGTTTCTGGAGTCTTAGAGTCTCTGCACAATAACTCCATGCCATGTGTAAGTCTTTGAATATTTAATATTTTTTTAAATTAATTTTTACGTTTTTTTCTAAGTGTGTTTATCTGTTAAACTGCTTGTCTGTATTAAAAAATCATTAAAAAAAGAGAAAAAATAACATACTGGGTTATCTGGTCGTATTGCAATATTTATGTGGTAAAAATGCAGCCACTGGGCAAGTCTGTTCGCCTACCAAATAATAAATAAAATAAACTAAAATGATATATTTTATGTTGCAAATAATGTCAGGATGTTAAAGGTATGAATTCATTGAAAGCATATGAATGACATCTATGAAGTAGACATCAGCAGTAGGGCATCTCCGTATTGACATTGGTTGGCGGTAAACTGAGTAGGAAAGTAAAAATTTTTTGTTAAAAAAAAATACTTTCGACAGTTTTAAGATGTATGATACTGAGTCTATCCTAGCTAGTGTCGAAAGTGGTTGCCACTAAAGTCGCACTTTATAACTTCTCTTCTGAAAAAACAGAAACAACCAAAGAAAGGCAAAAATTGTATTTGTGTATTCATATCTTTAGGAATTCTTCTGTTTATGTGGCTGATTTTGGTGGAACTTGGTCAGTACAGGGACTGCGTTCACTCGTGGCATCACAACGGGCCGCTATGCGTGCTCAAGTGAGCTTTGTGAAATCAGAGCTACCACTCAGACCTAAGACCTAAGATGGCTGTCAGACACCGCCTTTTCTCCTTTTTTCTTTCTTCGTTTTCATTAATCAAGTTTTGTCCAAGTCATCAGATGGTTGAAGTTGCGTTATCTGATATATGTATGTTGTGAGGCCACGGTTCAAACCCCAGGTCAGACATCTGCAACAAAACGAAATTTGAAATAATTTTCCTTCGGTGATTGCCTCTCCGAAGATTTCTGGTGAAAGCTCTGAGAATAAATAAAATTGCCATGAAAAAGTTTCTCAAAAATCTGTTGTTCGGAGTCGACTTTAAACTACAGGCCCCGCCACTCATGTTTAAAATTAACACACACAATATAAGTGGTGTGAGAAGCTAATTCGTAAGCCTAACCGATTGTGTACGTTATGTATGTTGGCTTATTAGACGAGGCCACGTAGTTCAAACCCCAGCAGAAATATATCCTGCTTTGTATTGTGGAAAACTCTGAGAATAAAGTCGTTCGGAGTCGATAGTTATTTAACACACGCAATATGGATGTTGTGAGAAGCTTGGTTGTAATCCTGACTAAAGCGTTCTAATGACCAATTAAGAAAGAAGAAGAATCTAATGATTAGTGTTCTATATAGAATCACATTAACTGTGTATTTAATTGTTGTTTTGGTTATTATTGTAAGAGGCGTCGCCTGGCCTTTCTATAATGCTCGCTGTTGGCATTATCCTCTCTAAGATGTCACAGATCTTCTGTATATCTTATATGGAGGGAAAGCGAAGCCCCTTAATTTTTAAACCTCGAAATAAAAAATATTTGTTTTCCAATATAATCGAACTTGGTGCGCTTGATTTGAAATTTCCGTAAAGAAATTTAGCCACTACGCCGCTCTACCCTGGAAAGTTAAACAATTTCGAAAAAACAATGAAAATCGTTCAATACGTCGGTTATGTTGGGAACTTTATTGGGAACCATTTGGATAAAACTCAATATGAAAAAGAGTTTGATGTGGTATAGAAAATAAAAGATTTCAGGCTTCATGGACTAATAAATTGAAGAAACTGAGTAGTCGGACTTGATTCTGGAGCCAAAACAATCAAATGAGTATGTTTAACGTTTCCGCTGACATCTACGCCTGCAAAAAAGTAAAGAAACATCCTAAGCTCTCAGTTTTGGATATTCTATGTATCATTTTTTATATAAAGTTTCTTCTTACGCGCTTATTTAGGGAAATTGAACGGTGAGTGTGGCATGAGAATCTCATGTAAAGCTCAGGTTATTGAAAAGAGTGTAAAAACCAATCGATATCATGGGTGAGCTTAGATGGAATTTTACAAAACCGTTTCAGCTGATTAAGGAAGGGATTGCAATCAGTTTGTATGACTTCTACCCTTACGATGAAGGGCTGTTCAACTGCTTATTGCTGCTGCAAATGTAAAGTGGATATTGAAATACGTGTTACTCAATGGCAGGAACGAGTTAAGCTGATGGAAACAGTGGCTGCATTGACACAAGAGTATGGGATTAATAATTAAGCCAAGCCATCAATAACCACTCGCCTGACACTGCCGAAACTGAGAGACTTTTATGCATACATACATAATTGGTCATTATAGCCCTTCGGTCAGGATTACGACCTCAAATGTTAATTTTGTATTGGATAGGGGTGTCCTGGTAATCTAGTGGGTAGTGTGCTAGACTATTAGCGTGAGGGTCGCGGGTTTGATTCCCACCAGAGACTTTGGTCTGTGACACTACACCAAACATATATAATTGAAATATATAATTAACCCTTTCATGTCCGAATTTTTTGGGCCAGATCTAAATTTTTCTTAAGGACATGTGTTTGTTAGTAATGGCCTAAATATGAAGTGATATTAAATTCAGAGTCCTTGTTTGCAAAAAAAAAATTTTTTAAAACAATTAAAAATTACGGAATTTATGAACAAAAATGTACAATGTTGCCTATAGGCAACATCGGGCATGAAAGGGTTAAAATATATAATTAAAATATAATTTGTAATTGTATTGTAATTAATAAATAAATAAATAAATATATATGAATGGCGGGACCTACAGTTTAAAGTCGACTTCGAACGACAGATTTTTGAGAAACTTTTTCATGGCAATTTTGTTCAACTCTCAGAGTTCTTGCCAGAAATCTGCTGAGAGGAAATCGCCTAAGAAATATTTTTTCATATTTCGTTTTAATGTCTGACCTGGGGTTTACACCGACACCGCACGTCTCATAAGCCAACACATTATCTACTAGACTAAGGCAACTTCCTGACATTTACGCATTCACCCTATAATAAGGATCCCAAACAAATACAAATTTAATATATTTTTATTTGAAGAAGTCGATTCATTACTTTATTCCTAGTTTTATGGTTTGTTCTAGAGAGTCTGACATTATGAATAATTAGGAATAATTTTTAAAATTGTAACCTTATTTTTCTTTCATTTCATTCCTTGAAACTTCTGCATAACTTTTGCAATAAATTTGTTCAAAGTTTATTTACTTCACATACTTTTTGCTGTTATACCAGACAGAGGCAGGGATCGAGGTTGATACCGAGGTAGACTTTAGAGGCAGAGGTGAAATAAAGTTACAAACAAACAAACAAACACACACATGTTGTATGCGTCAAGCAAGTCTAGATTTAAGTAACTTGATTGCATTGCAAGGCTGTTTGTTAACGACGAAACAAATGTTTTAAACGTTTAAACGGTTCATATTTTCACATTAGCCAGACAAATTGAAAGCGAATTGAATTGAATTGAATTGAATAGCAAATCTTAATTGTCCACTAAAGTAAAAGGAAAAACAGAAATAAATGATAAGAAAAATATAACAAAAGTTAATAAATGACAAAAGAAGTGACGGAAATGATTTATAAATTAGATGGATTGGTTGGTTTGTTTCAATTAAAAATACAATGTATGTATGTATGTATTTGGCATATATATTGGCTAAAATTAAATGAAACAACTTGAGTTAAACTCCTGTTCTTTAAATCATTTGACAAAAGTTTAAAAAATTTTAAAATTTTTCTTTTTATTGCAACATCTTAAACGCCAATCTGTTTGCTGTCTTTTTGCATCATCACTCAAACACACTTAAACGTCCATCAATCAATCATAATATTGAGGCTTAACCAGTTATGAAATATATTTTCTCAGATATTCAAAGATTTTCAACACCTTTTTCCATTCTTCTGCATTTTTTTCATTCATTAAAAACCTTTTCTTGTCTTTTCTTTATTAATGGCCACTTCTTCTTGTTTTTTTTCTTAGCCGCCACTTCTGCGGCTTCTCTTTTTCCCTTTTTGCAAAATGTGAAGTCAAAGTTGAACTAAAGTTGGCTGGCGATTTAAATAAATAGGAAAACAAGCAACAATAACAACAACAACAACAACAAAAAATCTATGAAATAATAATATGAACTACGAAATACAAGAAAAAAAAAGAGACTGGCAACGAAAAAAAAAGCATTTGCAGCTGCGATTTGTTATCATGTGGCACAAAAAAGTTATTGCAGCTGAGCATATTTTTAAAATGCTGACTATACTATGCAGACCCATTAGTGGCTTACAACAGATGTTCCATAACGTTTAAGCCCAGGTACACTCACTCAATTGCTTTGACTTTGACAACTAGGAAACCTTTTAACTGAGCTGAGATTATTATTCTTGATTTCAATCAATTTAAAGGCACTAATGAGAGATACATTTACTAAGCAACGTAGGAAAAATCTTAATTTTCTGCTTTTTAACGATTCAACTTCTACTCGAGAATAGCAAGCTAAGTATATATCAAAAACAATAACTCAAGTTTGTGCTTAAAAGAAGCGATTGAAAGGTATTTCACATTACATGTACAGGTCCAGATCCCATACATACATAGATAATTGGTCATTACAACCCTTCAGTCAGTATTACGACCTAGCTTCTCACACCACTTATGTTGTGTGTGTTAATTTTTATACATGAGTGGCTGGACCTACAGTTTAAAGTCGACACGGAACAACAGATTTTTAGGAAACTTTTCATGGCAATTTTATTTCGCTCTCAGGGTTTTTGCCAGAAATTTGCTGAAGAAATATTTTTTTCATATTTTCGTTTTGTTGGAGATGTCTGACCTGGGGTTTGAAACGTGGTCTCATGTCTAGTAAGCTAACACACTACGTACCATGTATAAAATTAACACCCACAATATAAGTGATGCGAAAAGCTAGGTTCTAATCCTGATGGAAGGGCTGTAAAGACCAATTATGTATGTACAGGGTGGGTGATATATAATGCAACAAAGTAAAGCGTATATTTTTATCTTTTTTTTAATTTTATTATTCAAAAGCAAAAAATTTCGGAAATAACATCAAATTTTAAAATCAGTTTAGATTTGTTCGAATTGGCCACCTTTGGTACGAATTATGGCCTTCAAACGGCCGACAAAGCCATCACAGGCTGCACGAAAGTGGCTCTGCGGTATTTTGGCCCATTCCCGGCGAAGCGCCGTCTTGAGATGATCGACACTTTGGTATTTTTTAGTGAGAACCTTACTCTCCAAAATGTCCCAGGCGCAAAAGTCCAACGGATGGAGATCCGGAGATTTTGGTGGCCATTGTGCGGTAGAAATGAAGCGAAGAGCCTCCTTTCTAAGCCATTCTTGGTTGATGCGTGCTGAGTGCAGTGGTGCTGAGTCCTGTTGGAATGTCCATGGTCTGCGGCCGAAATGTTTGTCTGCTCATGGCTTCAATACTGCCTTTAAGACATTTTCCCGATAATATTCGGCATTTATTTTGACCACACGGTCGATGAATACGACACCACACCATTACCATCGGCGGCGCTTGAGTTCTGGTGGCCAATCGCAGGTGTAAATTTTCAGCTGACCTCTTTGACAAGTAAACCCAATCATTTTGTTTCTTCACAAACTGCTCAATTTGGAATGGCTTCTCATTGGAGAAAATCAAATTCGGTAACTGGCCACTTTTGTGCAAGCGAAGTAACTCCTTGGCTCTTTCCAGTCTAACTTTTTTTTGTTCATCGGTGAGCTCTTGCACTTTTTGGAACTTCAGTGGCTTTAGTCCAAGCTCATTTTTCAATATGTGTTGCATCCGTTCTCGCGATATATTCAGCTCACGAGCAATTTTTCTACCACTGCGGCGTAGATTTCGATCAAATCTGGCCTTTTCGGATGAGTGCTGGTGTTGTTACCGTTTTTTTCGTCCACTTTTTGGATGCGATGCAACACTGCCAGTATCACGATAACGAGCAATGGTACGAGAAAAAAAATTTTTTTTTACATTTAAATGCTGGACGGCCCTAACGATAGCCCCCTGTGGTTTTCCAGCCAAATATAAAGCAATCACACTATCACGCTTGAATTCCATTACGAATAACTTTTTTTCTGTATGCAATAGATCAAAATGCTTTTGTAAGCTTGTAAATAATAAAATGAACTGTCACTGGAATAAGTCTGTCAGCTGCCAGACGAGCGGTTTACAAATGATAACAAAGTTGGTTGCAATACATATCAGCCACCCTGTATGTATGTAAGTGAGTTCTCTAGTGAGGCTAAATAATTAATTCTCTCTGTAATGTCTTGTGGAATCTAAAGATCGCGAATCTGTTCTACAATTAAAAAGGAATTCAAATAAAATTTACGATTCTCTAAAACAAATTCTCACATTCCGTTGTAACAAGGAACTGTGGTTAGCGTCGCTCCACCGTTCTACTGCCAATAGCGAGGACTTTCAACATCCTGTAAAGCTCTAGAAAGCATAAAATTGACTTCGAGATGATCTCAATCGCTTATACGTTATAACAGAGGGCTTGTATTCAGCCTAATCGTATTTACTGGGCACTGGTCAATTGGAAATCGTGCCCGAAGGCTGCCACTATAATATAATAACTACTTTCATAGCTCTGAAAATGTGAAAAAGAAGAAGACGGGAGATTGTTTCTTTTTCAGATTACTAGCCCCTTTTAAACATCATGGTTATCATGCACAGATCTGCTTGGGTAACTGTAACTAGTGAAATGGATTTGATTTGGTCGCGATATGATATGATTCGAGTGTAATAGCAGACCCTTTAATGGGTGCACTTGACAGTTGAGATAGTTATGAGTGGCAATGATAACCAACCAAGCAAGCATTCAGACTTAGAGGCACCGGCCTTTACATGGGAGAGATTAAATTGGTGAATCAAGTGATAAGGAAGTCAGATGAAATGCAGCATGCCTTGTAAATCCTTTGGGAAACTGAAAAATATGTAGGCTTCAGCGCCGTAGTCTAGTAGGCAGTGTGTTGGCTTACCAGACGTGACCCCAAGGTTCAAACTTCAGGTCAGACATTCCCAATAAAATGAAATATGAAATCAAAATATTTTTCGGTGACTTCCTCTCAGCAGATTTCTGGCAAGAACTCTGAGAGTAAATAAAAAACTTGTCTTGAAAAGTTTCTGAAAAAAAACTGTCGTTCGGAGTCGACTTTAAACTGTAGGTCCCGCCACACATGTATAAAATTAACGCACACAACATAAGTGGTGTGAGAAGCTAATTCGTAAACCTAACTTAAGGGTTCTAATGATCGATTGTGTACGTTACGTATGTTGGCTCATTAGATGAGACCACGTAGTTCAGACCCCAACAGAAACATCTCCTGCTTTGTATTGTCGAAAACTCTGAGAATAAAATAAAATTTCCATGAAAAGTTCCTCAGATCTGTCGTTCGGAGTCGATAGTTATTTAACACACGCAATATGGGTGTTGTGAGAAGCTTGGTTGTAATCCTGACTAAAGGGTTCTAATGACCAATTAAGATAGAAGAAGAATCTAATGATTGGTGTACTATATAGGATCACATTAACGATCAATTATGTGTGTGTTCAGCACATTTTGAATTATATTGATTTCTCCTGTTTAGTGGGCCTGATATCAACTCTGTTCCCATAACTTCTTTAAGCAACTGCAGATCAGATGATGGTTAATCAATCAAATTCAACGCACTCACCAAGCATAGAGTAGATATCAAGAGAAATATTCCAGAAGTCAGCAAACGATGAGATAGGAATTTAATAAAAGAAGTTCAGATGAATTTATGAAATCCAATCACAGCCTAAGCTTGAAATCATTACAGAACAACTGTTACAACTGTTTCCTATTACCATCACTCTTTGAGAACCTCTGATCTTGACATAAAAATAAGACAGAAAAAACTATAAAAATAAAAGCAACAACAGCCTTTATTCCCATATAACCAAATTACAGAAGGAAAACCAGATTTTCCATTTGCTGACGTTGTAGTTATTGTTCGTTTTTTTTTTTGTTGTTTTTTTATCTTAAAAATTTCTATTTTATATCAAGTCTTACCGGCATTTTATTGCCGGAGTTTATATAGGCCCGTCTGTCTGTCTGTCTGCGCCTGACGGCCAAAGAATCTTGTGAATCCTGTTGTGTATGAGTGTGTTCGATTGCATGAACAATTTTATTTGAGACAAAAACTAAAAATACCCGGAGATAAAATGTGTATAAGTGAGTGAGTGTGTGTATATGTATTGCAATATTTTAGGCACACACGTGTAATTAAAGGAACCAGACTAGTTTAAGAAAAAAAAAATAAACTTTAACTACGAGAAGCAACCAGTGGATATGCTGCAGTAACAGAAAAAAAAATTGCAGACATTCCTTAAGGGGCCAGCCCTAGAAATTATAGCCTGCACGAGGAGATTGAACTTTGATAAATAAATGTAAAGCCATTTAATAATGAGGATGAGGTTTATTTGTCTATTTTCGAATACTTTTGTATTTCTATGCAAATTAGAATGACTTTCAGATTTCGTTTGAATGGAATTTTATTTGGAATTTGGATCAATTTAGAAAAGTTTAAGCTTCCGTTTAGCTTACTTGGTTTAATTTTCAGATTGAAAAATAAGATGAGATTAGACAACATTTTTTCACACTTTGACAAATATGATTCTAAAATAAACTGCGAATTATATAATTGATCAATACAACCCTTCAGTCAGGATTACGCCATAGTTTCACACACTACTTATGTTGTGTGTGTTAATTTTATACATGAGTGGCGGGACCTACAGTTTAAAGTCGACTCCGAACGACAGATTTTTTGAGAAACTTTACATGGCAATTTTATTTGCTTTGCCAGAAATCTGCTGAGAGGAAGCCGCCGAAGAAATATTTTTCATATTTTCGTTTTAATGTCTGACCTGGAGTTTAAATCGTGGCCTTTACGTCTAATAAGCCAACATACTACCTGCTAGACTATGAATCCAAATATTGTTGGAAATAACTCCTCAATTTGTGAGATTTGATAACATTTTTCTACATTTTCTAGAGAAATCATTAAACGCTTGATTAGTGTCCAAAGCACCACTACAGCTCTTCAGTCATGATTACGATCTTGTTTCCTACAACGCCTATGTAAATGCGTACGTACGTAATTGGTTATTACAATCCTTCAGTCAAGATTACGACCTAGTTTCTCACACCAGTTATGTTGTGTGTGCCAATTTTATACATGAGCGGCGGCACCTACAGTTCAAAGTCGACTCAGATCGACAGATTTTTTGAGAAACTTTTCATGGCAATTTTATTTACCTGCAGAGTTTTTGTCTGATATCTGCTGAGAGGAAGTCGCCGAAGAAATACTTTTTGTATTTTGTTTTTTGATGTCTGGCCTGGGCTCGAACCCTGGCTTTTCGTCTAATAAGCCAACACACTACCTACTAGACCACGGCGACTTCAACGCCGTATAACCTCAACTTATTAGAGTATAAATCTACAAATGGGAAAAAACTTCTGTTGTCAAAGCGCAAGCAACGCCTATGCAAATAATTTTCGTTAATTTTATTCATGAAAGTTTAAAGACAGACTTGAAATAATTTTCCTGGCGATTTAATTTACTCTCAGAGCGTTTGTCAGAAGACAGTTGAGAGGACGTTGTTCTCTTTTAATTTCTTTCTTTTCTTTCTTTCCAAAATGTCAGGCATGAGGTTTGAACAACCTACGTCTACTAAACCAACACACCTGACTACACTTATGTATCTTTAACGAGAATACCATATTATTGGTCTGTGGAAGGAAAAAATAGTCTGATTTCTGTTTCTACACGCAGTCCAGTCCTAAACCTACATTTACAACCGCCGGTGTAGCAATTTGTTCCCATAGACAGCTATGACGTTTTTATTATCCGTAATTGTCGATCCAGCACCAGAGTGATGCTATTGGTCACAGTAGATTTGCTTAGCATCCTACCAGCGTTATGCTCCCCAAAAGACTGTGGTCGTCACATCTGTCAGCCGAACCAAATCGGTTGTTTTGATTGGATTGTTTCCAATGCCCTAGATGTTGTTGTTGGCCTCTACATGCCTCTTATTCGGTAGTTGATTCTGAACGCTTTTTAGTACTTAGACGTTGCACTTTTTGTCCAATAAAAACCGCCATAATACAGAAGCATATGTTAACAAGGATCTAACTACACTCCTGTAGAGCCAGTGTATCATCCTAATTTTGAGACAACGTATGGCCCAATATCCATATTCTTTCCAAGCGAACTTGGCCAATTCAGTGTTATGTTCAGAGCATATTTCAGACATATTTCCTCTCAGAAGTTGTATGACATCGTCCTCATAAGAAACTGGTTCAAGGTCTTCGTCGATCAATATCGCTAAGAAACAAAGCATCGTAGTAATCTACAAAAATATCGTTGTAAACTATAGGACAGGTGGTTAACTCCTGTGGAGTACATGGTTGAAAATTTTCCGTAATTTTTATATCAAATAACTTGCAATTTATGCATCATTTCATATGATGTACCCAGTTCTTCAGCGCCCGGTCAATCAGACCTTGTATCGTCTATTAGTGAGGACTCCTTCAGTGCCAATGCTTACTGCAAGACAGTGTATTTTATCATTTATGGACCTTTTTATGTAACGGATAGCATTTAGTAAATATATTATCTATAAAGTACCGCTCTATATGCTCTATATAGTACTGCGGACCATCCTACTCCTTGCGTCCCGTGGACAAAATTTTTCTTTCCACATCATGCCCCTTTTCTTTATTATTAACTCAAGAAGTTGGTACTTTACGCCCCGCACAACACGACCTAAATAGGGAGCGTATCCTTTTTTCTACACATAGAAAGCAGAAGCTAAGCTCAATCCATTCTTTATATCTTCATTCATGATTGATTATTAAAACCCTACAGTCAAGATTACGACGTAGTTTCTCATACCACTTATGTTGTGTGCGTTAATTTTTATGCAAGAGTGGCGGGATCTACAGTTTAAAGTCGACTCCGAACGACAGATTTTTGAAAAACTTTTCATAGCAATTTTATTTACTCTGAGAGTTTTTCCCAGAAATCTGCTGAGAGGAAGTCGTCGAAATAATATTTTTTTTTCTTTTTTATATTTGACCTGGGGTTTGAAACGAGGCCTCACGTCTAATAAGCCAACACAATATCTACTAGACCACGGCGACAATATATGGTCATCTTATATAATTCGTCCTTGGAATACTCCAAAGGTAAAAGGTTAAATAGTTCGAATTAAAGTACAATAGAAATGTAATCCACTAACATTTTCACTTGAGTGTAAAACATTATTACAGGCTCCAGCATAATGTTATAATCTCAATGAACTAGAAGTAAAGCCGGCTACAAAATAAAACCAAAAACAGAAACAAAAAAAGAATTGAAACAAACTGCCTTAAAAAATAAGTGAGTGAATAGCACACATTTTTGTTGTTGTTATTGTATATTTTTCTTTTATTTTTTCTTTGATTTTCTTTATGCGAATTGGTACTAAAGTTAGCAGCTGCTGCTTTTTTGTTGGCAATAATTTTTAGACAAATAAACCAAGCAACCAAGCAACCAGCTAACCATCCAGCTAACCAAGTCAACAAAATCAAAACAGGCAAACAGACAACAGCAGCAACAACTACAACAACACATAATAAAACATTAAAAAAGTAGAAGAATGGAAAGACAACAACAACAATAGAAAAAAGGCCAAAAGTAAAAATGCCAAACGATTTAAAATGTGTGGACTTTATTTCTTTCTTGGTCTAAATGTAGCAGAGCAGAGCAGAGATACGATTTACAATTTTTTTTCTTTTACTTGAAAATCACACACCACAGCAAAGAGACAAATTCAATGCGATACAAAGACGGACGGACGGACGGACGGACGTACATAACGACATACTTTTAACCCTTAAGGAAGCGTTTATAATTTGATAATAAATTTGAGACAAATTGTTGTTACAAAACAAGAGAAATCATTAATAAATACCGTGAATGTATAATTATAAACCTGTTACATACAAAAAAAGGAGGCGCGCTATTTATATTTTACGATAGTCGCCGTTTTCTAGTAGGTAGTGTATTGGCTTATTAGATGTAAAGCCAGGGTTCGAGCCCCAGGCCAGACATCAAAAAACAAAATACAAAAAGTATTTCTTCGGCGACTTCCTCTCAGCAGATTTCTGGCAAAAACTCTGAGAGTAAATAAAAAATTGCCATGAAAAGTTTCTCAAAAATCTGTCGTTCGGCGTCGACTTTAAACTGCAGGTCCCACCACTCATGTATAAAATTAACATACACAACATAAGTGGTGTGAGAAACTAGGTCGTAATCCTGACTGAAGGGTTGTAATGGCCAATTATGTATGTACGATAGTAAATGTAGCAGTTTGTTGTAGTCCATATGCACTTGTTAAGTACTTAACTTACATAATTGGTCAATACAATCGTTTAGTCAAGACTAGAACCTAATTCCTCACACTTGGATTCGATATGATGAAAGTCAATTCATCTCCTATCGCTCAAGGCTGAGAGCTAGTGGACGTGCTAAACGCCCAATTCTTGGCGGAATAGATAAGAATTAAAAGACTGTTCTTTGGATAACAATTCGAACGCAAGCGTTTTTCCTTAACCTATTTGCAATTGAACTACTTTCCATCACTTTATTCCATTCCATTTAGAATGGGATCTTTTTGGAAAATCAATGATCGCTTTACAATTATCGTTCTTTAATACAAAAAGATAATGAATACACGCTCTATAGTCGTAGTCTAGTAAGTATGTAGTGTATTAGCTTATTAGACAGACATCTGAACAAGACTCTCGGCAGTCTTCTGGCGAAAATTCCGAAAGTAAATAAAATTGTAATGAAAAGTTTCTCAAAGTCTGTCGTTCGGAGTCGATTTTAAACTGTAGCCCAAACCGTTTATGGATAAAATTAACACACACAACATGGTTGGTGTGAGAAACTAGGATGTAATCCTGACTAAAGGATTGCAATGACCAATTAAGTAAGTAAATAAGAATGCACGCCATAGTAAACTTAGACAATTGGCCTTCTGAAGTTCTTTAGTTTTCTTACTTGACTCGCTCAATCAAGTTTATCTTGATATGCAATTAAAGAGAATCAAGCTCCAATATCCAGTGTATAAATGCTTTGAGTGTGGTGTAGTAGTTAGTTGAAGTTGTCGTAATCTAATAAGCCAATACACTACGGGCTTATTAGACGTAACGCCAAGGTTCAAACCCCAGGTCAGACACCAAAATGAAAATATGACAAAATATTTCTTCTACGACTTCCACTCAGCAGATTTCTGGCAAAAACTCTGAAAGGAAATAAAATTGCCATGAAAAGAGTTTCAAAAACCTGTCGTTCTGAGTCGACTTTAAACTATAAGTCATGCCACCAAATGTATAAAATGAATACACACACACCATAAGTGGCGAGAGAAGCTAGGTCTTAGTCCTGACTAAAGGGTTGTATGTATGTTAAATATGTATATAGAGCAGAGGTCAGCAATGAGTATTCAAAAAGATGAGTAGGTTCGAATCATACTTATAATTTCTAATACTTATACGCATTCATACTTATTTTAATGTCATACTCATACTACTCATATTCAAAGTTTACTCATGGTACTCATACTTAACAATACGAATGATGTTATTGATTTCGACTCTCCATGACTCATCGTATACACGAATCACAAAGTAAGTATAATTCGCGTACGAACACTACAATACTCACAAGAAAGTTGTGTGTTTGTTCTGCTTGCTGTCTTTGTCTTTTTTGTTTATGTGTCTTTCTTCTTTGTTTGTAAATGCAACAACAACTAAGACTGTAAATATTGACGAATGATTCGAATCACTCGAAACATTTATATGTTTTATAAGTATTTTTCTAAATTTATGAATCTGAACGAGTAGGCGTATGAATCAAACATAGTTCGAATGTTATGAGTTTGATATCAACGTTGTACGCATACTCATTGCGACTTGTACTTATAAATCAATGTTGTACTGAGTACGAATGAATCAGAGTAGTTGGATTTCAATACTGTTGTCTCACTCATACTCAAAATTGCATGAGTACTCATGAATAGCGAAAAAGTGATTCATTGCTGATCTCTGATATAGAGTTACAGTGCTTGACTACAAACTCATGCGTTCCAGGTTCGAATATAGCTGAAGGTAAACAATTTTCTGTCATAATTTTTTGAAAATAAATAAAGGCTCCAATAGCTCACCAAATTATTTATTCAGATACCATATAAAGGATACCTTTGACAAAGAATATCTTAGCTAGGTTAGTCGGAGCCGCCACTTGAAAAAGAGTAGGACTTAATGAGCAATATTCGCCACCACTACAGCCAGTACCACGTTGCAATAAATTTTCACAGACGACGTTTTTTTTTTTCTTCGAGACAACAACAGATGGCAACCCTATCACCCTAGAACCTGCTGCAAACAAGTTAAACTGAAATAAAACAACGAAAAAAAAATCGAAACCAAATAAGAAGATCGAGATGATCGCCGTAGTCTAGTAGGTAGTGTGTTGGCTTATTAGACGTAAAGGCCACGATTCAAACTCTAGGTCAGAAAAAATATTTCTTCGGCGACTTCCTCTCAGCAGATTTCTGGCAAAAACTCTGAGAGTAAATAAAAATTGCCATGAAAAAATTCTCAAAAATCTGTCATTCGGAGTCGACTTTAAACTGTAGGTCCCGCCACTCATGTATAAAATTAACACACACACAACATGAGTGGTGTGAGAAGCTAGGCCATAATTCTGACTAAAGGGTTGTAATGGCCAATTACATATGTACATACATATGTATGATGTTATGTGGAAGCTCCATGCTCCCTAAAGGAAGAATAGTAAATTCTGTGCGTAATCCATAATCTATACAAAAATATATGTTATACAGTGTAGGTAACCCCTAAGTCGGCCTGTAGCTTCATTACTTTTGGGCACAAATTGTTTTTTCTGCAAAGTCACTTGCATAAAAACTTATTAAACAACAGCGCTTATGCGAAAATTTTATTTAATGAAGTTTAATAAACGCTTTTGTTGCTTTATAAGACATTCAATATGCCGCGCTTTTGGCCATAAAACATAAAATTATGGGTGGGAACACCTCGTCTGTATTTACTATTAAAGAATTGTACTTACAATTTATGCTACTTCTGCCACTTAGGCTACCAAATGCATTCTATTTTTAAGCGTTTGAATGAATGAATGAATGAATGAATGAATGAGTGAATGAGAAATACCAATTACTAGAGATTTTAAAGTTTAAACACTAAAGTTTTTGTTACACTACCACTATAGCAAGTGTGAAAAGAATAAACGAAGAAGATGATGATGACTTGAATATTATTTTCAGAAGTCATTCTAAGATTTGTTTCCCAGCTACAGCTACAACTACAGAGATGACAACAATACATAGTACAATAATTATGCCATAAACCATGGACTGACTGGGAATTAGGGGAACAAATCATATTAAGTTTCTTCTTCTAAACAGTTGCAGGCTGTTGTTAGTGGCGGTTCTTCCCATTAGTATTGTGAGAGAGAGAGAGAGCGAGAGAAAGACTAAACTGGACTGGGGATAAACTTTGTTTGTTACTTTTCACGCAATCACAGTGAAAAATGAAAGAAAGAAAACAAAAAAAAAAATTACAGAAAACGATTAAAGAACATCTTTTAATGGCGTTTTGTTTTGTTCTGTTTTTTTTTTTTTTGTTCTTCTAGTTTCTAAAGGGTTTTTTTTATAGAGGTATAGAACTTTAAGTTGGCATTACTTTTCAAGATGGCGACCGATTTAACAGCTGTCAAGTGATTTATTCTCAGTTTGGTTTGGCAATTCATCATGAATAGACTCACGTCTGAACAACGCTTGCAAATAGTGCAATTTTATTTCGAAAATAATGGTCCTGTGCGGAAAACGTATCGCGCACTACGTCCATTTTATCGTCGACAAAATCGTCCATCAGAGCGGTTAATTCGATTAACCATGGAACGTTTTCGCACCACGTTTACTCTTATTGATAACTCGCATCCCCAGAGACGCTGTACGTTGCGTACAGAAGAAGCTATTGCTGCTGTAGAGCGTAGCATTGAGGAAGACCCGAATGAGTCCATCCGCCATCGAGCACAGGAATTGGATCTGTGTCCATCCACTTTATGGAAGATTTTGCGGAAGGATCTTGGTTTGCGTGCTTACAAAATCCAACTCGTGCAAGATTTGAAGCCAAACGATCATCAAGTAAGGTGTAGATTCGTCGAATGGGTACAAAACGAGATTACCGTTGTTCCCGATTTTCATAAGGGAATTTTGTTTAGCGATGAAGCGCACTTCTGGTTGAATGGCTACGTCAACAAACAAAACTGCCGCATTTGGAGTGAAGGTAATCCTCAAGTGTATGTGGAAACACCGTTACATCCAGAAAAACTGACTGTTTGGTGCGCTTTATGGGCTGGTGGAATCATTGGTCCGTACTTTTTCAAAAACGATGGTGGCCAGAACGTTACAGTCAATGGTGATCGGTATAGAGCCATGATTACAAACTTTTTCATTCCTGAATTGAATAACCATGATGTCCAGGAGATGTGGTTTCAACAAGACGGCGCAACATGTCACACAGCTCGTGCCCCACAATAGATTTATTGAAAAACACGTTTGGTGACCGCCTAATTTCACGTTTTGGACCTGTGAATTGGCCTCCAAGATCTTGTGATTTAACACCGCTAGACTACTTTCTGTGGGGCTATGTAAAGTCATTGGTCTATGCGGTAAAGCCACAAACGCTTGACCATTTGGAAGACAACATTCGCCGTATTATTGCCGATATACGGCCACAAATGTTGGAAAAAGTCATCGAAAATTGGACGTCCAGATTGGACTACATCCGCGCCAGCCGTGGCGGTCATATGCCACAAATCATATTTAAAATGTAATGCCACAAGATTGTCTATCGAATAATCCATCGTTGTTTTATTGCAACTTAAAGTTCTATACCTCTATAAAAAACAGCCTTTAGCTTTTTTTAAATCTCTTTTTTTTTTTTTGTTTGTCCGAATAAAAGCAAGTGACAGCGGCAAATATGAAAAAGTAGTAGAAGAAGAAGTTTAACTTGATTACTTTGAGCGGAAATTGAAAATGTATGTATTTTATATAGGAATGTCGGAGATAATTACTCTTCAAATCCCTCCTCTGCTCTCTCGCTCACTCTTTTCTGCTTCACGATACAGTAAGTAATGAATGTGTCGTACGTAGATCTTGTTAAAAACGAAAAATGTTGGCATTTTACAAAATTATTTTTAATTCAAAGGCGTTTGCGGATCAAATATGATTTCAAATAATTTTTTTCCCCATGTACATACATATGTACGTACGAATAGATAGGAAATGTAAAATTCATGTATGAAATCTTAAAATATTTTTTTTTTGCAGTTTAACGGTTTTAAATTAATAAAAAATCATTAAAAGACTTATGAAATCTTTAACACTTTTACGCTCGTAATTAATTAAAATAAATTTTATTAAATTTTTGGCAAATAATGCATCATTTCACAAATATTACTGACTTGCTATTATTTCCCTAAAGAAAAAAAAAGGTTTTTTTTCTTTGATTTCCATCAATTGATTAGTAATCAGTGTTCAGTTAAATTTAGTCTGAAGTTATTAGTTTACAAAAATGAGTATTAACTGCACACTAAAATTGGCAATTAAATTGCGAAAGATACATATGTATGTGTAACTTCCGAATGAGAGGTTAACGACTAAAAAGCTCATGAATTTTATTTGATTTGTGAATTTGGAGCCAGTATTACTACTGATTTATATATTTCACAGCTAAATTAAGCAGTAATAAAAAAAATAATGAATGAACATAAGTCTTCTTTATTACTGTTTTACCTTTCTTTTTTTCTATAAAAATTTACTGACCAAAGGATCTAATGACTGAAGAGATCTTCTAGCACAATAAGGCTGCCTTCCAAAATGTATCAATACAAAGTTTGTATGCAGTTCTACTACTGTATATAAACTATGTAGATATGCAAATTAACAATGCATCAACTATAAACCCTATGCCCGATTGATTTTTGACTGTGTTAAAAATATACATTGACAACGTTTTGAAATAGAATACATTGTATATATTTTCTACAGCGGCATTATGAAACACGATACTTTGTATAAACACAAAGCAACTAACATTTTGGAAGGCAGCCGAACTTCTGCAGAAGCGGTAATGGCGATCAAAAACAGAGCCCACTGGATGTCTTCTCCACCATTGTCCGGCATTTGGAAGTCTAAGTTGTATATGCTCTAAACTAAATCAGGGATAGTAACTTTGTTTCTTCACGTTCACTTGGTTCAGGTCTAAAATAAGCGCTACTCTATTCCAACATATTAGATAGTAAACCTATAGAAGTCTCATATATGGATATGTAAATGAAGGATCTCCTATTTCTTAGAGCATGATTGCAAACAACTTCTGCTATATAAACGGAACCAATTGTTCGATCCAAAGTAAGAATGTTTTAATGACACAAAACTACTTAATTTCCAAATAAACTAAATACTGCTTACATGCTTTATTGGTCATTGCAACCCTTCAGTCAGGACTAAGACCTAGCTTCTCACACCACTTACATATGTTATGAGTGTTAATTTTATCATAAGTGGCAGTTATTACAGTTTAAAGTCGACTCCGAACAACAGATTTTTGAGAAACTTTTCATGGCAATTTTTATTTATTCTCAGAGTTTTTCCCAGAAATTTGCTAAGAAGAACTCGCTGTTTTGTTCGAAATGTCTTGGCTGGGGTTTGTACCGCGACCACACTTCTAACAAGCCCACATACTATCTACAAGACTACGGCCACTAGTTTAACTAAGCACGGTTTGCTTGTAATTTCCATAGGAGTTTAAGAACTATTGTGTTAAGACAAGGTCGCACGGTCAATAAGGACTATTAGTTGTAGTATCTGTACATGCTAAACTTATCATTCAAAACCTTTTTGATAAGATTTCAATGAAAACGCTAATATTTATCTAACACCAGATACTAAGTATCGAGCCGATTTCATATCTTAAGATTAGATGATCTCGGAATGAAATTAGAACCCATTAGAGATTGCATTGGATTACTAGACATGAGGCTTATACTCAATTGACTATCCCTGGCCTGTAGCAAAGGGCAGAACTAGTGGTAGTAAAACTCAATGCAGTTAAATCCTGATCCTATGTGGACTATGGACACATGAGTATACTAAGGAGTCATAAATATACTCAAGTCGACTACCTGAGTCCTTACAGTCTCGGTAGAAGATTTTAACTAAGAACTTATGGTCTGATGATACTGTGGTCCCCGAAGAAGCCTTTGGGATACATAAAAATAGCTTCGAAATTCTGAACAAAGAAGCGGTGAGATTTATATTCAGGGTTTTGGCATTAGACTTTCATATAGCAGTTGGTTGGCAACTGTAGCGTTTTGCAACCAGAAGTTTTGGCTAAATTGAAAGAAACACAATAATTGTCAGATAAAGGGGGATTTGCACTAAAAATCTCTTAATTTATTGGGATGGCCAAATTCACTGGCACAGAATTTGTTCCAAACACCTCAATTAAACTAAGTATTCTTTAATCATTTTACAGGAAATCTCAACTTCATTAGCAGCAGGAGGGTACATGCAATAATGAACTGATGTAAATAAGTCAAGGGCTGGTTCGGTACTTTCATCTGTCCATCGCACTTATACGATTGTCACAGGACTCTGCACTATTGGAAGAAATGCGAAAAGACCTTGTTTTCTCTTAAATGAGCTTGAGCAGAAGCTGTGAATTTGAGAAAAGGAAAGGTCTAATGTATCAGTGCTAGGCTTTCGCATTAAAAAAGCAAAAGTTCTTGACTTTTAATTTTCTGTCATCTTTGGCTGACCACTTCAAAATAAATTCTACTGCAATGATTTAATTTGGAGGCGGGATTGATCCTATAAGATCCTATAAGAAATGCCTGATTTCCAACTTGAATACTGATTTGTGATATGCCCAATGGCACTAACTCTCGCCTTATCTCTCAAGAAGGGCCAACCACCTATCCTAACCAAGCCCACTCATACGGTTGGTTATTGTCGAATATATTAGCATACAAAAAAATATTAATTGTTATACCTATATGGTCATAGTTTTGTGTAAACAAATTATCGATAATTATCCAGTGTTTGCTTTTATGGTGTAAATATTAAATGTTTAAATCATTCCCAATTTAAAGCAAAAATAACTTCATAATTTTTATTGAACTAACAAGCAGATGTTAATTATTATTTCTATTGTAATAAGAAACAATCCCAAGCTAAAAATGAAGGTGGGGCTCTTCACTTAAGAAGTGGCCGTAACTCTAACAACCTGCTTTGCAATACAAAACAAAGTATTTTCATTTAGTTTGTAGAAATATTGTTTTATTGTTATGACAACATAAACGGCGTTTAATTTCCGTTTGTTTTTTTTTATTATGTATTTGAACACATAATTTAAATGTATTTTTTTATTTTGTTTTCTTACTATTACGTTGCCAATGCAACACAACTTAAATAATAAATAAATATCGTTACCATCACTCAAAACAAAACAGAAAAAGAATCAAAAAAAGTACTGAGAAAGAGAGAGAGAAAAAGAAAAACAGTTACGGTAGTTGAAAAAGGTTATGATTACTACAACACAACACTAAGGAAGAGACAATAAAAAGTTCAAATGTTAACACATGTACATTAAATACTTGAGACTCTGCTCACTTAACTTACCTTTACATTTGTGCAAAACGCATGAAATTTCAAATAAGAAAACACATAAAAAAACAATTTAAAACAAGTGTACTACACATACACATATACATTTACAAGCATTGAAAATTGTAATTGTAATTGAATGGGAAACTTTAGCATTAAAACAAGAAACAAAAACACAAGAGTTTATTTGTTTACGTTCATGAGTTGAAAATAGAATTTTTTTCTATTGTTAACAAAACAACAACAATAAAAAGCACTTTAATAATGAAAAACTTAAGAAACAAGCACACTATTTTTATTATATTGTTGTTGCAATTGTTGTTTGTTTTTTCACCACTGAGGCTATCTGCAAAAACATAAACACTCTCACCACATAAAAAAAAACAACTCCAACTTTTACATTTGCATTTTTCTCATATAATTGTGAGAATAAAATGAAATGAATAATTTTGTTTTGCAAATAGTTTTTAAACGTATTATTTTAACAATTTTTTTAAATTTCTAAACAACAATTTCATTTCACTTCAATCATTTTAATTGTTATTAGTATTGTTGTTTTTCTTTCAATTGAATTTGTTGTCGCTAAATTTATGCTGGCTTACTATGAATGCCATCTTTAATGTACCATCTCATACTACAACAACAAAATTAGCAACATATTTTTTGCTCACTGATTCTTTATTTTACTGATCTGTTCTGGTTTTTCATTTCTTGTGTTTCTTGTTTTTTTGCTATTAAATTACAGACACTCACACAATCACTTGTTTAATTGAAAAGTACACAACGTTAACAGACATTTGTATTGTAAAATATGCGCGCCTCTTTATTATTCTTATTTTTTCAAAAGTATTTTTTAATAAAAACAAGTCAATAGAAAAGATTTTCTTTTACTTTTCCAGTATTCCCGCTCTTTTAATATTTGCGTTGTTTATCCGTTAAAGTTTTGTTAGTAACTGAGCTTAGGTTGTGGTGAATTATGTTGTTTTAATAATATTGTAACAGAGATGCCAGATTGTTTTATTTTTAATTATTTACACTTGTGCATGTAAATTACATCGATGGAAATAAATTTAATTCAAGGAATTTAATTTAATTTATTTATTAATTTTAATACAATTACTTTTTAATACAAAAAAGTTTAAGGCATTTCTTTTTACTACACCCAAGTGTTATAAATTTAAATGTGTATCTATAAATTTTAAGCTAATTATTAAATTTAATTAATTAATTAATCGAAATTATATTAGTCCTTGTATGATCTTTTATTAGAGCATCCTGGGTAGATTTTTTTATGTTTTCTTAAAATAAAAAATATTTTTTTGTAAATAAAATTTTCTTCTTTTAAATACAAATTTTTCTTTCTTGTGTATAACGATAACAGCTGATTGCAGCAAATGTCATCGCTACGATATGTTATTACATTTGTGTCATCGCTAATAGAGTGTGAATTAATTTGACGTATGCATGCGGCAGCAGCGCTCCATTGGACACAAACAGACTGAAATTGCAGAAATCTTTATAAAAAAATGGATCATTTTAATAAAAAGGACGTCATACAAGCTATACTAATAGCCGACAACAATGTTGAGAATTTCCGGCCCTTGTCCGATAACAATTCCACTGTAAGTTAGAGCAGTAACAGGTCTAATACAGCCATTAAAATAAATTTTGTTTTCCATTTGCAGGCACTCATACCACTGGTTAATGTTACAATGATGGATTATGCCCTGGAGGCATTAAATCGTAGTGGCATTGAAGAAGTATTTGTTTTTACCAGTTTATATTTACAAAATGTCAGGGATCACATTGAGTAAGTGCAAGTGTATCATTACTGTGAGAGTTTGTTTAGTAACTAAAAGGTTTCCTTGTTGTTGTTGCACTATATAGAAAAGGAATTGCATCACTGAGTACGTGGTCGGTAAACATGAAAGTGAGTGTGATTGGTGGTGAAGGCTGTAGATGTTTTGGTGATGCTATGCGTGAACTGGATGGTAGAGCTTTGATAAGAGGAAATTTTGTTTTACTAGGTGCCGATACCATAACAAATGCCGACTTAAGGCCTATATTTGAGCAACACAAGTAAGTGATATGAGACATTAATAGTTACAACAGGAATCATTTTTAATTTGATTTTTGATTGTAGGAAAACTGTGAAATATGACAAGGGAGCTGCAGCCACTTTAATATTTAAGGAGGCCGATATTCATTTGAGAACCGGCAATGAAATAATGATTGCCATGGACATTCAAAACAATCGTTTGCATCATCATCAACGTTTAAGTATCAACGAAAAAGAAACTCATTTTGATATTCCTCTCGAAGTATTCATACTGAACTCTCAGGTGGCTTTACTACACAATTTGCTGGATCCTCAAATGGCCATTGGTTCTCCCTCCATGTTGTCACTGTTTTCGGATAATTTTGATTTCGAAACACGTGATGATTTTGTGCGAGGTATTCTAATAAATGAAGAAATCCTAGATAGTCGTATCTATGTGTCCCTATTGCCACGTGAACAATATGCCCGCAAGGTGAACAATTGGCTGACGTATCAGATTGTTAGCCATGACATTGTAAATCGTTGGGCATATCCCCTAGTACCCGATATGGGTGTAATCAACTTACAGCAACAATACATTTTCCTAAAAAACAACATTTACAAAAATCCCTCAGCTAGTCTGGCCAAGGTATCGTTGAGAGAAAATGTGGTCGTGCATAAAAATAGTGTTGTTGGTGCTGGTTCTACACTGACATGTTCGGTGTTGGGTCAAAATGTTAAAGTGGGACAAAATTGTCGTATTTTTAATGCCTTTTTACATGATAACGTTGTGGTGGAGGATAATTGTGTATTGGAGTATTGTGTTGTGGCCCAGAATTCAGTGGTAAAAGCGAATACGGAACTTAGAGAAGGTTGTGTTGTCGGAGAGAATTGTGTTTTGCCTGAGAAAACGAAATTGAATAAATCATTAGTCACCTCTAAACTAGCTAATCAAGGTAAGAAATATTGGGTGTACATATGTCGCTTACCTTATTTTATTTCAAAAGAAACAAAATTTTAGTGGAAAACAAGACGAAATTAAATTAACAGCCTGTTTCTGCAAGATGAATGATTTCAGACTAATGTCTGAAGGTATGAAAATACACTCAATTACTGAAATATACCCGCACAAATAAAACTATTGTCCGGAATCGTTCGTCTTGCAGAAACAGGTAACTTTTTTGTGTATCACAGCTCTGCGAATATTTTTCCAATTGATTTCTCAAGATTTTTAATGTCTTTTAGATTCCTCTTCAAAGCAACTTGGTGATAAGGCCTTTATTATAAGCGATAAAACCCACCAGAGAACTTTATCGGAAAACGATGAGGACAATATGAGGCAGACTAAGATAGCAGCACCAAAAATGATGAAATTACCTTTAAATCAAGAGGAAAGTGACTACTATTCCAGCAGTGATGAGGATGAATCTAGAGCCGTCTCGCCCATTCAAGATGACACCAATAGTAAGTTTAGTTCATCATTTTTATTTTACAAAATATATTTATTTTCCGCCTCTGTTCCTTCTTAGTTTTCTTATCCGAAGTGGTTGATTCTTTGTCGCGTGGTTTTCAAGAAAAATCAAATCCCGATTTTCTTATACTCGAAATCAATTCATCACGTTATGCCTATAATATGTCACTCAAGGAAGTTAATTTCAATGTAGTTAAAGCCATATTTAGTTTACCGAATATCAAGGAGCCCTCTAACAATAACGTTTTAATAGAAATCAATGCGGTGTTAAAACAATTGGGTCCCGTCATGGCCAACTATATTAAAAGTGAAGAGGCCATGTTGGATTGTTTAAAGGCTTTGGAGGTAAGATTTAATTGAAGCTGAGGATTTATAAGGTATTTATTGAGAATTTAATCTTCTTTTAAGGATCTTTACGAAGAAAACGAATTTATACGTGAGAAAATTTCCCAAATTGTTCACTATCTATACGATAAGGATTTTGTAACTGAGGATGCCGTTTTGACTTGGTACGAACAATTAGACGAAGAGGAACACAACAAACTGCGTAAAAGTCTGTTTAAACTTATCGATTGGTTACAGCAATCCTCCGATGAGGATGAAGATGATGAAAGTGACTGAAGTTGATTTGGTTGTTAATAAAATGATTATTTTTTATTTGAACAGTAAAAGTGTGGTTTTCTAAATATTAATTTTTATTTAAAACACGCTTAAAGAAGTTATAAAAGAAAGAATTGTTAATTAAAAATGTCTATAATTAGAGAATGGTTATCAAACACTCGAAACACTAACGTTCCATGGTCGCTTGTGAATTGCCACTTAATTGCGTTGAAGCTAAAGGATTTACGGAGCCACTAGTGTTTAACATACTCTGGCCTATGCCACAGCGTATGTGATGTAAATGGATTTGTACATTTTTTTGAAATGTTTCCACATTGACGCCATTCAAACTGGTGCGTACTTCTTCGATGCAGCCCTCCAGCACCTTATTAACCTGGGCCGAATTTTCACTGCTAAGATGCGAGGCCACTATTAAAACGGTGGCCAATTTCTTAATCAAAGCCAGGATATTTTTATTTTTCAATATGCCCTGATTATTGCGCTGCACGGCATCTTCAGCTGATTCTCGACATTTTTCACGCAAATAGGAGGGCGTCAACATGGCTCTGACCTGTGGGTCTGGTGTCAATTCTCCTGCAAAGGCTTGTACATCGTTGAGATAATCTTGTATATCGCGATTCATTTTCTCCATGGATATTACAATAGAAGCATAACGTCTTTGAAATTCTTCACTTAGCTGGGGCGTATTGCCATCCACTGCTGAGCCAGAGGCTATTGCAGCATTTTGGCTATCATCCGATGAGGCCGAAGAAGCTGAATTATTATGATTATTTAGTAATTGCTGTGAAGCTTTCAGCTCAGCCTCATTATTCATATCGTTGAGGCGCTGCAATTTTGATTTTTTACTAGTCAAGGCGCGTTTTAAACGCACTAAAGTCTCCAATAACTTGGGTGGATAACCGTTTATGTTCTCTTCCCTTAAGACAGGATTTTTGAAGGGGCTATCAATAACCTCTTGACCCAGCAAAGGATCACTTTTATTCAAATTGTATGTATTGCGCATGCGTGCCCCTCTTAAATGTGTCAACCCAGCTGTGCTGCTACCATTCGGACCACCGTTGTAAATAGACGATAGTGTAGGACGAAAATCTTTAGTAATGCTTTGCAAAGGCAGCATTTCATTGAAATTTTCCGAAACAATTTCATAATCGGGTATTGAGTGAGTGCCCAAACCATTGCGATCAAATGTTACTCTATAGGTAGATGTTATGGAATCGAAAGCATCCACCGTGCCGCTAAATATACCATCTTGTGGTACACGTAGACGTGCAGTTACCTTGGTACCCAATGGCAAGGGTAAAGGTATCTTTTCGGGTAAATCTCTAACAAAGTTCATATCCTTTATATCACCCGAACGGCATCTTGTTTGCATGTAACGCATCTTTTGACGTTTTCTTTCCAGTTCTCTTCTTTCTTCATCGAAAAAGGCCTGCGAACAGCGTCGTGGTTTACCCATTAAAGAGCGAATCTTTTGCCATTCGGCTCTTGTCAACTGTCGGGTGCGTAAATTGGGAAATGAATCGGCCAAGCAAACCTGAAAATCATTGTCTCCTTCAAACAAGGGCTTATCTATGAACGAGTAAAACCATTCGAATATGACCCATTTGTGGGCCTTGGGTAATTTAAGCAAATTACGTAAACGTAAACCAATACGTTGACCAATCTTTTTATCGGCCGGCACTATAGACGAAGCATTCGAATGCGAACCAGGGGTATTTTGGGAGCTTTTTACACCCGATTTCGGTGTAGTATTACCCGATGTTGTGGCACCAGTTTTAGTGGGTGTCTGTTGTACGGTAAGTTTGCCATCTTCCGAGCGCATATATTTCGAGACAACGCCCTTACGATTTTTCAAGATTTTTGTGGGTGTTTTATTGGGTGATATATTTTTCATAACGCTGTTGCCCTTACGCGGTGACAGGCTCATTCTCAACGGCTTGTCATCGTTAATAATGTCATCATCGAAAAACAGACGATTACGTTTACGTATTCTTGCTGGCATACCACGTGCGTTAAGAGTTTGTATGGGTTGTTGTGGCTGGGGTTTGGGCGGTGGAGCAGTGCCAACACGTTGCAGGCCCAAAGTGGCTAAACTAAAGAATGGTGGTGGCTCTTCTGTCTCATCATCCGAAATGGGTGGCGATGAATCCTTTTCCGTAGATTTTTCTTCGGATTTTTCTGTGGCCTCATCGGTATCGGTTTTAGTGGTCTTTGTTGGGTTGTTATCCTCGCCGTCTGGCATTTTAAAAAGACTAAATAAAGTAAGAAAAATTAAGAAATTTTTAAAAATATTCATTATGTTTTCAAAATATTGATTGTGCACTGTTCGAAGACCATCGAAATTGTATTGTTGGCTTTGCAGCGAATGAATATCATGTTGTACGTACTTAGGAAAGCAATTATTCAAAATTATTGCTTTAAATCAAGTAGATTTTAGTAAATTTTCAACGCAAAAAGTAATTGAAAATAAAAATAAATTAATAATAAAATAATAATTAATCTAAACAATGCTTAAAAAAATGGAAAAGTTTAGTTGCAGAAGATGGGAGTTTTTTAAATATTGTCAGAGAGTCTCCTAAACTTATGACATCCATATCCATATGAATATCTATTTTATTTGCCCTGGTTCTATGTTTGTAGATCAAGAACTAGTTATAGTTTACTCTTCTAAGGAGAGAAAATCTTCCACATGAACAATAAAAATGTCTTCTGTCGATGTTTCTGGAACAGAGCTCTCTGGAGTGACGAATCTAAATTTAATTTGTCCCAATCTGATGGACGTATGTAAGACGTCCTCCAAACAAAGCCTTTGATCCCAGGTACACAGTGAAAACTGTAAAACAAATTAACAAACATACATGTTGCTAAGTCGTTCCTAATTATAAGGCCACCACTGTACATATAAGAACTGGCTTTAACAATCTTAAAATTTAACAAATCCTTATAGATATTTAAACACATTGGAATGCGTTGAAGGGAGACCATATAGCACACATCTTGGTTGCGAAAAATTCTACTAAGACCCTAGCAAAGATAAATAGAGTTACAGGCATTGAAGATTATCTAGTTCAATAAGATTTAACATAAATAGTTTGCCTGTCTTGGACTTGCTCATTGCCACACATACATACCTCGCTTAAATTTGAAATTGAATACATACAGTCAAAGAAAAAAGTCTACATACACCGCTATATGTACCGCTGTATTTAGAATTTTTTCCCAGTGATTTTTATCAAATTGAAAAAAGGTGTTACAGCGTTGTTTAAGGCAGTTAATATTAAGAATGTTTGAAGACAAATACACCTAATTCTGTTTTTACACGGTAGATTGGTTCCAGAAAAAAACGTGTAAAAAAAAAACCGTGTAAAAAAAGACACTGATCGTATGCAAAAGTAGGTGATTGGTTCCTAATCTCTAAAACCTATTAAAATTAGCGAAAAACAAGGATTTTTTAAGAAGTTTTGTATTTGACATTTTCTTTTAGGTATTCATAAAATATTTAACAAAATTAGAAATATAAATAACTTAATAAATATAAAATATTTTTTTTTCATCTTAATGCGTTAAATTTAATGTAACGATAGAAAAACAAATTTGCCAATAAAAAATTTCTTTACCAAACACAAAATATTAACACATTTCAATTGCTCTGACCTTTGTGCTTGTATGCACCAAAGGGAATTCCCCTAAATTTGTGCCATTTACATTTGCTTTGACCAGTAAATTTGTTTGTCGCGCAAAAAGGGAATTCCCTTAAATTTGTGATATGAACATACTTTGCAAAAATTAAATTTGACAAAAAAAATTTAAGCACAAAAAATTTTAAATCGTGCTAAATGGAATAAAATCGTGTAACAAAAATTAAAAATATTTTATTTCAAACCGTGTTATATCAAAACCGTGTAAAAAAAGACCGTGTAAAAACAGAATTAGGTGTACGAACATAAAAATACGAACATATAGAAATTTTTGTAAAAAAAAACAAGCAAAATTAGCGCGAACTGTGAATGTATAGGCTCTTAGCTTGCTAATGCGGGCGACCAAATAACCTACTTGTGTTAAAATAAGGTAACATAGCAGCCATCGTAATCATTTAAAATCTTCTGTATGCAATAATATGCACTCAAACCACATGCACACACTAGTTTAATAGTGGTTAAGGCACAAAGAATGAGTTTTTCTTCCTCCAAAGGCTTTATGTGTTCAGATGATAGTGAGCTGTGTTGCTTAAACTGCTTAGTAACTTACTGATGACTTAAAATTTTATTTTATTCTTGATCAATATTGATTATTACCATTTACTCTGCGTATTATAGGTACATATCGTTAGTCTCATTCGCAAATGTGTCAATTCCCTTTTTTCAAATTTTACAGGAGACACAAAAAACATTGCGGCTTCTTCAGTTTTTAAAATTTGTAAACTTTTTAAACGCAATTATTTTTACAAAATAGCTCTCTTTAAATGACCTAGATCAAAAATTAAGAATAATAAATATTCGTGGAGTTCGCACGTTCTCTTAATATTTTTCGTAGTTTTATGGACTTAGCGTTTTTGCAAACCACAAAATTACAACAACAAACTACATACTGACATTTTTTTGTCGTAAAATATGTATTTGGTATAGTGTTATCGTTTTACATTAAAATCTCAATTTTGGAAAAATGTGGACTTAGCGTCTTTGCGAATTATACTAACGATATGCTAATAACTTTACTATTTGAAATAAAACATTTGATAGAATATTTTTTTTTTGAAATATTTCTTTTTTTTTTTTGTTTAATTTATTAATTAATACTTCATTATTTTAATTCTTGTATATTTTACTTTTTCATTTCAATAAATCTGTTTTCTTCTTACTCTCGAGAAGCCGAAACATTCAACATAAGCACATTTACAATAATTAAATTGTAACAATTTTCTTTTTGTTTTTTTTTTTCATTTTATTTAAGATTTATTTCTTTTTTAACTGATTTATATTTTTTGGTAATTGTTTTTTTGTTGTTAATGTAAATATTATTTATTGTTATCGTTATATAATTTAATTTGCTTTCATTGTATGTCAGACACTCAAGTCCCTAATTAAAATATCAATGCTTTTTTCTTTTATTGTTATTTATAATATAATGTGATTATAGTTTATATATATAGTTTTTATAGTTATAGTACATACATAAATAGTTTTAAAAACAATGTATTTCTTTTCTTTTCTTTTTAAATATTAATATTTCTAAACATGTATGTAAAATACCAAAGAGAGAGAAAATAAAAAATATTAAAATTTTCAAAAACGTTTTAAGTTTTAAGGAGTACCATAAATTTTAACATTAACAGTATGTATGTATGTAGTGTAAGTCCTTTTTTGCCAAAAAATTTAAATCATTAGAATTAATACAATATTATGAATGACACAACAGTAATACATAGTTTAATTAGCTAAAAAGTTAGGTTATACAAATAAGAAATAATAACACAATGCAAGTTAAAAATAATAAAAAAAGACTTAAAAATTGTCTTCTTTTTTCTGTAATTGGTACACTCTTGTGTTTTAGTTTAGTTGAATAGGTTGCATTTTAGGTTTTATTTTTCACTTTTATATTACATTTACTATACACAATAAATTAAAAATTAAAATTAATTTAATAAAATTAAATATTTTTTTTTCGTGTTTTGTTTTTTAATATTTATATAACAGTTTAATTAGTTTAATTTATTTTATAACAAATATCCTTTGTAAACAGTTTAATTTGGAAATTTTCTAACAATTATTATTCATTTCATATTCTCTGTGGGTGGCTTTCAAAAAAAAAAAAAAATTAAAAAGAAAAAGAATTTATATCTTTAGTAAATTATTATTTGCTTTGTTAAATTTTAGGAACTTTATTGAATAAAAATGTTGAATTGTTAATATTAAATGTATTTTATTTAAGCAAATTATCTGATAAGATATTCAATAAAAGCTACAAGCAGAAGAATTGATAAATATGGAAAACAGAGCAGATCTGGAAACGGATCCATATATATGTTCCTCTTACTCCTCTAGGGAGCATAGGGCCGCATCCGATCCTTACTTATGAATAAAATATAAAACCATAGAAAAAGTCAATTCGCCAGAAAAAGTAAAAAAAAACTATTTTAGGCGGCACACTAATAGTTTTATTAATGGAAACACAAACTCTAATCACATAAAAAACAACAAACCAGCAACTTTTTGAAATGTTAAGTAATGTAGCCAAAGCTGGAAACGGATAAAGTCCATGATAGAATTTCAAAAAGCTACCAAGTTAAAGCGTAATTAATCACCATGATTAGACGAAAAATTCTTACATGCAAACCACATATAAGCAGCAGTAATTTTACTTCCTTATATTAGCAGCACATGGATGTGAAAGTTATTTAAGGCCTAGGCCTAGCAGTAATAAAAATACCAAAGAAAAGCATCTCATAGTGCAGCAAGAAAAAACTGCAACTATGAAGTTAAAGCATAATTGGCCAACAGGACGATTGATCACAGGCAAATTCTATGGCAGCAGCAATAGCAATATAATTTCTTTGTATTCCCAAAGTATCGAAATTGTACTCAAAACAGTCTACAAAATTATGGCCCTTAGGCATAACTATACAATTGACTTGACAGATTGAGCTTGAGGCTTACTCAATGTCACACAGAATTATAAGCACTACTATCCTTACATCTTCATAGATTTAAAATATGTATTTCATGTATTAAGATCCAAATGAATTAAATTAAATTAAAACTTATAGTGATCGTGTACATGAAATTTTCAAATCATGTGCTTAAATAAACCGTTTATAGCCTTGTATGAGTCAAAATAGCTTGTTCTCTTTCTCTACAACTTCTCGCATTAAATTCGATGAGATCATGCTCAAACGAAATGAAAAAAAATTGGAGATATATTGTAAGAAGTGTAAGAAATGCCGTGACCAAAACTAAAAATCAATTTCAAAAGATTTTGTTACCTGGGAATCAAGAAAAAAACCGTCTTAGCACAACTTTCAAATACGAATTTATTTAGTTTGACATTGAAGGCCCAAATGCAAGACAAATATCACAAAGAAAGTGAAAAGGAGTAGGCTACAACACTCTACAAAAACCTAGAATGATTTTATAAATGAATTTAAACAAAGATGGTTAGAGGACGTGTACTTGTCTATTAAGACATGTACAGTACCCGGAGGTCGAATTGACTTATTGTACAATAATTTAAACAAAATTAAGCATAAAATAAAAGTTCTATTGAATATATGTATCAACTGCATTGGGTAAAATAATGTAATGGAGCTTAATAGAACAAAAAAAAAGAAGAATTTCATGCAAAATAAAGAAAAAAAAATTGACAATTGTCATATGGTCATATCAAGCAAATATTTATCGAAAAAATATAACAAACCATTTTTCTAAATTGTGTTTGGTGTAAAGAAAGAACTTTTTATGGAAAAGTATTTCAAATAAGGAAGCAAAATTTGAAATTCAAGCTAAAGTTGCCTTTATAAAGAAAAAAATTAAAGGCAATTGTCACATGGTCATATCAAGCAAATATTTATCGAAAATAATATAACAAACTATTTTTCGAAATTGTGCTTGGTGTAAAGAACCTTTTATGGAAAAGCATTTCAAATACGGAAACAAAATTTGAAATTCAAGTTAAAGTTGCCTTTAAATTTGAGTCCTTTTTTTCTTTGCAAACACATTTACTGTAAATTTATGAATAAATTCAATAAAGAATCAATTTTCTTATTTTTTTAAATGACTTTTAACTGTAGGCCGGACAATATAGCAATCCAGTTAAAGTCTGAAACTGTTTGTTTGTTTATACAAGACGTTAGAGAAGAGCATCTAATTGCATGGATAAAATTAAAAAGAAATTAAAAAAAAGAAGAAAAATTTTTATACTTTGTTTTCTTTGCAACAAAATGTTTTTTAATTAAAGTTTCATAATAAATTTTGTATAATACAATTTAATTTTAATGATAATGTTCGCTTATATCGTATAAGAAGAAAAAGTGAACCAACAATAGGTTTAGGTTTAACATTTATAACAAATAACAATTTACTAAACTTAAACTATTGAAAAATCCACATAATTTGTTTATATATAAATAGAGCTGTATATTATTGTGGTTTTTTGTGTTTTTTTTACGTTATTTTTATTATTATCGCATTAAGTTTTATTACATATTTTACGATATATTCTCATATGTTTTCTTACTTTCTTATGAACTTTCAGTTTTCAAATTTCTTTTTTTTAAATTTATTTTTTTATACCTTTTTTTCATATATTTATTACTCGTATGTAATGTATGTAGTATGTATATAATATTTTTAAATGATTTAATTATTATTACTCTAATGATTGCCAAATATATTGTATATGATCGGCATTTTAAAAACAAAACACAAACACAAAAAAAAACAAAACTTAAATCAAGATAAAACAATCTAAATTGTATTTGTTTTAATTATTATTATATAATTTTCATTCTAATCCTCCTCGCATCATTCAGTAATTTATTCATCCTCTACTACTGTTTCGTTCGTTTCAACAACATTTCATATTGTATTGTTATTGTTTAATTTGTATATTGTATTGTATTTTTATTTTTATTTTTTCTTTTAATATAAAATAAAATAATTAATAATGAATTTGTTTTTTTTCTTTGTTTTTTTTTTACTTAAATTGGTGTTATATTTTGTTGTCTCAATGCCATTAAAACAAACGTAATTTAACAAACAAACTTATTTTAAAATGTAAAGAAAGAAATGGGGACGACAGAAGGAAAGTTTTCACTTAAAAATTTATAAATATTTTAATTATTTATACAACATTAATTAAACAAACAAAAAAGAAAAAGAAAAATTAAATAATAATAAAAGGAAATAACATGAATTAATTATTATCATTATAATTGTATTAGTAGTAGTTTAATATTTTTAATTGTTAATTGATTATAGCTGTGACGTCGTCGTTCGATTCTTAATGCTAATGCGGCCCCTACACGTTGTGATTAGTTGTACAACATATTGAATCAACGGTTGCTCAAGTCGGCTTCTTCATGCGTTTCGATTTTATAATCAAATTTACTTATAAATTGTTATGCAACATAACAATTGTTTGTACGAAATAATAAAGTTGTACAGTCACCAATCGCAACGTCTAGAGGCCGCATAAAGACCAGCTTTCTCATCCAACTCCCTTTCTCACTCTCTCTCTCGTTCTTCTTGTTTTTTCTAACTGTCTTTCTTTGTCCTCTTCTGTCTCTTATTCATTCCTTTCATTTACGATACTTCTAAAGAAACGTCTTTAATACCTTCGGGTAAATTTGTTTATATAGTATATGTGTATACGTGTGTGTATAATAGTCACCAGGGATCTAAACATTAAAACGCGTTTCTGAACCGTCGGCCAGCATTAGAGTAACGGTGCGATTATTGATCCAAACGAGTTTTGCCAAACGCATAGGATTTAAACGTGAAACATCGGGTATGGGTGCTGTGGAATAGCCTTTGGTGCATCGTGTCTGTGACTGACCGAGGCCAAACATACCGGTACTGGTTTGCCAGAAAGACAAACGATTTTCGTTGCACGAATACGATACTAAATACTTGCCATCAGGCGAGAAAGCCAACGATGTTATGGGATGCGTATGGGCTGGTATCATTTGGCATTTGTTTTGTCTCAGTTCGTATATGGCCAAATGGCCATTGCTAGCACCCACCGCAATTCGTCGTGTTTGTGGACAATGCGAAATTTGATTGAAACGACAAATCGAAGGGCACACTTCAATCAAACCCTTGGCCTTCAGTTCAGCATTGTCTACACAATGCAGCGTGATGTCCATCACCTCCACCAACAGGCTGGCAATTTCTGCTTGCATCTTATCTATCAGCATTTCAACACATTGAAGAATTTCACCTTTGGCTTTGTAGAGCACGGATTGAGTTAGGGGAACATTAATGGATTGCGGATTTTGTTGCATACTATTGTAACGGGCCACCTCACGGGCCATAGTTGTTATAAACGCAGCCGGACGAGCAGTGGCTATTAAACGCAGAGCATGTCTAGCAGTACGACAAGCATCAGCTTGAGGTGTTAAAGGAAGTTTGTAGTTCAAATTAGGTACAGATTTACCCTCACAAGCCAATTCCAAAAGGCCTAACAAAACTTTGCTGACATCCAAATACGGTTCCCAGACAGTGAAACCGCGACCCAATAAATCTATAGCAGCTCTACGTAGCGGGGTAAATTGAGGCAACTTTGGTGATGGTGGTGCATAAAGGAGATGAGCCAAGGCCATGGAGGTTAAACGTGCCAAATTGTTGGCAATACCAAAACCTTCAACTACGGATGACTTGCGACGATCAGTGACATTGCCTGTTGCGGTTGAACGATTAGGTGAGTCTTGATTTATATCTTGACCGAATTCAGCTCCTATGACGCCCAGTAATATAACGGCCGTAGTTTGTTTACGCTTCAGTTCGGATAAACTGGACGGTTTGCGTATGATTTCTTCTTCCTCTTCTTCATACTCTTCACCACCATTGTCTACATCATTGATGGCTCCTGTAGCCGGTCCAGCGCTGTTGTTGTGCCCATTAGCTCCATTTGTTTGTTGCACATGCTGTGGGACAATCGGTTCAGTATGCGTATACATGGGTAGATATTGAGCCCAGCTCTCTACCAATTGCTTGCGTCCCCTTTTGCCCATTCTCCTTAACTCACCCAGAAGTATCTGTTGAGCTGCTTCGCGTATTTCTATGCAATGATGCTGCCAACGTTTTGCCATCATTTCCACTTGTGGTCGTTTGAATTTCTTTGGTTCTAAAGCTTCAATTTTATCGGGCAATAGGAAGCAATGGTGTGTAGACAATAGACTCCATCCTTGTTTGATTTGCGCTATATGATGTGCCACAAGCTCCTCCCGTTCTTCTTCGTTCGTTAAAGTAGAGTCACTACGTTGGGCCATACGAAGTAGTTTTTTACTACGCTCGCTATCTGGCAAAAATGAGGCCGAATTCATTGACAATAAGGTATTGGACATGGCCACTAAGGCCAATATATGATTTGATGTTATGGTAGTGCTCAGTTCCCAATGCAAACGAGAAGTGAACACAGCTGTTAGTTGTTCTTGTCTTAATAATTCGGTTGGAATGTCACGCTTTTTCGAGCTGCTAGGCGCCACTATTTTCATACCCTCTGGTATTTCGTAGTTATTCTGCCAAGTTGGTAGGAGCAGAGACATATAGCCTCCTTTCGATAGTATGCCAAAAGAAACGGGCACCATAGGTCTCAGTAGACCCAATTGGGATTCGCATACTTTATCCAAGTGGGGATCCAATCCCCAGGAATGCAGTAATGATAGTAATAACTGAGCCACCTCCATGACTTTGGTAACTTCCATTTTAGAAGCAATTTTGCTTTTCAAATCCGTATCGCCGCTCTCCTGATTTTCGGGTTCCACAACCACTTTCTGTAGGCTTTCTTGCACTTTAGCCTGAACTTTTTTCTCCACTATTTCGGTTTTTTCTTTAAACTTTTGCACAAAACCGTGTTTATCTTTGTCTTTTAGAATCTTTTCCATATCGCCAGCTTTATTCTTCACTTTGCCAAAGAAATCGCTTATCTTTTTGGAGGCCTCCAAATGCAAAGTCTTATCTTTTTGATTGTTGAGGACTACACCCAAAGCTTCCAGCTCAGTGGGTGTCATTTGTGCGTACTCTTCGCTATGCAGTTCAAAAATTAAACCTTCAATGTCAAAGAAGAGTATATGGCTTTCAGCATCTTTGGGATTAGTGCGCAGACCTTGTATTACCAAGGGATTACTGCGGTGTTTCATCAGAAAATCAAAATTGCCCTGATGATGGCCATGTAGTTGTTGCAACTGCGTAATACCACGTTGTGTAGCATGTCGTATTGCATTCATGTTACGTGATTTAAGACCTCGAAAGAAGTGCACCGCAGGATTGGCCATACCCATTTCAGCGTTTGAAGATGCAGCACTGCACGATGTATCATCAGCAACCTGCTCATCACATCCCATTAATACTTCCTCGGCTAACATGCCATGCAAAACACGATCCAAATGTCCGGTTTCCATTTGCCAAACATAAACGGATCCATCTGAACAACCCACTATTAGGAAATCATCTAAGGGACGCCATTTTATAGTGACAACTGGGAACAAATGGCGGCTAGCCAAAGTTACACATTTACGTTCTTGTAAACTTAGCAGAGTTACAGAATGATCAGACGCTACTGAACAAATGCATTTTAAAATACGTGGACTACAATTTTCTGGAGGTACTAAGAGTTGAGTAATTTCCCCAGCATGCACACAAAAACGATGTAATAAGCTGCCACTGTATAAATCCCACAAACAAACTGCAAAATCGACACCACCCGATAAAAGAAGAGACTTTTCATAGCGTGGATGCACGAGGGAGGGACATAAAAGACAGTTGACGCGACCTCTATGGCCGTACAAGATTTGATGAGACGGCCAATCGTTAAAGTTCTGCTTAATACCGACAAGTAACTGCATCATTACGGTTTGTGTGGCTGGAACAATTACGATCGTACCATCCTCACGACCGATAACTAAACGACTTTGTTGGGGTAAATAAATGCTCGATGTCAACTTAACAGGGTGGTCAGTAATACGAGCCAATTGATCTAAAATGCCGACAGGAGGAGGATCCATTATGGACCACGACTCTATCAGTGATGTACAAACGGAGGGTTTTAATACTCGAGGAGGCATTTGCTTTGCCTGCAATATGCTTATATTGTCTAGAGGAACATCAGGAACACTCCAAACGGAAATAAAACCTTCTGAATCACCACGCAATAAGTAATAGGTGGGTGCTTTACCTTCAACATCTGTACGCAATAGCTTCATGGCTGGCGGACAGGACAACACTTTGTCACCAGGATGTTGGAGCACATAGTAAAGGTATGGGGAGTCTCGAACTACACTCTTCGAATGAAATTCTTTATTGTCTGGTATACAATTGGCGGGCAATTTGTAAAGATAACCTTTACCTTCATCGGTCCACAGCATTACACGATCTGAACTTATAAAATCACCGCCTTGCCAACGCTCTCGTGCAGGAGCCATCACGGAACACAAAACTGTAAAATCACCTGCATCATATATCTGCCAATACTTGGTGCATACAATTAATACGGTTCGCTGATTTTGGGCACAACAGTTCATAGTTATGGCGTTTAGACAGCGTATCTCTTTGGATTCATTCTCGTAGATAGGCTCGGCATGTTTGTTTTCATTGCCTACTAAAGTCCATACCTTGACCGTGCCCGTGGTAGTAATGGCCAATACAACATCATCTTTACGGCGCATGGGACGCAAAACATGTAAAGCCGATATCCAGTCAGGCTTCACTTTGGAGCTCAGCACATAAATCACCTCCAGACTGAAGGGATCCATTACCATTATTTCGGGGTAATAGCCAATACAAAATAGCCTTACATCGTTGCTATTTGCTGTGTGATAACTTTGGATTTGTGTATGAACTTGAGGCAATTTTACAGATTCTGTACATTTGCCATCGGTCATGTCCCACGTACTCATTTCGCCATTCTCCGACGAACTAACCAAGAAATTATTCTCGGCCAATATGGAGGCTTTAACCAAACACAAAACGGGCGCTGTATGTCCAACCAATAAGCAGCGCGGTGACATTTTCAATGTTGTTGGATCGACATGCCACAGGCATATTTGACCATCATAACAACCTGTTGCTAGTGTTGTTTGATCGTCAGATAAAAATACACTTGACACACAGTGTGTGGGTGCTGTAGGTCCCCACAACACTACGGGCACCACTAAATTGGTGCTTACCATCGTTCTGATGACCACCACCACCAATCAATACTTAACGGAGGACAAACCTTAATCTTCTAAAATATTTAAACGAAGACATGTTGGAAAATTAAGTGGCAAAGATTTTTTATAGAGTCGTTGTTGGTGTTGTTGTAGTTGTTTACAATCCATCAATGCGTTTTTATGGACAAGTGTTGGAAGGAGGAAGAGAGAAAAAAAAACAAGAGGAAAAAAGGTGAACAAGGTATGTAATAAAAGATAAAAGCACTGTTAAAAGCAACAACACATATACATACACACACACAAGTAAGTTTACTTTGAAGAGGAAAAAAATTAACTTTTCTTTTATTCTTACATATATTACGCCATTCTTTTACCATTTCATAAAGTCTTCGATTTGTTTAATTAAAGAATAGATAATAAATTCTATTAATTATTCTTAATGTAATATTTTGAAAAACTTATGTGTTATCGGCTTAAGGGTTGCGGTTGGGAACGGGGTTAAGGTTGTCTATTTGAATGAAAATACTTGGAATTAAGTTTACAACGTTGACTTTTTTTCTTTATCAATTTACGATCTTATGATAAAAAATGTAATCGTAAATTTGCTTTAAAATAAAGAAAAATTGTTGTATTGTTGAAAAAGAATTAATGTTTCTTTCTTTAAAAGCTAAAGAGCAAAGATAATCTCTTCACAAAATAAATTAACAATTCTTTACGTTACTGTAGCCAAAGAAATATTAAGATATTCGTGCCACATACAATAATTAATGAAAAGATTTGGACGCGACAATACCAAAGTTTGTAAACGAAATTCGTGTTGATTCGATCCTATAATATGAAAACGGCTTGGGGAAATATGTTCACAACAGAGAAAAGAAGGAAAACGTTCCTCACTGAAAGAAATAAAACCCAGTACAAGGCTTGGAAGAAACTTATCTAACTTCCAACAGTTGAGCGATGGAGAAATCCTACAGACAGTCAATGTTTCGTAATCTCAGGGCAACACATAGGATATACAGTAGCCGCTCGGTTAGATGAATATCCAGTTATGTAAACTTCCAGAATAGTGAACAACAAAATTTAAACACAGGAAGTTCTAAAGAGTGAACACAGCCTATCTCTGTTATGTGAACAGCTTTCAACCATTGATTTTTATAATGTTTTGAGTGTTGAGTTTTGAGTGATTGTCTTACATATTAAAAATCGGTTCTTCCCCGAGATAAGCAAGTGTGTGCATACGAATACAAAAAAAGCTTTCACGGGAAGAGATTCAGATGTGGAATCAAGACATTGCTAGCGAAGATATAGATAGCGAAGTTGAAGATGATGATCAAGAGCAGTGAATCGTAACAACAGCTGAAATTAGCACAACGGAGGCAATCAAAGCATTCAATAAAGTTATTGCTTGGAGTGAAAATAATATAGGTATCTGATATAAATGATATTTTGGCATTGCGAAAATGCAAGGACATGAAGCAAAAAAGTAAAAAAAAATATAACCGACTACTTTCACGTACAATAATTATTAAAAAGCTTATTAAAAATAAAAACTTAATTTAATAACAATCATTTGAATTACTTATTTTATATTCTCTCGACTATGTGAACTTCTCCATTTAGTGAACAGGCTCTGTTTGAATTAGTTTATATAACCGAGCGACTACTGTAGAAGAAAACTAATATAAAGTAAAATGCTAGAGTTCTTATGTAAATAAGTGTATATTGTTGATATTTGTATGTACATAATATGTGAGTTATTTTGCCGTCTTTCTTTCAAATAAAATCCAAGCACTCTTGAATTATGTATCATTTTTAAATCTTTTAATTTTCATTGTAATCTTTCACGATTTACATTATTTCCAGATTGTTTATGTTTCCAAAACATTGTAAACAAAATTTTCCATAAAAAAAGGGGATTTCCTCTACTTAACAAAAGAGTCAAGTTATTGACTCTTTTTCCACTTCAACAAATCTCTCAATAACCAAGTCATATGATTCTTTTGGCAGAAGCTGTTAACAGAGCCGTATATTTACAATTTATTAACGGTTGTTTGTTTACTTTTGGCTCATTGAAAACCACATTTTTAATATTTTTTCTTGGAAATCTACATGCACATGCACATGCGAGATGTGCAGTATTTAATGTGCACTTTCATTTGCCACTGAGGTTCTCAAGTAAAGCAAACTAATACGGTGTGCAATACAATTTCTTTATACCTATCTGTTGATGAAGTAAATTTTGTTTAATTCTGATATTACAAACTTTAAATTTTGTTTTGGTCTTAATAGTGTTTTTCACATGCCATTTTCTTCCTTTTGAACTAATGAACGATTCTGTTCTTAAATTCTTGGTAGAATGCAGAGAACAATAGTAAACCTAAAATAAGAGGTTGTTTAAAACTACTACTTAAACAATTCTGAGTCAAGCGTTCACAAAAAGTTATTAACGTAATAAAAGCTGTCATGTGGACATAAAAAATGAACTGAAGGAATAATACCGGTCATAAAAAATAATCCAACAATATACCGCACCTTACTACCTCATACTCTGCTCCTACAATTCCAACGCAATACACAATACCCAACTCATGTAGAGACTTCCCCTGAGTTTAGATATCATTACAAAAGAATAAAAATGCTGTGAGTAATTAAATTATCATAATCTGTGCCTCAACAGCTTGTTCCTAGATTTGAAAGAAATGTGAAGGTTTCAGTAATTTTTTTCATAAATAGAATTATTTTTCGATATTGTCGACTCATCTTGAAGAATAAGTTCCCACTAAGTTCAGCGTTTAGACCCACGATGATGTCACCCATCCGGTGGAGCAAACAAAGAAAAACTAACCACCTAAGCCCAACATAACTCTGCCATTGCAGCAGTCTTTTACTCGAGAGTTCATTGAATGATGTCACAAAATGAGAGGTCAAGATCTTTCCCTACTTTATGACAACAGCAGCGCACTGACACATGAAGTGAAAGATATGCAACTCCTTCGGAATATCAAGTCTACATATGTGACCCCATGAGAACTGTAATAGTGCTATGAATAGCCATGCAGTTTAAGGAAAGAAAACAAACAATCCGGTTCTTATCCATAACAGTTCAGCAATATTTCTCTTCTGAACAATACCCAGCTATCTGAGAAAAGCCCTGTGCCATGTGAATGCAATCGATTTCCGACAATATCCCTCTATTCTGGAACCCGTATAAGTTACCTTCAAAAATACTGAAATTTTTCTGCAACCATAATGGACAAGAACCTACTGGCTATCCCAGTAAATTGACAGTTTTTAACAGTAAATCCCATCACCCAATAATATTTGCTTCGTTGTCAAAACGGCCACGTTCTCCGTCTGGAAAGAACTGCAGCAACGAGAGTAAAACGAGAACTCTTAATAAATATGCCACAGCCTACTCTATCGACCTTTTTGGTTGGTAATCGCTAATTACTAGCTCATCAGAAAATTCTGCAACAGGACATATTTTTAATAATTTAAAAAAGAGAGAAAATAATAACATAAAAATAAAGAAAATAATAAGAATAATAATTATGATGTTACATAAATTACGATTATAAAATAAGTTATTGATTTATCACTCCTTTCTAAAATCGGGCTCATCCATAACTAAAGAAAATATTTTCCTGTGCTATACATTTGCCCATCACTTAAGCATCTGCGGAACAATTGTATTCAATAGAATTTGTTTTGTTTTTTTTTTCGTTTTTTTAATAACTACAACAAAAAAATTTCTCTGTATAAATTAAAATACAATTTCTGTACATTAATTAAGAATTTATCACATCTAATAAATAACCGTTCAGATGGATGTATGTAAACGTAGTAGAGTAACCAATTGTGTGAATAAAAATACGACAACAAAGGAAAAAAGCAGATCAAACCAGCAGTCTCGTGGACTGGCTGACTGAGTATTTTTCCCCAAAAAGAATTGCAAGCTAGTATATAGCAGACTTATTAAAAAAAATATCGTAGAATAGAATGGAATAGTAAACAATACCTGTGGCGTAATATAATAAAGAAAATAATATACTATATATGTATATATGTATGTATAGATCTACATATATGAAAAATATTGTTATTAAATAAACAAATAAAGCGAATAGTATAAATTTTTTTCTTGTTTAAACTAAAAATATTGTGTGTGTTTTTAATTATGTGACAGTGCCACACAATACAAAAGCAGCAGCTGCTAATGCTGCTGCTGCCGATGTTATTAAAGCAGAGAACTTACTCTTCTGGTAACAACACCACCACCACCTCCTTTTTATTTTTGTTTTTGTGTTATATTGACTTGAGTTTTTAATTGTCTCGCTCGTCTCACTGTTGTCTCAGGCAATTTGAATTTTCTCTGTTTAATTTTCTATACAAAGATGTGATCAATAATTGTTTGCTCCTCTGTTTTTTCTTTTTGCTTCTTTTGCTGCTGTCGTTTGAGAGGGGGAAAACACAAAACACAACAGGAACAACAACACGTAAATTAGAACTTCAGTCTTGTAGTCTCCTTCGCCAAGAGTTTGTTTTTGTCTTTCGTTTACTCGTATTTCTTTCTATTCTCGTGTTTTTGCGAACAACAAAAAACAAGAAATAAAAATATAATAATTGACAGCAAATATTAAAATTTACAAATTAATGACAAATTTTTAACAACAGGGAGACATACAGCAGCAGCCGCAACAGTGGACATCAGCAGGCAGATAGAGAGACAGACAGCAGCAGTTATGGAACTTCAATGTCGTGCACTTCACCAACACCACCACCACCACAATGAACAAAAATATTGTGAAAATTTTTTTTTATTTTTTTCCTAAGACGTAGAGACGACGTCTCGTTTAATTGTTGTAATTGATATTTTAATTATATTTTTATTCAATTTCTTTTGGTTTCTTTAGTTTTCACATTTGCCATATTATTGATTTCATGTTTTGCATTCGTTGATTTGTGTTTTCTTATGAAATTTTTGTATATTTTTGCAATATTTTTACACTTTTTTATAACTTTTCAACAAGAAGAAAAACGAAAATATCGACCGAGTTATAAAAAATATTATATCGATTGTCTCGCGTCTGTCAAATTGGAACGTAAAAAATGAATGAGAAAAAATACGCTATTAAATGTCACGTAATATTTGTCTAAAACAAAATCTGGCAATTTATAGCGTTACCAGATAATGGGATTGTGTGTTAATATATAGGGGTGTTTTTAATAAAACTATTAACAAACTGATAATTAATAATAGTAATTACAATATAAAATAATAGTAAATAATAATAGTAATTACAATATAAAAGATTATGTCAAATATATATTATAAAATTAAAGTTGGAAGCATGGTAGCATTATTTTAACGAAAACATCAAAATCCTTAAGAATGTCAGATAGTGAATTTTAAAAATAAAGAGAGAACGAAACCTTCTTTTCTTCTACTATGGTTGGAAGTGTTCTTTCGCTTTACACTTATTTCAGCAAAAATTAAAATCTTCACATCTGAAACTTTCATAATGTAAACCAAGACCAGGAAAAGAAAAAGTGTTTAAATCAAAACGAACAATATTTATTTATTTATTTATTTAGTTTTTTAAATTAAATAAAATTCGTAGTGTGACTGAACCTTTGTTTTAAATTTTTACAAACTTTCCATAAAATTACTATTGAAAGATGATACAAAATAGAAATAGATCGCTGAAGTAGTTTTATTTAGAGAACCCATCTTCATTTAATTATTTTTAATACATAATCAAAAATGTAAATTGTAGGTGTTTCTATCTCTTCTCCTTTTTTTTTTTCTTTTTTTATTGTCTTTTTGTTCGGTTAACCCTAATATCTAAGCACAACAATGAACCCTTGAAATACACAATACTCGACCACGAACCGTTATCCATCAGGTCACCAGGGCCCAAACAACACGGGTCACTTCTTTGAATATTCAGCTAAGCCCACTATTCTACGTTTAGTTGACTAATAGCTAAGGCCTACAGAAGTGTTGCAATTTCTAGAACTATCACCTACTAGACTACCATCTACTGACAATTCCAATCCCCATTCTCATCTAACATATCACCTAGGCATATATAGTTAGTTTCAATTTAATTCTCATAAATCTTCAACAGGGTAATACTTCCGGCAGCAGAGCTGTTACAACACAGACAACGACTGTTTTCCTTTGACAGTACCAATTTTTTGTTAAAAATTCCAACAGCGAGCTGAAACAGTGCTAGCAGGAAAAGGTGAAGTTTGCTTTAAATTGAAAGCATAAGAACCACACTGCTAAACTCCCGGGGCTTTAAGAGTGTATAACGAAATGAGCGGCTTGGCAAGTATTTGCAAGTCAGTAAAGCTTAAAAATAATAGAATATGGTAGCAGAGCAGCTTCTAGAAGGTGATGCCGTCCAAATCTTATGAAACGATCACAATAGTGTCTGCTTAACGCTGAAAAGCCGTCCTTGAGATTGTATCGCATTAACTTTTATGACAGTGATACACAATTTTTTTCAAACTGTATTATTCAAGCAGTTGGAAGCTTTTGGGCATCAAAACAATGCTTATGTGACTTACGGACTCAAAATTTTTTTTATTATTATGTCGTAAAATATTGAAAGTCCACGAAACCATAATTTTATGTGACTTACTAAAATAGTATTTGGCCCATAACAACAAGAACTCCTGAGCAACCTTCGCTTTTCAATCTTTATTAAATAAAAACTGTAAAAAAGGATTGTGTCCTGTGAGCTCTTGTGCATTTTTTGTGCACCCTCAAAGAAGAATTTCAATTCAAAAGGTTATCTGCCTAACATATCTAGCATGAACCAATCGTATTCATATATATTACACTAGTTACACAACCCAAATTATAAAATATTTTATTACAGAACAAATCGGCCAATTTTTCAAATTAAGGTCTATTTTCAAGTATCTTTCTTTATATTATGTTTCATATAGAAGCCTATTTCGCAATTTTAAATATTAAAAAACCTTTGTTGGACCATCAAAAATTAATTTATAATATAAAGTTATTAGCAAACAATAGTAGTTTGAAACAATAAAAAATATTTAAAAACAAAAAAAACTACGTTTATTATCTTATAACTTCCCAAATATATCAACTCTGACAAATACACATCGATTATCAAAAACGTAACGAAATTAGGAAAGACTTCTTTAAATATAGAAAAATTGTCAAATAAAAAAATGTTAGAATTTTACTTAATATTTTATGATGGGTTTTCATTAAACTAAAACATATTAAGAAATGCGTCAGTCATGTCCTACTAAACGAATGAATGGCTTCTTAAATCCACTGATATATACGTTAAGCGACCCATATAGCAGCCACATTGAATTCGTTTATAAAATTATTGGTATACGAAATTCTAAATTCTAGTAAATATGTTAAACGTTAGCAAGTCATAAAATAAATAAAAGATTAAATTAACTCTCTAATATAAATAAAATAGTAATTTCAGTAACAAAAAACTTTTATGGAACTTGGGTTGGCCCCGTATTACAATGGCTGCATGATTCTTCATTCATTGCAATTGCCTATCGATGGTTTTCCCATGCACAATTTTGTTTTTCTATAAAAATTTTAATAAACTTACGTTTTTTTCCGCAATTTACTGTCTCCAAATACACTTTTATTCCGTCGATAATTCGTTATTTATAAAATTTTAACGTTTTAATAAAAATTTGTAAGAGTTTTTAAACAAAAAGCGACTTTTTATTTTTACTTTGAAAGTATGTTCAGTGTATGACAATTTTTTAAAAACATGACAATTCTGTGCAGGGTTGTATTTCTTAGTAGCAGACTATTAGTGGAGATGGCAACGTGTTTACTACTTGAAATTTAAATTTTATAGAATTTAAATTATTAAATTTAATATTTAGTTTTAAAAACAATTACCGATTAAGATAACCAGGTTTACTGTTTTGAAAATAAAGCACACTCAAAATTTATTGACTGAACGAGTCTAGCCAAAGACTATTTGAACAAAATCCTTGATGACAACCAGGATTTGTAATTATATTACTGCATAGTTAATATTGATATTACTTTGTGGTTTTATAGGATTCAAGTAGACTATGGCCATTGAGGCGACCTACTCAATGCTTCTAATTTCATCACCTTGTTTATGCGTTCAGTAATCACTGTTTTTAATTAAATTATAATACTCAATTATTATTACAGAAAGTTTCTTGATTAGATTTGGCAATAATAAAGCAAAGCTTCTGGCAACTCTGTGATTAACCGGCACTTTCAGCTGATTAACTGAACGTACACCTTTACTATTATTGTTGTGTGTTAAAACTGTTATTGTGTCGTGTTTTCTTTATTTTTGTTTTAGAATCTCACCAATGTGAACCATACAATAATTAAATTATTTTGTGCCAACAATGCTAAATCGGTTGTTTCATTGTTTTCAAATATTATATCTAATTATTGTAGTGATATTAGTATTAAAACCAACAACAAATGGGGTAAATGCCTTAAAACATTATACCAAAGAACGAAAATTAGAATTGAGGTGAGTTGGCTTAATGGTCAGCCGGAAGGAATTTAGACAAAATGTAATTTATTTAGGGAACAGGTCCGTAGCATGTTTCAACATGCCTATGAGGGCTATTTACGTTTTGCTTCGGACTATGACGAATTGCGGCCTCTAACATGTGATGGCGTGGATACTTGGGGCAGTTATTCGTTGACCATGATCGATGCTCTAGATACCTTGGCTACAATGGGTAATTTTACAGAATTTCGTAGAGTAGTCAAATTGCTGGAACAAAAAATGGATTTTGATAAAGATATTAACGTGTCAGTGTTTGAAACAAACATACGGATAGTAGGTGGTTTGCTGTCAGCTCATTTGCTGTCCAAAAGGGCTGGCTTAGAGCTGGAAGAAGGCTGGCCCTGCCAGGTAAATGATAAAAAAAAGAAAGTGGAAATTTTTAATATCCAAGTATTGTGTTTTAGGGTCCACTCTTACGTATGGCAGAAGATGTAGGCAAACGTTTACTGCCGGCTTTCGACACAGCCACCGGCATGCCTTATGGAACTGTAAATTTGCGTTATGGTGTACCTAAAGGTGAAACTTCTATTACCTGTACGGCAGGTGTGGGAACTTTGCTAGTAGAATTTGGCACTTTGTCTCGGTTAACAGGTAATCCGTTGTACGAAGAAGTGGCTCTGAATGCCATACATTCTTTATGGAATCGACGTTCGCCCATTGGCTTGTTTGGCAATCACATAGATGTACAAACAGGCCGCTGGACGGCTTTAGATTCAGGCATAGGTGCTGGCGTTGATTCCCTTTTTGAATATATGGTTAAAGCCGCCATTCTACTACAGCGACCCGAGCTACTAGAAATGTTTCATGCGGCACGCAGATCCATAGATAAGTTCTTAAGACACGACGATTGGTATGTTTGGGCTGGCATGAACAAGGGTCAGGTTACTCTGCCCGTGTTTCAGTCGTTGGAGGCCTTTTGGCCGGGTGTATTAAGCATGATTGGTGATACCGGACCGGCCATTAAAACATTGGCTAATTATGCTAGTGTTTGGCGTAAATATGGCTTCCTGCCAGAATTCTATAATATACCAACGGGTGAAGCCTCAGCAAATCGTGAAAGCTATCCTCTGCGTCCTGAGCTAGTAGAATCAGCCATGTATCTTTATAGATCCACACGCAATGAATTTATGCTGGAGTTGGGCGAAAGCATGTTGAATACTATTGAACACAGTGCTAAAACAAAATGTGGCTATGCTACGGTAGGTTTACTTAACTATTTTATAAAGATTTTCATTTTTAATTTCAAACCCATTTTATAACTGGGTCTAGATACGTAATGTGGTCACCCATGAAAAGGAGAATCGCATGGAGTCATTTTTCTTGGCTGAAACAACAAAATATTTGTATTTACTATTCGATGAGGAGAATTTTCTGCATAATGATGCTGCCAGAGGCAATATTATTAAAACAACTGAAAATGGGGAATGTGTTGTGGATGCAGGACCCTATATTTTCAATACAGAAGCCCATCCGATTGATATGTCTGCTTTGCACTGTTGTCACGATCATAAACTGAATTTATTTGAAGGTTTGGATCTCTCACAATTTTCCGACTCGACACTATTGAAAAAGGAACGTGAATTAATACAATTGCAACAAGATGAAGCATTTACAGATTGTAAAAAGCCAGCATCTTTTTTGCTGAAAGAACCTGGCAAGAAAGCTACATCGTCTGTCAAAATGCCTCTAAGTCCGAGCTTGGCTGTGGATATAGAAGTCTTTGATGAAGACAACAAACCGGCTGGTGATATTTTAGTTGAAAATTTTGAACGCATTAAGAACGATATACCGCCTGTGATAAAAGAAAATAAATCCGCTGATAATATGGGAAATCAAGTAACAGTCAACGATCTTCAAGAATTTTTCAAACAAAAAAGAGAAAATTTCCAAACACCTTTACAAGCACTGGAGTACGCCATTAGTTTCCTGAAGAACTTTACATTGGCACCGGGTTTGAAAGCCAACGATCCAAATATTATGTTGCTTTTTAGCTCCTTTACGAAAAAGGAATTTGAGGGGAAACCACAAACTCTGTGGAATTTGTATTGTTTGCAGCATGAGAATAACATCAATTTAAAACTGTTGCTTACCATTGAGGTCAACAAGCAATTGCTGCAGCAAACTTTATTAGTACTTAATGGAGATGAAAGTGATGAGAGTAACGAAGTTATTTGGCAGAAAGTCAATGATTTATCCAATGAATATTCACGTTCCTTGGTGAATACTACAGCCATGCAAGGATTTCTACTAAAAATTCTAATACAGAGTACCAATGAGAGACAAAAAAGCTTTAAGCCTTGGCTAGAGCCCCAAGAAATATTAGAATTGCCTATAGAAACCCTTGCAAAACCCCAACAGCAGAAACTATTTACCAAAGCAAAACAATTTATTGAGTCTGCTACAAAGCTACAAACACTTTTGGCAGAGAGTAGCAAACTATTGCAGAATCAAACGAATGCAAATGATAGTCAAACCACAGATAAAGCTGCCACCGATGATTTAATTATAGCTAAGCAAACCCAGCAAATAAACGGAAGTTCCCTTTCTTCCTCGTCCTCCTCCGCTTCATCGCTTAGCTATAAAGTCAATGATTCCTATCAGCAATCAAAATTGAATGTAACCAACACAACAGAAGTAAATTCTTCCTCTACCTCCACTGATGATGATAACAATTCATCTGGTTCTGTGTGGTCTCAGCTGGTTCATACTATACTACGCAAGACAACAACGCCAAAATTGAAATTTGATGCCAGTGACCTGATACAGAAAACACGCAAGTCTTTGCAGAAACTAACTGCTGACATTCCAGTGCATTATAATGTTCTAACCTGCCCCCGACCGAAATTTATTGAACGTTTTGCTTATCGTTATTATTATCCTTAAAGTCTTAAAGCAAATTTAATTTCCTTTATAGTATATATTTATATAAGTATGTATTATTGTAAATAAATATTAAATTATTACGAAAACAAACCAGGTAAACAGAAATGCGAACCTTTTATGATGTAAGGATTGGCGAAGGCGACTCGTAATGGTCGAGATTGTTCCATCTTCGATAGAATTCTTTAAGATTAGCTAAACTTGCTTTGCTTATGAGATAAATGAGGACTATAATGGTGAAATGTTAAGGTTGAGATTGCAAAGAAAGTTAGCCTGTTCAGATATCCGAAGACAGCTGGTGTGATTAATATTTTTTTCAGACCACACATGATTTGGTAGTTCTTGTCTAAAAAGCCTGCTTTTCAAATATGCTAGGTTTTCTCAGTGTGGCCCGATATTCTTTGTTTATTTAGGCTTCGTATGGGCTTATGAAAGCTATCGTTAAGAATTCTTCCGCTGTTATTACTTCTGCGTTGATAAGCCAGATTATCCCAACAACAAATGACACATTGCTCAGAGTAGCTAGTACCTCACCAAATCATCTTTTTGGGCTGCCGTTGAGACTTGAGTCTTCTGTCAGTTTGCCACAAAGCATAGAAAGCTAGTGAGCTTGATCAAGCTAAATTCAATTAGCTCTGTTATCTTGTTTGCAAAACTCTGGATTCTAAGTAGTTTAATAGCAAAACAAAATCTGTGATTATCCCTAATTTTTATTTAAAGAAACTGAACAGAAAAAGGAGAAACTTTTTGGTCACATTGTGTTTTGACGTACATATTTACCACATTTATTGAAGTTCAATAAAGTTGAACTTATAACTCACGCTAAAGGAAAATAAAATTAGAAAAGATGAAATACCCTACAGCTGGGCTACAGGGTGGCTGATATATAATGCAACAAAGTAAAGCGCTATATTTTTTTAATTTTATTTTTCAAAAGCAAAAAATGTTGGAAATAACATCAAATTTTAGAATCAGTTTAGATTTATTCGAATTGGCCACCTTTGGTAAGAATTATGGCCTTCAAACGGCCGACAAAGCCATCACAGGCTGCACGAAAGTGCCTTTGCGGTATTTTGGCCCATTCCCGGTGAAGCGCCGTCTTGAGATGATCGACACTTTGGTATTTTTTTAGTGAGAACCTTACTCTCCAAAATTCCACAGGCGCAAAAGTCTAACGGATTGAGATCCGGAGATTTTGGTGGCCATTGTGCGGTAGAAATGAAGCGAGAAACGTCATTTTTAAGCCATTCTTGGTTTACGCGTGCTGAGTGCGGTGGTGCTGAGTCCTGTTGGAATGTCCATGGTCTGCGGCCGAAATGTTTGTCCAGGGCTTCAATACTGTCTTTAAGACATTTTCCCGATAATATTCGGCATTTATTTTGATCCCACGGTCGATGAATACGAGCGGGGAGCGACCATCGGCCGTTACGGCGGCCCACACCATTACCATCGGCGGCGCTTGGGTTCTGGCGGCCAATCGCAGGTGTAAATTTTCAGCTGTCCTCTTTGGCAAGTAAACCGGATCATTTTGTTTGTTCACAAACTGCTCAATTTGAAATGGCTTCTCATTGGAGAAAACCAAATTCGGTAACTGGCCACTTTCGTGCAAGCGAAGTAACTCCTTGGCTCTTTCCAGTCTAACTTTTTTTGTCCATCGGTAAGCTCTTGCACTTTTTGGAACCTCAATGGTTTTAGTCCAAGCTCATTTTTCAATATGTGTTGCATCCGTTCTCGCGATATGTTCAGCTCACGAGCAATTTTTCTACCACTGCGGCGTGGATTTCGATCAAATCTGGGCTTCACTTTTCGGATCATTTCTGGTGTTGTTACCGTTTTTTCGTCCACTTTTTGGACGCGATGCAACACTGCCAGTATCACGGTAACGAGCAATGGTACGAGAAACAAAAGATTTATTCACATTTAAATGCTGGAGGGCTCTAACGATAGCCACCTGTGGTTTTCCAGCCAAATATACAACAATCACACTATCACGCTTGAATTCCATCACGAATAACTTTTTTTCTGAATGCAGTAGATTAAAATGCTTTTGTAAGCTTGTAAATAATAAAATGAACTGTCACTGGAATAAATCTGTCAGCTGTCAGATGAGCGGTTTACAAATGATAACAACCTGAAGTTGATTGCAATACATAACAGCCACCCTGTATAATGCCTTTTTATTAATGCAACTAAATATTTGTTAATTTTAGTGGTAGCAAGGAGAAAGGATTCATCTTTTTTAATATTCGTTCATCTAAGTCGGCGCTAGAGACTCTAGAGGGAATATTTATGGTGTTCTATTTATATTAGTACACTCTAGTGTTACTCCTTGAAGTCAATAATGTCAAGTCGTGGGAAGTATTTTGTTCTGGGCAGTCATACAAGTAGTTATAGTTTAAGAAAATCTACCATGGAAATAAACTCAGTGTCGGGAGTTAACGTGTACTTTGGCCCCTTTTTTACCGTGCCTATAAATAATCTGCTCTTTGGATTGTATTTGAAACATTAGGCCCAAGCGATTGGAAAATGCAATCGCAAGGTAAATAGCTGTTCCAATCTAAGCTGCAATTTTCAGACTTAGAGAAGAATGTTAAAGGAAGACCCCAGGTCAGACATCAAAACGAAAATATGAAAAATATTTCTTCGGCGACTTCCTCTGAGCAGATTTCTGGCAAAAACTCTGAGAGTAAATAAAATTGTCATGAAAAGTTTCTCAAAAATCTGTCGTTCGGAGTCGACTTTAAACTGTAGGTCCCGCCACTCATGTATAAAATTAACGCACATAACATAAGTGGTGTGAGAAGCTAGGTCGTAATCCTGACTGAAAGGTTGTAATGACCAATTATGTGTGTATGTATGATTAAGCAACTCCCAAGGCGTTTTATTCTTTACTTTTTTCATTTTCACTAATGAAGATTTCCTTTAGCTATGCAGGTAATTGGTCTGTGATAGCAGGTCATAGGATGATAGGTTTGCCATTTGTAGTTGCCTACAAAATTTATTGGGTTATTGTATTGGATGTGGAGGTCAGGAACTTCACTCATTAAGTTTTACTTTGGTGCCGCCTGACATTTTCATGATTTCTCCTGGATATTAACATGGATACTACAGTACACCATACTACAGTACACCTCTTAGGCTCTTCATTGCATAATATGGGGTTGAATATATGCTTGGATTGGCAGTGCATGGAACAATTAGATACTTTGTCATCCATGCTGGGAGGTTGACTTAATTATTGATATTTAACTAAATGGGGCTAGTTCGAGAAGATTAATTTTACCACATAATTTGATAAAAGTTACACACAGAGTCAGATGAAACTATTGTTCAGTCCACAAGCCGATGTCCTGAATTCTTTCTTCTATAATTTGCTGGTCTAACAATATAATTGACTCGGCCAAATTTCGCAATCAGTTATGCATTATGTATTCCGAGATATTTGTTTTAGGCTATGTATTTATTTTCGAGAATTTAAATTTGGTTTGATCGCCATATATTCAGTAATTTAGAAATTAATTTTTTGGCAATTACATATTACAGTGGGACCATTACTTGTTCGTACATAACCTAACTTAACCTAAAACATATTGAATGAAAATCTTAATTAATCCGTTGCCTTTTAAATACAAAAAAAAAAATAAATTGAAGTAAACGTTTAGTAGGGGCATAGTTAACTGGAACAAAAATGTCTTTTTTTCTGCTTTCAAAAAAAATGGCTTTGGCGGCGGGTGATAAATTGAGTTCATTATAAATAAGAAAAAAAAATTTTCCCAATAAAAGAACTTGCAACAGTTTAAGTACAGACCTACGGATAGGTAACATGGCACTCCAATGCGTGATTTATGTGCGACTGTTATTGGCAGTGACAATTACAGTCAACATTGGCGAAGCCCAAACAACCCACTGAACTCACTACAAGACCTGTGTGTCTGTGTAAATACAATATTTAAATGTGGCTGAAATACACAAACAAAAAAATAGCAAAACATTTATGAGCATCATTTATTTTGACTTTTAGTATCTACCATAGTACAAGTAGTGCTTTAATATTTCGAAATACTTTCATAGAAAAAGTTAGGATTACAAATTCCTATATGGGTAAAGGGCCAACTGTTTTTGTACAACTTTTAGCGAAAGTTTTTTAAAAACTAATAATCGCGGTTGTGTTGTCGTCTTCCTTCAAAAATATGTATGTATGTATGGTATGTAAACGATTTTATTTACTTGTTTATTGCAATGCGGTTTATTTTTATCGCTTCGATTTAGTTGGCATTTCATGCTTCACATAAATGGAACGTATTTTCCATTCATAAAACTACTCTACGACCGGAAAAAAATGAGCTCCAATTCAACTGCTACCAGTGGCAGTGGAAGTGCGGGTGCAAGAGCAAAAGTCAAAATGAAGAAAGTGAAAAGCAAGCATAAAGAAGAGGAGGCCATAGAATTGCCTAAAGTCTTGGATTATCTGTTTGAAAAAGAGCTGATTAATAGGCAGAATAAACACATACACATAATGGACACATTTGGACCCTCCAGAAATAGTGAGTATTTAATTAAATGAACATTGTAAATGAATAAGAATACTTATTAAGTGTCCGGCCTTAAGTTTAAGTCCTTTATGCGTATTGCTTTGGGAAATTAGCACAAATAATTTCTAAATCGGGTGCACAATTTAATTTCAATCAATAAACATAACTTTCAATGACAAAATATGTTGAAAGATATTTCTTTATCCTTTCTGTTGAATGTTTTCTTAGCAAAACTAATTTGTAGTACAGAAAATACGCCAAAATTAAATTTTTAAGCGAATAAAAACAGGGCAAACAGACGACAACATAATACACACATTGTACGGTACGTAGAAATTAATTTTTAAGCGTAAATAAACTAAAAGAACATAAACAAACAAGACAAACAGACAAAAACAGAATATACACATCGTACGGTACGTAGAAATTATTTTTTTAGCGTAAACAAACTAAAAGAACATAGGCAAACAAGACAAATAGACAACAACAGAATACACACATCATACGGTACCTAGAAAATAAATTTTTAAGCGTAAACAAACTGAAAGAACATAAGCAAACAAGAAAATTAGACAACAACAGGATACACACATCGTACGGTATCCAGAAATTAAATTTTTAAGTGAATAAAAACAAACTAAAATAACATAAGCAAACAAACAGACAACAACAGAATACACACATCGTACGGTATCCAGAAATTTAATTTTTAAGCGTAAACAAACTAAAAGAACATAAGCAAACAAGACAAACAGAAAACAACAGAATACACATATCGTATGGTGTACAGAAATTAAATTTTTAAGCGAATAAAAACAAACTAAAAGAACATAAGCAAACAAACAGACAACAACAGAATACACACATCGTACGGTACCCAGAAATTAAATTTTTAAGCGAATAAAAACAAACTAAAAGAACATAAGCAAACAAGACAAATAGACAACAACAGAATACACACATCGTACATACATACATACATAATTGGCCATTACAACCCTTCAGTCAGGATTACGGCCTAGCTTCTCACACCACTCATGTTGTGTGCGTTACTTTTATACATGAAAGGCGGGACCTACAGTTTAACGTCGACTCCGAACGACAGATTTTTGAGAAACTTTTCATGGCAATTTTTTTTACTCTCAGAGTTTTTGCCAGAAATCTGCTGAGAGGAAGTCGCCGAAGAAATACTTTTTGTATTTTATTTTGATGTCTGGCCTGGGGCTCGAACCCTGGCTTTTCGTCTAATAAGCCAACACACTACCTACTAGACCACGGCGACTTCTCACACGCATCGTACGGTACCCAGAAATTAAATTTTTAAGCGAATAAAAACAAACTAAAAGAACATAAGCAAACAAGACAAATAGACAACAACAGAATACACACATCGTACGGTACCCAGAAATTAAATTTTTAAGTGAATAAAAACAAACTAAAAGAACATAAGCAAACAAGAAAATTAGACAACAACAGAATACACACATCGTACGGTACTTGGAATTACACAAGCGGCTATTTGTCGGCAAATTGTAGTAATGTTTTCTTTTACAAAATTGCTTATTTTCAGCCCATCATTTAACCTCGAAATTCTATGCTCGTCACGAACAACAAACACCCGATGATTCTTCGCAGTATTTACCCTTCGTTTATGGATCATCTTACAAACATAACACGGAATCGAATGTCTATGGCTGGATGCCAGATAGTGTTAACAGTACGGATATACTAAAGCAACTAAATTTCATAAATGCTCCTAAGCAACGCTGCTGCCTCACCAAATATGGTGAAATTTTAGAAAGTGACAAAGCAAATGCTCGCCCCCAGTTTAATGGTTTAAGATTCTTTTTACAATAAAACCCATGACAATATAGTTTTAACTCTTTGAGTTTCTATTCTTATGGACTAACAACAATTACAATAACAATAATTACAACTTAAAAACTAAAGCTTAGAAAACTAAGTACACAAGTACAGATTAGAAAATATTGTTCAATTACAGTTTCAACTTAAATCATTACTGACATTACTGGTATCATCCTCGGTCTGCTTATTGCCTCGGGGACCATAAAAACTTAAGAGCACAGGCAACAGCATTAAACCATGTGCAGCACCTATCAATACAATGCCCAAATACATGCGGAAATAGAAAACTTCAAAGACCTGGGAATTCGAAAAACCCAAAACAATAATGCCAGCAAATTTGGTTAGAGTTATGCCCGATAACACACTGCTGCCTGTAACCGATAAGGCATGATGGGCCCTGTCATTGCGGGTACCCAAAGCATTTTTGTAGGAGCGTATAATATGGGAGACAAACTCTACACCAATGCCTACGGATACCACCAGATTAACCAAGGAAATGGCATTTAATGTAATGCCCCAGGCCCACATCATGCCGCACATATTGATTAGAATTATCAAAACCATGAAGAGTATCAACAAGGCCGATATGATATCTAAGCCTGTTATCACGAACGTAACCAAAAAGATGGCCAACAAAGATATGCCCAAAGAGAATAAAGCATCATTCCATATGGTAAGATACTGTTCATAGAATATAAAGAATACGCAATAGGGGAATATGGTGGCATCCACATTGTGCTCCTTAAACATTTCATTGATATTCTCAGCTACACGGCGAGCCTCTCTCAAGGCCGAATGGAATTGTACGGATGTAGTAGAGGTGGTGGAATATTGCATGAAGTAGGTGTCCGCTATATGGCTGCTGCCGTTGTTATCTAAAGTGTAGATAATAGCCTGAAAGGAATGAAAGAAAGAAAAAATTAGTTTCGTTCTGTTATAAGAATAGAGGGACAAGTTAGGGTCTTCCTCTTAACACACGAAATTACGGTCTTTTCCTTTATTTCGTGTGATAATGAAAGCCTTTATTGGTTTGGTTGTTGAATTTTTGCTACTTACATCTGCATAGGAGGCTCTGCCTGCTTTAGCACATTCTGCATCTGGTAAATCGGACAGAAAGTAGGGTAAATATTTCCTAAATGTTTGCTCTGTAGGTCGCAAACCATCCTCTTCAAATTCTCGTTGACATGGTAGGCAGTCTTCACTTTTAGAATCTGTAGGAAAAATTTTGCAAAATAATTCATTGACTTGAAAATTTAAATGTAAAGGGTTTTCCAATAAAGGCTGGTTTTTAATTAAATAAGACCATGTTTTGGTTGTTATTTTGGTGGTTAACTCTGCTAAGTATAGTCACACACTCTAATCGCTCATTCTGCATGCCTACAGAGCGCTAAGCGTCACATAGTGGAACTAACCTATACAAATGCATGTTGGTTGTATGCAAACCACCACAAGCAAGACAATTAAACCTAAAAGTCATCTACTGCCACCCCAATTCATTACTCTAGTAGGTAGTGAGTTTAACCCCCGGCTCAGGCATCTCAAAAATATTGCTTTCGGGACTGCCTCTCAACAATCTTCTTACAAAAACTTTGAGGTTAAATAAAATTAACATGTAAAGTTTCCCAAAAGTCCGACCGCAGGTCCCGTCAAGTTTTAGTCAAGAATTAGTACACACAACATGGGTGGTGTGACGATCTAGGTTGTAATCCTGACTAAATGGTTGTAATGAGCAACCTGACGGGAGGTACGGACTTTCGGAAAAAGCCACCGATTATATTGTGCCTGAAGCTATATTCCTGCCTGGTTTAAGAATACATATACCGGAAAGGGTACAATGGAATGGTGGGGTACTCCAGGGGCAAAGAGATATACCCATCTTCACAGATGGGTCTAAGTTAGGTGGTGGTACAGCTGCTGGGGTTTCTGTAGGGAGCTCGGTCTTGAACTCCACTTCAGGTTGAATGATGACTGCAGCGTTTTTTAGGCGGAGATTTTCACAATCTTGAAGGCTATGGAGGCCATAGCTGGTGGCCCAGCTTCGGATTCGGAATCATACATGATCTTCGTTGATAGTCAGGCTGCCCTTAGGGCCATTGCGTCGGTCTGGTGCAAATCACGGCTCGTTCGCGAGTGCAAGAAGTCGTTGAGGACTTTTGGATTAGACCGTATCCGTCTGTGCTGGGTTCCGGGTCATAGCGGAATACTGGGCAATGAGACGGCGGATGCCCTCGCTAGGTTAGGTTCGCTTTCTGGGGGCGATTTGATAGTTGGTCCTGACCCCCCGGTCTGTCACCTCTACGGCCTCATCAATGGATGGGTCAGGGAGGAAGAGCAGAGGCGTTGGGGGAACGGATCTGGTTGTTTGGCCTGCTGTGGACAATATGAGAACAGGTTGGCTGCTGGGCTTGGATAAGGCCAGCTTAAGGTTGGTTGTCGGTTTTATTACGGGGCACTGCGAGATTAGGTCGCTGACGGAGATCCCAGCCGGACTATTGCAGGGAATGTTGCGATAAGGAGTAGTTGGAGACTATCGAACACCTCCTCTGTAACTGCCAGCCCTTGGTAGATTGAGGTTGAGGACCCTTGGCAGGGCCTTCTTTGGGAGCTTGAATTCGGTGTCGAGAGCCGACATCAAGGCTCTCCATAGATTCATTAGAGGCTTAGGCTGGTTGAGAGGCGCTAGGGCGTGTAGTCGTGCCCTCCCCTTTTTGTTATGTCTTATCTGTGTAATTCCTCCACTTCTCATTCTCCCCTTTCCTACATCCTCTCCTTTTATCCCTCTTATCCTTCCCTCTGTAAGGACGTTGTACAATGGGTCAATTCGACCTCCGGGTACTGTACTTGCCTTTATTGACAAGTACACGTCCTCTAACCTAACCTAACCTAATGAGCAATTAAGTTTTGCCTCTATTGGAAAACCCTTTTATATGTATGTATATGGTGCTCCAAAAATACTTACTGCTGGGACAAAATGTGCCATCCGTGCTATTCATTTTACAACAATCGGATATTGCCAACCAGTCAATATAATCATCGATCCAAGAAGATGCTGGTCGTGCCAAATAAGTGCTGAAAAAATATAAAATTTACAATATAACGGTAAAATATTAATCTAAAGTGTTACGTACATTTCCGGATAACGCGACTGAGTATACAGTTGCACGGCCAGTGAATCATTATTACATTCCACACCACCACAGATAACATTCTGATGTGAACGATTGGTATAGTCAAGACCCGGTTTAAGAACCCAATAAACAGGAGCCCCCATCGATAGCAAGTCGTTCATATAACGGAAATATTTAATGACATGAGAATCCTTAGGCATAGACATCTCCTGATCCAAACCCAATTCCAAATTGGGTGTAACCGTTAAAGATAAGGAGGTGACGACAAAGAACACCAAAGAAACAATTATTTTCATGGGTCTAGATAAAGAGAAGGAGGGAGGAAGAGAAGTATTCCATTAAGGCGTTCTTTTTTAAAACATTTGATTGACTCACTTGGATAATACGAAGGGAGCATAGAATTTCGTAAATAGTTTCTCTAAGACACTGACGCTGTGATCCATTTCCGGTTTTTTATTGGTCTTGCAGCAGCAGAACAAATCCAAACGTCCCGATTCATAACGTCTCTCATCCAAAGCCATTAAAGCCACAAACGCTGTAATTTGGAATAGGAAATCAAAGAATATGGCCACCGCTGCGTACATAGCAAACGTTTTAACAGCAGGCATATCCGAAATGGCGCCAATGGCAAAACAGGCAATTTCCGAAGCCGCTGTTTGTAATATGGAAGGCCCTACTTGGCCAATGGCCTCTCCTATGGCTTCTGCTACGGTGTTGAATTGTTGTCGTTCCAAGCGATGATAGGTGTGAACCATTATGAATATATTATCTACACCCACAGCCAATACTAAAAATGGTATCACCTCTATGGCTAACATAGTGGTGACCACATTTAAATAGCCCCAGAATCCCAGACTGCAGCCCACTGAGGCCAATACTATAATAATACCGCCTACGGCCAACATGATTTTGGATTCGCGGAAAAAACCCAAACAACTGCGTACTTTACCCAAAGCAATGGCCACATAGACAAACATCACCAGATAACTTATGACCACAGTAAGGAATTCACCTTCCGACAGTTCTACTATGGCATCTTGTATAGAACGTTCCGCTGAATAGGCTATGTCCAGCTTGTCATTCGTATAGTTTTTCATATACTCAACAAAACGTTTCTCCCATTCCAAGTTCGGTTCTAAGAGAGTCTCATCATTTTGATTTTTACCCAAAAAGGTTATAACCAATCCTGTGGCCAATAAATAGTTGGGGTCTTCATTAGCTTCTACCTTGGCCATACCACCCACCGCAATGCCGGGTTCTATAGGACCACCAAAGGCACCAAAACATTTCTCTAACATGGGTACACTGAAAAAAAATTTAAAAGAAAACCGATTTAGTTTGCAAAAGAAGTTTCGTTTTAATCTCATACACACCGTAAACACTCGTCCAAGTGATTCAAATAGTTGATGGTAAGGCCAGCGTCTTCATATTCGACTTCGAATAGTTCCAAATCATTTTGGAAATACCCGTATATCGATTGGACCACACAACTTTTAACAGTGCCCACTTCGCCGGGATACAAAACTGGAGCATAGCATAGCTTGTCTAAACCTATGCCGTCTTCCATGCCTATGGCTTCAATGGTCTCTTGCAGTTTAAAGACTTCCAATAGAAAACTCTTCTCAAAGGCTGGACCAAATTCAATTACACCATCACTGGTTTCATGGGTAAACTACAAACAGAAGCTTATAATGGTTGAAGTTTTCTTTTGTTACACAGTGTACTTACGGTTGATTTATTGGTGGGCTTAATAAACAATTGATTGGTTCTGTAGAAGGGTCCAAAATGTAAATCAAAATATTCCTTCTCCTGACGCGTACGAGTTCCCTCGCCGGCCCATAATTGCACCGGATCGGTGGTAACCTCCATGTACATAATGCCATAAGCCAAGCCGCCTATAACCCAAGAGCAGATGGCCAATATTAAAACCGGATGCTTGGCACAAAAAGCACCCCAACTACGAAAGCCTTTATAAAGCAAACGATCAGCACATGCGAAACCAGCAAAGCAGCCGGAAATGTTTAATTTCGAACGGAATTTTTCAAAAACAAATATGGCCACCACAATGCCGACAAATACAGCAATACCGTAGAGGCCAACCAGGCGAAAAACATCTTCATGGGCCAAGGGAGTTTCACTTAGAGGACACGAGTCTACACAATCGATACAAGCACAGGCATAGGAATTCTCATAAGCCTGGGAACAGTTCAAGGGAAACAATTCTAAACGCTCTTCTTTGGATGTTTCATTGAGGAAGATATACTTGATGGGAAACGGTACATATTCATTGATCTCAACGTCACCCATAAAATTAAACCATTTACGATGATCACACGAGCGGGCATTATAGGGAGGACAAGCCAAATCCATGGCTGGTCTACCCGTCTGCGAATGTTGTATGCCCTTGCAGGTATCATAAATCTTTTCCGTAAAAGAATCTTCTACACGATAATCGATACGCTCCACATATGTTTCACCGGCACCATTCACATTATGATAAGGCGTTAAAAACAGGCTATGATTCTTAGCACAGGTCATCGAGCAAATGGGCAAGCCCATGTTCAATACACAAGTGGGACAACGTGAATAAACGCCATCCGCCTGGGTGATACCCTGATCCATGGAAATAATTTGTGCAGCATCACAGCATAATTCCAAAGGAGCTTTAAAGAGAAATACAGTTCAAATAGGACTTCCAAATACACATTAAAATTAGGGAGTTACCTTGACCATCTTCGCCTTTGTATTCCTTGTAAAAAGTTGGGCAACGTCTTTTGAAGATTGCCTCGGCTTCATCATTGTTTAAAGGCAATGCATCACCATCGTAGGGCTTATTTTTCCAATGTGGTCCCTCCTGATGAGTTTGACCATACCATATGCATTTGGCGTTTGTGGAGGGTAACGAACTCAACGTTACGGTAAGAAAACTTATCAATAGTATCACAGTAGAACGTTTCATTATTAGCTCTGTAAAGAGAGGAAATGTAAGGATAAGTATTGGACGGAGGGGATATTTTCATTAGGTCACAGTTCAAGGCCTAAAAAAGCCTATAATTTTAGTTACAATTCCTTTGGCGGCTCCTTAGTAAGGGAAATAAATGCTAGACGTCTATTTAATAACTTTTAGGGGGACTCTAACGGCTTCAAACCGGTGGAAATTACAAAGAGAAATATGGAAGACTCGTAAAATCCTATTCTCTGTTTTCCAGATGCCATATCGGAATGAAATCTTAAAATCAATGGCACACTTTGTCATTAGGGTCACCTAATAGGGACTTTGACAGCTGATAACCTTTGACAGTTGATAACAGCCGCCTTGTTGAAGCTACATCTGTCAAATTAGTTGTCATTTATTTAGTCATTTTCGTTAAATCGCCATGGAGGACCATAGACATAGACGTGAGTTCCCTGATTGGGTTCTGGGACACTGATAACTGATTTTCATCGAAAAATCATCTTCGTAAACTGATCACGGATAATAATATGTTCAGATATGCACTTTTATTGAGTCAATATTCGGTTTATTGAGTACAATATTTTAAGTGTTTAGACATAATAATATACGCAATTCAGCTGCTTATTCAACATTCATTTGACAGCTGGTTGTTTCAACAACATTGTTTTTTGTCGTTGTTGACATTTGAGTTGTCAAATGCTGCATTTTAAGTTTTACTCAATATTATAACAATTTGCGCATTTATTGCGCAATAATTAATTTAAACTTTACATGAAATATTGAACTCAATAATGGCGTTTATTGCGATTTACGCAATAAAGGTGCATATCTGTACACCGTATAAGATCAAACGTGGAACTGCCGCAGTGTTAAACAATGGCTTAAATGCGCCCAAAGGAAAAACCCATAGTATCTGGGAAAACTTGTAGTACGAAAAGCAGAAAAATTGAAGAAAATAGAGGAATAGGTTATAAGCATCTGTCTTGGTTTTGGAATATAAGGCAATGGAATGCTGCATCGTCTCTTGGCATAGGATACAGATGGCACTTATTTTCCGATGTTTCAAAACAATTTGAAACACGATTGTATACAAAGAAAAATATACACGAAGTCACCGTAGTCCAGTAGGTTCAAATCCCAGGTCAGACATCTCCAACAAAACGAAAATAAATATTTCTGGCAAAAACTCTGCGAATGAAATAAAATTGCCATGGGAAGCTTCTCAAAAATCCAAAAATCTGTCGTTCGGAATTGACCTTTTAACTGTAGGTCCCGTCACTCATTTATAAAATTAACACACACAACATGAGTGGTGTTAGAAGCTAGGTCGTAATCCTAACTGAAGGGTTGTAATAACCAATTATGCATGTAAGTATGTTTGAAATCGAATAATGGGTAACCCTTTGAGAATGGGTAGGTACCCACCACAAGAAGAATCACTTAGAGGTCACTACATCACATAAGATGATCATGGCAAGTATTTTGGGGACGGGTAAAGATCACATTCGCTGTATAATACAAGATCCAGCAGGAGGACAAAGACCAAGTACTTTGCATTCTGCATTCCATTACATTTCTCGGCAAGGGTACTCCCTAGTATGCGGCCGTCAGTAGCTTGTAACCAAAACTAAACTAAGAGACGATTAAGGTTTGGAAAACCCGCAAGTAATGCGTTTTTCATTTACATTTCTTTACATAATTTTCTTAAATTTGCAGGGCCCGATTAATATCGTAGTCTAGTAGGTAGAGTGTTGCCCTATTAGACGTGAGGCCTTGCTTCAAACTCTATGTCAGACAAATCGAAATATGAATAAATATTACTTCGGCAGATTTCTCGCAAATACTCTGAAAAGCTTTTCAAAAATCTATCGTTCGGAGTCGATTTCAAATTGTAGGTCCCCGTCACTCTTGTATAAAATTAACACTTACAACATAAGTGATGTGAGAAACTAGGCCGTAATCCTAACTCGATGCTTGTAATTACTAATTAATTAAGTAAGTTCACACTGATAGCTTGCAGGTATTTATTTATGCGCCTAAAAATGTCGGCCCAGAATCTACTATTTTTGTCCAATATAAGCAGTGTAAGAAGCTAGGTCGTAAGAACCAATATTGAAATATAATTCCACAGATTTGTAAACTTTAATTCAATATTATTTGCAAGTTTTCGGAATTTCTATTTTCGGAAGGTCTTTAGCAAATTTTAGTTTCGATATTCTTTTAGATTGCTTTCCTATATCGAGGAGATATTGGCAATTTAATGCTTGGATTTGAACTTGACTTCCTAATATTAAGGATTTAAATTCTATTTATTTATGTTTTTTTTTCTTTCTCTTTCTATTCTAAAATCTTATAGGATATCCTTATTCATTTTTTAATTAATTAATGCATAGTGGTGAATATTTAACCGCATGGTGTGGTGAGTTTCTTTTTTTTTTTTTTGAATTGGATTTGATTAGATTTATAAGGCGATAATCTTTTATTCACGATAATTTTATTTTTTTGGGGTTTTTTTCAAATCGATTAATGATTAATCATTAAAAATATTGTAAAAATTTTCAAATTCTTAGAAAGCATACCAGGCATTTTGTTGTACGTTTTTATTGCTTATTTATATATTTAATTAAATAATTATTTATTTATTGTTTTTAATTTTGTTATCCTTTTAATGCATTGTAAATTAGAATATAATGGAGTTTTAATAAATTAACACAGATTTTCTTAATTTTTGATACACTTTTTCACGAGATTACCGGTGTATATTAAACGACCAACGGTCCGCTACAAACTGAATAGTAAAATTGATTAACTAACTAACTTATTGGCAATAATTTGCCGCAGTCACTGATATGCAGAGTGTATGTATGTACATATATCAGGAATTTTTGGATTTTTGATAAGATTTCAGTTAAATTGCTTGTACAATACCATACAAGATGATAAAGTGATTATTAACACCTGCAGAAATAGAATTTTATTTTCATTTCTACTATTACTATGTATTATTATTCATTGTATTTCTATTATTAAATCATATCATAACAATTAGTTATTAAAGCCTATCCAAAAAAGAAATCATTTATTGATTATCTTGATCCCATACGCCATAGATTTATAAAAAAAAAGAATCAAAAAAGGATTTCGATTTTCGTCTCTGAAGTCCTAACCCCAGACTAAATTATTAGAATCGTATTTAATCTTTTAAACCAAAGAAAATAATGTATAAAGAATGTGCATTTTAACATAATTTGGAATATTTTTCAAAAATATTTCAGGACGCGGGGGGAAAGATAGAAGGGAAGGATACAGAAACCAAGAGCGTAACAATGCGTTGTTCTCATCGTGCGTTTTTGTTGTTTGACAACTTTTTTATTTATTTTTCTGGTGTTAAAACAGACGTCGGCACCAAACGTCCCTCAGGGGAAGAACATCTTCGGCTTTTTACACACATAGGACACGAACATCAAGACTGTTCGTTAAAAAGAGCGTAAAAATCTTATCAGCTTTTAAAGAAGAACGTTCATGTCGCTTTTTTTAGACTTCAATTATACACCCAAAGAAATATCGCAGTAGTATTCACTAATATCAATGAGAAATGATTTCGATTTTTGGAAGAATACTTGCCAAGTTAAATACGGTGTCTTTAGGGATTTAGTGCAGTACAATTTTTCTATATTTTCCGATCACATATACATATCATTGGGTTAATAAGTAGACTTGAAATTATTACTAACAATTTTCCTCTAGGTTAACACATGCCTATGGTTATGGATTAGTGAGTGAGAGAGAGAAAATATGTTGAGAGAATTTATTTATTTACAGCCATATAAAAGTGTTAGTAATATATGTAAAGCTGTCTATCTTTGGCTTAATAATTTTGGATAAATAAAAATAAAATAAAACATCGATTTTATTATTAAAAGAACATAAAGCTATCCATCTTTGGCTTAAAAATTAGGCCATGTTTTTTAGATAAATAAAAATAAAAAGAATAAAAAAACCCTTTTTTATTAAAAGAAAAAAACGAGCATTCCAAAGCATTTAAAAAAAATTATGCTATGGGACAATAATCCATAACCTCTCCCCTCATCCAGAAATGATTTTTAAAAAAGATTTTGGTGAGAGCGGGTCGTAATGTTACGACCCGCCATAAGAAATTTTACTTCTACATGATGCGTATTCTTTATTTCCATATTCTTTGCTTAAACCCTTATTCCTCTCTATATGCCTGTATTGTCTTTCCAACAGGTGTTCATTTTCATTTTCTTTCATTTTGTCTTACAATCTTACAATCTTATTTACTTTTATTTTTTAATTTTTTGATAAGCATTTCACACCTGTTCGATTTATTCCTATACTTTTATTAACCGATTTGAAAACTCATCGCCCTCAGTGCAATATAATTTGATTGATAAGACGAATTATTCTTCAAACTGTAATCCAATAGCTGAAACAATGTAGTTTACAGTTTTCTTGATAATTATTATTAATTTTTATCTCGTTAAAATGTCTTAAAAATTAAAAAAACCGCAAAAAAAAATTGTTTATAACTTTATGACTCTAAACATAGACGTCATATACGGTGACCTCTATATACAGTATTTGGATTTGGTTCGATTTATTGGAAAGAATATTAGATCTGTTGTATTCTTTCATCAGTAATCAAATAATTTCGAGATAACTGATAAGGACTTTTAAAACTACTTTTGAAATCCCCTTGAGATTTTCAATAATATCAACACACCCGAGTATATATTTTTAAATATCGCTGTGTATTTTAAATAGTTTCCTAAATTTTTGTCGTTACATACCATTTGCCGCGAGTATCATACGATTAATTTTTGATAAATAGTGCTTAATCCGGCTCATTGTTTTCCTATACTCCTGTCTAGGCCTTTAAAACTTTGGAATTATATAGGTGAAGACGGTCGGTCAGCAAACTTTCTGGTTCCATTCGAATCCATTAACCAGTAACGTTCAAAATGTCTGCAAACCAAGGGAATTCAAATATTATTTTTGTATAGTGTCTCCACATTCAAACCATTTCGAACCCTATACCTATCATGAACACCCGACTATGATCGAATGCAGCCCAAAAATATCATTCAAACTTCATTGTTTCCAGAGATAAATCATATATCAGAACGACTATCCTTTTAACACTGTTCCCTTTTTGCACTTTGTTACACGTTGTGAATGTGTTTTTAAGGCAACACTTTTTGTCCGACACCAGCCGTAAATATTGAAAGGTGTCACGTTCATTATTTCCATTGTGCCCTTTTTATCTATGCATTGTTCAGTTCCATAACTTGTGAGCTCACAAAACTATAACAAGGGACTGAAACAATCTTTAATTGAGGAGAAGTTTCCATCAATAAAATTAATTTCAATAGATACGGGAAAAAGATCCGAGTTTAGAGGGCCCATATGCGAACACTAGAACCAAGTTCCCGGAACTTCAACCATGTCTATGTCATTGTGTCTCACCAGGTCTTTTCTCCCGCTTGCCAAGACTGGAAAATTGTATGCTGTTACATCATGGTTATTTTTTTACTATAGTAAGAAGCACTGCGCTGTCTCAACGTGTGTATTCATCTTCTTGTCCCCTTTCCCTGTTTTCTTGAGGAGGAAATTGATTCGTAGTGAGAAATTCTAGAATAATAGTGTTACCCTTTATGCGAATTGTATGTCGTATAGATAGATAGATAGATAGCCATTGTCGTTGCATTGTGTGTTGCCGTGAAAAAGTATATCAATTTCTATTTTTTCATCGGAAACGCTTTCTGGCTTGTCTATGAATTTGGTTGTTCCTCTGCCAGCGGTCAGGGGCATCTGGGCGGATTCTTTTAAGGGGAATGATTAAAAATGGTATGTTTTTAGTTGTATGCGAACCTACGGTGCTGGACAGTATACTAATATTAATAAGGTTTTACATTATTACGGGGTTATATATAGCCTATCTCCTTAAAGAAGTTCCAATCATCATTTTGCTAATACTTTCCTGGAAATTGGTGGTTCCGGAGATTAACCTTGAAACATATATGTAAATATTATGAAATTAACACAAATAATATTATATTTTACTAAGTTCTTGGAAATAAACATTCTTTTAATTTTTAACAAAAAACTTAAATAATACTTAAAACTTTCTTTTAAATGGTCACGAATAAAAAACCGCTTTACAGAAAACATAACCATCTGGCAACACTTTATTTTATACACACTTGCTCTCTCAAATTCATGTGTGTCATATATTGTTGCGCATAATAGAACAATCTGGACAATATTTTACCCTTTAAATGAAAGGTCCAACAAAAGTTTGACCACAACTAAAGAATAAAAGAAACAGAAACAAAAAAAAAAACAAACATGGTAGCAGACATTTCCGTTTTCCGTTAAACAATGAAAAGCCTAGAAATCTGCAATAAAAAATTAAATTTTCATAAATTAATTTAAACATAACAAACAAACGAATTTTAATTATAAGACCAGCAGAAAATACCAGTTTATCAGCCCACATCTGTTTGAATTGCACTGTAAGCAAAGCAAGACAAAGAAAAGAAACAAACAAACCAACAAACTAACCAGCCAAGCAGGCTGTCAAATAGCCTGCCTGCCACCCAACACTGTTATTGTTGGTGTCGCTGCTTTGCCAATACATTCATATCTATGCGAACTTTAGCTAAAAATCATTCAGTATTTTCTCAGCATTTGACAATATCACTATTTAAGCGGACAAAGCACTGCTAAAGTTAAATTCTCTTTTTGTTCTTGTGAGTCTGTTAGTATACATGTGTGAGAGTGTCTTTTTTTATAAAGTATTTTGTATAAAACAAATATATTTAAAGAAAACAACATAAAAACCAAACAAATAGAAGATAATTGTTAAAAGTTTACAATAAAAAAGTGTATACAAAATAATATGAAGTAAAAAAGAAAAGTTTTTTAATACAAGAAACCATTTTACGAAATTGAAAAAAAAGAAACCAATTTCTTCCTTCAAAAAACGTAAAAAACCAGGAGAGTAAGAGAAAACACCAACTCAACAAATAAAAACAAAATTGGATAAAAACAATAAAAATAACCGCAACGCACACAAAATTAAAGCATTTGTTGTTGTATTATTTACACCTTAAATAAACATACCAATACCTACATACATATACATATATTTGCTATAATAAATACATAGTATTATACAAACACATTAATAAACCGACCAACAAGCAAAACAATTTTACTACGTAGCCCATATCATCAACAGCATAGACAACAACGACGACGACGACTGCGGCGATTTTCGTTTGTTACATTTTTTCTCCATTAATTGTTCGTTATTGTTGAAACGCAACAAACAGCAACAACAGCAACTAAACGCATAAATCTAAACAACACAATTGCTGTAAATACCAAAGTGTGTTTTGTGTAACAGTGTGTGAGAATTAAAGGTGCTAGCTGTACTATTTAGTGGGTCCATGCAGCAATCAGTCTGTCATTAAATTGGAATTTTTCCTTAACAAATAAAAATAAAAAAAAAAATACTCGTTCTCTTTGTAGAGAGAGAGACTGATAGTAAATACAACTATAAATAACAAGTAAACATCTTTATTGTTTGTGTATCGAGTGCGTAATTTGGTGTTTTATAAAAACAAAATAAGAGAAATATTCGAGAAGAAAAAAAAACAAATAAAGTGTGCAATTAAACGAGTGGTGTGCGAGTGCAAGTTAAAGTATAATCAAGTTTTGTATTTGAAACTGTGTAAGTGTGCGTGTGTGTGTTTATAAGTGCTGTTTTGCATATTAAACATATTTTGTGTGTCAATTTTTAATTGCAATTTTGAGTAATGCAAAGTTACGGTGATGCTCGCTTCAGAAGTTACGGCTTCGATAACGATATGGAAATGGAAACAGAATCGGAATCTCCAAATGCTGCAGCAGCTGGTGTAAAATCGAAATCAAGTAAGTTTTTAACAGATTTTCTTAATTATTTATTGAATTTTTCTCTACGTGTAATTAAAACGCAGTATGTCAGATGTACTTTTTTCCTTTTTGGAAGAATGACGACATAGTTTTGTATTCGTTTTGAAGTAATTCGCAGTCAAAACGAAGCACCCTTTTGTAATTTAGTTTATTCTATGTAACATGCCTAGTAATTCAACATTGTTAAAATGATTTCTTTGAGACGTTGGATAGAACAGATCTAAACTCATACAATTGCGAATAATTAGACCTAATATCTGCCGGGTTCATGTAGCTTAAGGTTCAATGTAAGTTCAATATCAGTCCCCATAGATTATGCTTAATCACAATTTTTTTTTTATTCTGTCAAAACGCTTTTTGGTGCGCCGTCATGCTTTTTATTTATTCCTTTGTCTTCCTTTAAGACACATATGAGTTCACAAAGAATATTTTGCGTATTCTTCTTATTCCTTTGTTCTTTTTCACTTTCATTAATAAAGATTTTCTTGCTAGGCTGGCAATTAATCTGCTATAGTAGGACCTAGGAAGGTCCTGTGCAATTGCTCAGGAAACAACGTCCTCTGGGCAATTAGCTTATTAAGTTCTACTCTGTATCAATAGGTGGCGCCATTATCTGACTTTCTTATATGTTTTTTGATGAAGTTATATCCACTTGAACTATGGGGGTTTTGGGTATGGGTTATGGGGAGAGGATTGAATTCCCTAAATTTTAAATAATTTTCAAACCATGATGGTTTTTAAATAAAATCGTATAAAATATGCGATTTTCGGAAAATTTAAAGTTATTTACAATGGGCCCAATGTGACTTGAGTGTATCCATTCGACTCTTTTAGATGGACAGCCCTAATCACCTACTTCGAACACATTCTGTTGAAATAACAATAAAAAAGTGAAGCAGAAGTCATATAGAAACGGTCCTCTAATTAACCAATAGAGTGGTTTTCTGCCCCAAAAAGGCACCGTCATCCTCTCCTATATACGGTCAAAATAGACTTCGAGGCACCAGGTTCAGACATGAGAGTTGTAATGCATTTTCGGGTGGATATTAATGGTGTAACTAGTAAAGACATCAGATAGAGTGAAGTATTTCTTTATATTTAACAAAGAATCGATTTCTACCGGGTAACGCAAAGGTCAACGAAACGATCAAAGGAATTACAATTGTCGATGTCTTTATGAATAATTTTATTACAAAAAATATTTATTTTTAATATTTTTGTATAACTAAAATTTAAATCTTAATAATAATTTAAAATTATAAAATGCTTTGCCAACTTTAAGTACAACATTCCATTACGAACTTTACTAATCATCATCATCATCATCATTATCATCATCATTATGTGTATTGTCCCATTTTCTCTTATGTTTTCAAATGCGCATAAAATATTCTGGCAAACATACCACGTGCAAAGGAATGACACACTCACACTCAAATTTCCTTACCAAATTTCAAATTGTATTTCCTCTCCCTAATCCTGCAGTTTTCTTTTGTTACTCATATCTGCTGCTGCGTTCGTTCTCATTTCTAATTGTTATCGATTATTACACTTTTGTATTCGTGTGTAAACATTTGCCAAATGCGAGTCCAACTTTAAGTTTTTTTCTTCTCGTTTTTACAATAATTTACTTGCGTTCTCTTATTTCATACTACATTGCAGAATTAGAGCACGATTTTTTTTCATTGTATTTGTATTTTTTATGGGTACTGTTTTATGTTCTCTTTACAAAAACAAAAAATAAATTCATGTGTAATATTAGTAGACAACATAAAATAGCAAACTCTGGTTAATGAGTTTGTAACCCAGCAAAAAATTTAAAACATCTTTGAAAGAAGAGTAATTGAATTTTTTTGAAATTTTATTAAAGAAATAACGAAGTAGGTATAATACAGAAATTAAATTATTAAATAAAATATTAAATATTTACATATTATAATTTTATAATTATTTTTATTGAAATATAAAGCTCAGTATGCTAATCGTGGTAATTTGATGCATGAATAAATGTTTTTTTTGTTATATTTTTCAAAATTTAATACAAATGTTTAAAATAATATTTAAATTTACACCCATACACATACATATGTATGTATGCATGTAACTGGTTCTAAAATTTGCTGATATATAGACGGCGGCAGTAGTTTGAAAAAAATTTCCTTGATGAAGACATGGCCTTTATGTAATTCAATATTTTAGTTGCCAAAGCCAAGTTCTTACCCTGGGAGAGTTTGCGGCTTTGTTTCCGTCTTTCAAATATTAGCTGCCGTTCAATTGGTAGGCCAGTGCCAATATCAAAACCGGTTAAACGAATTCTTAAAATAGTAATGGTTGAAGTGCTCGTTGTCCCATAAGTAGTGTATTGGCTAACTAAACGAGGTCCTTTATGCCTCCAGAGAATATAAAAAAAAATATTCGACGCCAAACTGTAAGTCCTCATAGATAAAATTAATGCCTCTGATCTGTAGATCCTATTAAAGTAGTTTTCAGGGAAGTTTTCCATTATTTCGCACAGTATCTCGGCAACTACTGGACGAGTAATAGCTTTCAAATGCTCCACTGCTAGGGGATTAGCCGCGTAGACAGGGTTTTTGGTCATCGCTAAACTATAAAATGTTTTTTTTTGGTAACATCTTATGAAAAAAATAAAATCGGTTGAGTTATGTCCCCCGTGAAGTCGCCGTGGTCTAGTAGGTAGTGTGCTGGCTTATTAGGCGTAAAGCCAGGGTTTGAGCCCCAGGTCAGACAACAAGACAAAATACAAAAGGTATTCCTTCGGCGACTTCCTCTCAGCAGATTTTTGGCAAAAACTCTGCGGGTAAATAAAATTGCCATGAAAAGCTTCTCAAAAATATGTGGTTCGGAGTCGACTTTAAACTGTAGGTCCCACCGCTCGTGTATAAAATTAAGACACACAACATAAGTGGTGTGAGAAACTAGGACCTTGTACAATGAGTCAATTCGACCTCCGGGTACTGTACTTGTCTTAATTGACAAGTACACGTCCTCTAACCTAACCTATGCCACCCGTGGCCCCAACTTGTTAAAACTATATATCGTCTAGTTCACAATCTTCATTTGCAGACCAAAAAAAAAAACTCTGTCATCAAACGACCATAGTGCTCTGAACTGACAATTTTCGAAAAATGCGTTAGAAGACTAACTATTCTAGTAATGCTTTAGGGTTGTAATGTTTTTTCCACAAACACTTCTGGTTTCCCCAAGGCCCATATACGGATAAGTAATGATGATCATTGCTAAAGAAAATTTTATTCGAAAAATCAACATTGAAAGCCCTTTGCTCTAAAACGTAAACAGCATAACTGTGGCATAAATGTAAATGGTCAACTGGCTTTAAGTTCTAAGTGAGTTGGTTATTATATGTGCGCATTCAAATAGAAAATACGCCATAATGAGCCTCAAGACCAGTGGTGTTGTCGAGCCGGAACGTCGTTCCGGTACTTCCTTTTTGGACAGGAACGCGTTCCGGAACTAAAGACGATTTCTGATAACGAGAATTGGCTGACGTTTTGAAAAAAAAAAATTAAAAAGAATTGCTGATTTTTTTTTTTATTTTTATATGTATTTTTATAAACAAGGGTTTGAACCGAACCCGAGGGGAAATCTCCCTTCCCCCCGTCGTCATGGGACATGAGACCTAAAAAAAACGCCGCCGCCAGGATTATCATGGAAAATCACCCCCGTCGTTAAATTTCGGACATGAGACCGCACAGAGCGGCCGCCTACACAGGATCGGCCCTGTCTATGTAATTATATATACGCGTTCCGGTAAAAAAAAATTAGCGCAACCACTGCTCAAGACTATTTGCTGAAACTGTAGGATATCGACAAATTCGTATTATCCTCCACACTTTCTCTAACACAAGCAGTATTTTGCTCATTGCGATGACGTATAGGCTTGGCCACATCTGTAACGCTTGCAGTCTCATTAACCGTTCTCCGGTTGTTAAACGATTCATGTTCGTAAATGCCAAAGCTTTCACTAAATGTATGACCCTTAAGATGAAAGATGTTTGACAGCTGGCAGTTTTGTTAAAGCGATACTTTTGAAGCCACTAAGTGCATAACCCGTTGTTAAACATACACAATAAATAATAGAAAATATTTTCCTTAACACAAGTATGTTTGTTTACACATGTATGGAGTATATGTCCTATGTCACCTTTATTCTTTTAATGTTCTTGAACTGCTTCTATTTACAGAAAAATTTGTGAAATAAATATAAGAACACTAATACTAATCGATTGCATTCTATCGAAACTTCTATTTACACATTAAACTGTCAAACTTGTCACTTTGATTAGTTGTTCTTCTTCTTTTATTATCAACTCTATTGATTAGTGGAATTTTTTTGTATTTATTTAAGCCACCTTGTCTAAAATTATGCCTTAAACGAATGTGTTAAAAATAGCTTAAAAGAAGCGTAACCTACAATAATATTTCATAAACATTTGAAGCTTTTTCTGTAAATGGGCTTAACCCATATAACCACCCACCACTAACTAAGAAAGCTTCACGAAGTTTTTTTTTGTTTTTATTTTTTTAACCGACTAGACTTCGAGCGAAGTCGATACAATAAACGTTAACATTTACTTCTATTGTTGGTATTCGCGTTTGATGCCCGCACGACTACATTTTAGAATAATTTGCTTTGCGGTTGTTTTTATTTTTCTAATACACTAAGGCCTCGAATAGCATGGTTCTAATTTCAAGCAATCTAGGTTCGATTGCTCTTTGAGTTTCAATGGATTTGTTTGATCGCAGTAGGTTATTTTCAATATTTTATTGTCATTGATGATAAAAGGCCTTCAACATCGTGTGCAGAGTTAAACAGAATCAGTAAGTTGGCGGTTTTTTTTTATTATTACTTCTTCGGTTTGTGTTTGTTTCTGTAATGTTGCTTTAAGTTTCATTACCACAACAACCACCATCTTAGCATGTTCAAGGATGATAAGGTTGCCATCTGTCGCTGCCTACAAACAATGCAATCCTTGAAAGGCCTTCATCGTGCGCAGAGTAAAACAGAATCAGTAAGTTGGCGGTTTTTTTTTGTGTCACTATTTATTCGGTTTGTGTTTGTTTCCGTTAACATTGTTTTAAGTTCCATTACCACAACAACCACCATCTTAGCATGTTCTAGGATGATAAGGTTGCCATCTGTCGCTGCCTACAAACAATGCAATCCTTGAAAGTGAGGAATTTTGCTCATTAAGTTCTACTATTTTCGTTCCTACTACTAAACATGAAATTAATTTTCACTTTTTAAATGTTTTTCATTTTTAATTCAAATAATAATACCAATACCGTTAAAGGACAACCGTGCAAATCGAGCCCTCAGTGTACTTAGTAGTAGCACCCAATGAGAAATACAAAAACAAAATGCAAACACGAAAGACAATAGAAAAAAATAAATTATAAAATAAGTACGAAATGTATGTCTGTCCTGCATGTTTAAATAATAAATTATCGTGTGGTGTTTTTGTTGCTATTGTTGTTGTTGAAATATGCGATTATTTCTCTTTATTTTTATAATTGTTGTTGTTTTTGTATTTGCTTTTATAAATATTACCGAAATGGATAAGCAAACCGGTGTAATTGGTTTGGCATTTGATTGGCAACGCCATTAGAAGAAACATTTCGTTGAAATAAATCGATAGCTTGTAATTCATAATTTAATTTGTAAAGGAAAAAAATATTGTAATGGGGAAGACATTTTAATAACCAATGAAAATGAAGAAAAATATTCACTTATATACGATTTCATTTGAATAAAAGTGTGACTACTAACGAAAGTTTAATTGTGAAAGGTATCTGAAGATGGTACAAATTGTAGATGCCGATAAATAAAGGCCTTAATTAGATAGGGTGCTGTCCCTTCTCTATTAAAGGGAAACAAAATTAGGAAAATTCTTTACAGACTTCATTCGACTGAATTTGATTAATAAGAACTTTTTAGTGGGCGTAATCGGTAATGTGGTCGTCATAGTCAGGTAGATATGTGTTTGGTGCGTTATTAGATAAGAGCTACTTCTTCAAACCTTAATTCTGGCATCTTGAAGAAAAATTAAAAACTGTAGCCCTTGGCAAAAGCTCTGAGAAATGATGAAAATGATTAGGATAATAAACATCTGAGAACTTTGAATCTTATAGAGATTTTATTACACAAAATTTCTGTGTTATTTCGGACATATTGAATCAAAATATTTCAATTCGATCTAATCGACGATAACATATAGCTATAGCTAGGCAATAATTTAAGTGTTATCTTATGTGTCACTAACCCATCAACATTTGTCATTCGTTCATCCGCCGTAGTCTAGTAGGTAGTGTGTTGGCTTATTAGACGTAAGACCACGATTCAAACTCCAGGTCAGACATCAAAACGAAATATGAAAAAATATTTCTTTGGCAACTTCCTCTCAGCAGATTTCTGGCAAAAACTCAGAGCGAAATAAAATTGCCATGAAAAGTTTCTCAAAAATCTGTCGTTCGGAGTCGACTTTAAACTGTAGGTCCCACCGCTCATGTATTAACACACATAACATGTCTGGTGTGAGTATCTTGGCCGTAATCCTGACTAAAGGGTTGTAATCGCCAATTATGTGTGTATTGCTTGAGCATAGGGCACATACTTTGGAGATTAGCTGGGAATACATTTAAATACCAATTTAAATAAACTATTGAGGCAGAAGTAGGCCACCTCTGGAAAAAATAGTGTGTATTTCCGCTTGGAAGACTTAATTTTAAGGCTGAATAACTCAAAGGCTACTGCCCCTACATTTTTATGGTCTTCCAACTAGAGCTTCCGAAGTTTCGACGGTTAATAACGGCCATCTTGTTGAAGCTACATCTTGTAAATTAAATGCTTTATTTCATCAATACTGGTGTTTTATTCGGCCCTAATTTTCATCGACAAATTATCTTCAGCGATTATTCTCTTTTTCTGGATGAATGGCTACGTAATCATATGATATTGAAGACTCTGGGACGATATCAATCCATATGAGATACAAGAATGTACAATGCATGACGATAAAGGCATTGTCTAAAGAGGCCTGGCGGCGTCATCGATCCAATTTCTTTGAGAATGACATTGGCCAGACTATCACTACCAGCGGCGTCTACAGTAGGTTGATGATTACGAACCTCTTTTGTCTTAAAGTGGATGATCTGGGCATCGACGGTAGTTTGAAAAGGACGACATTGGGTGCCACATACAGCTTATGGCATATCAGGTTTTCCAAGCATGACTATCACTTGGAGACGATGTGAACTGCGCACCGAGATCGTGCGTAACCCTGTTAGACTTGTTCTTATAAGGTTTTTCTTAAGGTGTAGATGTATGCGAATGTGCCACAAACCACAGCGGTCTTTAAAGTCAACATAAAGCCCCTGTTAGCGAGATGTCAACGGAACGATAGTTCTTTTTTAGCATATGCAGAGGAATATTAATCGAAATTACATTACGGTTCGGTAATCGCGCCTTACGTTCCGTGGACGTTTGGCTAACCGGGGCTTAACCCATTCTATCGGAAAAATTAAACATTTCAGCCATTTTATAGTTGCGCAGTAATCAGTAGGTTATTACATAGTCGCTGAAGGTCACTTCTAACATTCTTTATGTACTAATTTAAGTGTTAGAAACAAATGACTTTAGGGTGCATTTTAGATCGACCCCCCCAAAAACATTGTATGTGTATAATACAATTTTTTTTCCTTTTTTCATTTATTTGTTTTTGTTATTAGTATAGTTAAGCTAAAGCTAAAGGAGAATAAAAATATATGAAATAAAAACCAACAACAACAACTACAACAATAAAAACAATAACAACAAGAAAAAAGTTCATTATTCTCAGCGGCATTATTTTGATTTTGTACTACAAATTCAGTTCTACTTCGTGAAGCAGATAAATCAGATTGTCAAACGATAAAAATTCTTAGTTTTTTTCACTTTTTTTTTTCTTAAAAAAAAACAATTCTAATAATAATAAGAAAATAAGAAAATATTTCATGTAAATTAATGGCACATAGTCGGCAGTGTTTATGAATTTTTTTTTGTTAGTTTTTTTTGAATGTGATTTACGAAACAATTTTTGCAGCAGCACAAGCACAAGCAAACAAAGTTCCTAATTTAACAAAAAAAAATTAATTCTGCTTATAAAGTGATACAAATTAAGATTAAAGAAAAAATAATTACAAAAAACGGTATAAACGGTATAAGAATTTTATTTTTTTGTTTTTTTCTTTCGTTGTTCCTAAAACATTTTTTACAAAGTGATTATTATGCAATACCGAGGCGTTGATTGAGTAAAGAAAAGTTACAAAACGATGAAAAATGAAAAAAATAAAACAACAAAAATTACACGTACACAGTTATAGCACAAGCAACAACAAAAACAACAACAACAACGAGTGATAATAATAATTATAATAAATTTATTAAAAAAGAAAATCATTGTAAATACAACACACAATGACGTTGTTGACAGCTGTCTAAATAATGTTGTTAAACTTTGTGTTCTGTTGTTGTTGTGTGTCGTTGTACTTTTTCTTTTGAATACGAAGAAAAGAGGAAAAATGTTAAATGCAATCATAATTTATTTATTTCTTTTTGTTGTTGAATTCAAAAACATTTTCACTTTAAAAGCCTATTCATTGTATTATCAGCACTGATGTATGTATATGAATATGAATACGAATGCGAATGTTAAAAAAAAAATTTATTTTTTTTTTATTTTGATTTAATTTTTGTTTACTTTCTTCTTTGCCAATTTATCTACTCTACACGAACAAAGACAGACAGACAAACATTAATAATAAAAATAATAATAATTTTTATTTATAAATAAATAAAATTTTCATCAATAACAAAATAAAATATAATGAAATGACATTAAATGCGTTGTACAATTTAAGAAGAAAAAGAACCCCAAAATCGTTTAAATGACTCGCGACAAACAAACAAACAAAGTAGGCAACATCGACGACTGTTTGTTAATTAATGCGCCGGTTGTACACGAACAATAAAATTAATAATGTATTCTAATAAATTTGTTTACATTTTCATTTAAACTAGCTTTAGTGGCCGTCATAGTTTATTTATTTTTTAATATGCAATTCAGCAAAAATAAAAATCGTTTAGGTATTTGAATTTCTATAGATTTGTAAAGAGAAATTGCCTTTCCCTACTTAGTATATATCTGTACCTGTAAAGCCTGCAAAGAGCATAGACCGGCTCAAGATTTCTCCAAAGTTCTCTATCTGATTTATAATCTTTAACTGCATTCCAACGCAGTTGTAAGCTGCGTAGATCGATTCAATTTGTCGTTTCCATGTGTGCAATGTATGCATACATAATTGGTCATTACTACCCTTCAGCCAGAATTACGACCTGGCTTCTCACATCTGGCGTTTTATATGAGTGGCAGGCCCTATAGTTTAAAGTCGACTCTGATTTTTGTGAAACTTTTCATGGCAATTTTATTTACACTCAGAGCCATCCTTACAACTTGCCGTTAAAGTTGGGTTTAGTTAAAGGTACCTTTAGCTAAAGGGAACTGTAAAGTTACCTTTAACTTATTTTTGTTATTACAACTTACAGATAAAATATGGCAATGCCGGAGCAATGTCGATGCTCAATTATACATGTTTTTTTTACGAAGTGGCAACGAGGGGCTTCGCTTTTTTTATTGTAAATGATCATTTTGTTCAAATTTGAAGTTGCCATATTGAAAATAATATATAATATGGCAAGTTCAATCAATAACTAACCTTTAAAAGTTACTGGCAGGATGATCCTCCCTTTAGCTTAACGCTCACTTCTATCTTATTGGGTACTGATAATAATGAACAACAATTTATCTTCTCGTTAAAATCCTCCCTTTAGTTAACGGCAAGTTGTAATAGTGGCCCTCAGAGTTTTTTTTGCCAGAATTCTGTTGAGAGGAAGTTGTCGAAGAAATATTAAAATTTCGTTTTTTTGGAGATGTCTGATTTGGGCTTTGAACCGTGTCCTCACCTCTAATGAGCCAACACACTACCTTCTAGACTACGGCGACTTCGTGTGGAATGACATTTTCTATATGTCGACTGCTTTGCAGATTCTTGTCCGTAGCATTGTGCGTCAACTGCATTGCATCGATAAAATATCGATGTTTGCCTTTAATATCCAGCACTAGCTGCTTGGGTCCTACAGGTCCAAAATGTAGGTTATACATGCGAGCTAAATATTTAAAACTTCGTTCTTCTTGATATATGGAAAGAGTTTTACAGTCGCCGTATATAAGCACTTTCAAAAATGTTTGCAGCACAGTGCTCATGAGCGGGAAATTCTTATATTGAATTCTCGCACCTGAGAGCACTCAAGCTGTTTGTCTAACTGACAGTAATAGTTTCGTATTCGATGGAATGCCGGCTGGTCGGAAAGGGCTTTCTTTGATCATCTGCTATAGCTCGGTGTGGTGAGCAAAGTTGTAGCTGTTGGGCCACGGTGGCATTTTGGGATCACTGCGAATAAATAGCTGAAGGAAATAGAACTGCTGTAGACTTTATAGACATAGTGACGAGCCCTATTCTAGCATTAATTGGGCAGAAAATCAGGACGTTGACTTGCCCGAGATATACAACAGGTCAGGTTAGTAGAAGAAGAAGCGCCTTTACGAAAGGCGAACATTGCGAGATTGTAGGTTTTTTGTCAGGTATCAACTATCTGAGATTGTATTGCCTCAGTTTCATTGCACTGTCCAATTTTTTTACTACTTTTTCCAATAAATCCACCGTATGGCGTTAATGGTGAATAAAGGCTTCCAATGGCTCAATAAATCCGGAAACGTTTAATAACACTGACGAGGGAGCTAGAGAACAGGATAAATTTTGCAAAGAAAGTTGTCACAAAGCGGATGTATAGGAAAAGTAAATTTAAAATACAATTTTTCGCGTTTAAATGCGGTTAATACTTAAAAGCGGGGTACATACATATGTATATCGAAACAGTTTCAGTACATTTTAAAGCAAAAATCAAGATTGCCTAAGTTTGAGTGCTACCAAGCGAAGATTTGTTATTTCGGGAACGCTTATATCCGAGAAATACTGCATTTCTTTGGCGATCTCCTCACAGCAGATTCCGAATGGTTTCATCCGCAGCTCCGGGTGGATCAAACCCACCAATGACGGATCATAATAAGGGTGGCACAATGGGCATAGGGGCCTCCGAGTGAACTTGCCTGTGAATGGCAAGCTGCCCGCTAGCCTAACCTACGCTAAGCAGATTTCTGGCAAAAACTCTGAGAATAAATTACATTGCCATGCCTTTGCTTCTCAAAAGTCTGTTGTTCCGAGTCGATTTTAAACTGTAGGTCTCGTCAATCAGGTATAGATTAACACACTCAACATGGGAGGTGTTATAACTTCTTACTTACTCACTTAATTCGCCATCTGCTTCTTGCGCGCCTACGCCAGTTGGTCACACCAATCGATGACAGGGTTTCCTCGATTTGGCCCTTCCAACGGATACAAGGTCGTTCTCTTCGCCGACTTCCGCCGAGCCAGCACAGCCGCTGGATATTAATACGCTGCACAACGCCTATGTCGTTAAGGAGCTCATACAGCTCACTGTTGGATCGGATGCGGTAATCATCGCCAACTTGCACAGGACCGAAGATCTTACATAGGACTTTTCTCTCGAACACTCTCAAGCCTGCTGCATCAGTGCTTAATAGGATCCATGCCTCTGCGGGTAGGATAAGCGTCTTGTAGAGTGTTAGTTTTGTCGTACGAGAGAGGTCTCTGCTACTCAATTGCCTATTGAGACCATAGTAGCACTTTTTGGCAAGAGTGTTCCTGCGTTTGATCTTCAGACTGACACCATTTTTGGTGGTAACGGCGGAGCCAAGATGAATAAATTCCTTGACTGTATCAAAGGTATAGTTATCGGCCGCAATCTGAGAATCAATACGCCGCACATCTCTGCTTGTCGATAACATATACTTTGTTTTGTCCTCATTTACTGCCAGACCCATCTTAGTAGACTCCCGTTCAATAGCACTAAAGTCAGCAGTAACATCACGCTTCGTCCTCCCTATGATGTCAATGTCGTCAGCGTACGCAAGCAACTGGACACTTTTTTGAAAAATAGTGCCATTGCGATGCACTCCCGTCTTTCGCAGAACACTCTCCATGACGAAGTTGAAGAGGTCGCTTGATAAGGAATCGCCTTGTCTGAAACCTCGCACGGTATCAAAAGGTTCGGAGAGGTCCATTCCTGCCTTGACGGAGCTGCAGGAATTGCTGAACGTCATTCTGCATAGCCTTATCAGATTCGCACGTATACCGAGCTCAGCCATTGCGGCAAAAACACGATCCCTTATGAGGCTATTGAAGGCTGCCTTATAGTCGACAAAAAGATGGTGTGTGTCAACCAGTTTTTCGTGGGTCTTTTCCAGGATTTGGCGTATTGTGAAGAGTGGTGTTAGTGGGCTAGGTTGTAATTTAGACTAAAGAGCTTTAAAGACCAATTAAGTAAGCAAGAAAGTAAGTTCGTAGTTTGGTTTCTATTGGAAAACCCTTTTATATGTATATGGTGCTCCAAAAATACTTACTGCTGGGACAAAATGTGCCATCCGTGCTATTCATTTTACAACAATCGGATATTGCCAACCAGTCTATATAATCATCGATCCGAGAAGATGGTGGTCGAGCTAAATAAGTGCTGAAAATAGAAAAAAAAATTCGTAAAAATCGTAGAACGGAGAATTGTTATATCCGGGATGCTTTTATCCGGGAAATACTAAATTTCTTTGGCGATCTCCTCATAGCAGATTCCGAACAGTTTCATCCGGAGCTGGGGTGGTTCAAAACCACCAATGACGGATCATGATAAGGGGGCGTACCTCACGCTGGGTAGCACAATGGGCCAAATGGACCACCGAGTGAACTTGCTGTGCCTGTGATCGGCAAGCTACCCGCTAACCTAACCTACTCTCAGCAGATTTTTGGCAAAAGCTCTGAGAGTAAATAAAATTACCCTGAAAAGTTTCTCAAAAATCTGTCGTTCCGAGTCGACTTTAAACTGTAGGTCCCCGCCACTTATAAATAAAATTAGCACACACAACACAAGTGGTGTTAAAAACTAGGTCGTAATTTAGACTAAAGGGCTGTAAAGACCAATTATGTAAGTACTTAAGGAAGGGTTGTATATAATGAACACATTTTTTTTTTGTTAGATGCTGCATTCGATATAATAAATATCAAGAGAAAATTTACATTTTTTTACAATTAGAATTTCGTTTCACAGAATATAATTGGTTTTAATTCTGAATCATTGTGTTATTCCACATACATACCTTCATTGCAGTTTCATTGTGAAATTAAAGAATTTCATGACATTGTGCAACATTTTTCTTTTGTCCCTCTCTCTCTCTCTCTCTTATTTCAAAATTCAAATTAACTATAATGCAATAATAATAATTATTTTTTTTTGTAAATAATTTTGTTTTTAATTAAGCAATAAACAATAAGAAATGTTGTTATTAAATGATTAGTTTCAGTTGAATAAATTTATGAGGAAATCTGCCACGTTCTATTAATTATTAAGGAAATTTCATAGAATATTTTTTTTTTATTTATTTATTTCATATTTTTTTTTCTTATTTAAAATGGCATTAAGTTTAAATCAATTATTGATACAATTTTGTATTTCAATTTAGTGGCTTCGTAATCTTATTTATTTATTTATTATATACGACATAAGCATTCATACAATATTTAAAATAGATTATAATGCCAATAATTTTTTTCCTTCTTTTATTTGATTTATTAGCGCAATTTGTAGACGGATTTATTTGTTTATTAAATTTATACATTGACTTCTATATGAACTACTAGGTGGCGCAGAAGTAAACACATATTATGAATTTCCAAATGGATCAAATGTCAAAATGTCATAGTGCTCTTAGATTTTTGCTGTGAATAGGCATGCAATTAGGCCTCTAAAGAACGACGCGTCGCTTTCGATTTTCTCGTAGTTAATGCGCACTATTATAGCGAATAATTAGGCATTTTTATTACATTCACCCATTACTCAGTTAACGGTCTCTAGACATGCACAACTTTTTTGGAACATGGAAAACAAGTTTTAGCAAAAGATATTCTCACATATTAGCTATGTTTCGGTTTTTATAATCCGCTGCGGTAAAGCATATGAATGTCACGGCAGTCGTAGTCTAGTGTGTTGGCTTACTAGACGAAAGCTCTGAGTTTAAACCCCAGTCTTGACATCCCAACAGTTTTCTGGCAAAATCTCTGAGAGTAGTTAATTGCCATACATACATACATACATAATTGGTCATTACAATCCTTCAGTCAGGATTACGACCTAGTTTCTCACACCACTTATGTTGTGTGTATTAATTTTATGCATGAATGGTGTGACCTACAGCTTAAAGTCGTCTCCGAACGACAGAGTTTTTGAGAAACTTTTCATGGCAATTTTTATTTACTCTTATAGTTTTTGCCAGAAATCTGATGAGAGGAAGTCACCGAAGAAATACTTTTTGTATTTTGTTTTGATGTCTGGCCTGGGGCTCGAACCCTGGCTTTACGTCTAATAAGCCAGCACACTACCTACTAGACTACGGCGACTTCATTAATTGCCATAAAGAAAATTTTTCAAATTTGTTAGTCCTGCCATAGTCTAGTAGATAGTGAGTTGGCGTATTAGACGTAAGGCCACGACTCAAACCCCAGGTCACATATCAAAACGAAAATATGAAAAAAAATATTTCTTCGGCGGCTTCCTCTCAGCAGATTTCAGCCAAAAACGCTGAGAATAAATAACAAATTGCCATGAAAAGTTTCTCAAAAATCTGTCGTTCGGAGTTGACTTTAAACTGGAGGTTCCGCCACTAATGTATAAAATTAACACACGCAATCCTGAATGAAGGGTTGTAATGACCAATTGTGTTATGCATGTTAGTCCTTCCACTCATGGATTAAATGAACAAAGTAGGTTCCCAAAGTATTAAGTCTCGATATCAAAAGTCTTGGTGTGCTATCTTAGTGTGGAATTTATTCAATGTAGTGGACACCTTTCGTTGAATAGGTTTACAGGTTACAAATAGTGCAATATCTGCCAAAAACCACGCTGACAATCTTTACCTTTTAGAACTTAGCTAAGTATAGATGGCATTAGTATTGAGTGGAAGCTTTAGGAGTTATTTTAAAAACTGGCGTTCTATTTGCAATCTTTCAGCATTCAAGTAAAATATTGGGCCCTCATTGACTAACCATACTTTTTATATTTTTTAGAAAGTGTACATCATATTGATATTGAGAAGTAATAGTTGACATTCAAATTTTTCTCATCCTTTTTAGTAGCTTTCGCGTAACAAATGATGATCTTCAAGCAGTGCTTTATAGTCGTAAAGATAGCGCGTTTCAACATTCTTTCCCCTTGGGATTTATGTGAGTCTTGCCAACTGACTATTATAAAAGTGAGGCCGCGGTTCAAACCCCAGGTCAAACATCAAAACGAAAATTTAAAAATATTTCTTCGGCGACTTTCTCTCAACAGCTTCCTGGAAAACAGCCTGAGAGTAAATAAATTTTCCACGAAAAGTAGATCCAGCCACTCATGTATAAAATTAACGCACACAACATAAGTGGTGTGAGAAGCTAGGTCGTAATCCTGATTGAAGGGTTGTAATGACCTATTATGTATGTACATACATGTGTATGACTATCATAAACACAATCAATAGAATGACAAGATTTTGTTCTTGCATTTCTGTCATTAACATTATGGCCTTACTTTTACGCCACCTTGTGGTTTTTTGCCCCAGACTCGTCTTAAATAATAAAAACATTATTTAACGAACTGATAGTGTAAATATTAAAAATATTGTTTATTTTCTTCGTGATATTTTTAGATTTTGATTAGATTCCACTTATCAGACAAAAGTGCAAAAATGAAAAACAAAAATATTTGTTTACCCCAAATTCTAAGCTGATAGCAGCATGTACCTGTTTCTAGTTAAAGCCAGCAAAAAAGGGGGAAAATGCAGCGCCATCTAAAAACGGCGTTAGTTATTGACTGATATTTCAAAATTTCCTAGTGCCAGGAAGAATATATGAGCGAAAGCCTGAAAAACTGATAACGTTGAGCAGTCTGCTGCTAAGTAATAGTGGAAAATTTAGAATATTTTTGTATTTGAATGGAGAAACATTTGGTACTGTCATAATTCATAATTGGTCATTACAACCATTCAGTCTGGATTACGACCTAGTTTCTCACACCACTTATGTTGTGTGTGTTAATTTTATACATGAGTGGTGGGACCTACAGTTTAAAGTCGACTCCGAACGACAGATTTTTGAGATTTCATATTTTGATTTGATTTGATTTCATGGCAATTTTACTTACTCTCAGAGTTTTTGCCAGAAATCTGGGGAGAGGAAGTCGCCGAAGAAATACTTTTTGTATTTTGTCTTGATGTCTGGCGTGGGGCTCGAAACCTGGCTTTTTACGTCTAATAAGCCAACACACTACCTACTAGACTACGGCGACTGCCAACTGTATTATTTTTTTATCATACATATCATACTTTATCAAACGAAATATTAAAAGAAATATTGCTTTGGCGACTTCCTCTCAAAGCAAATAATATTGCCATGAAAAGTTTCTCAAAAACCTGTCGTTCGGAGTCGACTTTAAAGCGTAGGTCCCGCCACTTATGTATAAAATTAACACAAGCAACATAAGTGGTGTGGGAAACTGGATCGTAGTTCTGACTAAAGTATTGTAATCACCAATTATGTTATGTTATCGTACTTTATCATAAAAGAGGGTAAATCATCCTCTTCAGATCGTTTTCATATCGAAAAATTTCCAAGCAATATTTTCTCAATTCCAAAACTTGGTGTAAACTACTGATAAGGTCTTATTAAAGACCCATTGGGCCAGAGTTTGTATATAGTATACCTGCCGCACGTTCTATTTTTAACACAATATCGATCATATGCTCCAAACATTGCTTTTTCGTCTAATTCTCTTAATTTCTCACAATCATTTAAGGAGTATTTGAGAAAATATTGCACTTAGGAACTTCTGGGATACACTGCGTTTCACTTGAATAGCACAACTTATACATTGAAATTCTCCCCCCTATATCTTTGTAAGAAATAAAAATATCGGACAGATTTTGGATTGCATTTGTAGTGTTTTTTTTATAGCTTTTATTATAAAATAAAAATATTTCGATTTATTAAATTGGTTTTAAAGCACCACATAAGAAAGAAAAATTCTCAAAAAATAACGAGCAAATTCCGTTTCACTAGAATAGCACATATTTTAATAAATATAGAAAAATTACTTTTTATAAAGGTTTTTAATTTTTTTATTATTTTTTATAAAAACTAAAATATAATTATGGGTTTCTAGTAGTGAGTTAAGCCTCCCTCGTATATCCTATTAAGCATTGACTCGTACAAATTTTTCAAATAGTCGAGAGAAATTCAAGTCTATGCCCGTTGAATGGCCTCAATAAGTTCTGCTTTGGTTGAAAATTGTTTTCCAGACTCGTAAACTTTTCTGGCCAGCCATCCCTAAACAGATAAGAGGGCTTTTTAAGAGAAGCTTCAAATTCGCACGATTCTGTTGACAAAATTAAGGCTAAAGTAGGTGTCCATGCTAGAAAGACCACTGTGGCGTATTATTTCAGGAGTAAATCAACCACTTAACTCTGCACGAAAAGAAATGCGGTTGACATTTTGTCAAGATAATATGGTATAGAGCAACGAGTGGAAACGTGTTGTTTTTTCTGCCGAGAAGAAGTTTCATTTGGAGGGCTTATGCTTACTACTTATGCTTATGCTACTTATGGTCGGATTTCGTGTATTTGAATGATTACATACATACATACATAATTGGTCATTACAACCCTACAGTCAGGATTACGACCTAGTTTCTTACACCACTTATGTTGTGTGTGTTAATTTTTATACATGAATGGTGGGACCTACAGTTTAAAGTCGACTCCGACTACGACAGATTTTTGAGAAACTTTTCATGGCAATTTTTTATTTACTCTCAGAGTTTTTGCCAGAAATCTGCTGAGAAGAGGTCACCGAAGAAATACTTTTTGTATTTTGTCTTGATGTCTGGCCTGGGGCGCGAACATTGGCTTTACGTATAATAAGCCATCACACTACCTACTAGACTACGGCGACTTTGAATGATTACTTTTATGTTATTTTTTTTGTAAATTTCGTTAAACACTTAACAGTGCTCTGTTAAGCGCAATAAAGATTCTGCTAACATTTATGATTTTTATCTTTCCTAGTTAAATTCGAATTAATCTTCAAATATACAAATAAAGATAGTTTTCATCTGACCTTAAATACTCGTCAATAGCTTCCTAATCTCTGACAACCTTGTATGCTATTGGCATTATTATTTAACATTATCCTGGATGGGAGTATAATAAGAGAAACTCAGTTTAGTAGAGACATTGGTTGGGGTCTCTATCTCTGTTTGGAAGACCTGGTTTAGGCATACCACTCTCAATGGTACTGGCATGCAAGTAAAGTTACATTTGATTGAATTGCGGTGGGTTTGAAACAGAGGTCAGCAATGAGTATTCAAAACGATGAGTAGATTCGAATCATACTTATAATTTCTGATACTTATACGCATTCATACTTATTTTAATGTCATACTTATACTACGCATATTCAAAGTTTGAAATGCTCATGGGACTCATGCTTGACAATACGCATGATGTTATTGATTTCGACTCTCCATGACTCATCGTATACACGAATCACAAAACAAGTATGATTCGGGTACGAACACTACAATACTCACAAGAAGGTTGTGTGTTTGAGCTGCTTGCTGTCTTTGTCTTTTTTGTTTATGTGTCTTTCTTCTTTCTTTGTAAATGCAACAACAATTAAGAGTGTAAATGTTGACGAATGATTCGCATCACTCGAATCATTTATAAGTAGTATTATAAGTATTTTTCTAAATTAATGAATCTGAATGAGTAGGCGTATGGATCAAACATAGTTCGAATGTTATGAGTTTGATGTCAACGTTGTACTCATACTCATTGCAACTTGTACTTATAAATCAATGTAGTACCGAGTTCGAATGAATCAGAGTAGTCGGATTTGAATACTGTTGACTCACTCATACTCAAAATTTCATGAGTACTTATGAGTAGCGAAAAATCGATTCATTGCTGATCTCTGGTTTGAAAATAAATATTCAAATATGGACTTAAGGTGTCAAAACTTATACATCCTACACTCATCAAAACCAGACTTAGAATGACATGCTTCACGGTGTCCGCATTTATTTCTAACTCCCCATAGACTTGAACTCCTAGAACAGCGACGTGTTGACACACTATACACGTGGAAGACAGTCATTCATACAGTAGTCAGCCGATAGATGCTTGTTGATAAGTACTTTCTGTTGGAGGCGGAACATCCTAAAAAACAATGGCTTATTGAGTCATCTTCGTATATTCGACCATATATTCCACCTAGAAACATTGGAGAATAAATTTTTTTTAAAATACAATTAAAAGCCTTCTAACAATATATGGGATTAGAAGTTAGTTTATAAACAATTTGAGTTTTTAATTGAAATCACTTGGAAAGAAATAATTTTTATATGAATTCCAAATATTTCTTTCACTTTTTTTGTCACTCCAATTTCAGTTGAATGGTGGTGGGCGGTTGTCTATTTTTTTGAATTTCAAAATTTCATACACATTTGCAAATGCAGTTTCATTTCATTTATCCACTTGCAACTGTCCAAAATGTAAAAATGTAGGCCAAATAAATAATAAATAAATAAATAAATAAATAAGAAAAATAACACTTAATTTTATTGGAATTTCAAATAATTATTTTGTTTTTCTCTGTGGGGTACCAACGCATTTTTCGCATGACGCAAATTGTATTTAAATTGGCAAAGATTTGCAAAATTTGTTGTTTTTTTTTTTAATTTCATTATTTTTTACTCGTAAATCTATTATAGATACATACTTATATTTATTAAAAAAAGGAAAGACCATAAAGTATATTTAAATTGTTTTTAAAAAAGTTGTGTGTTGTGGTGTGTCAATCTCATAAAATAAGATTTTGCAGAAAAAAAAAACATCATGAGTGCTCGTGGCTTTTTAATTGCCAATGATTCCATAGAGTCTATGGATATACAAATTGTGGATACATTTCATCCACGCTCACCAAAAACACCACCCATACATTTGGAATTATCAAAGGGTAAGCAATTGAAATGGCGTAAAACTTTTTAAAAGAATTTTTATTTCAGTTTTAAAAAATATGGAAAGGAATCTTTGAATTTTGTTTATTAAACACACCTCGGAGCTTAGTAAAGAAAAGTATTTCAAAAAATATTATATCGTTCGGATGCACTCCACTATTCCCTGAATCTAGCGCATAAATCAGGCTGAATTTGACCAGATGGCATGAGTTATGTTGAATTTTGTTTGTGGCTTATTCGCATACAAACACGTCTTGAGAAACCGCCTCGATAAAAAGTCTAATGCGGCCAAATAGAACGATCTCAGTGGCCAGTGCACATCACTCCAAGTGAGATGACTATGCACTCAAGTCATTCATGTAGAATATCCAATGTGGCACGTCTTTCCGTCCTGTTGAAAGCATATGGCTTTGGTGTTCAGATCATCCAATCCAGGCCTAAAGAAGTTGGTATTTATCGTAATATAATGCTCGCCGTAAATAGTGACTGCCTGTCACTAATCGGTGACTTTTTCGGGATGCATTGGATGGTCTTGGATCTCATATGGATTGGTATCGGACCACATTCTAAAATTTAGTTGATTCATGTATCGATGGGTCAGAAATTTTCGATGTGATTTGGGGTCAATTGCCGTATACGTATTTGTCTATGGTCGTCCATAGCTGTTTGGCAAAACAGACTCAATAACTGACACCTAATTTGATACATGTAGCCTCAACGAGATGTCATAGTTCTAAAGCGCCTGTTGGAACACCCTGCGAACATTTTTTCTTCTACTGGATTTCAGCTTGGGTTTCTAGAGTTGATAATCAAGAACTACCAATCCACGATTCTCATAAGGTATCAGAGGTAGTTGAAGTTACTAACTCCATAGAAGATTAGTGGGTTTTCTTTCAGGCGCAAATGTAAACATATTTGGCAGGTTTAGAATGTCTACAGCAAATAGTGAGTCCTTCCACCAGATTTATTTTTTTAAGCTTAGATTAGGTCACGTTGACTATCTTGAATAAGAAGACTTACACTGTCTGTAATGTAGAGTTCTGGTTTGACATGACTGATGTAAAAAAGTACTATTTCAAGGACTGACTCTGTAGAGGAATTATATTTACTTAGAACGCTAAGAGTACCTTAATTTGATTAGAGATTACATTAGGGTTGCTCCGAGACTTGTTGAAATTTCTTAATCAAACCGGAAGATGTTTTTCAATGAAATATTTAATAGGACATATTTTATGAAATCAAAAGCAGTCTATAAGGTGTAGTAAAGAGTAATTATCCATTCTTTTGCTTGAAATTGAAGACAATAACTTGTGAACATTCCTACAAAAACTTTGGCCCCTTTTTAGTAAAATTTTTTCATTAACAGGTACTAATCATGTTATATCTGTACTACAACTGTATTGCATAATGTAACCTGGGTCTTCAGTTGTATCTGTATTCTATACCAATGATTCTTGTTTTAGGTTCAACGAATTTTTCATAAAATTTAAATGCGGGGGTTTTAACTCTTTTATTGACATACGATTATGGATGTTCACAATCTATGGGAGTTTTACATACATATGTAATCATAAAGGTTCACTTAGTATTAAAGTTGCCACGCCCACTAATTCAATGATTACGTTTTGTGGTTCAACTAGGATGACTAAGTGTTAAATTAATTCGTACACAATGCTTTTTCAGAAGAACGATATTCAATATTCTTTCGTAACTTAGCGATTATAAATGTAGACTTCGTATGTCAGTTGCAGATTTATAATGGCTGCTGGTCCAGCATAATTTTTCTCACACTGGCCAAAGCTGGCCATTTGCTTGCTTTAGACAATCCAATTGTTGACTGTAATAGCCCGAAATTTAGAGTTTTTATATTAATAGATTCCTTTTTATTACACCTTATACTACAATTTATATTTAAATATGTATCACACCTAAAAAATTAATGTGTGTAAAGATAAATTCAAATTTAAAAACCAAAGATGCAAACCCACACTTTTAGCAGCGCCACTTCTTGCCTCGAACAGGGTAAACTTTGCTATTAACATAGCGCTGTTAACTGTTTAACAGCGGCAATAAGTAGATTAGTCTTCTACTTTGCAATTATTGCAGACTATTGACATAAAATATGATTCTCATTATGATCTTTATTGTTTATGAACAAAAGTATTGAAATGTAAAGGATGGTTGGTGAGCGATGTAGGCGGGTAATTTTCTCGCTACCACGGTTCGAAAGAGGACCCTCTGGACTACCATTTGCATATAGTCTGTATAGTGCATTATTTCTTATATGTTCAAAAAATAGCAACTGATCTTCTAGAGAATTTTCAAGCAAAAATTTGCTATTTTCAAAGCCAATGTTCTCAATACCATATCACTTTATATGTGACTATGTTGCTGATTATATTAAGAGGCCTTGGAAAACTTCCTTTGCATATAAAGGGTCAAATAACTTTTTTTTTTTTGAAAATGCTTTAAAAAAAAACTACTGAATATTTTCTCAAATTTCTTTTTTATTTGAAAGTACAATCCTTCCGGTTAATAATGGAAAATAATTTCATTCAAATGGCTGCCTCGGCTGGCCATGCAGTAGCCTACACCAGAAGATGGCGATTTTGGCAAAAAAAATTATCTTTTCAGATGAAGCTCATTTTGATCTTGGCGGGTATGTAAACAAGCAAAATTGTCGCATTTGGGACACTGAAAACCCGCACGTATACATTGAAAAGCCGATCACCCAAACCAGTCACTGTTTGGTGCCGGTTTTGGTCCAGATGCATAATTGGGCCATTTTTCTTCGAAAATGAGCAAGGAGTGGCCGTTACAGTCAATGGCGATCGTTATCGGGCCATGTTGAACGAATTTTTGTTCACAAAAATTGAAGAGGAGGATATTGGCAACATATGGTTTCATACGTGCCACACAGCCGAAGCTACACTCGATGTTTTGCGCCCTGTTTTTGAAGATCACATTATCAGCCGCAGAGCTGATGTCTTTTGGCCACCTCGGAGCTGCGATTTGACACCGTTGGACTATTATTTGTGGGGTGCCGTTAAAGATAAGTGTTACGTCGACAAGCCAGAGACAATTGACGCTTTAAAGGACAATATTCGTGAAGCCATTGGTGGAATACAGCTGCACACAATCGATAATGTGCTTAAAAATTGGACCGATCGTGTAGGCTACTGTATGCCCAACAGAGGCAGCCATTTGAATGAAATTATTTTCCATTATTAACCGGAAGGATTGTACTTTCAAATAAAAAAAGAAATTTGAGAAAATATTCTGTAGTTTTTTTTTAAAGCATTTTCAAAAAAAGTTATTTGGCGGACCCTTTAGTATGGTACTCATAGACCTAGAGTATTTCCCAAAATTAGCTACTAAACAAATGGGCTTGTTCAGATGGATACTGTTAAGCAGCTAACATTGCTCTGTTAAGGGCAAATTTTGTTCTGTGTTAACGCCAAATGTGACGCTGCTAAAATTGATGGATTGCGTCTTGGATTTTCAAATTCGAATTTACCTTCACACACATACAGTGGTGGCATTATAATTAGAAACGATGTTTCTGGAGCAGAGTTCTCTGGAGTGACGAATCTAAGTTTAATTTGTCGCAATCTGATAGAAAAACGTATGTAAGATGTCCTCCAAACAAAGTCTTTGATCCCAGATACACAGTGAAAACTTTAAAACAAATTATCAAACATACATGTTGCTAAGTCGTTTCTAATTATAAGGCCACCACTGTACATATAAGCCTATGTAAGCAAGTGACTTACAATGAAAACCTTAATCTTTAGACAAGGTTCGTAGAGGCCTTTCCCTGTAGAAATATTGACCTCCACTATCTTATCACATTAAACGTGTGTAGTGGCCTGTATTGAAAAATAATATTGAGCGTCGTTTTGTTTTGATTTGATAATTTCTTTGGCAGTATATGCACCAAGGCAAATTCATACAAGGTAGGCAACAACAGACATTTTGTTTTTGTAAAAATGTACTCATCTTGTCAAAAAAAATTAACCCTCAAACCTCCATAGGAAATTAGTTAAAGCAATTAAAAAAAACTAAATAAATTATTATTACATTACATAATACTGCAGCACCTGTAAATTAAAAAATTATCAGCTGCAAACGTTATTTCTTATAATAACAAATTTTCACCAGAAGATTGGTCCAATTTGTTTTAATCCCTATATCCCAATCTTCAGAAAGAGAATTTGTTTTAAAAATAACACACAAGTTATTTCAGTCATAATTTCGGCACCTAGTTGGAGACATGAAATTCTTTTTTTTTTGGTAATTCATCACTCTTACCTAAATAACTATAAATATATGTATTTAGTGTTAAAGGCTTAAATATTGTTAATCATCTTGCAAAAATTCTAATATATACATACATAATTGGCCATTACAACCCTTCAGTCAGGATTACGATCTAGTTCCTCACACCACTTATGTTGTCCGTGTTAATTTTATATATGAGTGGCGGGACCTACAGTTTAAAGTCGACTCCGAACGACAGATTTTTGAGAAACTTGCCAGTTTTTGCCAGAAATCTGCTGAGAGGAAGTCGCCGAAGAAATACTTTTTGTATTTCATTTTGATGTCTGGCCTGGGGCTCGAACCCTGGCTTTTCGTCTAATAGGCCAACACACTACCTACTACATATACATATGAGGGTTTATGACTAATATGAATACGAAATTGAATATCGAAACAAAATACACAAAAAACAAACATTTTTTTTGACATTGTTACTTGCATCAGCTGGTAAAATAATCTCACCTGTTATGAATTCGCCTTGATTGAGCGTCGTTTTGTTTTGATTTGATAATTTCTTTGGCAGTATATGCACCCTGTTATTGATTCGTCATTGAAAAAAAAGTAAATTTAATTTTAGAAAAATTATTTCTTGTGTGTGTTTTTTTTCTTAATTTTAAAAAAGTTTAATGAAAAATTCAAAAAATATTAATTAATTATTAACTAAAATAACAAAATGCGTCGCAGTAGATTTCCAGACGCTAAAAAGCCACGAGAAAGTTATGAAATTGGTGCGATTACAACTTAAAATAGAACGTATTTTAGATTCCTAATAAATCGATTAAATATGTACATACATGATCTGTCTGTCTGTTTGTCTGTTTGTTGTGTTTTGCTGTAATAAAATAATTAAAATCATTGTTCTTTATTTGTATTCCATTTTTTTTATAGGAAGCGAATCGCCTACTGTGGTCGGCAAACAGCCTATAACACCGGTCGGTGTCTTGGATGAAATACCCTCAGATGACTTGCCCAATGAAATATCGGCACCCTATGAAGTGCCTCAATTTCCAATTGAACAAATTGAAAAGAAATTACAAATCCAAAGGCAACTTAATGTGCGGTAAGTTACTATATTTATATTAAACAACTTGGTCTCAATGTTTTTCTCTTTGGAGTTCCTTAAAGAGGAGCTTTCAAAGTACACACACGTTATCCTTCCATCCTTTTTAAAATGTTTTACTCCCGCCTTTTACTATAAAAAATTAAACTTTCTTAATAGCGTTGACACTGGATTAATTGAATTGACGTTCGTTTTAAAATGTGGGACTAGAGGATAATCATTTACTAGGTGAAAAAGGGTCTCTTTGGTAAAAGTTGTAATACAACAGGTATGTAGGTAGGTTGGAATGGTAGCTTTGAATCATTAATTAGATCCATGGAACGGATACATACATACATAATTGGCCATTACAACCCTTCAGTCAGGATTACGACCTAGTTTCTCACACCACTTATGTTGTGTGTGTTAATTTCATACATGAGTGGTGGGACCTACAGTTTTTTAAAGTCGACTCCGAACGACAGATTTTTGAGAAACTTTTTTCATGGCATTTTTTAATTACTGTCAGAGTTTCTGCCAGAAATCTGCTGAGAGGAAGTCGTCGAAGAAATACTTTTTGTATTATGTTTTGATGTCTGGACTGGGGCTCGAACCCTGGCTTTACGTCTAATAAGCCAACACACTACCTACTAGGCTACGGCGACTTCGTAGAACGTATACAACACATCTAAGATGATATCCTGGGAGAGACGGAGTGGCATTCCACGGTCATACTTATGTCGGCTTCTAAACTGAAGATTGCTAAACTGAAGATTGCTAGCGCAGGATAGGTAGGTAGGTTGGAGTGTGGTAGCTTTGATACTAAAAGCTCACTTGAGCACGCATAGCGGCCCGTCGTGACCATGGGTAAACTTAGTCCCTGTACTGACCGAATTCCATCAAACTAGGGGAAAAGTTGGTCAGCGCAATGGGCTGCATGTAATACAACAACAGTACTACAATTTGATCATCTGTAAGAAGCCAAAACACTAAATCAGTCGCAATTGTTTTATATTGCAGGCAGAGTGTTTTATCAAACTTACGTTTCACGAGATTATCAATACTGTAGTGCAATGTGTTCCAGTGAAACATATCAATTTGTGGCCATTTTGCCGATGGCTTCCATAGTGCATTAATTACAGAAACTAATTCAAATTTAATGTCATTAACACTATTCGCTATTTTCCCTCTACCACCACCAACACAATGCACTGAGTAGAACACCATTTCCGGAGAGTTGGTTGCACTAAAACAACATTTTCCTTACCATTAGGTCAAGCTTCTTTAGGAGTAGAAATGGCAATCAGTTATCGCACAAAATTGTGAGGTTATGTTAAATTAGTATCTACTCTGATTAGTAACTAACCTACTGTGATCCCCCATGGCTCCATTGTAATGCCTTTTATGCCTTTTTCGCCATATGCCTGACATTTCTCAGACATCCTTATGATTATAAGAAGCTATAAATTTTATTTAAATCACCTCTAGCTAGAGAAGTGCTTTCGTTAAATTTTGGGTACCCAAAAGTCCTTAGTTTTGGTCCCCGGTTTTGGTTGTCGGATAGGTTAGGTTAGGTTAGAGGACGTGTGCTTGTCAATTAAGACAAGTACGAAGGTCGAATTGACCCATTGTGCAACGTCCTAGTTTCTCACACCACTTATGTTGTGTGTGTTAATTTTATACAAGAGTGGTGGGACCTACAGTTTAAAGTCGACTCCGAACGACATACAGGTTGGCGGATAATGACGAAAAATCTGTTCTGTGGCATTCTCTTCTTTCTTATTATTACAGCTTATGCAGAAGTCGCTGAGGCGTTTTTAATTTTTTTGGGGCACATACCTAGGGGACGGTGTCCAATTATGACTGCTATGAGGTTTATAAAAAGAATTAACGCAAATCTTGTTCTGCTCATGACGCTAATGTAGTCGCCGCAGACTAGTAGATAGTGTGTTGGCTTATTAGACGAGAGTCCACGAAACAATAAACTTAGTATGAAAAAATATATCTTAGACGACATCCTCTTAGCAGTCGTCTGACAAAAACACTGAAAGCGAAAGAGTTCTTCCAAAAGTGGCCACAAAAATCTTTGGAAGTGAATAACTTTAAAACTAGGGCTTCTTGTGCATATATGCATATCAACTATGAATCTGTAAGCTTTCTAGATTATAAAGAGCTTCGTGTGCAAAAAATCGTTTAAATAAAGATCTAGGGAAGCGAATAACTAAGTGCGCGAAATAAGCTCTAGTAGCGAAATAACATTGCCAAGACACGTTCCTCAAATCTGTCGGTTTTAGTTGATAATAAAGGTCGATATTAAGATGCCTCCACTCATGGATGAAATTAACACGCACTATGTGTGTGGTGTAGGAGTAAGGTTGTAATCCTGATTAAGGGATTGTAATGACCATTTAAGTAATTTGTCTAATCTCTATGCAAGCGAATGAATAAAATTTGTGTTGAATTATATATCTAGCCCTCAGGAGATGCGCATATAAATTTGTTTAAAGTATATTTTGTTTTAGCTTTTTCGAGTGTGCTAGCAATGTTCTTACCTTCAAGGTCTTTATGTTCAGAAGCCCACATGAGGGTGGCCGTGGAATGCCTCGCTGTCTCACCCAGGCCTGTCCAACTCACTTGTAAAGGGTCCGCCAAATAAATTTTTTTTGAAAATGCTTTAAAACGAAAACTACTGAATATTTTCTCAAATTTCTTTTTTTATTTGAAAGTACAATCCTTCCGGTTAATAATGGAAAATAATTTCATTCAAATGGCTGCCTCGGCTGGCCATGCAGTAGCCTAAACCAGTAGATGCCGATTTTGCCAAAAAAAAAATCATCTTTTCAGATGAAGCTCATTTTGATCTTGGCGGGTATGTAAACAAGCAAAATTGTCGCATTTGGGGCACAGAAAACTCGCACGCATACATTGAAAAGCCGACGCACCCAAAACGAGTCACTGTTTGGTGCGGATTTTGGCCCAGAGGCATAATTGGGCCATTTTTATTCGAAAATGAGCAAGAAGTGGCCGTTACAGTCAATGGCGATCGTTATCGGGCCATGTTGAACGAATTTTTGTTCACAAAAATTGAAGAGGAGGATATTGGCAATTTTTGGTTTCATACGTGCAACACAGCCGAAGCTACACTCGATGTTTTGCGTCCTGTTTTTGAAGATCGCATTATCAGCCGCAGAGCTGATGTCGTTTGGCCACCTAGGAGCTGCGATTTGACACCGTTGAACTATTATTTGTGGGGTGCCGTCAAAGATAAGTGTTACGCCGACAAGCCAGAGACAATTGACGCTTTAAAGGACAATATTCGTGAAGCCATTGGTGAAATACGGCTGCACACAATCGATAATGTGCTTAAAAATTGGACCGATCGTGTAGGCTACTGCATGGCCAGCCGAGGCAGCCATTTGAATGAAATTATTTACCATTATTAACCGGAAGGATTGTACTTTCAAATAAAAAAAGAAATTTGAGAAAATATTCAGTAGTTTTTTTAAAGCATTTTCAAAAAAAAAGTTATTTGGCGGACCCTTTATAATCTTAGGTTGTGTTGTATTCACTCTAGGGATCTAATGGACGATTTACTGTCAGTAAATTTGTGTACCGCATAAACGTATACTCTGATACTCTAGATACGTTTATCGATTATCTTTATAGCCATTATTTCAGCCTGAATAATACTACAACAACCGTAAAGATTTCACATCCATCTTTATCGCATGATCTGGATCCGTCTGCGTTTAAGGTTTAAATGCATTCATCGGCTGTCTTTATAGCCATTATTTCAGCCTGAACAAATGGAAGGATTTCTCATCCGCCCTTAACGCGTGATCTGGATGCGTCAGTGAATGTGTGCATGCATGTGATGCGGATCCGTCTGCGAATGTTTAGACGACATCCTTGGCTGGCGGATCCATTGCCACAATAGAATTTGTCCATTATGAGATCAGTCTAAATTCTAACCTGAAAAAAGTTTTAAATTTTAAACAAAAGTTTACTTTGCCTAACAACACGTTTGTCTAAGAGTTGTAGGGACACTCAAACATAATTTACTTAAAACCAAATATTATGGTCAAAAAGAAAGGTAGACGAAATTGGTAAAAATTACGTTAAATAGAGTTCTTAATATTTAAATCTATTAATTTATGTGGTCGGTCGGTTGCTTGGTTGTCTGCTTCCTTCATAACATTACAACTGTAGCAGCCTCAAACATATTGTGTGAAGACGATGGATGGATGGGCAAAAACTGGTGTCGCATTTTGTGGGTTTTTTATTGTTGTTGTTATTGTTGTTGTTATTGTTGCTTCTGTTCTTTTTTAGTGTTGTTATTGATGTTGTTGTTATTATTGTTGTTGTTGTCTTCAACACCCTTTTTTTAATACAATTAGTTATTCTGTTCAGTATAAATTTTGCATTCAAGCGGGTTTGTTAGTTACACTTGTTCAATTAACGTGTATTTTACGTGGCCCAAAGCGAAATTACAAGAAAAAAAGAAAGAATATTTTTTGCTAAAAAAAACAAATAAAACGCATAGTGAAATAAATTCGAATTTAAAAAATACGAGTAAATATTTTAAATTTAAAAGAAAAAATATTGAAAAAACAATTTAAATGACAAGTGAATTTGGCGCCTTAGATTTTCGATATTTTTCATAATTTTTTTTGTCTTCAATTTTCTTCATGGCAATAATTCTAGAGGCTAAGGGGCAGTGGTGATGGCAATTTGCAAAATTGGGCTAATTGAGGCCCAATTTATTGATGCAATTAAAATCTTTAAATTATGATTCGATTTGTATCTTTTTTTTGGTTTTGAAAATGAACCATGAAAACCATAATTATTGTTGACATTTTTCTTCTTTCAACGTTCTTATATTTTTTTTTTTATTTTTATTTTAAAAATCAAATTTATTAATGAGCATAATTTGTAAATAATTTGTGAATTGCAAATGCTAACCTGAACAAATTTCAAGGCATTTTAGCTCATTATCATTATTATTCTTATCACGATCATCATTAGTTATTACAAAGATAAATTAGATTTGCTTTAAAATTCAAGAAAAATACAAATATTTTCTTTAATTTTAGAAAAACTATGAAAATGATTTCAATTTTCTAAAAAGTCGTTTAAATTCACTGGCACGTTAAAGTTGTAAAAAAAGAGAAAAATTATTCCATTTAATTGAATTATAATTACAATTAAGATATCGTACGTAGAATATCGTTACTATAACACAAAAAAAAATTAAAATTTCAAATAAGGAAACAAAAAAAAAAATAAAACGACTAATTTTCATTGACACTGAATTTCATTTCACGGCTGATTGGAAAAACATGCCTTCAAGTCATTCAATTCTTATAAGTGTGAATGGGTGTCAAAATTAAATACCATTTTGTTGTTTTATTCTTTGTTTAAATTCTTTATTTTATTTCATATAAAACGTGGCATAAAAAGAAAATTACAAACAGCCGGCCTTGTACTGTCAAATATGTTCGTTAATTTTGTTAAAATCGTCAAACTAACACATGCGGGTGGTATTTGTTCAAACAAACACTTCTCTGTACAGTATGGAAAATATAATTAAAGGTCATGTGAATTAACAAATTCAGTTATTATATCTCAGTTGCCGTAGTCTAGTAAGTAGTGTGCTGGCTTATTAGATGTGAGGAAAATATGAAAAAATATTTCTTCGGCTACTTCCTCCAGATTTCTGGAAAAAACTCTGAGAGTAAATAATATCGTTTAATATCAGCAAATATCAAAGACAGGTTTTCTAAAAAAATTTTGGTTTTAAGGCTGTAATTTTTTTTTTTTTCAAAAATCTTGATTTCAAAATAATTGATCTCTGCCTTACTAACTACGGCGGACTTCCAAAATGATAGTTGCTTTGTGCTTGAACAAAGTATAGTATTTCATAATGCCGCTGTACAAAACATATACAATGTATTCTATTTCAAAACGTCGGCAATGTGTATTTTTAACGCAGTCAAAAAGCAATCAGACATCGGATTTATAGTTGATGCATTGTTTGGTAACTTTGCATATCTACATAATTTATATACTGTAGTAGAACTGCATACAAACTTTGTATTGATACATTTTGAAAGTCAGCCTACCTGTGATGTGTTTCAGGTCAAAACAATGACCATCGATCATGCTGGATATCTCCAGCTGCTACCACTTCTATCCTATCAGTCAGAAGTCAAGGCCTAAACTGATTGGCATATGCCGCTATTAATTTGATCGGCTCTCGCGGCAATTTTGTGCCTATTTAATATGGTATCCTGGTCACAGGAATAACCCAAGTAATTGGATAGGCAATGGAATTCCTAGAGCAGGCGTAATCCAAATGAATAGCAATCCACATATGACTTTAGTTACACCTCTTACCGCTGTTAGGCAGTCTATTTATTGGTCGCTTACAAATGCTGTGCTAAACAAGAATCTTACTTTATTGCCGGACTTACCTGGCCTAAAATGGTTAGGTTGCGTAGCAATTAGGTATTAAATTAGATCGCAGGGACAGTTCTGCTATTGCATCTATTCTCTTGGGTCATTGTGTAATGGTTAGGCATACAGAGAGACTTTGCTTACACATCCAAATGACTTCTACAATGATTTTAGATCGCTTGAGGAAAACCAGAGTATTGTCTGCTTTATTTGCCAATATCCTCTTGCTCAACGCGGATTTATTTCGTTTTGCTCACATTTTTCAGTAAACTAACAGAACTATCGTTACCAGATATCGAATCGATCACCAAATTCATATAACTTTCATGCTGGTTTTTAGTTGAGTTTCAAGGGAGTCGTGCTTTAAATGCAGTGTTCGGCATCAAAACCAAACAAAAATAAGGCCCCGAGGCATCGTTTCAAGTGATATTACAACGATTTGTACAAGTGAGGTTTAATTTAATGAATATGCCGCTCCCCCCTATCCAATCCTATGATAGTACTTTGTGTCATTAACATCTCAACACCTTCCTAATTCGTGGTAGCAGACAATCCTTCCCTTTGTGGTAGCTGACAATACTCTCTGCCAGCTTTCTAGCGTTTTAAATTCAGCTCATGACATTCCTTCCTTCTAATATATGCAGCAGACAATCCTTCCGTTTGTGGTAGTAGGCAATACCCTCTGGCAGCTTTCTAGGGTCTTAAATTTCGTATGAGAACGTTAACTTAATGACTCACTGAATCAACCTTGAAATCCGCTGTAGAAGCTACCGCATTTAAAGAGGAACTGTCATTCGCCTTTCTATGATATTTAGGGCCTCTCATATTGGCGTTACTTTGCAGACCTTCACCTTTGTTGTGATAAACCATACTTTATCTGTTTTCTCAAGTAATTTCCATAATGTTTCGCTTAGTGCTCTGCCAGTGATCTAGTGACTAGACCACAGTTTCGAAACCAATTTAAAACCGTCTGATACAATTGTCATACAAATCACATAAATTTTCAATCGTCTGAAATCTCTTGCTTTACAGCTACAGTCCCTTTAATTTAATTTTATGCAGTACGTAGTATACGTATCATATGGTGTACATTCATATGTAAGTATGTGCGTAGAATGAAAATGTTATGAAAATAACGTACATACCTAGACAATCATTGGTTTTTGCATTCATTTTAATATTTCTACTAGTCTGTCTTTAGAGAACAAATAATATTGCGACTTTAAAATTGCCTGCTTCAGGAAACAATTACGTACCATTCGTTTCTAGCCATTATGGGTGATATTCTCAAATTTCAATCCATGAATACTTGACTCTAATTAGATTATAATTTCTAAACAATCGAACATCGATTTTATTTATTTTTTTCTTTTTTTTCTGAAATACACGCAATTTTTTCATCAGTAATAAATTGGACTACAAAGCAAAAATGGTATGCGTTTTTAAGTGTTTTTTTTTTTGCTTAAGGTCAGCGGGTTTCTTTCATATGCCAGCATATTTTAGTCAATTTTTTTTCATTTCAAGGACACTGCGCTATTGGCAATTTCACTGACAAGCTCGGTTTGCCTCACCAGGGTTACTGCAGAAGTTGCCACGATGTGGAGTAAACGGAGTCAGGGCAACACCTTTTATGCGTGTGCCCTGCACATCACTACAATCGTTAACGGTTTTTGGGTAACATAACGATTGAAGATCTGGGCATGGTGACGAACATGCTACTAAGGGAACTGGCTAGTTTTATCCGAAGCTCGGTGTGGTTCAAACCCACAACTAACGAATCATTACAAGAGGGCGTACCTCCCACTGGGTAACGCAATGGTTAATATGGCCACCTAACCTAACTTATTCTGAAATTTTTATGAAGGCGTGGATTCTGTTCAAATCACTTTTGGTCAGAGAAGTTCTGTTAACATAGTCTGGATGTACAAGAATCCTTTGCTTAAGATTCACAAGTGCCAGATATTGATGAAGGAAATATCCTCTGATCTAGTTGCGAGCATAAAAGAATCAGAAGAAATCAGAGTTTTCATTTTAACTGGTTGAAGTGGCTTATAATGGATAAATCCCTTACATTTTGAAGGCTTTGAAGAAGTTTATGCCTCTTAATGATGCGCATCAAAAATGATTCGATTTCGTTGATTTTCAGTGAATAACATCTCTTTGCGTTGACTCATGTAATTTTTCTATGCCACGAGCTTCTTTGAATGTGATTGAAGTCGGCGGTAACTCAGCGATAGTTTTTGAGTAGCTGGACAGATCATACTTGGGTGTTCAACGGGCAAAGTACTACTGGATTCTTATTCACTTTCAGCAACACATGGTCTGATAGACATATGTAGCTTGTTGTTGTTCGATTTAGAAAATAGTTTAGGATTAATCGATAGACTTGTAAAGAGTCCGCCATATAACTTTTTTTTTGAAAATGCTTAAAAAAAAACTGCTGAATATTTTCTCAAATTTCTTTTTTTATTCGAAAGTACAATCCTTCCGGTTAATAATGGAAATTAATTTCATTCAAATGGCTGCCTCGGCTGGCCATGCAGTAGCCTACACGATCGATCCAATTTTTAAGCACATTATCGATTGTGTGCAGCTGTATTTCACCAATGACTTCACGAATATTGTCCTTTAAAGCGTCAATTGTCTCTGGCTTGTCGGCGTAACACTTATCTTTGACGGCACCCCACAAATAATAGTCCAACGGTGTCAAATCGCAGCTCCGAGGTGGCCAAACGACATCAGCTCTGCGGCTGATAATGCGATCTTCAAAAACAGGGCGCAAAACATCGAGTGTAGCTTCGGCTGTGTGGCACGTAGCGCCGTCCTGTTGAAACCAAATGTTGCCAATGTCCTCCTCTTCAATTTTTGTGAACAAAAATTCGTTCAACATGGCCCGGTAACGATCGCCATTGACTGTAACGGCCACTCCTTGCTCATTTTCGAAGAAAAATGGCCCAATTATGCCTCTGGACTAAAATCCGCACCAAACAGTGACTCGTTTTGGGTGCATCGGCTTTTAAATGTATACGTGCGGGTTTTCTGTGCCCCAAATGCGACAATTTTGCTTGTTTACATACCCGCCAAGATCGAAATGAGCTTCATCTGAAAAGATGATTTGTTTTGCCAAAATCGGCATCTTCTGTAAGTCGATCGCAGGTCCATTGGATGGCCAATTGGCTTCAACTCCTGAACCAATTGGACTTTGCATGGCGTCATACCAAGGTCGTTATGCAAAATTCGTCTCAATGATGTCTCCGAAATGTTCAATTGTTGAGAACGACGGTGAATTGATGTTGATGGCGTTTCACGCACACTTTCTGCCACAGCAGCAATATTCTCGGGTGTACGCACTGTTTTTGGTTTTTCACGCTTTAGTTTATCGATGAGGATGCCAGTTTCTTTTACTTTTTTCACAAGATAACGAACATACGGAGCTGACGGTACTTCTCTTCTTCCAAAATCTGTACACAATTTTCGCACACATTCTGCAACATTACCATGATTTTCAAAGTAATGTCGCAATATTTCTCAGCGTTGTTCAAGCGTATACACAACCATATTCAGCGTTCAGCGGAAGGATAAAACTAATTATCTGTCAAAATGATGAGAATGAAATGAGCTAAGTGTTGCCATTCACGAAATAAGCACTAGTTGAATAAAAAAAACGTTAGATGGCGGACCCGATACTTAAACTCTATCACGAATGAATTCTGGGGCAACTTTTGTTCCCAGTTTGTTATCTTGGAATAATTTCGAATCTTTTCTTTCCCACTAGCAAATGGCATATTCACCAGTATCTTGCCCGCTTCACAGGCCCTCTATTATTGCCAATTTATGAAATTAAAAAAGAAAACAAAGGAAAAAAATATCGAATGTAAACGAATGTAGCGTGTGCATCAGTGTGTCACTTGAGCTGCCTTCAGTTGTATTTTTATTGTGATCGAATTGAAAATTGCGTGCAATTTATGAAGAGTTTGCAACACATTCTCTCATTCCATCATTCTTATCATTTTATTTTGCAAGCCAATTAATAACGAAACACACACACAAAGGAAATGTAATAGATTTACAATAACAATTGCTATGCCCCCCCCCTTAATCAGCAGCATGTCCTAATCTGCTCAATGATAATAACAACAAGAAAAAAGGGAAACAAATTAAAGAATTGAATTGAACCTGGAATGAAGTGAAGTGAAGTGAACAGTGACAGTTGATTGTGATAAATTTCTTTGGTTTTCTAAAATAGAAAAGAAGAAAAACAAAAAATTTAAATTCATATTGTAAGTGTACCAACGCAAAAAGGTGAAATGTCATTCGCAAACGATTTGTATCAATTTTTCAAAGCCACAACAGATACAAGGTAAGAGAAAGAGAGAGAGAGAGAGAAACATTTTCTTTGGTGTTAAAACAAAAGCTGTAACGGTTGTGATTATTACTGGAAATGTGTTTATTTTTGTTGCAATCGTTGTTGTTGAACAGCGGGAATATTAAGAATTTAGGAAGGATATTATCCGGGATAGCTAGGCTTAAGTTTTTGTAGTCTATGTACTCGAGCGAAGTCGCCTTAGTCTAGTGGGTAGTTTATTGACTTGTTAGACACGGGCCTGTTGTTTAAACCCCAGCACAGGCATCTCGATCATAATGAAATGTAGAAAAATATTTACTTCGACTCAACAAGTCTGAAAGTAAATAAAATTGCCAAGAAAAGCTTCTTAAAAATCTGCCATTCGCAGTCGACTTTAAACAGTAGGTTATGGATAAAATTTACACACCCAACATGAATAGTGGAAGAAGCTCGGTTCAGAGGGGATAAAACCTGCTGTTCAAGGCCGTTGGTTTTTGTATGCAAGATACCCAAGCTTAGTCGCCTTATTCTAGTAAGTAGTGAGTTGGCTTCTTAGACACGAACCCGTGATTAAACCCCTGGCACAGACATTATAACGAAATATTAAGAAAATTTTCCTTTTCAACGATTTTTTCTCAGTAGTTTACTTGCAACAGTTCTATGAATAAATGAAATTGCTAAGAAAAGCTTCTTAAAAATCTATCATTCGCAGCCGAAATTAAAACTGTGGGTCCCACCAGTCATGGATAAAAATTTACACACCCAACATGAGTAGTGTAAGAAGCTCGATTGTAATCTTGACTAAAGGGTTGTAACGGCCAATTAATTAAGATATCCTGGGAAGTTCATCAATATTTCAGACGGTATAAAATCTGTTGTTCAAGGCCGCTAGTTTTTGCATACAAGATACCTAAACGAAGTCGCCATGGTCTAGACAGCAACCGGTGGTTTAAACTACTAATTCGAACGAATTCAGATGTAAGATAAGATTAAATGGTTCCTTAACGACCTGACTCATTCGTAACGGAAAGATGGGAAAATTAAATCACTTTTAGAGAGTCCAGATAACATACATACATACATGCATAATTGGTCATCAAAACCTATCAGTTAGGATTAGGACCTAGCTTCTCACCAGACAAATCAAGTCCAAATATATGACTCAACTTAAATCATGTAGTATCCAAGTTAGGAAACTTATGGCTGTCATACCGGGACCCTGCTTTCTTGACATAACTGCCCAAAGGCTAACAATATTTGAAAATAATTTCTGCATAAGCTGTAAAGACTAGTGAAAAGGGGAGATCATTGAAGATCTTCTCTCATTGTTGAGAAAGCTACGTATTATAGTAATACAGTCAATATTTATAGGTATAATAGAGCTGAAGTAAGATACAGTAATCCCTCGATTTACGTCGCCTCGATTAACGTTGTTTCGATTTACGTCGTCAAATTTTTTGTTCCCTCTAACTTCAATTTGCGTCGTCATTTGATTTACGTCGCCTTTTTTTTGGAACAAACTGCGACGTAAATCGAGGGATTACTGTAACTTTTTAAGTTCCTTGTTAAAAACATACCACTTTGTAGTATGAGCAATATGAAATGCGATTTACGTCGTTTCGATTTACGGCGCCTTTTTTTGGAACCAACTGCGACGTAAATCGAGGGATTACTGTATGCTTAAAACGACAAAATTTATTTTATCAAGTCTGTTCAGCAACCAATAGTCTAGAAATAGTAAGTTCTAGAACCACAGTTCTAGAAAACTGTTGTACATTAACTGTTAACATTAAACCCCAGCGTAGACATCTCGACCAAAGCACAATATTGAAAAATTTCTCAGTAAAATTGCTGAAAGTAAAATAAAATTTGTCATGAAAAAGTTTCTTAAAAATCTGTTGTTCGGAGTCGACTCTAAACTGTAGGTCCCGTCATTCATGTATAAAATTAACACACACAATACGGGTAGTGAAGCCGCCGTAGTCTAGTAGGTAGAGTGTTGGTTTATTAGACGAAAAGCCAGGAGTCAAACTCCAGGCCAGACATCAAACACAAAATACAAAAAGTATTTCTTCGGCAACTTCCTTTCAGCAGATTTCTGAGAGTAATTAAAATTGCATGAAAAGTTTCTCAAAAGTCTGTCGTTCGGAGTCGACTTTAAACTGTAGGTCTCGCCACTCATGTATAAAAATTAACACACACAACATAAGTGGTGTGAGAAACTAGGTCCATAATCCTGACTGAAGGGTTGTAATGACCAATTATGTATGTATGTGTGTATGTAATATGGATAGTGTGAGAAGCTAGGTTGCAATCCTGACTAAAGGGTTGTATACTCAGCCACAAAAGTATACATACGGTTCACAAATTCAAAAATTTCTTAACCAATCCGTTTTCGTTGAAAATCTTTATGATTGTCTGACAACTTTCCTCGATTTTAAGACGGTCTTTTGCTTTGGTTCAGAAATTTGTGAAATTTGTTAATCTGATGTATACTTTTGTGGGCTTGTGCAGGGCCACAAATCAGTTCAATTTCAGAAATTTTTTAAACAATGCAAAAGACCGTCTTAAAATCGAGGAAAGTTGTCAGACAATTATAAAGATTTTCAATGAAAACGGATTGGTTAAAAATTTCCTGAAATTCGTTAACCGTATGTATACTTTAGTAACTGTGTGTAATTAAGTAAGTAAGTCAGGTTCAATTCCTATGCAGTTTTCTATAAAAACGTTCTAATCGATATTGAAGACTAGGATATGAATATGTATGGAATGCCAATAGACGTTCTTTTTCATATTTTTTAAATTGAAAAAAGAAATCAGTTGTTTCTACTGCACATTTAAAAACCTATGAACACTAGCTTAGTATTCTGATTTGCTACTTGCTTTCCCCAAATCACTGGAATGTTGGGCCACAGTTTTCGACCCTCAGTTGACTTTTTATTGTGAAGAAACTATCACCAATTCCAGCATCCGACTTAAATCCATTAGTTTGGACACAAACCTATCTACAGTCAAAGTCATACATACACCTCTGTATGCAGGTTTTTTCTCACATACACCGTTGTATGTAGACTGCTTTCTTTGACTGTATCTCGTTGCAGAGTGTACTTAGTGAAGAGGGTGTGAATTTGAATATAAGTTTGCATTTCGAATATATTCCATAAAACAAAAATCTGTTACACACAACAAAGTTAATTGTGAGCAGGGAATTTAATAAAAATTCTTCTTCTTTTTTCTTTGTTTTTTTTGGTGCCATGATCGATAGGCAGTCTGTAGCAGACACCTCAGATGCACCGACTGAAAATGTTTCCGAACACGATTTGGTACCCAATTTTCAACGTGTCTCCATATCGGGCGAAGACACTAGCGGCGTACCATTGGAGGATTTGGAACGTGCTTCTACACTACTCATACAGGCATTGGAAATGCGTTCACGTTACATGTCAATATCGGAACAATCGTTTCCTACAACCACTTTGCGTTTCTTGAAGACAGTGCACGAAAGTAATCGTTTCAATAACATTCAATATGAGGATCGTAAATCAATAGCCGGTAAGTTTTGGAATTTACAATTTCTTAAGCGTTGTTTTCATTTATTTCTTATGAGATTATACTTTTCTATTCTATTCTAAGCTTGGCCTCTATTTATTTTTCTGACTCTTATTTCTAATATTTTTTAAAAAAATTTTTCTTTTTTTTTTCCAAATACAATCAATATCCTCCTATAAAATATTCAATAAAAAAACTTTACTTTAAGTTTTACACTCTTTTGCGAAATCCTAAATGGTTTGTACAGCAAATTAAATGTTGTGATAAAAAAAAAAACAAAAACAAAAAAATTCATTAAAAATATTGTAAAAATTAAAAAAATATATTTTTTTTAAATTTATTTTATTTGCTACTCTTTAGGTTATAGTTTAAGTTATGTTTACTATTTTGTTAATTATTTTTATTATTATTTTTTATTTTAATATTCTTTTTTTACTTGTAAAAAAAAAGAAACAAAAAATATCTCTCTCTTGTTTTCATTATTCATTATTCTTTTATAGAATTAATCCGCAAGATCAGTCTACCACAGAACATTTTAAAACCCAGAGGTATTGAATGATCTCTCTCTTTCTCTCTCTTTCTTTCTGCTCTCTCGTTTGTTTAAATGAAAGAAAAAAATTAAAAATAAAACAAATCTTTCATAAGTTCTTATCAATTTTATTTTCTTGTTTAATTTTGTTTTTTTGTTTTTATTTGTTTTAATGGCTTTAAATTTTTCCACGTTTAAAATTGTTTTTATTTTAAAATGTTATTTTATGCTGATGTGTTCATAGTGCGTTCACATTGCAATCGAATCTGAATTTATGACGAGAAATGTTAAAAAATTTAGTAATATTATGTCTCGGTTCAACCATCAAGTCAGGCATCTCCTACAAAAACGAAATATTTCTTTGGCGACTTCCTCTCAGCAAAATCTGGCCAATTTCATCCACAGCTCGGGATGGTTCAAACCCACCACTAAAAGATCATTATTTTTTTGTTCGCTGAGGAGGGGTAAATGTACCTAACCGCACCATAGAGGAAGTCGTCACATCCTCCGTGTGTGGGGCCCTCACCTACTAAATCCCCCCCTCGTCTCCTGTGGACTTGTTTGTGCCCACTCCGGAACTACGGTGGTACTACTTCGGAGTGGAGTCCTTTTGGCCCCTTCATGATCATATCCGCGTCCGGATTGCGAATCGAAAGTTGAGGAGTCATCTAAGCGTCTCCACTATTCCTTTCGTCTAGATCATCATCTCGGTTACGCTTGGCACGTGTGACAGTATCACCTATGCCAACATGCCTACTCGTTCTGCAGCTTCATGATCTCTCTTCTTTCGTCTCAGAATGTGCTCTACGTAATTCACTACCGAGAAAGATCATGTTAATGGGAGTTTACTTCACACTGGCTAACACAATGGGCCATATGGGCCAACAAGTGAAAGTGTCTGTGAATGGCAAGCTAACCTAACCTACTCTCAGCAGATTGCCGGCAAAACCTCAGAGAGTAAACAAAATTGACATGAAAAGCTTCTCAAAAATCTATCGTTCGGAGTCGACTTTAAAATGTAGGTCCCCCGCCACTCATGTATAAAATTAACACACACAACATAAGTGATGTGAGAAGATAGGTCTTAATCCTAAGTGAAGCGTTGAAATGACCAATTCTATATGTATGTATGTATAGAGGAGAACATTCGCTCACAACATTAGTCATGTAGGAAGCTTTCATACCACCAATTCGAATCTTTAGGTTTTTTTGTGTTTGTCCTTCTTCTGTTACGAGCAACTGTGTTTAAGTCTACCAGACCTAGGCTCATTGATTCTGCGCAGAGTTTAATTACTTCTACAGCTTGGTTTGTACACTCTGCTTGCAAATATTTTACAACATCATTCCACAATGACAGAATTTCCACATATAAAGGGTGTTTTTTTTACAGAGGTATAGAACTTTAAGTTGCAATAAAACAACGATGGATTATTCGATTGACATGAATTTTATTTATCCGAAAGATAATCTTGTGGCATTACATTTTAAATATGATTTCTGTCATATGACCGCCACGGCTAGTGCGGATGTAGTCCAATCTGGACGTCCAATTTTCGATGACTTTTTCCAACATTTGTGGCCATATATCGGCAATAATACGGCGAATGTTGTCTTCCAAATGGTCAAGCGTTTGCGGCTTTACCGCATAGACCAATGACTTTACATATCCCCACAGAAAGTCGTCTAGCGGTGTTAAATCACAAGATTTTGGAGGCCAAATCACAGGTCCAATACGTGAAATTAGGCGGTCACCAAACGTGTCTTTCAATAAATCTGTTGTGGCACGAGCTGTGTGACATGTTGCGCCGTCTTGTTGAAACCACATCTCCTGGACATCATGGTTATTCAATTCAGGAATGAAAAAGTTAGTAATCATGGCTCTATACCGATCACCATTGACTGTAACATTCAGGCCACCATCGTTTTTGAAAAAGTACGGACCAATGATTCCACCAGCCCATAAAGCGCACCAAACAGTCAGTTTTTCTGGATGTAACGGTGTTTCCACATACACTTGAGGATTACCTTCACTCCAAATGCGGCAATTTTGTTTGTTGACGTAACCATTCAACCAGAAGTGCGCTTCATCGCTATACAAAATTCGCTTATGAAAATCGGGAACAACGGTAATCTCGTTTAATCTACGCCTTACTTGATGATCGTTTGGCTTCAAATCTTGCACGAGTTGGATTTTGTAAGCACGCAAACTAAGATCCTTCCGCAAAATCTTCCATAAAGTGGATGGACACAGATCCAATTCCTGTGCTCGATGTCGGATGGACTCATTCGGGTCTTCCTCAATGCTACGCTCTACAGCAGCAATAGCTTCTTCTGTACGCACCGTACAGCGTCTCTGGGGATGCGAGTTATCAATAAGAGTAAACGTGGTGCGAAAACGTTCCATGGTTAATCGAATTAACTGCTCTGATGGACGATTTTGTCGACGATAAAATGGACGTAGTGCGCGATACGTTTTCCGCACAGAACCATTATTTTCGAAATAAAATTGCACTATTTGCAAGCGTTGTTCAGGCGTGAGTCTATTCATGATGAATTGCCAAACCAAACTGAGTATAAATCACTTGACAGCTGTTAAATCGGTCGCTATCTTGAAAAGTAATGTCAACTTAAAGTTCTATACCTCTATAAAAAACACCCTTTACATACATATATAATTGGCCATCAAAACCCATCAGTTAGGATTAGGACCTAGCTTCTCACCAGACAAATCAAGTCCAAATATATGAATCAACTTAACTCATATAGCATCCAAGTTAGGAAACTTATGACTGTCATACCGGCACTCTACTTTCTTGACATAACTGCCCAAAGGCTGACAATCTTTGAAACTAATTTCTGCATAAGCTGTAAAGACTAGTGAAAAAGGGAGACCATTGAAGATATTCTCTCATTGTTGAGAAAGTCATGTATTATAGTCATACAGTCAATACTTATAAGTATAATAGAGCTGAAGTAAGATACAGTAATCCCTCGATTTACGTCGCCTCGATTAACGTTGTTTCGATTAACATCATCAAATTTTTTGTTCCCTCTAACTTCAATTTGCGTCGTCATACGATTTACGTCGCCTTTTTTTTGGAACAAACTGCGACGTAAATCGAGGGATTACTGTAACTTTTTTAAGTTCCTTGTTAAAAACATACCACTTTGTAGTATGAGCAATATGAAATTCGATTTACGTCGTTTCGATTTACGGCGTCTTTTTTTGGAACCAACTGCGACGAGGGATTACTGTATGCTTAAAACAACAAAATTTATTTTATCAAGTCTGTTCAGCAACCAATAGTCTAGAAATAGTAGGTTCTAGAACCAAAGTTCTAGAAAACTGTTGTACATTAACTTTTTAGAAGTTTTTTTTTAAGTTGAACATCGTTTGCCAATGTGAACGCACTGTTATAGATTTTGTTTGTTTCATTATCTTTTGATTGCTATTTTATTTTATTTAAATTTGTTTTTGCTTTTGGTTCGTTTTTTTTCTACATGTTTTTATAAAAAAATTTAATCTCTACAGATTGTAAGAGAGCTTAAGTTTGAATTTGTTTTAATTCGTATTTTTAATTCCTTACATACCTTTCGTTTCGTTTCGTTTAGTTTATGCTTAATTTTCTTTTCTTATTTTGTTATTTATTTATTCGTTTATTTATTTGCTTGCTTTTGTTGATTGACTGACTGCATTTAATTTTCCTCTTTTAATTTGAGTCCAAAAAAAGATGAAAAAATTCCGCTTACACAATGAAAATTGAAAAACTTTTTTAAGAACATCCATGTATTGTTGAGAAATCGTTTCTTTTAAATTTTTGTTTTTCTTTTCCTTTCTGGAAATGTTTGTCTGCAGTCTATAGAAATTTTACGCCGCTTTTATTTATTTTCATTTAATTTGTCGTTCTTTAATTCGTCTTTATGTGCCACATGCAACATGTTCTGTATTTCAAATTCAAAGAGGCGATACGCGATTAGTAATGGCGAAGGAGGGATTATGAGGGAGTATAGATTTATTTTTGATTCTTAGAGAGGGAAACATTTAATGAAAGACCACAAAAAAAGAAATCTTCCCGGGTTTTCTTATAGCAAATATACATACAACGGTGTAAGTAGACTTTTTCCCTTGACTGTATTTTAAAATTGCACATAAAGTACGGCAAGTTTGCTGTTAAGTGAAATCTAAATCAGTTTAAAAATGGTCAGATCCATACAATATCATTCCCATTCTAACCAGAATTTAAAGACTTAGGGCCACTATTACAACTTGCCGTTAACTGAAGGGAGGATTTTAACCGGCAGATAAATTGTTTTTCATTATTATGAGTACCCAATAAGATATAAGTGATCGTTAAGCTAAAGGGAGGATCATCCTGCCGGTAACTTTTAATGGTTAGTTATTGTTTGAACTTGCCATATTATATCGGGTCCGCCATCTAACGTTTTTTTTTCAACTAGTGCTTATTTCGTGAATGGTAACACTTAGCTCATGTCTGATTTGACAGATAATTAGTTTTATCCTTCCGCTGAACGCTTAATATGGACCATCCAATGCGTTTTCGCTTCGCTAAGTGGGCCAGCGATCGCCTTACAGAAGATGCCGATTTTGGCAAAAAAATCATCTTTCCAGATGAAGCTCATTTTGATCTTGGCGGGTATGTAAACAAGCAAAGTTGTCGCATTTGGCGCACAGAAAACCCGCACGCATACATTGAAAAGCCGATGCACCCAAAACGAGTCACTGTTTGGTGCGGATTTTGGTTCAGAGGCATAATTTGGCCATTTTTCTTCGAAAATGAGCAAGAAGTGGCCGTTACAGTAAATGGCGATCGTTATCGGACCATGTTGAACTAATTTTTGTTCACAAAAATTGAAGAGGAGAATATTGGCAACATTTGGTTTCAACAGGATGGCGTGACGTGCCACACAGCCGAAGCTACACTCGATGTTTTGCGCCCTGTTTTTGAAGATCGCATTATCAGCTGCAGAGCTGATGTCTTTTGACGATTTGACACCGTTGGACTATTATTTGTGGGGTGCCGTCAAAGATAAGTGTTACGCCGACAAGCCAGAGACAATTGACGCTTTAAAGGACAATATTCGTTAAGCCATTGGCGAAATACAGCTGCACACAATCGATAATGTGCTTAAAAATTGGACCGATCGTGTAGGCTACTGCATGGCCAACCGAGGCAGCCATTTGAATGAAATTATTTTCCATTATTAACCGGGAGGATTGTAATTTTAAATAAAAAAAGAAATTTGAGAAAATATTCAGTAGTTTTGTTTTTTAAAGCATTTTCAAAAAGAAAAAGTTATTTGGCGGACCCTTTATATTATTTTCATCATGGCAACTTCAAATTTAAACAAAATGAGCATGTACAATAAAAAAACAAAGTCCGCGGTTGCCACTGCGTTAAGAAACAAACTGAGCAGTTTTGTCGACATTTCTCCGGCACTGCCATATTTTTGAAAAATTTTATCTTTAAGTTGTAATAACGAAACTAAGTTAAAGGTAACTTTACAGTTCCCTTTAGCTAAAGGTACCTTTAACTAAACCCAAGTTTAAGGGCAAGTTGTAATAATGGCCCTTAAACCCTTAATACACCATAAAGTATCATATCAGCACTAAGAAGCTACTGTTTTGATATGAACACAATGAATGACCATAGGCAACGTTGTGTTTTCGCTGAATGGGTTCTGAAGCAGTTGGTACCTTTTATCGAAAAATCGTCCTTAGCTTAATGGCACTTTTCTGGATGGAATGGTGTGTAAACAGCTTAAATTGTCGAGTTTGAGACGATACCAATCCACTTGAGAGTCAAGAACGTCTAGTACAACTCTATAAAGTCATTGTTTGTCCATCATTCTCAACTGCGAGCACTCTAGATCGATGAGTGCCTACTTCTTGTGGCCTGAATTGGATGATCTGGCCACCAACAATATGTGGTTTCAATAGAACGGCGCTACGTGCCACACAGCTCATGCCACTATTGTTTGACCATCACTTTCAACGGCGAGCACTCTGGATGGAAGATTACCAACTCGTTATGGCCTTAATTGGATTATCTGGATACCAACATCTGGTTCAATAGAACGACGCCACATGCCAAACAGCTCATGCCACTATTGCTTGGCCACCACTGTCAACGCCGAGCACTCTAGACCGTTGATTACCAATTTCTTCTTGCCTGAATTGGATGATCTTGCGATCAACAACCTGTGGTTTCTATAGAACGCCGCTACATGGCATACAGCTCATGCCACTATTGTTTGGCCATCACTGTCAACGGCGAGCACTCTGGATCGAAGATTACCAACTCGTTATGACCTTAATTGGATGTTCTGGATACCAACATCTGGTTTCAATAGAACGAGGCTACGTGCGACACAGCTCATGCCATATTGGATATTCTGCTAGAGCGATTTGAAGGCATATCTCATGTGGAGGTGTTGTGAACTAGCCATCAATAAAAAATCAACGTGTAGAGAGGAAACTGAAACGTTAGAGCACTTTTACATATAATTGACCAGCATTTGGACGTGTAAAGTCCCAATAATTTAAGGATGATACTGTACCAGACAATACTCGTATAAGAGGAGTGATTTGCTATGAGTTTGTGAGGTTGAGATCTCTCTTTTGATGATGAAGCTTATTGTAGGAGTATTGGGAAAGTATTTATTTTAGAAAATTCTTGTTAAGGAAACAACTTTTATTTCAAAATTGAAATACAGAACATTTATAGGAATACTCTTGCAATTGTTTTCGTTTTCTGCTGAACACCGCTTTTAAAAGCTTTGAAAATGTACAATGAAATCAACACACACACACACTCACACAAATTGAAACACCTTACATAAAAGGTTCAATCACCATGCATTCTATTACCTTTACAGTTGAGGGCAAAAAACTAGCAATATTAAAAATTATTTTAAATTTAAAGAGAATTTTGCTAATTTTTTGTACTCAACTGTATATATATATTTTTTCACTTCAGAAAACGTAAACAGATATGGACGTACTACATAAATCATAAGTCTTATGCAAGTAAAGTTTATAAAATGAATCTTGTATCCAAGGAAACGAATGAAGGGAAAATCGACAATGCCAGCGAAATTGAATTTCAGGGGAAAAATTTTTCCTTTTTGCGAAATATTGTGAAATAAAAGAAAATATTTCTGCATACCCAATGTATTTATGTAACATAATGGGGTTTCATGGTTTCGTAGAAAAATACAAGAATTTTATGGCATTCAACACGTTGGTGCGAAATTTAACAAAAAATTGAAGTGAAAGATTTTCTAAGAAAATTTTAATGAATTTTTGCTCACAGTTATAAATTATTTGTAATTGTTTCTAGAATTATCGCCTTATAAATAGATATTCTTGTGATTGCATTAAGGCCCGACATAAATTCAATAAAAATTTTCTTATATGAGACGATTAAGTAAGTGCATCAAGGAACTTTAAATGCAGACGAATGTCAATGACTATCGTTTGTTATGAAATTTAATACAGGCCAGGTCTCTTCGAACGGCTCGAGTTTATGTTGTTTGATAACTTACGAGATCCCACGTTAGGTTTGATTCATTTAGGTTCCAATTTGATTCATTTAGATTCCCAGGTTCATTGTGATACCACGTGACCCAAATACAATGTCTCCACTCAACAAATCTATGCTTTCATAAATCCGAAAATACTTTCCAGTTTCAAATGTCTGTTATCAGACAAATGTTGGCAACAAGAAAAACACATTCTCGCAGGCGGCTTTCACCAAAATCGAGGTATTTTAAAAGGCGTTTAATACTTTCCTCCTCATTTTTATATCCACACTTGCTTCAGCAGTCGTAATACCCTGTATCCAAGCGCTGTATATGTCTCCTTATTAGACAATGTCCTGTGCCATTGCCACTAATTCACAAAACCCTAATTCATTGCCAACCCCCACTGCCTACCGATCCATCGATTACTACCACCAACTAACTTACTATTCTCACCTCCTATAGTATCACGTCGAAGTTTGCTTTTAGACAAGAGAATGAACACTGCCATGTCTTTCTATATACCCGAAATAGTTACATCCCTAACGAATTCATCTGGCCTTACATTTCCCCTTATTTTCTTGTGTCCTGGGACTAGTTTCTTAGGTTAGGTCCAAGTGGTAGCTTTGATTACCAAAGCACACTTGACTATGCATAGCGGCCCTTTGTGATGTAACTTCCACCAAGGTTAGGTTAGGTTAGAGGACGTGTACTTTTCAATTAAGACAAGTACAGTACCCGGAGGTCGAATTGACCCATTGTACAACGTCCTAGTTTCTCACACCACTTATGTTGTGTGTGTTAATTTTATACATGAGTGGCGGGACCTACAGTTTAAAGTCGATTCCGAACGACAGATTTTTATTTATTGAGAAACTTTTCATGGCAATTTTTATTTACTCTCAGAGTTTTTGCCAGAAATCTACTGAGAGGAAGTCGCCGAAAAAATACTTTTTGTATTTTGTCTTTGATGCCTGGCCTGGGGCTCGAACCCAGGCTTTTGCGTCTAATAAGCCAACACACTACCTACTAGACTACGGCGACTTCAAAAAAAAAATGTGGAACGCTTCACGATTTTGCGTGTCATCCTTGCGCAGGGGCCATGCTAATCTTCTCTGTATCGTTCCAATTTTAGTATATGTTCTGCCGAAGCAAGAACAACTTCCACCAAACTCATCACAGAAGTTGATCAGCACAAGGGCTACACTTCTGGGACCAACATGATTTAAAAACTAAACTGTTCAATCATCGCATTCAGACATAAGCGACTGCCGAGGGTAGTTCTTGCCCTCAGGATGAGTATATTCATACTTCAACTGCGGAAAAGTTATTCATCGTATAAATGCCAGTCAACAGCGTACTTTATATCAAAGTTGTCTGTCCTATAAACACAGCAATGATCTACACGTCGTCTTGATATGTTTAATGGTAGCATATTTAAAGATATTCCAAAACTTATTGTTACTTATCCTTTTTCCAGTGCCACTCTTGGGAGCATATGGCTTCCACAAAGAATTTCTGGCCTGTTTCCGTTTACATACATACATAATTGGCCATTACAACCCTTCAGTCAGGATTACGGCCTAGCTTCTCACACCACTCATGTTGTGTGCGTTAATTTTATACGTGAGTGGCGGGACCTACAGTTTAACGTCGACTCCGAACGACAGAATTTTTGAGAAACTTTTTCATGGCAATTTATTTTCTCTCAGAGTTTTTGCCAGAAATCTGCTGAGAGGAAGTCGCCGAAGAAATATTTTTTTTTTTTTTCATATTTCATTTTTGATGTCTGACCTGGGATACGAACCCGGGCTTTACGAATAGTAAGCCAACACACTACCTACTACACCACGGCGACTTCTATTCTATTCTATTATATTTTTGTTGTTCCAGCTAAGCAGGTGATTGGTCTGCTGTAGCAAGTCCTATGATAATGGGACTGCCATCTATCGTTGTCTAGAAACAATGACCTCCGAGTAGCTTTTCGGAAATTTGAATCAAAGACATCTTCTGCGTACTTGTTCGTGTACTGAGCCGGTATTTTGCAGCCAGAAAGACTTACTCGTAAACCGTTTCTAGAAAGGAAATTTATGACTAGTGTGTAGCCAGATTAGTAGTTATACATAAGCCGACCAGATTTACGATTTTTAGCATGTAAGCCTCCTTTGGCACAGCAGAACACATAGGCAGTATGGATACAAATTGGTTTTTTAAAGGTTTCTAAACTCTAGTGAATAATTTTTGGCTTTCGACCCCATATTTCTTCCAAATAGCCTCTAGCAGATGCCTTTTTACAATTTAAAAATTAAATCTTTTGCTAAGAAAAGAATCGAGATGCTGTTGAAAATTTTACTGGCGCCCACTAATTGGCATTTTAGAGAAAAAATGTGTCTTTTCAATTTTCCTAATTACCCTATAAAAAGAGGTTTATCGAGCATTCGAAATCGTGTTGTAACGATTAGTATACCTATTGTATGCCCCTTAAATTTACTGTCACTTTAACAAATTGAAATTTCGTTTATTTTTGGCAAACGTTTCTAAAATGTAAACAAAAGAAAGCAAAAAAAAACAAAAAGGGAAAGAAAATGATTAAATGTTATACGGTATGTCCACATCTGTTCCACTTGACACTCACATTTCACTTTTGCATTTTGCAATTAAAAATCTGTTAAAAATTATACTTCTAAACAGACCGAAACCAGCAAAATGAAAACACAAAAAAAAACACCAAAAAATACCTTAAAAATGCAATAAAAATGTTTGAAATGATTTTTCTTATGTTTTCTATTCTAATTTTAGTGTGTAATTTGTTCTACTAAAACTGCCATACATCTGTACGAAAGTATTGTTAAATTATAATTGTTGCATTTCTTTTATTTATTAATTAAATTATTATGTTAAGTAATTATATTCTATTTTTAAAATAATTTGAAATTTCTTTAAAAAAAAATTTCTTTTTTTTTCTTGTTTTCACATGCAATTTGCGCGATACGTTTTGAAATATTAAAACGAAAAAAATCGAAAAACAACGAAAAACACAAACACACACACTCTCTCTCTCTCTCTTTATTTTGCACCATTTAAACACGTCACATTCATGTTCATTTCTTTACTTTTTTTACTTGATAATCTCACCAACCGTATCATCATCACACCACCACCACCACCACCACCATATGCAATATGAACTCAATTCGAATCGAATCGTATAACTACACCCACCTACTACACCGTAATGTTGTCAATGCAATGAATTGCAAATGAATTCGAATTGCCACCTTTTGTCGCCATACATATTTCTCTATCATCATTGTCATGGTCGATCGATCGATTGTCGTTCTCCAGATCATCCTATACATCCACCAACGGAGACAAGTGATCCCTGGGATATTGAGTTTCCACCCGATAGATCCGAGAATTGCATTAGGCAAATCGATGGTGTATTCAATGTGTTCGCAACTGAGGTAAGTTTAAAATAAAACGAATATATTCCCAAGGTCATAAAAACTGTTGCATTGATTTTGAGCTTAAATTTCACTACTCAAGCTTATTTTTTTATTTTTTAGAATTATAAGAATACTTTAAATGTACCACATACATACGAGGGTTGCCTTTTATATTTCGGGATTTGGCAACCCTAATGTTGCAATCTGCCAACTGACAGCTCTATCGCAAAGCTTGACATTTTTGAGGTTATACGTACTCAGAACGTTTTGACATACGAGCGCTATTCGTGTTGTTTACAGTAACTTAAAAGATTCATCTCGCCCAAAAAATGGATTTAAATCGTGAACATTTTCGTGCGATTATTTTTTACAACTTTCGACGTGGATTAACTCAACAACAGTGCATCGATGAACTTAATTCAATTTTTGGCGATAAAGCTCCATCAAGGACAAGTGTTTATCGATTTTATGGTGAATTCAACCGAGGTCGTAGTTCACTCCAAGACGAATTTCGTGAAGGTCGTCCAAAATCAGTTGTTGTTCTGGAAACCATTGATGCTGTGCGCCAACTGATATTGCAAGATCGTCATGTGACCTATCGTGAGGTTGAGACAACCTTAGGCATTAATGGGACCAGCAACATTTGACTGTCAAAAAAATTTGTTCACGTTGGATCCCACACAATTTGTCAATCGCTCAAAAAAGGCTCGTATTTATTGGTACTGTAAACAACACAAATAGCGCTCGTATGTCAAAACGTTCTGAGTACGTATAACCTCAAAAATGGCAAGCTTTACGATAGAGCTGTCAGTTGGCAGATTGCAACACTAGGATTGCCAAATCCCGAAATATAAAAGGCAACCCTCGTACATACATAATTGATCATTACAACTCTTCAGACAGGATTACGAGCTAGTTTCTCACGCCACTTATATTGTGTGTGTTAATTTTGTACATGAGTGGCGGGACCTACAGTGTAAAGTCTATTCCGAACAACAGATTTTTATGAGAAACTTTTTTTCATGGCAATTTTTATTTCGATCACAGAGTTTTTGCTGGAAATCTGCTGAGAGGAAGTCGCCAAAAAAAATATTTCTTTTCATATTTTCGTTTATATATCTGACCTGGTGTTTGAACCGCGGCCTTACATCTACTAAGCCAACACACTCCATACTAGACTGCGGCAACTTCTAATTTAGATGTACTGTAAGGTAAAATTGGAGGGTGTAGTAAAAAAACCGATAATTTGTGCATCAAATTGAAGACTTTATTTATCACAGATAACGTGACTCCACTTGTTAGCATTTTGAAGATAAGCCTCTGTAATACTACAAGGAAGGTTAGGTTAGGTAAGAGGACGTGTACTTGTCAATTAAGACAAGTACAGTACCCGGAGGTTGAATTGACCCATTGTACGAAGTCCTAGTTTCTCACACCACTTATGTTGTGTGTGTTAATTTTTATACATTAGTGGTGGGACCTACAGTTTAAAGTCGACTCTGAACGACAGATATTTGAGAAACTTTTTCATGGCAATTTTATTTCCTCTCAGAATTTTTCCTAGAAATCTGGTGAGAGGAAGTCGACGAAGAAACACTTTTTTTGTACTTTGTCTTGATGTCTGGCCTGGGGCTCGAACCCTGGCTTTACGTCTAATAAGCCAACACACTACCTACTAGACTACGGCGACGTAGAATACTACAAGCAAACGTAAACCACATTTTTTGAAGACGACACAGTTAAGTCTCTTTATTACCAAAAGGAAGCTTGGGCCGAATCCAAACGAATATTTTCTATAAACTTTGTAGTTCGCCTTCTTCCTTTCCTTCTTTCTACAAGATATAGGGTTTTATGGGGGGATCCTGATTGTGTTCAACACATTCTGTGTCTGTGCCTCGACATGCAGAGGCTTCAACTCCAGATTCTTAGTAGTGGTATCTTCAATGTAGTTTGCCTCTGTGGGGATATCTAACATTGAGACTTTCATCGGTGCGTAGGTTAGGTTAGGTTAGGTTAGATGACGTGTACCTGTCAGTCAAGACAGGTACAGTACCCGGAGTTCAGATTGACCCATTGTACAACGTCCTAAAGGAGGGAAGGATAGTATAGGGGATAGGATGAAAGGAGGGTATATGGGAAAGGGGGGAGTGGGAAGCGGAGGAATCACACAGACCAGACACAACAAAAGGATGGGAGAGCGCGACTACACCGATGAAGTCCTAGCCTCTCAACCAGCCTAAGCCACTAATGAACCTGTGGAGAGCCTTGATGTCGGCTCTCGACACAGAATTCAAACTCTCAAAGAAGGGCCTACCAAGGGTCCTCAACCTCAATCTACCAAGGGCTGGGCAGTTACAGAGGAGGTGTTCGATAGTCTCCAACTCCTCCTCATCGCAACACGCCCTGCAATAGTCCGGCTGGAATCTGTTCCAGATCCCCGTCAGTGACCTAATCTTGCAGTGCCCCGTGATAAAACCGACAAACAACCTTAAGCTGGCCTTATTCAAGCCCAGCAGCCAACCTGTTCTCTTACTGTCTACAGCAGGCCATAGACACCTAGAAACAAAACAACCCGATCCGTTCCCCCAACGCCTCTGCTCTTTCTCCCTGACCCATCCATTGATGAGGCCATAGAGGTGACAGACTGGGGGGTCAGGACCAACCATCAAATCGCCTACTGAAAGCGAAGAGAGTGCGTAAGTGTGCCCAAAATAACATAATAAAACACGTTTAAATCCTGTTTGAAATAGCTAGGCTCGGTTAGATCAGGCATGGCTGGTATGAAAGTAGTAAGGAAAACCATTTTAAGCATTCCAAGGGATTCCTATGATTCCAATAAGTCTTCAAGTTTTACTGAATGTCAACGGAGTACTCCCTCATAAGTATCCTTTTATACTACAACAATCAGAAAGCTAACTCCCCTGGCATTAGCATTAATAACTAGCTTATCTCAGACAGATTAATGCTTAAACTGTTGGATGCTAAAAGTCTACCACAAAAATTCTGCTAACATTAATGACTTCAGATCGGTCAAGTGATCGAACTTCACCAGCGTCAACCTAGCACAAACCTATGCCAAAGACCTTAAAATATGAATAATAATGAATGTGAATAAGGAAAGTCAGATGAGTTCAGAAATCTGCAGAGAGGAAATCGCCGAAGAAATATTTTTTCGCTTGGTTGGAAATGCCTGACCTGGGGTTTGAACCGAGGCCTCACGTCTAATAAGCCAACACACTACCTGCTAGACTTCGGCGACTTCGAAATAGCATTGGAATAAAGTTCATTGGATTCACACGGTTTTATTAAAAAATGCTTGTAGATCAGACGAAAGTTACTCATTAAACCGGCCATGCCATGATAATAGTTGCTCTCACTTATAAAAGAATTGATACGATAACAATTTAGAGTAGAGTTAGGGATAGAATGGCATCTAGTGATACGCCACTTTACTTTACATAGCCTAATTAATTCAATATTTTTATCCACTTCTTTTTTATTACTTTTAATAGACGTCACAGGAGCCTTTGGTACCAAATTATCCAAAACTTAAGGATTTCTGCAATGATATGCAAATCATGTGCAACATGATTGCCGATGGACCACTGTAAGTAATTTTTTTTTTTTTTGGAAATTTTATTTTAATTTCTCTTCTTAATGTTGATTTTTTTTATTACAGAAAATCGTTTTGTTATCGCCGTTTATGCTATTTATCATCGAAATTCCAATTGCATGTTCTACTTAACGAATTAAGAGAGTTGGCATCGCAAAAGGCTGTGCCTCATCGTGATTTTTATAATATAAGGTAAGCCAGCACGCTAATGTCATAATGTCAACGTTCATTATTGAAATTTTTCCTTTCCATATGCCATTAAAGAAAAGTTGATACCCACATACATGCTGCCTCCTGCATGAATCAAAAGCATCTCTTGCGTTTCATTAAGAAAACTTTAAAAAAGAATTCCAACGAAGTGGTAACCGTCACCAAAGGCCAAGAGATGACATTATCACAGGTATTTCAATCGATGAATTTAACCACTTACGATCTAACGGTGGATATGCTAGATGTACATGCCGATCGTAATACGTTCCATCGTTTTGATAAATTCAACGCCAAATATAATCCAATTGGCGAGTCACGTCTAAGAGAAGTCTTCCTTAAGACCGATAACTATTTGAATGGAAAATATTTTGCACAAATTATAAAGGTAAAGTAGCTGAGGATGTAATTACAAGGGAGTTTAAATTAATTTTTAATTTTTATTTTTTTTTTGTATTAAAAGGAAGTTGCTTTCGATTTGGAAGAATCTAAATACCAAAATGCCGAGCTACGTTTATCCATTTATGGTAAATCACGTGATGAATGGAAAAAACTGGCTCAATGGGCCATTGACTATAATGTTTATTCCACAAATATACGCTGGCTTATACAAATACCACGTCTTTAGTAAGTACAAGATAAGGTGTAAGCACTTGTCCAACAAGTTTTAATTTTCTTCTCTTTCCAGTGATATTTTTAAATCCAATAAATTAATGACATCATTCCAAGATATATTGGATAATATCTTCTTGCCTTTATTCGAAGCCACTAAGGATCCCAGTAAACATCCCGAATTGCATCGTTTCTTGCATTATGTCATCGGTTTCGATTCGGTAGATGATGAATCCAAACCCGAAAATCCTTTGTTTGATGGCGATATTGCTATACCACCTAAATGGACTGAGGATGAGAATCCACCCTATGCCTACTATATTTATTATATGTATGCCAATATGTCGGTTTTAAATCAATTTAGAAAGTATGTTTCCATTTCTTTATTCTTTATCCAGACAGGAAATTTCAAAATAAATTTTTTTCAAATTTTTTTATTTACAGAGAACGTGGCCTTAATACATTTGTTTTACGTCCACATTGTGGTGAGGCAGGTCCTGTACAACATTTAGTTTGTGGCTATTTAATGGCTGAAAACATTTCACATGGTTTGCTTTTGCGTAAAGTACCTGTGCTCCAGTATTTGTACTACTTATCACAAATCGGCATTGCCATGTCGCCACTCTCCAATAACTCGCTGTTTCTTAACTATCATCGTAATCCTTTGCCGGAATATTTGGCTCGCGGTCTAATTGTCTCGCTATCCACTGATGATCCCTTACAGTTTCACTTTACCAAAGAACCTCTGATGGAAGAATACAGTATTGCCGCTCAGGTATGGAAATTAAGCTCATGCGACATGTGCGAATTGGCTCGTAATAGTGTCTCAATGAGTGGTTTTCCTCATAAGGTAAATTATTGTTCAACAAAACATAGAAAGATTTGCTAACTTTTGAAATATTTTTCCTCATTTAGATGAAACAACATTGGCTGGGACCAAATTACACACGTGAAGGTGTTGCTGGCAATGATATAACCCGTACCAATGTACCCGATATACGTGTTGCTTATCGTTCGGAAACTCTACTCGATGAACTCTCCAACATCTTTAAAGTTCATAAAATTCCTCACAATATAATTGAGGAAACCTCCTAAACTACTACAAAATGTCTTCTCTTTTGCTTGGTCTATGAAAAACTTTATAATCAATATTGTCGCCATCGATTTATGTTTGATCAAATATGATGATGTGATAAAATTAAGTGCGAATTTATATGTATGTATGTGTGTATTGCTTTTTGTAATAGATTGAATTTATAACCTGTTCTGTTTGATGGTCACACAACAATACAACAATACAATAATAAAACAATTGAAGAAAATCTAATATTTTTTTAAAATAAAATTAATACAACAAAAACTTATTAACAAAAAACAGTTTCAAATAAAATGTGTCTTAATTTTGATTTAATTCGAGCACTAATAAACAAAAGAAATGCTTAAGTTTTCTTTTCTTTCTTTACAATGTTTTTAATTAAGAGTTTTGAGTCAAAGGAATTTTTTTATTTAAGATATGGAAGGTTTGGTTTTGGTTTCTAAACTTCTGAAAATTCTTTCCTATTTTATCGTTAAACGTTACGTAAGCTTTTGCGTAGAAAAGGGATTTGTTTTTTGTGTCTTTAAAAATTTATTCTGTTTGGGAAATTGAAAGGCTACTTCCATGATAAAGTTAAAGGGAAACACGATGCCATTGTCTACATCTTCATATAGCTTTCCCATACTTGAATGAAATGTAAAATGTAAGAAAATACTTTAGAATGGCGACAGTGAATAAAAGCAATTGCTGGCCTGCGTATAAAGTCAAAACAAACATATACCCTCAAACTAACAGATCCATCTCCGTTTAGATTGGATTTTGGAACAAAAGCTTAAGTAGGTTAAATAAGCTGTCACTTCCGAAATTTGCATTCATCCGTTAAATTAACGCTGTCCCACTTAGTACTTTAGTGCGTAATTCACTCGATTCTTTATATTAACATAACCAACAATTAGTTTCTTAGCAGCAATGTTCGAATAGCTAAGATCATGTACGAAAGGCACAAGAGTAGTATAATTAATAGGAATGAACTCACTATACACCAAAACCTAGTCACGTTTCATTTATTTTTAGAACACAGTATAATCGAGTAGTCTATTAGCATTCCTAAGGCCAGATCAGTTTAGGTATTCAGAAAGGCCTTCTAAGAATCCTTTACTATTTACGGGCAACGCTGGACAATGACAAAGGAAAGCAATACTTCTCTACTTCATTGCGGGATAGTAGCATACAGTCATTCCTCATAAACACCAATAATCAATCCAATAACTTTAGAGTAGAAATCATCAAAGACGCTTGATTTCTGAATGCACATTTATTGTTTTATAATTTGGCATGCCTTTGTATAATTCAACTGCATTTATATGTGAAGTTTCATTAATTTTTCTTCACTGTTCCGTTTGCTTGCTTATCTGTTTTGAATATTTCTAAACGGGTATCATTAGCTTATAAACATGCGGCATTATTTCTATAGAAGTAATGTATTCCTGCAACTTCTAAGTAGGAATATAGTCCTTATTATACTTTGATAGCAAGATTTCATACCTATTCAAGCATTTGCAAATCTCCTGTCTATTTTATTAATGACACCTGATTAGTAGTATACCATAAGCCTGACTTATCTGTCCTGGCATTTAAATCAACTCACCACCAGATATAACCAGGTAAAAGCATAGGTTTCTCGTTGCTGTCAAAAACTTTAGCTTAAATTCAGATTTTTAAAGCATTTTGTTGTTGTTTTGCTGCATAAACTTGGTTTACCTTTCCAGTATTACTTTGCTGTAGTTGCCTTTTGAAGTCATACCCAGCATACAACAATACATCACAATACGACTTTGTGTGAATTGATTTTACTTGAAATTGATTTGCAGGCCAGCTTTACGCTTTGCACAAGTATCATATCCTGTACGGCATAAAGCCAGCTTCCTCTTTTACCGTGCAGTGCGATTATGTTTGCGATGCGATTGTTTGTTTTGGTAATTTTATTATGGGGATCTTTAGGGATTAAAAGTTTAAATATCTGAATTTCGGTTAATTTATTATCACATACACACACAACACAATTGGTCATTACAGCTCTTTAGTCACGATGAATGGCCAGACCTACAGTTTGCAGTCGATTCCGAACGACAGGTTTTTTGAGAAACTTTTCATGAGAATGCTGTTTACTCTCAGAGTTTTTGCCAGAAATCTGCTGAGAAAAAGTCACCGAAAAATTATTATTTCCTTTTTCATATTTACGTTTTGATGTTTGACCAGGGGGTTTGAACCGAGGTCTGACGTCCCTTGCTTATTATCAGCTCCTGCAAATCGATCAGCCATTATTTTTTTCTTTCTTACACAGTACAATCCCCTATTATTGTTGCTATAATAGTTTAACTGCTGTTGAGACTTCTTTCCAGGAGGAAATAAAAAAAATTAAGCAACTTCAATTGGTCTCAATCAAGAGATCCCTTATTGGAACATTGATAAAAATTCATTGGGTGATGATTGGTGGAGGCAGACCGGGAACTATCCGTAACCGTTGAGAATACTGCTTCAATCTATTGTTGTCAGCCTATCTGCTTAATCTGAAGTGACCTTACGGCTTTGGAATATTTAAAAGAATTCATTCTTTTCATTTTTATTTTTTTTTTTGTTTTCTTATATAAATAAATGTATTTATTGATTTCATTTTGTAATAAAAACGTTGACAAAATAAAAGTATGCAAATGTACAATTATGCCAATGCCATTTCAAAATGCGATATAATATTTTATATTAAAACAAAAATGAAAATTTATAATAAAAAAAAAGGAAATTAAAACGAAAATAATTTCAAACACATGAAGCGGCCAAATACGAAGTAATAAAATTCGAAAAAGAAAAAAGGAAAACTAAAACAAATCTTTAAAGGTAAACGAGGTAAATATAAACTTGGTTTAAAACAAGATGTATTGCTATGACTTAAAAATTAATGCAAATAAAATTAAATAGAAATATATGCAGGTAAAGAGAGTTTTAAAAACATGATGGTGGTTAACAAATTAAACAAGAAACACAAAATGAACACAGTTAAGTATAAAAAAGTAAACGGCCATTATATGATAAGAAATTAATTAATTCTAAATAAAAATCATTGTTTTGGTTAAAATTAATTTCTAAAAAAAAGAAATTCCAACACAAATACGAGTCTTTTTTCTTCTTCTTTCTTTCTTTCACGTATAAAATTAGTAGTAACTGTACTAAATTATTAAAACTAAACACGGACTGTAACTAAAAGGGTGAATTCATGCCCAATTTTGTGCCAAAATCCAAACGGGCACGACGTTGATAACGTGTGTTAACTCTGTTTGGTAAGAAAAAGAGAAGGAAAATTTTAATTTATTTCAAGAAACAACAAGAAAAGACAAAACAACTTACTTTATTTCCTGCCATTTACAAAATTCCGAAACTACTAAACTTATGAAACAGCCTACAAAGAGGAATACAATAGCCGGCCATGCATCCTCTAATTGATTGCGTATCTCATCGTTAAGCATAATCTCCGCTGTACATATAAGCGAATGAAAAACTAGAATACAGAAGCAGGTAAATGCCCAAATGCTGTTACGAAAAGGATTCTTTTGCCACAGTGAATGATCACGATGGACAAAGGATGCAGAAACCGTAACTAAGGAGTATTAAAAAAGAAAACAAAAATTGGAATTATTTTCCAAAGTATTTGAACTTCATTTAACGAATTCCTACTTACCGAAATGCAATAAAATGCCGAGTGTGGAAAATATTCGTGCAATTTGTAAATTGATATGTTTGTCATCCTCTTCGACATCCATTATTTTTATAGGATGATCCATAAATGCACAATACGATAAAATCTATTAAAAAATACAATTTTCCTCTTTTAAGCATGATATCAATAAAGAAATAAAAGTGCCCAACTCACCATAACCAAAATGGGCGTTAAGAATTTGCAACCATAACACCATAAAACGAAACCAAAAACCCTTGAATCATATTCAGTCTGTTTTTTGCCTGTGGCACGATTCATAATCTTCGGATCCAAGTGAATGTGTGCCAAAGAAAGTGATATTAAAGGCACTGGTATGCACATTAAATAAATAACCATTAAAGGCGTCAATAGTGGGCGCAGTGACAGACAAGTACTCAAGATGTTAATCATTGATAAAGCCCCCGCACAGCAAGCCCAAAATTGTATACAATTCCACAGGCCCGAGGAAAAGCGACGCGATAACTCAATAATGGCCACCAATGACAGGGGATCTTCTCGTTTAACAGCTATGGAACAAGGTAAGGAGTTTAGAATGCGACTTAAGTAAATCGGTGAAATGGTATTGCCAGGACATTGCATAGGTCTGGCAGGACCAATAGTGGCACCATATTGTCCTGTTTCCAGCAGCTCCTCTGCGGCCAGATCTTCTTGCATATCCGTGCACGATGCATGAGCGGTGCCTGATGCTTTTTTCTTAGTTTTCAATTTATTATTTATGATATTGGCTTCAGTATAAGCCTCTATGTCTTGGCATACTTGGGGATATAAAGGTTCTACAGCTATGCTGCAGTCGGCCTGTAAAAATATTTCTGCATTTGAGTTGCTGGCCGAAGAACCCAAACACACCACAATTTCACCATACGATTGCATTATTTCCAGCATTTGACTGGTGGCCTCAGCCGAACAGTCGGTAAATAAAGAGACTTGCAAGGGCACATTGTCCACTTTTTCCAAATGCGGTCGTATATTTTCAATACCTCTGGGTAATTTCGCTCTATTCGACATGTCAAAGTGAACCGGAGCACTTTGCTCGGTGCTCTCCGTTAAAATGCTGATGGAACGACAGTGTTCATCTAAAGCCGAATCTTGAGACTGCCGCCGACGTCCATTTCTTAAGGATTCATTAAACGATTCTCTAGAGCCAGCCAAGCTGGCATTAGAACAAGTTTCATTGTTGTCCATCAGATTTAATAAATTATTTGAAATGGCTCCCGGAGCTGAAGAGCTCAAGGTCTTGGAAGACTCTAGATTAGTAAATGGTGGCAGTAGATAATTCAGATCGGAGGATTCATCGTCTGTGGCTACATTACCTAAAATATTGTTTTCAAGGGAATTATCATTATCATGACAGTCAGATGTAGCTGAAGTTGTTGTTATAATGGCAGTGGTTGTAGTGGAACACGGTGGTGGTGGTGGTGGTGGTGGTAATTGTGGTTGTATGATATCGAGCACTTCATGATTTTTTACTGAAGATGAACGTTTGTTAATGATAGTAGTAGTAGCAGTAGCAGTAGTACTAGTAGTAGTGGTAGTAGTAGCAGTACAAGTATTTGTACTATTAATGGCGGTGATTATGGTTTTATTAGCATGAGATGACGTGGTTATGTTAGGGGGTTTGGTGGTAGAGGTAGAAGTAGTAGTAGCAGTAGTAGTAGTAGTAGTAGTAGTAGTGGTGGTGGTGGTGGTAGTAGTCATATTATTAACGTTGTTAGTATAATCAAGTTTACCAGTAGTTTTTGGCGATTGTACAGCAGCACTATTGGCGATCTTATCGTCCGATTCACTTAACAGTGAAATGTGACAATTCCAACCGGATTCCAGACCCATCTTCTCAGAGAAAACACGGGACCGCAATTCGTTCTCTTTGCTGAAATGGACAAAACGTATACAGGCCCTTTCGAGACGTTCCACAAGCTGTACTATGTCTGTCTGAGCCTGATACTGCATTGTCACCATGCCTATGAACACCTGATGGCATTGCATTTCAAAACAGCCCTCCACATCGGTAATGTCGTCTTCTTTGCCCTCCGAAAACAACAAAGAGTCCGTGCTAATGCTGTGACTCAATTTGCCATGGCCACACTCAAAATCACAATGCATTTTATCCACATGTTGCATGCGCATCTTTGATTCCGGCGGTAATTCCAAATAGGCAATATTGCCGCTGTTTGTGGGGCCCCCACTTAAAGCACCATTTATACCATGTCGCAGTGGACGATAGGCAAAAGCAGTGCAGTAGGCTGTCAAAGCACTGCGCTGATAAAAGTCCAAGGCTCGTTTACGATCCTGTGGTGAAAGCGGCCGCAAATCCACTCCATCCCAGAAATCATCGCAACAATCCAATATAATGTCTGCTGTACCCTGGGTAAATAGCGACAAATAACCGCCAGGGTTTTCACGCATTACTACCGACAGTGAGTGTGGGAAAGGAACCTTCACCTTTGACGACAGTTGCAGTTGGCGAGCAAAACGTATATCCCTACGTACCACATCGGGTTGCTAAAAGAAGAAAAAAGGAATCAAAAAAGCGGAATTTAATTTACATTTGAAACATCTTCGAATCACACAGATGTTGTTAGATTTTACAACGAATAAATGATTAATAATCTCCTTACCAAATGTCGATATGTGGCTAATTGACCCTCAAGTGTGAAACGATCCGTGGCATGATCTGTAAAACCGATCTGTTTCGCCAACTCACATAAACAGCGTCTATTGAATATTGTGTGTGTGTAGGTATGTATGTATGGTATGTGTAAGAGTATGTATGGGTTTTGGGGATTTCATTAAAAAATGTATTAATTTCTCATTCATTCATTTATCGATTAGTTTAAATTCATAATGAAAAAGTCTCATCATTATCAAAGAAAAGCATAATGCAATAGGGTTTAAAGAAAACAAATTAAACAAGAACAGAAATAATCAAAATTTTAACTTGGGTGTATAAGATGTCTAAAAAAATAAACTAACAGAAGACAAAGAGAACTAAAGGTAGACAACAGACAGACAGACATAAAATGAGAAAAAAACGAATATTAAAAGATAATAAAGAACTCAACTAAATTGTTAAATAAAGAAAAAGAGAGCAAGCGAAACAAAATAAATACAATTGAATACCAATTCATATGTGGTGTTGTTTTCATTTATTGATGAATGTGATTAGAAGCGATGATTGGTTGATGTTTCAAAAACTGTGCACAATGAACTTTTAAAAATTTAAATAAAAAAAAAGAATCTTACAAACATCGTCGATAGTGTGTTGTCTAAAGCATTACAAACTCATTAAATAGCACTTATTGTTCTACGAAAAAGATTATAAAATTGAATTGAAAATCTAAACAACAACGATTTACCTGCAATAGTGTGATTAAATAAATGATAGTGAGTATTACATTACTTGTATTAAAAACGGAACTATAAAACATTGATTACTTTTAAACAAAAAACCAGAATAAACAGAGAGTTTTATTTTTTACAAATTTCTAACAATTATATGCTACACAAGTATATATTGAAGAATCTATCAGTAAGATGAATGAATTCTACTTTAAAGTTCACATAGTTAAATACAGGTTCCAGCGCATGAAGTGTTACCAATTAACAATTGCGAAGAACATTGATAGTCCTAAATAAATTTTTTGTTGATTATTGAAATAAATAAAATTTTCGAACATTGTAAACTACGAAAATAAAAAAATTATTGCCAAAATTTTAATAGCAATAGCTTTAGATTGATTTAAAACTTATATAGGCATGTTTCAAAAATTTTCGAACTTAAGTTCGAATTTTCGAACATACATCAAAAATAGTTAAAACACAATTGTCTATTAAAATTAAGTTAAATATAGCTACTTTCCTAAATTTTCAACCAAAATTTCGATTTTCGAACATTGAAAACTTGATAGATAATGAGAATTTCGAAGAAATTTTAATATCCACGTTTTAATTTCAATGTAAAATTAAATTTGGCATGATCAAAAATGTTTCAAATTTAAGTTCGAATTTGCAAGTTTATAAATTATTATTTGCTTTACGTTCTAACCAGAGACCATAATTTTTTTTCCAAAATAAATCCTTTACGAGGTAATAACTACTTCATGTTAAGTTTGTAACATTTAAAGCGTCGATCCCTGTATTTATTTGTTTAGTGAATAAAGATTTCTTTCTATTTTATTGATAGCTTACGAGTTCAGGTTAATTGTTCTGATAGCCTAACAATTATGGACATAAGAAATAGATATTCAAAATACAAGATTTCTTTCACAAACTCTATGATTAGTTACGACTAATGAAAATACACGTTTGATACAAATTTTGATAACAATTTCTACATCCATTTTGTTTGAAAAATGTGTATGAATTTTAGAAAAAAATCTTTAAGTTTTAGAATGTGTTTTATTTTCGTTGTTTTGCTGTAAATTTATTTCAAAGTTGTAGCTTTTAAATTTAGAAATAATAGTTAAAAAATTTTTAAATGAAACACAGTTCCTGGCATAAATGTTGAAAATTTATTACTAAAGTCTTGAACTGTTTGCAAAAATGAAAAGCTCGAAATCGCATGAATGTATGCAAATATAAAAGCTAAGCGATAAAAAGTGAATTGCAAATATATCCCCAATTCGATTTTGAAATTGCTGAACATCAGGGCGTTACGAAAGATATGAATTTGTTGAGTAAGAAAAGGTAAATCATGTAAGCAATGTTTTCCGCAGCTTAAGGAAAAGATCTGCAGGCTGGAATTGATCATAATCATTTATCGATTTATTTTGAGGCGCGAGTTTTCACTTGTCATAAATCACTTTAAGGTATAAAGAAGAAAAACATATCGACGAGGCATGTTTAACCTTGCTATTAATTGAGCGATGTATTGAATTCATACATACATTGCAACCATTCAGTCAGATTTACGGTCTGACTTCTCAGTTCACCCATGTTGTGAATGTTAAAATATTTGGGTAGAGAGACCTACAGTTTAACATCGAACAACTAATTGCATACAACCATTATGATTTATGTTTACAAGAGTCGAGTACAAAAATTGTTTGATTTCATAAATTTTCTGCCAGAAAGTTTTGTTTTTGGAAGCGACAGAATGACAAGAAACTATGCATGTATAATGCACTTTTCGTACACTTTCAACCTTCAAGAAAAAGTGAGAAGTGAGAAATATAAAGTAAAGGTCTTCACATAATGTTTTTAAAGTAAACCAAAACCAAAAATAGAATTTATTTGTAAAGCTGGGACCTTTTGTAATTTATATATGAATAAAATAAAGCGTAATAAAATTAAATATTTGATTAAAAAAAGAAAATGTTATAACCAGGAACTGCTTTCACCATTAAAAGTAAATTTTACTTAAGGAAGTATTGGAAAAATTATTATTTTTTATAAAATTAAAAAATAATTTGGAAAAATTAAAAGAAAGAAACTCAAAATGAAAATAAAACAACATACCCATGCAAAAAGCTTTTCATACTGGACTCTACGATCGCATACCGATTTGTAACAGGTACCAGATCCTTATCCAACATAGCGACAGCTGTGACATGACCACAAAATTGCGCATAATGGACATGCGTTAAGGGAGAACAAGTGTTCAATAAGATTGCCAAACCTAAAAGCCATGAAGATGATAAAAAATAAAAATTAAAATGTGTTTTATGCACTACGTTTATTTAAGTATACATTACCCAATGGCTTTAACGATTTAATGTGATTTTTCCATTCTTGATCATCGAATTCCAAACGAAAAGGGCAATGTTGATCGTGTGTCAAGTCCAAAACTTCGGCTACTATGCCATCGCCTTTCTGTACCGTATGATCGGGTATATCGCTTTCGGAATTCATTGAAGTTTGTGAACTTTTCTCTTCAAAATTATTTGGATCAGTATCGTGTAGAAAGAAAACTTTTTCTGCTGTGGGATTAGGCCATGACAATATGCCTTTTTTGTCGACACAACATAAAGCCGTTATAGAACCTAAAACCTGTACAACATTTGCTGAACGTGGCAATAATTCACTGTTACCCTGCCATAATTGTAGCCAATTGCGAAACACCTTAGAGCGATGCAAAGCTGTGTTTTCATAATCAAATGCCGGTGTATCGAGATCCTCTTCAAATGATTTTTCTGAATCTTTGCCCAAGACAAGCTGCGGCGTACGCAGAAAACACTGCAAACGAGCAATGCCCCAAAGATTCATAGAAATCCACATGAGAGGAAATACTAAGGGTAATAATGGAATTACGGCCGAAGCTGGAGATTCTATAAGCATATCCATCCATTCATAATGGCCATCTGGTGTTGAAGCTGAGAAACCGAAACCATGTAATCTCAAAATGCCAGCGAACAGGGTAATTATAAGAGCACATATAAAGCCCCATTGTTGTATATATTTGGTGACAAGCTAAAATGGAAATGAATGCAATTGGAATTACAATTAACAGTAGCAAGTTAAAAAGGCCCTTAATGGCCATTGACCGCAAAAATGTTTATATTTGAAGCATTAAAAAATACTCTGTATTCACATGTGCATTGTTTTTTAATAACAATAATAAATTTTTATACGGCTAATAGCAACAAAGAAAACAAGAATAAACTGGTATATAAACGATAGATTGGTTTAAACACAAACAAATTGTTACAAATATTTACATTTTCACCTTTTCAAAGGATTTTCCTGTTGCTAACAGCTTAAGAAAAATTTAGAAATTCATTTGCCATGAATTTATTTCATTTTTATTAATTTAAATTTCTTTTAATCAAGTTAAAACAAGTTTATGCCAGTTTATCAAGGAGTAAAATTAGAATTCTTTTTTCTTTTACTTACTAAATATCTCTGTTGATTGTATATAGTTGGTGGTCTTTTAAGTGAATTCTCTAAAATTATTTTTAAATTCGTCAAGTAGGGTGTGTTTTCCAAACAGCACACCAAATCAGGCAGTGGACTTCTGGCAACCGGCTTTACCGGTGGTTCCCTGTTATGGGCAACACCATATATTTCATGCGCATTGAATGTTTTCTTGCCATTAACCTCTGCACAAGGTCCTGGTGTTATATGACCCGGCCGCAAAACAATATAATCTCCCTCGACCAATAAGGCCCAAGGTAAATTGACAATAACACCATCTCGATAAGTCCACTGCAGTGAAACGCATGGCGATAGCGGACAACAAGTATGAGGATAATTACGCGGCTGCCATTCAGAACATAATTCAACTTCAGCTAAACGCAAATCATTTAAGGCATCACGACATTTACGATAGATTTCTGTGCGTCTCAGGTTATTCTCACGTATCACAATAAACAAATCCAATGATAAGATAGCTGCTAAACACAATGCGGAAAGATATGAACAAGAGATAAGTAATGCTATCGTAGTCAACAGTGAGGTGGCAATCGATGACCAGCCCAAGGGACTGTCATAGCGTTTAACAAATGCAGAGCGTATTTGACGGTAACAACTAAAAAATTTTAGAAACCGGATTTAAACCATAAAAACTTCTTTCTGTATTAACTGTCCGTCCGACTTACCTTTCTTCTTTATATTTCTGCTCGTAGCCCTTTAATATTTTCTCAATCTCCTGATGCAAACGACCAAGAGCCACTTTTGTTGACAACCCATATGGTTTGCCATTGTTTCCAGCGGCATATTGTTGCTCAAATTGCGGATCATGAGGATCCTTCGTCTTTTGTTTATTGCCACTCAATTCATCTTCATACTCTATGTATGAAGCTGCAGACGACACTGTACGTCCTTTATTTTTATACATGGCGTTTTGGCAAAAATTTTTCAAATTTATTTTAGCATTTGAATTATTTTTTTATTTGTTTATATTTGTCTAAGCACTGTAGCAATGTTTTTAATTCCGTTTAATGCATTTTCTTTCGTTAAAAAGCGATTTGTTTGTTAATGAAAACAATTTGCACAATTATTCTACACAAACTGTCAAATTGGAAACAGCTGTTCAAAAGTGCTGCCAAACATTAGAAATGTACTGGAATTATAGCGTTTTTTAGTAAAGCAAAATTGACGATTTCTTTTCGGGCTTTTAACCCTTAAGGGATTGAATTATTTTTTGTTATTTGAATGAATTATAAAAACATGCTTTTATAATAAAATTTGGATGGAATTTATGAATTGTGGTGATGTTAATGGTAGCTGGATTGACCGGCACACCTATCTATCCGCTACTTTATTATTTACATTATTTTATAATGTAATTGGATCGCCATCAACGCCAGGTTGATTGTCAAACTGATCATTAGCAGCATTTGAGTGGATAGACCTTATAGATATATCTTTGTACTGACATATCGCGGATCTATTTTAGGGAGTCTTAAATATTACCTTTATAATACAATTTTCAATACTAACAACAAGTCTAACTCAACAATGGAATTAGATCTAAGTCATATGCTGGAGCAGAGATGTAATTGGTATTTATAGGCTTTGTGATGAATTCGAATACCAATAGATTATCAGCCAATTGAATGTATCTTTTAATAATTTCTTTTTTTATTAAGTATATTTAAAAGTATTACTTTGTTTCTTAAATATATGTAAAATAGTCTGCCTTTAATTCGTTTAAATTACGTTCTACATATAAATGGCCGGTACAATTTAATAAACTATATATTTTTTGTAATATGAAATTAGAATAAAATTAAAAAACAGTGTATTTATCACGATGATATTAAAACTTTTTACAGGCGCTTCATTTTAATATCTTTGAATTCTTCGCGATTTTATTTTCTCATAGAAAAAAAAATCGCTTAATTTACATTTATGTTTGCAAATGTTTACACAACATAAATTCACCACCATCTCTACTACCATCACCACTAACATTAGCAATGCAATAACAACAATCAACAACAACGGGATAACACATGGATGCTCGTACAATTCTTATTTGATAGTCGTCTCTCGATTTAAGAAAAACAATGAATAATAACAAGAAATAAAGAGAGCACAAAGGAGAGAGAAAAGTAATTTCTCACAAATGATAAACTTTTTGGTGTTAAACTTACACACAAACTTTATTTTGGGGGAAAGTACATGGCTGGCTGACTGTGTATTGTGTAGCATAAATACTGTTCGAACAGTTAGTTTATGCTCATTTTTTCCTTTTTTGTTGTTGTTGGGAGCGTGCTAATATTTCAAAGTGTAGGTGAGTGTGTGTGTGTGTGTATGTTTTGTTTTAAATATTTACTCGCATATTTAGTGTATTTCGTACGCATAATCGAATCCTGTATTTTTATCCTGTATATTGAGGGTGTGACCGGGTTAAATACGAAAAATTTTCATACTTTGTTCGGTACTCAAAATGTAAAGTCCTCTTTTACGGTTGTCGTCGTCGTCGTCTCATTGATGCTCTAACATAGTAGTGTGTAATTGTGATTGAAAAACCGCAGACAAAATTTAAAACATAATTTTTAAATAAAATTCAATTAAAAAATAAGTAAAATTTTAAGAAAATAATAAAATATTAAATTTAATAATTTAAACTTGAGTAGTTTGTAAAATATGCAAAAGGGAAATTCAATATATTTTCTAAGTATAGCGATAAAATATTAATCGGTTGCATATACTTTGTATATCTATGGAGGAAAAAATAGTTTCAACTGAAAGCTGCAGAAAAAAATCGAAATGAAAAAATCCTTATACATACATAAATAATGAGGAAACAAAATTTTAAAAAAGTTTAGCTTAAACACAATACAAAAGATGACATGAAATAATAACGGAAACGAAAAAAAAAATTGAAAAAAAAATTCCAATTAAAATTTGAATTTTCAAAAGTTTACATCAATACTTACATGCAAGTGTAAATATTTAAAATTTTTTACATATAAACGACATCTACACCCATACAGAAGCATATAATAATAATGTATACACACACTCACACAATTTATAACAATTATTATCCTTAATTTGATGTCAAGTAGCTGAAAAAGTAGAATAAAATCAAAAAAAAAAAAATATTAAAAACGGGAAATTTTTAAAATTAAATGAACGACAACATCAACATAAATTCGTTATAAAACATTAAAATGCTTTAAAACTTCAAAGCAAAACAGCATTTAAAACGTACTGATCATCTATCCTGGAGTAAATTAACAAACAAATGTGTATGTTTTTTTCGAAACTAATTTAATTAAAATTACTTTTTTCAAGTCACTCCCTGTCTGTCAAAAAAGAAGAAGAGAAAAAGAATTGAAAAACGGAAAAATATTCCCTTATTTACTGCTATTATTTTAAACACTTACACATTTTGCTGTTGTGTTAGTGTGTTCCCTTTTTCCCATTGTATTGTGTCTTGTGTATATCTTCCTTAACAGCTCTTCTAACACTTCCTCTTGACTTGCTCTCTTTTTAACATAAATTTCCAAAAAAAAAAAAAACAAAAACAACGTCTCATTATACACCAACAACAATATAAAAGTATGAGAGCAGAAAAAAAAAGCTATAAGAGTAATAATCATCACACCAATAACACCACCACCACTACCACCTCTGCATATTGCCATTATGCACTTCTTAAGTTGCACTAGTTTTTTTTTTTTTGAAATTTAATTCTCATCTTGTGCTCTTCTTTGTTTTATTTTTCTGAGATCTCTACACATCCATCTGTTTATTTGTAAGAGTATTAGTGCTGCTGATATTGTTTCTCAAATCTTCATTGTGTTGTAACAGTAACTAAACAAAATAAGAAACAGAGCTGCCATTTATTGTTGTTTTTTTATGCAGCATACAACATAAACCGTTTTCTTAGAAATGAGCACAAGTGCGAGAGTGTTTCAACAAATAAAAAAAATATTTGAGCGTACAAGAGAGAGAGAGAGAGTAAAAAGAGGCAGAGTTGGAAATTCCTATTAGAAATTCCTTATGACACCACAAGTTTATTTACTATTGATTTAATTACAGTTGGGAAATAACAGTTTGTGTAACAAGAATTTTTTCTTTTCTTTTGTTAAAAAGTAACTGTTTTTCTGTTTAAATTGAATTAAAAATTCCACTTAAATGGAAGTTTTTGTAATTTAAACTACAATTAATAGAAATCATACGCCTAAGGTAAAATTATTGACATATTTTTTAACATTTAAAAGGAATAGAGATTTCACGGATAAAATAAATAAATTAAAAAAATATAAAATAATAAATTAAATAAATTAATTTAAATTAAAAAAATTATTAATGAAAACATTTTGAAACTAATTTTTAAAACTTATATTAAAAGCTAAGCCCAAGTCATTCGCAGTTTTTATGTAGAAGCTTCTGTAGCTCCAAATTTTTAACTTAAAGTTCCAAAATGCTACTGGAATACACCAGGTGGTTATTCTTACCGTGCGATCATACTTTATTATTTCTTAATTGGAGAAAAGAGTTCAGGAATGAATTGAATAGGTCTAATGTAATGTAGTCTAAATGTAGGTTCCAGACCATAGCGGTTTCTATGGAAATGATAGAAGGACGTGTTGGCCACCATTTAAGTTTCATTCCCAAATTTTCTAAAGTGGTGTGACAGTCTCCCTAATGAGATTATTTTTAGCTTTTCTAATGGATTTAGTCGAATGGATTTATACCTTGTTTTAAAGACAATAATAAGTCGCCGTAGTCTAGTAGGCAGTGTGTTGGCTTGTTAGATGTGAGGGCGCGGTTTAAACACCAAAAAAATATTTTTTCGGTGACTTCCTCTCAGCAGATTTCTGGCAAAAACTCTAAGAGCGCAATAAAAATTGCCATGAAAAGATTTTCAAAATTCTGTCGTTCGGAGTCGACTTTAAAGTAGGTCCCGCCACTCATACATATATAAAATTGACACACACAATATAAGTGGTGACAGAAGCGGGAGCGTAATCCTGACTGAAGAGTTTTAATGACCAATTTTGTATGTATGTTTGTATGTTTAAAGATAATAATAAGGTAAAAATATAATAAGGTTTTCAAGCCCTTGGGTGCCCGATGCAAACACAAGCTTCATACCATTTATGGAGAACAATGTAAGTTCCAAGTCTATTTAGGAGAAATGAAAGTTTTTACTGAAGAAAGCCGGTATAGTCCCACGCTAAAGGTCTTCAAAACATTGTTAATATGATTTCCAAAAGGTGTGTCATCGCGAGTCACCCCAGTATATCTGAAAGAGCAGTCGATATTGGTGGATAGCACATGATTAAACATGATTAACAGAATAGAATAGAATCTGTTTAAGAAATGACTGCGGTTGTTAGTTAAGTTCTTTGGTCCGGTGGTTACTGAAATGTTTGTGGGAAATTCCGGGCTTTAATTAAAAGTCTTTGGTCTAATCCACTTTGGCTCTTGAGTTGTTTGGGTCCATTGTCTTGTAACAAAGCACATCACTGCCCCAGGTATCCTGTATTTCTAACAAAGCTATTTGCATTGTGTTCTTCATGAGTATAACATTGGTTTGTTGTTTGAGACCGCTTTCGATGCGGTAATTTTTATTAAACTGTCCAAAATATCAATAAAAAAATAAATTGAATTCTATGCGTAAACACTGCTCCAACAGCACAATAACTGTTGGAATTTAGTTGAATAAGATTGAACACACAAAAGAGAAGTTTGATGTATGGATTCCATAATAGTTTACGCCAAATAACCTAACGGATAATTCTTCTGTAAAAGTGTGTTAAATCAGTAAAAAATCGAAACATTTCTGAAGTAAGTGGTGAATGTGGATGAAAATGTCAAACTGGCAACTGCACTATGTAAGTTTGATAAGACTGACAAGAAGTTATTCACGACTTACAGCTATTCAAACGCCAAACTCTTAACTCGTACTAATATTATATACGGGATACTATTAAGACAATGACACATCATGCACAACAATAATAATTCGACTGAAGTTTAATTAATTGATTGATTTTTATTTACTTAATTAATCATTGCAACCCTTTAGTCAGGACTACAACCTAACTTCTCACATCACCCTTAATGAAGATTGCTTCAAAATCTAGAAATCATTCATGTGTTACTTTAGAAATTGTGCAATGTATAGTTATGATGGTATTTTTTCAAAAACATCTCGCAACTTAAAACAAAAAAAAAAGAAGTTAATTTGTTATGTAATCTTCACTGCAAATTATTTTAAAAGTGGCCGCTATTGTAGTCAAAACGTTCTGCAGTTTTATGAGATATTTTTGATGAACAAAATAAAAAAACAACAACACAATTAAAGCTTAGTTTCATAAGCATTCTCTCAAATATTCTTTCTCTATAAATAAATATTTAATTAAGATATGAAAACAAATACGTAACACACCCAAACCTAATAATGGAAATGTTATTAATTTTTTAATTTAATTATTCCTATCTCCTTTACTATTGTATAAGCCACCTTTATTAACAAATGTTTTCTGTTATTTTTTCTCTCTCTTTCTCTCTCTCTCTCTCTCACATCGGTCTCCCTTTATTGAATAACAATTGGGTATTGAATTACAAATTACAGGCAAAAATTCAATTGAATTTTGTCTGAAATACAAACAACAATAAAAATGTTGCCGAAAAGAAAGCCCACATTCAATTACACAGTGTTTCAACCTACATTTACAACAACGATTTGGTAATACTGGTCCACCAGCAATTTCCGTTATATCAGTGAGGTATCATACAATCAGGATAACGAGAAGAGAACAATAAAACATGTATTGTTTACATGTACAGAGAGATGTGCAAAATAAACTACCGTAACTTAAATGAGAAAAGAGAAAATAAGAAATAAGAGAATATGTAAGGCCGTGAGAGATAGAGAAATAGAGAGTGAGAGCAAAAGGAAGTGAGAGAGAAATGCGCATAAACTATTAAATGCAATTATGTTGAGAAAAATTTGTTTCCTTAACAAAATAAAAACAAATTAGTTCCGTTTAAATACAACAACACAACACAAAGCAAACGAAAGCAAGAAAATTGCAATCGGTCACGTTTGATTTTACGATACCCTACCGCATGTAGTCACACCCATTTTGGGGAAAGAAAAGAATTTCTTGTATAACATTTGATTTGCTTCGATTTGAGTAAGGTACCCTAGATTTTTTAGGCCGAAAAATAGTCAAAAACTACGATCAGACCTTTGAAAATAGTGTTGAAAAGTTTTACCATTCCAGCTGTATAGCTTATTTCATTCCCCTTACGACTACCAATTCTTTCGATTGCTGCAGAATTCAATCACTGTGATAAGCTCGCTTCAGAACACGTTTTTCGAAATTGATTCCTAGAATAGAAAAGTAGCAAAATGGCAAAGCTAAATTTATATTATAACAATCCATGAAAATGAAGAATTGTGTTCGCACTTCTCGGAAGGCAATCAACCATTGTCTATTCGTGAAAAGATATCACTTAACCAACCTAACCTTGAATATTCATTCGATAAACAATGATGGACTAGCAACGGTACTCAATAGTTGCATTTTATTAATTCTTTCTATATTTTCCTTCGAAGTCGCCGTAGTCTAGTAAGTATGTTGGCTTATTAGGCGTGAGGCCAGGGATTAAAACCTCAGGTCAGACTTCTCCAACAAAATGAAATACGAATATTTCTTCGGCGATTTCCTCTCAGCAGATTTCTGGCAAAAATTCTGGGCGCAATTAAAATTGCCATGAAAAGTTTCTCAAAAATCTGTCGTTCGGAGTCGACTTTAAACTGTAGGTCCCGCCAATCATGTAAAATTAACACACACAACCATAACTGGTGTGAGAAACTAGGTCGCGATGCTGACTGAAGGATTGTAATGACCGATTATGTATGTATGTATATTTTCCTTCTTTACAGCTTCTTAAACATACATACATACATACATTATTAGTCTTTACAAGCATTTAATCAGGATTACGCCTTAGACTCTCGAACAACGCATGTTATCTGTTTGCTGTTTATGAGTGGCGCGACTAATAAAGGGTCCGCCAAATAACTTTTTTTTTTTGAAAATGCTTTAAAAAGAAAACTACTGAATATTTTCTCAAATTTCTTTTTTTATTTGAAAGTACAATCCTTCCGGTTAATAATGGAAAATAATTTCATTCAAATGGCTGCCTCGGCTGGCCATGCAGTAGCCTACACCAGAAGATGCCGATTTTGGCAAAAAAAATCATCTTTTCAGATGAAGCTCATTTTGATCTTGGCGGGTATGTAAACAAGCAAAATTGTCACATTTAAAAAAAAAACTTATTTGGCGGACCCTCTAGTTTAGCATAGACTTCTAACAACTTATTTGAGAAGTTTTTTCGTGCCAAGTATTTACTCTCAGAGTTGAAAGAGGGTCGTCGAAACAAATATTGGGTTGTTTGGAATATAATTTGGGTTTTTTTTTGTGGAAATGAAAGACAGTTTTCGTATAATATCAATCAAGAGGTCATAAAATGTTGAATTTGATAAATTTAACCTCAATCCGATCTCACGTGTTGTTATTAGCCGGTTCGCATCAATCGGCTTCAACCAGCCTTCCCGAACATGGTGCATCTTCGACATCAAAATTGCCAGATCGAAATTTAGCGAATCAGTTCTGGCACTGGCGTACTGTCAACACACCTTCTCCATACACTTCGGCCAATGTCTTTCTGGCTTGAACAACATTTTTACTCTTTCTGTAGTAAAACAGTAACATATGAATGTCGAAAATGCTGCTTATCGCTCTCCGTATTTAAAAGGGCACCAACCGAAAACTACTGCGTAGAATTAATTGAAATTTTTCACATACAAGCTTTGCTATGTGTGCTCTCAAAGCATATAAAAATTATACGGCTTAAGTGTTAAGTTGGGTGCAAAGCAATACAATTAAATCCTCTGTCGGGAAAAACAAGAAATTACTTTCCGAACAACCCAATATTTGTTTCATGTCTAAGATTTAAACTCGGAGCTCTCAGTTAGTAAGTGAACATTCTATACACATGGCTGAGGTTTCTCATACTTTATATTTTTTTCTAACGCTGGAAGATGATGATGAGTTAGGGGGATCATTTCTATCCAAACAATGAAATGTGTACTGATAACATACATACGTTAAGGGTTTCCATTTACCAGATAGTGTTGCTGAAACAGTTCTTTAACAGTAGCATCTCTATGAAAATTGCCGTTAGCTTTAAGCAGCTTCCTTTGAAAAGAACCAGTAGCATTACATATGGTAGTGTGTAAGGCACAAATCCATAGACATACATTTAAAATTGCACACACACTGATATACCAACAATCTTTTAAATTAAATTGGCCAGTGTTACCAAAAGAGGCGTAGTTGTTTTGATTATTGTGCTTATTAATGGGTATTTTATAAAGATTTATCATTTAGAAAAATAAAAGAAAATTATAGTTCAACTTAAAGGCACAATAATGATGCAAACGATTTTTAAGCACCCAGAATTTATTGACGCAACTTGCCTACCCGAATGAATTTGAATAAAATCCATATTTTCCTAAAGTTATTAGGAAGGCTAAGAAACTATCAATATATGATAAAACAGAAAAAATAGTATTATAACGAAAGCTTTTACAGGATCTAAGTGAGATCTGCTACAGACGTTTGCCAATTTAACAGAACTCACCCAGGCCGTTTTAAAAGGGATGCCATATGTTGTTAAAAGATTGTTTTCAGCATAATTAAAATGATGCAATTCCAAAGAAAAATGCCGCATTTTATTAGATAACTAATTGATATATTGATGGTAAACGGAAATTGTTGCAATCGATTGAATCCATCTTCTATTAAATGGCAAAAAACATATTTGCTATGTACACGAATGGGTGAATGTACACTATAAGGTGGATGCATAAAACCCCGTAAACAAAGCTTTTTTAACATCAGGCGAGCCATTTTTAATGTGTGTAGATCGATATTGTCCACCATTGGACGTTTGAGTTATTAACTGTAGCTGCTGAAGTCTAGTAGGTAGTCAGAAATATGAAAAAAAAAATTAATTATGTCGGCAACTTCCTCTCAGCAGTTTTCGAGCAAAATTGTAATTAAAATTTCTGAAAGCTTTTGTTCAGAGTCAATGGTAAAGTATATATCGCCCGTCATTCATGGATAAAATTAACCCTTTGCACTCGGCTGTCCCCTAGGACAACGTAAGTCTAGCATATCACTCGGTTGTCCCCTCTGAGGGGACATGATAGTTTGTTAGCGATTACGGACAATGAAATTATTCCACCGCAATTTTTTAAGAAACACGTGTTCTCCTGTAGTTTTCTGTTAAAATGGCACAAAAAACTAATCGAAATGCAATAAAATTGACGAGATGCATTATAAATAAATCAAACGTTTTACACGTCGAAAAAGAACGTGCGAAGTGCGTACACGACGCACTGTACACTTTTCTGATCCGTTGAGCAAATTGTAAATATAGTGGATTAGGCGTCCAAAGCTACAAGGGTGTGGCTCAATGAATTGTTAAACTTTATACGATAAGAAAGAAATCCGATAACCGAGCGAAGAAATATACAAGATCTCATTATGCCTTGCCAAACACACAAAACAGGTTCGTGACTGTCAATCTTGATCGCTTGATGACATTCATATTCTATGAGATTTATCTTTGACGGGTTTAAAATCTATGAAACAAAACGTGCATGGGTTATTATAGTATCAGAACTTTAGAAATATTGTGTTGTCGCTTTTATCGTTGAAAATCTGATAAATGTGAGGTATTTACTCTTTACTAGAGTTCAGATTTAGTGTTTGCTCAGACGTTGCATTACCCGTATGTTACTGTATCACTTATAGAACGTAGTATTTAGATTACAAAAGCCATCTGCGTAACAAATAATGGATTTCCTTTTACTACAGCTTACATTTCTACTTGATAGTATCTGAGATTGTAGTTGTGCCCGAAATTAACACTAATTTTAAAAGAAATTACTTGGCTGGATATTTCCGTTACAGAAGACAATCGACCTTAAATCGACCGTGGATCGATTCAATTGTTAAAAAAGGCTTGACTGTTTCTAAATTCTTTAAAAAGCATTTTATGAAACTCATAATATGTGAAGAATTTTTAATAGCATGTTGGCATTAGGAAAAGTATTTTGGTTTAAAAAAAAAAAACAATGAAGTCGCCGTAGTCTAGTAGGTAGTGTGTTGGCTTATTAGACGTAAAAGCCAGGGTTCGAGCTCCAGGCCAGATATCAAGACAAAATACAAAAAATATTTTTTTCGGCGACTTCCTCTCAGTAGATTTCTGGCAAAAACTCTGACAGTAAATAAAATTGTCACGAAAAAGTTTCTCAAAAATCTTTCGTTCGGAGTCGACTTTAAACTGTAGGTCCCACCACTCATGAATAAAAAATTAACACACACAACATAAGTCGTGCGTACTGTACTTGTCTTAATTGACAAGTACACGTCCTCTAACCTAACCTAACCTAACCTAAAAAAACAATATCAAATTGGCCCGAAATCGAATAAAACATTTAAAAGTGTAATGCATCCAAAATTCATAAATTTCTTACGTTACATTCGCTCTTAAAAGCATATCCCCTTCAAATGTTAAACACACAGCGGAGTGGCAACCCTAAACAGCCATTACAAATACATACATGCATGCACTCATAGACACTCGTCCTGGTTTTATTTTATTGCACTTTTTTCTTTGTATTGTATCAGCAGCATAAGCAAATACGAAATACGAGTGAATATTATGATTTTAAATTCATAAAATATTCTCTTTTTGTATATGTGTTAGTAGGTACGTGTGTGTGTGTGTATGGGTCACAGTCGTGAATAAGTATAGTTGGCAGCGGATTACACTTAAAGAAAAAATCGGTTAATGCAGCTTGACATGTTCAACCGCAAAGAGTTTTAATCTCACTTTTAGTGCAACAACCTTGACAAACTTTTGTGGCTTTAAAACGTTTTTGAAATCAATTGTCGAGATATGTCAAGAGGTAAACCTTAAAACTAAAAGTGGATCGCACAATTATTGTTATTTTTTTTAGTTTGGAATATTTAAACAACCTTCAGATCATCTCAAATGTGTCATTTTAAATTATAAAAAAAGAAAGCAAGAAAAAGGATCTGTTGCAATACAGAGTAATGGTGGTTTGAGCGCTCTTTGTTATACTTAACATGTGGAACTTATGGCAATATACTTCGTACTCTGCCATGCTGTGACATTATTTTCTCTGGACACTCCTCTATGCTATGTCAGTACCTCTAGACTATGAGTGAAGAGATATCACAAAAGAATTTCAAGAAAGACGGGTGTTACAACATAATCTTATCTGGGGATTCTGTTTAAGTCTCTACGGATGATTCTAAACTCGGTTGTTAGAATGTGGAATTTTCTTCGACGACTTAATCTTGCTTCAGGCTGAAGTGTGGCCATAAATCACGCTGCACAGGAATTCTCTGACAGCTTATCTTGAGGTCTACACTATCAATATTATATTGGAATCCTGACAACAAATACTTCACCGGGTTATTTTATAGCTGATGAACTTATTAGAACAGCTACAGTCCTATCGAATACTAATCAACACTCAAAAATAGGTAGCCATCTACCTTCATTGGTCAAAGGCGTTTCTTCGCCGCTGATAAAACATGGGCTGAGGAAAAATTCTGCTTTATTGTCAGACTCACCAGCTACTTAAATTATATCGTAAGGATCGTGAAAGTCGCCTTAGTCTAGTAGGTAGTGCGTCAGACATCAAAACGAAATAGAAAAAAATATTCCTTCGGCGACTTCCTCTCAGCAGATTTCTTTCAAAAACCCTGAGAGTAAATAAAATTGCCATGAAAAGTTTCTCAAAAAATCTGTCGTTCGGAGTCGACTTTAAACTCTAGGTCCCGCTACTCATATATAAAATTAACACACGCAACATAAGTGGTGTGAGAAGCTAGGTTGTAATCCTGACTGAAGGGTTGTAATGACCAATTATGTATGTATGTATGCTATGTATATTGGCCAAAGTTCATCCCTTGTCGATAGTTTAACGGAGCTATCGTTACTGCATATCGGATGAATCACTGAGCACCTTCAACTTTTAAACAGGTGTTCAGGTGAGGGGACATGCAGAAGTTTCGAAACCTTGCTGCTGATTTTCAAGACCTATCAGATTTCTGAATGGACGTGATAATTCTTGGAATAACAACTCGCCGAGATATCTATAATGCCTCAGTGAAGATCAGGGAACACTTTGATTTCAGATGTTCACAATTGGGAAAACAGAGAATGGAAATTGAGCCCATGGTTGTATGAGAGGTATAGTCATGCAATCCGCAAATTCATTAGAGCGCTTAAGGAAGTACTTTGAATCCGATAAACCAAGACTGTAAAACCACACCAAAATGAGCTTTTTGCAGGAGTTTTCCTGTTCCTTACAAGATAGATAGGTTCCCCCTCCCACAATCTATTCAACACAATTCACTGCTTAAGTAGGAGTCATCCCCTGACTGTTATTTCTACAAATAATAGGTAGTTTTGCGAACGACAGTGGTTTTGGTTGTTAAGCATCCAACCTGCCCAATAACTTTAGAATATATAAAAGACCCCATATAAAAAAGTACGCGGAATACTCCCCCTTTGGATCGTAGGAACTTGGTCAGTACAGAGGCTGCGTTCACCTGTGGCATCACAATGGGCCGCTATGCGAGCTCAAGTGAGCTTTTTGGCAAATTAAAGCTACCACGCTAACCTAACCTAACTCCCAGAAACTTAGAATCTCCATGAGAGTGCCGCGAATTCGAATGATATCAACGAGAACGACTAACGAACGAAATAACGAAACGAAATCCTTTAATTTAACATTTATTTTTAAAAAGTGTTGAACATCACTGAAGTAATTATATAAACCCCATGAAATCCCCCTGATAACTGACAAAAAAAGAATCGAGACTATTGGCATCACTGCTCTCGTTTAAATAGACATTCAAAAGGGAATATTTTAAATTTAAATCGTAACATAAAACACTCAAAGAAAACAATAAGAAAAAAATCTGCGGATAGAGAAAGAGAGAGTGAAAGAAAGAGAGAAAAAAAGAAGCAGCAACAACAACATAAAACAATAAGTAATTGTTATGAAAGCAACTAAAAAAAATAAGGACACTATGAAATAGTAAAGAAATAACTGTAAATTTTATTTCTCAACATTTTAAATAAACAAACGTTTCAATGTGTATGTGTATGTAAAACAAAAAGAGAAAAGGAATACAAAGTGTGGATAATGAATGTAATTGTGTACACACATACATACCCACACGTATAAATCGCACATCATACTCCTATTTGCCTAGCAGTCGGTGTGTAACTGGATGTCTGTTTAATACCGACTGTTTGTTTAAATGTCTCTCTCCTCTCTTTCTCTTTCCAACTGAGGGTACGTGCATCTGTACGTGTGAGTGTCTGTTGGCCTGTTTTTATGGTTTTGCTGAGATAAACAAACTCCATCCACATTAAAAAGTTATGGAAGCCGAAGAAGATGAAGAAAAAAAGAAGTGCTCTTGATTACACTCTCTCACATTCTCTATACAATGTTGTTGATTGTTTGGCTATGAGTATGAGTATTTATCAAACTTAGTGGGCAAGTGTGCAAGTATGAGTGTGTCTGTGTTTAAGTATTTGTCTGTGAGCTTAACATGCGGTCAAATAATAAAAATAATATGCCTTCCATATTAAATAGTTTTGTTTGTTCATTCTTGTTGTTGTTTTTTTCTTTTTTTTTGCTTTCTCTCTTCCTATAGTTTCCTTTTTGTTGTTGTTGTTGTTGTTTTTGATTTTGGGAGCATTGACTCTTAACTACTTGTAGTTGTAAATTGGTAACCACTGACTGGTAACTAACTTGGCAATTGTGGAAAGTATCTTCCCTGGTGGTAAAAGAAGGGAAACCAAAAAGAAAAGGAAGACACACTGTCACTGTTTGCTTAATGATTATCCAATTAATTATCAAACTAGTCGCATTAAAGGCGTTAAGAAACTTAAAATCTTTCAACTCAAAAGTTCCTTTTTTTGCTTTATTCTTGTATGTGCGTGTATGTTTTCTTTTGTTACACTTAAGCCAGTGTACTCCTCGTTGTTCTCATTATGAGTATGAGTTACTCATTCTATCACGACTGCATTGTTCTTTGATCTTCTTATCGTCATCGTCATTATCATCATCATCATAATCTCTCACTTGAGTAAATATGAAGAGGGTTTCAAGTCGTAATTGTATTATGCCATGTTGACATGTATGTCACCGCAATTGTTTTACACCAAAGCCTAGTTAGCACTTCTTGATGACAATCATCATATGTACAGATGATGTAGACGACATGTTTTTTAACGTTCAAAAAATTGTTTCAAAGTGTTTATTGCAGTTGTAATATCAATCGGTCCATGGACAGATTTTTATTAGGCACGACTTTTCACGTCATTTGGTCAGCACAATAATATATAATTGGTTATTTACAACCCTTTAGTCAGGATTACGACCTAGTTTCTAATACCGCTTATGTTGTGTGCGTTAATTTTTATACATGAGAAACTATTCATGGCAATTTTATTTCGCTTTCAGAGTTTTTGCCAGAAATCTGTTGAGAGGAAGTCGCCTAAGAAATATTTGTTCATATTTCGTTTAGTTGGAGATGCCAGACCTGGGGTGTGAACCGATGCCTCACGTCTAATAAGCCAACACACTACATACTAGACCACGGCGACTTTATCAGCACATTAATATCGTTCTTAATTAAACAATAAAAATCAAACGAACCTTTGTTTTCGGCTGACCCGAAAACACTTTGCTGGTTCCTGTGGTCGATGTTGTAGTGCCTGGTTATCGGCTTATTACACAAGTGCTCCAAGTTAAAACCTAGCCATGTCATAACCGAACTGCCGATAAAATTCTTTTTGTTGATCCATCTGTGCTAATGTTTTAAAATCAAGAGTGTTCATAGTTTATATATGTAGTATTCCTGATTGTTATTCGAACTCTTAACATTCTTATGCGGTACAAGGTTCACATTCATTTAAAGAAATCCTTAACGCAAGATTGTTGGTTAATTTCTTTAATATTTATACTAACTTTCTGTTGAAAAAGAAAAGAGAATAATGGGACGTAGTGTAGTGCCTCAATCCAATCGTGAGCAATCCACGTTCAAAATGCGTATACGAGAAGACGAAACAATTTTCAAAATAGTTTTAAAACTTTAATGATTTTCTCTGGTCAGTCAGCGAAATCTATTGAGAACGAGGAGTACTCGATGAGCATAGTTCCGCCGCTACAACATAGTTCCTGTAAATTTTCAAATTGTTTTTAGATGACCTAATGACCATCTCTAGGTAAATTTACTACGTAAACATGATAAGTAAAGTTACTTTAATAGAACAAATTGACTAAAGGAACTGAAACTAAGCAAATAAGTTATAAGAAGATGGGGAATATACTTTGTGGCAGACTTATGGAACGAAAATAAAGACTAACCACCTGCGATGGCAACATCACAATGGCTGCCTTCCAAAATGTATCAATACAAAGTTTGTATGCAGTTCTACTACTGTATATAAACTATGTAGATATGCGAAGTTACCAAACAATGCATCAAATATAAATCCGATGCCTGATTGCTTTTTGACTGCATTAAAAATACACATTGATGACGTTTTGAAATAGAATACATTGTACATATTTTGTACAGCGGCATTATGAAATACGATACTTTGTTTAAACACAAAGCAACTAACATTTTGGAAGGCAGCCAGTCTTCAAATTGCTCTTTTACTTCTCAATCTTTCGCATATGGACCTTATTACTCTTCATACCTTGCAAATGTCATTAGCATTTCACAATGCTTTGTTCTGTGACCAACTTCAATTCTTCTCCGGCATCAGCATCACTTTCACATTCCGTATGACATTTGGTTTGCATGCGTAGTGTTATAACCACCATTTTGTGTTTTTACCAAATCACTCGAACTCGTAAAAAGGTCTGTACAACTCAAATACATTTCGACACATCCAGTTACATAAGGAAGTCCTTCGGATTAATACATGATATCCTACGGCGTTGGTTTTTAAGCGGTGAACAGTCGCAAAATATACAATCAGCTCTCTTTTCATTTTCTACATTGTAGTTGTTAGGACAGTGCTCGTTAAATTGTAGTTCCATTCATCGAATATGATGCCCGGTAAGGCAACCTACAGTCTGAATACATCTGCGTACTTTTGACTTCTGAACGCCACATAAATTGTCATTCAAACGTGGTACAACCATCAAACTCTCTGTTAAGCACTTTACAATGAGTTCTTAACGCTTTAACGGATTCTGTCAATGCCGTGTACACAGCTTCGGCTAGTCTGTCCAAACACCCAAGGAGCATACATCATCTATTGTTTATTGTCGCTATGTGGGAAAACAGCTACACACTTTGGTTCCTACTAAATAGGCGATTTGACTCCATGAGAAAGTATGTCTATTCCTGCCATGTTCTTGGGTTGATAGTCACCTGCTCCACCAGTAATTTACCCGTTCTGTTTAATAGTTGAGAATATTTCATTTCATCGGCCTTGTCATCGAGGTCAGATAATGTTCGCATAAATCAGAATCCGTCCGGGAAAACATGCGCACTTGATCCACTTTAACATCGAAAGGCTGAGGTATTTAAATTCTTTACTAGACCAACCCTAAGACCAACTAAGAGATGGTAATCTGCGATGACACAGCTTCTTGTGAAGAGCAAGAATGAAGCATTAGGATTTTTTTTCTTTTTTTTGCGGGGAGGGAAAATGCTTTAGGCATTCATGATGGTCGGACTCTCCCACTGGGTGTATCGACATCGTCGTCAGCCTGCGTCCAGGCTCCGCTCTATTCTCAGTCTGCTGCGTCTAGGTCAAATTTCTTCCTTCGCAGGACGTGCTCTACAAATTGTTTTACTGCGTTCCAGCTCTCTTTACTGTTTATCATTTTCAGCACGACGTTTGTAGGGTTAATGACGCCGATTTCAGCTTCGAGTCGCTGACGGCTTTCGGCCCATCGACAACAGCTGAAGAAAGTGTGTTCGGAATCATCTAACGTTTCTTTCTCTTCATAGATACAGAATGGCGAGCGGCATTTCGCCATGCGATGCAGGTACTTTCTGAAATAACCGTGACCGGTCAACATCTGGGTTATGTAGTAGTCTATTTCGCCGTTTTTTCTATTTTTCCACACTTGCAACTCGGGAATCAGTTTATATGTCCACCTTCCATGCTGTTCATTTTCCCAGAGAGATTGCCATTTTAGAAAGACTTCGTGCTTTATCGCTTCTATGCTCTGTGGTTGAGTCGTACTTTGCCTGGCGTTGAAGATCGTCCGGCGCTCATATGCTTGTAGGTCTATGGGAAACATTCCGGCTATAACTAGGATAGCTTTTGTCGATACCGTGGGGTACGAGGATGTCACGCGTAGAGCAGATATTCTCTGCGCAGACAGTAGTTTTCTAGCCCTGATCCGGGTTTCCAGAGTAGTAGCCCAGATTTCAGACCCATAGAGGAGTATGCTATTTCCAGCCTCCATGAGTAGCTTTCTCTTACTTGGGAGGGGTCCACCAATGTTTGCCATCAGTCTACTTAGTTGAGTTGTTACTCTACGATAGTAAAGCAGGTACAGGCGCTAAAGTTATGATTTTACTTGCCAAGTGCGAATAGCGTGCATTTGAATATAGCGCGTTCTACAGATTCCAGCAATACTCGCGTCCATGACAATAAGTCATTGATCGAGCTTTTTATCTACCTTTTTGGAACCATTTCTTATGTAAAATTTGAGCACATTCCGCTAAAATTAAAAATATTCCCGAGAACAATAAATTAAATTTCCTGTTCTTTATCGTTTCAGTCAACCATTGGTCCACAATATATAGAGAACGATAGTGAACCTAGTAAATGAAAATCGAAGAAGTCTTCGTCGTTTAGACATCTAAAAACGAAGTAAGAAATACAAGCCTAATAATGGCTGAATATCATGAATATACGGATCAATACAAAGTACCAGTTATAGCCAAGTTACTGCATGCTCTGCCGCATTATAATATAACGTTTCACAAGATAAACAGTACATTTCGGCCAAATGATGAGATATACTTGGAGGTAAGTCCTGTATTCCACATTAAAAATTTAAATTCATTCTCATTTAAATTGTCTATGATTTCTCAGAGTCTGGGTATTTTGGGCTCTGTGCCGGCGGCGCTCTTAATTGTCTCACTGCTGGGTTTGCTGCTGTACTTAATGACAAGATGTTGTGATCGTAAGCCAAGACCGGCTCACTCGATAACAAGTTTAAAGGTGGCTTTATCGATTGTTACTGTCATGTGCTGTGCTGCCATTGGTTTGGGTAGGATTTTGCGCCGCTCCCCCTATTCCCAATTTCAAAATTTTCCTTTATTTTAGGACTCTATGGCAACGATGATCTGCATAATGGCCTATTGGAAGTATTAACTGCGGGACGTAAGGTGGATAATCTGGTAACCACGGTGCGTAATCAGACACATATTTTGGAAAATACATTGAAAAATCGAATACGACCACAATTGGTGGAATTGGCGGATATATTCGATCAGCCAGTATCAAATCAATCGGCCTTGTCCATACTCTTTGTATCGCTTAACATAGTGCAGGGTAATGTTACTTTGGCTACCAATGCTGCCAGTGATATACGCAGACCTTTGACTAGTGTTACCATGACTAAGTTTCTATCGGTAAGTTGAAGAGAGGGGGCCTCAATTGCTTCATTTTGGAATGTTTAATGAAATCTTATATGCTCACCTTAGGATGGCGACAAAATGGAATTGATACGCTGGCCTGGTACAGTGGCCACATTGGCTTTACTCTTAGTGCTGTGTGCAGTTTTATTAGTGGGCGTGGCTCGACATTCGCGCTGTGCTTTAATTTTGTTCAGTGTTTGCGGTTTGTTAGCCGTTACGGGTTCGTGGCTTATGTCTGGCCTCTATTTGTCTTCATCGGTGGCTGTAGGCGATTTGTGCATAAATCCCGCAGACTTTTTGGTATCGGTGGCCCCCAGAGATCTGCCCACCAATGTTCTACTCCACTACACCCAATGTGAACCGGGTCATACCAATCCCTTTACACAGCGTCTGAGAGAGTCCCAGAACTCGTTGAATAATGCACGCAGTGCTATGGCCACTGTAATGAAAATATCGTTGGTTTTGTTCAAATCATCAGGCCTGCAGCCTAAACTGGGAGCCGTCAATGCCGATTTAAATAGCAGTGAACGTTTGCTTACCCAACTTACCGCTCTAGTGGATTGTAAAACGGTGCATCATAATTTCTTAGCGGCCAGTCGAGGCCTATGTGAAGGCGGTCTATTGGGTTTGGTGCTAATGCTTATAGCCAGCTTTATAGCCGCCATTTTGCTTACCATAATGGTGTGGGTAGATTCTCATACTTGGATTTACATAAGGAAACGCAACGATTATGCCCAGGTAGATGAACCCTCGTACATTTCACATCCAGCGCCCCAAAACCATCAACAAATGCTGAATGCGTCTAGAACATTGCCCAGGAACCACAATGGGTGAGAGTTTAAAATGTGAAAGATTTTATTTAAATTCTCGTTCAAATCTTATTTTCAGGCATTTCAGTCCACCGGTCATTAGTGGATCGCATACGTTGCAGCATCCCTCGAAGCGCCATGCACAACATGAGATGATGGCACATGTGCACATGCAGCAGAATATGAGGGCTATGGGCACGCATACGCTTGGTCGTTTGCCGTCGCACAATCATAGCCCCACACACCTAAGCGGTAAGAATTGTAAAATAACGGTTAACAGCATTCATCCTTTAGCGTTAATAGAATTCGTAGTTCTAATTAAAGACCTTCAAAAACAACCTCTCTCACTCTCGCTCTCGCTCTCTTTCTCTAATTTAATGCCTTGCAAAATAGTTTTCCATGCCATTTCATTACTTAGACCATAAATAACCAAAAAATAATCGAAAATCTATTCGAAAAAAGGCTTATGCAAGTGATTTTAATTTTTCTAGGCCCAAATAACGGTAAATATGCAACCTTAAGCAAACAATGCAAAACTTTGGAAGCAAATGATTTTTACTGAAAATCGTCATCAGTCTGTAGCGAACCTGGCAGTCGGCAAACAACAACGGTGGCCTCCCAGCAGCAACCAATGGCACCACAACCGATCTATTGTCATCATCCACATCCCCATCCCCACTCACATGAAGCGGCAGCAGCTGTGGCAGCAGCCCAACATCAGCATGCCATTTACCATCAACAACAGCAGCAGCAACAATATGGCACCTATTCGACGGCAGCGCATCAACATGCCCAACAGCATCATCTGGTCGGTGGGCATGGTCAACCCAATCAACTCTATCAGCAGATACCCACGCACATGGCTGCCTTGGCTCCAAATGGTGGCCAGGTTAATAATCCCCATTCGATATATCAACCTTTGGTGGCTGTTAACCAAGGCTCTATTTATGTCTCCAATTTGGCAACCATGCGCCGGCAAAGCTCTCAGCAGAGTGCTGGCGTTGGCGGTGTAAATCCTCAAATACCAGGTCATCAACATCCCCAGCAGTCATCTGGCGGCCGTATACCACCACCACATCATCAGCAACAACAGCAACAGCAGCAGCAGCAACAACAAATGAAGTCTCCCCAAGATGTTCTGAATATCTCACGTACCGAATCAATGGATTCGGCCATATACGATCGAGATAAAGGCGTCTATAAATGTTCAACCCTAAGGCAGGGTGGTAAATTTGATCCGAAGTATAAACCTTCGATTTTAAATTGTCCTCTGCCTGAAATACCCAAAGACGCTGAACCGCCCAAGGTCGAGTCAATATATCAGCAGCAGAAGCAGCATCAGCAGCACTATTCCAAGTAAGTATTGTAGAGTATATGCATTAAAAATGGGGGCATTTTAGGGATCTAAAAAAAAAATCTCCGGAATAGAGAAACAAGAAAATTAGCTTAAGGCTAGGGCACGAAAGCAATATTCTCCAGGAATATCAGATGTATGGAAATAAAATTTATAGTCTTACGAATAGTAAAGTAAAGTCCTGAAGACCTTGGAAGTTGTTTACATAACTTGCATCCTGATTAGTTGATACCGTATATCGAAGGCTAACCTTGCTAGGCGCTGCTAGACTAGTTAAGAAAGGTACAAAAGTGTTAAATTCAAATGATGCCCAGGCTAATTGAAGCTATGTTAGATTGCACGCTGCGAAAGGGATCGCAGGATAGATGAGACAGGGAATCTATTTGTGCTTTAGGATCTTCTGTAGATCTTTGCATCAATGCAGGGTGGTTAGAAGTCTTTGTTATCGTGTCTATATTAAGAGCAGCACAGGGAAAGGAAAGCTAATGACCTAGTTTTGGTTGACATTGGCTCTACCAGCATTTCACTGCAGCGTAAGAGGTACAAACTTTTGTTGCATTTTTAGATCCTTCTGATTATAAAGGGTGTTTTGTTATAGAGGTATAGAACTTTAAGTTGGCATTACTTTTTAAGATGGCGACCGATTTAACAGCTGTCAAGTGATTTATTCTCAGTTTGGTTTGGCAACGTATCGCGCACTACGTCCATTTTATCGTCGACAAAATCGTCCATCAGAGCAGTTAATTCGATTAACCATGGAACGTTTTCGCACCACGTTTACTCTTATTGATAACTCGCATCCCCAGAGACGCTGTACGGTGCGTACAGAAGAAGCTATTGCTGCTGTAGAGCGTAGCATTGAGGAAGACCCAAATGAGTCCATCCGCCATCGAGCACAGGAATTGGATCTGTGTCCATCCACTTTATGGAAGATTTTGTGAAAGGATCTTGGTTTGCGTGCTTACAAAATCCAACTCGTGCAAAATTTGAAGCCAAACGATCATCAAGTAAGGCGTAGATTCGTCGAATGGGCCCAAAACGAGATTACCGTTGTTCCCGATTTTCATAAGTGAATTTTGTTTAGCGATGAAGCGCACTTCTGGTTGAATGGCTACGACAACAAACAAAACTGCCGCATTTGGAGTGAAGGTAATCCTCAAGTGTATGTGGAAACACCGTTACATCCAGAAAAACTGACTGTTTGGTGCGCTTTATGGGCTGGTGGAATCATTGGTCCGTACTTTTTCAAAAACGATGGTGGCCAGAACGTTACAGTCAATGGTGATCGGTATAGAGCCATGATTACAAACTTTTTCATTCCTGAGTTGAATAACCATGATGTCCAGGAGATGTGGTTTCAACAAGACGGCGCAACATGTCACACAGCTCGTGCCACAATAGATTTATTGAAAGACACGTTTGGTGACCGCCTAATTTCACGTTTTGGACCTGTGAATTGGCCTCCAAGATCTTGTGATTTAACACCGCAAGACTACTTTCTGTGGGGCTATGTAAAGTCATTGGTCTATGCGGTAAAGCCACAAACGCTTAACCATTTGGAAGAAAACATTCGCCGTATTATTGCCGATATACGGCCACAAATGTCGGAAAAAGTCATCGAAAATTAGACGTCCAGATTGGACTACATCCGCGCCAGCCGTGGCGGTCATATGCCAGAAATCATATTTAAAATGTAATGCCACAAGATTATCTCTCGGATAAATAAAATTCATGTCAATCGAATAATCCATCGTTGTTTTATTGCAACTTAAAGTTCTATACCTCTATAAAAAACACCCTTTATTTTTATTGAAAGACCAGGGCTTTTAAACTCTCAACTTTTGTGGTCTCTTTGTTAAACCCTAGAGATATGGCGCTGGATGAACACAAACATTAGAAAGAAACTCCGGAGATGTCCTTGTCATAACTATTCACCATTCAGCAGTTCTTAAACAGAGCAAACGCTCACTGCTATTCTATTCTGCATTCTTAGTCGCTTTTATGTTCTAGAATCCTTGAGAGCCGAACAGAGACAGGGTTCGTTATCGAAAGACTTCATAAGGAAAGGCCAAGATTTCCACAGTACTAGGAGCTCAGAGGCATTAGAAAAGTTGGGTCTGACTTTTCGAAAATGTTTCTTTTTTACAAAACTTCAATCTCGAATCTAGGAACGTTACGAAGGGTATTTAACGCCCTTCTCGGCCATGACATTGATGGTAAAGTGCGGAGGTTAAGAGTCCTGTAAGAGGTATAAAGGCTACAGTAGCTAATAAAAAACGTAAGCACCGATACGGTCACCTTTTTTCACACCAGAATAAATTTGTAAAACTTTAAGATCAAAGAATAGCTGTATAACTGAAATACAGAGACTGAGTTAAGAGTGACAATCATGGGATTTGATGAGCCTAAATGGACGATAAGCTAGTTTGTAGTTGAATTAATTGGAGTGTGTTTTTTACAAAGTTGTGTTGGTCTTATTACTAGGAACTCCTTGCAGTTTCAGATTTTTAAAAACGTTTGGATAGTTAAAATGTGAATAGAAGTGGATAATCTTTCTATACGAATGCTGATGACAACACTTTCTTTGTCAGGTGTTGTTTGAGGTTAGAATTGATCATTTTACTGGGTGTTGCTAATAAAATTTTGTTTTTGAACTGTTTCTAAAGGGTCCGCTAAATAACTTTTTCTTTTTGAAAATGCTTTAAAGAAAAAACTACTGAATATTTTCTCAAATTTCTTTTTTTATTTGAAAGTACAATCCTTTCGGTTAATAATGGAAAATAATTTCATTCAAATGGCTGTCTTGGCTGGCCATGCAGTAGCCTACACGATCGGTCCAATTTTTAAGCACATTATCAATTGTGTGCAGCTGTATTTTACAAATGGCTTCACAAATATTGTCCTTTCAAGCGTCAATTGCCTCAGGCTTGTCGGCGTAACACTTATCTTTGACGGCACCCCACAAATAATAGTCCAACGGTGTCAAATCGCAGCTACGAGGTGGCCAAACGACATCAGCTCTGCGGCTGATAATGCGATCTTAAAAACAGGGCGCAAACCATCGAGTGTAGCATCGGCTGTGTGGCACGTAGCGCCGCCCTGTTGAAACCAAATGTTGCCAATATCCTCCTCTTCAATTTTTGTGAACAAAAATTCGTTCAACATGGCCCGATAACGATCGCCATTGACTGTAACGGCCATTCCTTGCTCATTTTCGAAGAAAATGGCCCAATTATGCCTCTGGATCAAAATCCGCACCAAACAGTGACTCGTTTTAGGTGCGTCGGCTTTTCAGTGTATGCGTGCGGGTTTTTTGGGTTGTGCCCCAAATGCGACAATTTTGCTTGTTTACATACCCGCTAAGATCAAAATGAGCTTCATCTGAAAAGATGATCTGTTTTGCCAAAATCGGCATCTTCTGGTGTAGGCTACTGCATGGCCAGCCGAGGCACTCACTTGAATGAAATTATTTTCCATTATTAACCGGAAGGATAATAATAAAAAAAGAAATTTGAGAAAATATTCAGTAGTTTTTTTTTTAAAGCATTTTCAAAAAATAAAAAGTTATTTGGCGGGCCCTTTAGTAAAGGGTTCTGTAACTTTCCGAAATTAATAAAATTATTCGAATTTTCTATTAACAGAACTCTTCAGCGACCACCTATGAAGTTGCCGCCACAAATGAAAGCCATACCACCACCACGAGTTGGTACACCCAATTCACCACCACCACTTCAAGAAAACAGTGAAAACAATGGAGGCGTGGGTAGTGGTGGTGTTGGAGTTGGCGGAAATACAAAACCATATAGCCATCAAAATGGTGGCAATAATCTGCATATGACAGCAAGTGAAACAACAACTAATACGGGCAACACTAATACAAACACAAACACGACGAATGCAAATGATACAAACATACGACAGATAAACAACGATACAACACTGCCACCACCACCGCCGATGGAAACAAGTGTAGGATCACCGCCAAAATCGAATAATATAATGCACAACAATAATACAACAACAATAACAACAACATCGAAAGCACAACAGCAGCAGCAGCAGCAGCAACAACAACAGCATCTAAACGAAGATGATGATCTGCCACCGCCACCACCACCACCCGCTATGAATGATGATTCCAATTATGCGGTGACAGAGCTTTAAGGCAACAATTTTCGTTTCTTTTTCGTAACTTAACGAGAGCAATTACACGTAAAAAGAGAAATACAGCAAGAGAGAGAGAGAGAAATATAGAAATAAATTGTACTCTCTTGGTTAGATAGATGCGGTGGTGTATGTATATATTGTAGAAAGTTGTGTTCAAATTAAAAACAAAACAAAGAGAAAAACAAAATAAGAAAAAAATATTAAAAATTTAGCAAATAATTAAACAATTTTTGGGGATTAAATGCTAGGGATGAATGGCTAGGATGAGAAATATGCATAAGTTACAGGCTGATGTAAAAAAATATAAAAAAACGAATTAAAAATAATTATGATTATTAGATTATGATCGCGAAAACAAAAATTATTGCAAAAATGTTAGTGATGAACACTAGGAGATATTGTTAATTGACAACACTGCCTTATCAAGATCCTCTTCCTTCAAGTGAACAGTGATGCTCAATTTTAGTTAAATAAGCGCCTATTTTACTCAGCAATTTGTAATAATTTTTGTTTTTTTCTTCCTTTATTTTTTATGTTTTTAAATGTAAATGAATTGGTGATGTTTCTGTGTAATAAGTTTGTAGATATTCTTTTTGAGATTTAATTTCTTTAAACAAAATGTACAAATTCTTTTAATTTTTAAATATTAATTTTTTAATTATTTAGACTATAATATATAATTATTAAAACAAAAAAACAAAGATAAAAAGAAAACAAAAACTGAAACTATTTAAATTTAATTCTTAGTAAACGCTTTCGCTTTATTTGAGGCAAAAAATCATATCCAGTTTTTTAAAAACCTCCTCTAAATTGTTTTAAGATATCTTATAAATTAAAAAATAATTTATTTTTTATTTAAAACAAACGGTAGATAGTTTAAATGTTCACCAAATATAAAATGCACACTTTAAATTACTTTTTTTTTAAATTTAGTAACGCTTACTAATTCAATATTTTAAACGATATTATGGTCACATATTCCTATATTCTGATTTGAGATTCGGAAAACAATAAAATTTTCTGCAGATTTGATACAAGTTATAAAATATCTATACATACATACAGTGGTGGCCTTATAATTAGAAACGATATTTCTGGAGCAGAGTTCTCTGGAGTGACGAATCTAAGTTTAATTTGTCCCAATCTGATGGAAATATGTATGTAAGACGTCCTCCAAACAAAGCCTTTGATCCCAGGTACACAGTGAAAACTTTAAAACAAATTAACAAACATACATGTTGCTAAGTCGTTTCTACTTATAGGGCCACCACTGTAGATACATATATTATTGGTCATGGCAATCCCATTCAGTCAGGATTGAGGCTCAAAGCTCTTCATACCAGGCGTATTGTGTATGCTAATTTCTTTTAACATGAGTTTCGAGACTTGCAATCTAAAATCGATTGCAGAAAACAGAGCCAGATTTGAAAAACTTTTTTATGCACATTTGTAAGGTTGGGTAGCATTTCCTACTTGAAGTATAAGGTCGTGCTTAGGCCAGAGGTTAGACTCATTATGATACCACAAATTAATATCTAACCTGAGGATTAAACATTACATATAGAAAACCTTCCAGAGTTCATAATATAATCCTTACTTTGCAGAGTTCAGTAAAAAAATGATACAAAAAATATTTGTGCAGATTCTTCGCCTCGGATACTGACGCATGAGAGGAAAAATAGTAATCTTTATACCAGCCCTGGCTAGTTGCAGTGCAATTTGTATTGATATCCGTGAAACCCATGATCCGAAATTTCCTTAAGATATCCTTGGCATTGATGGACGTCGAGTCTGGCTGTCCGAGTTAAATAATAGAATTTTACAAAAAACACCGTTCCCCAACAAGCATTGCGTCGCTTTCAATATAGTCAATACCTCGGCATGAAAAACACTGCAGTGGTCAGCCGAAAACCCTTATCTATGCCACAGAGGCTGTTCTATCTAGTATTTCGGAGTCTTCCATATATGCACCAAGAGACCTAGCAGAAGCATCCTGATCCAGAAGTCCCTAGTTTGATTCCCTTTATGAAATATCCTATCGAGATAATTGTAACGAAAATTTAAATTTTTAGTCGAGGTTTTATAGTTTAGTTTAGGCCAGGAGTAAATTGCATTAAGCTTTATCCCTCTGTTTTAGTTGGACTGAAACAGAATGCACTGGTGGTCACGACAACTGACTGACCACACATCATATATCTCAATCCACAGTGGCACTGTTATTTGAGAACCATAAAGCAAGGTCCGATGAAATCGAAATGTACGCTACTCAGAGGGATCAAATAGCCGCTTGGATATCAGAGGTCAGCAATGAGTATTCAAAACGATCAGTAGATTCGAATCATACTTATAATTTCTGATACTTATACGCATTCATACTTGTTTTAATGTCGTAATCATACTACTCATATTCAAAGTTTGAAATACTCATGGTATTCATACTTAACAATACGCATGATGTTATTGATTTCGACTCTCCATGACTCATCGTATACACGAACCACCAAATAAGTATGATTCGTGTACGAATACTACAATAATCACAAGAAGGTTGTGTGTTTGCTCTGCTTCCTGTCTTTGTCTTTTTTGTTTATGTGTCTTTCTTCTTTCTTTATAAATGCAACAACAACTAAGACTGTAAATTTTGACAAATGTTTCGAATCACTCTGATCATTTATGAGTATTATAAGTATTTTTCTAAATTTATGAATCTGAATGAGTAGGCGTATGAATCAAACATATTTCGAATGTGGTATTTGTTTGATGTCAATGTTGTACTCATACTCCTTGCAACTTGTACTTATAAATCAATGTTGTACTGAGTATCAGAGTAGTTGGATTTCAATACTGTTGACTCACTCATACTCAAAATTTCATGAGTACTTATGAGTAGCGAAAAAGCGATTCATTGCTGATCTCTGTTGGATATCATTAAATATGTATATATGTGAATACCCCTACTCAAAATTCCATGATCTTGTAATCGTTGAGTGACGGTCTTCATAGCCATTAGTGCAGCCTAAATTAGACAGTCTAAGGTTCAACTGATCTGAAAAGATTGAACATTCGATGAACAAAAAGCACATGAGTTTACCATGGTTCTACATGGGAAACTCAGTCTAATTCTTATCTAAACCAACCAACTGCCATACATGGAACTTTGAGTCAATCTGATTGTAAGAATACTTCTGTATAGTCTAAGACCAGAAAACAGTGGCCACATCGAGTTGACATTTTAATGTTTCATCTTTTGATCTTCAGGCACTATTCAAGGAATTTCGAGAAATTTTAATCTTTTTGAAATCAAAATGGTACTGATTAATGTGTTTTATGTTTTAATTTAGATTTGCCGTAAAATTTACCAAATACGAGAAGAAAAAAACAAAACCTTAAAAAGCCTATCACTATTGAATATTGAAAGAAACCTGTAGAGTACCCTAAAAGTCTTTTTTTTTGCCTCAAATCATTTTAATAACGGTGATATTTTTATTTATTTTTAAATATATTGTATTTATATATACAAAATTAAAAAAAATTAAAACAAAAGAAACAATTAAATTTATATATTTACAATATAAGTACGTACATACATATATATATATATAGAGTAGCATTAAAATTTTAAAAGTTTAACAGAAAAAGATTTTTAAGTTGAAAAAGACTTTTTCTGTTTAATTTTAGAATTTTAAAATTTAAAAATTAAATCAATATTATTGTATAATTCTGTGTTAAATGTTGTCAAAATATTGTAGATTTTTTCTTTTTTTTTATATAAAAATTATTTAAAATTAGCATTAAATCGTTAATTTTCTTTTAGTTTATCGAGGACATTATAGTCCACAAAAAAAAAACAAAACAAAAACACAAGAACACAATTACACACTTACTATGAATGAATGAATAATTGGTTAAAAAAGAATTGCGAAAAACAGAGGAAAAACTCTCCTTCTTCTATATTTGAAAATTGAAAGATTTCCTTTGAATATGGCAACTCAATGAAATCCCTTGTTAAACAAAACTAACAACTTTTGAGTTCTCGATGTTACCACCAAATGTTCAAAAAAATTATAATTTTTAATTGCAAACCATAGGCACGTTTGCTGATTTACCATTCACGATTTCTAAAAACTATATGAGCTCAGTGGCGGCGTTATTTAAAAGAGGTATTACATACAAGAGGTATTACATAAAGGGTCCTCCAAATAACTTTTTTTTTTGAAAAGGCTTAAAAAAAACTACTGAATATTTTTTCAAATTTCTTTTTTATTTGAAAATAATTTCATTCAAATGGCTGCCTCGGCTTGTCATGCAGTAGCCTACACGATCGGTCCAATTTTTAAGCACATTATCGATTGTGTGCAGCTGTATTTCACCAATGGCTTCACGAATATTGTCCTTTAAAGCGTCAATTGTCTCTGGCTTGTCGGCGTAACACTTATCTTTGACGGCACCCCACAAATAATAGTCCAACGGTGTCAAATCGCAGCTCCGAGGTGGCCAAATGACATCAGCTCAGCGGCTGATAATGCGATCTTCAAAAACAGGGCGCAAAACATCGAGTGTAGCTTCGGCTGTGTGGCACGTAGCGCCACTCTGTTGAAACCAAATGTTGCCAATATCCTCCTCTTCAATTTTTGTGAACAAAAATTCGTTCAACATGGCCCGATAACGATCGTCATTGACTGTAACGGCCACTCCTTGCTCATTTTCGAAGAAAAATGGCCCAATTATGCCTCTGGACCAAAATCCGCACCAAACAGTGACTCGTTTTGAGTGCGTCGGCTTTTCAATGTATGCGTGCGGGTTTTCTGTGGCAAAATCGGCATCTTCTGGTGTAGGCTACTGCATGGCCAGCCGAGGCAGCCATTTGAATGAAATTATTTTCCATTATTAACCGGAAGGATTGTACTTTCAAATAAAAAAAGAAATTTGAGAAAATATTCAGTAGTTTTTTTTAAGCATTTTCAAAAAAAAAAGTTATTTGGCGGATCCTTTACGAAGAGGTTTTTTCGAATTTTACCCGGAAAAAATAAACTACTGATGAAAAGCTTTTCGATTCTGTATGACTTCCGATGGAGTCAAGAGCCACTCAAACGCCTACTGTCCTTGCTACTGTAAAGAGAAAACACCATCGTCGTTGGACACATCCACTATCTCGACATTGCAACTGTCGACCAATGCTATCGGGCCTTCCAGCAGGGATTTCCGAATTTTAACAATTGATAATGGCCATCTTGTTGGAGCTGCATCTGCCACAATAGTTGCAATTTTTTCAATCTGTTATGCCAAATTACCATGTGCGACCATATACATACAACGACGTTTGTTCGCTCAATGCGCTGTGGAGCAGTTGGCAACTGACCCTGATTTTCATTGGAAAATCATCTTCTGACATGAGATTTAATTCTATATGAATGGAATATCAATCCGCATAACGTCCAAGATCGACCTATGTATCCCCAAAAAACGTCATCCTTTGATGTGGATATAAATGCTGGCGGCGTCATCGGTCCAAATTTTATAGAGAAAAACCTTGACCAGGCCATCACTGTCAAAGGCGAGCCCTACTGGTCTATGATTATCAACTGAATTTGGCATGAATTATATGATCTCCACCCCAATGAAATGTGGTTTCATCAGGACGGCGACCGCGCCGCTCATGCCATGCTGGATATTCTGCAAAAGCGATTTTAGAGTATTCATCTCACATAGAAGTGATAGGTTAGGTTAGGTTAGAGGACGTGTACTTGTCAATTAAAACAAGTACAGTACCCGGAAGTCGAATTGACCCATTGTACAACGTCCTAGTTTCTCACACCACTTATGTATGTTGTGTGTGTTAATTTTATACATGAGTGGTGGGACCTACAGTTTAAAGTCGATTCCGAACGACAGATTTTTGAGAAACTGTTTCATGGCAATTTTATTTCCTCTCAGAGTTTTTTGCAGAAATCTGCTGAGAGGAAGTCGCCGAAGAAAATACTTTTTGTATTTTGTCTTGATGTCTGGCCAGGGGATCGAACCCTGGCTTTACGTCTAATAAGCCGACACACTACCTACTAGACTACGGCGACTACTAGAAGTGATATGATCTCACTTTTGGACCCCGTTAGATTTTTTCTTGTGGTGTTAATAAGCAACAATCCACAGTCCATTGGTCAAATTCAGTCTGATTTATGTGGCAGAGTCATTGATAATTGAATATATCACATGCACTTCACCCAGCGAAGCCGTGGCTGACATTTGAACGATGTTACATTCCACATATAATGGCATCAGTAGACCTTACAACTGAACAAAAAATGTCGGTGGTCACATACACTTTGCTTTATTTAAATTTAAAGATTGAAAGCTCTTAAAATATCTCCCGTCTTTCATTTAAGAGTATTAGGAATAATAGCAAGAGTAGACCACCTCTGAAAAAGTCTGCGGTTACATATCTTACAATTCTGGCTATGCTTCGTGGTACGTGCATGAGAGGAAGATGTGACTGTTTGCCATATAAATGGCTTAATGATGCGAATGATGTTAATGTGACCCAAATTAAGCTGGCCCAATAAAACGTGCGTTTAATTGTAATGAGTGACTGGCTATAGGAAAATTTTTCAAAAAAAAAAACATAAAATTCAAAAAATTCCTGAAATCTTTATTTGAATCGATAGTACGGTCCATATAATTTAATGTTTGAAGATTATTTCATGCAAATGTTGACCCCGACTGCGCCTCAATTGGTCCATCCGCTTAGTCCAATTTTGGCATACTCTTTCCAACATTTCGGCCGCTATCTCACGAATAAATGCTTCAATGTTGTCTTCCAATGCGCCAATTCAAGCGGGCTTGTCTGTTTAGACATGAGCTTTAACATAGCCCCACAAAAATAGTCTAAAGGCGTTAAATCGCACGATCTAGGCAGCAATTGACCGGTCCCGAACGTGAAATAAAATGTTCACCGATCTCGCCTCTCAATAAGTCCATTGTTACGCGTGCTGTGTGGCATGTGGCACCGTCTTGTTGAATATCATCTCACGGTAGCGCTCACGATTCACAGTTACGTTACGATTCGCAGCATCTTTGAAAAAGTAGGGTCCAATGATGCCACCAGCCCATAAATCGCACCAAACTGTGACTTTTTCTGGATGCTGGTTGGTAGCTTTTGCAATGCTTCTGGCTGATCTTCACTCCAAAATCGGCAATTCTGCTTATTGACGTATCCGTTGAGCCAAAAATGAGCTTCGTCGCTGAACACAATTTTTCGATAAAGAAGTGGATCTTCGGCCGACTTTCCAAGAGCCCATTCACCAAAAATTCTGCGTTGCGGTAGGTCGTTCGGCTTCAATTCTTGCACCAGCCGTATTTTGAAAGGCTTCACACATAAATCCTTCCGCAAAATTTTCCACGTTGTTGAGTAACAGAGGCCCAATTGCTGCGAACGGCGACGAATCGATAATTGATGGTCATCATTAACACTGGCCGATACAGCTGCGATATTTTCTTCAGTTCGCACTCTACGTAAGCGTGTTGGTGGTTTAATGTCCAACAATGTAAATTTGGTGCGAACATTAGTCACAATAGCCCGAATAGCCGCTTCAGTGGGTCGATTGAACTGACCATAAAATGGAAGAAGTGCGCGATGAACTTTCTTAACAGAGCACGCATTTTGATAATAAAATTTAATGATTTGCGAGCGTTGTTCGTTTGTAAGACGATTCATGGTTAAATTATAGACCAAACTGAAGATGACACATTGACAGTGAAACAAAACACGAAACGTGCGTGAGCTGTTTAAACCAGTGTTGCCAAAAAGATAATAGCTAAAAAATCACCCGTTAGAAAAGGCAAAGCAAATAATTTATTGAGGAAGTTCATTTGTCTACTTTTGTGGGAATTGTTATTATCACACTAGATTTTCAGTCCCGTGATAGAATACTTGATTAAAAGAAACAGCGCCATATTTCAGTGGGTCAACTTCTACATTAGAGCTGGAGTAGTATAGAAAATATTTCTTGAATAATTTAGGGAGATGGTAATAAAGCCAAAGTTTACGAAACTGTTTTTCGTGTATTCTTTTTTACCAATTAAAAACAAAAAGAAAAAAAATATATATGAATAAATACTATATTAAAACAATTAAAATCAAAACAAAAGATGAAAGATAAAAGACAACCTCCCCTAAATTTTGACCATAAAAGAAGGAATAAATCATAATGAAATGAAATAAAATAAGGCAAAATATATACAAAAAATAAAAAATAAATAAAAAAAATTCTTTGACTTTAGATAAATGTATTTAAGAGTACTTGTATTTATATAATAAGATATACTAACTAAACAAAATTATTAAAATAATAATATACATACGGGATATAAATATAAAACAAACAAAAAAAATAGAAATTCAAATGGAATGAAATGTAATGCATTTATTTAAAATATTTTTTATTTGAAATAAAAAAAAAATTAAAAAAAAAACTAAAACAAAAACTCTTTTTAACCTAAAAAACAAAACAATTTTAAATAATTTTTTTTATAAAAAAACAAAACAAAAGGAAACTGAAGTAATAAACGAAAATCCCACAACAATTAGAAAAAGTTTTTTTTATTATTTTTAATGTAAATTGAAATTAAAATTCTTGAAAAAAAATTAATATTTTTTTCTTTTTCAAATACTAGGTTTTAATTTAATGTTATTAAATCGTATCATATTGTAATTATTATTAAAAACAAAATGAAAACAAATATCAATAAAAATAAAACAGAAAATTAAAATTACAAAAGCAAAAAAAGAAACAAATTATTAAAAAAAAAAACAACAACAACAGAAAAACTGAAAATAATTTAGCGATTTAAGATTGAAAATAATTCATAAAATGTTTGGCTTTTTTCTTAATTCAAAAAAAGAAAGAAACTTCAAAGCATTTTATGAATTATAAATAAAAAATAAAAACAAAAAACAAAATTAAATAATAATAATGAGAAAATAGAAAAGTTATTAACTTTTCACAGTTTTATATACACACACAGTCAGTCACTCACAGAACACTCTCACATTGATTATCATTGATTCAAATTGAACGCATTAAAAACAAAAAAAAAAAGTAAAAAGAGAATAAAACGATTTCTTTCCACTATGCAATGCAATTACAATACAAAAGGACATTGCCAGATGCAATTGTTCATTCAATTACCTACACTCTCTTACACTACACTTACAGTCACTTATCCAAAAACAAAAAAGGTAAACAAATAAAAAATAAAAATTAAATAAAATTATATAAAATTATATAAAATATTTAAAAAATTATTAAAAATAAAATTAAAAAACAACAACAAATACATAATATGTATAGTTTAGTATATATTATGAAGTGTTAAATGAAAACTAACAATAAAAACAAAAACAAAACAAAAACCAAAAAAATCAGAAAGAAAACAACAAATAAATGATAAAATAAAGAAAAAAAATAATAATAAAAGAAAGAAATTTCAATAACAAAAAAACAAAAAAGTTTGTTAGCAAAAATTGGTTAAGTATGGGCTTGTTAATCATGGTGCCAATATAGACTCTGCGGCCACACAGATACCAAATGTAGATTTCCAATGGTAATAAAGATACCGTTAATTTAGAATAAAAAAAAGATTGCATTTAAGCCTCAACATCTTATTAAAGTCTGTTATTTTAAACTTTGAAGGCAGACAGACAAAGTTTTTATATCATTTCTTAAATTTGCCCTAGACAATCCAAGAAAGCTACAAGATTTAAAAAGGTTGGCAGCTTCCTTTATGGAATTTAAATCTTACAGGGGATTTTACAGAATTCCAAGATACTCGTTAATTAATACTAACGATATAGAACTCGTACACAGACTTTTACAATTTTTTTTTACTATTTTTAAGCCTGAATCTTTACCAAGAGCAAGACTTGCATTGAATAACACTGGCTGTTAGGCATATGTAAGTATATACCTGAAGGCTGAGGATTTTCCACAATCACTTCTGCAAAAGCTGTATTGACGAGAATTAAGAGGAATCCGTTGACATTTTCTCTGTTGAAAAACGATGCTAATCAGGAACTATACTCATACGGTAACATAGGCACGCATGTTCAATTATATTTGACAGGGGCCAAGTGAATTATACTTAAGCAGGCTGCCGATCTTAGATAGATAAACCGTATGCGTTTAAGGTACAGTACAATATATGCATTCAGTGATCTTCGGATTTATTATGTTCGTCATAAAAAAGAGAAATTTGAAAAAGGCAAAAAGTAAATGGAGAGAAAGAGAGAGAGAGAGAGAGAGAGAAACAAATTTCTCTGCTGAGTGAGGATAAATGTACTTTGCTCTACTAACATAATCGCATTTTAGACTTTAGAAGAGTCCGAACACCTTCAAGAGAGAAACTTCAAACCTTCAAAAACTCCAGATGAGAGAGATACAGAGAGGATGCGTTATTGTCTCAAATTATAACCTCATACTCTGACATATTCCGTAGAATTCCGGCACAAGCTTTATTCAAATCTCCTTCAGTGATCTAACTCCACAATGCCCTATAAAAGCAGATTTAGTCGCAGCATTGAAGCTTCCTAGCCACATAGAAGTCCGTTCTAGCCATCCAACGTCTTTACTTCTTCGCCCGAATCCATTCTCTGATGACCCCATATGAATCAGAACCCAATCTAGCAAGACCATCAGCGTTCTCGTTTCTTACAATATTACTGCACCCCAAAGAAAAGTTGTTTGATTTGTTTAAAGTCCTCCATGGGTTGATGGGATCATTAAAAAATCTCGGCTTACATATATAAGAATATGCACTAGAGGGAACAATATGTGCTTCAACGTTAAATGATTTAATGCATCAGTCCTAGGTTAGGTTAGGTTAGGTTAGAGGACGCGTACTTTTCAATTAAGACAAGTACAGTACCCGGAGGTCGAATTGACCCATTGTACAACGTTATAGTTTCTCATACCACTTATGTTGTATGTGTTAATTTTATACATAAGTGGTGGGACCTACAGTTTTTTAAGAAACTTTTTCATGGCAATTTTATTTAGTCACAGAGTTTTTTTTTGAAAAAAATCTGCTGAGAGGAAGTCGCCGAAGAAATACTTTTTTTTATTTTATTTTGATGTCTGACCCTGAACCCTGGCTTTTACGTCTATTAAGCCAACCCACTACCTACTAGACTACGGCGATTTCATCATCAGTCCTCGAACGAAAACATTTTGGGACTGTCTATCACAACCAGGTAAGCAGGAGAAATAGGGTCATCTTTGATGGATCCCAGGCCGTATGAAAATTCATGGCAATGAGAAGTCCAAGAAATTTGCGAGAAGGCGCCGCTGATACGTCCAGAATCATCCTGTGGATAGGGAAGAGATTCTAAAGACATCGAAAGATTGGAACTCTTCTCAAGCCAAAAGGTGTTCGAGGTAATTTTAACATTTGTTGAGTAATTGCAATAAAAATAAATATTAATCGTGCATCCTAACTAAGCTGGAGCAATGAAGGCTTGTTCATGCGTACATCAACGACTAGACATGTTATTGTTATGGGGGACACCGAGCAGCATATTGAAGTTTGAAGGTTAATAGGGTTGGTTGAGACCTTTTAAGGGCACCATATATAGATTAAGGTAAGCACAATAGATCTGATAGTTGCAGTAGCATGGCTCTTCTACATGACATTAATAAAAATTAAGACTAAAAAGTTGCAATGGCCAACAATGTATACATTTAAGCGATCGTTAATTTGTACTATTGTGGGGAATATTCTATGTCATAATTAACCCATTTCGCCCCGAGATTAAATTTTATTTTTTGTTTAAGAAGAAAAATACTTTTTTAGGGTAATTAGGACCTACTGATGTCAAAAATCTTTTCGTTTTCGGATAAGCGCCAGCGTTCGAAATTTCGAACAGACAAGTTTACACATATGTGAAGGCACGCAAGTGGATGTAAATCATATTTTTTATATTTTATAAAACGGTTACATATATTGGCAGTAATTCCTCATAATTATTTTTTTAATTTTATTTTGTTTATTATTTTTAAAAATTAATTTAAAAAGTGTCCAAAAATATGGGTTGAAGAAATTTGCCCCTAGCATCAGGGGGGAGGGGGATATTTTACGGGGGATTTGTTTTTATTTTCCTAAAGTTGAGACTTAATACCAAAACCAAATTTTTTTTAAATTTTACCGTTATCATACATAAATATTTTTTGAAAAAAGAAGATTTTTACTGTTCGAAAAATCGAACAGCGGAGCGAAATGGGTTAAAATAAAATGTAATGAAAAATTAATACATTTTTTCAAAACCAAATACTTTCTCAAGCTTAATCGAGTACAATATCGTATTTTACAAAATCCTACTTGAGATTGTATAATGAATTGCTTTTCAAAATTTCTAATAAATCTCTAAAGTTCTCTACAGAAAATAAAAAACATTTTCCAGCTTACCCTTTAAAATTCTTCTTCATACACCGGCATAATTTTAAACATCTTGTTAGTAATTTTGCTATGATATTGCCAATGAGATTAAATTAAATGCAAGATTGAAACTGTAATAAAATAAAGAAAAAAATAATTAGAAATCAAGATTTAAAATTTGTTAATAAAAATCTTCACTAGAGATTCGTAATTTGTTTGTAATTGCAGTAGCAAGATTTAAGATTTTTTGTTTTATTTTGTTTTTTTTTTTTTAATCTTTAAGATTAACATTTTCGTACATATAAATGGAACGTTTTTTTTTTGTTTTAATTTCTTTTAAGAAAGCGCATTTAAAACTTTCTAATCATAATACATAAGGTGTGTGTGTGTAAGTAAGTAAGTAAGTAATTACTTTAATTAATAATGTATTGTATTGTATTGTATTGGATTTTTTTTATAAATAATTTGTTGTATTTAAATATATAAAATGGTTTTATAGAAAGGTTTTGTTTTTTTCTTTTTTGTGAAAATTACTAAGATTTAATTAAATAGCTTTTATTTCTTTTCAGTTTGTTTAATAGAGGAGTTTGTCTATATGTAAAGAGTTTTGTTTGTTTGTTTTTAATATTAAAATTAACGAAGCCTTTTTCGTTAAGCGAAAATCCAAGGAATATAACTTAATTTTTTTTGCTAAATAAACAATTAATATTTAAAAATAAAAATAGTTAAAGGAATTTAATTACATTATCATTATCAAGATGTGTGTTTCAAGTGCTTTGGGGGGAATAGCAGAAATACAAACAAATAATTACACGTGAAGTAAAATTCTTTAAACTTTAATTTCCAAAGCAGATAATGTTAAATTATCAAAGAAAGACAAACACACGTATGTGTATGTGAGTACATATCTATGCTATACTTTATGAAGTACTAGAGGAGGAGTTTACATTATTTAAATTGGTATTTGCACTTGTTTTTAAATTGATATTGTTAGTGTTGGTGTTAGTGTTGTTGATATTGGTATTCGTTTCATTTTGTTTATCACTAATAATTGCACTAGTATTTATTGCCACTAAATCCGGTGCTGAAGCACCACTACTTTGGCTAACTGTACGATTGTGTCCATCCATCATAGTTGCCTGGCCATTTACAGCAACATTTTCGCTTGTAGGATTTGTGGTTACATTTACCACAGCATTAAGCTCCTTCTGGGCTTCACTGCTTGCTGTGGTAGTGATAGAGGCTGTGGCTGGGGAATTGGGTGAAGTTTGCGGATTGCTATTGGGAAATACGGGCGGTATTTCATTGGCTGGCGTTATAATAGGTGTCTGCACCATAGGTGTAGGAGGCGTTTTATTAGCCGGTAATGGATTGTGTGTACCAGACATCTGCATGTGGTATCTGGAGTTTAAAAAGAAATATGATAAGACAGGGAAAAAATTCAAAATATCCTTTACTAGACTCACTTGTAAATATTTTCAGTGGATTCAACAACACCCTGTGTTAGATTTAAGCTTCTGCCTTTGATGCCAGCTTCTTTGGCTGGTGGTGACCACCAGTTAAAAACGCGTCCCACAACGGGCACATGACGTAGTATGCCCTCTTGCCAAAGTTTCTCCTCAGTCTCACGCTGCAAATCAGCTGTAGCTGCTTGTATGCCCTTTAAAATGTTTTAAAACAAATAATTATACAGTCTAGACTACTATTACACCTCCCCTTAATTAATTACTTACCCTTTTAACAATTTCAGACATGGTATCCAAAACCCTGGAATTTTCTTGTACATTTTTACCCACCGACACTACCAACTCCAATAGCTCTTCGACATCAGTTTCATGTGTTACCATGCCAAAGCGTACACATATTAAACCATCTGGACCCTCGCCCAATGAGAAAGCATTATCGGTGGCCTTTAAAGATTCCACCAAGTCTACATTAAGTTTATTCAGCTCAGTTTTAGCCTGATCCGTTAGCAGAGATTCCCAGCCTTCGGGTACAAAGCGTACACCGCCCATACCCGCCCATTCGGGTAAATGAACCAAACGCAAAACATCACTTTTCTCCACCAAATGCATAAAGGTGGCCTTATGTTTAATGGTGGCCCTTAAAATGTCCACATGCGTCTCTAGGCTTTGTGCAAAATTCTCTAAATTCTCTGCTGTGGGCGGTTGTTCGCCGAGACTCAACTCCAAGGGACAATAACGTATGCAAGTGCCATGCACAGCATGTTCTATGATTTCGAAATCAAACTGTAAAAGATATTTCGTAAATAAAATGTAAAATTGCGAGAAAATTCACTTACATTGGGACAGTCTCTTTGGAGTATTTGTCCCAGCCAAGAGTTCAAACGATCAAAATAGGAGGCATTATGTAGTTTTTCTAAAGATTTAACACCTTCTATGGAGGTATCGTCAGCTGCTGCTGATGATGTTATCGAAGTACTGCCATCAAACTGAAATACCACCACCGAGGCAGCCGTTTCAAAAAGTAACTACAAGAAGAGCAAATAATTGCATGAAAATTTGTATGGGATTTGTTAACAGAAATTAAGTGCAGGTGCTTACATTAACATCTAAAGGTTTATTTATGACATCCACTAGAGATTTACCAGATTGAGCACCTGGAGCGCGACTCTGCAAGAAGATAAAAATCAAAATAAAACATTTTTCCAACTGTTTATGGATTTTTGTAACTAAAACTTACCACAACTTTAATGCCTTCACATTCCGAGGCTATTTCAAAAAGAATACTGCAGGTTTGGAAAGCTACATGTATGCGTTCAGAGATGGCATCACGGCCCAGGGCCTGTAAACTTGTCCACAGGGATAAAGCATTTAGGCGGCGTGATAAAATGGGATCAGATTCAAAGGAGTTTAAGGCAGCATTTTGTAGTTGACGATGAAGTAGCTGAAAATGAAAAACCACAGATTAATTCCAATAAAACGAACAGACTTTTGAAAGCACTTACCACAATGGGCAAACTGGGTACACCCAACCAACTGCCCAAACTTAAGACAATAGAATCAACAAATGAACTTATCTGTGAATAAAATTTAAAAAGCTTTTAATTTAAAATCATCATTTGGATAATACAGTTCAACTTACCACCCCTGGTCCTTGAGAACAAACCAATGCAGCCAGGCCATGACCAGTGGCATGTAACCATAAATTGTGCGTTTTACAAATGTCATGCATTCTTATCAAATTATCTACGTAACCACACAGAGAAGCACCTATATCAGCTACCACTAGCAAAGGAGTCCTTTGTGAAGCCAAATCAACTTGTATTTGTCGCTGCAGCAGAGATAAATCCATGGTGCCAAATGTAGAGTTGGCCGGTATCAAACGTATGGCATCCAAAGGTATGCCTAGCTGGCGACAAGCATATTGCAAACGCAGAGGCGTAGTATTCTCCGATATATACAGACAGGGATGGGCCAAGGCAGGTATACCACCTTCCAAATAGCCGGGACATCGTGCCACTATTGCCAAACGCACCACTCTTAATATAGCATCAGCATTATCATTGTGAAAACTACTAGCGGGATCCATAAAACGAAATAGGGTACCCAGCCAGTGGGTAGTGTCGCCCGCAATATTGCCTGTTACTCTCAGCAGTTGCTTGCGATCCAAATGCGATAAATAGGCCACTATACTGTGTGAAATCAATGCTAAATGTGAGACATCATCTAAAGCCGGCAAAGGAAACTCGGGCTCATCTTCAGAGTCGGCATAAGAAATCAACAACTCCAATGACTTGAGAATTTCCGAAGGAGGCTTACGATTGCCATGCAGCAAAGCCACTACATTTACAGCATTACTTGCCCCCACCCCCGTGGCCTCATCCGTTTTATCTGTCATGCTGTCAGCTGCTGCATTTGCATTGAAATCAATCGATTGCTGTTGTGCTTGTGGCTCAGCAGCTGAGGGTTGGGGGGCGGTTTTAACATTCTCTAAACGCTGCAATACTTGTGAGGTCTTCAGCTCCAACTCAGCCAAACCGGAACGTATCTGTGCATAAACAAACAAATAAATTTTGCAATTAATTTTATCTTAATTACGGCAAATGCGGTAAGTAAGCAATTATTTTAAATTTAATTACACTTGAAGCAGCAATTTCATTCTGTTGAGCTTCTTTTTTATCGTCATCACAGGCAGCGGACATTTTATTTTATTTCGCTTATATTTTGTATTAATTTTTTCTTTATCTTTATTTATTTACGTTTCGCTTAATATTTCTCCTAAGAAATTGGCCTAAATTTCGTTTCTTTTTCTCCAATTTAATGGTATGAGATTTTTATCACTTTAATTTAGAAAAAAAATATTTTACGAGCATTCAAGAGAGGACGAGAGACAAAGAGAAACACCACGTAGTTTGTTTACACAACAGTATGTATGTGTGTTTATGTTTGTTTTTTATTGAAGAATAAAAATTTATCTGAATTGGTTGCCTCTTAACATTTAATGTTTCGTTTAAAATCATTAAAATTTTAAGTTATTCACTACTTTTTTCCTTCTTTCCAACCAATTGTCGTCGTCAGTGTTTTTCTAATATTTTTCTTTTTTTCTTAAACGTCAAAATGTCATTAAAAAAAACTGGACTCTACTCCAGGTATTGCCAGCTTAAAAGTCTTTTTAAGTAATAACAACAGTTTGGAGACTAATTGGCGTTTTAATACTGAATTTAAAAACGCATTTCGCATAACGGCAATAATTATTTAAAATTAATGATTTTTTTTTAAATCCGATATAAATAAATGCTTAAAACGCATTAATTTCTTGAATGACACGACGCGAAAATATTATCTAAGAATTAGTTAACATATGGACTATGCCGAAACGTTATGTAATTTCGGTTAGCATTTTCATTGCTCTTCAAACGATCGTTTGTCACATACATTACGTTCCATCGACGTGACTAAACGGGATTTTAATGTTTTGTTACGTTCCGAATCAGATCTCCATCAAAACCCAATATGAAAAAATATTTCTCCTGCGACAGACGCCTTTCTTACGAAAACTCTGAGAGGAAATATAATTGCGACGATAAAGTTTCTCAAACCAGTAGGTCCCGCCAGTCCTGTATAAAATTGGTACAAAAGTGCTATTTAATTAAATATTTTTCCTTCATGGCAACACTGACGCAGTAGAGTAGCAGAATTTGTTTTTCCTGGCAACACTGGTGGTTGGAAAAATTAGTTTTGTTCGTTCAAAAAATAACCGTTCTTTAACTAATTCGCACATTCTTTTTCCGTTTCCGGTTTATATAAGAAAAAATTAAGCCCTGTTTGTTTAATGAATTTTATGGTGGTCTGTCATCTGTCTGTCTAGTAGGTCGTCTGTCTGTCTAGTATGATGGTCTGTCGTCTGTATTTCTAGTAGGTGGTAGTTAGTAGCTTATTAGACGAACGCAAAGGCCACGCACGGTCCAAACCCCACTCAGGTCGGTTCATCAAAAGTAAACGACAATTCTGGCAAAAACTCTCTGTGTTGTTGTTGTGTTGCAGCAGCAGCCCACCTCTTCGTTGTTGTTCAACTTTGGACTGACGGAATAAGTAAGCTTTCTAATTTTTAATTCTTTTTTGGAAGTGTGGTGAGTTATTACAAAATGTGGTGATTCATCCGGTGTGGTGAATAAAATCGAAACTCACAAAGGGCCGTTATTCGAAATGGTACGGCATTACCATGAATTTATGTACTGTATATTGTGATTTAGACGATGCATGTCTGGGATAAATAATTCCCACATCGGTTAGCGGAGACATTCACCGACATATCTGGTTACAATATGTACTGCATTACTAACAATGTGGTTTGTGTTTGGGTTAAGGATAATTAATCTGGATTAGAGAAACACTGAATAAATGGAAGTACACTCAACGAACGAGTAAGGGGTAGTGTTGCCAGAGTGTCATTCTATTTAAAATCCAAAATAATCAAATAATTAAACTCTAAATTATTTTGTAAATGAATTTTTGAATAATTTCTTTCTTTTATATTTATTTTATCCAAAATTCTGGCAAAAAAGCTACAAATTGGTAATTCTTTGTCGAAATATTTATAATTTTTGGTGCTTTTTCGTAAGGCATATCTGGAATCTAAATTTAACATCAGCAAAAATTATTAAATATATGAATGAATTCATAAAGTAATTGGTTTTGTTGGTTGGTTTTTTCCCCTTTTGCGATTTCTTTTTCAGAAGTGTTGAAAAAGTCAGTACCTCAGTACTTTTTTAGTAGTTTTCCATTTCAAAACTATATTTTCAGTACGTTTTATTGTTACAGATTTTATGGTTTTGCACTTTTAATGGGGTTAGCAACAGTTTAAAGTAACATTTGTTGCTCTAGGAGATTTGTTTTGTTAGTGATGATGCTTATTGTATGGTGATATACGCATATTTACAAAAAGTAAAGTAGCTATCAGATCCCTTAGATTGTCTAATAATGCCGAGTGTCTCTAGAGGGGATAGGGTGACATTCGACGGTAAAGGGTTCCTGGATATAGGAATATTGAAGAGAAAATTAAAGCTGACTTGCCTACAAAACCTGGCACAATGGAGAGTTTAATGAAATTTATTCACTACGTCGATGTTCCTGTACAGAGAAACAAATAACGAACTTCATTCCTTTGCAGCAGAAGGATGGAAGAATAATGAATCCACTTGCAGATCGACTATTCAGATCTTACCCGATATGAATATGTGCTGAACAAAATTTGCATTGAATCTGTCCAGATTGCATTTTAGGGACCACATAGCAGTTATAACTGGTCTCTGTGTGTAGTCGTAGCAGTACGACTCTATAGGACTAGTAATGACGAGGAATAAGAAGAGACCTCAGAGCATCTACTCTGGCATTGTACGGCGCTTGGGAGCCTAAGAAGAAAAATTTCATTTTTAATTTGTTGTTGTGTTTACAGATTCATAAGCTACAAGAGACCATAAATTTATTGCCAGACTTTTTAGTTATAATTTCAAAAGTCTTTTGCCTTAGACACATGCACATACACATACACTCTATCATATTTAATCCAAAAAAGGCAAAATATGCAAACAATTTCGCTTTTTTTAAAGTGAAAATTGCTACGCTTTAATTTCATCTCTTTACAGCTCATCTACAAGAAATTCCTTTTTTTTAGTTTACTTTACGCACATACGAGTATTGCTTTCATGTTGTTTTTGTTTTTGTTTTTTTTTTAGTAAGAAAGTGTAAAACGTTTTTAGTAAAATTACATGAAAGAAAGAAACTTTCCTTGTTTCTCTCTCTACTTTAAGGCAAAACAAGAAAGTAAACAAATTGCAATGACATCATTTCATACAAATAACGGATAAAAAACGAAAAAAATCTAAAAGAAAAGCTAAAGGATACGACCGACGACGAAGAGTGCTTGTAAAACTTATACGCATTCACATTGAATTACACACACACACACCCACACATACCTTTTTCTATTTAAAATCTACTTTAGAAACATGATAAGACACGAGATAAATACAGACACACACACACACATTTACATATATGCACAAACACGCACACACTTCTATAAACTTCCATAGGTTATCTTAACTTCAGTGTCACTGACGACTGTTTCAATACCACCACTATTGCCACCATCAGCGTAATCAGTTTTTCTAACCATTTTTTGCAGCGATATTTTAACACTTTCTATACCGTTACGCTGTCAGCAACAGAACAGGACAGACAGCAGCACCACAGCGACAGCAACAGCAAAAGAAAATATTCTTGATTGCCTGTGCTTCGTACACAAGTGAATAAAATGCATTCTGGAGGGAACTTTCTAAGGAGATGTTATTTGGGAATGCTTTTGGTTTTTATTCTTCTCTTCTATTGCTAGAGAACTCTCAATGCAAATCGATCAGGGGAATGTAGACGGGAAATATAGGACTTGCTGACAGCCATAAAATGTTACTCGAGCTTCTGGGATAACCTTTGAAGTGGTTGAGTTGGCACAAATAGGTTTCTGTCCTCTATCCGCTTTCAATCATGAAGAGCATATCCATCATAACCTTGGAACCTTGTATAATAAGAAAGTCAAGGATTTTCCCTTCTCACCATACAATGACTCACACTCCTGTTATTGTTTAGACTGCGTTCTTTATGTGAGTGGCCTGGACTTCAAAACGGAAGTCATCGGTTTTTGGGTGACAGAACGTTTTAAGAACTGGGCATGGTGGCGAACATGCCTTTAAGGAAACTGGTCGGTTTTATCCGAAGCTCAGAGTGTTTCAAATCCACCACTAACGGATAATGACAAGAGTTTTATCTTATGGTGTGTGACACAAAGGGTATTTTGTGGGCCACCAAGTTAACCTGCCTGTGAATGGCAAACTACCGGCTGCGTCCTTTATGTGAATTCTTCAAAACAGAAGACATCGGTTTTTGGGTGACAGAACGTTTGAAGATCTGGGTATGGTGGCGAACGTGCCTCTAAAGAAACTGGCTGGTTTCATAAGGAGCTCAGGGTGGCCAACAGATCATAATAAGGGGGCTTACGTCTCGCTGGATGACACAAAGGGCATTGTGGGCTACCAAGTTAACTTGTCTTTGAACGGTGAGATCCCCCTAGCCTGAGCTAACCTAGACTGGCTCCCTAGGACTTCAGGTATTTCTAACTTATATGCGAATGTGTATTTCGAATAGATATTCCATGTATTCCCGCTATCGAGTCCGGTACCAGAGTAAATCAAGTGGAACTCGTCGACTTCCTCAAGAAGAACTCTCCGAGTGTAAATAAAATTGCCATGAAAAGCTTGAATCGATTTTAAACTGTAGGTCCCACCACTCATATATAGAGTTAACACACACAACATAGGTGGTGTGAGATACTAGGTTGTAATCCTGACTAAAGGGTTGTAATGACCAATTATGTAAAGCAAGCATTAGATTCCAACAGCGTATGTACACCACTTCTGATGTTGTTGAAGAAAGTCTCTGGAGGAGAGAGTGAAACATCTCGGTCGCTTCACTGTGAAATTGATAGGGCTCGCGTAGACTTACTATATTTGCCAGTGTCAGCTTCTGGCTCGATGCAGACTTCTCTCATTTGTCTCACACTGCCACACCATAAGAAGTCGCTATGTATTCTCCTTGCTTGAGCTTCCTGCCACTCTCTAATATCATACAGAATATTTTTACCTGCAATACAAAAATAAAGCTGCTGGGGAGTATCTGAAATACTGTCTTGTGGGTTTCAAACAAATTTAGATACACACTGGTCTTCTCTCATTTATAAAGGGTGATTTTTTAAGAGCTATAGGAAAATTAAAAAAAAAACACATAAAATTCAGAAAAATGCATGAAGTCTTTATTTGAATCGATAGTACGGTCCATATAATTTAATGTTTGAAGATTATTTCATGCAAATGTTGACCGCGACTGTGCCTCAAATTGTCCATCCGTTTAGTCCAATTTTGGCATACTCTTTCCAACATTTTGGCCGGTATCTCACGAATAAATGCTTCAATGTTGTCTTCCAATGCATCAATTGAAGCGGGCTTGTCTGTATAGACATGAGCTTTAACATGAGCCCCACAAAAAATAGTCTAAAGGCGTTAAATCACACGATATAGGCGGCCAATTGACAGGTCCCGAACGTGAAATAAAATGTTCACCGAACTCCCCTCTCAATAAGTCCATTGTTACGCGTGCTGTGTGGCATGTGGCACCGTCTTGTTGAAACCACATGTCATGCAAGTCAAGCTCTTGCATTTTGGGCAAAAAAAAAGTTCGATATCATCTCACGGTAGCGCTCACCATTCACAGCGCTCACCATACAGCATCTTTGAAGAAGTACGGTCCAATGATGCCACCAGCCCATAAACCGCACCAAACTGTGACTTTTTCTGGATGCATTGATAGCTTTTGCAATACTTCTGGCTGATCTTCACTCCAAAATCGACAATTCTGCTTATTTACGTATTCATTGAGCCAAAAAAGAGCTTCGTCGCTGAACACAATTTTTCGATAAAGAAGTGGATCTTCGGCCGACTTTCCAAGAGGCCATTCACCAAAAATTTTGCGTTGCGGTAGGTCGTTCGGCTTCAAATCTTGCACCAGCTGGCTTCACATCTAAATCCTTCCGCAAAATTTTCCACGTTGTTGAGTAACAGAGGCCCAATTGCTGCGAACGGCGACGAATCGATAATTGATGGTCATCATTAATACTGGCCGATATCGCAGCTGTATCTGTTTCTTTCAGTTCGCACTCTACGTAAGCGTGTTGGTGGTTTAATGTCCAACAATGTAAATTTGATGCGAAATTTAGTCACAATAGCCCGAATAGCGGCTTCAGTGGGTCGATTAAACTGACCATAAAATGAAGTCGCCGTGGTGTAGTAGGTAGTGTGTTGGCTTACTATTCGTAAAGCCTGGGTTCGTATCCCAGGTCAGACATCAAAAATGAAATATGAAAAAAAAATATTTCTTCGGCGACTTCCTCTCAGCAGATTTCTGGCAAAAACTCTGAGAGTAAATAAAATTGCCATGAAAAGTTTCTCAAAAAAATCTGTCGTTCGGAGTCGACGTTAACCTGTAGGTCCCGCCACTCACGTATAAAATTAACGCACACAACATGAGTGGTGTGAGAAGCTAGGCCGTAATCCTGACTGAAGGGTTGTAATGGCCAATTATGTATGTATGTAAAATGGAAGAAGCTCGCGATGAAGTTTCTTAACCGAGCACGCATTTTAATAATAAAATTCAATGATTTGCAAGCGCTGTTCGTTTGTAGGACGATTCATGGTTAAATTATTGACCTGAAACTGATGATGTTTGACAGTGAAACAAAACACGAAACGTGCGTGAGCTGTTTAAACCAGTTTTGCCAAAAAGATAATAGCTAAAAAATCACCCGTTATTGCATCGTGTATAGATTCTAGATAGAGCCAACGATTTTTAAAAAGTTAATGGCTTCTTCCTGGATCTTCTGGATTACAATGCCGGCATGTTAAATTAGCAACTTTACTTAGGATTTCTAAGGACTAACTAATTGCATCACTCAGTAAGAGCCGATTTAATGCACTTGATCTACGCCATCTGTTCCATTTCTTAACGATGAATGAAATCCCTTTTCTCTGATGTTAAATGCAAACGTAAAACACCTTCAGCCTGTCACTCTATCAGTCAGTCAGTCAGTCAGTCTGTCTGTCACTTAACTGATGCAGTTGAAATTTGTAAATTCACTCACACACACACATGAGAACAATACATACGAAAACACAGAATAAAATAAAAAACAACAACAAAAACGACAAAGAGAACTATTTAAAGATACAAGATTAAAGATGGAACGAGCGAACATTGATGGCACATTCCAGTCACGATTCACATTCAAAAGGATTAAAGGATTTCTTAGCCATTAACTTGGCATAAGACTTTGTCCGAACAAATACGAATGGATACGGTAATATGAACAACAACAACAACAACAGCCACTACACCAATACTTACACCAATAACTAAAACTTTAGCTGCAGCAGCAGTAACGACACTGGCACAACAGCAGCACATTAACATTGTAACTATACGAGCGAATCGTGTGTGTGCAAGTGTATTTGGTAACGATGAGTAGTATGAGAGTGTATTAAAATATTCTCTTTTACTTTCTAGTTCTCCCTCTCTGTCTCCCCTTTAGAGTTTCAAGATGAAATGATGATGGATTTTTAACACAAAACAACACAAGACAACTCATTTTCTTTGCTCTACGTTCCATTCCGTGGTATACACTGCCAGCTAGTGTAGCACCAATGGATTGTATTGCCAGGGAATGCTTGATCGAATGGTTTTATTTCTTAAGTACACACACACATTCAACCATTTCTGGAATTGAGAGTGGAGTGTTTTTCTTAATTTTCTTTGCTTCACTTTACATTGCTTTGCTTTACATTTTTTTCCCGCCGCCCCCACCTTTTTTTTATTGGAATTAGACTTGAGCAGTTCAGTTGAAGAGTTTTAATTAAAATGTTATCGTAAGTGGCCACATTCGAGAGTCGAATGAGATGTAAAAGAATAATTTATTCACAACGAAATGAAGTCAAACTGACCACGAATATTAAAGCAAATATTGTTCTCGTTTGGCCCATGAAACAATTGAGAACACAATACTGTTGCAGTTGAATAATTTAATTTAAACAACACGTCATACACATACAAATTCCATTTGATCATTACAATTCATGGTGCTCTTCTAATTATAGTCTGTAATCAGACTATAAAAGAATCCATAAGTACTTGATGTTAGTTTTAGCTCAGCTGCCTTGGAGTATTTTTTCAACAAGTCTTCCGTAAAGTTCATTAATTGTAGTGGGACCTCAGAAATTAGGATTTCGAAAATATTCGAAAATCTACTGTCGGCTTATTCACCATGGTTATTAACCTCTAGACTTGATGACGGACACCCCATGAGGGGTAGAGTCCAACATAGGCCAGAGATTATATCCACAGTGATACTACAAATCAATATTCAATATAAGGAACCGAACAATCGTTATATAGAAAACCATTCCCAAATAAAGGGTCCGCCAAATAACTTCTTTTTTTTGAAAATGCTTTAAAAAAAAAACTACTGAATATTTTCTCAAATTTCTTTTTTTATTTGAAAGTACAATCCTTCCGGTTAATAATGGAAAATAATTTCATTCAAATGGCTGCCTCGGCTGGCCATGCAGTAGCCTACACGATCGATCCAATTTTTAAGCACATTATCGATTGTGTGCAGCTGTATTTCACCAATGGCTTCACGAATATTGTCCTTTAAAGCGTTAATTGTATTTGGCTTGTCGGCGTAACACTTATCTTTGACGGCACCCCACAAATAATAGTCCAACGGTGTCAAATCGGAGCTCCGAGGTGGCCAAACGACATCAGCTCTGCGGCTGATAATGCGATCTTCAAAAACAGGGCGCAAAACATCGAGTGTAGCTTCGGCTGTGTGGCACGTAGCACCGTCCTGTTGAAACCAAATGTTGCCAATATCCTCCTCTTCAATTGTTGTGAACAAAAATTCGTTCAACATGGCCCGATAACGATCGCCATTGACTGTAACGGCCACTCCTTGCTCATTTTCGAAGAAAAAATGGCCCAATTATGCCTCTGGACCAAAATCCGCACCAAACAGTGACTCGTGTTGGGTGCGTCGGGTTTTCAATGTATGCGTGCGGGTTTTCTGTGCCCCAAATGCGACAATTTTGCTTGTTTTCATACCCGCCAAGATCAAAATGAGCTTCATCTGAAAAGATGGTTTTTTTTTGCCAAAATCGGCATCTTCTGGTGTAGGCTACTGCATGGCCAGCTGAGGCAGCCATTTGAATAAAATTATTTTCCATTATTAACCGGAAGGATTGTACTTTCAAATAAAAAAGGAAATTTGAGAAAATATTCAGTAGTTTTTTTTTAAAGCATTTTCAAAAATAAATGAAGCTATTTGGCGGACTCTTTAAATTTCCTTACTTTGGAGAGTTCGGTCAAAGATGCCAGAAAATCAGAAAACCAAAAGACAGGAGACAAATGCAACCTTTAGTTCTAAAATGGCTGGCATCTGTGGCCACTTCCTTGGTCAACTCTCGCTGTAGTTTTAAGTCAATATCATATGGATTCGTGGTTATATGTGCCAACGCGAGTAATTGCGTGGTTTGCCATTTAGAAAAAGGAATTTATTGCTTGAGATAGAATCGCAACGTAGTATTCAATGATATCCCTCCTTATGGAATCCATATAAGAATTAGGCTTGAATGATACGATATTTTTCTTAAAAAGTCCCTGGCATTCATAGATGAGGACAAACTTGACCAGAGTTTTTGCCTGAAATCTGCTGAGAGGATTGTCTTATTTTGTTTAGTTAGAGATGCCTGAACTGGGGTTTGAACCGCGGCCTTACGCCTGCTAAGCCAACACACTACCTACTAGACCACGGCGACTTCAAGGTGGTCCAAACGTCTATGATCAAATAAGAGGGTGGTCTTCACATCCCTTAATTGTGTGCCGTAATCTCAACTATAAATCTACAAGTGGAACACTCCTCAAAGCAAGGAACAAATTAGAAGATTTTCAGAGAAAATTCCGACATCCAACAAATATTGAGTTTCTATCGATACAGCCATTACCTCTCCCTGGAAACACTGAAGAAGTCAGGCAAACTATCTTGACCACTATTTTAGAGCCATCCGTATACATATATCTCAAGAAAACTAATGAATCCATAGTCCCTAGTTGGAATTATTAACTTGATTAGTCATTGCAACCCTTTAGCCAGGATTAGAACCTAGCTTCTCATATCGACCATGTTCTGTGTGTTAATTTAATCCAGGAGTAGCAGGATCTACATTTTAAAGGCGACAGGTTTTTGATAAATTTTTCATGGCAATTTTATTTAATCTCCGAGTTTTTGTCAGATGACTGCTGAAAGGAAGTTGGTAAAGAAATATTTTTATGTCTGAGCTGGCATTTGAACCAGGGGCTTGGGTCTAATAAGCCAACAAAGTAGCCACTAAACTACGACAAATCTCTAATCGAGAAAATCATAAGAAAGCAGTCGACCCAAATGTGTCTGTGGTTTTCCAGTATTGCAGTACGTTCTTAGTCCATGTTGGTGCAAGATTTCACTACATACAGCCTTCCTGCCACTGGCTCATTTCTCTCTGCTTCAGTAAGAGGTCATAGGGAAGCCAATTGAATATAGAAAATGTTGCCTTAGTTAGAAAGAAACACTGTGAAATAGTTGTCACGACAACTGACTGCCTGCACACTCAATTTACCAGTGTGCAGCAACGTAGTCCACCACCAAACATTAGTTGTGTACCTGATGCTGCTGCCTAAGAAGGCTTGAAATGTGATTAGTAAGTTCGTTAGCAGTTCTTCATTTCATACTAATGCTGGGGTAAAGCAAAGATGCTCTTCATAACCTCAAATATTTATCAATGTTCTGTATGGCATCGTAATCTGTTAAGAAGCAGAAGGAGTTTTTCACTCTAATCGTGGGATTTTGGTATGGAAGATGAAGAAGTCCCAATCATTTTAAAGCCGTCATTATTATTGTCGTATAATTTCGACTTGAAGTCGCCGTAGTCCAGTGGGTAGTGGTCGCACATCAAAACGGAGATATATAAAAAATATTTCTCAGGCGTCTTCCTCTCAGCAGATTTTGTGGCAAAAACTCTGAGAGTAAATTAAAATTGCCATGAAAAGCTTTTCCAGAAATCTGTGGTTCACAGTCGACCTTAAACTATTGATCCCGTTTCTTATGTATAAAACTAACACACACAACATAAGTGGTGTAAGGAGCTAGGTCGTAATCCTGACTAAAGGCTTGTAATGACCAATCATGTATGTATGTAAGCTTGTTAGATATGCAATGCGAACTGTAGTGCATTACAGGCCATGTGGGAAAGTGTGAATAAAATAAAAACAGCAGCTAGGAGACTACCCTAAGCCTAGTCTAGCCTATGAAGCTAAAGTTTTTAACCAATACCTCCGACTATCATTTAAATTCACCTCTTAAATGAAATGCTTACGCTGAGTAAGACCTCATTAAGGCAAAGTGTAGACATCTTTGATTGAACCTCCTTCTATACTTTAAAGTTGTGTTATTCACTTGATGACTAAGTGTTGTTCCTATACAACTGTATATGTAATGTGTGTGTGTTTGTGTATATTTTACATAACTTTCCCTTACTTCGCATTCATCATATTTGTTTTGAGTTTTCTCAACCAAACATTACATATTTACATACACATTTGCATACACGTTTGCAACAAGCAAACATATTTATGTACATACACACGTACTTATATATGTAGGGACGCATAACAAATATTGTCAATCTATTATTGGCTTTCATATCGTTTTGAAGCAAATAATGACCATCATGTCTCATCATGATGACCACCGGCCACCTTTTCTTTGTTTCTTGTTGCTTTTGTACATCGACTTGTCATGTCGTTCATTGGCCATTTGTAAGTGTTAATATGAGTCATTTGTGCGTGTTCTATTAGAGAGAATTTGTTCAACTTTTAAACTACAATTCCTTAGTATAATAAGGATAGGAAGGAAGGAGGGGTGGATGCCCTTTTTTCCTTTTATAGAAAATGCAAAACAAGAATTCTTTATATTTCGAAATTTCTTGCGTAGACAGTGGTTAAACCTGAAGGATTGAGGTGAATAATTGGATTTTTAAATTCCTTTTTCCTTTAAATTGTCGTCCTTGCAAAGATCTGTAAAGTGAAAGCCTTATTTCTGGAGTCCTACTCTTTCCCAAGAGGTGTTGTTGTTTGATATTTTTACGATTTTATCCTCTCTAAGTGGATCACATTGTGAGAGAATAATTGAAAATAAACCATGATGTAGAGTTGTTTGTAGTCGCCGTAGTCTAATAGGTAGTGAACCCGTGGTTCAAATCCCAGCTTAGACATCTCTAACAAAACGAAATATGAAAAAATATTTCTTCGGCGACTTCCTCTCAGCAAATTTCTGATAAAACTTCTGAGAGTAAATAAAATTGCCATGAAAAGTTGCTCAAAAATCTGTCGCTCGGAATCGACTTTAAACTGTAGGTCCCGCCACTCACGTGTAAAATTAACACGCACAACATAAATGGTGAGAGAAGCCAGATCCATAAGCCTGACTAAAGGGTTGTAGTGACTAATTATATGTGTATGTATGAACAGTTGTTTGTCATCTGCTCAATTCAAATCTGGACTGCTTAGGCTTGTAGTCAAGTTTTTACCACCACACCCTGCCACCCATGCCACAGATATTAGTTTCTATTTCCGTTTTAAGCAGAAGCGATACATTTTTTTGCTCATTCATTAGTTTGTGAGTCGTGGTATTGACTTTAGTGATTGACGGTCTGATTGACGGTCTGATTGACGATCTGATTGACGATCTGCTGATAGTTTCTAAATCAAGTCCAGGAAAAATGAAATTAGATCGGATTCGAGGCTCGTTTTACGCTTTACATTTACATCTGGAAGGCGGATATATAATCCAGTAACCTTGATCAACTTAGAAATTTGTACGTGTTCAGAGGAAACACCTGTAAGCCTGTATTCATCAAGCCGCATAACAAAGCGCTGATAACAAATTTCGCAATGCAATCTCCTCTCGAACTTAGCTGTACATCGCACGAATATCAGCGGGCATTGACGTACAGGAAAACTTTGTCTGCGTTGGAAGGAGTGAGTCGAGAAGTCATTGTCATTGGTCCTGTAGAGGTCAGCTGTACATCGAATGAAAATCAGCGGGCATTGACGTATAGAAACGTTGTGCCTGAAACGAGAAGTCGCAGTCATTGATCCTCTAGAGTTTAGAGTTCGAACGAAAATCAGCGGGCAACGACCTACAGGATACCTTCGTCTGCATTGGAAGAAGAGAATCGAGAAATTACAGTCATTGATTGGTGTGATCAACTGAAGAACACATGTGCGGGTGCAGGCCTAAATCCAACAAACATGCTGTTAAGCATGGTAAGCATAGACCGATCGGTTTATCAGAAACCATAATCGGTGAAATAAAATCCGTAAACATTGCGAGATCCATTTGACTTAGTTTCTCAGAGTTTCAGAATCAATTTTGTTGAAATACCTACAGACGCCAAAAGAAACATTGACTGCAATCTAGTATCAGATGTAGATTTTATGGTTCTCTTAAAAGTAAGATAGACTAGACTTTGACAAGTATTCAAAGTTGCTGCTACATCTAGAGTATAATGAAAGCCTTATAAAGCCTTTAGGCATCCAAGTTGCATGGTTTAAATGCCTGTAGTAGTCGCCGTAGTCTAGTAGGTAGTGTGTTGGCTTATTAGAGGTAAGGCCTCGTTTGAAACCCCATGCCAGATATCAAAAAGAAATACGAAAAAATATTTCCTCGGCGACTTCCATACAGCAGACTTCTGACAAAAACTCTGCCAGTAAATGCCATGAAAAGTTTCTTAAAAATCTGTCATTCAGAATCGACTGTAGGTTCCACAAAACTCATGTATAAAATTAACACACACACCATAAGTGGTGTGAGAAACTAGGTTGTAATCCTTATCAGAGATCAGCAATGAATCGTTTTTTCGCTACTCATAAGTACTCATGAAGTTTTGAATATAAGTGAGTCAACAATGTTGAAATTTAACTACGTACACTGATTCATTCGTACTCATTACAACGTTGATTTATAAGTACAGGTTGCAATGAGTATGGGTACAACGTTGACATCAAACTCATACCACATTCGAAATATGTTTGATTCATACACCTACTCATTTAGATTCATAACATTAGAAAAATGCTTATAATACTACTTATAAATGATTCGAGTCACTCGTATCAGTCGTAGTTGTTAGGTACTTACAACAAAAGAAAAAAGTCACATAAGCAAGAAAGACAGAGCAGCAAAGCAGAGCAAATACACGACCTTCTAGTAAGTATTTTAGTGCACGTACGCGATTCATACTTATTTTGTGATTCGTGTATATGTTGAGTTATGGAGGAGAGTCGAAATCAACAACATCATACGTGTTGTTAAGTATGAATAGAATGAGTACACTTCAAACTTTGAATATGAGCAGAGGTTCCATGATATTAAAATAAGTATGAATGCGTATAAGTATCAGAAATTATGAGTATGATTCGATTGTACTCATGTTGAATACTCATTGCTGATCTCTGATCCATACTAAAGGGTTGTAATGTAATTTATAATTATATATGTATGTATAAGTGGATTCAGTCAGGATTACGGCCTAGCTGCTCACACCACTCATGTCGTGTGTGTTAATTTTATACATTAGTGGCGGGACTACAGTTTAAAGTCGACTCCGAACGATAGGTTTTTGAGAAACTTTTTCATGGCAATTTTATTTCATTCGCAGAGTTTTTATCAGAAATCTGCTGAAAGGAAGTCGCCGAAGAAATATTTTTTTTTCGTTTGAGGTTTGAACCGTGGCCTTGCGTCTAATAAGCCAACACACTAACTAGTAGACTACGGCGACTCCTATCTACATATGTATGTATGTTGCAGTTAAATGTGGCATTTAAAATGGCTGCAACAACAAGCGAAGCTTTATTGATTATTCAGCTGCAATTATGCTTGATGGCTCCACTGTGACTTGTCATTTGTGTTATGATTATTGCTGTTGCTTTTGCTAATGCTGCAGCCAAAATAAAAATTCTAAGCAATGCTTGCAGTTTAATGCTGTTGTTATATGCAACAACAACAACAAAAACTTTTTATCACTCTTTTCTGTTCAGCATGCATTTGCATTTAATTTTTTATCAGAGTTTTTCTAGTTTTTTTTTCAGTTTTTTTTTGTTGCTGCCATGTGAGTTCAAGATGAATATGAGAGCGAGCAGCTTGTATAAAAATGTTAGAAATGTTTGACACAACAACAGTATTATTGTTATTATTTGTTAGTTTTGTTTTTTTTTTGTGTATTTATTTGTAAATATTCATTCATACATTCAGTCATTTAGTCATTCAGTCACTCACTCAGTCAGCCATTCATATGGCTGTTTCATGGATGTTTTTTCTTGTTTTGTTTTGTGTTAAAGTTGTGTTGTCGTTGGGTTCAACAGTGAATTTTTGTTTGAAGCTGGTGGCAGCAACCAAAAAGTGCTTAATGACTATTTAATGTTTGTCATGTCTGCTGCCACACACATACACACACACATACACGTTTTTCACGTTGTTGTTCTTGCTTAAACGGCTACTGCTAATGCTGTTGTTAGTGTTGCTGTTTCTGCTACATGTAGCAACTGACCTATTTCAGAAAATTTACTTTTTGAATCTTGTTGTTGTTGCTGCATGCATGCATGCATGCATGCTTGCTGCTGCGGCTGCTGCTGCCGCTACACACATGTAGCATGTATTGTATGATGATTTTATTTTATTTCAGTTGTTTTTGTTGCCATTTTAGTTTTAGTTTTTAGTTTTATTTTCTATGCAGAGACCTCGTTTCAGTTTTTGAAAACAATACATATGCCTTTATTTCTTATATTTTTTTTTATTTGCTGCTCATTTTTAGTTTTATTATTCATGTACGGGGATGTTGTACGTTTTGTAGTTTGTTGCAATTTGTTGCTGTTTTTTTCTTCTTCCTCTTATTTTGTATTTTGTTTTGTTGCAAGAAATTGTCAAATTGTTAAATTCATTTTTTATTACTCAATTACAACAAAAAAGAAAAACATATCAGCTTAACAAACTATTTCGTTAAATTAAGAGTCATTCGATGTTTTCATCACTTTTTGGAAAGCAAAAGTTTAAGCAGCTTAAAAAATTGTTCTTTGTTTCACTCAAAAAGGGTCAAACATGGTAATCAAATTCATACTCTTACGTACTATGTATGTACATATGTATGTGACATTATAGCTTCCTAATGGCCTAATCGATTTGGATTTACAACTCGATAGGTGACTGCCAGACTCAGTGTATTGAGAGAATTTAAGGTTTTGTTTTAAGGAAATTATTTTCGTCTTTGATTTGATGCTAGAATGGCACAAACAGGAGCATATAGTGACACTTTAGTTCAAATATTGACGTAATTTTTTGGAGTTAACACAGGTTTTTTAATAAAAATTAATTTCATGTTTCAACACAGGCCAATTTGAGATGCGCACACACTTTGTCAAACGTTTGTTAAATTTTTGTCAATTTTTTCTTCAGATTTCACAGAAAGTGCAAGAAGCTAGGTCCTGACAAAAGGGTTGTAATGACCAATTAGTTATGTATGTATTGTTACGTTTTTACCTTTATAAAAACGTTTAAAATATGAGCTCGTAGATTGCAAACAAAAATAAAAATAAATTTGTGTTTTGTTTTAATTAAAATTCTATATTATTCGCACAGTTCTGTGTGCCACTGTTCACAACTTTATGTAAACAACAACAATTGCTTTTCTTTGTTATTCCTCTATTTATATCCTTTGCATAAACAATAACAATTACTAGGCAATTATTCGACAGATCTTTGTAATTTTGGTGGTCTTTAATCCACAATTACTCTCTTAACACAAGATTACCTTTTATATGGCAGAGTAAACAGTCTAATGAATGTTTTTGAAGGCGAATGTTCATGACTTCGCCTTCTCGAAATATCGTTTGCATTTATTCTTGTAGTGTTGTTGTTGTATTTTGTTTACATTTATTCTTTCCACTCTCTGATTTCGAGTAGGGACGACTGGAATCCTAATGCGGTTGTCCCCCCGGAAGTCCTGGATATACACACCAACGGCTCGAAACTCGATAATGGGGTTGGAAGCGGTGTCTACTCTGGGAAACTGGAACTAAACATCTCTCTCCGTCTGCCGGACTACTGCAGTGTGTTTCAGGCGGAGGTGACGGCAATTTACCGGGCCGCTCAATGGATCATCGTCAACGGTGTTCCTTTCACTCGCATCTCGGTCTTTTCTGATAGTCAGGCCGCGATAAGATCTCTATCGTGGTTCGTGAATAACTATAGGATCGTTAGGGAATGTCGCCGCTGTCTTTCTGGGGGCTTCATCAGTGTCTCACTGGTGTGTACTTGTTTACCACTTTTTATGCTGCTGTTTGTTGTTATATTAAGCATTACGATAATTTGTAAACAGGTTTATTTACTGCATTGTTTTGTTTTTGTAGCTTTTGTTTATAACTTGAATTTTAAACGATGTAAAAGCAAAACATTAGGATCTAGATTTTTCATTTTCGTAACAGTATGTTCACAGTTAGAAATAATCACAAGGGTTCTGATCTGGAGAATAAGGATGAGCGCGAAATGGCCCAGAATATTTAAAATTTTGACAGAAATCAACTGACAAATGCTTCGTGGCAGGAGTACTATTGTTCTTTCAGTGAAGAGCCAGAAAATTCAAAACTTATTGAATCAACCACGAATATTTACACAGGGTCTTCCAACATGGGCTTGCGAATTTTAATAGTTGACAAGGAGTCTTCTTGTTGATGTTACATCTGTCAAAACACTTGCTTGCGTGCTTAATCACTACAAATCTTTAGTCAAGTTTACAGCCTAGTTTCTCTCAATTCAATTTTAATTATATGGGTTAATTTTTATCATGAGCGAGGAACTTTTGAGAAGCTTATCATTGCTATTTTCTTCTACTCTCAGAGTTTTTGCTACCGAGCTTCTAATAAGAAAATACTAGACTACTGAGACTTCGAAATACAGGTCACGATAACTGTAGTATGAGTTACTTTTATCTTTGAGGGGCGGGACTTACAGTCAGAAACTGTTCAGGGTAAATTTATTTGCTTTCAAAGACATTTACCGAATGAAATATTTTTTTTCATATTTTGTTTTATTCGAGATATCTGAGCCAATACACCACCTACTAAACTACGGTGACTACAAGTTTGTCGAATAAGTTGTCATTTATTCAGTCTGTTTTACTAAGTCATCATGGACGACCATAGACGACGACGGCTGAATGGGATCTGGATCAGTAGGCAACTGTGAACTTAATCTTTCACCATTGAAACCAAAATTGTCAAATTTGAAATGATAACAATCCACATGAGACCCAAGAGCGTCCAATGTATTCCGAAAAAGTTACTGTTTGAAGTAGTTTGAAGTTAAAAGTCATCGCTATTAATGGTAAGCCCTATACAGGGTGGTTGATATATAATGCAACAAAGTAAAGCGCAATATTTTTTTATCTTTTTTTTAATTTTATTGTTCAAAAGCAAAAAATGTTGGAAATAACCTAAAATTTTAGAATCAGTTTAGATTTGTTCGAATTGGCCACCTTTGGTACGAATTATGGCCTTCAAACGGCCGACAAAGACATCACAGGCTGCACGAAAGTTGGCCCATTCCCGGCGAAGCGCCGTCTTGAGATGATCGACACTTTGGTACTTTTTTAGTGAGAACCTTACTCTCCAAAATGCCCCAGGCGCAAAAGTCCAACGGATTGAGATCCGGAGATTTTGGTGGCCATTGTGCGGTAGAAATGAAGCGAGGAACCTACTTTTTAAGCCATTCTTGGTTGACGTGTGCTGAGTGCGGTGGTGCTGAATCCTGTTGGAATGTCCATGGTCTGCGGCCGAAATGTTTGTCTGCCTAGGTCTTCGATACTGTCTTTAAGACATTTCCCCGATAATATTCGGCATTTATTTTAACCTCACGGTCGATGAATACGAGCGAGGAGCGACCATCGGCCGTTACGGCGGCCCACACCATTACCATCGGCGGCGCTTGAGTTCTGGTGGCCAATCGCAGGTGTAAATTTTCAGCTGACCTCTTTGGCAAGTAAACCCGATCATTTTTGTTCACAAACTACTCATTTTGGAATGGCTTCTCATCGGAGAAAACCTAATTCGGTAACTGGCCACTTTCGTGTAAGCGAAGTAACTCCTTAGCTCTTTCCAGTCCAGGTGAGCTCTTGCACTTTTTGGAACTTCAATGGCTTTAGTCCAAGCTCATTTTTCAATATGTGTTGCATCCGTTAGCGCGATATGTTCAGCTCACGAGCAATTTTTCTACCACTGCGGCGTGGATTTCGATCAAATCTGGCCTTTACTTTTCGGATCATTTCTGGTGTTGTTACCGTTTTTTTTTTCGTTCACTTTTTGGACGCGATGCAACACTGCCAGTATCACGGTAACGAGCAATGGTACGAGAAACAAAAGATTTATTCACATTTAAATGCTGGAGGGCTCTAACGATAGCCACCTGTGGTTTTCCAGCCAAATATAAAGCAATGACACTATCACGCTTGAATTCCATCACGAATAACTTTTTTTCTGAATGCAATTGATTAAAATGCTTTTGTAAGCTTGCAAATAATAAAATGAACTGTCACTGGAATAAATCTGTCAGCTGTCAGACGAGCGGTTTACAAATGATAACAACCTGAAATTGGTTGCAATACATATCAGTCACCCTGTAGGTCGTTAATTAAAAACTTCTTTTGATCTGAATTGGATGATCTGGACCAACGATATGTGGTTTTTTTTTAACAGGATGGCGATATGGGCCACACATCTCAAGCCGCATTAGATATTCTGCACGAGTGATTTGATCATCTAACATGTAGGCGATGTGAACTGGCCGCACAGATTTTTAGACTTTTTATTGTAGGGTTTTCTTACCAGCAAATGTATTATGCTCATGTCATCTTTCACATTCATGCTTAATTATGATTCAAAAATTGATGATCCACCAGAATTGAGGCAGCCCCGCCATCTCGTAGTTTCTGAAACGCAGATACCCATCGAATTGTTTATTAGAGATGAGATACTCTCTTTTGTCCGAATATTTAACTCTTTGGATAGGGCCGTTATACGTTCTTTTGGAGTCCAGTGGAAAGGCGATACAAAAACTGCCTTTAAAAGTCAACAGATTCTTAACATTTTCCATTTGAATATTAAATTTTGGAATTTATTGTTTTATTTGTCGGCTAAAAATGGGCATAATTTTTCCATAATTTTTTCCCTTCTGCTGTATAGAGAGAGATAGAGATACACGCACTAGACATCATCTGATTTCATTATAAGCAATTCAAAAACAATTTTTGTTTTTGTAGATATTATTTGAATACAATTCTGTGGCCAAAAAAAAAAAATAAAAATTAGAGAAAGAAAAACGAAAAAACCCAAGAAAAATTTATTTGTCATGTCCAAGAACATGATTAACTTTTTTGCTCTCTTTTAAATTCAATTGCAGTGCACCGTGTTACCTAAAGGCGAATGAAAGCTTTCTTTCTTTCTTTTCTTCATTTGCAAGTATCAAGAAGAGGTCATCTAAATTGACCTTCATAAATACGCATCACATCACATCGCATCGTATCGCATTGCATCGTCTTATACGTTCATAAACATTATTTTCAGATTTCTTTTTCACTATCAGTTCTCCTCCTTTTCTCTTTTTGGTTTATTTTTCTGTTTTTTGTTGTTTTTTTTTCCTTTTCATATGAACAATTGATTGTTTATTGGTTTGAATGCGTTTTAAATCCATATATGAACCTGGTTGGTTATAACCCAGTGAGCATTTTTCTCAAGGTAGTGCTCTATTGAATACAGAAGATCTTTTAGGTCTTAACGTTGGGCAATCTACTGAGGTACTTCTAGTCGCCGTGGTCTAGTAGGTAGTGTGTCGGTCTATTGGACGTGAGGCCATGGTTCAAACACCAGGCCAGATATCTCCAACAAAACGAAAATACGAAAAAATATTTCCTCGGCGACTTCCTCTCAGCAAATTTCTGACAAATAAATAAAACTGTCATGAAAAGTTTCTCAAAAATCTGTGGTTCGGTATGGACTTTGAACTGTAGGTCCCGCCACTCTTGCATAAAAATTAACACACACAGCATAAGTGGTGTAAGAAACTAGGTTGTAATCCTGGGTGAAGGGTTGTATTATGTATGTAATCTACTGAGGACTATAAAAATAAACTTTATGTCGGGGATTTCTTTCTTTCCAAATAAATAAAGTTCGTCGTAGTCTAGTAGGTAGTATGCTGACTTATTAGGATGTTTCAAAACCCAGCTCAGACAGCTTGAATAAGGCGAAATATGAACAAATATTTCTTCAGTGACTTCCTCGACTTCCTTGGAGTCGCCGTAGTCTAGTAGGTAGTGTGTTGGCTTATTAGACGTAAAGCCAGGGTTCGAGCCCTAGGCCAGACATCAAAACAAAATACAAAAAAATATTTCTTCGGTGACTTCCTCTCAGCAGATTTCTGGAAAAAACTCTCTCAAAAATCTGTCGTTCGCAGTCGACATTATATAGTAGGTCTCGCCACTAATGTATACAATTAACACACATAGCATAAGTGGTGTGAGAAACTAGGTCGCAATCCTGACTGAAGGGTTGTAATGACCAATTATGTATGGGTTGCTTAGGTTTGTAGTCAAGTTTATTGCCATCACACCCTATCACCTCCTCCCACAGAAATTTGTTTCCTTTTTAAGCAGAGGCACTGCCTTTTATTTGCCCGTTCAATAGCCATGTTATTACTCGATGTACTGACAAGAGATCAGCAATAAGTATTCAAAAAGATAAGTACAATCGAATCATACTCATAATTTCTGATACTTGTGCGCATTCATGCTTATTTTAATATCATGGAACCTCCCTCTACTCATATTCAAAGTTTGAAGTGTACTCATCATATTCATACTTAACAACACGTATGATGTTGTTGATTTCGACTCTCCTCCATAACTCAACATATACACGAAGCACAAAATATGTATGAATCGCGTACGAACACTAAAATACTTACTAGAAGGTCGTGTGTTTGCTCTGCTTGCTGATCTGTCTTCCTTGCTTATGTGTCTTTTTTCTTTTGTTGTAAGTGCCTAACAACTACGACTGATGCGAGTGACTCCAATCATTTTTCTAATGTTATGGATCTAAATGCGTAGGTGTATGAATCAAACATATTTCGAATGTGGTATGAGTTTGATGTCAACGTTGTACCCATACTCATTGCAACCTGTACTTAGAAATCAACGTTGTAGTGAGTACGCATGAATCAGAGTGCATATATACATGTAAAGGGTGTTTTTTATAGAGGTGTAGAACTTTAAGTTGCAATAAAACAACGATGGATTATTCGATCGACATGAATTTTATTTATCCGAAAGATAATCTTGTGTCATTACATTTGAAATATGATTTCTGGCATATGACCGCCACGGCTGGCGCGGATGTAGTCCAATCTGGACGTCCAAATTTCGATGACTTTTTCCAACATTTGTGGCCGTATATCGGCAATAATACGGCGAATGTTGTCTTCCAAATGGTCAAGCGTTTGTGGCTTTACCGCATAGACCAATGACTTTACATAGCCCCACAGAAAGTAGTCTAGCGGTGTTAAATCACAAGATCTTGGAGGCCAATTCACAGGTCCAAAATGTGAAATTAGGCGGTCACCAAACGTGTCTTTCAATAAATCTATTGTGGCACGAGCTGTGTGACATGTTGCGCCGTCTTGTTGAAACCACATCTCCTGGACATTCAATGGTTGTTCAATTCAGGAATGAAAAAGTTTGTAATCATGGCTCTATACCGATCACCATTGACTGTAACGTTCTGGCCACCATCGTTTTTGAAAAAGTACGGACCAATGATTCCACCAGCCCATAAAGCGCACCAAACAGTCAGTTTTTCTGACTGACTGACTGTTTCCACATACACTTGAGGATTACCTTCACTCCAAATGCGGCAGTTTTGTTTGTTGACGTAGCCATTCAACCAGAAGTGCGCTTCATCGCTAAACAAAATTCGCTTATGAAAATCGGGAACAACGGTAATCTCGTTTTGGGCCCATTCGACGAATCTACGCCTTACTTGATGATCGTTTGGCTTCAAATCTTGCTCGAGTTGGATTTTGTAAGCACGCAAACCAAGATCCTTCCGCAAAATCTTCCATAAAGTGGATGGACAGAGATCCAATTCCTGTGCTCGATGGCGGATGGACTCATTCGGGTCTTCCTCAACGCTATGCTGTACAGCAGCAATAGCTTCTTCTATACGCACCGTACAGCGTCTCTGGGGATGCGAGTTATCAATAAGAGTAAACGTTTTGCGAAAACGTTCCATGGTTAATCGAATTAACTGCTCTGATGGACGATTTTGTCGACGATAAAATGGACGTAGTGCGCGATTCGTTTTCCGCACAGAACCATTATTTTCGAAATAAAATTGCACTATTTGCAAGCGTTGTTCAGGCGTGAGTCTATTCATGATGAATTGCCAAACCAAACTGAGAATAAATCACTTGACAGCTGTTAAATCGGTCGCCATCTTGAAAAGTAATGCCAACTTAAAGTTCTATACCTCTATAAAAAACACCCTTTAGTTAAGTTTCAATATTGTTGACTCACTTATATTCAAAATTTCATGAGTGCTTATGAGTAGTGAAAAACGATTCATTGCTGATCTCTGGTACTGTCTTCAGTGTCTGATGATAGTTTCTAAAGCAAATCCACACAATGTTAGTGGTGGCGTGAGAAGCTGGGTTGTAATCTTGACTAAGTGTTATAATATCCAATTAAACAAAATTGCAACGATTCGATTTACCGGGAGCATAGTACGAATTCTGGAACACTTTTGATCTACAAGTCAAGGGCTTGTTACAGTCTACAAAGTACAATAGAAAGTTTAAGGATTTAAGGACTTTCTAAGCCCGTATTTTCAGCCTTTGAGATCAATTGCTCACTGGGGTTATCAAATCCAATCATTATTTATGGCTTGGTATCTATTGTATGTGATTACACTGTGTTATTTCATTTTCTCTCCTCCAATCCCCCTTCTCTCCTCTCCTCTCCTCCTATTTATTTATTGCATTTCAACAATTTCTTCAGTGTTTTTTTTTTTAATTTTCTTAAAACACGAGAAATGAAAGAAGAAAGAAAGAAAAACTTTTCTTCACCTTTTGCCAAGTTTGTGTAACCGATAAATAAACAACAACAACAACAACAAAATGGCCAGCATAAGAGGCTAAAAAAGGAGCTTAAAACTCTAACGTCTCACAAAAGTATGGACCGATGAATGTGCAGGGAAAAAACTCTGAAAATAAAGTAATGAAGTCTCCTAAAAATAACCAAAATTTGGCTGCCAAGTTGTTGTCGCCGTCGCCGTCGTTTTCGTCATCGTTTTTGTTTTGTTTTGTTGTCTTGGCCGCCCTCCTCTCTTTTGTTGTTGTTCGTCTTCTTCCTCTCCTTCTTTAAATTCTATTCAAATTGTAACATTAGAGTGTTTACCTTAATGGTCTGAAATTTATTTTATTGAAATGGCAAAACGGTTTGAGGGTGAGGGGGGAGGTAGGCTTCCTAACAACAACATCAATGAAGCATAAAACGAAATTTTCTTTTTCCACTAGGCTTTTGCCTCCATTTTCGAGTAAAATTTCTTGTAAAGAAAATTGGAGGCAAAACAAAAAGGCTGAAAAGCAAAAGGAAGGACAAAAAAGGACATGAAATACTAGGACAAATGCTATAACCGTGTTAGGAGTAGAGTCAGCCAGTAGTCGTTTAGGAATTCGTAAATGTTTACGTGCATTTGTATTTGTATTGGTATCTGTAGTTGTATTGGTATTTGTATTTATAATTTTAATTTTATTGCTGTTGTTGTCATTTTCTATGCCATAAATGATGTTTTCGAATGCATGAATTTGGCACAATGACAGCGTAGAGAGCAGCAGTTTTCTTTTCTTCTTCTTTTTTTTCTTCTGTATTTTCCTATTCACCAGGTTATTATGGATTTTATTTTTTTTCGATTTACAAAAAGAAAATAAAACTTAAAGAGTGGGAGTTTTAACTACCCATACAGTGTTAGATTTTGTTTTTTTTTTTTTTTTGGTGTAGAAATAATGGACTTAAGAAATTCCAAATAAGGAGGTGAGAGACAGGTTGTTTAAATATCGGGTTGGCCATCTAACGTTTTTTTCTTCAACTAGTGCTTATTTCGTGAATGGTAACACTTAGCTCATGTCTGATTTGACAGATAATTTGTTTTGTCCTTCCGCTGAACGCTGAATATGGTTGTGTATACGCTTGAACAACGCTGGGAAATATTGCGACATTACTTTGAAAATCATGGTAATGTTGCAGAATGTGTGCGAAAATTGCGTACGGATTTTGGAAGAAGAGAAGCACCGTCAGCTCCGTATGTTCGTTATCTTGTGAAAAAAGTGAAAGAAACTCGCATCCTCATCGATAAACCAAAGCGTGAAAAGCCAAAAACAGTGCGTACACCCGAGAATATTGCTGCTGTGGCAGAAAGTGTGCGTGAAGCGCCATCAACAACAATTCACCGTCGTTCTCAACAATTGAACATTTCGGAGACATCATTGAGACGAATTTTGCATTCAGACCGTGGTATGACGCCATACAAAGTCCAATTGGTTCAGGAGTTGTAGCCAATTGACCATTTAATGCGTTTTCGCTTCGCTAATTGGGCCTGCGATCGACTTACAGAAGATGCCGATTTTGGCAAAAAAAAAAATCATCTTTTCAGGTGAAGCTCATTTTGATCTTGGCGGATATGTAAACAAGCAAAATTGTCGCATTTGGGGCACAGAAAACCCGCACGCATACATTGAAAAGCCGACGCACCCAAAACGAGTCACTGTTTGGTGCGGATTTTGGTCCAGAGGCATAATTGGGCCATTTTTCTTCGAAAATGAGCAAGGAGTGGCCGTTACAGTCAATGGCGATCGTTATCGGGCCATGTTGAACGAATTTTTGTTCACAAAAATTGAGGAGGAGGATATTGGCAACATTTGCTTTCAACAGGACGGCGCTACGTGCCACACAGCCGAAGCTACATTCGATCGCATTATCAGCCGCAGAGCTGATGTCGTTTGGCCGCCTCGGAGCTGGGATTTGACACTGTTGGACTATTATTTGTGGGGTGCCGTCAAAGATAAGTGTTACGCCGACAAGCCAGAGAGAATTTACGCTCTAAAGGACAATATTCGTGAAGCCATTGGTGAAATACAGCTGCACACAATCGATAATGTGCTTAAAAATTGGACCGATTGTGTGGGATACTGCATGGCCAGCCGAGGCATCCATTTGAATGAAATTATTTTCCATTATTAACCGGAAGGATTGTACTTTCAAATAAAAAGTAAGGGACCGTGGAACAACGCTTTCACCAATTAAGAAAGCTATGACAAAGCACACATACATAATTGGTCATTACAACCCTTCAGTCAGGATTACGACCTAGTTTCTCACATCACTTATGTTGTGCGTGTTAATTTTATACAGGAGCGGCGGGACCTACAGTCTAAAGACTCCGAACGACAGTTGTTTGAGAAACTTTTCATGGCAATTTTATTTCGCTTTAAGAGATTTTGTCAGAAATCTGCTGAGAGGAAGTCGCCGAAGAAATACTTTTTATGTTTTGCTTTGAAGTCTGGCCTGGGGCTCAAACGCTGGCTTTACGTCTAATAAGCCAACACACTACCTACTAGACTACGGCGACTTCACAAAGCACACAGCATTGCAAAATCATCTGGTTATCGCCGAAATATCCCTTAAAATGTAGGAATAGTGGTCAAAAATTATTTCCAAGGTATCGACTGCTGCAATCAATCTAGTTGCGCTCACTGAAATTACATTGTAAAGGGTGATTTTTTAGCTATTATCTTTCTGGCAACACTGGTTTAAACAGCTCATGCACGTTTCATGTTTTGTTTCACTGTCAAACATCTTCAGTTTCAGGTCTATAATTTAACTATGAATCGTCTTACAAACGAACAACGCCTGCAAATCATTGAATTTTATTATGAAAATGCGTGCTCTGTTAAGAAAGTTCATCGCGCACTTCTTCCATTTTATGATCAGTTTAATCGACCCACTGAAACGGCTATTCGGGCTATTGTGACTAAATTTCGCACCAAATTTACATTGTTGGACATTAAACCACAAACACGCTTACGTAGAGTGCGAACTGAAGAAAATATCGCATCTGTATCGGCCAGTGTTAATGATGACCATCAATTATCGATTCTTCGCCGTTCGCAGCAATTGGGACTCTGTTATTCAACAACGTGGAAGGATTTAGGTGTGGTGTGCCTTTCAAAATACAGCTGGTGCAAGAATTGAAGCCGAACGACCTACCGCAACGCTGAATTTTTGGTGAATGGGCTCTTGGAAAGTTGGCCGAAGTTCCACTTCTTTATCGAAAAATTGTGTTCAGCGACGAAGCTCATTTTTGGCTCAATGGATACGTAAATAAGCAGAATTGTCGATTTTGGAGTGAATATCAGCCAGAAGCATTGCAAAGGCTACCAATGCATCCAGAAAAAGTCACAGTTTGGTGCGGTTTATGGGCTGGTGGCATCATTGGATCGTACTTCTTCAAAGATGCTGCGAATCGTACCGTAACTGTGAATGGTGAGCGCTACCGTGAGATGATATCCAACTTTTTTTGCCCAAAATGCAAGAGCTCGACTTGCATGACATGTGGTTTCAAGAAGACGGTGCCACATGCCACACAGCAGGCGCAGCAATGGCCTTATTGAGAGGCGAATTCGGTGAGCATTTAATTTCACGTTCGGGACCGGTCAATTGGCCGCCTAGATCGTGCGATTTAACGCCTTTAGACTATTTTTTGTGGGGCTATGTTAAAGATCATGTCCTATACAGACAAGCCCGCTTCAATTGATGCATTGGAAGACAACATTGAAGCATTTATTCGTGAGATACCGGCCGAAATGTTGGAAAGAGTATGCCACAATTGGACTAAGCGGATGGACCATTTGAGGCGCAGTCGCGGTCAACATTTGCATGAAATTATCTTCAAACATTAAATTATATGGACCGTACTATCGATTCAAATAAAGATTTCATGCATTTTTCTGAATTTTATGTGTTTTTTTTGAAATATTTTCCTATAGCTCTTAAAAAATCACCCATTATGTCTTATTTATATGGAAAGGTTCAAGCATAACAATGAAATGAAAAGTTTCATTGAAATCATAACTTTACTTTAAATTAAAAACCCGTTACGTATAGAACAGTTAGGAAATTGGAAATGATTTAAACGCTTCACACACATATATAATCTCTAACTGTGGCATGCTAACAATGCTAACCTTTACCTTTACCACCAGCATTATACAATCTTATTAAAACTCCTGTTTATTTTTTTGGAGTCGCAACTTTTAATTTTCCTAAAGACTGGCTCGTTCATATATCTTCTTCTTACATTCGCATATACATAATATTCGTCCTTGCCAGCAATAATATTTTTATTCATTTATTATTTTTAAATTTCGTCTCTCTCTTGGATTTTTTTCCTTTATTTTTAGTTCTCTAAGGAAGATAGTTTCTCATGTTGTTGTTCGTTTTTTGGTTTATGCCATTGCATTGATTTACAAGGATTTCTCTTGTAAACTGATAAATGGTTTGTTTTTTCCTTTTTGAATTGGTTAAAAAATTCTTCTTCTTTTTTTTTCCCCTTCCCTTACCTTTCAACTTGCAAACTAGACACACGATAGACACACTTACACACACACACTGGCATACATACGTTTATAACGAACGTATATAAAACATGGCGGATATACACACTCAGGGAGACTCATGAAAAACTCACTCTGGCTACAACAATTCTTAGCGATTAGTTCGTATTTTGAAAGAATTTCATGGGTGTGTGTATGTGTGTGTGTGTGAAAAATATTACCTGGTAAGTAAAATGTGACATTATTATTATATCCTTCGTCTCTCTCTCGCTCTCTCTCTCTCTCTCTTTGTTCCTCAAAACGACAATTCCGTTTAAAATCTAATAACGCTGGCTGGTCTAGTGAATTCTTTGGAAAAATGATATCAAAAGTCTTGAACTGACTGCTGCAACTATACGTTGCCATTTTACTTTCGTTTTCCCATAACAATGGCGGAATTTATTTGGGTTACAGCTCACACACACACAGAGAAAAAGAGAGATTTTGATACTCGATGACCTTAAAAACATGATATAGAAGAAGAAAAAGAAGAAGAATAATATTTAATAATCCAATGTATTATAACAGTAAATTGTTAAATTAACCTTTAAGTTGCCATCACCTCTCTCTCTCTCTCTCTCTCACTCTTACTCTTTCTTTTTTTCTTCCTTCCTTTTTGTTTTCTTACAATTCCTTTCAGCTCCTGTTTTCTTGCCATTTGTTTTCTCTCGCTCTCTCTCCTTTGTTTGTAAATACATGTGCTCATGTGTATGTATGTGTATGTAAAAGGTGTTTTTTTTTTATAGAGGTATAGAACTTTAAGTTGGCATTACTTTTCAAGATGGCGACCGATTTAACAGCTGTCAAGTGATTTATTTTCAGTTTGGTTTGGCAATTCATCATGAATAGACTCACGCCTGAACAACGCTTACAAATCGTGCAATTTTCGAATCGAAAATAATGGTTCTGTGCGGAAAACGTATCGCGCACTACGTCCATTTTATCGTCGACAAAATCGTCCATCAGAGCAGTTAATTCGATTAACCATGGAACGTTTGCGCACCACGTTTACTCTTATTGATAACTCGCATCCCCAGAGATGCTGTACGGTGCGTACAGAAGAAGCTATTGCTGCTGTAGAGCGTAGCATTGAGGAAGACCCGAATGAGTCCATCCGCCATCGAGCACAGGAATTGGATCTGTGTCCATCCACTTTATGGAAGATTTTGCGGAAGGATCTTGTTTTGCGCGCTTACAAAATCCAACTCGTGCAAGATTTGAAGCCAAACGATCATCACGTAAGGCGTAGATTCGTCGAATGGGCCCAAAACGAGATTACCGTTGTTCCCGATTTTCATAAGCGAATTTTGTTTAGCGATGAAGCGCACTTCTGGTTGAATGGCTACGTCAACAAACAAAACTTTACATCCAGAAAAATTGACTGTTTGGTGCGCTTTATGGGCTGGTGGAATCATTGTTCCGTACTTTTTCAAAAACGATGGTGGCTAGAACGTTACAGTCAATGGTAATGGGTATAGAGCCATGATTACTAACTTTTTCATTCCTGAATTGAATAACCATGATGTCCAGGAGATGTGGTTTCAACAAGACGGCGCAACATGTCACACAGCTCGTGCCACAATAGATTTATTGAAAGACACGTTTGGTGACCGCCTAATTTCACGTTTTGGACCTGTGAATTGGCCTCCAAGATCTTGTGATTTAACACCGCTAGACTACTTTCTGTGGGGCTATGTGAAGTCATTGGTCTATGCGGTAAAGCCACAAACGCTTGACCATTTGGAAGACAACATTCGCCGTATTATTGCCGATATACGGCCACAAATGTTGGAAAAAGTCATCGAAAATTGGACGTCCAGATTGGACTACATCCGCGCCAGCCGTGGCGGTCATATGCCAGAAATCATATTTAAAATGTAATGACACAAGATTATCTTTCGGATAAATAAAATTCATGTCAATCGAATAATCCATCGTTGTTTTATTGCAACTTAAAGTTCTATACCTCTATAAAAACACCCTTTAGAAATTGCCACACATTCTTTGTATTTTTGCCTTAAAGGCCTATACGAGTTGTCGTCTCCTATGTGGAGTATGTGATGTCATTAGCATTTTGCAAATATGACTTACACGTACGACCATGTTTACATACATACATATACGCATAAACACATACTTTGCTAAAGGAATACATGAGTAAGTGAATATGCCTGGGTGTTCAATTTGTAAATATGTATGAATGTGTGTGTGTACGTGTGTCTTTATGTAAAATTTCAATATCCAACACACTTAATAACGTCTTTTATTGTTGCTTTCTTGTCTTTTTGGGCTTCAGGCAATTCAATACAAATGCACATTAACAATCATATGAATAACTAGCATGCAGACAGTGTGATGAGTAATAAATCATACACGTTTGGCATGCTATAAAACTAAAATAGATTGTGTTGTGTGGACTGTGGACTATCTTGTAGAAATTTTATACCGTCAATCTCATACATTTTGAAAAAAGTACGACTCAATGACATTTCCACTCCATAAGGCGCATCAAACAGTCTATATTTTCGTAGGCAATGATTTTTTCACAATCACTTCTGAGTTCGTCGAACTGTATACCCGACAATTTTGTTTGTTCACGTAAACACCAAGTAGGAATTAAGCTTTTTTGCTGAAGCTCATCCTCCCCGTGCTTCTTTATGGCGCAGAGGCATGGACACTATTAAGTACTGATGCACTAGTCTTGAGAATATTCGAGAGAAAAGTCCTACGTGCGAATTGGCGATAATTTCCGCATCCGATCCAACAGTGAGATGTATGAGCTTCTCAACGACACAGACGTTGTGCAGCGTATTAATATCCAGCGGCTACACTGGCTCGGCCATGTCGTTCGAATGGAGGAGGTTACTCCGACAAAACGGATATTTAATACGGAGATTTGCGGAAGTCGGCGAGGAGGATGACCTTGTTTGCATTGGACGGACCAAATCGAGGAAGCTCTGTTATCGATTGGTGTGAACAAACGGGCGAAGGCGCGCAAGGAGCAGAGGCGCCTGGAAGGATGTATTAAACCAAGCCGAAATCCTTTAATCAGATTGTTAATGGCCAGTTAAGAAAAGAGAAGAGAGAAATTGTTGACCTAGCAGGCATTAATCTTATTGACAGTGTAGAGAATAGTTAGCCGGCTTTAATTGTTGAGGGAGTTGAATTTTATATGAAGTGTAGGAAGTGTAAATCCAAATACAAACATAATGAGCCATAAAATACGTTCAATTATTGAGAAGGCCATGGAAAAAACAATTTTGAATTGCTCGCCGGGCTTTCTCTATGCACGGTAATGATTTCAGTCTCTTTAAATTTCTTTTTACTTCTTTTTAGTTCTTGATAGGTGAAAATGGTAATATAAACAGTCACCTCACTAGCAAAACAATAATCGAGATAAATTTATCCAAGTCACAAATCTTGATAGGCATTTCTTCTGAATTCTAGTGCAGAAATCATACGGGAATCTTTGCGATTCTGTTCCTGTCCTCAATGGACAATCATAAATCGTATTAACGTCCTATGAGACTGCATGCCCATGTCCAATATCAGAGCTAGGCTCGAGCCCAGACGCAGAGGCAAGTCTCATTCTGTCTCTGGACCTGAAATGGTGCAGTCGTGGCCTAGTAATATTAGTAGGTTCTGCAATATCTTCTCTTTAGCCATAACACAAAGAACCGACTGAGTCTTAAAACTCATCCACTAAATATTACGCTTCACCGCGCCTTCTTTGTCAGTTTGTCTGCAATCTCACTTCTATCGATGTCACATTATGCAGCATTTTATACTATACCTGACCAGAAGTACCACGGGTCATTACAACCCTTTAGTTAGGATTAAAACCTAGCTGCACACATGTTGTGTGTGGTAATTTTATTCATAAGTGGCCGTACCTACATTTTAACGTCGGCTCTAAACGATAGATTTCAGGAACTTTTCATGGCGAATATTATTTCTTCTCAGAGATTTTGCCAGAAAACTGTTGAGGGGAAGTCGCCATAGAAATATTTTTTTCATTTTTAAGTGGAGATGTTTGAGGTGGACTTTGAACTATGGGCTTTTGGCTAATAAAGTAACACACTGAATAATGGACTACAGCGGCTTCAACAAGACATAACCAGCTTTTTAAAAAGAGATACCACAACGTCTCTTAAAAAACCATCATTACTTATGTTTTTTTTTTGAAGTCGCCGTAGTCTAGTAGGTAGTGTGTTGGCTTATTAGACGCAAAGCCAGGGTTCGAGTCCCAGGCCAGTCATCAAAGACAAAATACAAAAAGTATTTTTCGGCGACTTCCTCTCAGCAGATTTCTGGCAAAATCTCTGAGAGTAGATAAAAATTGCCATTAAAAAAAATTTTCTCAAAAATCTGTCGTTCGGAGTCGACTTTAAACTGTAGGTCCCACCACTCATGTATAAAATTAACACACACACAGGACGTTGTGCAATGGGTCCATTTGACCTCCGGGTACTGTACTTGTCTTAATTGACAAGTACACGTCTTCTAACCTAACCTAACCTAAATGTTTGTTGACCATAGTTTCCCCACATTAAGACACAATGTTTCTCAATTTTCTTGCTCAACTAAGATAAAGTTTTCAGTGCAATATTAGGATACCGTCTGTCATACAGTCCGCGATATTCTGGAAACATGGAGAAAGGATAAGAAAAGCAAACAATTACAAAACAACACAGAAATTACGACAATATATATAAGCAAAGATCAGATAACAACAATAGAATTACATAGAAGGACCACACTATGTAGGCACCATAAGAATTACAATAACACAACAACAACAAGTAAGTTCTAGAAGTTGCCAGAGAAAAAATAAATGAAATATAAATATACACTGTGAAAGGCAACGTTGCCAGCTGGTTTTAGTAGAAAGCGTGGTATTATAGACTGTTTTGTTTGGTCTTTGAACTAAAAAGATTGTGTAATAAAATTGATAGAGTGCTTTATCAAAAAAGTTGTGTTTTTAAATGGGAGTAAATAAGAGTGGATATCTCACAACATTATTCAAAAAGCGTGAGTCAAGCGAAGACGTTGGTGGATAAATTTCGCCCAATTTAGATTCATTTGGTGCTTGTGAACTCTTTTCTAACATGCCAGAGGGGATTTTATATGGTATGCTTAACATGATATACAGGGTGGCTGATATGCATTGCAACCAACTTCAGGTTGTTATCATTTGTAAGCCGCTCGTCTGAAAGCTGACAGATTTATTCCAGTGACAGTTCATTTTATTATTTACAAGCTTACAAAAGCATTTTGATCTGTTGCATTCAGAAAAAAAGTTATTCGTGATGGAATTCACGCGTGATAGTGTCATTGCTTTATATTTGGCTGGAAAACCACAGGTGGCTATCGTTAGAGCCCTCCAGTATTTAAATGCTGGAATAAATCTTTTGTTTCTCGTACCATTGCTCGTTACCGTGATACTGGCAGTGTTGCATCGCGTCCAAAAAGTGGACGAAAAAAAAACGGTAACAACACCAGAAATGATCCGAAAAGTGAAGGCCAGATTTGATCGAAATCCACGCCGCAGTGGTAGAAAAATTGCTCGTGAGCTGAACATATGGCGTGAACGGATGCAACACATATTGAAAAATGAGCTTGGACTAAAGCCATTGAAGTTCCAAAAAGTGCAAGAGCTCACCGATGGACAAAAAAAAAGTTAGACTGGAAAGAGCCAAGGAGTTACTTCGCTTGCACGAAAGTGGCCAGTTACCGAATTTGGTTTTCTCCGATGAGAAGCCATTCCAAATTGAACAGTTTGTGAACAAACAAAATGATCGGGTTTACTTGCCAAAGAGGTCAGCTGAAAATTTACACCTGCGATTGGCCACCAGAACACAAGCGCCGCCGATGGTAATGGTGTGGGCCGCCGTAACGGCCGATGGTAGCTCCCCGCTCCCCGCTCGTATTCATCGACCGTGGGGTCAAAATAAATGCCGAATATTATCGGGAAAATGTTTTAAAGACAGTATTGAAGCCCTGAGCAGACAAACATTTCGGCCGCAGACCATGGACATTCCAACAGGACACATAACCACCGCACTCAGCACGCGTCAACCAAGAATGGCTTAAAAAGGAGGTTCCTCGCTTCATATCTACCGCACAATGGCCACCAAAATCAACGGATCTCAATCCGTTGGACTTTTGCGCCTGGGGCATTTTGGAGAGTAAGGTTCTCACTAAAAAATACCAAAGTGTCGATCATCTCAAGACGGCGCTTCGCCGGGAATGGGCCAAAATACCGCAGAGCCACTTTCGTGCAGTCTGTGATGGCTTTGTCGGCCGTTTGAAGGCCATAATTCGTACCAAAGGTGGCCAATTCGAACAAATCTAAACTGATTCTAAAATTTTATGTTATTTCCAACATTTTTGCTTTTGAACAATAAAATTTAAAAAAAAAATTAAAAAAATATTGCGCTTTACTTTGTTGCATTATATATCAGCCACCCTGTACATTGACAATAAACGTTTAGTATTCGCTTAGAAAATAACTCAACATTTATGAATGCCCTGAACGTTGTCATATGATTTTTGGCATTGCCAACCACTACTATTACTACTGCTAGTGCATAAAAAAATTGAATAAAAATGCACACAAAAAACACAAAGAGATAGAGAGAAGCAAGAGAAAGAGAAAAAGAGAATTTAAAATGAGTTACAATAATTAAATGAAATTTATGCTCACAATAAATGTTTTAAGGAATTCAATAAAGATTACTCTGCAGTGTTGCAAAATTGGAATTTTGAAATGGTACTGAACTATAACTGAAAGAGTACTTTTTTGCATCAAATGGTACTTTTATAACTCTGCAATCAGGATTCTGACCTAATTTCTTACGCCACTTATTTTGTGTGTGTTAATTTTATATATGAGGTTCGGGACCTACTGTCGACTCCGAACGAAGGGCTTTTGAGAAACTTTCCATGGCAATTTTAATTACTCTCAGAGTTTTTTCACGAAGACTTTTGAGAAGAAGTCGCCGAGATGTCTAATCATTACAAACTTTTAATCAGGATTTTAAAGTTTATGCAAGAGTAGCTTAACAGTTTAACGTCGATTAACGACAGATTTTATTTCCTCTCAAAGTTGTTGCTAGAAGGTCAAGAAAGGCAAATTCAAAGACTCCTGAATGTAACGCATTAAGTCTCTAATAGATGATTCACCGTGGGTTCACGTCTAGTAAGCCAGCAAACTACCTACTAGACTGTTTATTTATTTACATTTGTGACACGGAACAGAAAAGCTAACGACTTATTCGTGTTCCCCACATATAAGACAAAAACATCTGATTCGGAACGTAACAAAACATAAAAGACCCGTTTAGTCAAACGTCGATGGAACGTTCGTTTTTAGCATATGAAGAGCAATGCTAGTGCTTACCGATGTAATAATACGGTTCTGCAAGAGTTTTAATTGCGTTTCGTATTCTAAAAACGATGGTATGTTCCGTGAACGTTTGACTAACCGGGGCTAAAGCCTGATTCTACCTTTAGCATTAAAATGTTGATAAAGCATTAATAGTTGAAATGCGCAAGACATAAAATATTTCATAATAAAAAAGTACTGAAAACGCCGAGGGGGTACTGCGGTATTTTTGAAATGAAAAAGTACTGAAAAAAGTACCAAAGTACTGAATTTTTCAACACTGTTACTCTGCCACTCTCTCTCTCTCTCTCTCTCTCTCTCTCTCTGTTTATTTTACTCTTCGGTTATTAAAGTTTATGTACATATGTATGTGTGTTAGTCATTTTAATACTTAATTCATATTTTTTTATGGTCTTTACATTCTTAAAATAGTCATAAACAGATAGAGAGAGAGAGAGAGAGAGAGAGAGAGAGAGAGAGAGAGAGAAGAGACTGCCATTGATTGAATACTTTATTAACCCAGAATAACAATAATAAACTCCGTATGTAACGCATTTCCCTTGCATTATATATCAGCCACCTTGTAGTTAGAGTCTCTATTAGTCATATCAGCATTCCGTTCCACTACAGATCCTCAAGAACTTCTTATTTTTCCAATACTCGCAGTATCCATATCTGAGGATAATACATCGTTAATGCCTTGCTTAATAACCTACTAAAAATATTGTTAATACGCCTCAATAATAATTTTCTTCTAAGAAAATTTCTATCGTCACAAAACTACATCCAACGCGGTGGTTTTAAAACCCATTTTTACTCAAATTTAAGGGAAATTTTCTTTTTTGTTTTTCTTATTTAATGTCGCAATGTTTATAAGGTGGACACCTAATTTTTGGTTTGTTGTTAATGTTCTTCAGTAGTAGAGCCTTAAGCATCAGCACTGAGGCAATTTCCGCATGTAAAGGTTACCCTAATAATGTATGCGACTACTTTTCTTCTCTGCTCTGCCTATCATCACTCTTTACTTCTGCACTTTGAGACTTTCGTCTCTCTTTGGCTATGGTTATGTATGTATGTATGTGACTTTTCAACATGACAAATCTGATTTTGCTATCATTTATCACACTAGCAAAAAAACATACAAAAATAGAAGAGAAAGAAGAAGCAAATGAAGAAAAACACGAAATAAAAAAGAAAATGTTGAAAATGTAACAAATTTAACATTCTACGGTTCACAAAATCCTTACATTTTGTATTATTTCCGTAGAGATAAATAAATAAATACATCAACTTTTACAAATGCTCGCTGTCTCATGCTCTTTCTCTCTCTCCTTTTCTCTCTCAGGAATCTAAAGAAACATGAGTAGACTTTTTTTGCTTCTTCTGTTTTTTTTGCAGACACCGATACTCACATTTACTTCAGGCTTATGAGTGAATGTTTAAATGCCATGTGTGTTCCATGTGTGTTGTATTTCCTTTGCTTGGGGGTGGGGGGCATATCTCATCATTTTTATCACTGTCATTAACTATTTTCTATTTTGGAATAGAGAAGAACTGTTTCATCATTTAACAGGAGTTGGTGGCTTCATGTTGTCTGTTTGCTTGTCTGTCTGTCTCGGAGAAAACGTCTGTTGGTGGTTTTTCGTCTTTAATTTACGTTTCGTTTACAACATTTACAACGTATCCCAGAACAACGCTTATATGTTTTGTTTTGTTACCGTATTAATGTCACATGATAAATTATGCACATCACCGAATTAGGTTAGTAAAGCATCAGCCCAAGCCCCAATCACAGCCCCAGCCTTTCTTTGTCCATTTTCCAATCTTTTTTTTCTTCTTCATTGTCATGCCATTTCTTCACTTTCGTTTCTAATCTTAGAGACGACACTTTCTGTGTATGCTGCATGTGTTTCTATGACCATAAAATGCGTGGGTTGCTGTTAAAGTGAAATAAAAGTGTCCAGCTTTCAGAGAGAGACTGATTTATGGCAAAGAAATGGTCTCTGCTGCAAGAAAAAAAATGTTGAAGCGAATTTGGCAAATTGCCAGTTACGCAGAATGTGTGAATGATTCTTTGATTCTGAAAAAATTGAAAGCATTTGAGAAACGAATTTCTTTAATTCTTAAATTTAAAGCAAGGAGACCTTTTGGGGGAACATTTTTTTATTTCTTTTCCCTGCAAGTTCAACTGAAGTCGCCGTGGTCTAGTAGATAGTGTGTTGGCTTATTAGACGCAAAGCCAGGGTTCAAACTCCAGGTCAAACATCAAAACGAAAATATTAAAAAAAAAACATTTTTTCAGAGACTTCCTCTCAGCAGATTTCTAACAAAGACTCTGAAAGTAAATAAAATTGATATGAAAAGTTTCTCACAAAAAATCTTTCGTTTGTAGTCGACTTTAAACTGCAGGTCCCGCCGCCCATGTATAAAATTAACACACACAATATAAGTGGTGTGAGATGCTAGGTTGTAATTCTGATTGTAGGGTTGTAATGACCAATTCTGTATATGCATACATGTATTGGTGCTTTTCTTCTCTGAAAGGAATGCATCCGAAATGTGCAATTTTCCATGAAACTGGTGCACAAATCAGGTTGAATTTCTTCGATGACATTCATTATGTTGGCTTTGGGGACCGCTGTGTTAAGAAAATCCCACAATTAAAAGTCTAACGTGGTCAAATCGTTCGATATCTATGGCCACTTTCACATCACTTCCACGTGAGATGACTCAATGCACTCAAATCGCTCTTGCAGAAGAGCCAATGTGGCATGAGCTGTGAGGCAATTAACTCCGTCATGTGGAAAATACATTGCGTTGGTGTCCAGATCATTCAATTCATACCAAAATAAGTTGTTAGTCATCGACCTGTAAGGCTCGCCATTAACAGTGATGACCTAGAAGACGTCGTTTTCAAAGAAATATGGACTCAATAGGCCGTCCACAGAAAATCCATAGCAGACAGTGACTTTTTTGGCATGCAATTCGACAAATTTGTTTGTTCATCTATACATTCAACTAAAAATGACTCTGGACTCTCAACCAACTCTTCCAAAACCCAGCGACCACATGGCATTGTCTATGCTCGTCTATGATCCATGGCCAAATAGACTGAATAAATGGCAACTAATTTTACAGATGAGCTTCCAGCAAGATGACCGTTATCAAATTTTAAAGTTTAGAAGTCACAGATGGACACCTGATGCATGGGCCTCAGGCATGGCAAGACTGAAAAATTCTTCGTACAACTCTCAGTCTCGTTCGATGGAACGGCAAATGTAGAGTACCGAACATCTGTGCCAACACGCAAATAATAATAAAAATAATCCATAATCCTGACTGAAAGGTTGTAATGACCAACTATGTATGTATGCATGCAAGTTCAATTGTTAATCACTTTATCGTTCGGTGAAGCTAGGACTCAACTGGCAACACTTTCGGAGATGAGTTCGCTCTCTGGCAGAGTCGCACATGTCAGAAACGCATGACCTGGCTTACAGTTTTATGCAACTCATGTTGAGAATAGTCAGCCTCAGGTACCAAAGTAATTCTAAATGAAGTCACCATAGTCTAGAAGGTAGTGTCTTGGCTTATTCGAAGTGAATCCATAGTTCAAATCCTAGATCAGACATCTTAAACAAAACCAAGTAAAAAAATATTTCTTTGGGCGACTTCCTCCCAGCAGTATTATGGCAAAAAATTATGAGAGTGAAATAAAATTGCCATGAAAAGTTTATGAAATCTGTCGTTCGGAGTCGATATTAAGCAGTAGGTCCCATTTATCATGGATAAAATCGAAATACAACATAGCAGATGTGAGAAATTATGTCGTAATACTAACTAAAGAGCTGCAATGACCAAATTAAGTTAAGTCGTTAAGTCGCCGTACTCTAGTAGGCTTATTAGATGAGATTCCGTGGCCTAGACATCTCGACCAAAACGAATTATGAAAAAATATTTCTTTCAACAACTTTACAATCACCAGTCTTCTGGTAAAAACTCGAGGGACTCACATAAAATTGCCATGAAAAGTTTCTCAAAAAGCTGTCAATCGGAGTTGGCTTTAAACTGTAGATGCTGCTACTCGTGTATAAAATTAATGCTTACAACGTAAGTGTTGTTAGAATCTAGGTTGTAGAGAATTATGGAAGATAATGGGCATGAAAATCTTACCCACCGAAGATGCAATGAAAAAAGCGGTACGGAAACATAATATCCATCGATTGCAGTAGATATCACCTCCTGATCAACCTGCAGCAATTGATGGCCCACGGCGCAAAAGGATTCACAGCAGTAAGTTGAAGATGGTACCTACGATACCTACAGAGTAGTGCTTAAGGAAGTTGGGCAGAAGAACATATGGCCAAAGAGGCAAACAACGCCCAATCTCGTTTACGAATGAGCGAAAGAGTAGAAAAAGTAGTCACGTCGCTCCCCAACCTGGGTAAGAATCTTGTCGCGGTGTGGAGGCTTAAGTGTACTTCGATTCCCTCTGTGACCCAAAGTGAGTTTGAGTGCATGACTAAAGGTTAACCTAATATCGTGAGAAGACTCTGTTTCGGATCGATGTCATGCTTGATCTTTTCGAATCGTCGGATCACATATATCTTCTTTCATACCCCTTGGCACGAACCCCCTTTTCTGTTTTCTACGGAATATTCTACGTTCATGTTTCTGAATTGGCTGTCCTGAGCTGGTGGTTGTAGATTTCTGGACCTAGTTGCGTATGCACCGAAGCATCGGGGTGAAACTCACAGTGTAAACGGCTCCAGGCTAGGGCTCCAGCTCCCGCCCCGTCCCGTTAAAACCCTGGCAAGCCTCAAAGTACGTTTCTTGGCCGTCGCCATTAAGTTGGTGATGTAGGTTCGGTTGAGAAGATTAGTACCCGGTCTGACACTGAACACCTGTCCCTATAAGGGCTGGTGCCAACCGTCGAAACAAAGAACCGAAATTAAGAGGAATGATCTGGACAGTTCGCTGCGAGATCGACTGAAAGAAAGGCGTGCAAGACTATAGCTTATGTTTCAAAACTGGTCACTAAGGAGTCGCTAAGGAGGGCGTTGAACCACGGGCTCTGGTGTAATAAGCTAACATACTACCTACTAGACTATGGCGACTGTCCTTCTAGCTTCGCAAAACAGCCACCAATTAGCAGATTCAGCCTGTCCGTTGTTGCCGCAAGTTTTATCACAAAACATTTTGTAAGTTTGTCTGCAAAAAAAAAAAATTCGAGTGTGCTAAGTCATCCGATAAATTCGGACTATGCCGGTTATCCTTATATAGATTCATGGATTTGGAAATGTTAAAAATAACAACAAAGTCAAGGAAATCATTTCATTTAAAAGGTTTTAATTGTGTTTTTAGAAGATAAGACAAGTTCAAAGTCGGAAAAAAGAGGTCAACCAATACCATACGAATGTTGGATAGGTCTGAAGTTAACAAACGAGGCGTAGTATTTGGAACAACACTGCAGATATGGGTACGGCTTATAGATAGCTTAGGAAACACTTGAAATGCTGCCCGAAATGCCGAGTTAAATAAGAGAAAATGTGACATCATACGTCATTTCTTATCGGGGAACCCGAAAGAGAGTGATTATAATTACCAATTCGATAACCATATGCTATCAGTTATCGATAACAGCGGTTATCTATTCTATTGAACAACATAGTCGTTTATGTATGCCATGTAAGAAAACTTCTCTTTCTGACTTCGTTTCGAAAGTGTTTAAAGATTCAAACACCAGTCTTTTGCCATTTTTTCCTTCTTCCTTTTTCTCCTTTTTTATTCGTATTGCTATTGATATGACTTGTTGTTGCTATTGTTGTAGTATTTGCCTAATCTATGTGTCAGAGATTAGGTTTTCAGAAAAAGAAAAAAAAATCGGCCGTAAATAGTGCGTGTGTGCAAACAAATGCGATTTCCATACATTAATGATGTGCATGTGGTGGGTGGTGTATTGCCTAATAAAACAAACCAACAAACTAACCAGCCAACCAGCCACCCAATAAAAAGTCTTTAAACTCATTCACATTTTCTTCTCTTTTCTGTTTTCCTTTTCTTCTTCTTTCCTTTCTTCACACCTTTTTTTGTTGTTGTATTTTTTTCTATGATTTTTAAAATTTCCAATGGCCTTGTAAGTCGTAAGAATTTGAATTTGAATTTGAGTTCGAATTTTGAATTTTGAATTCTTAACATACGTATGCGAATCCAGTTAATTTGTGGGGATTGGATGAAAGGAATACCAGAAGTGGTAGATGGAAGCAGAAAGAATGAAAACACAGCGAACAGAGCCTACATGAATGGACCACATAAATCATAATGTGACACAAGAATTTTGAGGTTAAATTTGAAGAGCATTTTCATGTTTAAGAATGTTTAAGAATTCGAAATGGACCAAAAATGTGGAAATTGAAATTGAAGGATATTCGGATATTCGATCTTAATTAAGGCCTAAAAAAGGAAAAGAAAGTGTTAAAAAGGCACATAAGAGTTGTTGGTTTATTAATTGACAAAGAAAAATTGAAAATTGAAGTTGAAACAGAGAAAATAAATCTTATCCTTGACATTAGAAACTAAACAAATTACATGTCAAACTAATTGTGGAGCATCTAAGCGACAGGAACTTGGCTTGTCTTCATATTTTCGTATGCAAGCGAGCAGCTAAACGTTGTGCTATGGTCTGCTAAAGTTGACAGCCTAATAATGATCCGTTAACGGGATTACAGATTACATTGGGTACATGTATGACATTTCAGAACTTCCTACTCTTAAATTGGAAATCGAGCAGTCGATAGGGAATGTCAGTCAAGATAATCATTGTAGCATTTACCAAAAGTCCAACGATATTGAAGTTCCTCCCAGGGACAAGCTCAACATTTTTGGTTTCCTATCTGGATAGGAAACATACTTACAAGCAACATCTGGAATATATTCTGAATACCTTAGGTATACCAGCACAGATGGCAGATGCTGTGCTAAGATTAATTAGGAAGTAGAATTTGATCTTTTTTACTACAGAAAGGTATGCGGTGATCCAAAACGCATCTACGCGATGACTATATTGAGATGGCGTATACGTACATAACATACATAATTGGTCATTGCAACCCTTCAGTCAGGATTACAACCTAGTTTCTCATACCACCTATGTTGTGTGTGTTAATTTTATACATGAGTGAAGTTTAAAGTCGATTCCGAACGACAGAGTTTTGAGAAACTTCCCATGGCAACTTTATTTAGTCGCTGAGTTTTTGCCAAAAAACTGCTGAGAGGAAGTCGCCGCAGAAATACTTTTCGTATTTCGTTTTGTTCGAGAAGTTTGCGCTGGGATTTGATCCAAGGGTTTGCTTCTAATAAGCCAACACACTACCTACTAGACTACGATGACTTCAGCGGTATTATTATGGATTTAAAATGCTCTACAGAATGGGGGCGGGAATACTGGAGACCAGAGCACCAAAAGGGGAATAAGAAGAAACAAATAAGAACGGAAGACATACATTTGCATTCCTTCCCTATTTTGAATCAGTTCACTTCGATAAGGGGGCCTGGACATGAGGGTTACAAGGGACATGAGATGGTGAATGTCTATGCTAAAATAGGGGCTGAGGAGGGGCTGGAAGGGCCAAGAAGGGGCAGTCCCCTGAGGAAGAAATATTATTTCATAAAGAAATGACACAATTGGCTTCGATTCATCCAAAAATGTTTCATAGTTTCGAGGACACGTACAGATAACTTTGCCTGCAGTAAACACATGTACAGAATGGGCATATCCGATGACGACTTGGTATGCAGTAAGGAAGAGCAGTCTAGGGAGCAGTTTTTTTTATCAACTGAGTAGCACAAGTGCATAGACTGGGTGAACAGAACCTGCGCTGACGCTTTGTGTATAAATCTTGACTTCATCCATTGTTCATTCGCTGAGAGTGAGTGAGAAAGAGAGGAAAACAAGAATGAATGGAAGGAAAAAAGAAAGTGGAATATTGAGCAAGAGGAAAGCAGCAGATTGCATAAGATGAAGGGATAGTATGAGTGGAGCAAGATGCTGCTGTATTAAGGATTTTTGAATTCAGTAACGTTACCTCTTTAAGGCACCAAGTCTACAACTGGCTATTGCCTTATTTTAGGGATCGATTATGTAGGGCAACTGAATCTAAGTTGCCTTGCCAGTAGGCAACTAAATTTGTAGATGTTGAAAAAGTCTTTTAGTACGTAAGATGTTTAAATGTTGATTGTCAGTTGACGTTTGTAAAGCCATGTTTGGTAACTGGAAACGAAATTGAAGTTAAGTTGCCATCCGTAACTGAGACATTAACTTGTTCGTGAACGAAGCTGCGCTTGAGCTGTTGACCAGGCGTAATATAATAAAATTCCTCTCTATGGTTGACATTTTATGACGTGATCTGTGGAATATTGCTAATCTAACGCATAAAAACTCATGTTTTTTTTCTCTAAAAATACTCAAGATTTTGTATTTAAGCACTTGACACACAAAGACAAATCGACAGACACAAAGCTACTTACTACACACAAATACAATACAATGAGACGAGACAGAACATACAGAAAAAAAATTTGAATTTTAATTTTCCCCGAAGACACACGGAGCAATTTTAGTTGTGAAACTTTTTTTTTTTTGAATTTTCTCATGAAATTTCCTTCCAAAGAGTTGCCCAACTAAAATTAGCCTGTGTGAAGTCGGTTTAAATCGTATAGAAAATTCAAAAAAATTATGAGCTCCAGATTGACATTGCATAGTTTCGAAAATCTCTCAAAAAAAATTTGTGCAGCGTACGATTTATAATAAACTGCTCGGCTTAGTCAGGCAATAAGTGGAGGAAGCCATGCTTTTTCCACTGCCTTTCACTGTTTTATGGTGTCGATCATCTTCTAAATTTGAAATATTGGCCTCATTAAGCGGCGGCGGCGGCGCCGGTACACAGTTGCGTAAAGTGTAGCGCCGTTTTCGGTTTGAACTGTGCACAGTATCCTTCGGAGTGCTGATATCCAAAGTGGGAACTGATACAGAGTTCTGGTATTTGCTGGAACATTTGGACGATTCTACAGGAGGCTTATTTTTTAGTTGTTGTGACAAAGTCGGCTGATTTAGTTGTTGTTGTTGTTTATTTAATGGCAAGTGTGAAGAAGCTTTCGGCGATACTGAAAGTGTTTGCTTTAGTTTTTGTGCAGCCTTCTTAAGTGTAGCAGTGCTGGTATCCATTTCCTTGGGTTGTTTAAAAAGCTTCTTCGAGGACAATTTCGTTTTAAGTTCGGTGGTACTTAAGGTCTGTAATTTAAGGGTTTTAGACCAAACGTTCAGAGGGACATTATTCGTACGTTTGCTTGTAACCTCTCCGGCTGCGTTTGCTTTTGTCTGGCCATTTAAGCGACTTTTTAACGCCTCATCTACGGACATCAGATCCTTTTGTATGTCGCTGCTGACTTTCAAAGCATGTCGCCAGGAGGATACACTTGGACTCATCTGTTGATTACGTGCCGGCGTCAATGATGGAAACGTATTCACGGGCTTAACTGGTGACTTTTGTGCAGACGACCTGCCATAAGACATTCCCGTTTGAGTGTGATAATTTCGCATGGAGCGACTTCGGTCGTCAGTGCGATTGAGTATGCTGCCGCTAGAGCTACTGTTGCTGGAACAATAGCGTTTCGAATTGTAAATTTTAAAGCCTGGCGTTTTTGAGCTTTTCTTCGGCAACTGAGCATTGGGTTTCTTGCTCATGCTCATCAGGCGATTTAACATTTGGTCCTCATACATATTAGAATCGTTCTTGACCGGTTTCATTGAACTCAAACGATGGCGATTTTGCATTATGAGCCGTTCAACGGGTCCACGATTTTCCGGTCTGTTTGCATTTAACGCCTTGCCTTGATGCAGGCTCTTTTGAAATGTTATCGGTATCTGCTTGTACAGCTTACCGACACAGGTATTCAGAATTTCCGTTGTGTTCTTAGACAAGATTTTTGACTGCCAAAGAGGGAGAGAGAAAAAACGAAAACATATGGGGAACCGAATTAATTTTTCTGAAGGTTTTTTTTGTTTGTCGTGATGTATTCTTTATTTACTTACATTTAGATGAAGATTGGATCTCACAATTTTATTAAGATTATTACTGTTCATATCTGAGCTTAAAATATAGTGTCGTTCCATAAAATAAATTTATAAAAACTGATTTGAAATTCTATTTGACGTTTCTATAGCTTTATTTTCACATCAATTTGAAGAAATAAAATGAAAAATTTTCAATGGAATGTCGACTGAAGTGTATTTCCAACTGAAGTATAAAAAAATGAAAAACAATTTTCTTTCATGGACTTTGCTGCACAATGGGTCAGCATAACATAACTTTCGTTTCATAGTGTACAGTGATTATTTTGATTGATTTTATGGTGAAGAGGTATGCTCATTGTGGTAGTTTTCACCACATGCCAGAACTCTCTAGAGTCCTACTAATTATATTCAAAAGCATTACAATAATTTTGCCGAATCTATCTAAGACAGCAACGTTTGAAGAATACCTTTTTTTGTCGCAGGGCACATATGTACATTCCATCGAACCGATATCAAATTTTTGGGCAATGAAAGTGCCATGATTATATGTTTAGTATGTATTCTGTTAAACACATAACATTGCTCTGTTAATATTAACATTTGGGGTTTTGTTGAATTTGTCTTCACACTCGCACACATAGAATTCTGTGTAGGTGTTACGATCAACAACAGTGTGAGAGGTTTGTCAGCTTCAATCGTAAATGATATGCAAAAGTAATTCTCATTTAGTTCATTACTAATTATGAATAAGTTGGAACGAGGAAGATGGACGGCGAGAATTATTCCGGGCATAAGGCCCTGGATTGGTCGGTCAGCTAATCACTGGTCGTCATATCCCCTTCCATGTGTACATGAGTATTGGAAACGAGGTAATTAGCACCAAGAGCTCGGTGGAATACCTGGGAATAAGGCTGGATCCCAGGCTAACATTTTCGTATCAGATTCAGTACTCGGCTAACAAGGCCAAAGAAGATCATTGGACTGCTCAGCAGATTAATGGCGAATATTGGAGGACCGCTACCGGCGAGACGGAGACTCCTGATGGTGGTTGGAAACAGCATTATGCTTTATGGGAGCGACATTTGGGCCGAAACACTAGATGTTATAAAGCGGGCAAACTCACTTGTATCGGTACAGAGAACGGCAGCAAAGCGTATCGCGTCGGCATATCGTACACTGTCCGCTCCAGCCGTACTGGCGATAGCAGGTATAATTTCTGTGGATCTGCTGGCAGCGGAGCGGATGGAGATTTATAAGACGAAATCGGCTGGAAATCACATAACCGGTTACTTCAGGGAAAACACCATTTCAATATGGCAACAACGATGGAACCAGGAAGATAGAGGAAGATGGACGGCGAGAATTATTCCGGCCATAAGGCCATGGGTTGGTCGGAAATTTGGAGAGGTAAATTACTACGTTACACAGATGCTATCGGCTCACGGATATTTTAGAAAATATCTGCACTGAATTGGCAAGAGCGCCTCCCCTTACTGTCTTTACGAGGAAGGAAAGGTAATTGACGACGCAGAGCACACTGTTTTCGAGTGGGCACGCTGGCAGAGCTATCGCTCTGTACTGACGTCAATAGTTCGAACGATCACAGCCGCTAACATTGTCGGGGTCATGATTGCGAGTAGTGGAAATTGGACCTCGGTGGTATATTACGTAGAGCGCATTCTAAGGCGGAAAAAGAGAGATCTTGAGGCTGCAGAACGAGTGAGCATGTCGGCATAGGTGATACTGTCACACGTGCCGGGCGAAACCGAAACGATGATTTAGACGAAAGGAATAGTGGAGACGCTTAGACGTCGTCTCCTTAACTTTCGATACGCAATCCGGACGCGGACATGAACATGGAGAGGCCAAAGGGCCAAAAGGACTCCATTCCGAAGTAATACCACCGTAGTTCCGGAGTGGGCACAAACAAGTCTACAGGAGACGAGGTGTGATTTAGTGGGTGAGGGCCCCACACACGGAGGATGTGGCGACTTCCTCTATGGTGCGGTTAGGTACATTTACCCCTCCTCGCCATAAAAAAAAAATTATGAATAAGTAAATTGCATTGTATTTGGAGGGTGGGCGGTGGTGGTTACACTTGTAACTTCTTGGAATTCGAAAAGTCACTAATTGGGTTTCAGTAAGGGTGCTTTGGACCACGATTTCCGACAATATGGGTCATCCTCCGTAGACAAGTAACAAAGTCCCAACTGAAATCCAATGTCGTCTAAATCAACTCATGTGCCTGGTTCTAGAATTTTAGCATAAAAATACATATGTTTTCAACATTATGTGGTCGATTTCCGGTTGTACTTGTAATTTTTGTTAATGCGGCTGCTGTCGAGAGATGTGTTACATGGTGTTCTATTGTAATTTATTTTAAGGTTCATGCATTCGTTACGGCGTAATCATACAATTTATTATACTTTCCTCCTACTTTGTAATGTATTCCTATCATGTTTTCTTCAAGTCTATTGCCTTGACCAGATTCCTGCCCAGCATCTGGTATGCACTCGGGTAGCACAGATTCCGATGATTCAATCACATCGCCTCAGAATCTTCATGCTCGACTCGAGACAGACCCGAAGTTTCGAAGTTTAGCACAAATACCGCTTGGAAGATACATACATAATTGGTCATTACAACCCTTCAGGATTACGACCTAGTTTCTCACACCACTTATGTTGTGTGTGTTAATTTTATACATGAGTGGGGGACCTACAGTTTAAAGTCGACTCCGAACGACAGATTTTTGAGAAACTTTTCATGGCAATTTTATTTACAATCGGAGAGTTCTTGCCAGAAGTCTGCTGAGAGGAAGTCGCCGAAGAAATTTTTGTTTGATGTCTGGCCTGGGACTCGAACCCTGGCTTTACGTCTAATAAGCCAACATACTACCTACTAGACTACGGCTACTACACCGGTTGGAAAATACTCGCGTGTTTTCTCTGGTTCCAAAAACTATTCTCTATTTCAAACTCCGTTGTCGGCTCCTCTGTATACCACAAAATAGTCCACATTTTAAGAGAGTATGAAGCCTCCAGATTACCCTGTACAATTTTGATACTAAGTCTCGTTGCAAAGCACTTCCAAAGTGTTCAGGGGACAGTTAGCCATTCGATTTATTAAGTCCCGAAATCTCCCAATAAATTTCATATTAGACTTGTCTTCCATCAGCCTAGTATAGTTTGCATAGCCCCATAGTCTCTAATGTTTTGGTCTTCACTATCATCTGCAGAGAGCAGAAAGCTTTCAGTATTGCTGTACATCAGGTTATTGTTGCTCATTCTTTAGAAGTCTTAAATTGATTGAAAATATTTCGACTTTAATTCGATTGAATGCATAAGCAAACTGTCGCATTTGTAATACGAAACTATGCACAAAGGTGTTCGTAAAGTCTAAGAAGAGTTGGAACATTGTTTGTATACCACAGTCATCTATCTGCTCCGAAAAATAGAACATCCATTGGGCATTGCCTCCCAGTTATATATTTTCAGGCTAAGATAGCAAAAGTACCTCAAAAGAAAGCACCATAAAAAAAAAGTACCAAAAAATTATTCAAATAAGATCACCATTACCAAACCCTATTTCATAAGAGCCTCAAAATATTCCTAATAAATTCAGTCAAAAAGAGTACTTTCCAAAAAAGTACCTCTCAAAAAAGTACCTTCCCAAAAAGTACTTACGAAAACTTTTTTCAGATTTTTTTTTGCCAAATAACATTTTATTACATCGAATATATAAAAAAGAAATTGTGCCATTAATTCGAATATATTAAAATTACTGGAACTGTACTTTTTCTTTTTGCCTAAAAAGCGCGTGTACATAATTTTTCTTGGTACAATTTTTCTTACTTTGAAAAAAATTTAATTCAAAACGTAAATAATTTGAAGCAAAAAATAGTTTTTTTTGTGTGCAAAAAGTACCAAAATTACACTGAAACATATTAAAACAACAATTTCAAGATAATTAGAACAGCCAAATAAAGAATTTTACAAAATGGTACATTACACTACGGCCTAGAATACATGATCAATTACAGTAAATAGTACGCACATAAACAAAATTATGTAAGTGGACACAGTCGCAGTATAGTACGTCCTTAGTACTTTTTTGTACTGAAAAAATCAGCGCGATTATAACGATAAGTCTGATAATTATTTTTCGGCATTTGTGCCCTTAGCATTGCAATTGGAGATTTAGTCTCGTATGATTTCGGAGTGGATGCAGCACTCGATGTCGACGCAGCACGTTTCGTGCTAGTTGAGGGAGATGCCAAAGCAGAGTTCTGCTTATGCTCCTTGTGGGGAGAGGAGGGTGGAGATGGTGGTGGTGTGGAAGACTCCTTCAAGTTGATTTTCCTCTCTTCCATGAAAAATTTTTGTAGTGGTGCTTGGAATTTGGACATCTTGTGTGAAGCCTTCAAGCCACCACTGTTCTGTGGTGGCGGTGGTGGTGTTGATGATTGCAAAGATGATGAGGACGATGGTGGATTAATGTTACTGGTGTCCTCCCATTGTGGATTTCGCATTTTAAATACTTTACGCGGAGTCAAAGCGTTTTGTACTGGACCAACATTTGCTTCGTTTGGTTCTTTCGCAGCAGCTTTCAGCTCGTTTTGTGGCGGTGTTTTGTTGGTCGTGTTGCTTGTGGGAGTGCTGGTGGGTGGTGGGTTGCTCTCTTCGACTTCTGCTTCGGTTGGAGGTCTAATCAAACCCAGTTTCAACATACGATTACGTCGATGCTTTTCATGCAGTTCTGTTTGAGTGCGATCATGCTGAGCGGTAAACAATTCATTTGATGGCTTCGGATGTTTCATTTGCGTAATACGACCATAATTGTCAGTAGCAACCTCTCTTTGCTCGGGTGATATGCGCATCTTTCGCATGCCCTTCTCGTGAGCTTGCTTAACAAGTTTGACGGGAGCATCTCTTAACTCTCTCTGTATCTCTCTGTATTTGATTTGCATGGAAGGTGAAACGAGCTCTTCCTTGCGTTTCGTTTCGACCTGGTTAATTTTGTCTTTCTTAGAGGGTTTGATGCTGATAGTGAGGCGACTACGTGTTGTGCTGTCCACGGTCATGAGATCACTTTGTATGTCGCTGCTAAACTTAACCGCATCGGGTATAGAGCCTAGGCGGCTTTCCAATTGCTGATTGCGGGCGGGCATCAGGTAGCGTGCATAAGTGGGCTCCAGTTTACTGGTGTGGAATGAGCGTATGAGATAATTGATCTGGGCAGGATAGTTCTGGCGATGGCGTCTACGTTCCTCGTAGCGACGAAACAGACTGGAACGCGAACTACTGGCACTAGAACCAAAACGACGTGCCTTGTAGATCTTGTAGTTGGGTGACTTTAGCATACGCCTACTGGGTGTTAAATTCACGCCCGATAATTTACTGGCTATTTGCACATTATTCAGGTTGCTTGCCTTTAAGGTACTGATTATTGGTTTCTCTGTGCGTTGTTTCTGTTTGACCGCCTTCTTAACGGGCACTACAATGAACGGATCCGGGGTTTCTTGGCTTCTGAAAACACGCAGAGGGCCTTTGTTTTCTGCACGTGGTGTTGCCACTTTTACTGGTTTTTCTGTGATGATAAAAAAAAAATTTTTTTTATTACGTTTTCGCTATTAGAGCAGATCGGATTAATGAAAAATCATTTGAAATCTATCGTACCTTTTCTAAATTGATTGGGCATCTGTTTATATAAACGCTGTATATATGTATTGACAATTTCGCTTGTATTCTTTGACAGCACCCATGGCTATTTGATACAGCGAATGGGAAGGAGGAGATCATTCGTTAGAAAGAAAAAAATGCATTCGCTTAACTCGATCTGGTACTCACCTTCAAATTGATATTGGATTGTACGATTTTATTGATATTGCTACTGGTCATTTTTAATTGCTTTTATTTCTATTCCTATTCCTTTATTTGATGGCTATAAATTTTGTTGTAATCCGTTTCGTTTGGGTTTGGGTTCTTTTTTTTGGTTTTGTTTAAATATCACACTCGTATATTTGCTTGGCAAAAAAAAAAACTGCAAACTATAATTCAAATTAAAAAAAAAAGAATTTCCAAATAAAATTATTTTAGAATTTAACACAAATAATTTTTTTTTTTTTGAAAATCAAATTTTGAAATTTGTTTAATCAGAAAAACCACCGGGTAAATTAATTTATTTCAATACCCGAATGGATATTTCGAGCACAAAGTAGTTTTTAATGATTTCATTAAAGTATTTATGTTGCTGGCGGTCACAGAAGAGCAACAAAAATGCATTTTAATGGCGAAACAAGATAAATGATATGAGAATTTGCAAAACTTTTGTTGGTTTTTCCTATTAAAACATACAGTGGGTGGCAAAAAGTCAGCGTTATGTATTTGCAAATTGCTTTAGAAGATTTAAATGGCGTCGTGATAGAGTTCGTGAAGTCGCCGTAGTATAGTAGATAGGCTTATGAGACGTAAGGCTCAAGGTCAGACATCTCCAACAAAATGAAAATATTGTTACGCAAATCGAAACGACCTAATATCGTTTAACAACAAAAACGATAAACAAAAGTCACACGATACAAATACACACTAACACAAGGAATACAATGAACGTGTTGATTATCTAAAGCTGCACACACACATATGTATGACGAACCTGGTTGCGCCTGGTACCAACAACAACATAAAATGAAGTAAACCAGCTACGACAAATATGTAATAGACAACATAAGCAAAGTACACAAACAACAATGTACTAGCATAGAATTCTCGAGAAGGCGAGAGCAAGAACCTTCCACATCGAGAACGTTCATCATACTGATTACGTGCGTGCGTATATAAAAGGGCAACAAGATCAGCAGTCAGTCAGTGTTAATTCAGTCAGCCTTGTGTGAAGTTCCGTGTGAACAAAATAAGTCGTGGTTGTAAAGATCCAGTGAATACTTGTATGAACTAGTAAAGTGAATAAACAGATTATTATTGTTGTATCGTTAAGTTGTATACGGTGGCACACAAAAGTAGTGTAAAGAATAAAGAGAGTTTAACTGAAATTAAACACATATTTGTTTTTACTTTGTTTGCAATTAACGAACTCATATTTAAACGTTTTTAAAAAGGTAAAAACGTAACAATATGCAAAAAATATTTCTTCGGCGATTCCAAAGATTGCTTTTCTTTACTGTATAGTCAGCTGTAAGTGTCCCGTAGACTATAAAGATTTTTTGGTGCAATCGAAACCAATTGTGTCATTTCAATAATTTTTTTATGACATATGTTGACCACTTCCTTATATCCCTCCTTCAGGAGGCTGCTCAGCCTCTCTTTTAGCATAGACATACACCATCTCCTTTATTTTGTAACCCTCATATCCTGGCCCGCCGTATCAAAGTGACTTGATTCAAAATAGGGAACGAATGCAAATGTATGACCTTCATTCTTATTTGTTCCTTCTTATTCTCTTTTCGAAGCTCTGGGCTCCAGTAATCCCGCCACCGCTGTTTTGAATCTCCGCATACTTTTCTATGGTAGAAAAGATTGAATAGGTTCTGCTATATTAAGTTCCATGTTCCTTCAAGCATTTTAAATTTATCATAATACCACTGTTTGCAGTTCTTACTAGGGTACGTTTTGGATGTCCGCACGCTCTTTCGTGGTAGAAAGGATCAAATTGCACCGTATAATTAAACTTAGCATAGGATCTACCAAATGAAATCATCGTAGTCTAGTAGGTAGCGTGTTGACTTATTAAACGCAAAACCGTGTCTTAAACCCCAGCGCAAACTTTTCGAACAAAACGAAAATATTAGAAAACATTTTTTAGGCGACTTCCTCTCAGCAGATTCTGTCAAAAACTCTGTGAATGAAATAAAATTGCCATGAAAAGTTTCTCAAAAAATTCGGCGTTCGGAATCGACTTTAAACTGTAGGTCTCTCCAATCATGTATATAAAATTATACGCACAACATCAGAGGTGTGAGAAGCTAGGTCGCAATCCTGACCGAAGGGTTGTAATGGCCAATTATGTATTTATGTATATATGTATGTATGTATGATAGCGTTTGTGCATCTACATTTGATAAGTTAAAGTTAAATTCAGAAGCTCTAATAAAATTTCCTTAATACTATATGTGATCGCGACATGCGATAACTTATAGGTCATCATGATTATGGTTGATGTAGACACTGGGAAGTCAGAAGCTCTTCTGTGCATTAAAACTCAATGCGAAAATTTAAATGTTGAAACAAACATTCATGTCTTTTGGTTTCTCAAGATGGTCTCAGAAATATTCACTCAGATGTCGCTACTATTTACCTCTTATGTATGAACCAGAGCCACGAAGTCTTTCTCGTTGAGTACAACCGTTTGCATAACACAGGAAATTCATTCTTAAGCCGCACTATCCATATATAGCAAGCTCTTCATGCACGGTGTTGTCATAACACTTACAGCATAAATGGATTCAAATCGTAAATACTCCATTGATCAGTGCAACAATCCTTTAGTCAAGATCACACTCCAGCTTCCCATTTTGTCCATTTTTTTATATGTATTCGTTTTATCCGTAAGTATCGGGCCTTACACTTTAAAGCCTACATCGAACAACAGTTTTTTTGAGAAACTTTTCATAGCAATTTTCTTTTATTCTCAAAGCTTTTTGTCAGAAGACTCCTGTGGGAAATGTTTCTTTCCATAATTCGTTTTGGTTGAAACGTCTGGGCTAAGGTTTGCATCTTTGGTTCGTCTGTAATAAGCCAACATACTTGTTATTAAACTACGGCGATTGAAATCTAACGTCCTTAAGCATTGCTCTCTCTTTCCTCTTGCCCAGAACCTATTTTTCTTGATGCAGTACAATGCACTGCAAGATTAGGGTTCATCGCCTAAGTGTTGATTGGAAAAAATGGGGATTTCACTGAAATAACAACGATGATGGAATATCGTGGTTGTCTGTGGTTTATACACGCCAAACAGAGAATCTCTCATGCTTTGCTTTCTGGAAAAATAAAATCCTATGGATTTCGAAAAAATTTTTCGTAGCTGGGTAAGGAGATTCACAAAGTTGTGGTTTGCTGGTGGGACATATCACTTGGTGTAACAATTGGAGCCGATTTCTGAATACAGCACCTCTAGATCAGACACCAGGTATGCGTGAAATAGTTTTCATTGGAATGAAAGTTTTGTTTTATTGCAATGGAGAGGCATTATCAAGACGAATGTGGTATTCTATCGAATCGCATCTCCTTCAGCTTTTATCCCCAATGAAATTTGTTCAGTGGTTTTATACAGGGTGGCTGATATATAATGCAACAAAGTAAAGCGCTGTATTTTTTTAATTTTATTGTTCAAAAGCAAAAAAATGTTGGAAATAACATCAAATTTTAGAATCAGTTTAGATTTGTTCCAATTGGCCACCTTTGGTACGAATTATGGCCTTCAACAAAGCCAGCACAGGCTGCACGAAAGTGGCTCTGCAGTATTTTGGCCTATTCCCGGCGAAGCGCCGTCTTGAGATGATCGACACTTTGGTATTTTTTAGTGAGAACCTTACTCTCCAAAATGCCCCAGGCGCAAAAGTCCAAGGGATTGATATCCGGAGATTTTGGTGGCCATTCTGCGGTAGAAATGAAGCGTTTTAAGCCGTTCTTGGTTGACGCGTGCTGAGTGGGGTGGTGCTGAGTCCTGTTGGAATGTCCATGGTCTGCGGCCGAAATGTTTGTCTGCCCAGGGCTTCAATACTGTCTTTAAGACATTTTCCCGATAATATTCGGCATTTATTTTGACCCCACGGTCGATGAATACGAACGGGTAGCGACCATCGACCGTTACGGCGGTCCACACCATTACCATAGGCGGCGCTTGAGTTCTGGTGGCCAATCGCAGGTGTGAATTTTCAGCTGACCTCTTTGGCAAGTAAACCCGATCATTTTGTTTGTTCACAAACTGCCCAATTTGGAATGGCTTCTCATCGGAGAAAACCAAATTCGGTAACTGGCCACTTTCGTGCAAGCGAAGTAGCTCCTTGGCTCTTTCCAGTCTAACTTTTTTTTTGTCCATCGGTGAGCTCTTGCACTTTTTGGAACTTCAATGGCTTTAGTCCAAGTTCATTTTTCAATATGTGTTGCATCCGTTATCGCGATATGTTCAGCTCACGAGCAATTTTTCTACCACTGCCGCGTGGATTTCGATCAAATCTGGCCTTCACTTTTGGGATCATTTCTGGTGTTGTTACCGTTTTTTTTCGTCCACTTTTTGGACGCGATGCAACACTGCCAGTATCACGGCAACGAGCAATGGTACGAGAAACAAAAGATTTATTCCAGCATTTAAATGCTGGAGGGATCTAACGATAGCCACCTGTGGTTTTCCAGCCAAATATAAAGCAATCACACTATCACGCTTGAATTCCATCACGAATAACTTTTTTTCTGAATGCAACAGATCAAAATGCTTTTGTAAGCTTGTAAATAATAAAATGAACTGTCACTGGAATAAATCTGTCAGCTGTCAGACGAGCGGTTTACAAACGATAACAACCTGAAATTGGTTGCAATACATATCAGCCACCCTGTAGAGGCTTAGGAAAGTTTATTATGTTTGCAATGCCTGGCCATATTAAAGGGCTTAAGTATTAAGGACGAAAGCATAAAATGAAAAGATTATTCATTTTGGTGTTCGAATTTAAAAAAATTGAAATAATTAATCGGTGTAGACACTTTAGAATTTGGGAACTTGTTTAATAGTTCAACACCGCCCCCTTACTACATTGACTGGTTTTGTTATTATAATCACGTAACGTCGAATCTACTTTATATGTCCCATACAGACTTTTATGGTGTCATTTAACTAATTTTCTAATTTCTCTTACGAGTTTTCCTTAACAAATTAAATTAATCATTTTCATTGTTTATTCTCATTCTCATTTTCATTCTCATTTTCATTTATTTAATAATCCAACCATTTATTTTACCAACGATGATAATAATAATAACCATTGGGCCACATCATTATTTTCATTATCATTAAATGGCATTCAGTCCATTAGAAATAATTTTTCTGTCCTTTAATCATTTTTGTCTCATCGATTTTCTTACGCACTGTAGACATTTGACCTCTGCGGCTTTAATACCCTATATTTGTTATGATTCGAATTAATTTCTGTTTAATTTATTGTTGTTATTGGGAAAGAGATTAATTCCATAAAATTAAAGGCAGTCAGCAGTTGCTAATCTGTTACAGAATTGTCACGATTTTTTTGCTTTTCGGGAGTAATATTTAGATTGGATGGATATCATCCTCAACAGTATATATAAACAGTGAATATCAGTTCAGTGTTGCATTGAATATAAGCGTAATAAACTTGGTAAACTATTTTGTGGCATATTGAGATATTGCTGCTCGTATTCATGTTTGATCCTTAGGCTACAAACAGTCTCAAAACTCTACCGAGCATAGTCCAATTGCTCTAATACACCGCAAAATGTAGTTTGCTGGGCCATGTCATGAAGGAAACGTTAAAATTGTTTCAAAACTGCATTAGCAAGCGTGGCAAATACGTCCTAGTGGTAGATGCTTTAATCGGTTCCAGGAAACTTAAATAAATTTTTCAAAGTAATCGAAATGAAAAGAAATATGTACATACATGCATACATACATAAGTGATCATTAGAAGCCTTTAGTTAGGATTAAGACCTAGTTTTTCACACCTCATATATAGTGTGTGTTAATTTTATACATGACTAGCGGGACCTACAGTTTAAAGTTGACTCTGAACGACAGATTTTTGAGAAACTTTTCATGACAATTTTATTTCATTCGCAGAAATCTGCTGAGAAGTCGCCGAACAAATATTTGTTCTGTCTGATCTAGGCTTTGAAGCAAGGCCTCGCGTCTAATAGGCCAACACTCTACCTACTAGACAACAATATTAATCGGGCCCTGGAAATTTAGGAAAATTATGTAAAGCAATGAAATGAAAAGACATTACTTGTGGGTTTTTTTTGCAACTCTTAATCGTGTCTTAAGTTTAGTTTTGGCTACAGGCCACTAATGGATGTAGTATGACGTCTCCGTAGCTTATGGATCAGAGATCAGCAATGAATCGCTTTTTCGCAACAGTATTGAAATCCAACTTCTCTGATTCATTCGTACTCAGTACAACATTGATTTATAAGTACAAGTTGCAATGAGTATGAGTACAAAGTTGACATCAAACTCATACCACATTCGAAATATGTTTGATTCATACGCCTACTCATTCAGATTCATAACTTTAGGAAAATAATTAGAATACTTATAAATGATGCGAGTGATTCGAATCATTTATCAAAATTTACAGTCGTAGTTGTTGTTGCATTTACAACAAAAGAAACAAGACACATAAACAAAAAAGACAAAGACAGCAAGGAGAGCAAACACACAACCTTCATGTGAGTATTGTAGTGTTCGTACGTGAATCATACTTGTTTTGTAATTCGCGTATACGATGAGTCGTGGAGAGTCGAAATCAATAACATCATGCGTGTTGTTAAGTACGAGTACCATGAGTATTTCAAACTTTGAATATGAGTAGTATGAGTATGACATTAAAATAAGTATGAATGCGTATAAGTGTCAGAAATTATAAGTATGATTCGAATCTACTCAGCGTTTTGAATCCTTATTACTGACCTCTGTTATGGATAAATGCCATACACTGGAGTACCCATGCCAAGAGAAATAATGGAACGCACAATGCGAAATACTTGGTCTGTGTTCTGCTGGATCTCGTCAACACACTATACAGCAAATGTGACCTTCGCCTGACTTCAAAATACATGCCACAATCATCGTATGTGATGCAGTGACCTCCAAGTGATTCTGCCAGGGGTGGGATGGCTATCTATTTACAAAGAGTTCCCCATTTTTCGATTTCAAACATACATACATACATACATACATAATTGGTCATTGCAACAATTTAGTTAGGATTACAACCAAGCTTCTCACACCCCATATGTTGTGCGTGTGTTAATTTCATACATGAGTGGCGGGACCTACAGTTTAAAGTCGATTCCGAGCGACAGATTTATTTTTGAGAAACTTTTCATTGCAAATTTTTTTTTACTCTCAGAATTTTTGCCAGAAATCTGCTACCTACGAGCCTACGGTGACTTCAATTTGATTTCAAAAGTAAGGTTAAGTCAAATAAAACACAATAATGACACAGTGTAGGGCATTATCTAGTCGACATCTGTTGTCTCCATAGCCTATGTTGTATTAACCTTTGCTTGTTGCCTGCCACTGGTGTCAGTGTGATGCTTTCTGTCATTCTAATGTTTTTCTTTTTGTTGCGATTGTTGTTGCGTTTTTGCTTATAATTGTTATAATTTTTTTTGTTTGTTGATGTTATTGCTCACTTTTTCATCATTTGTATAAGTGTATATATGTATGTATGCATGTATGCGTTCTGTGTGTGTATGTATTTTTTTCCTTTTCGCTGAATGATTTGTTTTGTTTTGTAATTAATCTCCAGCACTCATACGATTTGTCGTCTCATAAACCAGTTTAGTTTCAATGTTTATGTTGTTGTTGTTATTATTTTCAATTCCACTTTCATTTCTCTACTCCCCATCCGGTACAATCAACAGCAAAATTTTTATGCTGCTGCCATAATTACAGACGCAAATAATAATAACAACAGCAGCAGTCGTAGCGGCATAGCGGCAACATTAACAATAACAAAAACAACAACAATGCCAACGAATGGAAAATCATTTCATCGTATTTTATTCATAAATTTTTTGCTGTATGTCCGTGTCTGTGTGTGTGTGTGTTGCAATTAAGCAGAATTTGTTTTTTGTCTTTTCGGTCGTCACTATCACGATTTATGAATTCAAAATGTTGGCTCTCAGTGCACTGTGTATTACTATTTACTACTCCCCTTCACTGTGTTTAAACTTAACTTGGATTATTTTGTCTGTGATTGCCTGTGTTGTCTATTACTATGCGGCGTGCTTTTTGAGGAATTGTACAATTGTTATGGCCTTGAATGGAGAGAGAGAGGGAAAGAGAAAATGTATTTAAAACTTGATTATTAAATAACTTGTGCCCCTTTCTTGAGTTATAACGGGTGATTTTTTTAGCTGTTATCTTTTTGGCAACACTGGTTTAAACAGCTCACGCACGTTTTGTGTTTGGTTTCACTGTCAATGTGTCATCTACAGTTTGGTCAATAATTTAACCATGAATCGTCTTACATACGAACAACGCTTGCAAATCATTGAATTTTATTATCAAAATGCGTGTGCTCTGTTAAGAAAGTTCATCGCGCGCTTCTTCCATTTTATGGTCAGTTTAATCGACCCACTGAAGCGGCTATTCGGGCTATTGTGACTAAATTTCGCACCAAATTTACATTGTTGGACATTAAACCACCAACACGAATACGTAGAGTGCGAACTGAAGAAAATATCGCAGCTGTATCGGCCAGTGTTAATGATGACCATCAATTATCGATTCGTCGCCGTTCGCAGCAATTGGGCATCTGTTATTCAACAACGTGGAACATTATGCGGAAGGATTTAGGTGTGAAGCCTTTTAAAATACAGCTGGTGCAAGAATTGAAGCCGAACGACCTACCGCAACGCAGAATTTTTGATGAATGGGCTCTTGGAAAGTTGGCTGAAAATCCACTTCTTTATCGGAAAATTGTGTTCAGCGACGACGCCCATTTTTGGCTCAATGGATACGTAAATAAGCAGAATTGTCAATTTTGAAGTAAAGATCAGCCAGAAGCATTGCAAAAGCTACCAATGCATGCAGAAAAAGTCACAGTTTGGTTCGGTTTATGGGCTGGTGGCATCATTGGACCGTACTTATTCAAAGAATCGTAACGTAACTGTGGATGGTGAACGCTACCGTGAGATGATATCCAACTTTTTTTTGCCCAAAATGCAAGAGCTTGACTTGCATGACATGTGGTTTCAACAAGACGGTGCCACATGCCACACAGCACTCGTAACAATGGACTTATTGAGAGGCGAGTTCGGTGAACATTTTATTTCACGTTCGGGACCGGTCAATTGGCCGCCCACATCGTGCGATTTAACGCCTTTAGACTATTTTTTGTGGGCATATGTTAAATCTCATGTCATACAGAGAAGCCCGCTTCAATTGACGCATTGGATGACAACATTGAAGCATTTATTCGTGAGATACCGGCCGAAATGTTGGAAAGAGTATGCCAAAATTAGACTAAGCGGATGGACCATTTGAATTGCAGTCGCGGTCAACATTTGCATGAAATAATCTTCAAACATTAAATTATATGGACCGTACTATAGATTCAAATAAAAATTTCATGCATTTTTCTGAATTTTATGTGTTTTTCTGAAAATTTTTTCTATAGCTCTTAGAAAATCACCCTTTATTAGCTTAGGCTATTGAGAGATTTGAGGATGTTATCATGCCAATGGTAAGATGGCGTCGTAGTCTAGTAGGTAGTGTGTTGGCTTATTAGACGTGAGGCCACGTTCCAAACCTCAGCTCGGACGTCTCCTAGAAAACGAAAATATGAAAAAATATTTCTTCGACGACTATGAATTGCCATGAAAAGTTTCTCAAAAATTTTGTCGTTCGGAATCGACATTAAACTGTAGATACCACCACTCTTATATAAAAATTAACACACACAACATAAGTGGTGTGAGAAGCTAGATCGTAATCCTGACTCAAAGGTTGTAATCACCAATTATGTATGTATGTATTATAAATAAGTTGTACCGCTTTCTTGGCCTATATTAGCCTAGACTATTACGAGATTTAAGCATATTATCATGCCAAGGGTAAGATGTTTCTTGTTCTCAAAGCACACATCACTCTAATTTTAATTGAAATTTTTGGGTTCCTTGGTAGTCTAGAGAGCAGTGAGCAACACTATTAGTGTGGGAGTCGTGGGTTCGATTCCTACCAGAGACACCGAGCGTATGGTCGAAGTCACTCAGTTATTATTAGTTGCCTAAGATTTACATACGAACGAAAGACATGGCGAAGGATGGAAGTAGTTTTCATTATCAACCAAAAATTTACAAGAAATAGTAAAGGCCGTGGGTCCGATTAGCCTTACTTCCTTTCAACCTTTAAAAGGATCTTGGGTTTACACAGCAGAAGTTAAAGATCCGATGAACTTGTAAAAATTATTAAAATTTACTACAAAAGTAGACACAATCCAATACAATGTTGGGCATGCATTTGGCAAGAATATAAAAGAAAATTTTAAGACAGTGAAAGCGTTGCAGATATGGTTAGATCTGTGCGTTTAAAAGCAGTGCTGTCAATATCCTGTTTGTTATTGACTGTCTAACGGGTAATTCGAATTTTGTCGACTTCAATTAGACGTCGCTGTAGTCTAGTACGTAGTGCGTTGGTTTTTTAGACAAGAGCCCATGGTTTAAATCTCAGCTCAGATGTGAATCTTAAACACAACGAAATACTAAAAAAGTATTTCTATCGAAGCCGTAGTCTGGTAGATAGTGTGTTGGCCTATTAGACGTAAAGCCTCGGTTCTGCACCAAAATGAAATATGAAAAAATATTTCTTTAGCAACCTTCTCTCAGCAGACTTCTGGCAAAAACTCTGAGAGCAAATAAAAATAGACATGAAAAGCTTCTTAAAAATCTGTCGTTCGGAATCAACATTAAACAGTAGGCCTCGCTATTTACTGATAACCTTAACACCTACTACATGAGTGATGTGAGAAGCTTGGACGTAACCCTGACTGAAGGGTTGTAATGATCAATTAAGTACGAAAAGTAAGTGTTGATTTCGCTTCGGAGTATAGGCTGGACATAAACGATATAAAATGAAAATCTTATTTATTGCCTCGCCAAAGCTTGTTGTTATTAGGCGTAACATAAACACCTTATTTGGTGGGAATACACTCATATACTCTTTTAATTACACGGTGGTGAACCACCAGGAGAAAATGTTCCATGTCAAGTTGTAATCGAGTATAGAGAACTGCATGTATGAAGAGCGGCACTCCACTTCCTCCACTTCCCATTCTCCCCTTTCCTACATCCTCTCCTTTTTATCCCTCTATTATCCTTCCCTATGTAAGGACGTGTTACAATGGGTCAATTCGACCTCCGGGTACTGTACTTATCTTTATTGACAAGTACACGGCCTCTAACCTAACCTAAGAGCGGCACTGGGTGCATGCTTTGGATGTGTTTTTTCAACTGCTGTCTCCAGACTTGCATGTTCATTTCACTCTCTTGCCCAATTTGTGACATATGCTTGAGGAAAAAAGGCCTACAGCACAAGAGGCTCTAAGGTGACAGCATAATTTAAATAAATTCAGAGATGATTTACCAGTAATTACTGATTATAAAAAGAGTTTAAGTTTACGGTCAGGATTATGGACTTATGTTGTGTGTGTTAATTTTATAAATGAAAGGCGGGACCTACAGTTTAAAGTCGACTCCGAACGATAGATTTTTGAAAAACATTTCTTGGCAATTTCATTTACTCTCAGAGTTTTTGCCAGAAGTCTACTGAGTGGTAGTCGCCGAAATATTTTTTTTTCATATTTTCGTTTGAATGTCAGATCTGGGGTTTAAACCGTGGCCTTACATCTAATAAGCCAACATACTACCCACTAGACTACGGCGACTTCAAGTGGAAATTATACGACAATAATAATGACGGCTTTAAAATGATTGGGACTCCTTCATCTTCCATACCATCAAAATCCCACGATACTTACTTACTTAATTGGCCATTAACAACCCAGTTTACGGATTTCGGCCTGCCGCAACACATCCTTCCAGGCGCCTCTGCTTCTTGCGCGAAAGTTGGTCACACCAATCGATGACAAGGCTTCCTCGATCTGATCCTTCCAACGCTAACAGGTCGTCCTCTTCGCCGACTTCCGCACAAATCTCCGCATCAAATACCCGTCTCGCTGGAGCATCCTCCGCGATTCGAACGACATGGCTGAGCCAGCGCAGCCGCTGAATGTTAATACGCTGCACAACGTCTATGTCGTTGAAGAGCTCGTACATCTCACTATTGTATCAGATGCGGTAATCGTCGCCAACTCGCACTAGACCGAAGATCTTACGTAGGACTTTTCCCTCGAACACTCTCAAGCCTGCTGCATTAGTGCTTAATAGGGTCCATGCTTCTGCGCCATAAAGAAGCACGGGGAGGATGAACGTCTTATAGAGTGTTAGTTTTGTCGTACGAGAGAGGTCTCTGCTACTCAATTGCCTATTGAGACCATAGTAGCACCTGCTGGCAATTGTGATCCTGCGCTTGATCTCCAGACTGACATCATTTCTGGTGGTAACGGCAGAGCCAAGATAGATAAATTCCTTGACCGTATCAAAAGTATAATTATCGCCTGTAATCTGAGAATCAATACGTCGCACGTCTCTGCTTGTCGATAACATATGCCTTGTTTTGTCCTCATTTACTGCCAGAACCCATCTTAGTAGACTCCCGTTCAATTGCACCAAAGGCAGCAGTAACATCTCGCTTCGTACGCCCTATGATGTCAATGTCGTCAGCGTAAGCAAGCAACTCGACACTTTTTTGAAAAATAGTGCCATTGCGATGCTCTCCCGCCTTTCGCAGAACACTCTCCATGACGAAGTTGAAGAGGTCGCATGATAAGGGGTTGCCTTGTCTGAAACCTCGCACGGTATCAAAAGGTTCGGAGAGGTCCGTCCATTCCTACCTTGGCAGAGCTGCAGGAATTCCTCAACGTCATTCTGCATAGCCTTATCAGCTTCGCAGGTATACCGAGCTCAGACATTGCGGCAAAAAACACGATCCCTTATGTGGCTATCGAAGGCTGCCTTATAGTTGACAAAAAGATGGTCTGTGTCGACTTGTTTTTCGTGGACCTTTTCCAGGGTTTGGCGTAGTGTGAAGATCTGGTCGATGGTGGACTTGCCAGGTCTGAAGCCGCACTGATAAGGTCCAATCAGAGTTTTGATGAGTGGCTTCAGTCGTTCACACAATAGGTCTGTAAGTATCTTATATGCTTATAGGCTTATACCCCTGTAGTTGGCGCATATAGTAGGGTCTCCCTTTTTCAGGACAGAACAGAGGACACTGAGGTTCCAATCGTTGGGCATACTTTCCTCAAGCCATATTTTGTAAAAAAGCTGGTGCATGCGACCTACCAAGTCATTACTTCCGGTCTTAAACAATTCAGCAGGGAGGCCATCAGGACCTTTTTATTTTTGTTTTTAAGACACATAATCGCGTCTTTGACCTCTTCATGGCTAGGTGGCGGAATCTCTACGCCGTCATCGTCGATCGGTTTCGGAACATCAGATCTAAAGGCGGCATTGTTGTCGTCATCGCCTTGTAGCAAAGTAGAGAAGTGTTTCCTCCACAACCTCAGCACGCCCTGCGAATCTGTTGCCAAGTTTCCGTTTTCATCTTTGCAGGAAGACGCTCCGGGCTTAATGCCTTCGGTTAGACGCTTAACCTTTTAATAAAATTTTCGAGCATCATTCCTATTAATCCCAGGATTAGAGTGAAAAACTCCTTTTGCTTCTTAACATATTACGAAGCCGTACAGCACATTGATAAATATTTGAGGTTACGGAGAGCATCCTTGCTTTACTCCAGCTTTAGTATGAAATGAAGAACTGAAAGTTCCTTTTCCTGATACATATTTTACTGCACAGCATACGTTCAATATTATCTTCACTTCACTTTTAATAAATTCTTTAATTTCACTCCAATTTTCCTTTGCTCCTCCGTGTTTTAAGCCCTTGGCATATAACTTTCTTTCAAGCTGTTTATTTAACCTGATCAAATTAAATTCCTGTCCATATTTACACGTTTAATTACTTTTTTCTTAAGCCATATTGCTGTTATAATGGCCCTGCATCCATGCTTTCCGTTTTTTTTTCGTTTCATTTCATTTCATTCCATCATTTTTCATTGCCTGTGCTCTATCCATCTAACCTTCATCATGATGTTGTATTCCTATATGCCATGGCTGTTGTGTGCTTTAGTTAGTGACACCTACTGAATTCACTTTCACTTTCACTTTCCCTTTCACTTTCACGTTTGAAAGACAATCTTTGTTTTTAAAATAATTTCATTATACAACAACAACAACAACAAGGAACAACGTTAGTGTGTCTGTCTATTTGTTCCTTCATCCATTACATGGCTAACATGGCCTGATGCATTGCAGTTGTCACTTGGAACAGTGCAGGCCATCATCAGGCTAGCAGGTGATACCTTTTGTCCTTGATTTCTTATTTTGAGAAAATTTAATTTTCTTTTTCTCATTCTCTCTCTCTCTCTCTTGCTCCCTCTCTTTATTGTTGTCATTATTATTTAAACTTAACGGTTTAATGGAGAAAAATTAAGAAACATTGTTGCTGTCACCTTAGACATGTTTAGCCATTATAGTGTTGTTATTCAATTTGTTGTTGTTGTTGTTTGAAGCTTTTAGTTGTTCATTAAATTTACATTAAATAAACAGACTTTGGAAGCGATCCTTTTATCCTTTTTCTCTCACATCTTCTACTCCTATTCCTACTCCTGCTCCTGCTTCCTCTCTTAACTGAATTCATATGCTGGTACTACTTTTATTTTGCTCTTCTTCTCCTTTTTTTCTTCCGTTTTTTCTTTATCGAGGCTTATCCTGTGTTTAATTTTTATAACGTTTAAGGGAATGTGTGTGTTTGTGAGTATGGGTGTCTGTGTGTGTATAGGTATTGAAGGAAGTAAGGATTTGTTTAGACAGTTTTGCCTGCTGGCAGCTGCTGCCTGGCTGGCTTGATTTTTCTTTTCTTATCTTTCCAATGTCATGTTGTATTTGTTGCCAGTTTCCTTAAACTGTCCATAATCTTTACAAATCAAGTGTCTGATTAAATGTTAACAATACACACACACATACATACACACACACCTTTACACGTACAGGTAGGTGTATCTGGCAAATGATAAATTAATGATGACTTGGAAGGTGGGTTGAGTTGAGTTGAACTGAGCTCAGCTGAACGGATGCATAGATTTAACGTCAGTATTTTAGTATCCTGTAAGGATATATTGTAGACATGGAAAGGGGAAAGAGGAAGAGAGAGTAAGAGCAAGTAAAAGTGATTACAAGCTTCGTTACAGAAAGGGAAACTGATGGTAAAAAAAAATATGTTGCAATTGTAAGCATGTAGCATGTATTGGCAAGCCTATCTGGGAATGTGGATATTCATTATAGAATTCATAATTATGATGGACAGAGATGTTAAGGAACTAATTCATTTGGTTGTCTTATAGAAACATACATAACATAATTGATCATTACAACCCCTTAAGACAGTATTACAATCTAGCTTCTCGCACCACTTATGTTCTGTAAGTTAATTTTATACATGAGTGGCGGTACCTACATTTGAAAGCGTACTCCGAATGCCAAATTTATTAAGAAAATTTTCATGGCAATTTTATTTCATTCGCAGAATTTTTGCTAGAAATCTGCTAAGAGCAAAACGCCGACGAAATATTTATCATATTTTCTTTTTGTTGGAAATGTCTGACCTGGGGTTTGAACCGTGGCCTCACGCCTAATAAGAAAACACACAACCTCCTAGACTACAGCAACTTCTTCTTAAAGAAAAAAACCTAGGCAAACTTACCTAAGGTGGCTGAAGACAACGCAAAGAGAGAGTACACACGTTTTAAGCAATTGCAACGAACAGTGTTTGTTGTCTTTACAGGACAATTAGTACTTGTGGCACAATAATTGTACATTTAGGTATCTCGAGCTCTTCCTTGAGCTCTGAAACGTTTGAGGCTCTTATGGGACTTTCTATGTAATTTGATTTTTCATGGTGGTAACATGACGTTAGCGTTATCACAGCACTTTTCGAGAGGTTAGGTGAGGTTATGTTAGGTTAAGTAAGGTTAGGTGAGGTTATGTTACGCTATGTCAGGTTATGTTAGATAAGTTAGGTTAGGTTAGGTTCGGGTAGGTTTAACTAGAAGCTGAATCAATGAGCACAGCTTATTTGAGTACTAAAAGGTCACCGATATTATCATAAAAACCATTTAGTAAGGATTAGAACCTAGCTTCTCCTACCATCCATATTGCTTGTGTTAATTTTATACATGAGTGGCGAGACCTACATTTGAAAGGCTATCCGAACGCCAAATTTTTTGAGAAACTTTTCATGGCAATTTTATTTCATTCGCAGAGTTTTTGCCAGAAATCTGATGAGAGATAGTCTTCAAAGAAATATTTTTTCATATTTTCGTTTTGTTGGAAATGTCTGACCTGGGGTTTGAACCGTGGCCTCACGCCTAATAAGAAAACACACAACCTACTAGACTACAGCAACTACTTCTTAAACAAAACCTAGGCAAGCTTAGCTATGGTGGCTGAATACTACACAAAGAGCGGGTATACACGTTTTGGGCAAATTGCAGCGAACAGCCTGTGTTATCTTTACAGAACAATTAGTACTTGTGGTGCAATAACAGTACTTTTAGGTGTCTAGTCACTTCCGACGATGATCGAAAGCTCTTTCGCGATCTCTAAAACGTTTGGGGCTCTTATGGGACTTTCTTATCGAATATGGTTGGATTCCCACGGCCTAGACCTGGCCATGCATAAAACGGAATTGCTGCTAATCACTGGTCGTCATATCCCCTTGCATGTGGACATGAGTATTGGAAACAAGGTAATTAGCACCAAGAGCTGGGCATAAGGCTGGATCCCAGATTAACATTTTCGTATCAAATTCAGTACGCGGCTAACAAGGCCCAGAAGATCGTTGGACTGCTCAGTAGATTAATGGCGAATATTGGAGGACCGCTACCGGCGAGACGGAGACTCCTGATGGAGGTAGGAAACATCATTATGCCTTATGGGAGCGAAATTTGGGCTGAAACACTAGATGTTCAAAAACAGGCAAACTCACTTGCATCGATACATAGAACGGCTGCATTGCGTATTGCGTCGGCATATCGTACAGTGTCCGCTCCAGCCGTACTGGTGATAGCAGGTATAATCCCTGTGGATCTGCTGGCAGCGGAGCGGATGGAGATTTATAAGGCGAAATCGGCTGGAAATCACATAACCGGTTACTTGTGGGAAAACACCATTTCAAAATGGCAACAACGATGGAACGAGGAAGATAGAGGAAGATGGACGGCGAGACTTATTCCGGGCATAAGGCCATGGATTGGTCGGAAATTTGGAGAGGTAAATTACTACGTTACACAGATGCTATCGGGCTACGGATATTTTAGAAAATATCTGCACAGAATGGGCAAGACCGCCTCCCCTTACTGTCTCTACGAGGAAGGGGAGGTAATTGATGACGCGGAGCACACTGTTTTCAAGTGTGCACGCTGACAGAGCAATCGCTCTCTACTGACGTCAGTAGTTGGAACGATCACAGCCGCTAACATTGTCGGGGTCATGATTGCGAGTAGTGGAAATTGAACCTCGGTGGTATATTACGTAGAGCGCATTCTGAGACGGAAAAAAAAGATCTTGAGGCTGCAGAACAAGTAAGCATGTTGGCATAGGTGATACTGTTACACGTGCCGGGCGAAACCGAAACGATGATTTAGATTAAAGGAATAGTGGAGACGCTTAGATGTCTCCTCAACTTTCGATATGCAATACGGACGCGGATATGAACATGGAGAGGCTAAAGGGCCAAAAGGACTCCACTCCGAAGTAATACCACCGTACTTCCGGAGTGGGCACAAACAAGTCCACAAGAGACGAGCGGGGGATTTAGTGGGTGAGGACCCCACACACGGAGGATGTGACGACTTCCTCTATGGTGCGGTTAGGTACATTTACCCCTCCTCAGAAAAAAATGGCACTTTCTATGTAATTTGATTTTCCATTAGTGTTATCACAGCTCTTTCAGTAGGTTTGGGTTAGGTTAGGTTTGGTTAGGTTAAGTAAGGTTAGGTTAGGTGAAGTTATGTTAGGTTAGATTAAGAGTAACTAGCAGCTGGCTCAATGAGCACAGCTTATTTGGTTACTATAAGGTCCCGTTGTAATACCGATATTATCATAACAACCCCTTAACAAAGGATAACAACCTAGCTTCTTCCACCATCCATATTGCTTGTGTTAATTTTATACATGAGAGGATGAAACTTACAGTTGAAACGTTGACTTCGAATGACAGATTTTTAAGAAACTTTTCATTAAAATTTTATTTGCCTCCCAGAGTTTTTATTTGTCAGAAGACAGCTGAGGATAAGGCGCCGAGGAAATTTTTTTTCTTGGAACCATTTACTTGCATTTGAAACAGCACACTACCTGCTCGATTACGGCCACTTTAACAATATCTCAGAAGTTTCCGAAAAGTTCTGTCATACTACTGGCAGTATTTCAGTTTTGAAATGCTCTGAACTGAGATTGATAATCACAGTGAATACTGGCAAACGCACTTTATCAACTTCGAATCAGGCTCTCAAGTATTTCAAAGTTAGCAAATTGTGGATTATAGGTGGTTATAATTGGGCTTAGAATTTCAAAATCGTTTCAAGTTTCGAAGCAGAAATTCATGTCATTGGAATGCGAAATGAAACAATGACTTCACTTGCAAAAAACCGCATTTTTTCAATTCCTTCGCATTAAGGTTGTAGGCCCAGGCTTTTATTGGCTTTATTTAATTGAAAATGTTTGGCTGAGAAGTCGCCGTAGTCTAGTAGGTAGTGTGTTGGCTTATTAGACGTAAAGCCGGGGTTCAAACACCAGGCCACATATCAAAACAAAATACAAAGAGCAGATTTCTGGCAAAAACTCTGAGAGTAAATAAAATTGCCATGAAAAGTTTCTCAAAAATCTGTCGTCTGGAGTCGACTTTAAACTGTAGGTCCCGTCACTCATATATAAACTTAACATAAGTGCTGTTAGAAACTAGGTAGTAATCCTGACTGAAGGGTTGTAATGACCAATTATGTATGTAAATTTGGCTGAATTATCGCTTCTAAAAGAATAAATACTGTGTCTGTGAATTTTTAAAATTGTTCTCAATTCATGATTACATTCCTTTAAGCAACTGTTAATTTAATTATTTGCCCAGAAAAAAGATCTCACTTCTCTAATGATTTTTTTATGGGAATTATTTTCAGTTTTTATCGCCTTTAACGATAAATATTTGAACACAGTTTTCAGCGTCTTTATATAATTAATCTCACATTAAAACGTTTAAAGAATAACAACAAAAAAGAAGAAGAAACAAAATAAAGTGAATAAAATGCTGCTAACTACAGCAGCGTTTAAATAAATACTCGTTAATTATCACAAAAGAGAGAAAAAAGGCTGCAATTTTGCTATTGGCACTGGCTGTGTCATCAAATCGAATCAAATATTTACTCACACATATGTATCCTTAGAAGCCTCCTCTTGTCATTGTATTCGTTGTATCTGCAACATTAAATTGCCTACCTATGTACCTGGCATGGCTAATTAAGGTACTCAGCTCCAAAAGTGTTTCGTCCTAAATGGTTCGTAATTAAAATTAATGTTTAAATAATTTCCCTCTCATCATTACACTCTCTCATCATTGTCGAATCTATTATTCATTCCCGATGTTATTATCCATTCTCCTTGTCATTATTATTGTATTCTTGCTCTTGTTGTTCTTGGTGTTATTGTCGCAGTTAGTTAAGATGGTGCAGAGTAATAAAATCAAAAGTAAACGATGATAGTAGCGTTTAATGTGGAATGTGGAATTGTACTGTTTGATTGACTACCCAAAAAGGGACTAGGAAAGCTAATGGAATTACAGCAACACACTTTAGAGAACGTAATGTTGCAAGATTACCTACTAGCTAGGTTAATAGTTAGGTTAGGTTTCCTAGCGTTAGTACCCATAAACACGCGGGTGTCTTACCATCAAGCAATTATCCGGCGTTACAGGGAGAAATAGCCACCTTTCATGGACATCGATATGACGTTCGAAAGTGACTTCATGCCAGCCCATCTGTCCTAGTCAAAACAACGTGGCATTTTGAACCCAAAAATTGTATCAAACAGATGCTGCATCCACAGACAGATCGACTAATTTTTGATTTGCCCCCGTTGGTATGATCACATTGCTTATACTCAGTTGTTGAAGCTATGAAAAGCAAATGGGTTAGGTTAGGTAAGGTAGTGGATCCCCTTTAAAAAAGTTAGGCCAGTATTTAGACTCGTTGTGATACCACAATTAATTCCACACGGGTTAAACATTCCCTAGGGAAAAGCCATCCCGAGGTCAAAATAAATTCTGCTAATGCAGCACGCATTATATTCTAGAGCTCAGTGAAAGATGTTGGAAAGCGAAAGATCAGAAACCTACGTCTCTTTATGAAAATAATAGAGCACTGTCACATGAGGTGAAAGAATGTCTCCTTCTCCTCTTCTGGTCCACAACTCCTGCAGAAGTTTATAAGCGGAATGCTGAGTGTTTTTGGCATGCCTACCAAAAGGCCCATGGCCCGTAAGAGTCGCAATTGTGCAATGAATGTCCATGCGATTTAAGGTCAGAAGTGAGTCTATACTCTTCTTATCCATACGTGTCCAGCAGAGTCTAGCAATACTGCCAACAAGATTGAGTTTCCCTATAGAAAGAGTGGACGATATCCAACTTAACTGAAGTAATTGGAATACCTAAGCTCTTTAACATGTGTCAGTTATTGCGAAATCTACAACGGCAATGCAATTTCCAAGCCTATCCCGGAACCCTTTAAATGATTCGAAATTTTCAATGAAAAATTCTCAGCTTTTTTGGCTAATGACCATCGTTAAGGACTTAAACCGTAGCCTGGCTGTCCGAGTAAGTCCAAAGATTTTCTCTAAGAAATTCTCAACATACATGACTAATGACGGACGTTTAAACTATGTTCGTCAAGGACTTAATCACAGCCTGGCTGTCCGAATAAATCAAGGTTAGGTTAGGTTAGGTTAGCGTGGTAGCTTTAATTTACCAAAAAGCTTACTTGAGCACGCATAGCGGCCCGTTGTGATGCCACAGGTGAACGCAGCCTCTGCACTGACCAAGTTCCTCCGATCCAAGGAGGGGGAAGTTGGTCAGCGCAAGGGCTGCACATTTTCCAAAAAGCACGACTACTCCACGCTGGAAAACCAGCCAGAATGTTTGATGAACGAGGCTATGTCCTTGATATCAATGGACGATAGCTCCATCAAGCTGACAAGGGTCGGAGAGCCAAATAATCTATATCTGCAACCCGCAAGGGATGGGCATTGGCCGAGGAAGTGGATGACAGACTCCTCCTCTTCGACGGATCTGCATCCACGGCAGAAGTCGTTAAATGGGAGTCGCATTCTTTCCGCGTGTCTACCCATAACACAGTGGCCTGTAAGCATGGCCACTGTGATCGAGATGATATTACGGCCAAGTCCAAGTAGCTGGTTGGTACGCCTCCTATCAATTGTGGGCCAAGTGAACCTAGTGATGGAGCAGGACTCCTCATTGACCCAGGACCGGTTGGCATCCCGGAAGAATTTCCGCACAATAGCCAGTTTGAACGAGGTAAGTGGCATTCCCACGTTGATTGAGGAAGATTCCGGAAATAGTGCGCCAGCTCTGGCCAGCTCGTCGGCCCTGCAGTTTCCCGGAATATCGCAGTGACCGGGAACCCAGACAAGTGTGACGCCGAGGCGCCCAGAAAGGAGATTGAGGCAGCGGCGACATTCTCTGACGATCCTGGTATTATCCGCAACGTTCGACAGAGACTTTATCGCAGCCTGGCTATCGGAGTATATCGAGATACGGGTGAAATGGAAAGGAACACCATAGGCGAGGACCCACTGTGCGGCCCGGCAGATGGCTATTACCTCCGCCTGGAACACGCTGCAGTAGTCCGGCAGCCAGAGTGAGATGTTCAGGTCCAATTTCCCAGAGTATACTCCACTGCCCACCCCGTTATCGAGTCTGGAGCCGTCGGTGTAGACATCCAGGAGTTCAATAAATCAAGGGATTTTCAGGGATTTTCCTGCCGCTAATCAAACATTGTGCCGCTTTCAAATTTGCCATGCGCTCTGCTAGCAAAGAACTGCAGTGGTCAGGAAGCCTATATGAATGTTTGATATCGGAACCCCTGATAATTATACCTCAGCCCACCTTGGCACTTATCTTTAAGCCATCAGTGTAAACCTTGGTGGATTAGCAAAATAGGAATTGTTTTCAGTGATTAGATCTTTAAAATGTTTTATGTTTTCACACACTAACTTCATTTCTTTTCTGGTTTTCAGTTAACATTTACACGGCCCCAAATGATACACTGAAGGATTTCTAAACTATTTTTCATTTTATTTTCAAACAATTTTTTTTTATAAAGATTAACAAGAAATAAAAATAAATCACTTCAAACAGTTTATATTCTCCACAATAACTCCACACGCTTTGGCTGATTTCGATTCCTCCGCTTTTGTCTTCGCAAATGGTGCATAGACATCAGGATCCAAAGGAAAAAGATGCCTTAAGTCTGCTACTTTAGAGAGATTTTCCTCGAAACTCTTATACTCGGCAGTTTCCTTCAGTTTATGACGTCGATTGCGCACCAGTGGTGCATAAACATGAGAAAAAGAGGGCTTGGCCTTTCGAACACCCCAAGGTTTGTTCATGGCTGGATTCTTCAACGATCCATAATTTGTGACGGGCATTTGAAATTGAAAATTAAACGGCAAGATTTGCGTATTAGCTGCAGCCGTTGGTTGCCATGTCTTCCACACGTCGTTTGCATTTAAAGTTTTCGTGGAGTTATAGCCGTTATACGTTAAAGGTTTCGCGATGTCGTTGGTAAATAAACACCCTGTTCCTTGGGTTTTATTGTTGGCTGGTGGTGTTGAGACCGAAGGCATTATAACATCCAGTTTTCTATCTGTTTTCGAATGTTTAACCGTGTCCGTATTTTCCGTAGGATTTGTTTCCACTAACGTTTGCTCTTCTTCTTTAAATTCTTTTTCTTTTTCTTTTGGTTTTTGTTGTTGATGATCTTCCATTTCGTGAAATATAAACGAATAGATGCCATCGCGTCTTTCTAGCTCCAGCAGTAGCAATTCATCATCATTTTCTAATTCGTTCATTGCACTGAATTTAATTGGGGTTTTCGAGGTTTTTTTCGATGTTTTTTTTTGTTTTTTTTTTTTATGCAAAAATATTAAAACTTCACTTCACTTAATTGTTCGAAGAATTCCAAGCGACTGTAATCGATTTTTTATGCGTTTTGCGTATCAAGCCATTCAGAATGTTTGAAAAGTTTCCGCCGCTTTGATTTTGTGCGTTTTTTTTTTGCTGTAGGATCGCCACCGTTTGTGTTTATTTTCCTAAGAATAAGATATTCATGTCGCGTTTAATCTAAACATTGTCGTTTTTGTTTTTGTTGTTTCTTTTATCATGTTAAACAAGTTACAGTAGTGGTAAATAATGTAGCACTCTGTTAAAGGAAGTAAAAAATTCACGTAAGAAAGATAGGGTCTGGTAAGATAGTTTCTAAACTAGTTGTTTTAACATACAGATAGCGGCGTTACTTTGGTGAAAACGGCTTTAATAGCTAAGGCACCAGCTTGTTTTACAGTTTATTAGAGACATTAGACTACATAATGGGTGATTTTTTAAGAGCTATAGGAAAATTTAAAAAAAAACACATAAAGTTCAGAAAAATGTCCATATAATTTAATGTTTTTCATGCAAATGTTGACCGCGACTGCGCCTCAAATGGCCCATCTGCTTAGTCCACTTTTGGCATACTTTTTCCAACATTTCGGCCGGTATCTCACGAATCAATGCTTCAATGTTGTCTTCCAATGCGTCAATTGAAGCGGGCTTGTCTGTATAGACATGAGCTTTAACATAGCCCCACCAAAAATAGTCTAAAGGCGTTAAATCGCACGATGTAGGCGGCCCGTTGACCGGTCCCGAACGTGAAATAAAATGTTCACCGAACTCGCCTCTCAATAAGTCCATTGTTACGCGTGCTGTATGGCATGTGGCACCGCCTTGTTGAAACCACACGTCATGCAAGTCAAGCTCTTGCATTTTGGGCAAAAAAAAAGTTGGTTATCATCTCACGTTAGCGCTCACCATACACAGTTACGTTACGATACGCAGCATCTTTGAAGAAGTACGGTCCAATGATGCCGCCAGCCCATAAACCGCACCAAACTGTCTGACTTTTTCTGGATGCATTGGTAGCTTTTGCAATGCTTCTGGCTGATCTTCACTCCAAAATCGACAATTCTGTTTATTTACGTATCCATTGAGCCAAAAATGAGCTTCGTCGCTGAACACAATTTTTCGATAAAGAAGTGGATTTTAGGCCGACTTTCCAAGAGTCCATTCACCAAAAATTCTGCGTTGCGGTAGATCGTTCGGCTTCAATTCTTGCACCAGCTGTATTTTGAAAGGCTTCGCACCTAAATCCTTCCGTAAAATTTTCCACGTTGTTGAGTAACAGAGGCCCAATTGCTGCGAACGGCGACGAATCGATAATTGATGGTCATCATTAACACTGGCCGATACAGCTGCGATATTTTCTTTCAGTTCGCACTCTACGTAAGCGTGCTGGTGGTTTAATGTCCAACAATGTAAATTTTTGGTGCGAAATTTAGTCACAATAGCCCGAATAGCCGCTTCAGTGGGTCGATTAAACTGACCATAAAATGGAAGAAGCGCTCGATGAACTTTCTTAACCGAACACGCATTTTGATAATAAAATTCAATGATTTGCAAGCGTTGTTCGTTTGTAAGACGATTCATGGTTAAATTGTGGACCAAACTGAAGATGTTTGACAGTGAAACAAAACACGAAACGTGCGTGAGCTGTTTAAACCAGTGTTGCCAAAAAGATAATTGCTAAAAAAATCACCCGTTATAAGCCTTTTCAGCCTATGCCAACGCTTAAATAAAATTGGTTTCTCTAACACGAATATCTGTAATTTTGTTGTTGTTTGGGAGTGCTGCTGAGCGCACAGAACGCATTCTCTGGGCAGAGAATGTCCCGGGAAATATTTTTTTATTTCTAAATTAGAAAACATGTTTAAATGATTAAAGGTCTGCCAATAATAAAAAGGTGCAATCTGTGTTGAATAGTTAGTTCAAAAATTGTCGGAGTTCTTACTACAAACTGGGTAATGAAACCATTGAATAACGCTGTATATTTGTAGCGAACAAAGAGAAGGCTAAGTTGAGTTATAAGGAAAATTTTATTCACATTTTTTATGATTTCCTTGTTAGGTTGGTTAATTTTTGAAGTGTTTTTTGAACCTACTTGAATATCAGTGAGATAATAGACGTTATAGTCCACATTTCCGACGGCAATAAGACAAATGCATTCAAATCCTGGCCTAATTTGGATTGTAGACATGCTGCTATTCTAGGAAGATCATATGATTTCTTATAACTTTCTAAATAGAATTTTGGATTTTAGAATTCCAACTGTCTTGGTCTGAAGATCCTGAGGTTACCTTTGGCAACCTCAAACATTAGTGCCAAGGTGGGCTGTAGTATATTTATTAAGGGTTCTGATATCAAACATTCTTTAGGCTGCCTGGCCACTGCAATGTTTTTCAAGCACAAGTCATGGCAATTTTGAAAGTGACGCAATATTTTGTTAAGCGGCTGGATTTTCGCTGAAAATCTCTTGATATAATCGGGCAACCAGGTTCCGATTAAGTCCCTAACGAACGTAGTTTGGACGTCCATCCTTCTCCTTCATGATTTCTCAAGGAAATTTCTTATCACTTAAAGGTAACTCTCAAATGGCTTCCGGGACATAGGGATATCGTTGAAAATTGCATTGTTGATGAACTACCTAGGGCCGGTACAGAGTTCGCAATTTCTGACATGTTAAAGGGCATAGGTATTCCAATTGCTTCAGTTTAGTTGAATATTATCCACTCTTTCCATAGGGAAGCACAATCTCGTTGGTAGTAAGAGGATACGTGCAATACTGCTAGACTTTGCTGGACACGTACGGCTAAGAAGAATACTGATTCTCTTCTGTTTTTAAATGGCATGGCCATGCATTGCACAATTGCGATTCTTACGAGCCATTGTTCTTTTGATAGGCATGCCGAAAGACTCGGAATTTCGGCTAATAACTTCTGCAGGAGCTAAGGGTCTAGGGAGCGAAAATAAACTGTCTTTAACCTCATGTGCCAGTGCCCTGATTTTATCATAAAGAGACGGTGGCTTTTGATCCTTCGTTTGCTGACATCTTTTAACAGAACTCTTGAATATAATGAGTTTTGCAATAGGAAGACTTATTTTGTACTCAGGATGGTTTGCTCGAAGCAATGTTTGATTTATGGATAGACTTGATTGTGTTAACACAATGGGCCTAAGTAGGACCTCTTCCTTACCTCAACTAACCACATTTTCGATAGTATTGAGTGATGGGACCTACAGTTTAAAGTCGACTCCGAACGATAGATTTTTGAGAAATTTTTCATGGCAATTTTATTTCATTCACAGAGTTTTTGATAGAAATCTGGTGAGAGGAAGTCATGGGATTTGAAACCGGGTCTTACGCCTAATAAGCCAATACACTATACCTACTAGACTACGATGACTTCTTCTTCCCAGATTAAAGCTGGACTCAGGGAATTCCATTACGAATTTCCCTTTGCCACACATTGTAAAATTTTTTTAAATTCAAACTACAGAATACATTTCACTTACACTCTAATATTTTGGAAGAAGAGAAGCACCGTCAGCTCCGTATGTTTGTTATCTTGTGAAAAAAGTGAAAGAAACTGGCATCTCCTCATCAATAAACCAAAGCGTGAAAAGCCAAAAACAGTGCGTACACCCGAGAATATTGCTGCTGTGGCAGAAAGTGTGCGTGAAACGCCATCAACATCAATTCACCGTCGTTCTCAACAATTGAACATTTCGGAGACATCATTGAGACGAATCTTGCATAAAGACCTTGGTATGACGCCATACAAAGTCCAATTAGTTCAGGAGTTGAAGCCAATTGACCATCCAATGCGTTTTTGGCTTCGCTATGTGGGCCTGCGATCGACTTACAGAAGATGCGGATTTTGTGCAAAAAAAAATTCATCTTTTCAGATGAAGCTCATTTTGATCTTGGCGGGTATGCAAACAAGCAAAATTGTCGCATTTGGAGCACAGAAAACCTGCACGCATACATTGAAAAGTCGACGCACCCAAAACGAGTCACTGTTTGGTGTGGATTTTAGTCCAGAGGTATAATTGGGCCATTTTTCTTTGAAAATGAGCAAGGAGTGGCCGTTGCAGTAAATGGCGATCGTTGTCGGACCATGTTGAACGAATTTTTGTTCACAAAAATTGAAGAGGAGGATATTGGCAACATTTGGTTTCAACAGGACGGCGCTACGTGCCACACAGCCGAAGCTACACTCGATGTTTTGCGCCCTGTTTTTGAAGATCGCATTAAATGCCGCAGAGCTGATGTCGTTTGGCCGCGTCGGAGCTGCGATTTGACACCGTTGGACTATTATTTGTGGGGTGTCGTCAAAGATAAGTGTTACGCCGACAAGCCAGAGACAATTGACGCTTTAAAGGACAATATTCGTGAAGCCATTGGTGAAATACAGCTGCACACAATCGATAATGTGCTTAACAATTGGACCGATCGTGTAGGCTACTGTATGGCCAGCCGAGGCAGCCATTTGAATGAAATTATTTTCCATTATTAACCGGAGGGATTGTACTTTCAAATAAAAAAAGAAATTTGAGAAAATATTCGGTAGTTTTTTTTAAAGCATTTACAAAAAAAAAGTTATTTGGCGGACCCTTTACAACTCCAAGCAAATGGCTTGATTTTAGGATAACTCTCAGTACACTTGACAACTGTTGTGTGTTTCAGGTCGAGGTAATGTTCAGACTTCAGACTCCTAGGAAATCTATCCTTTCTAATCCATGAGTCAATCAGATGTCTTCTGGGAGTAGTCTTTACGACTAAATCGGATAGCATATGGCATGACTGCCACAATCGACTCTCGGGGCAGTTTGGTGTCAGTCTAACTAGAGTTCTCGGTCACAGAGATATACCGGGTAATTGTTAGCGTAGGTACACACCCACCGCAAACCAATCTAAGTGTAGTTATCGTAATAAAAGTAATGGCCGTAGTTTAGTAGGTAGTGCGTTGGCTTATTAGACGTAAGGCCGCGGTTCAAACCCCAGGTCAGACATCTCCAGCTAAACGTTTTTTAAACATTTTCAAAAAAAAAAGTTATTTGGCGGATCCTTTATTATTAATTATTTTTCGCTACTATATTTTTTCTCACAACTGTTTAAGCATGCATGGAGAATATGATTTATTATATGTATGTAAACTGAATGATGAGTATTATTTAATTTATCTTCTTCTTTAAATTAAAATAATAAATAAATAAATGAAATGAAATGAAATGAATTCAAATCAAATCAAATAAAATAAAATAATTCTGTGTGTGTGGTTTGTTTATTTATTTTGTATTCAACAAATTACAAAACTCTGTTGAAGTTTTTTGCCTATCAGACACGCTAAAACTGCCAATTCAGTGTCATTTACTTATCACTACAGCAGGCAGGAGGAGAGTGAGCAAGTGAGTTGACAATAACGGCAGACTTGAAAGACAAAGTGACGTATAGAAATCATTTCATTCAGTTAGACACTGAAAATTCATAAATCACTATTTACGGGAAGACAATTTGTTTTGACCATAAAACACAAACAATACGTAATGCTGGCCTAAACCGTAATACTACTGCTTACAGGCTGTAATGATCTTCTAAAGCTACAGATGAAAGATACATAGTATTTATGGACTACAATGTGGCCAGTTTCCAATGTTTAAAACAATTTATTAATGCTGCCACCCCCCGGATACAATGAAAACAAAACCCAACTTAAGGTAGATAAAATGGCACATGAAAGTAATAAATTTTGCACTCTCCCCTACCCTCCTTCATTCTGTAGTTAAAGGAGAAACAGACACCATCAGCCATCATCGTCATCATCATCATCATCATTATGTTGACTGATGATGTTCTTCGAGTGTCTCTCGAATATAATTCTATTGTGTGGTGGTAACTTAAGTACCCCCATATTCCCTGTACTGTACTCGTTGTTGTTTCCAAACTAATGTTGCATGCCACTGGCCATAAAATCAATGTGTTCCTATACACCACACTGTGTATGTTGTGTGTTTGTGTTCATTTTTAAAGTTAAAAAATATGTTTCAGGTGTAACAAACTGTTGATTGTTCATTTACTGCCATTTGTTTATTTATTACGACAGTCCAGTGGAAAAAACCGACTCCCATTTCAATGCTTTTAAACAATGAAAAAACGTTTACAGAAAACCTGCCTGCTGGCATTGTTGTGTAGAACAAGGCGTTTTAAAAGCCCAATAAATTAATTACATTCCCTGGAAAGATGGTTAAATATTTACACAGTTTTTTTAATGGGCCATTAGAAGCAAAAAAAAAAGCTTGTGCTACAGTGTTGCCACTAAAGAAAGGAAGCGGGAAAATAAATTCCCACAATTTTTGAATATTATCATTCGACAAACAGGCAGTTTTTGAAGAAGCCCGTGTAGCCATATGGGCATAATAGAAAGTGTGTACATAGTTTCGACTGAAACGATTTATTAAGCCGTAGTATTTCAATTTTAACTTGAAAAATTTGCTACCAAGAGGCAGTTTTTTGAAGAAGGCCGTTTCGCCAGATGGGTATAATAGAAAGTGTGTACATAGTTTCGACTGAAACGATTTATTAAGCCGTAGTATTTCAATTTCAACTGGAAAAAATTGCTACCAAGAGGCAGTTTTTAAAGAAGCCCGTGTAGCTAGATGGGCATAATAGAAAGTGTGTACTTGGTTTCGACTGAAGCGATTTATTAAGCCGTAGAATTTCAGTTTCCATTTGAAAAATTTGCTACCAAGTGGCAGTTTTTAAAGAAGGCCGTGTAGCCAGATGGGCATAATAGAAAGTGTGGACTTAGTTTCAACTGAAACGATTTATTAAGCCGTAGTATTTCAATTTCAACTGGAAAAATTTGCTACCAAAAGGCAGTTTTTGAAAAAGGCCGTGTAGCCATATGGGCATAATAGAAAGTGTGTACTTGGTTTCGACTGAAGCGATTTATTAAGCCGTAGTATTTCAATTTCAAATTGAAAAATTTGCTACCAAGAAGAAGTTTTTGAAGAAGGCCGTGTAGCCAGATGGGCATAATAGAAAGTGTGTACTTAGTTTCTTTTGTTTTCAATTTGAAAAATTTGCTTAATCTTTCAATCAGATCAAGCTGATGTCAGGGAACGAATATGTGGGAGACCTATTATAGGCCTTCACGGCTTAAGACTACCTTTGTTGTCTACGATGTGATGTATTTCAGTTGTTCTCAGAAAGACCTTCTTTAGGTTAGGTTAGGTTAGAGGACGTGTACTTTTCAATTAAGACAAGTACAGTACCCGGAGGTCGAATTAACCCATTGTACAACGTCCTAGTTTTCCACACCACTTATGTTGTGTGTGTTAATTTTATACATGAGTGGTGGGACCTACAGCTTAAAGTCGACTCCGAACGACAGATTTTTGAGAAACTTTTCATATCAATTTTATTTACTCTCAGAGTTTTTGCCAGAAATCTACTGAGAGGAAGTCGCCGAAGAAATACTTTTTGTATTTTGTGTTTGATGTCTGGCCTGGGTTTTGAACCCTGGCTTTACGTCTAATAAGCCGACACACTACCTATTAGACTACGGCGACTTTAAGACCTTCTTTTCTGTTTCGGATTTTGTGTATTCATATTAAAATTCATGAGTAATCTTGTGATCATGATCAAAACTTGGTTTAGTTCTTATATATTCACATTAAATTCATTATAGTGGTGTAGTATATGGACTTATTATTTCTTTTCTATTCTTAAAGAAAGATAGAACTGTCAGAAAACATATCTTCTTATCAGTTTTTCTTCTTTCAGTTTAATTAAAGAAGTTTTTTCAAGTTCTAGAATGATAGGGTTGCCCTATTTTCTTCTCTTTTATTAGAAACAATAAATATGTAGTGGTTTTATTGAAATCGCCGTAGTCTAGTAGGTAGTGTATTGGCTTATTAGACGTAAAGCCAGGGTTCGAGCCCCATTCCAGACATCAAAGACAAAATACAAAAAGTATTTCTTCGGCGACTTCCTCTTAGCAGATTTCTGCCAAAAACTCTGAGAGCAAATAAAAATTGCCATGAAAAGTTTCTCAAAAAATTTGTAGTTCGGAGTCGACTTTAAACTGTAGGTCCCGCCACTCATGTATAAAAATTAACACACACAACATAAGTGGTGTGAGAAACTAGGTCGTAATCCTGACTGTAGGGCTGTAATGACCAAATCTTCGATCCTCATATATAACTAGCAAATCGGAAGTTACTTACAACAGTCTTTAGAACATTTTGGCAGACCATGCCTCTCAACACTAATTTCCCTTAAAGTTCTAAATAAATTGTTTTTATTTCTTTTTGTTCTGAAATGAATGATAGACCGTCAGGAAGCATTTCCACCATTTTTTTTGCTTTTTTCATTGTCATACTTTGTTTTAATCTTTTTAATAAACTTTTTTTAAGTATGCAGATAATTGATCGAGTTCTAGAATGATAGGGTTGCCATTTGTTGCTATCTAGAAACTGGCGCTTCTGTTACCAAGTAGTGGATGGTTGTACATATTAGATGCAGTAGAGAAGAAAGTTACTGATTGAACACAACTATTTCTCAATACAAGGTATCGTTTGATATTCCCATCAAGCTCACTTTTCAGAGTCAGACGTCAGGAGAATTCTTGGATTGAGTTTTTAGAGAAGTACTAAAGTCTAATTCTTAAAATACGAAAACTGTGTTAAAATTTTTTTACCTTTACCCGGATTTAAATGTGTATTGCCAGAGCTTGTAAATAATTTTAACACAAAACCCTGCTGCCTCCATTCGATGTCGATAATAATGTGTGGATAGTATCGATTGCTCTGAAGGCAAGTCATGTACTAGTTTTTTAACTGCTGCGCTGATGAATACCAATAAAATCGAGCCACTGAGAACTGCTGATGGCAACGGTCACTGCAGATTATTGTTTTATAATATCGAAAAGAACTAAAGGTTTTCCTGATCTTTTAATGTCCATTTGATGAGACGGATTGTGTTGCAAATATTTTAAATTGTCAGACACATTCGTTTTCGAACCTATACCATATGCAATTGGACCGTCCGATGGGGACGTCTCCTATAAGCAGTGAGCAGCTATGCCTTCTTTATTCGTTGAACCCTTTGAGGGACACCAAAATTTTAGAAGGCCTTCCCGTGGGACACTTGCTGTATCTCCGTTATTTGGCGAGGAATACAATTTATGACGTGTATACACGTTATTTCCCCCAGAAACCCTTATTATGACGTCTATAGACGTCAGTGTCCGCCAAAGGGTGATAAAATGTGCAAATGCTTTAAAAACAGTTCAAGAGGAACAGCGTGGAGAACGCGTCCTTTCTGTAGTACACTTGGTTATATGAACTTACAATTGAATGCTTTTGAAATGCTCAAGCTCAGCTCATCACTTAAAGCCAAGTCTTCCACCAGATGTTCTGTGATAACGTCTTTCCTACACATCAGGCTACAGGTAGATAAATTTATAAACGCGTTCATTATTAAGTAACCTGAATGGCATACTAACATAAATGCATTTTAGGCGAGAGCTACTAAATCTATTTCCTGAAAATCTATTGCATTATCGCGGAGTAGTTACGTATTTTAGTAGGTTAGGTTAGGTTAGGTCGGAGTGGTAGCTCTGATATCACAAAGCTCACTTGAGCACGCATAGCGGCCCGTTGTGATGCCACGGGTGAATGAATATTTTAGTAGGTAGTGAGATGGCTTATTAAACGCGGTCCCAAATTTTAAAACCCAGCTCAGACTTAATTTCAGCAGTCTTCTGGTAAATACTCTGAAAGTAAAAAAAAATTGCCATGAAAACTTTCTCAAAAAACTGTCGTTCAGAGTCGACTTTAAAACTGTAGGTCTCACCACTTATTAAATTAACACACACAACATAGGTGCTTTGGGAAGCTAGGTTGTAATCCTAACTAAAGTGTTGTAATGGCAAATTAAATAAGTAATGGGTGATTTTTTAAAAGCTATAGGAAAATATTTCAAAAAAAAAACGCACAAAATTCAGAAAAAATTATGAAATCTTTATTTGAATCGATAGTACGGTCCATATAATCTAATGTTTGAAGATTATTTCATCCAAATGTTGACCGCGACTGCGCCTCAAATGGTCCATCCGTTTAGTCTAATTTTGGCAAACTCTTTCCAACATTTCGGCCGGTATCTCACGAATAAATGCTTCAATGTTGTCTTCCAACGCGTCAATTGAAGCGGGCTTGCCTGTATAGACATGAGCTTTAACATGAGCTCCACAAAAAATAGTCTAAAGGCGTTAAATCGTACGATCTAGGCGGCCAATTGACCGGTCCCGAACGTGAAATAAAATGTTCACCGAACTCGCCTCTCAATAAGTCCATTGTTACGCGTGCTGTGTGGCATGTGGCACCGTCTCGTTGAAACCACATGTCATGCAAGTCAAGCTCTTGCATTTTGGGCAAAAAAAAGTTGGATATCATCTCATGGTAGCGCTCACCATTCACAGTTACGTTACGATTCGTAGCATCTTTGAAGAAGTACGGTCCAATGATGCCACCGGCCCATAAACCGCACCAAACTGTGACTTTTTCTGGATGCTGGTTGGTAGCATTTGCAATGCTTCTGGCTGATCTTCGCTCCAAAATCGACAATTCTGCTTATTTACGTATCCATTGAGCCAAAAATGAGCTTCGTCGCTGAACACAATTTTTCGATAAAGAAATGGATCTTCGGCCAACTTTCCAAGAGCCCATTCACCAAAAATTCTGCATTGCGGTAGGTCGTTCGGCTTCAATTCTTGCACCAGCTGTATTTTGAAAGGCTTCACACCTAAATCCTTCCGCAAAATGTTCCACATTGTTGAGTAAAAGAGGCCCAATTGCTGCAAACGGCGACGAATCGATAATTGATGGTCATCATTAACACTTGGCCGATACAGATGCGATATTTTCTTTCAGTTCTTACTCTACGTAAGCGTAATGGTGATTTTATGTCCAAGAATGTAAATTTTTGGTGTGAAATTTAGTCACAATAGCCCGAATAGCCGCTTCAGTGGGTCGATTAAACTGAGCATAAAATGGAAGAAACGCGCGACGAACTTTCTTAACAGAGCACGCATTTTGATAATAAAATTCAATGATTTGCAAGCGTTGTTCGTTTGTAAGACGATTCATGGTTAAATTACAGACCAAACTGAAGATGACACATTGACAGTGAAACAAAACACGAAACGTGCGTGAGCTGTTTAAACCAGTGTTGCCAAAAGGATAATATCCTAGCAGTGCGCTAACGCTCTCATTTCAATAATTGGGAGCTCTTAAAATATTCACATTAAATAGACTGGATTTGTAACCAAATTTTATGAGGGAAAAGTTTGTCTCAGCAAATGCAGACTTTATTCTCAATAGAGATGACACTTGTAAATGCAGCAAGTTATAGAATACAGTAGAGGGCGATTGTTATAAATCTCGAATTTAATTACACAACAGCCGTGGAGCAAAATTTTTCTTATTTTTCCAAGTAATTTAGATCACGATACCATTCAATACCTTTCCTAATGCCTTGGGAGATCTCTAAATAATAAGTAAACATTGCCTTTCAACTGCTGTGGATATGTTTTGGTTTAGAAACCTTCTTTGCTTTCCTTTTTTTTTTTGGCAATTTCCCTTAATTATATTTCATCATTGCTGCCGCCTTCCTCTGCCTTTACTACTACTTGACTTAATGACCCTGGTGTGGTTGCAACAATTTGCATCACATTCGACGCATTAAAACAATGAAAAACAAAAAAATTTTTTTGGAAAAAAACAGTGAAATGGAAACTTTCAAATTGTGCCAGCAACGTTTTCGTAATTCAATTTACATTTGGGGGCCAAAAACAACTAAACAACAACAACAAAAACATTAAAAAAATTTAATGAAAAAAAATGAGAATCCTTTACAGTTGCATGAGGGAATTTTAACATTTTTGTTCATGCATTTTTTCATTTTCATTTTGTTTTTGTTTTTGTAATGTTGAAGAGTAATTGACCACCGCTGCCATACGCCTTTTAAAAGTATACTCTTGGCCGTATTGTTGGTTGGTAGCCCTAGTTGGGTTGTTGAACGAATGTTGAATGTTTTCACTGTTCCTCCGCCATTAATTCATTCTCTGGTGAAAGCTGGACATTGTTTAGTCGCTGCTTCTGCTTTTGTTGTTGTTGCTGTTGCTCTTAATATTGTTGTTGTTGTTGTTGTTGTTGTTGTTATTATTGTTTACAAATGAAATTCTTTAAAAAGGTGAATATCTACACGTTCCGTAAACACTGCAATACCAGTAGTTGAACACATATTCCACCTGTAAATATATTTGATTCTAGCACACATATATACATACGGTACGGTACATACCAATGCATATTAAAAGCCATTACTCACATGTAGCCAACTAAGTTAGAGAGTAGTTGAGAGTAACGAGGGTATATTCTCTTTGAATTTCAGTCTTTCAAAGGAACAGCGGATTTTTACCGACTAAAACCCCATACGAAGAGTGCAGGAAATTGGGTAAGAATGTTTAGTAAGAAGAGTGACAGTGCTTTAGCAGGAAATTGGGTAAGAATGTTTAGTAAGAAGAGTGATTTGGTAAAGACGGGTTTTTCTTGTTAAGGAATTGGAAATTTGTCATGGAATGCCGGATTTTTGCCGACTAAAATCACCCTCAAGGTCAATACATCCCTGCTCGGAATTGCCAATTGTTAATACTTCGAGGAGTGCTTAGCACACTTTGCGGACCTTTCTTCCTTACTGGCCGTTACTGTGCACCTTTCGTCCCTTGTTTAGCCATTCATAGTGTTTCAATTCCTTATATTATACAGGCTTTTGTACGCTCTCATTCTCTCTCAATGACATAAAACATAAAAAAATTACATATTCCATATTCCTGTTGACACCAAGGGCATTCTGAATTTTCTCAGGGCAGTAGGATTACTGGAAGGCATTAGAGCGATGCTCCATATAGATTGAAGGCAGTACAACACATCTTGTGATGGCAGTGCTTTCACAAGCAAGATTACTGGAAGGCACTAGAGCAATGCTCGATATAGATTGAAGGCAGTACAATCTTATCAAACGTATAATGTATCTGGGAAATTTTGTTTCCGAGGTTAAGCTTGGTTTTGGTAAGAACGCACTTTACTTCTAATGGAGATATACTAGGCTAGGCTGCTACTCAACAGTTTTATAGAAGAGTTTTAATATCTTTCCCATCGCAAATTATATTTTCAATTCCTATTCTTCGAATAGTGAAAACCCAAATTCAGGTCACCGCGCAAACTTCTCGAACAAAACGAAATACGAAAAAAAAATATTTCTTTTGACAACTTTTTCTGTCAGCAGTCTTCTGGCATAAACTCTGCGAGTAAATAAAATTGCCATGAAAAGTTTCTCAAAAATCTGTCGTTTGGAGTCAAAACCTCCGTCTGTTTATGGCACCTTAATTGCACTCTTGTTGTCCGAGTAAATCAAGAGATTTTCAGGGAAACACAATTGGTATGACTCCTGCTTGGTGATTAATTTAGTTACAGGGACATGGTATGCATTATAAACAATGCAAGTTTGTCGATAACTTGCATTTTCGATAATAAATTTTGTCCATGACTTGCATTTTTTCCAATAAATTTGTCGATTACTTGCAGTTTTTTTACAAAAAATTTATCGATATATTTTTTACAATAAATTTGTCGATGACTTGCATTTTTGATAGTAAATTTATCGAAAACTTGCATTTTTTTACAATAAATTTGTCGATAACTTCCATTTTTGTTATAAAATTTATCGATGACTGGCATTTTAGAAAGTAAATTTGTCAGTAACTTGCATTTTTTACAATAAACTTGGCGATGTCTTGCATTTTTTACAATAAACTTGGCGATGTCTTGCATTTTTACAATAAACTTGGCGATGACTAACATTTCTTTCAAACAATTTATCGATATCTTGCATTTTCGATAGTAAATTTGACGATGACTTGCATTTTTTACAATAAATTTGTCTATAACTTCCATTTTTGATATAAAATTTATCGATGACTTGCATTTTTTACAATAAATTTGTCGATAACTTGCATTTCAGAAAGTAAATTTGTCAGTGACTTGTATTTTTTACAATAAACTTGGCGATGTCTTGCATTTTTTACAAGAAATTTAACGATGACCTGCATTTTCTATAGTACAGTAACAAAACAGAGATCTGCTAACTGAATGGGTTTGTGTCTAGGGTAATATATTTAAATTTATTCTCACACATACACAAACTTTGTGTTTAGTGCTCATTATGCCAAATATTTGATAGACTTAAAGTACATAAAAAGCTTCTATTAAAATGTATCTTTGAATTTTAAATACAACCCTCGTACATTCATATTGTATACACACATACATACATACATACTTATAATGCATTGAATAAATGAAATGTTACTGTAAACAACAGCTGCGTATGGGGTTTGCAAGTGTATAAGTTTATGTGCATATGCATACATATCTATATTGGTGTGTGTATAAGTATGTACATTTCTGGATGTATGTGAGAGCACATGAGTGAGCGTGTATGTGTGTGTGTGTGTGTGTATGTGTTTTATACAGCCATTATTTGTGCTAACGTGCGATTTTAGTGTTAATTATGCACTTTAGCTTACCGCATTGTTATTTCATTATACAACTTGTATGTCTGTGCCTATGCCTAGATGTGTGTATGTGTTTCTGTGTACTCTTAACTTACTAACACACATACAAACACACACACACGCCTAAAAGCAAACAAACCAACCAACCAACCAGTATTATGTATAGGATCTACATAATAATTGCATTAGACGGAATGTTTGTTGTTATTCCACTACCATCACCACACACAGACACACGACTACAATACAATTGAGAAGGACAAAAAAGGAAATGTTTTCCAAGTACTCTTTTGCTGCTGTTGCTGCTGCTGCTGCTGCTGCTATTGTAAGGCACTTGTATGGCTTCTTTTTCCTGTAAACTAAACAAAGTAGCAGAGAGAGAGAGAGGATGAGAGAGTGAAAGTGCAAGTGTACTCGTATGTGTGTTTGCATATTTACATTGGAATTTATTGTAATTTTAATTATTTTGAACTTGATTTTTGAATTTGTTAACAACAGCAACAACAACAACAACACCAACAATAATCATTGCAATCACAACAACAACTGCTAGTGTTACAAGAACAAAGTGAAGAAGTGTTTGCAAAATATTTTATGGCAACATTTTGTTTTAAAAACATTTTTTGCAGCATTTTCTACATTCTTTTTCTTCTTGTTCTTCTTCTCTACATGCAGTTCTTGTTGAAATTTGTTATTTTAATTCGTTTTGTTGTTGTTGTTTGAATAATAAAATGACATTTTCTTTCTTTCTTTTCAAACAGAAATACTCTTAAGCAGTCCTTAAGTGCGTGCCACAAAGTGCAAGTGAAAGTTTTTAAATTCCACAGAGCAGGACCTCAGCCGTGCTCTACATAAAGCAGATATGTTTGGTATAGAGAAGAGGGAAATAAGAATTTTAATATTTCTGCTATAGGCTTGGCATTTGGCTAGAAGTGTTTGGATAAGATAAATCGGAAAGGATTCCTTTTTTTAATCACTACTGCACAGCAGACAATGGAGAGTGCAGGAAGTTTTATAAGAGATAAGAGTGTTTAGTAGGAAGACTTATTTGGTAAAGACGGGTTTTTTATTTGTTACGGAGGTGGAAACCTTTAATGGATCACTGCTGCCACGGGCTATGCCAGATTTCTACCGACTAAAACCACTTACGGAGAGTGCAGGCAATTTTGGAAGAATGTTTAGTAGGAAGAGTCATTTGGTAAAGACGGTTTTTTTTTTGTTATGGAATTGGAAATCTTGTATGAGCAGGCTATGTCGGATTTTTACCGACTAAAACCAATTTCAAGATGGTCGGATCAGTTAATTGTTATTGCTTCGGAGAATGGTTAGCTCACTTTGCTGATTTTACTTGCTAAATGGCCGTGATTGTGCTACTCTAAGCACCTCTAAGTCACCTGTTTATCTATTCGTAGTGTTTCACTTCCGTATTTTATGCAGGCTTTTGTACGCTCCCAGTCTTCCTCAGATGTCATCATGATTTATACAATGTTTTCCGCTAAGCATCCTGAATTTTGTCAGAGCAGTAGGATTAGTGGAAGGCGCTAGATGGAGGCCTCATATAAATTGAGGGTGAAGAATACATCGTATGATGACAGTAATTTAGCACTCACGTTGAGTGTGTTAATGAGTGGCGAAGCCTACTGTTTTAATGTAGACTGCGAATGACAGATTTTTTGAGAAACTTTTCATGGCAATTTTATTTTTACACTCAGAGTTTTTGCCAGAAATCTGGTCTCTCGTCTAATAAGCCAACACACAAGATTCTACACTACGGCGAATTCTTTTTTACGTTCCTTCTCGGAACTGCCAATTGTTTTTACTTCCGGGAGTGGTTAGCTCACTTTATCGAACTTACTTCTTAACTGGCTGCGACCGTGCACCTTTAGTCTCCTGTTTATCTATTCGTAGTGTTTCACTGGCGTATATTATGCAGGATTCTATATGCTCCCAGTCTTCCTCAGATTTCATCATGATACGTACAATGTTCTCTGCTGATTTCCCGTGCTTCTCCTCAGTTCTGTGGCATAAAAACTTTACATATTCCATATTCCTGCTGGCACCAAGGGCATCCTGAATTTTAGCAGAACAGTAGGATTAGTGGAAGGCGCTAGAGGGATGCCCCATATAAATTGAGAGCGTAGAATACATCGTATGATGACAGTAATTTAGCACTCACGTTGAGTGGCGAGGCCTACTGCTTTAATGTAGACTGCGAATGACAGATTTTTGAAAGACTTTTCATGGGAATTTTATTTTACTCTTAGACGTTTTGCCAGAAATCTGTTGAGAGGAAGTCGCCACCGAAATATTTTTTCATATTTTGTTTCGTTGGTGAAATCTGACCTGGGGATTGAATCGTGGCCTCGCGTCTAATAAGCCAACGCACAAACTTCTAGACTACGGCATCTTCTTTTTACGTTCCTTCTCGGAACTGCCAATTGTTTTTACTCCGAGGAGTGGTTAGCTTACTTTGTTGACCTTACTTGTTAAATGGCCGTGACTATGAACCACGTGTTTATCTATTCGTAGTGTTTCACTTTCGTATATTATGCAGGCTTTTGTACGCTTCTAGTCTTCCTCAGATTTATACAATGTTTTCTGCTGATTTCCTGTGCTCCTCCTCAATTCTGGGACATAAAAACATTACTTACTTAATTGGCCATTAACAACCCTATTAACGGGTTTCGGCCTGCCTTAACACATCCTTCCACACGCCTTTGCTTCTTGCTTCCTACACCAGTTGTTCACACCAATCGATGACAGGGCTTCCTCGATTTGGTCCTTCGAACGCAAACAAGGTCGTCTTCTTCGCCGACTTCCGCAGATCCCCGCAGCAAATACCCGCCTCGCCGGAGCATCCTCCTCCATTCGATCGACATGGCCGAGCCAGCGCAGCCGCTGGATGTTAATACGCTGCACAACGTCTATTTGGTTAAGGAGCTCATACAGCTCACTGTTGGATCGAATGCGGAAATCATCGCCAACTCGCACTGGATCATAAAAAGACATAAAAACATGACCTGTTTCATATTCCTGCTGACACCGAGAGCATCCTGAATTTTGTCAGAGCGGTGTTACGCAGGGCACTAGAGGGATGCCCCATATAGGCTGGAGGCAGTACGATACATCATGTGATTCATATAAATTGAGGACACTAAAATTGATTGTGTGATGGCAGTACGTTAGCAACTCTACACTACAATCTATTCAAACGCACAATGAATCTGAAAAAATCTACGCGCACGAACATAAAGAAGTTCCCCTTTCGTAGGGCAAAAACTTCCTACAATGCCTTGCTTTTTTAAAAACCACGTACAATATAAGCCACTGCGTAATTCACCAATGCCACGGTGAACTAATTCTACCTTTACATATGTGTAGCTGGGGCATGTCGTTTATAAAATAAATAATTACACGGCACAAGTAGTTGGTTATTCAAACTACAGGAAAGAATAAAAAAATAAAAACAAAAACCAAGTGTTTAGGCTCAACACTCTCTCTCTCCCTCTCTCTCTCTCTCTCTTTAACGAACAAACGAAAGCAGATGTTGTCCTCGAGTATTTCAAACAAAATGAGAAAAAACACGTTTTTTTTTCCTTTTTTTGTAAATAATTTTTAATTTTTTTGTTTTTCAAGTTAAATGTCATCGTACTGCAGCAATATTTGTATGCGTATGTTCTCTCTCTCTCTCTCTCTCTCTTTGCATAAATTCAACTTCTAAAAGGAACTTTTCAATTTCAAGTACGAGTACACGTTACGAGAGACTATTTATTGTGGTTTGAGGGCAAAAAAAAAATTAAAAAAAAAAACTTGAAACAATTGCTGAGAACGTTTTTTTTTAAGAAATAATTTATTTTTAATTTTATCATACGAAACTCTTACACTAATTTACACTTAATTTTAAAACATTAATTGTCCTTAAATTTGTTTTACAAACAAAATGTTACAGCAAAAGTCTTATAAAGGGTTCGTCAAATAACTTTTTTTTTGAAAATGCTTTAAAAATAAATTACGGAATATTTTCTCAAATTTCTTTTCTTATATGAAAGTACAATCCTTCCGGTTAATAATGGCAAATAATTTCACTCAAATGGCTGCTGGCCATACAGTAGCCTACACGATCGGTCCAATTTTTAAGCACATAATCGATTGTGTGTAGCTGTATTTCACCAATGGCTTCACGAATATTGTCCTTTAAAGCGTCGGCGTAACACTTATCTTTGACGGCACCCCACAAATAATAGTCCAACGGTGTCAAATCTCAGCCCCGAGATAGCCAAACGACATCAGCTCTGCGCCTGATAATGCGATCTTCAAAAACAGGGCGCAAAACATCGAGTGTAGCTTCGGCTGTGTTGCACGTAGCGCCATCCTGTGGAAACCAAATGTTGCCAATATCCTCCTCTTCAATTTTTGTTAACAAAAATTCGGTAAACATGGCCCGATAACGATCGCCATTGACTGTAATGGCCACTCCTTGCTCATTTTCGAAGAAAAATTGCCCAATTATGCCTCTGGACCAAAATCCGCACCAAACAGTGACTCATTTTGGGTGCGTCGGCTTTTCAATGTATGCGTGCGGGTTTTCTGTGCCCCAAATGCGACCATTTTGCTTGTTTACATACCCGCCAAGATCAAAATGAGCATCGTCTGAAAAGATGATTTTTTTCGCACAATTTTCGCATACATTCTGCAACATTACCATGATTTTCAAAGTAATGTCGCAATATTTCCCAGCGTTGTTCAAGTGGGAAATATGTTCCCATATTCGTTCAGCGGAAGGATAAAACTAATTATCTGTCAAATCAGACATGAGCTAAGTGTTACCGTTCACGAAATAAGTACTAGTTGAAAAGAAACGTTAGATGGCGGACCCATTATCTTGTGCGTAATAGTAAGATATTCCGCGTATTTTTGTGGTCAAAATCTGATCATTACCTCAGAGGAAGAGGACACGATTTGAATAAAAAAATGGAAGAGGAAAAGTGCTGTCGTTTCAATTAATTTCTTACCCGAATGTGAAGGATATTAAAACAGGAAAAATACCTTTCAAATCCTTTAGCCAGATTAGTAGCAAGTGATCGCCCTTCTACTCTTCTGCTTCATAATGTATCAAGTTTTCTTACATCAGTTCTAGCACTCTAATAAACTTGCGTATTTAGTCTGGTAATCGCAGTGATGCTTTGAATGCTGAATTAAGTTCTTCATAGCGTTCTAGTTTTTCTCCGATAGTAGCACTGCCTTTATTGTATTGTCTACCGAAGGATGTCAACGGTTAGTGGTACTCATCTTAGTGGTACGCTACATTTCTAGAACTCTTTAGAGCTATAAGCCGTACATTATGCTTGTGAACACACTTGAGAAATCTGTGGATAATTACGTAAGATGTGTGGTACCGGAATAGACGTCACTCCAGTCCAAGCAATACGCATTAGGGAGGGCAGTTTTACTAAGGAGCTCTTGTAGGTTTAGTCGGAGTCCACTTAGGAGTCTTTGTGCTTTTTTTGTTGCTTTTTTTGATAACAAAAATGCACATGTTAAGCGGGTGGGTGCTTGGCCTCAAATTGAAATATTAGTAAGCCATGCAGATACTGGAAAATCTAACAAATGGAAGTTTACAACATCGAAAGATGTGCTCAATTCCATTTGGTCCATACTATCCACAGCCAGGCCGCCATAAGAGCAAGTTGAGTCAGCTAGACAGGACAAATAAGCCCCCCTGCTGAATGTGAGAATTTATGCTAATGACCAGCCAAGTTAGCTTATAAGAAGCGAGTTTCTACGCCGCTGATAGGGTCTTTACTTTGTAGTGGAGTTGGAAGAGTTGTATGGGAGGGTATGCTCAGTAAAAGGGAAGATGGACAGAGTCTGACAAAGTCTCTTCAAGCCAAATGAGTTTGAGGCAAACTGAGCTTTTGTTTATTGTGTCTCAAGCTCAATATATTGATTTTAAGATGAGGAGAATGAATCAACAGAACACATACTTCAAATTTGACGGTAAGTTCGATGGTTATCTGGCTGGTTCATCTAGAGTGTAGTGTCTCGGATTGTCACTGTAACCCGATAGCCAGGTTAGGTTAGGTCATAGTGGTAGCTTTGATCATGTCACAAAGCTCACTTGAGCACGCATAGCGGCCCGTTGTGATGCCACGCGTGAACGCAGTCCCTGTGCTGACCAAGTTCCACCAAGACCAGGGAGGAGGAAGAAGTTGGTCAGCAAAAGGGCTGCTCATCAGAAGCACGACTACCCCACACTGGAAAACCAGCCAGAAAGTTTGATGAACGAAGCTATATCCTTGATGTCAATAGATGATGGCTCCGTCAAGCTGACAAGAAACAGAGAGCCAAATAATCTGTTCCTGCGCCTAGCAAGTGATGGACACTGACAGAAGAAGTGGATCACAGCCTCTTCTTCCGCGGCAGAACTCGTTGAATGGGATCCGCATCCTTTCCGCGTGTCTGTCGATAACGCAATGGCCCGTAAACATGGCCACTGTGGTCGAGATAATGTTACGACCAAGTTCAAGCAACTGGTTCGTCCGCTTACTATCCATCAAGGGCCAGGTGAGTCTAGCGATGGAGAAGGACTCCTCATTGACCCAGGATAGGTTGTCGTCTCGAAAGAATTTCCACACAATAGCCAACTTGAACGAGGCAAGTGGCATGCCCAACTCAATCGAAGACGATTCCGGAAGGAGTGCACCAGCTCGGGCGAGCTCGTCGGCCCTACAGTTCCCCAGAACGTTACTTTGCCCGGGGACCCAGACCAGCGAGACGCTGAAGCGCTCAGAAAGAAGGTCGAGACACCCGGTAGCCATATGATGACATCTCTCATCGAGATGGATAGGCAATACAATACTGTCATCATATGGCTGTCATCATATGGCTACCGGGTATTGTATTACCTATCCATCTCGTTGAGAGAGTCTAAAATCATTTTGGAGGTCATCATAAGGCCTTTACAGTGGCCTGGTTAAAGTGTGTTCTTATCTCAAGCAATTCGTTTGACCGATATCTTCGACTGAACGACGCTGCAATGATAAGGTAATCTTAACGAATGAGCTCATATTGATTGATTCCAGAAATATACATTCACTTTGCTCTTCAGTTTCCAGCATTTCGTAGTCTCGTTTCCGTTCGAAATTAAAGTGCGGCATCAAATACCAGAATTTTCTTCTTTCCCACTGTTCATTCGCCTACTAGTGAATATTCGTATCGATCGTATGGGGCTCTACAATGAACATCTAACTTTTATCTATGTGTAGTAGGCAATGTCTCAATGATAATACTGAAACAGGATGTTTACAACCACTGTATCGCGTTGAGATTGCAAAAGCATTTCCACGACCACGATATCCATCATCCGCAGTTAGGCTTTAGACACCATTTGCTTCGCATACATACATACATACATACATAATTGGTCGTTACAACCCTTCAGTCAGGATTGCGACCTAGTTTCTCACACCACTTATGTTGTGTGTGTTAATTTTATACATGAGTTGTGGGACCTACAGTTTAAAGTCGACTCCGGACGACAGATTTTTGAGAAACTTTTCATGGCAATTTTATTTCATTCGCAGAGTTTTTGCCCGAAATCTGCTGAGAGAATGTCGCCGAAGAAATACTTTTTGTATATTGTTTTGATGTCTGGCCTGGAGCTCGAAGACTGGCTTTTCGTCTAATAAGCCAACACACTATCTACTAGACTACGGCGACTTCATTTGCTTCTCATTATTTGTTTAATTGCAATCATTGAGAGAAGCCTTCCTAAATCCACTGAGTATATTCGGCTTCGAGAACAGCTCACTAAACAAAACAAGTTTCAGAAAGCATGCCTCATTACTGAGTTCAACATTTGCCTCGTTCAGCTTCTCTAGATGGAACTGGAAGCTGAAGATGACATCAATGTTGTTTCAACTTGAATAGTTTCAACAGATCTAGAAATTCTTTGTCTAACTGTCAGTCATTTTTTTTAACTCCAAGTATGCTTTAATTGAAGTCGCCGTGGTGTAGTAGGTAGTGTGTTGGCTTACTATTCGTAAAGCCCGGGTTCGTATCCCAGGTCAGACATCAAAAATGAAATTTAAAAAAAAAAATATTTCTTCGGCGACTTCCTTTCAGCAGATTTCTGGCAAAAACTCTGAGAGTAAATAGAATTGCCATGAAAAGTTTCTCAAAATTCTGTCGTTCGGAGTCGACGTTAAACTGTAGGTCCCGCCACTCACGTATAAAATTAACGCACACAACATGAGTGGTGTGAGAAGCTAGGCCGTAATCCTGACTGAAGGGTTGTAATGGCCAATTATGTATGTATGTATGTAGTATGATTTAATTTGTTGCCGCCAAGTTCATCAAAATGAATTCTGCTACTTTTGAAAATATTTGCCCCCCCCCCTTCTTTCAACGAAGGAATCTCATTATGTTTTTACGAAATAATTCAACACAAAAATTTGTTCATGAATCTTTTATGCAAAAAACAAGAGGATTTTTTTTTAATGACAATAGAAAATCGAGCATTAGGTTTTGTTTTTCGTTTATTTTCCTTGATTTTCTTTTCATTCTCTTTTTTTTCCTTCCCATAGTTTTTGGTGAAAAACAAATCGTCCTTGTTTTGTTTCTGGTTTTTGTTGTTTTTTTTTGCATAAGGATTCGTATTTTCATAAATATTTTAAGCGAAGAAATGTTGAAGAAATATTTCAAGATTTTGTAACCAAAACACTGTTTAAAGGCAAGGAAAAGGGGGAAAGACGAAGAGAGCCAGAGAGGGGGGCGGGAGAAAATTTGTTATTTCGCTTTGTAGCATTAAATCTTTAGCGTTTGGTGTGATGCGTTGAGCTTCCGTTTTCCGGTTCCCTGTATTTTTTTTCTTCTTCTTCTTCTTCAACGTTTTCTTTGCAAAACATTTTCTAATGTTTTCGGTATTTTTTCTTTCCATTTTTTTCGCTTTGTTTTCTAGCGTTTTAAAGCGAATTTTTTTTTCGTTTTCATTGTTTTTGTTTTTCTTTTTTGGCTCCTGAGTGCAACAGCAGCAGGATGTGCATTTAACGCTGCTGTTAGTTTTGCTGCTTTCTTATGCCAGCATAAGAAAAACGTTAAATAATCTTTATTTTTATAATAGTGTGTCTGAGTGTGTGTGTATGTGTATAAAAGACAAACTTTTCTGTCTTAAACTTATACACACGCATACACACTCATGCAATGCAACTATCTTCCCTTGAGTCTGAGTCTTAGCAAACAATAAGGAGAGAGAGAATGCTACAGAGAGAGAGAGAGAGCGAGAGAAAGGGAGAGAGAGAGTAAGAGAGTGATATCCATCCATCCATTTATGACTTTACAAACCACCAACACTATTACACTTTCTAAGGTACTCTAATAACCTTGGAAGTGTGTATCCTTTTGTTAAGTTTCTCTTTTTCTCTTCGTATTATAGTTGTGGCTGTTGTTTGTTGGTGTTATTGTTGTTGTTGCAAATGTCTTCTAAGTAATTCACATTTAAAACGGAGAATAGACTGACACACACACTCATACGCACACATCCGCAAGCATTTACTCTTTTAGTCTCTAACACCACCACCACTACCGCCACCACCACCATTGCTTCTTATGCACTCAAGGCACTCTAGCAACGTATACTTGCATACACAAATAACGGAAAATAAAGCTTTTCACATAATAAAAGTGTGTTTGTGTGTTTGTATGTTGTTGTTGTTTTTTCTGCTAAATACAGCACAGTATAGCACAGCACATCACAGCACTAAATGACACTGTGCCACTCTCTCTTTGTCGTTTTAACGCTCTCTCTCTCTCTCTCTCTCTCTGGTTGTTTATTAATGCATATCGAGTTTAAATATTTCAATGTATTCATGTTTGTCTGTATATGTATGTATGTAAGTGCGTGTTTTTCTTTTTGTCTGCTTTATTGTGGCTGATTGAGTATAATTTTGATTTTCATGGTCACATGCAAGTGTATAAATGTGTGTGAGTGCGTATGTGATTTATTTTTGTTTCGCGCTCTTGTACTCACACACTCACACACACATTTACGTGTATTTTTCTTACACATTTTATAAGAAAACATGGAGGGAAAAAGAACGAGCACAAGAAACTTTGCCTGTGTGCTCAACTTAAAGTTTGAATTTTTTTATCGTTTATTGTTATTATTATTGTTGTTGTTGTTCTTCTTCTTATTGTTATTGTTTTAAAGAAAGAAAGATTTTCTGTGTTTTTTTTTCTGTTGACATTGTTTTGATAAGGCAATGGGAAAAGTTAGAACAACAACAGAAAGGAGGATGGATGGATTGGTGGATGACAGTCATTAGTTATGAATTTAATTTTTAAATTTTTCATCGAAGGAAAAAGAGAGGAAAAATATAAAGAAAATTATGATGTTGCTGTCCTGAAAATGGAAAAAGTGTTGAGATTTTTAAATTCGATTTACAAAAAGCGTTTAATAAAGTTTTTAATCTAAAAAAATGGAATCGATTGCGCGGAAAATGGGGTAAAAAAGAAGGAAAATTGCGAAAAAATTTAATTAAAATTACAAACACGTGGCACTATCCTTCATATGATACAAAAACCACAAGAAAGAACCGGACACTGGCCAATGGAAACAACAGTTCGAAATGATTAATCATGCAATCGAAGAAAATCTGTGGACTCTGGAATACTTTACCCCGACATTAAAAGCTTTAAAAAGCATCAATTAAACTTACTAGAACCTCTAACCACATTTCTCATATTAAATTCCAGGGCTTTTATCCATTTTTTTTTACCAAAACAACTTTCACTCAGCAGTCTGCTCAGAGGATAATTTAAAATTGCCGTGAAAAGTTTCTCAACAATCATTCGAAGACAGCATTAAACTGCAACGTAGGTGATATGAGAAACTAGGTTGTAATCTTGACTAAAGGGTTGTATTGACCAATTGAGTAAGTAAGTAAGTAGTTAGGCAAAGCTGTCCACTGTCTCTATTATATTTCGCTGTAGTGTTCGATGAAGTCCGCGTGGTCTAATAGGTAGTGTGTTGGCTTATTAGACGTAAAGCCAGAGTTCGAGTCACAGGTCAGACATCAAAACAAAATTCAAAAAGTATTCCTTCGGCGACTTCCTCTCAGCAGATTCCTGGCAAAAACTCTGACAGTAAATAAAAATTGCCATGAAAAGTTTCTGAAAATATCTGTCGTTCGGAGTCGACTTTAAACTGTAGGTCCCACCACTCATGTATACAATTAACACACACAACATAAGTGGTATGAGAAACTAGGTCGTAATACTGACTGAAGGGTTGTAATGACCAATTATGTACGTATGTAAGATATTTTCTCTTCTGTAATATTGCCCACATAATATACAGTGTCTTTCGTTTGTCCCTCTCTCTATGTTTAGTACTGTTTTAAATAAAGTGTGTATTAACACATTCCCTGCCAAGCTGATTATGAGAAGTTGTCATTTCTAGGCCACTTGTACTATTTTCGGTACACGATAACTACTTTTGTAAATTTCTATAAATACACGCAATTTTTTTATTTTTGAGAAAATGCCAAATTTAGAAATTTTTTATTGCTATTTAATTTATTTCACATAAAATAATTGACATATTAAATTTTGGATTTAAACATTTTAAATTTAAAAATTCTGCTTGGCGTACAAATGAGGTGTAGTGTGCACCGAAAACGGTACACGTGGCAGGGAACATGTTAAGCGAGAAATTTGAGGAGAAAGAAACCCAGAGAGAGTAAAATACCGAAGTGCAGCTACACTTCCTTGAAGTTTAAGTAAGTCAAGCATATCCATATCAGAGATCAGCAATAAAACGTTTTTTTGCTACTCATAAGCACTCATGAAATATTGAATATAAGTGAGTCAACAATATTGAAACTTATCTACATATGTACATACATATGTACTTTGATTCATTTATACTCACTGCAACGTTGATTTATAAGTACAGGTTGCAATGAGTATGCGCACAACGTTGACATCAAACTCATACCATTCGAAATATGTTTGATTCATAAGCCTATTCATTTCAGATTCATAACTTTAGAAAAAATACTTATAAATGATGCGAATCACTTGAATAATTGTTGCTGCATTTACAAAAAAAGAAAAGGACAGACATATAAGCAAAAAGACAGAGCAGCAAGTAGAGCAAACACACAATCTTCTAGTGAGTATTTTAGTGTTCGTATGCAATTCATACTTATTTTGTGCTTCGTGTATATGTTGAGTTATGGAGGAGAGTCGAAATCAACAACATCATACGTGTTGTTAAGTATGAATATGATGAGTACACTTCAAACTTTGAATATGAGTAGAGGTTCCATGATATTAAAATAAGTATAAATGAGTATAAGTATCAGAAATTATGAGTATGATTCGATTCTACTCATATTTCTGAATACTCTTTGCTGATCTGTGATCCATATCAATATAAACGCCAACACTACTAGACAACAACATCACATGAACACATTATTCCACTCGTTTCATTAACATTATACACCAGTTATTAAGTAAGTAAAGTAGGAAATTGAAAGAGGAAGAGAGATAGAGAGAGAGAGCAAGAGAGAGTTTGTTGTTGTGTATGCCATCCAACTACCAAAGACAATAAAAGTGTTAATATTGAGATATTTTACAGCTTCTGTTGGTGTTCGTGTTGGTGTTGGTTTTGCTTTGCTTGTTTGTTTGTTAAGTTTATATTTTTGTTTACAACTCTCCCGCTCTCTCTCTCTCTTTTGCTCTTTTACTTTCTTTGTTTTTTTCTTCTTTCTTTTCTTATGTTTACTTTCATAATGGTTGCTGCTACTGCTACTGCTGTTGCTGTTGCTTTTGCTTCTTATTTGTATGTTGTAATGTTGTAATGTGTTCATAAAACGTTCTGTTTAGAGTTTTGCGGTTTGTATTGCTGTTAGCATTACCGTTGTTATTGTTGTTGTTGTTGTTCTTATTTTATTGTTGCTCTTGTTGTTAAAACATTGTCTAATGGTTTCTCAAGTTTAACTTGTTCTTTTTTTCTTTCTTCAGCATCTTCTTCTTTTTCTTCTTGTTAAGTTTGTTAATGTGTACACGATTGTAAATAATATTGGGTGTTCTAAACAACTTTTGGTTACTAATTGTTGGTGTTCGTGGTAATATTAATTATATCTGGCAACGCTATAGTTTGTTTCAAAGGTAATCCGCATCTATGCTAAGCGTTCTCCTTGGGAGTTTGAGCACACTTTCCATGCGCGTTTTATCCAAATTTGTTGAGGTAAAGGGTCCGCCAAATAACTATTTTTTTTTGAAAATGCTTTAAAAAAAAAACCTGAATATTTTCTCAAATTTCTTTTTTTATTTGAAAGTACAATCCTTCCGGTTAATAATGGAAAATAATTTCATTCAAATGGCTGCCTCGGCTGGCCATGCAGTAGTCTACACCAGAAGATGCCGATTTTGGCAAAAAGAAATCATCTTTTCAGATGAAGCTCATTTTGATCTTGGCGGGTATGTAAACAAGCAAAATTGTCGCATTTGGGGCACAGAAAACCCGCACGCATACATTGAAAAGCCGACGCACCCAAAACTAGTCACTGTTTGGTGCGGATTTTGGTTCAGAGGCGTAATTGGGCTATTTTTCTTCGAAAATGAGCAAGGAGTGGCCGCTACAGTCAATGGCGATCGTTATCGGGCCATGTTGAACGAATTTTTGTTCGCAAAAGTTGGAGAGCAGGATATTGGCAACATTTGGTTTCAACAGAATGTTTTGGACTCGATGTTGTGCGCCCTGTTTTTGAAGATCGCATTATCATCCTCAGAGCTGATGTCGTTTGGCCACCTCGGAGCTGCGATTTGACACCGTTGGACTATTATTTGTGGGGTGCTGTCAAAGATAAGTGCTACGCCGACAAGCCAGAGACAATTGATGCTTTAAAGGACAATATTCGTGAAGTCATTGGTGAAATACAGCTGCACACAATCGATAATGTGCTTAAAAATTGGACCGATCGTGTAGGTAACTGCATGGCCAGCCGAGGCATCCTTTTGAATGAAATTATTTTCCATTATTAAACGGAAGGATTGTAATTTCAAATAAAAAAAAATTTGAGAAAATATTCAGTAGTTTTTTTTAAAAGCATTTTCAAAAAAAAAAAAAAGAAGTTATTTGGCGGACCCTTTATTTCAGTAAGGGTCACATAAGAGAACTCACTCGAAAGTTCAACGTTTGTAACATATTTAGCGAACTAATCTACTCTGCAGTTTCCCTGGAATGCCAGTGTACTTTAGTGCCCATGTTATGTGAAAATTGTACCTCTTTGCCATATGATTGAGAGCCTCAAGGTATTCAGAAACAGTCCTAGAAGTCATTATATTGGAAACCAGTATCCTGGTAACTTGGCTTGGCTATAGAAAATGTAATGGTCGTAGCAATTTCAGAGATATTGTCGCCCTAAATAACCATTAGTTTTGACCGTATGGCCAACAATCCTGCATGAAAGACACTGCTTGGATCCGGTGGTTTTATCGAATGAGAATAACTTGTTGACTTCATAAAGACGCCACTTCCATTCAGTTTAGGCCCGTCAGTGAAGATTTGCCTGAGGCCTTCTATCCGTTATAGATGTTCTGAACTTTTCCTAGAAGTTACAGCGCTGTATCATGCAATCCAGATTCGTAAAGGTTTCCTACTATAATAGAGGATTTGAGAGTAGCGATATTAGTACCGTGCCATTATCCAATCACCCTTAGTAGCTGAATAAAATTTGTTGCGGAGTCCTTATCGATCCTAGAGTCGATAAAATCAAAAGAAAAATAAAAAAATGACACATAAGTAGCATGACTCCTGCTGGGGGAGCTATGCCTTCAATACTATGTAGTTATCAATCATTTTAAGAAAGCTCGATAGACAAAGAAGCTCGAATTTTGGATGCCACTTTACAGAAGTGAATTTCCATTTGCAATTCAATGCTAAAATAGAACGAAATCATACCATTTCTGAACCGCATATGATTACGGACGATGAAAAGTGAGTCTCGCACGACAATAGGTAGGTAGGTAGATGTAGCTGTCCCCTCAATGGAGTCATGAGCGGACACACTTTGGCCGCACACAAGGCCCATTGTGATAACACACATTTCCCCTATTCCAGGAACCATTCGGAGCTTCCGATAAAGCCATTCAGGCTGCCAATATCCATACAAGACAGTTCATCCATATCCTCCATGTAGTAGACACCCAGGTACCTCTTTCTCCTACGGCGTGTTGCGATGAGGAGGAGTTGGAGACTATCGAACACCTCCTCTGTAACTGCCCAGCCCTTGGTAGATTGAGGTTGAGGACCCTTGGTAGGCCCTTCTTTGAGAGTTTGAATTCTGTTTCGAGAGCCGACATCAAGGTTCTCCACAGATTCATTAGTGGCTTATCCTGGTTGAGAGGCTAGGACTTCATCGGTGCAGTCGCGCTCTCCCATCCTTTTGTTGTGGCTGGTCTGTGTGATTCCTCCGCTTCCCACTCCCCCTGTCCCATATACCCTGCTTTTATCCTACCCCTTATACTATCCTTCCCTCCTTTAGGACGTTGTACAATGGGTCAATCTGACCTCCGGGTACTGTATCTGTCTTGACTGACAGGTACACGTCCTTTAACCTAACCTAACCTAAGTGCCGGACATGTGCACAATAGGTGAAGAATAGTCTCATCTCTTCATCATCTCCACAGCTTCTGCAGAAGGTGTCCAATACCAATACGCCTCGCATACGCCCCTATAATGCAATGCCCCGTAATAACCCCAAATACTTCCTTTGAGTTTAAGCAGAGTCGCCGTGCGCCTCCTATCCAGCCACGGCCAGATCTTTTGCGCCGCTCTGCCCTTATCCGAAGTTGCCCACCTACTGTTGGCAAGGTCCATGATTGCATTGTCAATTATAAGTTTGCAAGTCCTCAAAGGGATCCCAAACGCAGAGAAGTCATCAGAGAGTTCGATGGTCGTGCCAGTTCTGGCCAGTTCATTTGCTCTGCAGTTGCCAGGAATATCATTACGTCCCGGTACCCATGTGATAGAAACATCATATCGGTTCGCCACCTCATTGCGATATCTGGGACAGTTGTCGCACGACAATAAGTTGCGTAAAAAATTATGTACAAGGCAAAGTGAAGCTTTGACATCAAGAATGGTAATGCTAAGTCTCATCGGATTGGAAGGGAATTGTTCATGGCGAGCTTCTGCAAACAGCCTAAACGATTGAATTTGAACTTTACTGTCTACACTTAAAGATATTGAAGCATACTTATATCATGATAAAACCAAACTTCACTCCCATCTGTAATGACCCTACAAGAACTGAGAGGGCTTGACTGGAAAGTTTGGATTCATCTGCCATACAGACCCACCCTTGCAGCTTCAGAAGTTGTTTCTAACTCTGCAGAACGCTCTTTATGGTGTAAATTTGAATTCTCTTAAGGCCTGATAAGCCCAAGAATAATTTCGGTTGGAATACTGGTTTTAACCTCAAAAAAATCCCTTGTTTTGGTCAAATATGAGGCTGAACTTTTACGAACACCAATATCATCCTACGTCAGCTTATCTTATCTTTTACATTCGTATCCTCTCTCTCATACACACACTTCGATGGAAATACATACTTCTACTTAACAGTTCTTAAACTTACATATGACAGTGTTTTTGTATATGTATTGATGTGTAAGCATGTACGTATGTATGTGTATGTGTGTGGATATATTTTTAATAAAAAGACTAAAAACTTCATAAGAAATTTTGTTTAATTTTCTTGCTGTTACTGCTGCTGCTGCTACCGGAAACGGAAGTCTTATAAACATATTTTCTTCACTAGCTCTCTCTCTCTCTCTCTGTCTTTTTTTTCTTCAAGAACATTGTATACGTGTCTTGTACAGTTATTTACACAACCACAACACATATGTACTGATGATGATGATATTTTATTTGATTTGTTGTAATAAAATGTCAAAAGTTGACGATAAGAAACAGCACAAGTATTTACACAATAATGTCGTTGTTGTTGGTCTAGTTGCATTAAATTTTAATTTCTTAAAATTTTTAAAATTTCTTTTTTCTTCTTTACTACTACAATTTCTCTTCAAGAGAGTATGGAAGGACGGGGGGTTAAAAAGGCTAAGAAAAGTTTATCACATGCTTCGCAGCCATAAAGGAAATGGCACATGTTTTCCTATCAACACAAGTGCTTAAAATGAATTCTGTGGTAATATCTGTTTGTTTTAAATGGAGTCGAAGGAAATATTTTCTATGAGAAACAAGCGAAAAAACAAAATATATAAAAATGACATCGAAATTAAATTCAAATGAAGACCTACCTATAGTGGTAGTAATTTAATGAAGTACACTGGGAACAGGGGACTAATTACTTTTAATTTCTTAGACGAATTTGATGGAAAATAGATTTTCTTTTTCAATATAAATTAAATACTCATTTGAAATGGAAATTTAGTTCGTTTGTTTAAACATATTACCAGCTAGCATTTGGAAGATTGTTTTTAAAAAAATCACCTTGCTGAGTCTTTTTAGAGTACTTTTGGTGATCAAAAACTTATTAGTCAGCTAAACGATTAAAAAAGGACTCAAAAATGATTCGCGTCAATGAGTAAAATGAGTTCGATTTAAAATACAATAAAAAATTTTATAGCAATCGGAAATTAATCATCCAGATGTTTAAAATGTGACTATTATTTCTGTTATTTATTATTTTATTCTACTTACATATATTGAAGATTGAAAACCGATTAATCGAAAACAGCTCATGCAGGTGTTTGAAAAGTGATTGTAATTAAAAGATGGCTATGATATAAAGTACAATTTTGTTTTAAATAGAAAAATTTTCTTTGTTTTTAAACGAAAAAAAAAAATATTTTCTTAAATAAACTTTGATGTCTGATGTACATACATCACGAATACAAACTTAATATTCTTTATTTGTTACTTAACGTTCATACGAACGTGATTTTTAAAATCGAGGCTGTGTAAACGTACGACTCAGAAAACCGACTAAAAACACTTGAAGAGAGTAAAATACATTTTGAAATACGACTAATAAATGACTTAAATTATAATCAAAAAAGGAGTCCAAATTAATACACACATGACTGATAAATGACAATAAAAGGACTCCTAAACATACTGATAAATTACTCATAAAAGACTCGTATGCGATTATCCGATGACTGCAAGACGACTCGAAAAAGAATCATAAACGAAGGTAAATAAGACTAATAAATGATCAGAAAGCGGTTCGAAAATGATCATAACACTACTAGAAAAAGAGTCAAAAATTACTCTAAACTAATATAGAAAATGACACATAAATGACTTTTTAAGAAGAGTCTATATGGTCTATCTTTAAAGATATCATTACGAATATGGAAAAGCTACAAAAACAAAAACAATGAACAAACACCAGCATAAAAAATGGTAAACAAGTAAACAAAAATATGCCAACAAACACCGCAAGAATATATGTGAACAATAATACACAAACAACAATAATGAAACAACAATGTTCGGATTTATAGAGGCCTGGAGAAGGCGAAGCCACGAACATTCGACTGCAAGAACATTCATCAGACTGTTTACATTGTCATATAAAAGGCAAGACAAAGCGGGCAATGGCGTTAGTAAATGTTCAGTCAGTCTTGTGAAGACGCAGAGTGTTTGAAGAGAGTAATCGTGGTTTGAAATCGTAGTAGTCTAGTAGGTAGTGTGTTGGCTTATTGGACGTAAAGCAAGGGTTAGAGCCCCAGGCCACTCATCAAAACAAAATACAAAAAGTATTTCTTCGGCGACTTCCTCTCAGCAGATTTCTGGCAAAAACTCTGAAAGTAAATAAAATTGCCATGAAAAAGTCTCTGAAAAATCTGTCGTTCGGAGTCGACTTTAAACTGTAGGTCCCACCACTCATGCATAAAATTAACACACACAACATAAGTGGTGTGAGAAAATAGTTCGTAATTCTGACTGAAGGGTTGTAATGACTAATTATGTATGTATGTAATACACAAATAACATTAATGAAACCACAATGTTCGCATTTATAGAGGCCTAGAGAAGGCGAAGCCAAGAACATTCGCCTTCAAGAACACTCATCAGACTGTTTACTTTGCCATATAAAAGGCAAAGCAAAGCAAGCGAGTGAGTCAGTAAGGTCCGGTCCGTCTTGTGTGAAGACGCGATGTGTTTTGAGTAATCGTGGTTTGAAGATCTCCGTTACAAATATCTGTCGAACAATTGTCTAGTAATTGTTATTGCTTTTGCAAAGGGTATAAACAGAGGAATAACAAAGTAAAGCAATTGTTGTTGTTTACATCAAGTTGTGAACAGTGGCATACAGAATTGTGCGAACAGTAAAGAATTTTAATTAAAAATAAACACAAATTTATTTTTATTTTTATTTGCAATCTGCGAGTTCATATTTTAAACGTTTTTAAATAGTAAAAACGTAACAATAGATTCTCAGTATATTTAAAGTAAATCATGTTCTGTTTATGCCAGTAACAAGCCAATTTTTCTGGTCTCTGTGCAAATCGATTTACTTTCCCATTGTTCTTTACAGAATAAGCCCTTGTGAGATTATTTATTTGCTTTACAGCAGAGGAATGCTCATTTCATAACTCAATTCGTTTTGGGTTAGCATTCGTAAGTATGTCAGCTGCGATATTAATTTTTGTGTTCCGACGCATGATGGTAACCATATAGATCTTGTACAATGTGTATACACTAAGGTGTAAAGCAGTTAAAAATGTCAGTTAATGTGGCAAATGTCACCTTCTGAAACGTCTGCCCAGTAGAATGTGAACGTCGTTGTAAAGGGTCCGTCAAATAACTTTTTTTTTTTGTAAATGCTTTAAAAAGAAAAACTACTGAATATTTTCTCAAATTTCTTTTTTGATTTGAAAGTACAATCCTTCCGGTTAATAATGGAAAATAATTTCATTCAAATGGCTGCCTCGGCTGGACATGCAGTAGCCTACACCAGAAGATGCCGATTTTGGCAAAAAAATTATCTTTTCAGATGAAGCTCATTTTGATCTTAGCGGGTATGTAAACAAGCAAAATTGTCGCATTTGGGGCATAGAAAATCCGCACGCATACATTGAAAAGCCGACGCACCCAAAACGAGTCACTGTTTGGTGCGGATTTTGGTCTAGAGGCATAATTGGGCCATTTTTCTTCGAAAATGAGCAAGGAGTGGCCGTTACAGTCAATGGCGATCGTTGTCGGGCCATGTTGAACGGATTTTTGTTCACAAAAATTGAAGAGGAGGATATTGGAAACATTTGGTTTCAACAGGACGGCGCTACGTGCCACACAGCCGAAGCAGCACTCGATGTTTTGTGCTCTGTTTTTGAAAATCGTTTGGCTACCTCGGAGCTGCGATTTGACATCGTTGGACTATTTGTTGTGGTGTGCCATCAAAGATAAGTGTTACACCGACAAGCCAGAGACAATTGACGCTTTAAAGGACAATATTCGTGAAGCCATTGGTGAAATACAGTTGCACACAATCGATAATGTGCTTAAAAATTGGACCGATCGTGTAGGCTACTGCATGGCCAGCCGAGATAGTCATTGGAATGAAATTATTTTCCATTATTAACCGGAAGGATTGTAGTTTCAAATAAAAAAAGAAATTTGAGAAAATATTCAGTAGTTTTTTTTTTAAAGCATTTTCCAAAAAAAAAGTTATTTGGCGGACCCTTTAGCTCCACTTAATGCTGCACGCAGTATTCTCTCTCGATTGTGCGAATAACTCGTCTAGTGAACAGTCGGCTGGTTCATCACCTGTTTGGTACATTTCGGAAATTGAATTTTAAACGGCAGCTAAGCACCTTCTCTACTTTCTTGGTTGATCATTACAAAACTATTGTCAGGATTACAACCTAGCTCCACACATCACACTTGTGGGGGATATTAATATTACCCAAGATTGGCGGAACCTACAGTTTAACGTTGACGCCGGATCCTTTGGTATGTCGCAACCACGGCTTCTGGTCTAATAAGCTACCACTCTACCTATTAGGTTATGCCGATATTAAAAAAGCCTTCTCTAATGCAAGGCTAATTTATTCCAATTCTTGATATGACATGATGCTTGCAGAAGCTATTTATGTTGCTTAGGGCACGGACATCTAACCAAGATTACCTTGACAAAAACAAAAACAATTTTTTGTCTTTCCCAATTTGAATACAATTTCCCCGTCTCTGCAAAAAATTGTTTTTCCCTACGTTTTCCAACAATTAAAATATGGCAGCAGATTAAACACGTTTTAAAGTTCAATTAAAATTTAATTCGAATATTTTAAAACAAATCACACACACGACTGACTTATTTTGACTGCCATTTGACCCTTTCGATGGTCGGGTAAAATAATTTTTAATCAAAATTTTATTTTGCTCTTCTCTCTCTCTCTCTCTCCTCTCTTTTGCCATCGCTTAGAATAAATTATTGATTTTATAATGGTTGGGTCGGGACATACATATGCCAACTGAAAATAAAAATGAAAAACGAAAATAAAAATCCAAACAAACGAAAGAGAACAAAAAAAAAACACGGGAAAATTCATTGTCATTTCGTTGATTGATCGTTGAGGTTTTGCAAAACATGATGTTTTTCAAAAAAAAATTCAATAAAATTTGATTGTTAGACAGACAGACAACAACAACACTGGCAAAACCAGCCAACAGTCAGTCAACCAACCAACTAAACTGACCAACTAGGAGCAGCAATAAAAACGAATTTTTGTTTGTGTACTTATGGTCGGTCACAGGCATTTTAATGGACATTTTTCTTGTGTAACCTGGGTTATAATAATTTAATTAAAAAATCCATATTAAATTTAATACAACCAAAGAGACAGTTACAGTTACAGAGAGAGAGAGAGAGGGAGGGAGAGAGAAACAAAAATAAAAGTATTTGGAGTAGCCTTTAGACACACATAGCGACAGCTAAGGTTTGTTATCTGCACACAACATACCTTTACTCATTTCTATACGGATACAGCCACAAATTATAATTATTATAGCGGTATAAATACTATATACATAGAGCATTTCCCCTCTCTCTCTCTCTCTTTCTTTCTTTCTTTCACTTGCTATATAACACATACACACACCTGTACATTACATTCATACACATTGAGTCATCAAGGTTTCCTATTTAAATTCAAACTAAAAACAAAACATTGTTGAAATTTAAATGCACATGTAAGTGTGTGAGTGTTCAGTGTTAGTGTATGTGTGTGTATTTCCCTCCATTACATTTAGAATTTCAACTATTTCCGGTTTTTTCCACTTCATTTTGTAGTTTTTATTTAATTTTTGAAGCCCTGGACTACATTTTTTAGGGTAAATAGCACGCGATGTAAGTTGATGGAATTCGGACCACCAGACTTACTCATGGTTTGGGGCCACTTACTCTTAAGAGTAAACCCTGTGTTAAAACTTAAGGCCAGAGATAGGACAGAATTATATTTTATGGAATTGGAGTATTGACAACGCAAGGCAAGCTACAGTGATACCTTCTCAGAAAAATGTTGGTTTTCCTGTGGGGTGTTATGCACAGAAGTCAGAAGTGACTGTACCATTATGAGTGAGAATGCTTTTAAGAGTAGCGTTCGATAACACAGTCCTGTAAATTTCGACTTTTTTTGTGCAAATAAGATGGCTCCAGGTGTTTTCGAAGGCATTTTCCGCGCTGAACACTAATCTGGTTTCATAGACTTTCCATCACATCAGGTTTTCGAGAAAAAGGGGGTTGAAACCCCTAAAAATAGCGTTTCTAGCCATTTTTGCAAAATTGATGAGCTAAACACTGACGTGCTAGAACCATCGCTATTGTCAGAAATTGACAATTGATCTTTGCTCTTTAAAAAGCCAAATTGTTTGCATACACCCTTAAAGTAGGGGGTGGGTTCATGTCAAGGGGTGCAAGGGAAAAAGAAACACATTACCGAGGTCCTTAAAAATTAATCAGATTTACGTGACAATTGTTACTCAAGGGTTTTTGGGGTCGTTGGTTACAGATCTTCATTCAGACTTAAAAATTCAAAATGGCGGATCCAATATGGCGGTCAAGTAAATCTGATTAATTTTTATAAACCTCGACCGCCATATTGGATCCGCCATTTTGAATTTTTAAATCTGTCGACTTTAAACTGTAGGTACCGCCTTTTATGGCGGATCAAATATGGCGGTCAAGTAAATCTGATTAATTTTTATAAACCTCCACAGCCTCGACCCTTTTTCTCGAAAACCTGACGTGATGAAAAATTTTTGAAACCAGATTCGTGTTCAGCGCACAAAATGCCTTCTGAAACACCTGGAGCAATCTTATTTGCAAAACCCATGTAGGGCTGTGTAATCGACTGTCCATTAAACAGCATATCGATTATGTACAGGAAAAACTTACTGGAACAATGCTTAACATAACTTACCCACTTAATCGGTCATTACAACTCTTTAGTCAGAATTACAACCTAGCCTCTTTTACCACCTGTGCCTGTGTTAATGTTCTCCATGAAAGGCGGTACGTACAGTTTAAAGTCGACTCCGACAGAAACTTTTCATGGCATACTCTCTGCCAGAAGACTGCTGCGAGAAAGTCGCCAAGAGAAGTAATTCTTCGTTTTGTTTGAGATATCTGACCTGGGGTTTGCATGAAATAAGCCAACATACTAATGGGTGATTTTTTAAGAGCTATAGGAAAATTTTTCAATAAAAAACACATAAAATTCAGAAAAATTCATGAAATCTTTATTTGAATCGATAGTACGGTCCATATAATTTGAATTTGTTTGAAGATTATTTCATGCAACTGCGCCTCAAATGTTCCATCCGCTTAGTCCAATTTTGGCATACTCTTTCCAACATTTCGGCCGGTATCTCACGAATAAATGCTTCAATGTTGTCTTCCAATGCGTCAATTGAATTGGGCTTGTCTGTATAGACATGAGCTTTAACATAGCCCCACAAAAAATAGTCTAAAGGCGTTAAATCGTACGATATAGGCGGCCAATTGACCGGTCCCGAACGTGAAATTAAATGTTCACCGAACTCGCCTCTCAATATGTCCATTGTTACGCGTGCTGTGTGGCATCTGGCATCGTCTTGTTGAAACAACATGCCATGCAAGTCAAGCTCTTGCATTTTGGCCAAAAAAAAAGTTGGATATCATCTCACGGTAGCGCTCACCATTCACAGTTACGTTACGATTCGCAGCATCTTTGAAGAAGTACGGTCCAATGATGCCACCAGCCCATAAACCGCACCAAACTGTGACTTTTCTGGATGCATTGGTAGCTTTTGCAATGCTTCTGGCTGACCTTCACTCCAAAATCGACAATTCTGCTTATTTACGTATCCATTGAGCCAAAAATGAGCTTCGTCGCTGAACACAATTTTTCGATAAAGAAGTGGATCTTCGGCCAACTTTCCAAGAGCCCATTCACCAAAAATTCTGCGTTGCGGTAGGACGTTCGGCTTCAAGTCTTGCAGCAGCTGGCTTCACACCTAAATCCTTCCGCAAAATTTTCCACGTTGTTGAGTAACAGAGGCCCAATTGCTGCGAACGGCGATGAAACGATAATTGATGGTCATCATTAACACTGGCCGATACAGCTGAGATATTTTCTTCAGTTCGCACTCTACGTAAGCGTGTTGGTGGTTTAATGTCTAACAATGTAAATTTGGTGCGAAATTTAGTCACAATAGCCCGAATAGCCGCTTCAGTGGGTCGATTAAACATTTTAAACCATAAAATGGTAGAAGCGCGCGATGAACTTCCTAAACAGAGCACGTATTTTGATAATAAAATTCAATGATTTGCAAGCGTTGTTCGTTTGTAAGACGATTCATGGTTAAATTATAGACCAAACTGAAGATGACACATTGACAGTGAAACAAAACACGAAACGTGCGTGAGCTGTTTAAACCAGTGTTGCCAAAAAGATAATAGCTGAAAAATCACCCGTTACCTACTAGGCTAGAGCTCAGACATCTCGAGTAAAACGCTGTGTTTCTCCAAAATCTATCATTCGGACTCGAATTCCCGGCACTCATGGATAAAATTCAAACAGTCAACATGAGTAGTGTGGTAATCCTGGCCAAAGCGTTGTAATGACTAAACAAAGTAAGTGACTGGCTTTGATAAAGATCTCTTGCCATAAAATATGCTGCATTTAACACAATGGGAGATAAATGTCCTGTAATAGGACAGAATTCGCTCTGGACAATGCTCTATTCTATCTGAAGATATCTAGACTCTGAGTTAAACTGATTACCCTTCTGAACGCAGTCATGATATCAGATTTTATACTATCCGCCATCTAACGTTTTTGTTTTCAACTAGTGCTTATTTCGTGAATGGTAACACTTAGTTCATGTCTGATTTGACAGATAATTAGTTTTATCCTTCCGCTGAACGCTGAATATGGTTGTGTATACGCTTGAACAACGCTGGGAAATATTGCGACATTACTTTGAAAATCATGGTAATGTTGCAGAATGTGTGCGAAAATTGTGCGAAAAAAATCATCTTTTCAGATGAAGCTCATTTTGATCTTGGCGGGTATGTAAACAAGCAAAATTGCCGCATTTGGGGCACAGAAAACCCGCACGCATACATTGAAAACCCGACGCACCCAAAACGAGTGACTGTTTGGTGCTGGTTTTGGTCCAGAGGCATAATTGGGCCATTTTTCTTCGAATATGAGCAAGGAGTGGCCGTTACAGTCAATGGCGATCGTTATCGGGCCATGTTGAACGAATTTTTGTTTGCAAAAATTGAAGAGGAGGATATTGGTAACATTTGGTTTCAACAGGACGGCGCTACGTGCCACACAGCCAAAGCTACACTCGATGTTTTGTGCCCTGTTTTTGAAGATCGCATTATCAGCCGCAGAGCTGATGTCGTTTGGCCACCTCGGAACTGCGATTTGACACCGTTGGACCATTATTTGTGGGGTGCCGTCAAAGATGAGTGTTACGCCGACAAGCCAGAGACAATTGACGCTTTAAAGGACAATATTCGTGAAGGCATTGGTGAAATACAGCTGCACACAATCGATAATGTGTTTAAAAATTGGACCGATCGTGTAGGCTACTGCATGGCCAGCCGAGGCAGCAATTTAAATGAAATTATTTTCCATTATTAACCTGAAAGATTGTACTTTCAAATAAAAAAAGAAATTTGAGAAAATATTCAGTAGTTTTGTTTTTTTAAAGCATTTTCCAAAAAAAAAAAACGTTATTTGGCAGGCCCTTTACAACTCCAAGCAAATTGCTTGATCTTGGGATAACTCGCAGTACACTTGACAACTGTTGTGTGTTTCAGGTCGAGGTAATGTTCAGACTTCTGACTCGTAGGATATCTATCCGTCCTCAAGTGGCAATCAGATGTTTTCTGGGAGTCTGGGTCTTTACGACTAAATCGGGTAGCATATGGCATGACTGCCACAATCGACTCTCGCGGCAATTTGGTGTCAGTCTAACTAGGGTTCTCGGTCACAGAGATATACCGGGTAATTGTTAGCGCAGGTACACACTCACCGGAAACCAATCTAAGCGTAGTTATCGTGATAAATGTAATGGCCGTAGTCTAGTAGGTAGTGTGTTGGCTTATTAGACGTAAGGCCTCGGTTCAAACCCCAGGTCAGACATCTCCAGCTAAACGAAATACAAAGAAAATATTTCTTCAGCGACTTCCTCTCAGCAGATATCAGGCAAAAACCCTGTAGGTCCCGCCATTCATGTATAAAATTAACACACACAACATAAGTGGTGTGAGAAACTAGGTCGTAATCCTGACTGAAGGCTTGTAATGACCAATTATGTTTATGTATGTATGTATCGCATTTGTAGGGCCTTTCCGATTCGTTGCTGCTTCAAACAAAATCTCTTTGACATTAGTTATCTCCACTTTGAATTCTACCTTTTGAAAAAGGAATTGAATGGACGGACGGACGTACATACATGTTTGTTGGGAGTAATGGTGGTGATGATGGAGGATGTGGAGGAGGATATGAAAGGATAAAACATAAAATCCACTATAAAATTAGTTTTTAAATGTTTCTATTCTATTATACCAGCACTGTGTGTATATGTATGTGTGTGTACATGTAGTTGTATTAGTTCATAATGTAGTTGCTCTCTCGCGTATTAAAACATTTATGACTTCCTCTAAAATTGCTTTTACATGGTGTATCATGAGTTTTTTTTAACTACAAAATATAAAATTTAGTTCTGGTTGTTGTTGTTGTTGCTGTTTTTTGTCCCCAAGGATTTGAAAATTTTATTTATGTTTCTACTGTGTGTGTGTAAGTCTAGTTTTTTAATAGAAAATAATTAAAAAATAATTTAAAAAAGAACGTTTTTTTTTTTTCAAATAATTTTCACACCGGAAATGAAAAGTTAGTGAGTGTTTAGCATAGAATTTTTGTTTACAGATTCCGCTTTAATATTGTTGATTGTATTGTGTGTTAAATAAGAAATATTCTGTTAAATTCTGATTTATTTACACTGCGTGGTAAAAATCAAGGGTAACTATGGCCTGTAAATGAAAAATTGGGTAATATTTGTAAAGGTAACTCTTTAAAATCTACGTTCTCTAGCTTAAATACAGTCAAAATTTGGTTAAGATGGGCCGATCCGTTCCAAAGTTATAGGGAAAAACTTTGAGAGCTCATAACTCAAAACACACTTTTTCGACTTAGAATGAGAATGAGCAGGTATGGCCTTTACAGTCAATGGCGATCGTTACCGGGCCATGTTGAACGAATTTTTGTTCACAAAAATTGAAGAGGAGGATATTGGCAACATTTGGTTTCAACAGGACGGTGCTACGTGCCACACAGCCGAAGCTACACTCGATGTCTTGCGCCCTGTTTTTGAAGATCGCATTATCAGCCACAGAGCTGATGTCGTTTGGCCAACTCGGAGCTGCGATTTGACACCGTTGGACTATTATTTGTGGGGTGCCGTCAAAGATAAGTGTTACGCCAAGAAGCCAGAGACAATTGACGCTTTAAAGGACAATATTCGCGAAGCCATTTATGAAATACAGCTGCACACAATCGATAATGTGTTTAAAAATTGGACCGATCGTGTGGGCTACTGCATATCCAGCCGAGGCAGCCATTTGAATGAAATTATTTTCCAATATTAACCGGAAGTATTGTACTTTCAAATAAAAAAAGAAATTTGAGAAAATATTCAGTAGTTTTTTTTTAAAACATTTTCCAAAAAAATAAAGTTATTTGGCGGACCCTTTATTTTCGTATTGATGTCTGGCCTGGGGTTTGAGCCCCAGTCTCAACTACCTACTATTAAGTTTTAGAAATAAAATGTTTTCAAAATCTTACATTTGAGTTGCTACGACTGTATCCTACGATCAAATTTGAAGATTAAAAAAAACCAGCACAATTTAAAAATATTCTTTCAACACTTCTTTACACTACCAGGAGCATCGTATTCTTGTTTTCAATTCCTTTTCTTGAGTGTGTTCCTTTTTGGCTTTTAAAAACACTTTCGCTGGCCCATATGTAACCACGTCCAGTTCCATAAATATTGTGCACACACTGATGATGATGGTGGTGATTCTACATACTGGCCATACAGTTAATAGCCTCCGGCTAACATACTTTTTGTTGCCCCCTTTCTGGTTTTTTCTTTTAAATCTATGGCTGTTGCCTGGTGTTCACGTTGTCGTTGTTGTTGCTGTTGTTGTTTTCATACTCTCCGGTATTTTGTTTTCAGGACAACTTGCTTAAGGGGTCCGTCCATGTGGTAGTAGATGTCTACACTCATAGCATATGTATTAGTGTCTGTGCCTGTGCATTTGTTTAATTTCTTTCGTTTTTTGCTGTTCGGCTTACTGCTGCTTTAATATCGTGGACACAATACCATACAGTTACGAAGAAAAAAAAACACTTTTCTTTGCACACACATATACACACACTTACACATGTATTTCCCGAGTATAATGCCTGTAATAATTACTAATAAACCCAGGTCTCTTGTTTATTTCTTTTTTTTTGATTTCAACACATTTCTTCTTTGAATTTATATTTTTTGTTGTTGGTGTTTTGTTGGTTTTCTTTTTCTTTGGATGGCAAATTAAAATTTATGTCCGTAAAATTTATCACGTAAGTGGGTCCTTAATAGACCGCGGAAAAATAATTTTCTTTTGAATGTTTTGCCTGTAATAAACGAACACAGTGCCATGGGCTTCCCAGCTTAAATGATGCTTTGAATGGAAAAAATCACAACAGAAATCAAATCAAAGTATATCACTGTCTGTTGGAGATTTAATTCTTATTTGGAAATTGTATTTCATTACAGGCCAATATTATTTGAAGAGAAATAATTGTGAACTTAAATCCCAGTAAAGGACATGAAAGAACAGAACGTGATTCATTTGATGATTGCCACAGAAATATGGCTTCAGCTCGATTCTTTTGTCCATAGCACTATGGAATAAATATTGTTACATTTTTACCTTTATAAAAACGTTTAAAATATAAGCTCGTATATTGCAAATAATAATAAAAATAAATACGTGTTTAGTTTTAATTAAAATTGTTTATTATTCTTACAATTCTGTGTGCCACTGTTCACAACTTGATGTAAACAACAACAATTGCTTTGTTTGTTATTACTTTGTTTACACCCTTTGCAAAAGCAATAACAATTACTAGACAATTATTCAACAGATCTTTGTAACGGAGATCTTCTAACCACGATTACTCTCTTCAAACACACGGCGTCTTCACACAAGACAGACTGAACTTCACTCACTCACTTGCCTGCTTTGCCTTGCCTTTTATATCGCAGGGTAAACGTTCTGATGAATGTTCTTGAAGGCGAATGCTCGTAGCTTTGCCTTCTCGTAATCTCTATAAATGTAAACATTGTTGTTTACAAAACGACGTATTTTTAATGAAATTAGTAAGCGTTTTAAACATTTACTTTGTTTTGGATATGTTTTTTTTAATTATTTTTAATAATAAATTTTTTTCTTAATAGAAAAATATTAAATTAAATTTTTCATTGTTTGTTTCATTGTTGAATTTCATTGTTGTTTCATTTAAAAAATCATTAGTACTTATTAAAACATTAATACGTATTTTAGTTTACTTTTGTTGTTGTTTTAATTTTAATACGATTTTTTGTGTACTGGAAATATGACTTAGATGCAAACACAAAGTCCACTTCCTTGCCTCCATTTTCAGCGAAAGTTTCTGCAATAGAATTTAAATATGAATATAAAAATGTAACTAGAAACTTATTAAACGTATTTCACTTACGACGAATGGTAGTGGCGACAGTGAAGGCCCTCATGCACTTCTTATCTGCAGTTCCTCGGCAGGAAAAGCTCTCAGCAACGTTGTCAGTCATGATTTTCTGCCACGCTTTCGTAACAAATTTTCTCGAATTGGAATTTGACAATCTTTTTAGATCTGCCTTCTAAAAATAGAAATGAAATCGACACCAGTAAACAGTCACCGGACATTTCAAATTTAAATTCTGACCAGCAAGAAAAATTTATCTATATCTTCCAGTGTTGTTTTCTCAAAATTAAGGAAGTCTTCAATATTAGCAAACGGCTTGCTTGGTATAATAGTAGCGTTATTATGTGATAGCGCTTTTTTAATTCAATAATTTCTTTGCGCTTCCCCTCAACATTTTCTGTAAGACGCAGCAATATTAGCTTATTTTTTTTCCTTCACTTCAGGCACAACCTCCTGTTCCACAAATTCACTCTGGGTGCTTACAGAACTTGCAACCGCAATGTTCCATAGATGCTCAAAAATTTCGGTGCTGCTGCGCAAAACACTTTTCTTCTTTTTTGCTGCAGACATTAAATAAGTAGATAATTACCTTTTGTAATAGCACAAGATAATTAAAAGAATCAAACGCACTTAATTTAACAACTTTAACAACAATTTAACACAATTTATTAACACAACTTATTAGCACAATTTTTGACGGCGAGAATGACACGTTTTGCTTAAATTTATGAAACACTTGCACTTGCAAGCAAATTGTCAACGACATTCGCGAAATACTTGCATTTGCAAGCAAATTGTCAACGACGTTCGCAAAACTCTTATTTATGCAAGCTTGCAGCAACATTTATTTACTAAACGCTTGTTTAATGGGGTCCAACATCAAACTCATATCAATCGAAATATGTTTGATTCATAAGCCTACTCATTTAGATTCATAACTTTAGAGCAGTGGTGCTCAAACACATACTACCATAGTTTTGGTTGTGTTGGTAAAGCAGCGGAGAACAAAATTCAACTTAATTTTTGAGAATCGTACACTGGGAAAATAAAAAAATTAAAAAAATTGGTTTATTGTGTTGCGCGTATGTTATTACATAATGAACTTATGTATGTATGTATGTATTGGTGAATATATTGATGTATGTGTATATGTATGTATATATTGATGAATATATTGATGTATGTATGTATGTATGTATGTATTGATGATGATGCAATAATTTTAAAGTCCTATCATTCCCTTTAATGTTGTCGAAAAATCCATGACTAGCCCAGTAATGTCTTTTTATAAAAAAAAAAGAATTACGATATAAAGTGCGATTACCTTCCATATTCTCTATAAAACAAACAAAAAATCATTCAAAAAAGTTGTGTAGCGAGGTCTTGCTTCATCAAGAGCTAAACATCAACTGAATTGATTTTGTTCTCTGAGTTCAACACACAACACAAACAAAGCAACAAACACACGATCATTATAAGAAACCACACAAGTAAGCTTATAGTGTAGGTGTGTCAACGCAGCGTCAGCAGAATTTTCTTTGCCTATCGCATGTGATAGGAAATTTGGATTTTGAGCATCACTGCTTTAGAGTAATGGAGAGTCGAAATCAATAACATCATACGTGTTGTTAAGTATGAATAGGATGAGTACACTTCAAACTTTGAATATGTGTAGAGATTCCATGACATTAAAATAAGTATGAATGCGTAGAAGTATCAGAAATTATGAGTCTGATTCGATTCTACTCATCTTTTTGTATACTCATTGCTGATCTCTGATTTGTACTGAGCATTGGAAGACAATTTTCCCAAAAACTTGTTGTATTTTCCTTATTAGGTTGGAGAAGTTGTTCACCTCCTGTTCATCTGGTTTTTTTTTGTAGAATTTTTCACTTTAAATTTGTTTTTCTTTTTCTACCTGTCAGTGAATCAATTCAATTCAATTAAAACACTTTCATTTTTAATCGATTTCAATTAAAGCAGCGACTTTATTTCTTTTTGAAAAAATCTACCTTTCCCTCTGATTCTGTTATTAGTTTTAGAAATTAAATATTTATGCGCGTTTATTTGTATGTTTATTTGTGTATTTATTTTAGGAAAAATAAAATTTTTGTTCTACTGCGTCAATTTACCGTGTTTTCCTTTTTTGTTGTAGGTTTGGTTATTCTAAACTATTTCGCCAGGAATAACTCTCTATTGCAGCACGAATCCATAGCACATCAAAAGCTTATCACATGTACACTCTACTCACATGTACGCATTGAAAGAAAGAATAAAAATACTGCTGCAGTAGCAGTTTTTTTGTTTTGTACTCTCGTTTTTTCCTGAGTTTTTTCGGGGGTTTTTTAGAGTTTTTTTTTTTTGTCCGAAAAAGTAAAATTTTTTTTGGGGGGAAATTGTATTTTTATTTTGTGATATTTAAAGTGATAAAAAATAAAACGTACATGTCAGTTCAAAAGCCATGAATACCTCCTCTGATTGCCATTATTGGCTACTTGTTATTGCACACTTTATTAGTTACGAAGTGGCCACTATGGATGATGAGAGTAGTTATGTAGCCTCGCTAATGCGTAATCGAAAAAGGTCATGGTTTATCGGAGTAAATCTTAAAGTGATCAGAGGTATTTATCAGAGGTATTCGATCGTAGAGTGACTTAAAGGGTCCGCCAAATATTTTTTTTTTTGAAAATGCTTAAAAAAACTACTGGAATATTTTCTCAAATTTCTTTTTTTATTTGAAAGTACAATCCTTCCGGTTAATAATGGAAAATAATTTCATTCAAATGGCTGCCTCGGCTGGCCATGCAGTAGCCTACACGATCGGTCCAATTTTTAAGCACATTATCGATTGTGTGCAGCTGTATTTCACCAATGGCTTCACGAATAGTGTCCTTTAAAGCGTTAATTGTCTCTGGCTTGTCGGCGTAACATTTATCTTTGGCGGCACCCCAAAAATAATAGTCCACCGGTGTCAAATCGCAGCTCCAAGGTGGCCAAACGACATCAGCTCTGCGGCTGATAATGCGATCTTCAAAAACAGGGCGCAAAACATCGAGTGTAGCTTCGGCTGTGTGACACGTAGCGCCGTCCTGTTGAAAGCAAATGTTGCCAATATCCTCCTCTTCAATTTTTGTGAACAAAAACTCGTTCAACATGGCCCTATAACGATCGCCATTTACTGTAACGGCCATTCCTTGCTCATTTTCGAAGAAAAATGGCCCAATTATGCCTCTGGACCAAAATCCGCATCAAACATTGACTTGTTTTGGGTGCGTCGGCTTTTCAATGTATGCATGCGGGTTTTCTGTGCCCCAAATGCGACAATTTTGCTTGTTTACATACATACCCGCCAAGATCAAAATGATCTTCATCTGAAAAGATGATTTTTTCTGCCAAAATCGGCATCTTCTGGTGTAGGCTACTGCATGGCCAGCCGAGTCAGCCATTTCAATGAAATTATTTTCCATTATTAACCGGAAGGATTGTACTTGCAAATAAAAAAAGAAATTTGAGAAAATATTCAGTAGTTTTCCAGTCAAGGACCGGATTGTGTACAAGTTCAGCTCGCTGTATTTTTTCTCCATTTAAGTGAATTGGAAATAGAATTTGTCAAAAAGCTTTATCACAATCTCATTTACAAAATTTTTTACGCGATTTGGATCAGTGTCTAGTATGATAGAGTTGCCATCTTTCGTTGCCTAGACATAACGGCTGTTTGACAAATTTATTGGAATGTTGTATTCGGTGCAATGGTGACGGAGTTTATCTATGAATACAAATCTGCCCTCAAGATGTGGCGTTGCTTTGTTTAAATTTTCAAGGATTTTCATTGTCTTTGCAAGTCAGGAAAATTTCTTATGGCAACCCATTAACAATTAATTCATTTGAAATCAAGAGGCAAACTCTTATGCTTTAGAAATACATACATAATTTGTCATTATTTGGCTTCTCACGCCATTTATGTTGTGTGTGATAATTTTATACATGAGTGGCTGGACCTACAGTTTAAAGTCAAATCCGAACAAAAAATTTTTGGCAAACTTTTCCATGGCAATTTTATTTCACTCTTAGAATTTTTGACAGAAATCTGCTGACTCCTCTCAGTCGCCGAAGAAATATTTTTTCGTAGTTCGTTTTGTTGAAGACGTCTGACATGGGGTTTGAAGCCTGTCCTCATGCCTAATAAGCCAACACATTACCCAATAGACCACGGCAACTTTCATTACTAACATCCATTAAAACGATATTATTTTTCTGTCAAGGAAAATTCCTTCGATTCAGATATCAGAAATCATTGCATTCGGTATGTGATAATTCCACTAAAATCGTAACTCCTCCTGAAAATTTTTAATACACGGCATAGGGATATTCTTCCCACTGCCTCCAGGCAGGTTGCTGTAGCACCCTGTCAAGTTGAACCTATTCTAAAATTTCCTTACAAAATAGTATTTCGTTGAAATAGTTTTAACAGCTACAGGACAAATAGCCTCGTCCAATATTGTTTTCTCATTTCTCCAGCCATATAAACAATCTGAATCTTCAATACTTCCGCCTCTTAAGATGTATTTTTGGAAAGTGAAAACAGGGTAACAGGTTCAACAACCAGCATTATGGCACGGAATTTAAAGCATAAACCTGGTCTAGCAAGTAAATCAGTTGCACAATTTCTCGGTATAACCCTGTGATTATTAACTCGTATATGACTTACAAGAAACTGCCGCAACAGTCAAACAAACGAGTCACGGCATTTGTCAATCAGTTCAGAGTTGAAGGTTGCACAGTAAAAAGATCTGATTGTCGCTTGTCAGTCTACAATAATCAGTTTCGCTGCGTGATTTATTGTCATTACTTCGGACTGAAACACATTAAAGTTTTAATGGAAACGAAGGCATATTTTATCCTGTTTTTGAGTTTAGAAAGGTCCACGGGTTGTTTCGAGGAGCCGAAAGTTCAGTCTTCCCTGCTTGGAATTATAGTGTGAAGTTTCCTATTATATCTGCGTTGAGATGAGAGGATGCTGAGAGAGGAGACGAGTGGCCAGAGTGAATAGTATGAAGCGTGATAAGTCATTAATTCGCGTTGCATCAAGTATTTACTTCATGTCGTCTAGCAAGAATTCCAGATGGAAGACAATTAAGTGTAACAAAAAAAGACTTTTGTAAAGTTACTGCTCAACGCAACCAAAAACTCCAGTGCAGCAGATATCCTCGCTTCATCAAGGAGCCTTACAATCCATTTCTAGTCGAGTATAGTTTACCAGAAGACACTTCCATCCATCAAATAAAATCCAACGAAACAACTCAGGATGAAGTCCACATATTGTATCGGAAACTAGCCACTTGGTTGGCTACTTGTAGCTATTAAAGTGACATACAAAATAGCGGTAAAATCCATGCGTATAGTAATGGGTGATTTTTTTAAAAGCTATAGGAAAATTCTTAAAAAAAACACATAAAATTCAGAAAAATTTATGAAATCTTTATTTGATTCGATAGTAAGGTCCACATAATTTAATGTTTGAAGAATATTTCATGCAAATGTTGACCGCGACTGTGCCTCAAATGGTCCATCCGCTTAGTACAATTTTAATATACTTTTTCCAACATTTCGGCCGATATCTCACGAATAAATGCTTCAATGTTGTCTTCCAATGCGTCAATTGAAGCGGGCTTGTCTGTATATGCATGAGCTTTAACATGAGCCCCACAATCGTAGATTGTACGATCTAGGCGGCCAATTGACCAGTCCCAAACGTGAAATAAAATGTTCACCGAACTCGCCTCTCAATAAGTCCATTGTTACGCCTGCTATGTGGCATGTGGCACCGTCTTGTTGAAACCACATGTCATGCTAGTCAAGCTCTTGCATTTTGGACAAAAAAAAGTTGGATATCATCTCACGGTAGCACTCACCATTCACAGTTATGTTACGATTCGCAGCATCTTTGAAGAAGTACGGTCCAATGATGCCACCAGCCCATAAACCGCATCAAACTGTCTGACTTTTTCTGGATGCACTGGTAGCTTTTGCAATGCTTCTGGCTGATCTTCGCTCCAAAATCGACAATTCTGCTTATTTACGTACTCGTATTCATTGAGCCAAAAATGAGCTTCGTCGCTGAACACAATTTTTCGATAAAGAAGTGGATCTTCGGCCAAGATCTTCCTTCCAAGAGCCCATTCACCAAAAATTCTGCGTTGCTGTAGGTCGTTCGGCTTCAATTCTCCCACCAGCTGTATTTTGAAAGGTACACCACACCTAAATCCTTCCACAAAATTTTCCACGTTGTTGAGTAACAGAGGCCCAATTGCTGCGAACGACGACGAATCGATAACTGATGGTCATCATTAACACTGGCCGATACAGCTGCGATATTTTCTTCAGTTCGCACTCTACGTAAGCGTGTTGGTGGTTTAATGTCCAACAATGTAAATTTGGTGCGAAATTTAGTCACAATAGCCCGAATAGCCGCTTCAGTGGGTCGATTAAGCTGAGCATAAAATGGAAGAAGCGCGCGATGAACTTTCTTAACAGAGCACGCATTTTGATAATAAAATTCAATAATTTGCAAGCGTTGTTGGTTTTTTAAGACGATTCATTGTTAAATTAGAGACCAAACTGAAGATGTTTGACAGCGAAACAAAACACGAAAAACGTGCGTGAGCTGTTTAAACCAGTGTTGCCAAAAAGTAATCGTAATAGCCGGCCGTAATCGTAATTAGTTCGACACTTTTCTGGCACAGTGTGGTGAATTGATTGTCTATTGTATGGCACAAGTCCCTTAACTTGCTCTGCTTCCTCTCTGCTATTAACTGTGTGTGTGTAACAAATACTTTCACTCTTTCCTTCTCTCCCTCTCTCGCTCACTCTTTGGCATTCATACATACATACGTATATGCAGATATTTTACATTCATATGAGTATGTACGTATGTATTTATGTATGTTTACATGTTTGTTTATCTCTATTTTAGTTTGAGTGTATCTTGTATCCTGTAAATGTGTAAGTGTTTCTAAATTTCATTTCATTTCGTTTGTTTTTTTGTTTTTTGTCGTTCTTTTAATAAAAGTATTTACGAACTTTAATAATTTCTTTTTGTGTTTTAGTTGTCGTTGTTGTTGCTGTAGAGTTTTTTTTTTGTGATATTCTGATGAATATGAAGTTTTTCCATTTTTGTAGTCATTTTACATATGTTCACAACAATTTAAATACGAAAGCATGTGTGATCAGTCAGTTTTATTGCATTAAACAAGGCATTAGGGTGGTACATAACTTTTGGAGGTTATTTTATATACAGGAAGTGGTGAACGTTGAGAAATAATTTTGTTATCACACTTCTTTAATAGTTTGTGGGGAAATTGATGGATTTTGCAAACAGTCGTCTTTCTAATAGAACTTCTAAATAGTCTTCGTTCTATTGGAGTGCCGAATCTTCACATACATTCTCCGGACATATCTTTTAAGCTGTTGCTATCCAATTGCTATCAGTTACTCATCGCTAATTCTAGTGAATGGGCAGGATGAGCCATTTTATCCTAATTCATGAGTTTTTGCACTTTTTTATATGAAATTCTCCCGTTTTCTTCTAAAGCCGCTTGGTAGTCTGCTATCAAACACAAATTTGATGACGCAGCTCGATTAGTTTTAGCAGAGTCTACCAATAGGTCTGTGTGTTAACAAGTGCAGCATTGTCTTTCCAGGCAAGAATAAGGCAACTAATTCTTGACTCCCGTTCTATTACTAATTTGATACTGTTACATAAATCGAAACGACCTAATATCGTTTAACAATAAAAACGATAAACAAAAGCCACCAGCTACACCAACACAATACACACGACACAAATAAACACTAATGAACGTGTTGATTATCTAAAGCTGCACACATACATATGTACAACGAACCTGGTTGCGTCTGGTACCAACAACAACATACATGTGAAAAAAAAAAGAGATGGACAACGTAAGCAAGGTACACAAACAACAATGTATTAGCAATAGAGCTCTCGAGAAGGCGATATCACGAACATTCCACTTCAAGAATGTTCGATAGACTGGTTGTGTCGGACTATAAAAGGGCTGGACAAAGCAGGCAGCAGTCAGTTATAATTCAGACATCCTTGTGTGAAGACGCGTTGCGGTTTGAACGTACAAGCGGTATTGCTTGCAAAAAGGTTGTAAGCAGAGAAGATCTAACGAACAGTTGTTAGTGTTAACGCGGACAGAAGTGTGAAACAAAGTAGTGTACAAGCAAATTATTGTTGTATCGTTAAGTTGTATACGGTGGCACACAAAAGTAGTGTAAAGAATAAAGAAAGTTTAACTGAAATTAAACACATTTGTTTTTACTTTGTTTGCAATTAACGAACTCATATTTAAACGTTTTTAAAAAGGTAAAAACGTAACAATACGTTGGGAACACTTTTTTGTAGACATATTGATGCAAATTCGTTACAGTGCCCATCACAAACATTTTGTTTGAATTTTTTTTTATTATTATTTGCGTGTTAACACAGATGGTCTGTATTCTACATTTGCCGTTCCATCGAATCCATCAGGAGTTCAACAACGAATTCTAAACTTTAAAAGTTGAGAAAAGACAGTTGCCGTGCGTCTACCTTATTTGGCTGCAACTTGTATTGCTTGGGATATTGCTCATGTTCATGAACATGCCGACCGGTTTTAGATTAGATTAGAATTGAATTGATTTTGATTAGGTCTCTGGGATCCGGGAGCATTGAAGCCACTTCCTCCCATGGAACCACTACCGCCAACATCACCAGCAACTGAATGGTTAGGGCTCATGTGATTGTTCATTGCATTATTTGGCATATTTGGCCCACTCATATTTTGTAAACGAGTGTTATTGTTAAAACCAAAAGCAGAATTACTGGCGCTGCCAATCAAATTATTGCCAAAATTTTAACCATAATTATTTGAAGCAGTTGTCCCGAACGATCGTAAAAGGAACCTGGTACAATTGCTTCTCAGGCGTCTGTCATCATGGTGCTCATAAAGTGTGCTCCCATATTAAGGGTGTTGACCAACTTTTTCGACTTTTGGACTTGTATAAGCGACTCTCGTAAGTTATTCAAAGAGCCCTCTACCAAGAGCTTGCGATCTTTATAGAAATTAAGTAAATGATTCCGTAACGGTTGTTTTGATAGAATTTTCGGGTTGGCCACTATAATGGTACCACATTTGGAACGTGTTAGTGCTACGTTTAAACGCCTTGGATCATCTTGTTGAAAGCTCATCTGTAAAATTCGTTGTCATTTATTCAGTCTGTTTGGCCATGCATCACTGACGAGCATAGACAATGCCATGTGGTCCCAGGGCTCTGGAAGAGTTAGTTGAGACTCCAGAGTCATTTTTAGTTGAATGTATAGATGAACAAACAAATTTGTCGAATTTAGGAAAATACTAATCCACATAAGAACAAAGAGCATACAAAGTATGCAGATAAAGTCACTGTATTCTGTGGAATCGTATTCAGTCCATATTTGTTTGAAAACAACGTTTTACTAGTCATCAAAGTCATCACGTTTTACTGGGCATGACCAGGCGATTACAGGTCGATAATTACCAACTTCTTTTGGTATGAATTAAATGATCTGGACACCAACACCATGTATTTCCAACAGGACGGAGCTAATTGCCTCACAGCTCATGTCACATTGGCTTTTACGCACAAGCGATTTGAGTGCGTTGAGTCATCTCAAGTGGATGTGATGTAAAGAGGCCATAGATATCGAGAGATTTGACCACGTTGGACATTTTTTGTGGGGTTTTCTTAACACAGGGGTCCCCAAAGTCAACATAATGAATGTCATCGAAGAAATTCAAACTGATTTGTGCACCAGTTTCATGGAAAATTGCATATTTCGGATGCGTTCCTTCAAGAGAAAAATAGCACCAATACACGTACATACAGAATTGGTCTTTACAACCCTTCAGTTAGGATTACAACCTAGCTTCTCACACCACTATCTGTTGTGTGTGTTAATTTTATACATGAGTGGCGGGACCTACAGTTTAAAGTTGACTCCGAACGACAGATTTTAGAGAAACTTTTCATGGCAATTTTTATTTCATTCTCAGAATTTTTGCCAGAAATCTGCTGATAGGAGGTCGCCAAAGAAATATTTTCTTTATATTTCGTTTAGCTAGAGATGTCTGACCTGGGGTTTGAATCGAGGCCTCACGTCTCATAAGCCAACACACGACCTACTAGACTATGGCGACTTTGAGCGAATTAACCACGTTAGACTTATTCTTGTGGGGTGTTTCCAAATAATGAAATTTGGCTTGATTTGTGTGCGGCAGTTTCATGGAAAATTGAACATTTAGAATGTATTCCTCCCAGAGAAGAATTGCATTATCATGTATATTAAAACGCATAAGAAACTTCAATGATTTCTCACACATACTTTGTTTAATTTTAATTTAATAAAAGGTCCGCCAAATAACTTTTTTTTTGAAAATGCTTTTAAAAAAACCTACTGAATATTTTCTTAAATTTCTTTTTTTTTATTTGAAAGTACAATCCTTCCGGTTAATAATGGAAAATAATTTCATTCAAATGGCTGCTTCGGCTGGCCATGCAGTAGCCTACACGATCGGTCCAATTTTTAAGCACATTATCGATTGTGTGCAGCTGTATTTCACCAATGGCTTCACGAATATTGTCCTTTAAAGCGTCAATTGTCTCTGGCTTGTCGGCGTAACACTTATCTTTGACGGCACCCCACAAATAATAGTCCAACGGTATCAAATCGCAGCTCCGATGTCGCCAAACGACATCAGCTCTGCGGCTGATAATGCGATCTTCAAAAACAGGGCGCAAAACATCGAGTGTAGCTTCGGTTGTGTGGCACGTAGCGCCGTCCTGTTGAAACCAAATGTTGCCAATGTCCTCCTCTTCAATTTTTGTGAACAAAAATTCATTCAACATGGCCCGATAACGATCGCCATTGACTGTAACGGCCACTCCTTGCTCATTTTCGAAGAAAAATGGACCAATTATGCCTCTGGACCAAAATCCGCACCAAACAGTGACTCGTTTTGGGTGCGTCGGCTTTTCAATGATTGCGTGCGGGTTTTCTGTGCCCCAAATGCGGCAATTTTGCTTGTTTACATACCCGCCAAGATCAAAATGAGCTTCACCTGAAAAGATGATTTTTTTTTTGCCAAAATCGCCATCTTCTGGTGTAGACTACTGCATGGCCAGCTGAGGCAGCCACTTGAATGAAATTATTTTCCATTATTAACCGGAAGGATTGTACTTTCAAATAAAAAAAGAAATTTGAGAAAATATTCAGAAGTTTTTCTTTTAAAGCATTTTCAAAAAAAAAAAAAGTTATTTGGCGGACCCTTTTGTAGGAAGCATTTAATAAAAGACCCGATAGGATAGTTGAATGTTCATCCCTCCCATATAATCCATTCAAGAAGCCCTCTCGTTTTGTATTCCTACCTTTTAAACGCCAAACTTCATATGATTGTGTTGGAAATAATTTGCAGTTGAGCAGCTTAAACGCCTGCCACTTATGACAGCGCTTAACTTGACGTATAATTTTCTAAAATTACTAGGCATTTTCCGCCAAAGCCTTTAAGAAACGATAAGAGCAATTTGAATAAAATTTTTTTCTTCGTTAACAAAAGAAAAGAAAATTTCCGTTTCGTTTCGTTTACGTCGGCTTTTGCAAGTTTAAACTTCTGCAGAAGAAGCAGAACATGATGCACAGAAAATATAAAAAGAGTTTCTTTCTTTGCTTAAGTATTTAATATTATTTTTTCGGTTGTTGTTGTTGTAAATGAATGCAACTATTTATGCCTTAAACAAACTTCTTACATAAACACATACATACACACGAACTTAAAGAGAAAAAAGAGAAGAAAAATACACACAACAATTTGAAAATACTTGATGAATGAGCCCCAAAGACTTGTATGGCATACATAGATTATGTTACTCTACACATACATACATACAAATATATTAATTCTTATACAAATATACACATACTATACATACTATTGGGGGATTTTTTAAAAGCTATAGGAAAATTTTTCAAAAAAAAGCATAAAATTCAGAAAAATGCATGAAATCTTTATTTGAATCGATAGTACGGTCCATATAATTTGAATTTGTTTGAAGATTATTTCATGCAAATGTTGACCACGACTGCGCCTCAAATAGTCCATCCGCATAGTTCAATTTTGACATACTCTTTCCAACATTTCGGCCGGTATCTCACGAATAAATGGTTCAATGTTATCTTCCAATGCGTCAATTGAAGTGGGCCTTGTCTGTATAGGACATAAGCTTTAACATAGCCCCACAAAAAATAGTCTAAAGGCGTTAAATCGCACGATCTAGGCGGCCAATTGATCGGTCCCGAACGTGAAATAAAATGTTCACCGAACTCGCCTCTCAATAAGTCCACTGTTACGCGTGCTGTGTGGCATGTGGCACCGTCTTGTTGAAACCACATGCCATGCAAGTCAAGCTGTTGCATTTTGGACAAAAAAGTTGGATATCATCTCACGGCAGCGCTCACCATTCACAGTTACATTACGATTCGCATCATCTTTGAAGAAGTACGGTCCAATGATGCCACCGGCCCATAAACCGCACCAAACTGTGACTTATTCCGGATGCTGGTTGGTAGCTTTTGCAATGCTTCTGGCTGATCTTCGCTCCAAAATCAACAATTCTGCTTATTTACGTATTCATTGAGCCAAAAATGAGCTTCGTCGCTGAACACAATTTTTCGATAAAGAAGTGGATCTTCGGCCAACTTTCCAAGAGCCCATTCACCAAAAATTCTGCGTTGCGGTAGGTCGTTCGGCTTCAATTCTTGCACCAGCTGAGGCTTCACACCTAAAGCCTTCCGCAAAATTTTCCACGTTGTTGAGTAACAGAGACCCAATTGCTGCGAACGGCAACGAATCGATAGTTGATGGTCATCATTAACACTGGCCGGTACAGCTGCGATATTTTCTTTCAGTTCGCACTCTACGTAAGCGTGTTGGTGGTTTAATGTCCAACAATGTAAATTTGGTGCGAAATTTAGTCACAATAGCCCAAATAGCCGCTTCAGTGGGTCGATTAAACTGACCATAAAATGGAAGAAGCGCGCAATGAACTTTCTTAACCGAGCACGCATTTTGATAACAAAAATTCAAATGATTTGCAAGCGTTGTTTGTTTTTAAGACGATTCATGGTTAAATTATTGACCTGAAACTGAAGATGTTTGACAGTGAAACAAAACACGAAACGTGCGTGAGCTGTTTAAACCAGTGTTGCCAAGAAAGATAATTGCTAAAAAAATCACCCGTTATATGTATACATATGTATGTGTAAGCATAAAAACATATTTACTGTGTGCTGTGCTGTGTTGTGTTGTGTTCGTGTTTGTATTTGCCTAGAAATTTTATTATATTCCTAAGCATACATATGTATGTATGTGCATGTGTGCATGTATCTCTTAAAGGTTCGCTACTCTGTCTTCCCTGGCAATACATTGCTTAACTAAAACTGTCTGTACAATCTTGGCTACGCCGAGCAAAGTGTTATCCCAACGGACTTATCGTGGAAAATGCGTTTTCTTGGGTAATAGCAGCAGCATTAGCAAGCCATTAATTTTGCTTCTATGAAAACTTCGACTTCTTAAGCTCACATCTATGATTATAAGCATGCTCTTGTAAATATGCATGCATGCACAAGCATGTGCATGTGCTCTCCCTCTCTCACGCCTTACTTTAATAGAGTTAAAGTTTGTCTTTAGAGACTTTAAAGACGAGTCAAGATTAAAAATAATTGGCAGTTTGCTTACCCACCACCAAGTCTTCTTTTACGCACAAATCTCATCTCATCTTGATAAGCGGCCGGAAGATAGTGGAGAAGATGGAATTGACCGTTGGAGGCACAAGGATCGAATCGAAGAGGGCGATAAAATACCTGGGAGTGATTATCGACGACAGATTGAACTTCAAGGAGCACGTGAAATACATCGGTGAAAAAGCATCTGTAACACAGGGAGCACTGGCGAGGATGATGCCAAATATTGGAGGACCAGGTCCATTTAAAAGGAGAATAATTTCGGCGGTAGTAACGTCGATAATGCTGTATGCTTGCCCAATATGGTCGGAGGCACTCTCAGTGGGGACGACGAGGAGGATACTGTCCTCGGTGTATCGTCTAAGCGCGATTAGACGGATAAGTGGCTTCAGGACAGTGTCTGATGAAGCAGTTTTGGTATTGGCAAAGACAATACCAATAGATATACTGGCGGATGAAATGAGAAGGATATACCTTCGCCGTCTCGAGCACCCGGGACAAATAGCGGCTATAAAAGCGGAGGAACGAAGGACTTCCATGCACAAATGGCAGTCACGATGGGAGAGCAGTCTAAAGGGAAGATGGACATTTCGTCTTGTCCCTCATGTAACCCCTTGGATGAAGAACGAACATTGCGAGTTGAACTACTACGTGACCCAGTTCCTAACTGGTCATGGGTGCTTCAGGAAGTACCTGCACAGATTTGGTCATGACACTTCTCCTATATGCCCAAACTGTGTAGATGAGGAGGAAGATGCGGAGCATATTCTTACATGCTGTCCCAGATTTAGATGGCCGGGAGAAACGAATTTGGAACCAAACCGGCTAATGGAAGAGCTGTTGAACTGTAGGATTTTATGGAGTCAATATAGCCAGAGAATGGCTGAAGTTTTGATAGTACTCCGAAGACTGGAGGAAAGGAGGCGAAATTTAAATTGATGTGATAAAGCTTTCAAGCTAACCAGCCCTCCGCGAAGTAATACCTTACGGCAGTCCCGCGGGGGGAGAGTGGTTGAAGTGTGTAGGGGGTGGGTTTAGTACGTAGGCACCAGCGATGGTGAATCGTGCACTCTTTTGTTGGAACAAAAGTGTCTTTCGAAGATTCCCACCTCCGGCTCAAGACAAAAAAAAAAAAAAAAAACACATACACATACACATACATTTACAATTACAAAGCAATGCAACACAACAATGTGCATAAAATATATGACAACAAATAAACGAACAGATGGCCGTTATACAAAATATACACAAAGGAACGGATGTTTATAGGAATGTATGTGTGAGTGTGTGTATGCAGAGAAGCGTTAAAAAGAAATATTTTGTATCCGGCATACTTATCTGATGGCATTTTTAAAGTTGGCCCCTTGAACTTCTGCTCAAAATTTTTTTTTTTTTTTTTTTTTTTTTTTTTTTTTTTTTTTGGTTGACCAAAAGGGTTGACATTCTTAGAGGCAAATTCAAATAGCCTGTCCTTTACTTTGTTGTTGTTCAAATGATAAATTTGCTGTGAATAAAATAACAAAAAAAAATTTTTGTTTTTATTTTTTAATCAGATTTCATGAATTCATTAAAAACAAATTCTATACACACTTTAAGTAGGCCAAGACATTGGATGTGTGGTGGACAAATAGTAGCAACCAACTGCTTAAATTTGTTTGTAGCTAAAGCCACATACATACATGCATACATAATTGGTCATTACAATCCTCCAGTTAGGATTACAATCTAGTTTCTCGCACCACTTATGTTGTGTGCGTTAATTTTGTACATGAGTGGTGGGACCTACAGTTTAAAGTCGACTCCGAATGACAGATTTTTCGAGAAACTTTTCATGGCAATTTTATTTTCTCTTAGAGAGTTTTTGCCAGAAATCTGCTGAGAGACAGGCGCCAACAAGTCTAATAAGCCGACACACTACCTACTAGACTACGGCGACTTCTAAAGTTAAAGCTCTATACCCTCAGCTTATTGAGTAATGGCTAGATTTGCGGTATGATTACGTTTGATTGCAAATCATTTCTATCCGTCAGTTTGGTTTAAAGATTGGTCAAGAAAGAAGAGAGTATGGAAGACGCTTTATGTCTATAAACTTCTCTTACTCAACGGAGAAGTTGCTGTAGTCTTGTAGGTAGTGTGTTGGCTTATTACACATGAGCACTTGACTCAAACCCCCGCTTAGACGTGTCGAACAGAACAAAACATGAAAGAAATAATTCATTGACGAATTCCTCTCAGCAGTCTTCCAGCAAAAACTCTGAAAGTAAATAGAATTGGAATGAGAAGTTTGTATAAAATCTTTCGTTCGATGTTATACTGTACGTCCCGATACTTACTTAACTTGCCATTTACAAACTGATTAACGGATTTCCCCAGTGTTAACATATCCTTCCAGGCGCCTATGCTTCTTGCGCGCCTATACCAGTTGATCACACCAACATCTTGTAACATCTCCTTGGGGTTACCTTTCTCAGTAAGCGGCAAACTGTCCACCCTACACGCAGTTTACCAACTTCCTCTGCCCTGCCCGCCAGTTTCATAGGGATTGCGATTACCGCCCTCCTATTACCTACTGGAACGTTCCTGATCGTCTTGAGAGCCGACGGTTGTATTTCCCCGATTTGGTCCCTCCATGCGGCGATTATTTCCTCCTCAGTTGTTACTTCATCCAGGTATCTGAGTTCGAATGTAGCCTCCCCAGTTATTGTTCTGACCTCTATCTCTTCGGCCAATAAGCTCCTTAGCTTAGAACGGTACATCTTCGTAGCCACCTCTGCCGATCTTCTAAACTCCAGAAGGATTTCGCCCCTTTGTGGCTTCTTCACAAGCTGGACATCCTCGCCAACTGATTTAAGCTCCGGGGCATTCCTTACCTTCCTTAGAATGTCCGCAAACGATAGTTTCTCGGTTGGCTTTATTATCATTGCGTCTGGTCTTGGAGGTTTTCTGCGCTTCCTAGTTTTCACGATCCAATCATTGTGCTCCTGAGTGTCTTCCTCTGTTGCTGCGGGTACTACCACAGTCTGGTTCCTCGATCTGGTTCTTTCAACGCAAACAAGGTCGTCTTCTTCGCCGAATTCCGCAAATCTCCTCATCAAATACCCGTCTCGCCGGAGCATCCTCTTTCATTCGAACAACATAGCCGAGCCAGCGCAGCCTCTGGATGTTAATACGCTGCACAACGTCCATGTCATTAGGGAGCTCATGCAGCTCACGGTTGGATCGGATGCGGAAATTATCGCCAATTCACACTGGACCAAAGATCTTACGTAGGAATTTTCTCTCGAATACTCTCAAGGCTGCTGCATCAATGCTTAATAGTGTCCATGCCTCTGCGCCATAAAGAAGCACGGGGAGGGTGAGCGTCTTGAAGAGTACATGGATTAAACTAGTATACACAGCATGGGCTGTGCGAGAACCTAGTTTGTATTCCTGACTAAAGAATTTTTGTTTTTTTTTTAATTTTACTCGCATAGTTTTTAGTAGAAGCCTCTGCTGAGAGCAAGTCAGCGAAGAAATGTTTTTTCAGATTTTGTTTTGTGGGGTTTAAACTACAGGTTCGCGTCTCTGCTAAGCCAACATACTATCTATTAAAATACGGCGACTACTGTTTATTAACCATGGCTTTCAATGCGGCTGATTACCCCTGAATCAAGCGCAAATACTTTACCTACGTTTCAGCTCAGCGACTATGTCTCCAGAGGAAGTAGAAATTCGAAATATTTCTACATATAATTAAGCTAAGTTGAAGGCGCCGTGGTCTAGTAGGTAGTGTGTTGGCTTATTAGACGAAAAGCCAGTGTTCGAGCCCCAGGCCAGACATCAAAACAAAATACCAAAAATATTTCTTCGGCGACTTTCTCTCAGCAAATTTCAGACAAAAACTCTGAGAGTAAATAAAATTGCCATGAAAAAGTTTCTCAAAAATCTGTAGTTCGGAGTCGACTTTAAAACTGTAGGTCCTCCCCACTCATGTATAAAATTAACACACACAACATAAGTGGTGTGAGAAACTAGGTCGTAATGCTGACTGAAGGGTTGTAATGACCAATTACGTACGTACGTAAGCTAACTTTTAAGCTAAGTTTTGAAATAGCCTATTGACTTGAAAAATGGCTTAGAGTTGCCGTATATGGATTCAAAAGGCATCATCTGCCATGTAAGAATCCCAAAATAATTTTTGCTTTCATTGCCGAAATTCTCCTGAAGGTATTTCGTTTGCGAAATAATAATAAAATAAGTAGAGTAACCTCTGTCATCATTGCTTGCATACATAATTTATTTCTCAAATCTTCTCAAAAAATTCAAAAATTTCTTAAAAAGAAAAAAATTCTTTTCCAATGCCAATCGAATAACATCGTCATCATATTCCATTTGAGAGTTTTTAAGCAATTCATCACATTTTTTTATTGCCATGATCAGCACAATGCAAAGCAAAACGTTTACATTTGCATTTAAGTATTGTGCACACACACACACACACTCGAACTTATGCACACACTTAAATATTTAATCGTACAACGGCAGACAATTACGAAAATGTATTACAATTTCAATTTGTAATCATCATCCATATACGAGTATCAAACAGAACAGAGAAATACGAAGAGAGGCAAAGAGATAGAGAGAGAGAGAGCAAGAGTGAGAGCCAGTGTAAGAGAAACCATAAATTTTAATATTAAACAATACACTGTAACAATAACAACACTTAACAATAACAATTACAACAAATTACAATAATAATAATAACAACAACAACAACAACAATAACAACATAATACAATAGAATACAATAACACGTATAAAATGTATTTAAAAATAATACAATAAAATGTAATACAATGTTAATTTAACTTTAACTAACTAATTTACTACTACTAGTACAACTACAATAATTAAACACACTCTCACACACACACATGTACAATGAATGGATACGAAGCACACCACACACCATGTACACAGAGAGAGAGAGAGAGAGACGGTAGAGAGAGGGCGAGTCATTAGTATTCTTTAAGTTTCAATTATAAAATCTGAATGAATGAATATTCACAAGCCAAATTATGTATAAACGAACTGAAAACGAATACTATTTACACATACACACACACACACATACACATGCAATTGTGGACAACAGCATGCATGCATGTATGCTTGAGTAGGTTTGTGTATGCTTTCTGGTATTTGTGATTTAATATATGAGAGTTTCTTTATTTCTCTTTTAGAATATATGTACGTTACACATGTACGATATACGTTATACGTATAAGTGTGTGTGCCTATGTGCGGTGTATGTCTGCATGAATAAACAGCATGATGCCCCCTCCCTCTTTATAAGCGTGTAGTGAGTGTTTAAATGTTTGTAGGTTTCGTTCATTTGCTTTTGAAATGTAAATTTACTAGAAAACTACAGTTCACATACAACAAATAAACACATACACATACAGAGTATATGTACGTGTGTGAGTGACTATAGCAAATTATAATGCATTTTGAAGTTGAAATAAATGCAAATGAGTTGAGTTTTACATTACGATTCTCTGTATTACTATTGAAATAAAATCATGAAAATTTGTTTACACTGCGAGAAAAAATTTTGTCTTCCTTAGTTAAGAAGATTTTTATATTAAGAGAAGAAGTGATGCATTGGATGTACAGGTTATTTCTATCAATAACAGCTGAAATTCTATCAGCTGATATCGAAACTAGCATCAAAAGCATTACAGAGGATAAAAAAATTAGAGAAAAAGCCGCTGTTAAGTTATTAAAAATGATTGCTATTGACAGGAAAGATTGCAACGAGTCGCCGCAGTCTAGTAGGTAGTACGTTGGCTTATTGGACATGAGGCCAGGATTCAAACCACAAGTCAGACATGTCCTACAAAACGAAATATGAAAAAATATTTCATTTGGCAGCTTCCTCTCATCAGTTTTCTGGCAAAAACTCTGCGCGTAAAATAAATTGCTATGAAAATGTTTCTCAAAAAAATCTTTCGTTCGGAGCCGACTTTAAACTGTAGGTCCCACCACTCATTTATAAAATTAACACACACAACATAAGTGGTGTGGGAAACTATGTCGTAATTCTGACTGAATGGTTGTAATGACCATTTATGTATGTAAAGGGTGTTTTTTTATAGAGGTATAGAACTTTAAGTTGCAATAAAACAACGATGGATTATTCGATTGACATGAATTTTATTTATCCGAAAGATAATCTTGTGGCATTACATTTTAAATATGATTTCTGGCATATGACCGCCACGGCTGGCGTGGATATAGTCCAATCTGGACGTCCAATTTTCGATGACTTTTTCCAACATTTGTGGCCGTATATCGGCAATAATACGGCGAATGTTGTCTTCCAAATGGTCAAGCGTTTGTGGCTTTACCTCATAGACCAATGACTTTACATAGCCCCACAGAAAGTAGTATAGCGGTGTTAAATCACAAGATCTTGGAGGCCAATTCACAGGTCCAAAACGTGAAATTAGGCGGTCACCAAACGTGTCTTTCAATAAATCTATTGTGGCACGAGCTGTGTGACATGTTGCGCCGTCTTGTTGAAACCACATTTCCTGGACATCATGGTTATTCAATTCAGGAATGAAAAAGTTAGTAATCATGGCTCTATACCGATCACCATTGACTGTAACGTTCTGGCCACCATCGTTTTTGAAAAAGTACGGACCAATGATTCCACCAGCCCATAAAGCGCACCAAACAGTCAGTTTTTCTGGATGTAACGGTGTTTCCACATACACTTGAGGCTTACCTTCACTCCAAATGCGGCAGTTTTGTTTGTTGACGTAGCCATTCAACCAGAAGTGCGCTTCATCGCTAAACAAAATTCGCTTATGAAAGTCGGGAACAACGGTAATCTCGTTTTGGGTCCATTCGACGAATCTACGCCTTACTTGATGATCGTTTGGCTTCAAATCTTGCACGAGTTGGATTTTGTAAGCACGCAAACCAAGATCCTTCCGCAAAAAAATCGGATGGACTCATTCGGGTCTTCCTCAATGCTACGCTCTACAGCAGCAATAGCTTCTTCTGTACGCACCGTACAGCGTCTCTGGGGATGCGAGTTATCAATAAGAGTAAACGTTCCATGGTTAATCGAATTAACTGCTCTGATGGACGATTTTGTCGACGATAAAATGGACGTAGTACACGATACGTTTTCCGCACAGAACCATTATTTTCGATTCGAAAATTGCACTATTTGCAAGCGTTGTTCAGGCGTGAGTCTATTCATGATGAATTGCCAAACCAAACTGAGAATAAATCACTTGACAGCTGTTAAATCGGTCGCCATCTTGAAAAGTAATGCCAACTTAAAGTTCTATACCTCTATAAAAAACACCCTTTACATTCGATATTTATCTAAATTTTTTGTTAGAAAATTTTATCCATTTTCATAAAACTTTTATCACACAACTTCTAGTTTTATGTAAGAAGTAATACTGTATAAATATTTTGGGATTAGTTATTATACTTTCCGAGCAGCCCGTATATCCTTTTTTAAGATTGTAAAAAATTTAATTTTTTGTTCGCCTAAAAGGTAAGAAAATTAAAGAGAATATATTTAAATAATGATGCTTATGTGTTTATGTTCCTTTTTGGGTATATTTTCAGCTCAAATTAAATTTTTTTTAGCAACAGAATTCAAAAACTTTTTAGTTTTATTGTGGAAAATGAAAATTATCTCCAGTGATTTTAATTAAAATTTGATACTTAATGATGGAATACTTACAGTGATTATTGGGGAGATTAATTTAAGGATATTTATATAAATCAAACTTCATAAAGAAATTTACGGAGTAATGCTTGGTATTGATTTATGTTTTCTTTCCTTTTGCTTTGTTTTATTACCTTTTCAACTCATATTTAATTTTGTCGCTGTAGATTAGTAACTAATCGAAGTCGAATTGGCAGTTTTAGATTCAAATACATGCTACGTGCTTAGCAACTACTTACAGCAGTATTTGGGGAAACCCGTATCCGGGAAACCAGAGAGGAATCAAAGAGAGAAAATTGTTATTGACATAATCGATGTTCTATTGCAACAGGAAACTTTTTTACCTCACATGACGTTGACAAAAAATATTTCTAACGAATCACAAAAATGGTTTGTACCAGCCCTCAACTGAGAGTGTTACTGATGCGAGTGACCATAAGCTGTCCTATCTAAGCAATTGGAAACTTATAAATCGCCACAAAGCAGGGTGTTAGACATCATATTATTACCATTTAGAAAGCAATAAAACCAAGCTGACATGAAGTTCTTAATTTTTATGTAAAAAACTATGCCAATATATGTACATCATGTCAAAAATTTTGTCACATATTTCATAAAAGTGATAATAAAATGTAATAATATTAAGTAAATAGGTTTATTAAAATGAATTAAAATATTAAAATTTTTTTAACAAAATCTATCAATAATCGTGACAATTCCATGTACTAAAGGGTGTTTTTAATGGAGGTATAGAACTTTAAGTTGGCATTACTTTTCAAGATGGCGACCGATTTAACAGCTGTCAAGTGATTTATTCTCAGTTTGATTTGGCAATTCATCATGAATAGACTCACGCCTGAACAACGCTTGCAAATAGTGCAATTTTCGAATCGAAAATAATGGTTCTGTGCGGAAAACGTATCGCGCACAACGTCCATTTTATCGTCGACAAAATCGTCCATCAGAGCTGTTAATTCGATTAACCATGGAACGTTTTCGCACCACGTTTACTCTTATTGATAACTCGCATCCCCAGAGACGCTGTACGGTGCGTACAGAAGAAGCTATTGCTGCTGTAGAGCGTAGCATTGAGGAAGACCCGAATGAGTCCATCAGCCATCGAGCACAGGAATTGGATCTGTGTACATCCACTTTATGGAAGATTTTGCGGAAGGATCTTGGTTTGCGTGCTTACAAAATCCAACTCGTGCAAGATTTGAAGCCAAACGATCATCAAGTAAGGCGTAGATTCGTCGAATGGGCCCAAAACGAGATTATCGTTGTTCCCGATTTTCATAAGCGAATTTTGTTTAGCGATGAAGCGCACTTCTGATTGAATGGCTACGTCAACAAACAAAACTGCCGCATTTGGAGTGAAGATAATCCTCAAGTGTATGTGGAAACACCGTTACATCCAGAAAAACTGACTGTTTGGTGCGCTTTATGGGCTGGTGGAATCATTGGTCCGTACTTTTTCAAAAACGATGGTGGCCAGAACGTTACAGTCAATGGTGATCGGTATAGAGCCATGATTACAAACTTTTTCATTCCTGAATTGAATAACCATTGAATGTCCAGGAGATGTGGTTTCAACAACACGGCGCAACATGTCACACAGCTCGTGCCACAATAGATTTATTGAAAGACACGTTTGTCGACCGCCTAATTTCACGTTTTGGACCTGTGAATTGGCCTCCAAGATCTTGTGATTTAACACCGCTAGACTACTTTCTGTGGGGCTATGTAAAGTCATTGGTCTAGGCGGTAAAGCCACAAGCGCTTGACCATTTGGAAGACAATATTCGCCGTATTATTGCCGATATACGGCCACAAATGTTGGAAAAAAGTCATCGAAAATTGGACGTCCAGATTGGACTACATCCGCGCCAGCCGTGGCGGTCATATGCCAGAAATCATATTTAAAATGTAATGCCACAAGATTATCTTTCGGATAAATAAAATTCATGTCAATCGAATAATCCATCGTTGTTTTATTGCAACTTGAAGTTCTATACCTCTATAAAAAACACCCTTTACAAGTATGTATCAAAAGTGATACATAATCTAGAATTATGAAGTTTTTTTAAGGCTCGATCTACGGTTAAACAAAATCTACAGCAAATAGTGAGTTTTTTCGGAATGCATTGAAGGCTCTTGGATCTCATGTCGATTAATATCGTCCCAAATTCAACAATTTTTTATGCTTGTTCATGATGATTTTTCAATGAACATAAGGGGTTCAATTGCCAATTGCTGCTTCAGAGTCCATTCAGCAAACTCATGTGATTTAGCAAAGCAGAATTAATAAATGACAACTAATTTGACAGATTTAGCTTCAACAAGATGGCCGTTGTGAACTGCCAAAGTCCCTGTTGGAAGACCCTAGATTTGGGCAATTTAAAATTTCCAACTCGAGATCACTTTGTCGAATGCCAAACTATAAAAGGAGCACATTAGAATTTTATTTCTACTAAGGAAGGATGCGTTTCTAAAGTGATTCTCCTGGATTTTATAAATAATTGGAACCTAAACTTTTCTCCTTAAACATTATGGACGGTACACTTCAGCTATAATTGAATGCAGCATTGAAATCCAATCGGGACTCATCATGCAATTCAGTTTCTGGAGTGTTGTTAAGCCTCAAATTAACCCTTAGAGTTGCTTTAATTTCTCACAGTGTATTTATTATTTTTGGGGGGGGTGGGGGGTACTGTTTGTGTAGCTGAGTCACAAGAACCAGTTGCTACACACACACAAGCAGACAAACGCAAATATATGTACGTTCATTCTCTAATAAACATTCACGACACTCATGTACATACATAAACGCATGCATTCTCAAAGAAACAGAGAGCAAGAGCGAGAGCGAGAGAGAGTGAAGAGTAGAGATAGAGAGTGAGAGTTGATTTTCATGGCAATAAAACTGTTTCTTTTGCAGTTGTTGTTGTTGTTTTCATTTGTTTGTGGCCTGCTGCATGCATTTGTAATCTGAACCAAATGTTTAAGTGGCTGGCTCTCTAAGAAGGTCAAAAATTCTCTTCTTTAGATGTACAAATGTTGCAACAACAACAACAACAGCAATAACGACAAGAGAAATAATAACATTAACAAATATTATACATAGGCACACATACATGCACACACACAGCCGCATGCATTATTTGCATTCCCTTAAGTCAGAGCAATAAAAACCAACCAGGGTTGCAACACAATAATAATAACAATGACAACAGCAACAACAACAATTACAAATATTAACAGTAAATACTTGGAAATCTTTCGAAGAAGTTCGAAGAAGCATGACAGACAGACACAGATCGATCAGTATAAGCCAGTTGAGTTGGTAAGAAATTGATTTGATAGCTCGGCACCGCTCAAAAAGAAAGATTGTTTTTGACGTTTTAATACGAGCAGACTCAGTAATGCTGTCAGAAGTTTAAGTAAGCATTTATTTTTTAAACCAAAAAAAAACCAACAAACGCGACAATCGCTGGTTCGTTAATTTTATGCCAGACAATCCACTCCATTGGTTTGTAGGAGCAGGCCCCCCTAAGCAGAGATCAGCAATGAATCGTTTCTTTCGCTACTCATAAGCACTCATGCAATTTTGAATATAAGTGAGTCAACAATATTGAAACTTAACTTCACTACTCTGATTCATTCATACTCACTACAACGTTGATTTATACGTAGAGGTTGCAATGAGTAAGCGTACAACGTCGACATCTAACTCATACCATATTCGAAATATGTTTGATTCATAAGCCTACGCATTTAGATTCAAAACTTTAGAAAAATACTGATACGTTTTTATCTTTTTAAAAACGTTTAAATATGAGTTCGTTAATTGCAAACAAAGTAAAAACAAATTTGTGTGTAATTTCAGTTAAATTCTCTTTATTCTTTACACTACTTTTGTGTGCCACCGTATACAACTTAACGATACAACAATAATTTGCTTGTATACTACTTTGTTTCACACTTCTGTCCGCGTTAACACTAACAACTGTTCGTTAGATCTTCTCTGCTTACAACCTTTTTGCAAGCAATGCCGCTTGTACGTTCAAACTGCAACGCGTCTTCACACAAGACTGACTGAATTTTCACTGACTGCTGCCTGCTTTGTCCAGCCCTTTTATAGTCCGACACAACCAGTCTAATGAACATTCTTGAAGTGGAAGGTTCGTGTTCTCGCCTTCTCGAGAGTTCTATTGCTAGTACATTATTGTTTGTGTACTTTGCTTATGTTGTCCATCCCATTTTTTTATATGCATGTTGTTGTTGGTACTAGGTGCAACCAGGTTCGTTGTTTATATGTGTGTGTGCAGCTTTAGATAATCAACACGTTCATTGTATTCTTAGTGTTGGTGTATCGTGTGTATTGTGTTGGTGTAGCTGGTAGCTTTTGTTTATCGTTTTTATTGTTAAACGATATTAGGTCGTTTCGATTTATGTAACAATACTTATAAATGATTCGGGTCACTTGACTAGTTGTTGTTATATTTACAAAAAAAGAAAACAGACACATAAGCAAAAAAAAAAAAAATAGAGCAGCAAGCAAAGCAAACACACAGCCTCCTAGTAAGTAGTTTAGTGTTCGTACGCGATTCATACTTATTTTGAGCTTCGTGTAGATGTTGTGGTATGGAGGAGAGTCGAAATCAAGAACATCATACGTGTTGTTAAGTATGAATATGATGAGTACACTTCAAACTTTGAATATGAGTAGAGGTTCCATGATAATAAAATAAGTATGAATGCGTATAAGTATCAGAAATTATGAGTATGATTTCGATTCTACTCATCTTTTTGAATACCCATTGCTGATCTCTGCCTCTAACATAGCCATTGTTGTAGTGCCTCACATCGTTTTCTATGGAATTTTTTTGTTAAAAATTTAATTCTTCTTCTAGTTTTCTTTTGCGCTGATCTGGCATTAATTTTCATTATCTTTCCATTTTACATTCCAATGATTTTTGTCTTCATTTTGCGGCGGCATGTGTGTGTCACTCACTATTAGTGGATATCGATGATTTTGCCCCAAAAAATAAAGAAAGAAGGACAGAAAATATTAATATTCGCTTATAAATAACTGTTGTTGTTGTTGTTATTGTTTTATTTCTATATTTATTATTTCTCTCTCACTCTCTCACTCTCTATATAACACACACACTCAAATGTAACCACACTCACATTTCCAATAAATCACACATCGATAACAAGTTAATTACATAACCGTTATTGCTTTTATTTCTATTTGATATTCTTGTTGTTATTGTTATTGTTCTTGTTGTTGTTGTTGTTAGAGATTCATAAATAAATTTGTTGTTGTTGTCTTGCAGAAAACCTAGTAAATTATTAAGCTTTAGTTAATAATAGATAGAGAAAGACAAAGAGCGAGAGAGAGAGAGAGAGAGACAGGGTAAGAAAAGAGAAGCGAAGAAAAGAAGAAATTTATGACCGTTATGAGGTTGTGTTATGCGGAATTTGGTTTTTGTTGCTTTTATACACTAATTCCGTAGATAAAGTGTTATGTTAGAAGTAATACAGTGCCTTCTAGAAATAAATGGACAGTAGTAAACCTCTCAGAAGTTATGTGTGAATTGATAAAGTATTTCTAGTGGCAATTTTAAAATTTTTTAAAAATATTGGACTGAAGGTAAAATGATGAGATTAAAAGTGCTGTAGTGTTTAACGTTTTCTTGGATAGAAGGGAGAAACTGTTCGACCGCTAGGTTAATCTGCCTGAATCTGAATCTAGAGGGGACAAAACAGTCCTTTTTTCTTTTTTGTTTGGAGATTTGTTATGAGGCCTTTGTCGTCATGGAATATTGCCTAATAAGGAGACAATTAGGCGTGTGTAGAAGATGCGACTCGGACACCATTTATTGCTTAATAAGTGACTGCCTAGCAGCCTAGCGAACATACTGGAAACACTATTCGGCATAAAAGAGGGCGTGGGCTTTCGGACTCTTCCTAATAGTGTGCACCAGCATCTTTTTAATTGAATGGGAGAACTAAGTGAGAACCTCATGTACATACATACATAATTGGTCATTACAACCCTTCAGTCAGGATTACGACCTAGTTTCTCACACCACTTATGTTGTGTGTGTTAATTTTATACATGAGTGGCGGGACCTACAGTTTAAGTCGACTCCGAACGACAGATTTTTGAGAAACTTTTCATGGCAATTGTATTTACTCTCAGAGTTTTTGCCAGAAATCTGCTGAGAGGTAGTCGTCGAAGAAATACTTTTTGTATTTTGTTTGATGTCTGGCCTGGGGTTTGAACCCTGGCTTTATGTCTTATAAGCCAACACACTACCTACAAGACCACGGCGAACCTCATGTAGTTTAAGGTTATTTATCATCAAAACTGGTTAGATGCTGAGAAATAGAACTGAATAGTGTTGCTAAAACCCCATGGTCGTCTTGGTGTTCATAGCGCCCAGTTGGTGCATTGAATTCACATACTTTTGCTTCAAGCTGGTTCAGAAGTTATGTTTGTTGCCGTACTTATGTACTCGATTGGTCAGGCCAACCCTATAAACTGGCTTCTCACATTAGTGGGACATTTTTTTACGCCGCACCATAGAGGAAGTCGTCACATCCTCCGTGTGTGGGGCCCTCACCCCCTAAATCCCCCCCTCGTCTCGTGGACTCGTGCCCACTCCGGAACTACGGTGGTATTACTTCGGAGTGGAGTCCTTTTGGCCCTTTGGCCCCTGCGTGTTCATATCCGCGTCCGGATTGCGTGTCGAAAGTTGAGGAGACATCTAAGTGTCTCCACTATTCCTTTCGTCCAGATCACTGTGTCGGATTTTGTTTGACACGTGTACAGGTATCATCTATGCCGACGTGCCTACTGCATCGAGATCTCACTTCTTCAGTTTTAGGATACACTCCACGTAATTCGCCACTGAAGTCCAATTCTCCCTACTCGCAATCATAGCCCCGACAATGTTAGCGGCCGTGATCGTTCCAACTATTGACGTCAGTTTAGAGCGATAGGTCTACCAGCTTGCACACTCGAAAATAGTGTGCCCTGCATTATCAATTACTTCCTCTTCTTCGTAAAGGCAATAAGGGGAGGCGTCTACAGATTAATGGAAGCTCTGAACCAGAGATGTGGCACTTTTCACGGCAATTTTCATTTTATCCGTAGAATTTTTGGTCCGAAAACTGTTTGGAGGAAGTCGCGAAGAAAATATTCCGTTCTTCTTCATATTTCGTTTTGTTCGAGATGTCTGAGCTGGGATTTAAACTACGGATTCGCGTGTAATAAGCCAACACACGACCTACTATGGTGGCTTTTGTTATTTAACTACAGACATAAATGCAGCTGGCTACACCTGACAATGTCTGCATAGGAAGAATAAATTCGACAAATTTGATATGAAATTGCGGTTTTTTTACACTTGAGCCTGTAGTAGAACAATTTTTGTTTGTTTTCGTTCCTTTAGGGAATATTGGACATTCATAAACCATCTGCCACACCTTCACATTCTATCATATGTATATACATACATACATTATACATACATACATACATTGGCCATTACAACCCTTCAGTGAGGATTACGGCCTATATTCTCACACCACTCACCTACAGCTTAAAGTCGATTCCGGACGACAGATTTCTGAGAGGCTTTTCATTGCAATTTTATTCTACTTACAGAGTTTTTGGCAGAAAACTGATAAGAGGAAGTCGCCGCCAAAATATCTCCTAAGAGTAGTAGTTCTCTAATGCCCGCTTTTATACTTTCTAAAGAATCAGAAAGATTCCAGATGCGTTTCTTGCAGATTAAAACAACCGCAATGAAAAGTTGTTTCAAACCTGTAAGACTAAGCCGCACAATTAATCCTCGCATGCGGTGTTCCTTTCACCCGCATCTCGATCTTTTCGGATAGCCAGGCTGCCATCAAGTCTCTGTCGAACATTGCGAATAATTACAGGATCGTCAGGGAATGTCGCCGTTGCCTCAACCTTCTTTCTGGGCGCTTCAGTGTCACACTTGTCTGGATCCCCGGACACTGTGACATTCCGGGAAACAGCAGAGCCGACGAGCTAGCCAGAGCTGGCGCACTACTCCCGGAATCCTGTTCAATCGACTTAGGAATGCCAATTGCCTCAATCAAACTGGCCATCGCGTTGGAATTTTTCCGAGTCGCAAACCTATCCTGGATCAACGAGGAGTCCTGCTCTACCGCTAGACTCACCTGGCCCCGGATGGATAAAAGGCGTACCAAACAGTTACTTGGACATGGTCGCGGCATCATCTCAATCACAGCGGCCTTGCTTACAGGTCACTGTGTTATGGGTAGACACGCGGAGAGAATGCGGCTTCCATTTAATGTATTCTGCCGTGGTTGCAGATCCGCTGAGGAGGACGACACTGTTATTCACTTTCTTTGGCAATGCCCATCTCTTGCGAGGTGCAGATATAGGTTATTTGGCTCTCCGACCCTTGCCAGCTTGACGGAGCAATCGTCCATTGATGTCAAGGATATAGCCTCGTTTATCAAATTTTCTGGTTGGTTTTCCATCGTGGGGTAGTCGTGCTTTGGATATGCAGATCTTGCACTGACCGACCTCCCTCTCCTGGGTTCGGGGGAACTTGGTCAGTACAGGAACTGCGTTCACCTGTGGCTTTACAACGGGCCGCTATGCGTACTCAATTGAGCTTTTGGTATGAAGCTACCACACTAACCTAACCTAACCTGTAAGGCTTGGGTTTATTGACCCACATTTGTTGTAAAGTATTCTTTGAATTTTGAATTTTCAATTGAAAATATATTACCAAGCTGGACATTTTTTCTGTTCTATTTTGCATATTTTTTTCCCATAAAAAATAAAAAACGGAGTTTCCTTTTAGGCGTTTAGAAACCTAAAAATTATTCACAACTTTTTATCTCCTTTTCTTTTTGCCTTAAAAAAGCCCCTCTAAAATGTTTCCAATTTATTAAGAAATAAGACCCAGATTTACTTCACCGTAGCCGCAAGAAATAAATGCGTCTTACCATTGCCTTATGCTTACATTTTGTAACGTTTGGTAAGGCTTAAAGCGTTCAAAAAAAGATGAAAAAAAATTAACAAATACAGCCTTTAAGGCAATTTGCAATTGAAAAGAAAAAAACACAACAAAGAAACGCCAAAAAGGGAAATCACAACAACAACAACTGCAATAACAATTGCCTTGCGGTCATACACCAGTAAATAAAAACACTGGCTTGGCTTTGTTTTACTGTGATAAAATAATTTTTTTTCTTTTGTTTTCGGTTTTAAATAAAAACAATAACAATAAGAGAAAATAAAAAAGAGAATGAGTAAACGAACGTATGAGTAAGAGAGAATAAAAATTTAAGAAGAAGAGGAAAAAAAAACATTGAATAATTCCTTGAAAACTTGAAAATGCATTGAAAACTATGCAACAATAAGTATACGCACACACACATACTTAGAGACACATACATAAAGAAGTTGTTGTATTTCTACATACATACCTATATACATACCTATGCATACATGGTTATTTAGTTCACTGTGTCAATAGGGCGTAACAATTAATAAAAACACATGAAGAAAAGAAAATAGCAACAGAAAACAACAAGAAAAACCACAACAAAACTTGAATTGACTCTTTCTCTCTCTCTCAATCTTTGTTTTGTTTTTGTTTTTATTTTTTTTATCATTTTTACTGTTGTTTTATTTCATATTAAAAGAAACCTTAAGAAACCAAGAAACACTAATTAAAGTATACAAACACACACGAACACACTTATACGCATAAAAGCACAAGTCATCTAGCACAATACACCACAAGAATGTCAGTAAGAGAGAGAGTGTGTGAGAGTAACACATAAAAAAGGAGTTAAACAACTGCCATAACAAAACAAACAAACAAAACATATGCTCAGCACACAACGATCATTAGAGAGTTTGCATTAACACGCATAAACGGAACAAAAACTGTTTGTTTGTTTGCCTGTTTTAATTTCATTCGTTTCTCTCTAATGATTGGCAATTTTCTCTCTTTTTTGTTGCGTTTCTTTTTATTGTTATTTGCATGAACAACAACAACAACAAGAACTTGCAATAACAAAAGAGGAAAATGTAAACAAAAGTTTGAAAATTAATATAGGAAAACAGCTGTTCTTTCTCTCCCCTTTATTTTCCTCTGCCTTTGTTTTCATGTTCTCTGTTTATTTTATTTAAGCGTTATTAGTTCTTTTGGGGATACACGATTTGTTTTGGATTTTTTTTCTTTAGTTCTGTTTGTTGTTGTCAAAATATACACGAACATGAAAATAGCTTTTCGTTCATGTCGTTTGCAAAGAGAAGTAAAGCTTTGTTTTACTCTCAACTCTCAACTCTCACTGTTAATTTGTTATGTATGTTGTTTGTCTCTTGCAATGTTATGCGCACAATTGCTTGCTTGTATGCCAGTGTGTGGCTGTGTATGTGTGTGCTTTTAAAAACCATGTGATAATTATTAATGTATTTAAGCTTATCATGTTATTGTTATTTTTATTGTTGTTGTTGTTGTTGCTTTTTTTTTCAATGTAATTTTTTTCATTATTTTGCTTTGCATTTCATGCGTGGGCTAACATTGCAAGACACACCTACTCTTTCTCTAGTCAACATTGAAATACACGTACATATCTGCTCTCACCTACATGTATACACAGTTTTTTATGCCAAATAACAATATTTAATAGAGAACATATCCTTCAGAGAATATTATTCATTGCGTTACATTACGTTATGCGTTATGTTATGCCTCACATTTAATGAATAACAGACAGTGCAAACTACCACATACAATGACAATGTGTTATTAGAACAACAGTGGGAAGATTGATTGGAAATTAAAAAAACATTTCTTTGTTGGAACAATTTTGGCATACTCTTTCCAACATTTCGGCCGGTATCTCACGAATAAATGCTTCAATATTGTCTTCCAATGCGTCAATTGAAGCGGGCTTGTCTGTATAGACATGAGCTTTAACATGAGCACCACAAAAAATAGTCTAAAGGCGTTAAATCGCACGATCTAGGCGGCCAATTGACCGGTCCCGAACGTGTAATAAAATGCTTACGGAACTCGTCTCTCAATAAGTCCATTGTTACGCGTGCTGTGTGGCATGTGGCACCGTATTGTTGAAACCACATGTCATGCAAGTCAAGCTCTTGCATTTTGGGCAAAAAAAAAGGTGGATATCATCTCACGGTAGCGCTCACCATTCACAGTTACGTTATGATTCGCAGCATTTTTGAAGAAGTACGCTCCAATGATGCCATCAGCCCATAAACCGCACCAAACTGTTACTTTTTCTGGATGCATTGGTAGCCTTTGCTGATCTGGCTGATCTTCACTCCAAAATCGACAATTCTGCTTATTTACGTATCCATTGAGCCAAAAATGAGCTTCGTCGCTGAACACAGTTTTTCGATAAAGAAGTGGATCTTCGGCCAACTTTCCAAGAGCCCATTCACCAAAAATTCTGCGTTGCGGTAGGTCGTTCGGTTTCAATTCATGCACCAGCTGTATTTTCAAAGGCTTCACACCTAAATCCTTCCTGCAAAATTTTTTACGTTGTTGAGTAACAGAGGCCCAATTGCTACGAACGGCGACGAATCGATAATTGATGGTCATCATTAACACTGGCCGATACAGCTGCGATATTTTCTTCAGTTCGCACTCTACGTAAGCGTGTTGATGGTTTAATGTTCAACAATGTAAATTTTTGGTGCGAAATTTAGTCACAATGAGCGCGAATAGCCGCTTCAGTGGGTCGATTAAACTGACCATAAAATGGAAAAAGCGCGCCATGAACTTTCTTAACAGAGCACGCATTTTGATAATAAAATTCAATGATTTGCAAGCGTTGTTCGTTTGTAAGACGATTCATGGTTAAATTATAGACCTGAAACTGAAGATGTTTGACAGTGAAACAAAACACGAAACGTGCGTGAGCTGTTTAAACCAGTGTTGCCAAAAAGATAATAACGAAAAAATTACCCGTTATTTTAAAAGTATAAGCCGTCGCTCAATTAATTTTTTAGTCGATATAGTGCACATCCGATTACAATACTGATATCAGGTCTTCCAATAGGGATTTATTAAATTTAATGTTAGATAGCGGCCATCTCGTTAAAGCTTCATTGCATCTGTCAAATTAGTTCACATTTATTCAGTTTGTTTTGCCAAATCATCATGTACGACTACAGCCAACATCATAAGTTCGCGGTTTGGTAAGGATTTTGATCCATATTTCTTAAGTCAGGCCATTACTATCAACCATTAGCACTTTAAGTCCACAATTACCAACTTTTTTTGGTATGAACTGAATGATCTGAATGCCAACGATATGTGGTTTCAGTACGACGGCGCTACGTAGCACACACCTCATGCCATGTTGATTATACTGCTCGAACGATATGACAGCATGGGCATCTTACGTTGAGATGATGTGAAGTAGCCAACGAGATTGTGCACAGATATCGTGCGATTAACCACGTTCACCTTTTTCTTGTGAAATTTTCTTATGTGAAAAAGAGCAGTCCTCAAAGCCAACATAACCCATGCTAAACTATTATACGGCAGTAAATCTCGTTTATCATTTTTTTTTTGTAGTCACCGAGATTTTTCAAACAACGAAATGTGATCTGACGGTGGGCTGTGAAATGGAAGTGATATTTCTGAAAAGGTCTAAAACGCGGTTGAGAGACTAGCAAAGAAAATTTGGCAAGACCACCACTACAATAGCCTTCAGAAAAGTAGAAGAATAACCAGAATCTAATGGAAGAATAACCACACCTCGTAGCAATATCAATTCAGTTTCGAGTAGTCTGTCGCTGGCTATGGAGGTGGTTGTAGTCGTTAAGACTTCTCCCCCAATTACCGAAGGAATACTAGCTATCCTGGAACTGGAGTCGTGTTGTCTCTAATTATTTCTGCGCACGTTTGTATAGATACAGGAATCTTTCCGGCAAGAAGGGGACACTCACTACGAGTTTGCCCATAGATTCTCGCCAACTATAGGACACAGTGCTTTCCGCTGTGCTATATTTTTGAAAATTAAGGAACAGGACTGTTAGAAATCACAACCTTAATTTTTTTTCTATTTATTGTTGTCCTTTTTCTGTTCCATCAATCCAGTTAGCCACGCGATTTACCTATTGTAGTATATTCTAGGATGACAGGGTTACCACAATTTTCTCTGTGAAAATCTATTCAGTCGTTGTATTGGTTATAGGGATGAGGAATTTTATGTGGTTTAATAACACAGCCCTGCAAATTTGGACTTTTTTTTCAAAATGGCGGATCCAATATGGCGGTCAAGTAAATCTGATTAATTTTTATAAACCTCGACCGCCATATTGGATCCGCCATTTTGAATTTTTTTAAATCTGAATGAAGATCTGTAATCAGTGATCCCAAAAATCCCTGAGTAACAATTTTGAAGTAAATCGGATTAATTTTTAAGGACCTCCGTAATGTGTGTTTCTTTTTCTCTTGCATCCCTTGACATAAACCCATCGCCCTACTTTAAGGGTGCATGCAAACAATTTGTCTTTGGGCTCATTTTAAAGAGCCACGATCAATTGTCAATTTCTGACAATAGCGATGGTTCTAGCACGTCAGTGTTGAGCTCTACAATGTTTTAAAAATGGCCAAAAACGCTATTTTTAGGGTTTTCAACCCCCTTTTTCTCGAAAACCTGACGTGATGGAAAATGTTTGAAACCAGATTCGTGTTCAGCGCTCAAAATGCCTTCGAAAACACCTGGAGCAATCTTATTTGCAAAACCCATGCAGGGCTGTGTAATTGAATTCATCACTTATTTTAACATTTGAAACCATGGTGGACAACAGTTCTGTATTCTTCCCGATGATCGCATTTTAAGTTTAACACTAGACCACGCCACCTCTATATACATACGAGTATTGTTACGTTTTTACCTTTTTAAAAACGTTTAAAATATGAGTTCGTTGATTGCGTTAATTTAGTTTCAATTAAACTCTTTATTGTTCGCACTACTTTTGTGTGCCATCGTTTAAAACTTGATGAATCCAACAATAATTTGCTTTATTCGTTATTCCCCTTTACTCTTCTATTCGCGTACACACTAACAAATGTTCGGTAGATCTTTACAACGACGATCTTGAAACCACGATTGTTTTCTTCACACGCAACGCATCTTCACACAAGACTGACTGAATTCTTACTCCTCGTTAACTGCTTTGTCTTGTCTTTTTATATGCCCATGTAATCAGTCTGATGAAGGTTATTGAAGTCGAACGTTCGGAGTATCGCCTTCTCGAGAATCCTATCGCAACTTCATTGTTGTTTGTGTATGTTGTTCACATTGCTTTGTTGTTGTGTTCTCGCTTACTTGTCTATCCTCTTTTCTTTCATACTGATGTTGTTGGTTTACTTGTAACAAGTTCGTTGTATTTGTTTGTGTAGCTTTTGCTCATTTTAATGTTAAACGATGTACACCGTTTCCATATTCGTAACAATATTCTTGCATCTGCTTTCCTGGGATCTTCTTTAATTTTTTTTAGATATTTCCCCTTATATCGGGTCCGCCATTTAACGATTTTTTATTTTTTCAACTAGTGCTTATTTCGTGAATGGTAACACTTAGCTCATGTCTGATTTGACAGATAATTAGTTTTATCCTTCCGCTGAACGAATATGGGAACATATTTCCCGCTTGAACAACGCTGGGAAATATTGCGACATTACTTTGAGCGGATTTTGGAAGAAGAGAAGCACCGTCAGCTCCGTATGTTCGTTATCTTGTGAAAAAAGTGAAAGAAACTGGCATCCTCATCGATAAACCAAAGCGTGAGAAGCCAAAAACAGTGCGTACACCCGAGAATATTGCTGCTGTGGCAGAAATCCACAATTCACCGTCGTTCTCAACAATTGAACATTTCGGAGACATCATTGAGACGAATTTTGCATAAAGACCTTGGTATGACGCCATACAAAGTCCAATTGGTTCAGGAGTTGAAGCCAATTGACCATCCAATGCGATTTCGCTTCGCTAAGTGGGCCTGCGGTCGACTTACAGAAGATGCCGATTTTGGCAGAAAAAATCATCTTTTCAGATGAAGCTCATTTTGATCTTGGCGGGTATGTATGTAAACAAGCAAAATTGTCGCATTTGGGGCACAGAAAACCCGCACGCATACATTGAAAAGCCGACGCATTCAAAACGAGTCACTGTTTGGTGCGGATTTTGATCCAGAGGCATAATTGGGCCATTTTTCTTCGAAAATCAGCAAGGAGTGGCCGTTACAGTCAATGGCGATCGTTATCGGGCCATGTTGAACGAATTTCTGTTCACAAAAATTGAAGAGGAGGATATTGGCAACATTTGGTTTCAACAGGACGGCGCTACGTGCCACACAGCCGAAGCTACACTCGGTGTTTTGCGCTCTGTTTTTGAAGATCGCATTATCAGCCGCAGAGCTGATGTCGTTTGGCCACCTCGGAGCTGTGATTTGACACCGTTGGACTATTATTTGTGGGGTGCCATCGAAGATAACTGTTACGCCAAGAAGTCAGAGACAATTGACGCTTTAAAGGACAATATTCGTGAAGCCATTGGTGAAATACAGCTGCACACAATCGATAAAGTGCCTTAAAATTGGACCGATCGTGTAGGCTATTGCATGGCCAGCCGAGGCAGCCATTTGAATGAAATTATTTTCCATTAATAACCGGAAGGATTGTACTTTCGAATAAAAAAAGAAATTTGAGAAAATATTCAGTAGTTTTTTTTTAAAGCATTTTCAAAAAAAAAAAAGTTATTTGGCGGACCCTTTAGTCCATTGCACTACCTTTCATGCCTTTTAAACCACTGTATGTTGATGTTATGATTTCTAGTCAAAAGGCAGAAAATGCGTGTAAGTGTTTATCTGCTACTGCTGTTGTTATTCTGTTATGTTATGTAGCGTACATAGCCTTGCTTATAAGTGTCTGTCTGTCTGTGTGTGTGTGTGCGCTCTTTACACTCTACTAATGATTATTTATCCTTGAAAGTCATGTGACTGTTTTATAAGGGAGATGCGAGTATGCGAGTTGTGTGAGAGCATGTTTAACAATAACGTGCATAATGCACACGTTATACTCGCACATACAAATACTATCTCAACATAACATAACATACGTTGAGTTAACATAAGAAGAGCAGGTTTTGATTTATGAAAAGTAAAATGGAATATTTTTGGAAGAGTACTGTGTACGTGTGTAACAGTTAAAGAGTAGCGTTTACCGTATGAAAAGTATTTTTACAGAATGTATTGTATTTTGTTGTTGCTGTTTTTGTTTTGTTTGTTGTTTTGTATAGCAGCAGCAGCAGCAGTTGTTGTTGTGATTTGTTGTAATGTATTAATGGCATAACGTTTAAGATGCTGCAGTAGATGATTTTAGTATGAAATAGGACTCATTTAAAGACGGTACGAAAAGGTGTTAATTCCGTATACTAAACACGTGCGCATACTAAAAAAAATTGTTTTTTTTTACTGTTACAAGCTAGAAAAGAAGGAATAAAAAATAATAAAAATTTTGAAAAAAATTTGTTTTTTTGTTTTTTTTTTGAAAAAAATTGAAGTGTTTAAAGGCAAAATATTTTTAATTTAAAAAAGAAGTGAATTTAAAATATTTTTAAAGAAGTAGAAGAAGAAATATAAAGAAATTATGAAATAAAATGAAAGTTTCAATTAAAAAAATTGTGTTTTTGTGGTAAATTTAAGGAAATTATTGAAAAAAAAATTCTGTTTTTTTTTGGATTTAAAAACAAAGTCAAGGAAATATTGAAGAAGGTGTTATAATTTAAAACAAACAAAAACAAATAAAAGGTAAAAATTTTCGTAAATGAATTATGGATACAAATCCTAAATAATAAAAAATAAAAAAATTTCAAGAAATTGCTGAATAAACTTTGAAAAATCCGAAGAAAATTTGTGTAAAATTTTTAAAAAATTTTGTTAAAAAAATTGTTTGAAACCCCTTTGTGTTGCCATACGTAAGTGCGTGAATGTATTAGTATTGTGTAGAACTGTGGTGTTGTGTATTCTATAAGTTTGTGTGTGTCTCAGCTGTTATGGGCAGGAGCCTCGACTTTTATTATCACGGACTAAAAATCAACCTAATTTTCCCATTTTTTTTTCTAAACATTCTGCATTTTTATTGTATATACATAGACAATACAATAGTACATGTATGTATGTGTGTTTTGTTGTTGTTTTTATTTTTATTATTATTTTTTTTTGTTTGTTTTTGCTTTTGTTTTTTTGCTTTAAAGTGAAAATTATTTGTCTATGCGAAAACGACGACAACGACTACACTGCCACCACCATTGCGATTATAACGAAATATCTTCTTATGTAAGAGACTATAAAATGGAAAAAAAAATTGCGTTATTTCTTATTGTTATTGTTGTTGTTGGTATTTCGCCTTCATAAAATTTTCCCAGAATTCTTTGCATAATACAAACAAAAAAAAGAAAAAAATAAAATAAAAAAAACTACGCAATATAAGTGAAGACAGTTTTCAAAACGATAATAACTCCCTTCAAAATGCAACAACAATTAGAAAAAAAATTTTTTTTCTTAAAACGAAAACGATTTCTAAGAAAATATGGCAAAAAGCCTTTAAAATTACGCATACACATTGTTGTTGTTAACAAACTGTTTATTCGCTCTTTAAATAAATGCAACAACAGTTACAAAAAATTTTTTTCTTAAAACGAAAACAATTTTTTAAGAAAATATGCCTAAAAAAAGTTCCTTGCACGAATTGTAGTTGTTAAAAACTGTTTATTCCCTCTCTGTCTCTAAATAAATGCATCAGCAGTTACTTTAAAACAACAAAAAATTTTTGTTTTTGCATTTTAATTTGTATTCATAATCAATTGCTTTTATTAATAGCATTGAAAATAGAAAAACAAAAACAATAACAAAAAAATATGCACACTTTCACTCGCTCTCTCGCTATCCAAATATGAAATTGATAGTAAAACAAAAACAAATACAAACAGACACAACCGTTTTAGAAAAACAAGTTTCACAATACTTTGTAATTATTATTATTTGCTCTTAAACTCTAATCCTATAAACCTCTCTCTCACTGTACTCGTATATTGCTTTCTATATGCTTACAGAGGAAAAAAAAATACAAAAACAAACAACAAATTTTTTGTGTTTCTCTTCTCAATAAATATTGCTTTCCTCCAAATGTTTGTTTCTTTTTTTATGGTTTCTGAATGCCTATGTATAAGTGTGTGTACAAGTATAATTGCATAAATTGTATTTGATGGCAATTATAAACATAAAAACACACAGGGAAGCAAGAGAAAACTCCAATAACAACGACAGCAGCTAAGCAAGAACTAGTTTATAATGAAAAGTGAAAGTGTTGCAAAAAGTTTGGTTTTTGTTTTGTTTTGTTCGTCTTTAATTCGTCCATAAAAGTTTAAGGCACGACCTCAGTTTCATGTGTTTGTTGGGTGCGTGCGTGTGTGTGTGTGTGTTTGTGTGTATGCAGGAGAAAGGGTCTAAGCAGTCACACTTTTGTGTGAACGTATGTTAATTTTACAGCATAAAAGAGTGTGTATTAAAAGTGATTTAACCTTTAACATGGAACAGGGGTGTGTGCGTTTAATTTTCTTCGACAGCCACATTTAAGGTGTGAATATTTGAAAATTCCTTGAAAATGTTTGTTTTTTTTTAAATTTTCTTTAAAAATTTTACATTTAAAGTGATTTAATAATGGTTGGCATGCGTGTTATTATGTGTATTATTTTCAACTTGTCAACATATTTTTGGACTAAAGTGTGGGGGTCTTTTAAGTTTTTATTGGGTTTTCAAATGCAAGTTGAATACACTCCTTATAATTAATACACCTGCTAGAGAATTCACAATTTCTAGGTGTTAAATGATGTGATAAATGCTGTCACTTGTAAATTTCTTTAATGAAATGTTCGCTAACTTTTTGGAATAGTTATTCCAGCATTAAACCGACAATTTTACACCAAATGTTGTATCTTAAGGCTTCCTTTTTTATGTTTTTTTATTTTTGTTGTGTATGAAGAAATTCTGTTTTTGATACATCTTTAATCGGCAATGAAGTCGCCGTAGTATAGCAGGTAGTGTGTTGGCTTATTAGACGTAAAGCCAGGGTTCGAGCCCCAGGCCAGACATCAAAGACAAAATACAAAAAGTATTTCTTCGGCGACTTCCTCTCAGCAGATTTTTGGCAAAAACTCTGCGAATGAAATAAAATTGCCATGAAAACTTTCTCAAAAATCTGTCGGAGTCGACTTTAAACTGTAGATCCCGCCACTCATGTATAAAATTAACACACACAACATAAGTGGTGTGAGAAATTAGGTCGTAATGCTGACAGAATGGTTATAATGACCAATTATGTATGTATGTGTGTATATTAATCGGCAAACTAGGACCTCCGAATACTGTACTTGTATTAATTGACAAGTACACGTTCTCTAACCTATGCTTTCTATGAAGTTTGTTTGAAAACATCATGTTTTCTTCAACATCATAAACAATTTGGCAAAAGAAAATCTTAGTTTTTAATCTAAGCGTTAGTTGTTGACGCTTTTTTTCAGCTAAATTTTCAGAGTGTCTTCATCCATCGACATCAACAGATTACAATGAGAACCAATTAAAGAAACCAAAGGAATCTAAAGGTTTCGCTACAGATTATCCATATAATGGACCATAATGGGTAACCCGATGGTCTAGTTGGTCGGGTGCTAAAGTTTAAGTGCCGAGGCGATGGGTTTGATTTCTACCAGGGACTCTGGATCTTTGTGATTGTCTGATTGTTTGTCTGAAATTATGTGTTATTACGCTTAATAGAAAAAAGAAAGTGGCAATTATTACAAAAACCAATTCTGGAAAAAAAGTGACGAACTGGTCATTAAAAAAAAAAATATCGTCACACACTACCCCCTCTTTCCTTTCTCATCTAAAATATTTTTCCTGTATTCCAACACAATGCATTGCATGGATATATGTTATCTCTTGAGTGTTGATCTTTCGACGCACATATTTTCATTTGATTGACTGAAACTAATATGAAACTTAAGTCCTGTCCCCTTACAGGGGATACAACATGAACAAAAGTACCATATGAAGGTTAGGCAATGTTATGTCCAGAAAAAAACCCGACTTAATCAGCTCATTAGCACTGAATTCAATACATGTTCACGTTAAGCGGTGTTTGTAAGCAACAGCAGATGCCTATCCACTCATTCCACGACTTGCTACAGTAGACCAGTTGTCGTATGCCATTTAAATGACGACATCGAGATTGATTGAAGCAGTCCATCGTTTCAATCGATCGATCACCTTAATCTACAAATTTTGGTGCGCTATTTTGTCAATAATCTGTGGATTGTTGGTTTTCAAATGCTCCATTATAAGCGTGACCATAATCTTTGGTAGTAGCGTAATAAAAAACTTCAACAGCGTCAAACCGAATACGTTCAGTAAGCAATCATCATCGCCCATATGAGGTAATACACCTCATATGAAACTTGCCACCTCCTATAGCCAAATTCGATTGTGTTGTCAGAGTTTTTCTGGTACCTAAAGGGTTCTTATTTGGTTTCACAACTCCCTTACATGACGTTTTTGCTTATTCGCGTAACCATCGTATGAGGAATGAGCTGCAACGCTTAAGATAATTTTGTTTGAGAAATTAATATTCAAGGGCTGTTGCTGTAGCATTCAAACAAATTATGTATGGTGTTTTGAACGTATATACACCTATTGACACCTAATTAGAAACGCTTTAAAATTTTATAAAATATTGAAATATTTTTCATATTGTTTATTCTTTTCAAACTATTTGTTATTTAATTTTATAAAGTCATAAAAAAGAGACAAAAAAAAACTTAACAAATCTCTTATTACTAAACACTTAAAAAAAAAGAACACAATTTTTTCAAATATTGACTGCGACACCTAATTAGAAACGATAAAATCCATTAGAAAAAAATTGTGATATTATGTTTATATTCTTACTTATTGTCAATATATTGTTGCAAACCCTTTTTGTTTTAACACAGCTTCACATCGCCTCCGCATTGATGTTATAAGGTTACGACATCGCTACACTGGTATTGCCACCCATGCCTTCTTAACTTCCTCGAAAAGAGTCGCCATGTTTGTAACATTTTTGAGGCTCGTAGCTTTTTTCACATCGCCCGGACTTGATGATGGCCACTCCAAAACATTGCTGGAATTATCTTCAAGGAACTCCTTTGTTCCCCTGGCCGTGTGCCTTGGTTCGTTGTCCTGTTGAAATTTCCAGATAACAGGCAAATTCTCCACAGCCCACGGCAACATCACATTACTAAGTATGTCAACGTACTTTTCCTTATCTAAAATTCCATCAATTTTATGGCTTGGACCAACACCATTCCAGGAAAAACATGACCACAGTCGATAGTCGATCATCCACCATGCTTCACTGCACGTGAAACATAGCGATGATTAAATTCTTGATTGATGGGCCTTCTGACCAATCGTCGACCATCTGGACCAAGGCGATTTATTCTAGTTTCGTCCTTCCAAAGCACATATTTCCATTGATTGGCTCTCCAATTCAAATGGGACGTTTTCTCTGAATTTTACTCAGAAGTGGTCTCTTGCGTGCTGCTCTGCCATTTAACGTGACTTCAACCAAACGACGTGAAATGCTCCTCTTGGATATGGAGATATTAAATCAGTCGCAAATTTCACTCTGGATATCCGCAGACGACTTTTTGGGTCGGCTTTGTAGATTCGCCCAATAATGCGGTTTGTATAGTCTGATGTTTTCCTGGGCCTTTTCTGTCGTGGAACGTTCGATATGGTGTCATATTTTTAAATATGCTTCAGAGCGTTAAAAACCATTTTTTTGGAACACTGAAGCTGCTCTGATATTTCTCTATACGACTTTCCAGCTTTACGCAGTTCGAAAATAGAGCTCCTTACTTCAGGAGTGCAGTTCTTACATTTTCCCATTAAAAAAATTAAAAATATTTGGCTAATAAATTGAATTAAAAAAAAAATATTTGCCTACCTTTTTCTAAATATTGCCTTTCACAGCAAATTTTAAACAATAAATGATCGTTTCTAATTATGTGTCGCACTTTTTTTAAACTATACTAAGAACGTGTTTGCAAGTTTGCAAAAAAATAACGGTAATTGAAATGCTTAATAAAGAAAGTACAAGAATTTAAAGATAAAACAGAGTAATAAACAAAATGCAAGTATTTGGAAGGTATAACGGTAGTTTTCCCAAAAATTATTTATATTACTGACTTTGCGCTAAAGTAAAAAAAAGCGTTTCTAATTAGGTGTCAATAGGTGTACATACATTATGATGATCATCACATCTGTAGCGCTTCCCGCTTCTTGTCACATTCCTTGCACAGTAGGCTGATTATGACGCCAAAATCGCTCGGTAATGCTCGTAAAGTGGTCGGTGGTTTGTAAACATCACTTTTGTAGTTCAAGTTTTAACTGATTTTTATGGATTCTTCTGGTTTTAAACTATTTATATACAAACGTAAATGGCAAACGTTTGACTAAATAAATGATATTTCAGATAGAAGATATTCAAACGTTTATAGGCTTGCCAGAACAACAGTTTTGAAGTCAATAAAACTTACTTAATTGGTCATTACGACTCTTTAGTTAGGATCACAACACCAGCTTCTCTCAACACCCATGTTGCTTATGTTATTTTAACCATGAGCAGCGTTACCTGCTACGCGCGATAGATTTTTGAAAATTTTTTATTTCGGTTCCAGAGTTTTGCCAGAAGACTGCATGCAACTACCACAAAATGGCATCAAATTATTGATAATATTGCGAAATTGAAATGAAATAAAGATTTCCTAGATATTCAGTTTACATTTAAATATAATTGAAATAAAAATTTTTAATTGAAATAAACTCTTTACGTTTACAGAACGTCAATAACAGGGAGATGTTGCTTTGTGTGTGATGTTGCCTTGTTTTTTTTTCTTTCTTTTTTTTTTTGTCTTGAGCCGGATGTGGGAATCTTCGAAAGACACTTTTGTTCCAGCAAAAGAGTGCACGATTCACCATCACTGATGCCTACGTACTAAACTACACACTTCAACCAATCTCCCCCCCCGCGGGAGTGACGTAAGGTATTATTTCGCGGAGGGCTGATTAGCTTGAAAGCTTTATCACTTTAATTCAAATTTCGCCTCCGTTCCTCCAGTCTTCGGAGTACTATCATAACTTCAGCCATTCTCTGGCTATATTGACTTCCTCCTCATCTACACAGTTTGGGCATATAGGAGAAGTGTCATGACCAAATCTGTGCAGGTACTTCCTGAAGCACCCATGACCCGTTAGGCACTGGGTCACATAGCAGTTCAGCTCGCAATGTTCGTTCTTCATCCAAAGCGTTACATCAGGGGCTAGGCCAAATGTCCATCTTCCCTTTAAACTGCTCTCCCATCGTGACTGCCACTTGTGCATGGAAGTCCTTCATTCCTCCGCTTTTATAGCCACTATTTGTCCCGGGTACTCGAGACGGCTTATCTCATCCGCCAATATGTCTATTGGTATTGTCGTTGCCAATACCAAAACTGCTTCATCAGACACTGTCTTGAAGCCACTTATCCGTCTAATAGCGCTTAGACGATACACCGAGGACAATATACGCCTCGTCGTCCCCACTGAGAGTGCCTCCGATCATATTGGGCAAGCACACAGCATTATCGACGTTACTACCGCCGAAATTATCCTCCTTTTGAATGGACCTGGTCCTCCAATATTTGGCATCATCCTCGCCAGTGCTCCCTGTGTTACAGATGCTTTTTCGCCGATGTATTTCACGTGCTCCTTGAAGTTCAACCTGTCGTCGATAATCACGCCCAGGTATTTTATCGCCCTCTTCGATTCGAACCTTGTGCCTCCAACGGTCACTTCCATCTTCTCCACTATCTTCCGGCCGCTTATCAAGACGGCCTCCGTTTTATGTGCAGCAAGTGTCAAACCTGCCTCATCAGGCATGATGTTGCCTTGTGTTGGTGTGTGTGTGTGCATATATGTTGTAATTAAGAAACCAAAAACTATTAATTAAACTTGCTTATCACGGTTTTCCTTAGGTTTTCTTTATTTCAACTGATTAAGCAAAATTTTCCAAAAAGCAAAATTCATTTCATTTTTCTCTTAGGAAGCTGAAGGGGAGAGTAAATTTTACATTTCAATGGAAATTCAATTGAAATTAGTTGTTGTTGTTGTTGCTGCTGTTAATACAACCATTAATTATCAGATCAAACATTTTACGCACATCCATCCACACAGGCACCCACACAAAAAAAAACTGAAAGCAAAGAAAGTGTTATTTGTGTTGATACTTACACTCACTCTCTCTCTCGTTCTCTTGCTTTGGTTTGAAAGTTTTATTTTCAAATTGAAATCATTTATACAAGCACTCACGCACACACACACACACACACATTGATGCTATACTAACGAATATGAGTTGAGATGCCAGCAAACTTAATGAGGGTTATTGCATGACAGAGAGACACAGAAGAACATGTTTGATGTTGAGATGTGTTGTTTATCGGGGCGTATGATTGTTGAAATGATTTTGTGTATCGCTTTGGCAAATATTAATCATACGTTCAGGTGAAGAATGGCAAATAAATTTAATGACTCATGAATACATAACGTTCCTCAAAGCCATGCTAATAAATTAAAAGTTAAACAAACAAAAACCATAATAACGAGTCATTATTTCAAAGGGAAGAAAAAGAGAAAGAATATCAGACAGACAGACAGACAGACAGAGACTGTTTAATTATTTTTTCTTAATTTAGCCATTAAGTGTCGAAGTGAAAAGAAAAAGAAAAAAAATTTTTTCTTTCGTTTGTTTTTCCAACAAACAGGTAATTATTTCACATAGCAAAAGGCCACCATTTAAATTGCAAACGTTTTAATATGATGCTGCTGCTGCTCATTTATAACTCTCTTCTTGAGACACATTAATTTCAAGATTTGTTTTCTTTTTTTATTTTGTTTTCTTTGTTTGTTTGTCTGTTTTTTCAAAACATTTAATTCTGTTTTATTGCCGTTGATGCTGTTGCTGTTGTTGCTGTTGTTACTGTTAATTTTATAAGGCCATAAAAATAAAAATAAAATAAACACTTTCAGTTTTTTTGTTTTTTATACGCATCCCTTCCGTTAGTGTTTTTCAGCCACTTTATTTCGTATTTTTTTTATGGATTTTCCTCTCGTTTTGCTTTTTATTTTACCAGCAGGACTTGCTTTCATTTCTCCTCTATCTCTCACGCTCTCTCTCTCTCTCTCTCTCTCTCTCTCTTTCCCTAAGAAGTAGGCTTTCAAATCTTTAAGAAAAATAAATACAAACGTTCAGAAAGAAGAAGAATCTTTTATAATGAATATAAAGTTTGTAAACCCCTTTTAAAGTCATTAAAGGTTCTGTAAATGACATTAAATATGTATGTAATGGAGAGAGGACAGCTCTCTGCTCAAGGATAATAATGTTAATATATACGCACACACACACACACACACACACTTAAAAACATTTTCTTAATGTGAAATTATTGTGTTATTTATTGGTTGATTATGAGTTTTAAAAACGATTTTTATTTAAAACTTTTCAAGGTTGAAAACAATATTTATTTGAGAAATTTTCTTTTTTTTCAATATTTTTCTTAATTTTTTGAATATTTTTCTGAATGAATGAGAACCTCAAGAATTTTTTTTAGAGTTTTTCACTCAGAGAACAATTAATTTATTTTGCTCGGAAATTGTACCATTGTGTCCATGAGGTTTTAATAAAATTACCGTAAGCAACCGCTTTCTCTAATGTAAGCGATTCAGTCTTTACATCTGGCATATCTAAAGAGACTCTTTGTTTCATGGGAAGCCTAAAATAAATTCCATTTAATTCAGATTGTGTTCCTTTGAAGCTGACGAGTAAAGTAGCATTCTCTGCTGCATATGTCATTCGCTCTATAAGTCTATTCCCACTTACTTAATGGGTCATTACAACCCTTCAGTCAGGATTACGACCTAGTTTCTCACACCACTTATGTTGAGTGGGTTAATTTTATACATGAGTGCCGGGACCTACAGTTTAAAGTCGACTCCGAACGACAGATTTTTAAGAAACTTTCTCATGGCAATTTTATTTCGCTCTCAGAGTTCTTGCCCGAAATCTGCTGAGAGGAAGTCGCCGAAGAAATAGTTAGGTTAGGTCTGAGTGGTAGCTCTGATTTCACAAAGCTCACTTGAGCACGCATAGTGGCTACGGGTGAACGCAGTCCCTGTACTGACCAAGCTCCACCAAAATCAGGGAAGAGGAAGAAGTTGGTCTGCGCAAGGGCTGCACATTTCAAAGCACGACTACCCCATACTGGAAAACCAGCCAGAAAGTTTGATGAACGAAGCTATATCCTTGATATTAATGGACGATAGCTCCGTCAAGCTGAAAAGAGTCGGAGAGCCAAATAACCTATATCTGCACTTAGCAAGAGACGGGCACTGACAAATAAAGTGGATAACAGTCTCCTCTTCTTCAGCGGATCTGCAGCCACGGCAGTAGTTGTTAAATGGGAGCCTCATTCTCTCCGCGTGTCTACCCATAATGCAATGGCCCGTAAGCTTGGCCACTGTGGGCGAGATAATGTTACGACCAAAACCAAGTAATTGGTTGGTACGCCCTCTATGCATCAAGGGCCAGATGAGTCTAGCGGTGGAGCAGGGCTCCTCATTGACCGAGGATAGGTTGGCATCCCGAGAGAATTTCCGCGCAATGTCCAACTTGACCGAGGCAAGTGGCATACCCAGTTCAATTGAAGAGCCCACCAGCTCTGGCGAGCTTGTCGGCCCTACAGTTTCCCGGTATGTTACTGTGCCCGGGGACCCACACCAGTGAGACACTGGTGAAGCGCCCAGAAAGAAGGTCGAGACAGCGGCGACATGCCCTAACGATCCTAGAGTTATTCACGAAACACGATAGAGATCTTATCGCGGCCTTACTATCAGAAAAGACCGAGACGTGAGTGAAAGGAGCACAGTTAACGCGAACCCATTGAGCGGCCCGGTATATTACCGTCACCTCCGCCTGAAACACGCTGCAGTAGTCCGGCAGACGGAGAGAAATGTTCAGGTCCAGTTTCCCAGAGTAGACACCGCTTCCAACCCCATTATCGAGCTTAGAGCCGTCGGTATATAAAGGGTGTTTTTTATAGAGGTATAGAACTTTATGTTGGCATTGCTTTTCAATATGGCGACCGATTTAACAGCTGTCAAGTGATTTATTCTCAGTTTGGTTTGGCAATTCATCATCAATAGACTCACGCCTGAACAACGCTTGCAAATTGTGCAATTTTATTTCGAAAATAATGGTTCTGTGCGGAAAACGTATCGCGCACTACGTCCATTTTATTGTCGACAAAATCGTCCATCAGAGCAGTTAATTCGATTAACCATGGAACGTTTTCGCACCACGTTTACTCTTATTGATAACTCGCATCCCCAGAGACGCTGTACGGTGCGTACAGAAGAAGCTATTGCGGCTGTAGAGCGTAGCATTGAGGAAGACCCGAATGCGTCCATCCGCCATCGAGCACAGGAATTGGATCTGTGTCCATCCACTTTATGGAAGATTTTGCGGAAGGATCTTGGTTTGCGTGCTTACAAAATCCAACTCGTGCAAGATTTGAAGCCAAACGATCATCAAGTAAGGCGTAGATTCGTCGAATGGGCCCAAAACGAGATTACCGTTGTTCCCGATTTTCATAAGCGAATTTTGTTTAGCGATGAAGCTAAACTTCTGGTTGAATGGCTACGTCAACAAACAAAACTGCCGCATTTGGCGTGAAGGTAATCCTCAAGTGTATGTGGAAACATCGTTACATCCAGAAAAACTGACTGTTTGGTACGCTTTATGGGCTGGTGGAATCATTGGTCCGTACTTTTTCGTACGTCAATGGTGATCGGTATAAAGCCATGATTACTAACTTTTTCATTTCTGAATTGAATAACCATGATGTCCAGGAGATGTGGTTTCAACAAGATGGCGCAACATGTCACACAGCTCGTGCCACAATAGATTTATTGAAAGACACGTTTGGTGACCGCCTAATTTCACGTTTTGGACCTGTGAATTGGCCTCCAAGATCTTGTGATTTAACACCGCTAGACTACTTTCTGTGGGGCTATGTAAAGTCATTGGTCTATGCGGTAAAGCCACAAATGCTTGACCATTTGGAAGACAACATTCGCCGTATTATTGCCGATATACGGCCACAAATGTTGGAAAAAGTCAACGAAAATTGGACGTCCAGATTGGACTACATCCGCACCAGCCGTGGCGGTCAGATGCCAGAAATCATATTTAAAATGTAATGCCACAAGATTATCTTTCGGATAAATAAAATTCATGTCAATCGAATAATCCATCGTTGTTTTATTGCAACTTAAAGTTCTATACCTCTGTAAAAAACCCTTTTACATCACCAGATTTTATTACCACCCTCGCATCATAGCTAACACCACTGTACATGCATACACTACTCGGTATTTAATACAATATTTAATCTGTGTTGTATTCTTCTATTCCTTTGTCATTAACTTTATTTCAATATTTTTTTTTCATTTATTTTTCTATTATGTTTCCCTCACCACCGCCACCACTCAAATGAATTTATTTTTTGCCGCCACTTAAAATGTATCAAAAAAAAAAATTGTTTTCATTCACTTTTTTCTCCTAACAACGCTTGAAATAATTTCAGGGAAATGTGATACGTTCGTTGAGTACATTTGTTTTAAATAAAATATTCCCAGTATTCCATACATATTTACGTATTCAAATGCCTGTGTTTTACTATTGAAAACTCAAGAGAATTTGTTTCAAAAAATAAAATTTAAATTTAAATGGCGTGAAAACAATTTAAATTCTATTCAACAAATGAAAAAGAAAAAACGAAAAAAATACGGAAGACCACCCGTGAAATTTTAAACGGATTTCGAGGTCAGTGATCATCACGGTATTTCAGTTTAAACGGCTGAAAATAAATGAAGTGTTCAATGGAATGAAACTGAAGAAAAAAATGATGATTTGTAGCAGTTTGGATCAATAAATATACAGACAGACCTCCCTGTGGTAAAGCTCAAAGGGCCTATTGGCAACCTCCCGTCCTTTACACCAGAAGTCCTTGGTTGGAATTCTATAATAAAATCACCAGGCATCAAATCATGCATACATAGGTAGGTAGGTAGGTAGAGATGGCTGTCCATCCAAGAAAAATTCTTGGATGGACTCACTTAGGCCGCATTGGGCCCATTGTGCTACCACAGTCATCCGTTATCCCCTAGTCTCGAAACCATTCGGAGCTCCTGATGAAGCGATTCAGGCTGCCAATGTCAATCCTTGACAGTTCCTCCAAATCACCCATGTAGTAAGTACCCAAGTACTTCCTTCTCCTTTGGCAAAGAGCCGGGCATGTACCCAGCAGGTGAGGGACAGTCTCCTCTTCTTTCTAATCTCTGCAGCTTCTGCAGAAGTCGTTAGCAAGGTGCCCAAGATCAATGCGCCTTGCATGCGTACCCATAATGCAATGCCCCGTAATGACATCGACAACTACACTGAGCGCGCCTCTTTGGAGTTTAAGTAGACTCATTGTGCGCCCCTCATCCAGCCTTGGCCAGATTTTACGAGCAGTTCTACCCGTGTCCGATGCCGCCCACCTGTCGTTGACGGAATCTACAATCTCATTATTATGCATACATACATAATTGGTCATTACAACCCTGCAGTCAGGATTACGACCTAGTTTCTCACACCACTTATGTTGTGTGTGTTATACGTTATACGCGAGAGTGGCGAAACGTACAGATTTTTGAGAAACCTTTCATGGCAATTTTATTTCATTCGCAGAGTTTTTGCCAGAAATCTGCTGAGAGACAGACGCCGAAGAAATCTTTGTTTCATATTTCGTTTTGTAGATGTAGATGTCTGACCTGTGGCTTGAACAGTATTTTTCTGTATTTTTCTAAAGTTTTAAATATAAATGAGTAGAGGCTTATTAATGAAACATATTTCGAATGTGGTATGAGTTTGATGTTGTACGTTGTACTCACACTCATTGCAACCTGTACTTATAAATCAACGTTGTAGTGAGTACGAATGAATCAGAGTAGTGAAGTTAAACTTCAGTATTGTTCACTCATTTACATACATTAAAAATTTCATGAATGCTTATGAGTAGCGAAAGTAAGATTCATTGCTGATCTTTGGCCGTTATGAAGAGTTAATCAAGTACACTCTGCCGTATGAGTGCTGCAATCACAATAAAATATTAATCATACGCTACGATGGTAGTGGTAGTGGTGCACAGTAGAGCTGTTCATGTAAAAAAAACATCGATGTTTTTTGCCATTCGATCCATCATTAATTAACATCGATGTTATTCGATGCATCACTTAAAAAAAAGATCGATGTTTGCGATGCATCGTATTTATTCTAACTGGAACTTAACAAAATTAATTGAATAAAAGTCGAATTATTTTAACATATTGAATACAAGAATTGTTTATTTTATGAGGAATTTTTTCATTAAATTCAGTGTTATTAGATTATTACGGTCCGAATTTCGTGTCGTGACCCAATTTTTAAAATCGATGTTTTCCGATTTGGATGAAATTTGCACCAAGGTTAGTACTATTGGATAGTATGCCAGGCACAAATTTTCAGCTCTATCAGTCAAGAACTGCCGGAGATTTTGATCATACAGAGTTTTTTTAAAATGTGTGTAACTTTTCACCTATTGATCCTAGCAAAAATTTTCCGAAGGATATTAGATAGCTATTTCTTCAATCTTTCCAAAAATAATTTTTTTAATTTTTTAAAAAAATATTTTTATTTTTTTTTAAATAAATTTTTTTTAAAATTTTTTTTCAAAATGGGCCATTCTTTTTTTCTTTTTGCTCAAATGGGATGCGAGTGGATATCTATCAAAAAAATTATTCTTTAATTCAAGAATAAGATTTTTCAATATTATTTCAATATTTTATGATAAAATTGAGTTACTAGAGCTTCAGTTTCGCACGCTAAAGTTTTTCCCTTCTTCTCGCTTGGAAGTGTATGAATCCCATGCTCAGCAACCAAATTTTTAGCAATTCATGCTTTTCGTTGAGACGTTCCAAACTCGGTCATTATTTTTGAACAACTCCATGACGATGGGGCAAGAGTAAGAAGTTGAATTCTTTCAGATCTACTATGTGACGTTTTGTACTTCTTTTTTATTTGTTCAAAACCTTCTACTGCATCCTTGTGATGTTAATTTTGGCACTCATTATTAGGTCTTATAGGTTCTACTGAAAAGTTAGAACAACCATCATTTCATGCAGAACTGTCATCATTTTCAGAATTGATTTTGTTCTCATCTGGAATAACCGGTAATGTGTCCAACTTTCCCACCATTTTCCTGCACGATCCACAAATTAGCAAACGTTTTGAAAGCGTTGGGAATTTTGTCGGAAATATTTTGCATATCTGATGATCTGTGCTTCTTTTTGTTTAAGGGATTACAACAAAAAGAAGTCAACATTTCCTTTTTGGAAGCGGAAGCCATTGTAAATAACGCACGTCCAAACTTTAACACTGTTTTTAAAAAACTAATTTCCGAATGTCCTTAGAATGCAAATACTTTTTTAAGATCATTTAGGTAGTAAGTTTTTTTTGCCAAATGTTGAAAAATCTTATTCTTGAATTAAAAATATTTTTTTTTTTTTTTAAAGAAAATTGTATAAGCTTTCTTTTGAGAAAAAAGGGCCCATTTTGAAAAAAAAAAATCAAGCGATTTTAAATCAAATTAAGTCATTCTTAGAGGGTTTTTGTTTAAAAACATTGTCACTACTTTAAATGAGTTGCAATCTGCTACTTAAACAAAAGCTGCCGGACGCGTAAATTTAAAATTCAGCTTTTCGATACATCGAATAAAAAATATCGATGTATCGATTAACATCGTATGATACGATACATCGACATTTTAACGATGTATCGAAATCAAAACATGGATGTTTACGATGCATCGATTAACATCGAACAGCTCTAGTGCACAGTGGTTGCGCCCATATGACAAAAATAAAAATTTTTTTTTTTCTATATTGGGTTTGTAGCCAAATAAATAGTCACTAATGTCATCAAATTTCTCTCTTCTGAATTTGTTTTGATAATATCTAACGGTAATTTTTAAATGCAAACAATTAAAGTGCGATTTTATATAGGAAATAAGAAAGTTGACTAAGTGACTGTGAAAACAAAGTGAAGTTAACAATTTGTTAAAATACATTTAATTAATGTGCCCAATTAAAATAATTAAAATGGAAATGAATGTGAATGGTATTGACATTATTTTTAAGAAAAAGAATAACTTAATAAATTGTGTTATAGTTTTCGTAAAGTAGTGATTTTTAAGAAGTGTTTTTATTAACACCGTTTGAAATTCTTTGTAAAAAATAATTACAGATTTAGTTAGTTTCCCAATGAAAGCCAATGACCAAATTGGTTTGTAAATATTGATACACATCTATAGTAAAAAGTTGTGTGTTTAATTCAAGTGCAGTTTTTTGCAAGGTTTCTTCTATTTATTTAATATACTGGCTTAACCTCTGTGTTTATTGTGTTTTTAAAATTTGTTGTGTATCTCGTTTGATTTAATACCACTGACATTTTTTGTTGTTTTTTTATAGTTTTTTTTTTTTTTTTTTATTCTACATAGTAGAAACATCCCGTCAATGCATATTTTCACGAATGACAATTTTCGAGCTTTGGTGCTCTAAGAAGGGTTCAAATTTGGCGAAATCATAGCAAGTTTATGACGAAGTAATCAAATTAATTAATTTTGAATGCGAAGATGGTGCGTTTTGTGATTTATTGAAATGTGTACAATATTTATGTAAAAGAATTGTTGACATTTGGAAAAAGAATCACCGCTTAAAATCAAACGTTTTAAAAAACCATTCAGACTGGTTAGTAACTAAAAGAGATTGTTTCTTAAAACTCAAAAACGTTTGTGTGTCGCCTAAAGAACAAGTACTAAAAGCGAATAAAAGTTGTCGCCCTTCATCTGATTTCTCAAGTTCTTCAAAAAGAACAAAACAACGAAGAGTAGCAAAGTTGGCAGAAACTGCAGCGGATGCAGCGGATGCCTTACATAGTCTATGTTCAGAACCAAAGCAAGCTTGTTAGGCATCAAATGCCGCTGAAGTTCTTGCATTAATAATTGACACAAATTTAACAAAGCAACAGTATTGGCATATTCGAAATTTTGTAAACTCTAAGGTTTACTTCAGTTTATTCCCTAGTTACGAAAAGATATTTAGCGAAAAGAGAAAAAAGTTATCCAAGTTCAAAATATATCGCCGTGAGTGAATCTAAAGCTGAGGTAGATTTACAAAATTTGTTTGACCATAGCTTCACCTATTTTAGATTTACAATTTGAAGTCTGCAAGGACGCACCTGGTATTAATATAAACAACCTTGCTTTGATAGGAAAATGGGGTTTTGATGGTATCTCCGGTAATAATGAGTATAAACAACGTTTTAATAGCAAGACAACAGTTTATTTGTAACATCTTATGTACCCCTTCAATTAGTGACAAAATCTGCGAAGCCTGAAGATGCAAAAATAATATGGAAAAACCAAAAATTTATTCTGAATATTTTTTTTTTTTTTTTTTTTTTTTATTTATTTATTTATTTATTTATTATTAGTCATAGCACAACAAGATAATAATCTTATAAATGAGAGTGCTATGGGAGTACATCAAAGAAAGAAAATAATAACAAATCATTGAATATATATGTAATGAAATGTTTGAAATAATGTATAAATAAAAATTAATAAGAACGTGTTAAAATCACGGGAAATAGCAATCGATACAAAAAAGGGATAAAAAAATGAATATATGTAAAAAATAAATTAGGAAAACTACAAAGAACAATATATACAAATATAAAGAAATATACAAACAAAGTAAAAATATAAACATATACTAAGATACAATGAAATTTAAAGATAAATTAATTAAAAAAATGAAAAATTAAAAATAATCATTAATAGAAATAGAGAGAAAAAAATTCACAAAAAAAATCAAGATATGCTAAAAACTACTGGAACAGATTGTATAACTCCTTTTTGAACTTAACTGCATTGCCTATATTCTGAATATAATTAGGTAAAGTATTCCAAAGACTGATGGTGTATATAAAAAACTGGCGTTGTGACAAAAGAGTCCTATGTCTGTGTTGGATAATCTTCATACCGCGGTTGGATCTAGCAAATGTAATCCTACTAAATAAGTATATTGGCTGTTTTAGAGTAATAATCTTATGGACGAGAATAAGGCATTTTATATTTAATAGATTATCAAAATTAACTCCGAATATCTGGTATGAAAATTGTGTTATATGGTCTCGACGTCCCCTAATAAAAACATATCTGGCTGTATTATTATAAGCCATGTTGAGTTTCCGCCTATCATCCGCATCACAGTTTGCGAAAATTTCACATCCGTATAAAAGAACAGGAATCAAATACGTTTTAGCCAGTTGCATACGTATGGCAAAGGGAGTCGAATCTATAACAGCCCACAAGTTCCTAAGCATACCATAAACTTACCAACGATGACGTTAATGTGGTTAGACCACGTTAGCCGACCATTAAAGATAACACCCAGATTGGATGCTGATTCAACAAAGTCAATTTTATTCCCCCTGATAATAATATCCGGCACAACAAATGCTGGAGAGCAATAAACATTTAGATTTAGAGCTATCAATTTTTCGTAAATCACAGTTGATGGTGTCTATACATAGTTGGATATCCTCTATACGCGTGCTTCTATAGATCTGAACGTCATCAGCGTACATATGTACGCTACAATTATCCAAAATATCAGGTAGGTCGTTAATGTATATACAGAACAAGAGAGGCCCTAATATTGATCCCTGAGGAATACCTCTTCCAACGCTTAGCGAATTCGAGATCTTGCCGTTAAGATAAACTCGTTGTGATCTGTTCACAAGATAAGAACGTATGAGATTACAAGCTGAGTTAGAAAAATGAAAGAGGGTCTGTAGCTTCTTCAATAATATTTTGTGGTCAACCGTATCAAAAGCCTTGGTGTGATCCAGAAGAACTGAAAACGCTATGTAATTTGCATCTAGTTCCAACCTAAGATCATCAACTACATTGACTAAAGCAGTAGTGCAGCTCCTAGCTTTCATAAATCCATTGTTTAGCCATGAGATTTTCCATTACTTTAGACAGGAATGGAAGAATGACAATTGGCCTGAATTCGTTGTTGGATTTAGGAATGGGAATGGTTTTCGACTGTTTCCATTCATCAGGAAAGGACGACATAGTTAAAACTGTATTGAATAAATGAGTCAAATACGGCAAAAGTCTAGGTGACAAAGCTTTCAAAAACAGAGGATCTAAATCATCAGAACCAACCGCATTCGATTTTACCGAAGATAAGCATTCCAAAACCTCGAGCTGATTAACACAACGAAAACTAAATGGATTTTCAAGCGGAACATTATATATGTCACTATCAGGGGTCGGAACACTGATATTAACAAATTTATCATTGAGAGCGTTTACATCGACATCAGCAGAAGTATTATGACACTTTCTTCCAACACCAATATCACGGATTACCTTCCATTTAGCCTTATTATCCAATGCGGAAGCGAACTTCCCGACGTAAAACAATGTTTTTGCAATCTTAATGCGTTTGGTAACCTCACTACGAGCTGACCTATGGATGGCTTTCAGATCGTCCGTTCTGAACCTCTTCCATCGCCTGTAGGCAATGTCGCGTTCATAAATTAAAGCTTTAATTTCAGCATTAAACCACGGTTGGTGTTTGGCTCTAACAAGTTTAGTTCTGACAGGAACACAACTGTCGTATAGCAGACGAACATTTTCCTGAATTTGAAATGTGTACAATATTTATGTAAAAGAATTGTTGACATTTGGAAAAAGAATCACCGCTTAAAATCAAACGTTTTAAAAAACCATTCAGACTGGTTAGTAACTAAAAGAGGTTGTTTCTTAAAACTCAAAAACGTTTGTGTGTCGCCTAAAGAACAAGTACTAAAAGCGAATAAAAGTTGTCGCCCTTCATCTGATTTCTCAAGTTCTTCAAAAAGAACAAAACAACGAAGAGTAGCAAAGTTGGCAGAAACTGGTGCGAATGCAGCGGATGCCTTACATACTCTATGTTCAGAACCAAAGCAAGCTTGTTAGGAATCAAATGCCGCTGAAGTTCTTGCATTAATAATTGACACAAATTTAACAAAGCAACAGTATTGGCATATTCGAAATTTTGTAAACTCTAAGGTTTACCTCAGTTTATTCCCTAGTTACGAAAAGATAAGAAAGAAAAGAAAAAAAGTTATCCAAGTTCAAAATAAAATAAAGCTGAGTTAGATTTACAAAATTTGTTTGACCATAGCTTCACCTATTTTAGATTTACAATTTGAAGTCTGCAAGGACGAACCTGGTATTAATATAAACAACCTTGCTTTGATGGGAAAATGGGGTTTTGATGGTATCTCCGGTAATAATGAGTATAAACAGCGTATTAATAGCAAGACTCTACAGGACAACAGCTTATTTGTAACATCTTATGTACCCCTTCAATTAGTGACAAAATCTGCGAAGCCTGAAGATGCAAAAATAATATGGAAAAACCAACATTTTATTCTGAATATTTTATCAGGAGAAAATTTTAAAAATGGGCGGTAGGGGCAAGTATCCGCGCCCATTTTTTTACAATATTGTGGTTATTATATCCGAAATGTACCTGTGAAAATTTCAAGACTATATCTTTAATATAATTATTCTTGTTGTCGCTCCTTCCCATACAAGTGCATCCACTGTGTGGTGGTGGGTAAATAAAACTCACTCGCTCACATGCATTTTGAGTGAAGGCTTAGCTCTTCATGAGAGGTACTTAAAGAAACGAAACAAACAAACGAAATGAAATGAAATGTTAAAAGTGCGAGAGGGGGAGATGACCGCCTAAAGTAATTATTTGAAAAGAGTTTAAATACAAGGAGAACTAATCCATGGTCATTAAAACAACGAAAGAACAAAAAAGTTCTTTTAAAAAAATTCCATCAAATTGCTTTAAAGAAAAACATTTTCAACGTCTCACACGTAACAATATGGTATTGTCTTGCAGAAAGTTTCTTAATTAGTTGGTCATGTACCATAATTGTCAAAGGAAAAGGTATTAATTCTATTAAAATATCACCTTGGCTTGCAAAAAATAAAAATTCTCAGTATCGTGCTTTGAAATTGCCAATTTTCGTATTTAAGCGACCTGACCTAAGTACGTATTCGGCCTGCTCTACCATTAGGCATAAACTTCATTACAAGGGAGTTCAGTTCAACATAAATTAATCACTTACGAGAGAGCCTTATTCCCCAACAACATTTACATTTAAAAACTACAAACGGATCACACAGTTGCTAGAGAAAGTAGTCAACAAGTGTACTCAATAAATGACTAATTTTACATGAGGAATCATAGGAGGCATTATTCTAAAAGATTTCTTCTGGTTTAAACGCTGCAATCTGCTTTCGTTGTAGAACAGTACACGAAGCTAGTATTACCGCAGACAAACATGTGTCAGCAGAATGTGATACGAAGACGGTCAAGATTTTCTTTGATATCTGGCGTAAAATATATCGCAGTGATTCACTGGATTATATAACGAATTCCTCGAATGTAAAATTCTTTTGAACGGTCGGTTGTGCATCCAGAAATTAAACTTCAAACACTGCAAGTTGACGTCAACTAGTCGCACTGATTAAAAGCAATAGTTTAGGGTCTTATTATGAAAGCTTTCTACTTTTAAATTGAAATAAAACAAAGAAAGTGTGAAATATCAGAACTCGCCATAGTCTAATAGTAGTAGGTAGTGTGTTGGCCTATTAGACGTGACACCACTGTTCAAGCCACAGGTCAGACATTTCCAACAAAACGAAAATATGAAACAAGGATTTCTTCCGCATCTGCCTCACAGCAGATTTCTGACAAAAACTCTGAAAGTAAACGAAAATTACCATGAAAAGTCTCTCAAACATTTGTCTTTCGGAGTCGATTTTAAACTGCAGGTCCCGCAGCTCATGTATAAAACTAACACACACAACATAAGTGCTGTGCTAGCTTGTAATCCTGATTGTGAGATATCATCGAAATTGTTCTGTGAGTGGATATAAAATGTCCAATTTTCCATGGCTTTGGCGCATAAATCAAGCTGAATTCAACCGATGGCATATGTATTATGTTGGCGTTAAGGAGCGCTGCGGTGTGTGGCTTATTCGCATACAACTGTGATCTAAGAAAAAACCCACAAGCGCACAAAAGTTAAACAAGGTCGAATTAAGCAATTTCGGTGGCCAGTTTACATTACCTCCACTTGAGATGACCATGCCCTCAAACCGCTCGTGTAGAATATACATTGTGACATGAACTGTATGGCATGTGGCGCCATTCTATTGAAACTAAATTTCCTTGATGCTCAGAGCAACCAAAGTTGGTAATCATCGACGAAAGCAATGATCAACATCGTTCTCAAGGAAACCCAATTTAGTTCACATACTAACTCATCCAAAAATCGACCTTATTGTAGAAAAAATCGTTTTTATTAAAAATTTAGAGCTCACATAGCATATCTATCACTCTATCGAAATTCCAATAATTTGCTGTAAATTATCATAAAAAGTCATAGATTGCGTTGATCAGTTCGAAGTTTTGGAATGTATTTCAGCGGTGAAATCGAACGCAATTGGCTCTGATGATGTAGATCCTTTGTTTTTGAAAGTTTTAACACCTAGACTTTTGCCGTATTATACCCACTTATTCAATACAGTGCTGACTAAATCTACTTTTCCTGATGAATGGAAACTGGCTAAGATCATTCCCATTCCCAAAACGAACAATGAGTTTAGACCAATTGCTATTCTTCCCTTTTTGTCGAAGGTAATGGAAAACATTATAGCCAGACAGATCAATGGTTATCTGGAATGTCACAATTATTTATCAGTCAGTCAGTCGGGTTTCATGAAAGATAGGAGTTGTACTACCGCTCTATTGAATGTAGTTGAGGATCTTAGGTTGGAGCTAGATGCAAATAGTGTAGCGTTTTTAGTTCTTCTCGACCACACCAAGGCATTCGATACGGTCAATCCTAAAATTTTATTGAATAAACCCCGGAAGTTGTTTAATTTTTCTAATTCTGCCGCTAGTCTAATATTTTCTTATTTGTTGAACAGATGTCAGAGGGTTCATTTAAATGGAAATATTTCAGATTCGCTAAATATTTGTAGAGGTGTTCCCCAGGGATCAGTACTGGGGCCACTGCTGTTCTGTATGTATGTTAATGATCTACCGGGTGTTTTGGTTGACTGCCGTGTTCATATGTATGCTGATGATGTGCAGATTTATGCCAGTACTCGTAAGGAGAATATTGATTTTTGTTTGCACTCTGTTAACAGTGATTTGGATAGGATTGACAGTTGGGCTTCGGCGAATGGACTACGCATTAATCCCTCTAAGTCCAAATGTTTAATTCTTTCGAAGACCAATGTTTCGTTTGCCTTACCTGGATTGAGTATCAGGGGAAATAAAATTGACTTTGTCAAGTCTGCTACCAATCTGGGTATTGTATTAATGACAGATTATCGTGGTCTGGCCATATAAGTGTCGTTGTTGGCAGAATATATGGCATGCTTCGGAATCTATGGGCGGTCATTGATTCAACTCCTTTTGAAATTCGTATGCAACTTGCTAAAACTTATTTGATTCCTGTGCTATTGTATGGGTGCGAAATTTTTGCAAACTGCGATAGTAATGACAATCGGAAACTAAACTTGGCATACAACAATATAGCAAGATACGTCTTTCTTAAGTGTCGCCGGGGTCATATTTCTCATTTAGCATATCAGATATTTAGTGTGAAATTTGATAATCTTCTGAAAATTAAATGCCTCATTCTATTCCATAAAATTATTAATACGGGACAGCCGGAATATTTATTAGGCCGAATTAAGTTTGCTAGGTCATGCCGGGGCATGAAGATTATTCAACAAAGTTACAGGACTCTTTTGTCACAGCGACAGTTCTTTATACACACCACTAGTCTCTGGAATTCCCTACCAAATTATATCCAAAAGATAGGCAATGCAAATGCGTTCAAAAAGGAGTTATTTAAATTTTTCTCTTAATGAAATTCTTGGTTATTATATCGATTACATATTTATCCTTACTTTCTATATCGATTTTTGTAAATATTTCCTTTTTATATTATTGGAATTCTTTATTTTTTTAACTTTTTATTTTCTTTTTATTTCTGTAGTATTGTTAGTTTTTCTATATTGTTTTAAATTATATTTCTACTTAAATTTTATATTTTAATTAATTTGTTTTTTATATTAATTTGTTAGTCTTACTTAATTTCTTATATTTCATAATTTTTATTATTTTTTTATGTATTATATCTTATTGATCCTAAACATAGCACTATAACTTATAAGATTAAAATCTTGTTGTGTTATGTTAATTATAATAAATAAATAAATAAATCCATGAGTTTGTTTATGTTTTTGAATAAATTATGGGAATCATTTTATTTTTAAATACAAAAAACATTAAAATTTTTATTATTTACTTAATTATTCCTTATTTTTAATTTTTTTTATTTAATTTTATTCGTTGCAGTTAACAATGAGGCCTCAAGGCCTAAAGAAGGTTTAGCTCTGCTGCTGGAGAGCAACACTGTATAAACACAGTGTTGAGCAATCGCACAGGCAGACAGACAGACAGAGCCAATCAATTTTCAAATGAGCGAGAGATTTTAATTCATTTAAAATTTATTTATTATTGCACCGTATTAAATTAAATAATATTATTGTCATTGCGATTGTCATTGCAATTGCAATTGTTGCTTAATTAAATACTGTTTTGTGTTGTTGGTATTCAATTTTTATTGCATAAATTTCATGGAAAAGAAAGGAAGAATGGCAATTAATAATCGTAATAATAAAATATTTAATTAAAATAATAATGAAACAATTAAATAAAACAATAAAACCAATTAATTTCACAATGAATAATTTTAAAGTGATTAAATTATGTGTGTGTTCGAAGATAAATTCGAATTTAAAAACCAAAGACGCAAACCCACTCTTCTAGCAGCGCCACTTCTTGCCTTTAACAAAGAAAACTATGCTATTAACAGAGCACTCTTAACTGTTTAACAGTGCCAATAAGATAGATTAGTCTGCTACTTTGCAATTATTTTCAGGCTATTGACATAAAATATGATTCTCATTATGATCATTCATTATTAGTTGTGAACAAAAGTGTTGAAATGTAAAGGAGGACGGAAATTTTCTCGACTCTCAAATTTATTCCACGGTTCGCAAGAGGACCCCCTAGACTACCATTTCCATATATGGTGTACTATTTCTTATATATTCCAAAATGGCCGCTGATCTTGTAGAGAATTTTCAAGCAAAAAATTGATATTTTCAAAGCCAATCTTCTCCATACCATATCACTTTATATGTGATCATGTTGCTGATTATAAAGGGTGTTTTTTATATAAAGTAGTCTAGCGGTGTTAAATCACAAGATCTTGGAGGCCAATTCACAGGTCCAAAACGTGAAATTAGGCGGTCACCAAACGTGTCTTTCAATAAATCTATTGTGGCACGAGCTGTGTGACATGTTGCGCCGTCTTGTTGAAACCACATCTCCTGGACATTCAATGGTTATTCAATTCAGGAATGAAAAAGTTTGTAATCATGGCTCTATACCGATCACCATTGACTGTAACGTTCTGGCCACCATCGTTTTTAAAAAATTACGGACCAATGATTCCACCAGCCCATAAAGCGCACCAAACAGTCAGTTTTTCTGGATGTAACGGTGTTTCCACATACACTTGAGGATTACTTTCACCTTCCAAATGCGGCAGTTTTGTTTGTTGACGTAGCCATTCAACCAGAAGTTTAGCTTCATCGCTAAACAAAATTCGCTTATGAAAATCGGGAACAACGGTAATCTCGTTTTGGGCCCATTCGACGAATCTACGCCTTACTTGATGATCGTTTGGCTTCAAATCTTGCACGAGTTGGATTTTGTAAAGACGCAAACCAAAATCCTTCCGCAAAATCTTCCATAAAGTGGATGGACGCAGATCCAATTCCTGTGCTTGATGGCGGATGGACTCATTCGGGTCTTCCTCAATGCTACGCTCTACAGCAGCAATAACTTCTTCTGTACGCACCGTACAGCTTCTCTGGGGATGCGAGTTATCAATAAGAATAAACGTGGTGCGAAAACGTTGCATGGTTAATCGAATTAACTGCTCTGATGGACGATTTTGTCGACGATAAAATGGACGTAGTGCGCGATACGTTTTCCGCACAGAACCATTATTTTCGAAATAAAATTGCACTATTTGCAAGCGTTGTTCAGGCGTGAGTCTATTCATGATGAATTGCCGAACCAAACTGAGAATAAATCACTTGACAGCTGTTAAATCGGTCGCCATCTTGAGAAGTAATGCCAACTTAAAGTTCTATACCTCTATAAAAAACGCCCTTTATTAAGAGGACTTGGAATCTTCTTTTGAGTATGATATGGTACTCAGAGACCTAGTATTTGTCCTTAAATTTACAGTCTAAGTTGTTGTTGTATTTACAACAAAAGAAAAAAGACACATAAGCAAAAAAGACAAAAAGCAGCAAGCGGAGCAAACGCACAACCTTTTAGTGAGTATTTTAGTGTTCGTACGCGAATCATACTTATTTTGTGCTTCGTGTATATGTTGAGTTATGCAGGAGAGTCGAAATCAACAACATCATACGTGTTGTTAAGTATGAATATGATGATTACACTTCAAACTTTGAATATGAGTAGAGGTTCCAAGATATTAAAATAAGTATGAATGCATATACACACATACATAATTGGTCGTTACAACCCTTCAGTCAGGATTACGACCTAGTTTCTCATAGCACTTATGTTGTGTGTGTTAATTTTATATATGAGTGGCAGGACCTACAATCTAAAGACGACTCCAAACGACAGATATTTGGGAAACTTTTCATGGCAATTTTCTTTTACTTTCAAAGCTTTGCCAGAAATCTGCTGAGAGGATGTCGCCGAATAAATATTTGTTCATATTTTCATTTTGATGTCGGCCGTACATCTAATAAGCCAACACACTACCTACTAGACTACAGCGACTTCTTCACTACCATCGTCGCGTATGATTAATATTTTATTGTGATTATAACACTTATACGCCAGAGTGCAGTTGATTAACTGTTCATAACGGCCAGAGATCAGCAATGAATCGTTTTTTCGCTACTCATAAGCACTCATGAAATTTTGAATGTATGTAAATGAGTGAACAATATTGAAGTTTAACTTCACTACTCTGATTCATTCGTACTCACTACAACGTTGATTTATAAGTACAGGTTGCAATGAGTATGCGTACAACGTACAACATCAAACTCATACCATTCGAAATATGTTTGATCCATAAGCCTACTCATTTAGATTCATAATTTTAGAAAAATACAGAAAAATTCTTATAAAAGATTCGTATGTCTCAAATCCATCTTAGTTCTTAGGGAACAGACACATAAGCAAAAAAGACAGAGCAGCAAGCGGAGCAAACACCCAACCTTCTAGTGAGTATTTTAGTGGTCGTATGCGAATGCTTCGTGTATACATATGTTGAGTTATGGAGAGTCGAAATCAACAAAATCATACGTGTTGTTAGGTATGAATATTTAGGATGAGTACTTCAAACTTTGAATACGAGTAGAGGTTCCATGATATTAAAATGAGTATGAATGCGTATAAGTATTAGAAATTATGAGTATGATTCGATTCTATTCATCTTTTTGAATACCCATTGCTGATCTCTGCTCTGTTACCCACAACCACCACCACCACCACCACCACCACCACTACCACCGTGGCGTATGATTAATATTTTATTGTGATTGTAACACTCATACGCCAGAGTGCACTTGATTAACTCTTCATGCCGAGCGAGTGATGTTTATGTTTTCCGATGCTTTTGGTGGCATGCAGTCATCCACACATACATTCAGTCATTTATTTATTTATTGTGTTTCTTTGTTGCTCTCTCACGCTCTCTCTTTCTCTTTCTATGATTTTAATTTGATTTTTTCTTTCCTCTATGTGTGTGTGCCTCAATCTCTCTCCGTCTCTGTCCTCTTGAGTTTTAATATTTTAAATACAACAAATGCCTATTTGTATGATTGTATATGTATGTGTGTGTTTGTATCTGCAATTAATTAATAATTTTTAATAAAAAAAAGAAATTAAAATCAAAACGAAAATGTTTGCCTTTGTCACAATAGCAACAGCAACACCGACATCCACTAATATTTTATTGTTTCAAATATTGTTGCACATCGTTGTTGTTGTTGTTGTTGTATTAACAATTATGACAATCACTACATATGTACGTATGTATGTATACGTTATTAATTTTATTTTAATTAAAAACTATTCTCTTTATATGTATGTATACCTCTCTGTCTCTGTCTCTCTATCCTTATCCACTCATAATCAATTGCTCATTGATGTGTGCCGGTGAAATTCATTCATTCATTCACTCATTCAATCAATCAGTCGATCAATCAAACATTTGATGGCATGGCATGGCATGCCATGCTTTTCAAATGTTTTTTTTTTTGGAGGATTTTAAGGATTTTACCACAAATACATGCACACACATGTGTTATCGTGTAAAAAGCTGTTCATACATATGGAGGGGGATATTTAAGCAGATTTTTTTTTTGATTGATAGGAGGGGATTACAATTATTGAAAGAAGGAATTAGTTTTCAAGCCTTTGCCAAACATTGGAATGCGAAAAATTTGAAAAATATTTTTGAATATATGGAAACGTTTTGGTACAGGAATGTTTGCCATATTGCGGATTGAAAAGCATTTCATGAAGTTTAAATATGGCTGGAGTAAAAAGCAGCATTGCCACAGGAATTCATTATTCTATGGAAGGAGGCCGCATATAGAATTTAATAATATGGTCCTCTTGTAAAAGTTTTCTTTCATCGTTTTAATAATCTGTTAATGTCATTATGTTTGGCAGACAGTTAGGTAGGTAGGTAAAGGGTCCGCCAAATAACTTTTTTTTGAAGATGCTTTAAAAAAAAAACTACAGAATATTTCCTCAAATTTCTTTTTTTATTTGAAAGTACAATCCTTCCGGTTAATAATGGAAAACAATTTCATTCAAATGGCTGCCTCGGCTGGCCATGCAGTAGCCTACACAATCGGTCCAATTTTTAAGCACATTATCGATTGTGTGCAGCTGTATTTCACCAATGGCTTCAGGAATATTGTCCTTTAAAGCGTCAATTGACCCCTACTTGTCGACGTAACATTTATATTTGACGGCACCCCACAAATAATAGTCCAACGGTGTCAAATCGCAGCTCCGAGGTGGCCAAACGACATCAGCTCTGCGGTTGTTAATGCGATCTTCAAAAACAGGACGCAAAACATCGAGTGTAGCTCCGGCACGTAGCGCCGTCCTGTTGAAATCAAATGTTGCCAATATCCTCCTCTTTAATTTTTGTGAACAAAAATTCGTTCAACATGGCCCGATAACGATCGCCATTGACTGTAACGGCCACTCGTTGCTTATTTTCGAAGAAAAATGGTCCCAATTATGCCTCTGGACCAAAATCCGCACCAAACAGTGACTCGTTTTGGGTGCGTCGGCTTTTCAATGTATGTGTGCGGGTGTTCTGTGCCCCAAATGCGACAATTTTGCTTGTTTACATACATACCCGCCAAGATCACAATGAGCTTCATCTGAAAAGATGATTTTTTTTTGTAAAATCGGCATCTTCTGGTGTAGGCAATTGCATGGCCCACTTAGCGAAGCGAAAACGCATTGGATGGTCAATTGGCTTCAACTCCTGAACCAATTGGACTTTGTACGGCGTCATACCAAGGTCTTTATGCAAAATTCGTCTCAATGATGTCTCCGAAATGTTCAATTGTTGAGAACGACGGTGAATTGAAGTTGATGGCGCTTCACGCACACTTTCTGCCACAGCAGCGATATTCTCGGGTGTACGCACTGTTTTTGGCTTTTCACGCTTTGGTTTATCGATGAGGATGCCAGTTTCTTTCACTTTTTTCACAAGATAACGAATATACGGAGCTGACGGTGCTTCTCTTCTTCCAAAATCCGTACACAATTTTCGCAAATATTCTGCAACATTACCATGATTTTTAAAGTAATGTCGCAATATTTCCCAGCGTTGTTCAAGCGTATACACAACCATATTCGTTCAGCGGAAGGACAAAACTAATTATCTGTCAAATCAGACATGAGCCAAGTGTTACCATTCACGAAATAAGCACAAGTTGAAAACAAAAACGTTAGATGGCGGACCCATTACTTAAGTAGAAGTAGCTGTCCCCTCAATGAAGTTATGAGCGAACACACTTAGGCCACATACAGGGCCACATTGTGAAACCACAGCTTCACATTTTATGGCATACAACATTATTGAAATGTCCATCATGGCTTCTCTGGGAAGATCGAAATCCGAATGTTAAATTTTCCATGACTGTGTCACATAAACCTGACTGAATTTGACCGATGGTATAAGCAGCATTGGCTTTGAGGACCGCTGAGGTTTGTCGCATTTAATGGCATACACTTGCGACTTAAGAAAACCTCACAAGAAAAGTCCTGGCGGGGACAAATCACACGATATCGATGACCAGTTCACATTACCGCCATGTAAGATGATCATGTCTTTAAATCGTTTGTGCAGAATATTCAATGTGGCATGAGCTATGAGGCGTCACGTTGACACTGTGCCATCCTATTGAAACTACATGTCCTAGGTGTTCTTATCATTCAATTCGATCCAAAAGAAGGTGGTCTATAGAGCTACGCTATACGCTGCCTGCCTAAAGGCCACAACAAATAGTGACTTTTTGAAATGAATTGAACTCTCTTTGATCTCATGTCGATTAGTATTGCCTTAAAATTCTATTATTTTGTTTGTTCACGCACCCTTAGTCTCAAGGCTGAAGAGTATTTTTCGGTTGCCAGCAGTTGCAAAGCCCGTTCAGCTAACACATGTCGTTGTCTATGGTCGTCCATGGTGATTTGGCCGAACAGAATGAGTAAATGAAAGTTATTGTGGAAGGCATGGACTGGTTCTATGAGATTAACTTCGAAATTATTTTCTGCATAAATGTTTACAGGCAAGTCACACCAGCTACCTTTCAGATTAGGATTCAGGAAAAATATTCCGAAGAAACATTTGAGGCATACTGGCTTCACATCCAATTAAAACTGGCTACTGTTTGCAGAATTCTTTGATCGTTTTGAACAAATTCGATATAAAAAGTTGTGTTTTGATGGATCCCAGGTTAACTCAGGATCACCTGCCAATGACTAACGTGGAGTCGAACTCACAGCAGACTAACAGAAGATCCTGAATTCTATTGGGAGGGTGATTAACTGGACAAACGCCATATTGCCCATGAAGGAATCGGGATACACTCAGGGTAGCAAATTTGAAGAATACCACAGGAGTGCGTTATGCCAAATGGTTAGTAGAGCGTTCGCTTACTGGATTCCATGCGAAAAATTGAGAAATTTTTATTCTTTAACGGCTTGCATCCTAGTTCTTCCATTTATTCGAGAAAAAAAGGAGAAACATTATTCTGGTAGACGATATCTGCATTTGAACTGATAACTGTGTAGGGGGTGATTAAAATAGGACCCAAAGCATTTGAAAAATCAAAGTGTCTGCCGTTGAATAAGTTGTAAACTGAGTATGAAAATGACGATAATGTTTAAAGCTTTGATAACAAATAATATGTTCCGGAATGGTCTCCCTAGAAATCTTGTTATCACTGCTTTAACGCGACTGGTACATATCGGGCCTGTCATCTAGCGTTTTTTTTTTCTCAACTAGTGCTTATTTCGTGAATGGTAACACTTAGCTCATGTCTGATTTGACAGATAATTAGTTGTATCCTTCCGCTGAACGCTGAATATGGTTGTGTATACGCTTGAACAACGCTGGGAAATATTGCGACATTACTTTGAAAATCATGGTAATGTTGCAGAATTTGTGCGAAAATTCGTTATGTTGTGAAAAAAGTGAAAGAAACTGGCATCCTCATCGATAAACCAAAGCGTGAAAAGCCAAAAACAGTGCGTATACCCAAGAATATTGCTGCTGTGGCAGAAAGTGTGCGTGAAGCGCCATCAACATCAATTCACCGTCGTTCTCAACAATTGAACATTTCGGAGACGAATTTTGCATAAAGTCATTGGTATGACGCCTTGGTATGGTTCAGGAGTTGAAGCCAATTGACCATCCAACGCTTTTTCCGCATCGCTAAGTGGCAAAATTTTTTTCAAAAAAAATTCTTTTTTGAGATGAAGCTCATTTTGATCTTGGCGGGTATGTAAACAAGCAAAATTGTCGCATTTGGGGCACAGAAAACCCGCACGCATACATTGAAAAGCCGACGCACCCAAAAAGAGGCACTGTTTGGGGCGGATTTTGGTCCAGAGGCATAATTGGGCCATTTTTGTTCGAAAATGAGCAAAAAGTGGCCGTTACAGTCAATGGCGATCGTTATCGGGCCATGTTGAACGAATTTTTGTTCACAAAAATTAAAGAGGAGGATATTGGCAACATTTGGTTTCAACAGGACGGCGCTACATACCACACAGCCGATGTTTTGCGCCCTGTTTTTGAAAATTTAAAAAAATATTCAGTAGTTTTTTTTTTAATGCATTTTCAAAAAAAAAGGTATTTGGCGGACCCTTTACTAGACTACGCCGACTACGGCTTAAATCAAATAGCCACACATTCTTTCCAATTCATGGAAACCTTCCTGAAAGAAAAATTTAAAACAAATTTCTCTTTAATCACCTCCAGGTATTGTAAACTGCATGAGAACGTATGCCTCCTTTGCCATTTCGCCAATTATCAGTTTTCAGTTCCCATATTTTCTTTCTTCTTGTTGTTGTTGTTGTCATTGCAATGGTCCTTGTCTTTAATTTTTAATTCGTTTATTTTCATCATTTTCTTACAGCATTAAGCAGTCAAATAATAATTTCTTTGCTTTCCATTCCATTCCATTCCATATTTTCTTTTTCAATCGTTTTTTATTGGAAATTTCAAACATAAAAAAATAACATTTTGCATATGTATGTATGTGTGAGGGTGAGGGTGACACAGTGAAAAAATAACGAAAAAAACTTAAGTAAAACTGAAATGGTAAATAAATTTGCATATTAACACACGCATACATGTACTCATAGTCATGCTCCGACGTGTTTCTTAATAAAAACGAATCAAACCTGAGCTGCTGGGCTGCTTGAAATAACTTACACACACGTACCCACGTGTACACGTATACAATTGCTACTACTTTCGCCATTACCACCATCATCAGCATCAGCACCTCGAACGTGAGATCATTATTCATGAAGAAGCCAAATATCTGCGGGTGATTTCATGTGTTCGCATCGTTGTGTTGTGTTGTTGCCGTTGTAAGTGTGTTGCCTTATGCTGCTGTTGCTACTCCCGAGTTTTCTTGTCTTTTAATTTTTCTCTCTCTCCCGTCTCTCTCTTGTTCTCTTTCTTCATCTTTCTTTATGATTTTTTTTTTAAATAAAATTTTTTTTACGATGACAACATACGGCGACGACATGCAATGAAAAGTTGGCAGCAGCAGCAGTAGCAGCAGCAGCAGAACAACTACAAACAGAAGTCAAAGCTTTGCAAAGAAGTGCATAAATTTTGATTTTCGTTTCGTTTTTTTTCGCCATTATTTTTCCGATGTTTGTGTTTGTTTTTGTTTTTGTTTTAATAGCAAAACGATTAAATTGCGATTTTTATTTTCTTAAAAGAGGCAAAAGACAATAAAAACATGAAGCAGTAGCAGTAGCAGCCGAAGTTGAAGCTGAAGCCAGTCATGTGAGGAGTGGAAATAATAATAAAAATTGATAAGAAAACGTTGACGAAACCGAAAAAGCAAAGCGTTTAACTATCAGTGCAAGAAAAAGAAGAAGAGGAATAAGAAAAAATGATGAAATATTTAAGCAGGTACAATTAGGTCATTAAAGTTTATCCATAAAAGACGTGCAACAAGGTTTATCAACAAATTAGTTTCTTTAAATTAAAGGGTTGCCTTGGCCCATTTCTTTGAAGATTATAAGGGGTTATCCAGTTTTTGTTAAAGTAAACGTAAAGAAACTCTCATAAAGTTGTGGTTTTGTTGCAATTTATGTGTGTGAAAATTATTTAAAAACCAAAGACGCAAACCCATACCTCAAGCAGCTCCACTTTTTGCCTCTAACATAGTAAACTTTGCTATTAACAGAGCACTGTTAACTGTTTAACAGTGGCAACAATAAGATTATTCTTCTATTTTGCAATTATTTTCGGACTCTTGACATAAAATATGATTCTCATTATGATCATTCATTATTATTTATGAACAAAAGTATTGAAATGTAAAGGAGGACGGAAATTTTCTCAACTCTCAAATTTATTCCACGGTTCGCAAAAGGACCCCCTAGACTACCATTTGCATATAGTCTGTATGGTGTACTATTTCTTATATATTCCAAAAATGGCCACTGATCTTCTAGAGAATTTTCATGCAAAAAAATTGATATTTTCAAAGCCAATTTTCTCCATACCATATCACTTTATATGTGACTACAGGGTGGCTGATATATAATGCAACAAAGTAAAGCGCTGTATTTTTTAAATTTTATTGTTCAAAAGCAAAAAATGTTCGAAATAACATCAAATTTTAGAATCTGTTTAGATTTGTTCGAATTGGCCACCTTTGGTACGAATTATGGCCTTCAAACGGCCGGCAATGCCATCACAGGCTGCACGAAAGTGGCTCTGCGGTATTTTGGCCCATTCCCGGCGAAGCGCCGTCTTGAGATTAGCGGCACTTTGGTATTTTTTAGTGAGAACCTTACTCTCCAAAATGCCCCAGGCGCAAAAGTCCAAGGGATTGATATCCGGAGATTTTGGTGGCCATTGTGAGGTAGAAATGAAGCGAGGAACTTCCTTTTTAAGCCATTCTTGGTTGACGCGTGCTGAGTGCGGTGGTGCTGAGTCCTCTTGGAATTGTTTGTCTGCCCAGGGCTTCAATACTGTCTTTAAGACATTTTCCCGATAATATTCGGCATTTATTTTGACCCCACGGTCGATGAATACGAGCGGGGAGCGACCATCGGCCGTTACGGCGGCCCACACCATTACCATAGGCGGCGCTTGATTTCTGGTGGCCAATCGCATGTGTAAATTTTCAGCTGACCTCTTTGGCAAGTAAACCCGAACATTTTGTTTGTTCACAAACTGCTCAATTTGGAATGGCTTCTCATCGGAGAAACCCAAATTCGGTATTTGGGCACTTTCGTGCAAGTGAAGTAACTCCTTGGCTCTTTCCATTCTACCTTTTTTTTTTGTCCATCGGTGAGCTCTTGCACTTTTTGGAACTTCAATGGCTTTAGTCCAAGCTCATTTTTCAATATGTGTTGCATCCGTTCTCGCGGTATGTTCAGCTCACGAGCAATTTTTCTACCACTGCGACGTGGTTGTCGATCAAATCTGACCTTCACTTTTCGGATCATTCCTGGTGTTGTTACCGTTTTTTTTTCGTCCACTTTTTGGACGCGATGCAACACTGCCAGTATCACGGTAACGAGCAATGGTACGAGAAACAAAAAATTTATTCACATTTAAATGCTGGAGGGCTCTAACGATAGCCACCTGTGGTTATCCAGCCAAATATAACGCTTGAATTCCATCACAAATAACTTTTTTTCTGAATGCAATAGATCCAAATGCTTTTGTAAGCTTGTAAATAATAAAATGAACTGTCACTGGAATAAATCTGTCAGTTGTCAGACGAGCGGTTTACAAATGATAACAACCTGAAGTTGGTTGCAATACATATCAGCCACCCTGTATGTTGCTGATTATATTAAGAGGCCTTGGAACCTTCCTTAGCATATAGTATGGTACTCATAGACTCATAGAGCTATTTCGTAAAATAAGCTCCTAAATAAGTGGGCTCGTTCAGATGGATACTGTTAAATAGCTAAGAGGAAATTTTGCTGTGTTAACGTGCTATGTTGGCGCTGCTAAAATTTATGGATTGCGTCTTGGATTTTCAATTTTATCTTCACACACATTTGCAATTTTTATTTAATTTTTCTAATGCTTGAGTAGTAGAATACCATTTAAATGACCGTCTTCGTATTGGTTGCAGAAGTCAATCTATTTGAGATAATTTACGACCACTTTTTGTCACATTTCCCACGATATGTCGGCAATAACTTGGCGGATGGTGGTTTTCAATTTTTCAAACGTTATGAACAGCGTTAAATTACCTCTTCGGGTAACTTTTCATGCATTAAAATCGAAATCGTTTGTGACCAAATAAAGTCGTTTATAATGCGGCCTTAATGCTCTCAATAATAATAACAACAACGGTTGTATTAAACGAAGTCGCCGTAGTCTAGTAGGTAGTGTGTTGGATTTTTAGACGTAAGGCGACGGTTCAAACCCCAGGTCAGACATCAAAATGAAGAAGTATTTCTTCTGCGACTTCCTCTCAGCAGATTTCTGGCAAAAACTCTGCGAATGAAATAAAATTGCCATGAAAAGTTTCTCAAAAATCTGTCGTTCGGATTCGACTTTAAACTGTAGGTCCCGCCACTCATGTATAAAATTAACACACAGAATATAAGTGGTGTCGTAATCCTGACTGAAGGGTTGTAATGACCAATTATGTATTTATGTAACCACGTATGTCGGATCACCCACGGTTTGTTGAATATGAGAGCAACAACCATCAAGAAATGTTCGAAAAGTGCCCACATCAGAAACATCGCTTTTGTAGTCAATTTTAATTAGTTTTATAAGTTCTTTGGTAAATAAACGATTTGTATTCTTACGTACTTAATTGGTGAATGCAACCTTTTAGTCAGGATTACAACCCTAGCTTCTCACATCACCCATGTTGTGTGTGCGTTAATCTTATTTAAAGTTCTAGCAAAAGTTATTCCAAAGATTTTATTTTCCTTAGGAAAACATACATATTTAGCGACAAAATGCTGCTTCTAAAGGCCTTCTTCACGTCTAAGTAATGTATCACGCTCCTGCTTGCTGAGCCATGCCGTTGTTTACTGGGTTGTAGAGTATCATAGGGTGTATCTGTGTAGAATATTGTTACGTTTTTAGCTTTTTAAAAACGTTTAAATATGAGTTTGTTAATTGCAAACCAAGTAAAAACAAATATGTGTTTAATTTCAGTTAAACTCTCTTTATTCTTCACACTACTTTTGTGTGCCACCGTATACAACTTAACGATACAACAATAATAATCTGTTTATTCACTTTACTAGTTCTTATCACACAACTATTCGCTTTACAACCAATACCTGTTTTGTTCACACTCAACTTCACACAAGGCTGACTGAATTCTTACTGACTGCTGCCTGCTTTGTCCAGCCCTTTTTTTGTCCGACACAACCAGTCTAACGAACATTCTTGAAGTGGAAGGTTCGTGATCTCCCCTTCTTGAGAGCTCTATTGCCAGTACATTGTTGTTTGTGTACTTTGCTTATGTTGTCTATTACATATTTGTCGTAGCTGGTTTACTTTATGTTGTTGTTGGTACCAGCAGCAACCAGGTTCGTCATACATATGTGTTTGTGCAGCTTTAGATAATCAACACCTTCATTGTATTCCCTGTGTTAGTGTGTATTTGTATCGTGTGGCTTTTGTTTATCGTTTGTGTTGTTAAACGATATTAGGTCGTTTCAATTTGCGTAACAATATGTTGAATTACTTGCATATCTTTTACTCTTCTGCTCTACAAATAATTAATGATTTTTGAAAACAAATTTTAAATTCATTGTTTTCTTGCATACACACCTTCAGGCATTCAATTGAGAGATTTAATAGGATTTTCAATATTATTTCTCTCTCGTTTATATCTGTTTAAATAGTCTTCCATTTAGAAATTCATTTCATTGTTTGTATTTGAAATAATGACGTTTGAAATGAGAGAGAGAGAGACTTTGAATTGAAGATACAAAATTAAATAAAAATTAAAATTTAAAATGATAATTAAGTAACAAGCATTCAGAGAATGTTTGTTGTTGCAAAAAAACACAAAAGATTTCCCAAAAATTTAATATTTGTTCAGCCTCTAGGCATTCATTCTTAAATACGAAGACTATTTTGGATTTTGAATAAGAAAGATTTTTTTTTGTTTTTTTTTTGTTTTAAATGAAAACAACAAATAATTATTTAAACTTAAACATTAAATAGGCATTCATTAATAAGTTTTTGTTTCAAATACAAGTAGCCTCGTACATAGCGTGTGTCAGTTGAAATGAAACGGAAACGCTTTCTTTGGAAACACATTCCAATGATAAAGAATTTGATTTTAACATCCGTAAAAAACGTTTAAAATATGAGCTCGTAGATTGAAAATAAAATGAAAACTAATCTGTGCTTAATTTTAATTAAATTTCGTTATTATTCGCATAATTGTCACAACTTGATGTGAACAACAACAATTGCTCTTCTTTGTTATTCCTCTGTTTATAAACTTTGCATAAACAATAACAATTACTAGACAATTGTTCGGAAGATCTTTGTAACGAAGATCTTCAACCCACGATTACTCTCTTCAAACACACCGCGTCTTCACACAAGACTGTCTGAACTTTACTAACTCCGTCGCCTGCTTTGCCTTGCCTTTTATATGGCAGAGTAAACAGTCTGATGCATGTTCTTGAACTCGAATGTTCGTGGATTCGCCTTCTCGAAATCTCTATAAATGTAAACATCGTTGTTTAGATTTATTCTTGTAGTGTTTGTTGTTGTATTTTTGTTTACTTGTTTACCAATTTTTATGCTGGTGTTTGTTCTTGTTTTTTGTTTATAATTTTAATGTTAAGCGATGTAAAAGCAAAACACCAGCATCTGGATTCTTCATTTTCGAAAACGGTTTGTCTATCACGGTGCGACGTTGTTACATACAATTTTTAATGCCTTCCAACGATTTGAATGAATTTGTAAACATGGAGCCAAGTTGCCGTTCAGTGATGCACAATAATTTTACTTTAAAGCCGTGCATGATTCTTTTCTGTCTTGGTCTTTCGTGCAGAAAATCTTTGTTGTCATTCAGTGTGTAAACAGGGCTGTGTTCATACCAGACGCAGTTAAGAAAATCCTCAAAATGATGCATGGAGCTAACTGGAAGGATATGGATTTTCGGACTTTTTATTAACACTGTTTAACCCTGTTCATAAACAATCGTCATTCTTTTGAAAATTCTTTTGAATTACACAGAATTCCTGCAACTGTTATGGCCTGTGACCACGTCACTCCTTCAGCTGATCTACTTCAAGTCAGTTTCGAGCTGCCTTTACTTTTTGTATTCTCGAACTCGTCTTTGTCTCTGTCGCAAAGTGTGGCTAATCAGTCGCCATTCTCTGATTCTCACTTCCTTGTAGATTTGCTCTCCATTACACAGACACAGAGTAAGACGAGATGGCTTATGGATTATGTATACGATTAACGGACTGGGTTTCAGGCACTTTGTTACGAAAACTTGCAAATTCCTAGATATTATGCTACTAACTCTCTATGCACCTATCTTTTGAGAACTTACTAACAACACTGTGTATCCAATTAATTCAACTAAAAAGTGTTTAAAAATATTTGACACTCAATACCTTACTTAAGACACGATATATTTTTGAGGCCCACACGAGCAACATAATCAAAATGATTGGAAACCTTTTTAACTTGTCTTCTTTCTTAAGAGCTACGAAAACCATTGCAGAATGGGTCAACCTAACAACAAAAGCTCAATAAATTTATAAAAAAGGGTTGAGGTCTTCTAAGTTCACTGAAATGCTGATACAGTTCGACCAAGCAATGCCTGGTGGTTTCGTGTTGAGCACTCAATATTTTTTGTACGAATTTCTCTAGGACTTAATCAACTCATGTACGACTTTAATTCCTGAGGATTTTGCATCGTTAATGCTTAATGTAGCGTGTGTCTGGTAGGGACCAGTGATAAAAAAAAATGTAAGGCAGTAGATAGCTTAAGAAAGCCGTCTGCTTGGCCTGAACCAAGGGCATACAGGCAGAATATACAACGTGCAAGCTTATTTCTGTCCATTGAGGGCCTGAGCAACATCTTGGGCCTGTCGCAGCTACAGAATCTTACTCTGCGATCTCTACTTGAGTGTCTAGGGCCTGCTTAAATATTTGTAGGGGAGTATATCGCCCTATGCTAGTAGGTAGTTTGTTGGCTTAATAGACGTGAGGCCTCGGTTCAAACCCCACATCAGACAATCTCTAGGATTGAAATCCGGAAAAAGTATTTCTTCGGCAACTTCCTCTCTGCAGATTTCTGGCAAAAACTCTGCGAATAAAATAAAATTGCCATGAAAAGTTTCTCAAAATCAATCAGTCATTCGGAGTCGACTTTAAACTGTAGGTTTAGTGGTGTGAGAGCTAGGTCGTTATCCTGACTAAAGGGTTGTAATGAGCAATTCATTATGCATGTATGAATAGTCCGATTGATTACAGCCAATTGAGTATATGTTCGCTATCCAAACAGTTCATCTAAACGGAGACTATAGGATCGCAATGCGGACTCTATTTTAAACGCTCTGGAAGCATAAGCCTTCCATAATTTTCTTTGCGAATGTTATATCGTAGGCATATGTCTTCGTTATGTCTCTGAATGTTGCTTGTTTCTCCAGTAATTTACAAATTTTTCGAAGATCTCCATTATACGGGGTGTTACTGGGAAAAAGAACCAACAGTGAAACGGTTTTTCGACAAGATGACAAAACAAACAAATTCACCGCAGTCTAGTAGACAGCGTGTTTGCTTATCAGACGAGAGTCTGTGATGCAAACTCCAATTCAGACATCTCGAGAACGATTTCTTTCGACGACTTTCCCTTTCGGCAGTCTTCTGGCCTGAGAGTAAATATTGCCATGAAGATTGCCATGAAAAATTTTTCAAAAATCTGTCGTTCGAAGTCGACTTTAAACTGTAAGTCCCTGCTTACATTTGTATAAAATTAACACATCCAGAATAAGTGGTGTGAGAAGCTAGGTTGTAATCCTGCCAAATGGGTTGCAATGACCAAATTAGGAAGGAAGTGAGTAACAAAACCAACAAAGACTTATTCAATCGTCTCATATTGAAAATAGAAAATTAATTTCGCTTCACAGAGCAGACCTACGGGATCGTCAAGTTAAGCTGCGTTTATCTCCAGCCAATGGAGCGAAACAGCTCACTTGCTTCCACGTCCATAATTCCTTACCTAATTCCTTATGGGGCGTTGCAACTAGGAAGTGATACCATTGCTAGTCGTATTAGAATGAAGAAGAGGGGTATTCCTCTTACATTCTAAACGTATTTCCCTTACATTCTGAACGTAACTGCCCTAAATGAAATTGTAACGCATTCGAAATGGCTCGAACCGTAAAATATTTCGTTACAGCATTCCTCAGTTCCTTCTTCCATAAAATATGGTACCGCAGAAGACCCAATGAACTTACTAAGTAAGAACCTCCATGTGGCTATGCATGGTAATGCTAACCAAACTAGCATAACCTGTTTTTGTCTCATAAAAAGTACCAAAAAAAGTACCAGAAATTTTATATTTAAATAACCACGGGGTTTATGATTCTACTAAAGCAACAAAATAACAATAACAATAACAACAACAACAACTAAACGAAACTAAGCAAAACCAACAATAATCCTTGACTTTAACACAAAAAAACATAATTTATGTCTCTTGATTTTCCCTTGAAAAGATTTTAAGGTTAATTTCTTATTGTTGTTGTTGTCATTCTATTCGTATTTTTTTCGCACATGAAATTCTAGCACATACTCTCACTTGGTTTTTCTCACTTATACAGGAGGCCTGTTTAAATTATAATGTTACCGAGCAACAAAAAAAAGAAAGTGTTGGTATTTAAGAAAATAACAAGAGAAAGAGAGAGAGCGAAAGTGAGAGTGACAGTGTGTAAAAGCATTTACGTGTGTGTCCTTTAAACGAGTAAAACATAAATGGCAACAACAATGGCCACACGACATAACGACAACGGCAACGGCACAACAATGACAAGAAACCAGAGCCTTAACAAAGCACATAATGACACAGTCCTTTACGTTGTTATTTGCTATTGTTGTAGTTGTTGTTGTTGTTGCCGTCATTGTCTAATTTTTTTATGCGTTTTTTTGTTTTTTGTTTTGTTTCTAGCTCATCATCATATGCACATACACATACATATACTCATGCAAATACTTTGTAAAATTCCATAACATTTAAGCAGTATAGCACACACACGCACGCTCTCATATGCATTGGTAAGAGAGAAGGCTTTACTTTGCGTATATCAGTCGCAGTCGCTGTGGTTGAGTGAATTTTCAAGAGCATAGCCGTTCACACAGTCAACCCATCTAGCCAGCCAGCCAGCCATCCAAGCAGTCACTCAGTCTAATTTTACTGCCATTCATGTAACTTAACATTGAATTGTTACTTTCACTCGCTCCCTCTCGCTCTCTCTCTCTCACACTCTCAGTTCTCTTTATTGTTTTGTTACTTTTTGTCTTTGATCGCCACCCTTCGCTTGCCTTTACAAACGTTTGTTGTTGTTACTGTTTGCCGTTTAATAATCCCAGAAACAATTTTAATTGACGTTGTGTTGTTATGCCTGATTATTTTGAGGTTTATGTGTGTGTGTGTGTGTGTGTGTGTGTGTGTGTAATATTTTACTTCTTGTTACTTTTGTGAGAAAATTTACTTTCTCTCTCTTGGAAGGAATTTTTATTTTTAAATGCCTCAACGACATCGCCGTCGTCGTTTATAAAGTGTCGTTTGTTGGATGGCGCTATAAATAGTCGGGTTGATGGTCGTGTTGTTTTTATTAAATTTTTACTGCACAATGGGTGTGTATTCGTAGAAAAATTAAAGAAATTTTAAAAGTGTTACTCAAACAACAACACAATAACTAGAGATTTTTGAGAAAATCCTTCTATAATTTGCAATTGTCTCGATCGTGTAAGAAAAAAACTTTTTAGGATGTTTATGACCGCTTGAAAGGTATGAATTACGCGGATGATATCTGTTTACTCTTATGGACCTACAAGAAAAGCTAAGTGTCGCTCAAAATAAACACCAAGTGAAACCAAAACATAGAAAATAAATACGTTGACCGCTTAAGTACATTTGTTATGTTAAAGACTTTCATTGACCTTTGCTCAGTTATTTCGCAAATCCTCACATGACACCCTAATGATATCACAGAAACAGAGGCGAAAGGACAAAACATATTGTTACGCAAATCGAAACGACCTAATATCGTTTAACAACAAAAACGATAAACAAAAGCCACACGATACAAATACACACTAACACAAGGAATACAATGAACGCGTTGATTATCCAAAGCTGCACACACATATGTACGACGAACCTGGTTGCGCCTGGTACCAACACCAACATGTATGTGACAAAAGGGAAAGACAACATAAGCAAAGTACACAAACAACAATTTATTAGCAAAGAGCTCTCGAGAAGGCGAGATCACGAACCTTCCGCTTCAAGAATGTTCGTTAGACTGGTTGTATCCGACTATAAAAGTGAATGAAGTGCCACTAAGATCGTGATTTTTGATCATGTTAGACTTCTACTTGTGTTGTTTTCTTAAGTTCCTAGTGTATTATGAATAATCCACAAATCACAGTGGCTCTCAAAGTCAACATAACCCATGTGATCGGCCAATTTCAGTCTGATTTATGCGTCATGGGAAATTGGACAATTTGGATGAGCTCCACAAAGAGAAGTTCGCTGATATCTCACATAAATTACTTTTCCCTTACCCACTACAGTCCGGACTGTGGTGTGTACGTGTCCCTACGTAATGGGGACGAGCCCTCCGCGGTCGGGTGAGGGTGTGTTAGTGTGAGGCCGCCGACGTTCAAAAAAAAGAATATACTTTGGTCGAGAGCAAAATTTATTATAAATCTGAGGCCCTTGCAGATGAATACCTTAAGTTTTTACGTGATTGAAATTCATTACAAGCCATGTTCTACTGCCGTATAAAAGAGTAGACTTTTCACTTGCATTGAATTTTTTTTAACGCAGATGTGTGACAAGTTTAATCTGTTCTGTTAAACCAACTGTTTTCTTTCTGCCTCATTATATTCCATTTATTTTGTATCTGACAACTTCTAGAAGGATTTTGTTATTGTAATTTTTTCTATTTTTCGTGCCCTGCTTGTGTAGTTGTGTTACCTTTGATCTCTGTTTATCGCTAACCTAACTTAAATGGTCATTACACCCCTTGAGTCAGGATTACAACCTGGCTTCACACAACACCCATGTCGTGTGTATTAATTTTACCCATCAGTGGCGGATAAAGTCGAGGTTCGAATGACAAATTTTTGAGAAACTTTACATGGCGATTTTATTTTACTTTGAGAGTTTTTGCCAAAAGTCTGCTGAGAGGAGGTTAGGTTAGGTTAGGTTAGAGGACGTGTACTTGTCAATTAAGACAAGTACAGTACCCGGAGGTCGAATTGACCCATTGTACAACGTCCTAGTTTCTCACACCACTTATGTTGTGTGCGTTAATTTTATACAGGAGTGGTGAGACCTACAGTTTAAAGTTGACTCCGAACGACAGATTTTTATTTATTGACAAACTTTTCATGGCAATTTTATTTCACTCTCAGAGTTTTTGCCAGAAATCTGCTGAGAGGAAGTCGCCGAATAAATACTTTTTGTATTTCGTCTTTGATGCCTGGCCTGGGGCTCGAACCCAGGCTTTTGCGTCTAATAAGCCAACACACTACTAGACTACGGCGACTGCTGAGAGGAAGTAGCCGAATAAATAGAGGGGATAGCGACGAATTGCTTACAATTTCGTTTGTGTTCGAGGATGTCTGTGTCAAGGGTTGAACCATGGGTGCCAACACGCTGCCTGTTAGATTACGTCGACTTTGTAATCCTTTGTTGTCTCGTTATTGTTTTATTCTATGATGTTGTCTTCACAACAATATGATGTGAGGAGGCTCATGAAGAAGTTTAACTGGGCTATTTGGTTCGCGAAAGACCCGTATGCATATACGTACTAGGCATACATATCTGGCAAGCGTAGAGAACCACCTGCAATGCGCCTTCTGCATACATACATACATAATTGGCCATTAAAACCCTTCAGTCAGGATTACGAACTACCTTGTCACACCACCTATGTTGTGTGTGTTAGTTTCATACATGACTGGCGGGGGACCTACAGTTTAAAGTCGACTCCGAACGACAGATTTTTGAGAAACTTTTCATGGCAATTATATTTACTCTCCGATTTTTTGCCAGAAATCTGCTGATAGGAAGTCTCCGAACACATATATTTTCATATTTCGTTTTGTTGGGGCTTGAACCGTGTCCTCACGTCTAATAAGCCTATACACTACCTAATTGACTACGGCGACTACAATACTACGCTTAGGTTGTCTAAAACTTCCAAGATACCGTAGTCTAGCAGGTAGTGTGTTGGCACCAACCAGTGATTCAAACCGCAACTCAAGCATCTCGAACAAAACTTATGAATTTCAAAGAGTAGATTAAGACAAGATTAAGCACGGCTTACGTAAGATTTTTTTTTTTATCACACACTGTTAGTTTATCATATGATGAGGCCACTAGAACTTTAACAATTGATAACGGCTGTGTTGTTAATGTTACATCTGTCAAATTGGTTGCCATTTGGTCAGTCTGTTTTGCCAAATTGCCATGAATGACAATAGAAAACGACCAGTTTTCGCTGTATGGACCTTGGAGTAGTTGGCAATTGACCCTAATTTTCATCGAAACATTATCTTCATCGATGAGGTCCATTCCTCTCTGAATGAATGCGTGAACACACAAAATTGTGGTTTTCGGGGCGATACCAATCAGCATGAGGTACAAGAGTGTCCAATGCATAACGAAAAAAACTCACTGTTTGGCGGATTCATCCGCTCATATTTCTCTGAGAACATCGTTGGCCAGGTCATCATAGGCAACGGCGGGAGCTATTTATCGATGATTGCCAATTTCTTTTGGCCGGCATTGAATGATGTGGACACCAACGACAAGAAGTTTTAACAGGACGACGCCACAGAGCTCATGCCACATTGTATATTCTGCTTGAGTAATATGAGGGCACATCTCATTTGTATCACATGGGTACCGGGACATAGAGATATTCCCGGCAACTGCAGAGCGGATGATTTGGCCAGAAGGGGCACGACCATCGAACTCTCTGATGAATTCTCTACATTGGGGATCGCTTTGGATACCTGCAAGCTTATAATTGACAATGCAATCGTGGACCTAGTCAACAGAATGTATGAAACTTCGGATAAGGCCAGAACAGCGCAAAAAATCTGACCTAGGCTGGATAGGAGGCTCACGGCGACTCTGCTTAAACTCCAAAGAAGCCGGCTCAGCGCTGTTATCGGGGTTATTGTGGGACATTGCATTAGAGGAACGCATGCGAGGCGTATTAGTCTTGGACACCTCGCGAATGATTTCTGCAGAAGCTGTGGAGATGAGGAGGAGGATGAAACTATTCTTCACCTACTGTGCACATGTCCGGCACTTGGTCAGAGGAGAAAGAGACACCTGAGTGCCTACTACATCGGCAGTCTGAGTCGCTTCATCGGAAGCTCAGAGTGGTTCCTTTAATAGGGGAGAATGTGAAACTGTGGTATCACAATGGGCCCTGTGTGCGGCCTAAGTGTGTCCGCTCATGACAGCCACTTCTACCTACCTACCTAATATGAGGGCATAGTTGTCTCACGTTATGGTCATAGGAACCCTCCACCAATTTTTGAGAAACTTTTCAGGGCAATTTTATTTCACCCTGAGAGTTTTTGTCAGAAAATTGCTGGAATTTGAACTGAGGCTTCAGGTCAAATAAGTCAACATACAATCTACTAGACTGCGGTAACTTCAATCTTAATTCATCTCTCTTTATCCATGACGTTTTAAGAGGCCTTCTTCAATAGATCAGGCCTGAAGGTCGGAACCCTTTCGCCTTTCGCTCACGTACCCAGGCCTTTAACAATAAAGCGATAAACACGCTGGTTGCATCATTCACTTCAAAGTCCTAAGCTTTTCCCATACTTTCTAAATAAAAATGTCAGTCCATCCCTATATCTTCCTAACAAATCCCCAAAGAGTACCTTTTTTGCAGTTTTTTTTTTTTTTTTTGGTACTAGGGTGTTTTTACAGAGGTATAGAACTTTAAGTTGGCATTACTTTTCAAGATGGCGACCGATTTAACAGCTGTCAAGTGATTTATTCTCAGTTTGGTTTGGCAATTCATCGTGAATAGACTCACGCCTGAACAACGCTTGCAAATTGTGCAATTTTCGAATCGAAAATAATGGTTCTGTGCGGAAAACGTATCGCGCACTACGTCCATTTTATCGTCGACAAAATCGTTCATCAGAGCAGTTAATTCGATTAACCATGGAACGTTTTCGCACCACGTTTACTCTTATTGATAACTCGCATCCCCAGAGACGCTATACGGTGCGTACAGAAGAAGCTATTGCTGCTGTAGAGCGTAGCATTGAGGAAGACCCGAATGAGTCCATCCGCCATCGAGCACAGGAATTGGATCTGTGTCCATCCACTTTATGGAAGATTTTGCGGAAGGATCTTGGTTTGCGTCGTTACAAAATCCAACTCGTGCAAGATTTGAAGCCAAACGATCATCAAGTAAGGCGTAGATTCGTCGAATGGGCCCAAAACGAGATTACCGTTGTTCCCGATTTTCATAAGCGAATTTTGTTTAGCGATGAAGCTAAACTTCTGGTTGAATGGCTACGTTAACAAACAAAACTGCCGCATTTGGAAGGTGAAAGTAATCCTCAAGTGTATGTGGAAACACCGTTACATCCAGAAAAACTGACTGTTTGGCGCGTTTTATGGGCTGGTGGAATCATTGGTTCGTACTTTTTCAAAAACGATGGTGGCCAGAACGTTACAGTCAATGGTGATCGGTATAAAGCCATGATTACAAACTTTTTCATTCCTGAATTGAATAACCATTGAATGTCCAGGAGATGTGGTTTCAACAAGACGGCGCAACATGTCACACAGCTCGTGCCCCACAATAGATTTATTGAAAGACACGTTTGGTGACCGCCTAATTTCACGTTTTGGACCTATGAATTGGCCTCCAAGATCTTGTGATTTAACACCGCTAGACTACTTTCTGTGGGGCTAAGTAAAGTCATTGGTCTATGCGGTAAAGCCACAAACGCTTGACCATTTGGAAGACAACATTCGCCGTATTATTGCCGATATACGGCCACAAATGTTGGAAAAAGTCATCGAAAATTGGACGTCCAGATTGGACTACATCCGCGCCAGCCGTGGCGGTCATATGCCAGAAATCATATTTAAAATGTAATGCCACAAGATTATCTTTCGGATAAATAAAATTCATTCAAATCGAATAATTCATCGTTGTTTTATTGCAACTTAAAGTTCTATACCTCTATAAAAAACACCCTTTACAAATTCCACATGGTACTAGCACAATAACCCATTAATGAATGCGAGGAGAGAGGCAGAACAGAAAAAGGATTCAACAAAATACAAAAGAAATCATTTCAGCTGCTCTTTCTCATTCAATTCTTTTTTCTCTCCTACACATATACAGTTATTGCTTGTTACTGTGTATCAATTGTTGTTGTTGTTGTTGTTAGTCTTTTGTTGTTGTTCCATTCATTCATTATTGTTTCCCAACCAATTTGCTAATGAGTATCCTTTTTAATTTCCCTTAATTATTAGGGACAGACTGAGAGACAGACATTCTTTTTGCTTTTGTTGTGCCATCGTTATTTTAATTGTTATTGTTGGTGTTGTTGGCTTTGTTGACTAAACTTGAAAATCAATACCTCAACCCTCGCATGCCCTTGTATCGATCATAATCACGTGCCCTTTTAATTGTTCTTTTTTTTCTCTTCGAATTTCGCTTCTCTGTTCTAAACATTTGTGTGTCCCCTAGACTATTATGTGCTTGGGCTATTGTGGGCATATTATGAAGGCACAGTAAAGCTCTCCCTATGCTCTTTGAAAAACATGTTGTAGCGTTTTGTTAAACATCGTGTTCATTTTCGTTTTTCATTTCTTTTTTTTCAGAATTTTTTTTTATTTCGTTTTGCTTCACCGCCACTCTATTGATGGTCATCGTTTCCTGCCTCTGTATGGCCAATGAATAGAAGAAGATGGTCACAGCATTGTGTACGTGTATGGGAGTAGCATCGTTGGGTCTTTGTTTCTGTATATTTTGTTTTTACTGTTGTTGTTGTTTTGTTTTGTTTTGTTTACGTGACCTGTATGCCAGTAATATGGCCTAAAGTTGATAGAGCAGTTGAGCATTTGTTCGGGCCAACCATTGAGTAGGGCTCTCCTCTCTTCCTTGGGTTTTTTTGCAGTTGTTGTTGCAGCTGATGGTGTTTTTTTTTCTTTTTATTTTAGAAAAAAATTTTAATTTATTACGGGGAACATGATTTGTTTTAAATGAAAATCATCATCATCCTCAATGCAACACTTTTTCAAAAAGATTACGTTTTTTAGTTAAAAAATTTAATATATTGACTCGGGATTTACTGCTTAGGCAACCTATGTCACAAGCAATATTTAATCCACTTTGTAAAGGGGGGTGCCATAAATATTCTTCTATTTCTAAACGGTTTTAGCATGTAGCCTGTGGTAGCCTTAAAATCTCTTTAAAAATTTATTTTACAATTTATTTCCATTAAAGTCAACATATTTTTTTTTTTTTATTAATTTGTTGTTGTTGTTTTTTATTTTTCCAGAAAACTGTGTAATTAACTGATAACCAAAGAAAAAAAAAAAGCCGAAAAATGTTTCGTTAAATATTTCATACAATTTCATAAAAGGTAAGTGAAAAACATCCTCTTTTGTTTTCCTTTTTTTTTAAACTGTAATTAAAAATTTATTATTAAAATAATACAAAACAAATACTTTAACTATGTAACAACACTGTGCTACAGAATAATATAGAGGGTGCTTCTTTTAACGCCTGCTAACTTTACATTTAAATCAGAGAACAGCAATGAATCGTTTTTTCGCTACTCATAAGCATTCATGAAATTTTGAATATGAGTGAGGAGTCAACAATATTGAAATTTAACTACCTCGGATTCATTCATACTCACTACAACGAGGATTTATAAGTACAGGTTGCAATGAGTATGCGTACAACGTTCACATCAAACTCATATCACATTCGAAATAAGTTTGATTCATACGCCTCTACTCATTTAGATTCATAACTTTAGAAAAATAATTATAATACTGTTACGTTTTTGCCTTTTTAAAAACGTTTAGAATTTAAGTTCGTTAATTGCAAACCAAGTAAAAACAAATATGTGTTTAGTTTTTCTTAAACTCTCTTTATTATTCACACTACGTTTGTGCCACTGTTCACACTTAACGATACAACAATAATTTGGGTGTACACTATTCTATTTCACACTTCTGTCCGCGTTAACACTAACAACTGTTCGTTAGATCTTCTCTGCTTACATTCTTTTTACAAGCAACAACACTTGTACGTTCAAACCGCAACGCGTCTTCACACAAAACTGATCGAATTATTACTGACTCGTTGCTTGCCTTGTCTTGCCCTTTTATATACGCACGTAATCAGTATGATGAACGTTCTCGATGTGAAATGTTCTTGTTCTCGCCTTCTCGAGAATTCTATCGCGACTGTATTGTTGTTTGTATCTGGTAAACAATGCTTGTTTGTTGTTGCTTTCTCTCATACTTGTCTGTCTCCTTTTCTTATACTGATAAAGCATGTAAGTTGTATGTGTTAGTGCAGCTATAGATAATCATCATGTTCATTGTATTCTTAGTGTTTGTGTGTTTGTTAGCATTTTAATGTTAAATGATCGTACACTGTTTCCCTTTGCGTTACAATACTTATAAATGAATCGAGTCATTATTTGTTGTTGCAAAGAAAAAAGACACACACAAGCAAACAAGACAGATCAGCAAGCAGAGCAAACACACAACCTTCTAGTGAGTATTTTAGTGTTCGTAAGCGAATCATACTTATTCTATGCTTCGTGTATATATTGAATTATGGAGAGTCGAAATCAATGATGAGTACTTCAAACTTTAAATACGAGTAGAGGTTTCATGATGTTAAAATAAGTATGGATGCGTATAAGTATCAGAAATTATTAGTATGATTCGATTCTATTCATCTTTTTGAAGACTAATTGCTGATCTTTGATTTAAATCAAACAAAGTAAGTGTAAGATATTATCGAAATTGTGTATTTGTTTGAAAGGCCTACTGATGCCATTATGTAAGGAATATAACACCACTCAAGTATTTGCGATAGTTTCTCTAAAGGGTCCGCCAAATAACTTTTTTTTTTTGAAAATGCTTTAAGAAAAAAAAAAACTACTGAATATTTTCTCAAATTTTTTTTTTTTTATTTGAAAGTACAATCCTTCCGGCTAATAATGGAAAATAATTTCATTCAAATGGCTGCCTCGGCTGGCCATGCAGTAGCCTACACGATCGGTCCAATTATTTAAGCACATTATCGATTGTGTGCGGCTGTATTTCACCAATGGCTTCACGAATATTGTCCTTTAAAGCGTCAATTGTCTGTGGCTTGTCGGCGTAACACTTCTCTTTGACGGCACCCCACAAATAATAGTCCAACACCATCAGCTCTGCGGCTGATAATGCGATCTTCAAAAACAGGGCGCAAAACATCGAGTGTAGCTTCGGTTGTGCGCCATCCTGTTAAAACCAAATGTTGCCAATATCCTCCTCTTTAATTTTTGTGAACAAAAATTCGTTCAACATGGCCCGATAACGATCGCCATTGACTGTAACGGAAGTCGCCGTGGTCTAGTAGGTAGTGTGTTGGCTTATTAGACGTAAAGCCAGGGTTCGAGCCCCAGGCCAGACATCAAAACAAAATACAAAAAGTATTTCTTCGGCGTCTTCCTCTCAGCAGATTTCTGGCAAAAACTCTGAGAGTAAATAAATTTGCCATGAAAAGTTTCTCAAAAATCTGTCGTTCGGAGTCGACTTTAAACTGTAGGTCCCGCCACTCATGTATAAAATTAACACACACAACATAAGTTATGTGAGATAACTTGAGATAACTATGCCCTGAAATTACTCGTAGAGAATCTCCTATATGGCATGAGCTGTGTGGCTTTTAGTGCCGTCCTGTTAAAACTTCATATCGTTGGTGTCCACATCATCCAACTCAGGTCAAAAGAAGTTGGTAATCATGGGCCTATAGTGCTTGACGTTGCCTCTAATTGCCTGGCCAAGGCAGTTCTCATAGAAATATAAACTATTGACAACGCCAACCCAAAAATCACATCAAACAGCCGCTTTTATAGGATGTATAGGACTCTCTTGTATCTCATGTTCATTGGTATTGTAACAAATTCCCAAAATTTTGTTTGTTCACGCATTCATTCATACAGGAATGAACGTCATCGCTGAAGATGATGTTTCGATGAAAATTGGGGTCAATCGCCAACTACTCCAGGGTCCATACAGCGAACACTAGTCGTTTTCTATTGTCATTAATGGCGATTTGACGAAACAGACTGAATAAATGGCAACCAATTTGACAGATGTAACATCAACAACACAGCCGTTATCAATTGTTAAAGTTCTAGTCGTCTAATCTTATGATAAACTAACAATATGTGATAAAAAAAAATTTTACGTAAGCCGTGCTTAATCTTGTCTTAATCTACTCTTGGAATTCATAAGTTTTGTTCGAGATGCTTGAGCTGGGGTTTGAATCACGGGTTGTGCCAACACAATACCTACTAGACTACGGTGTCTTGGAATTTTTAGACAACCTAAGCGTAGTATTGTAGTCGCCTTAGTCAATTATGTAGTGTATAGGCTTATTAGACCTGAGGATGCGGTTCAAACCCCAACAAAAACAAAATATGAAAAAATATTTCTTCGGCAACTTCCTTTCAGCAGATTTCTGGCAAAAACTCTGAAAGTAAATAAAAAATTGCCATGAAAAGTTTCTCAAAAATCTGTTATTCGGAGTCGACTTTAAGCTGTAGGTCCCATCACTCATGTATAAAATTAACGCACACAACATATGTGGTGTGAGAAACTATGACGTAATCCTGACCGTAGGGTTGTAATAACCACCAATTATGTATGTAAGACTAGTACTGTTTGCACCTTGCAATTCAAAGATAAAAATCAAATAATTTCATACAGAAATTTTTTTTTGGCAACTTTGTTGCATTATGTTTCACAGTGTAATTTTTGGACGTAAACTATGTTTACAAAATTTAAATCACTTTATGCTGTTATTGTTCTTCTTCTTTTCGCCTCATAAATCTTTAATTTTATTACTCTGTGATAAGCATGACCTGTCCTACTCTACATATTTATTTTCATATAAATTTTTTAAACAAATTTTTATAAAAATGTTTTCCTTCTCTTTTTTTAAATACATTCTACCATTATAAGCAAAAAAAATTTAGATTTCCATTCCTGATATTGTAGGTAGAAAAATAGAAATAAAAAAAATTATAAACAAAATATCCCCCTTGACCTACAACAACAAAAAAAGGTGTCAAAAATGATTTCCCAACAAAAAGGGCATCGTGGGTCATCATCAGTGTTAACGTTTTGTTGTCATTTGTTCATCACTTTTAATTTGACAACAGCAATACTGGACAACATCATCATCATCATCATCATCCTTATCGTCATCATAATACAACAGGCAACAAAACAACAATAACAATAATAAGAACAAAACAACAATAACAAGTAATGGCAGTCAGCTTAATAACAACAATGACTTCGATGATGATGGTGACAATGAGGACGATGGTGACAATGAGGACGATGATGTCAAAAGATTAATTCGTGTTTTGTGTTGCCTTTTTTTCTTTCTGCTCATTTCGTTAATAATGAAGGAAAACAAAGCAGGAAAGCACATAGAAAAGTTCAGTCAGTCATGTTCGTTTGTATGAAGGTTAGAGTTGGGTTTGAACAGCAGTAAGTTTACTCGACATTGTTTTACTCTTAACGACTTGTAATGACTCCAACACTGCTCATTATGGCAAGAGCTCAAGGCTCTGCAGATACTTATAATCAATTAACTCTGCTTCAGTTTTAACAAAGTCCGCTTATCAGTCATACTGTACACATCGCTCGGCATGAAGGGTTAATCAAGTGCACTCTGGCGTATGAGTCTTACAATCACAATAAAATATTAATCATACGCTACGATGACAGTTGGGGTGGTGGTAGTGGGTAACAGAGATCAGCAATGAGTAATCAAAAAGATGAATAGAATCGAATCATACTCATAATTTCTGATACTTACTACGCATTCATACTTATTTTAATAGAATGGAACGTCCTCTACTCATACTCCAAGTTTGAAATACTCATTATATTCATGCTTAACAACACGTTTGATGTTGGTAAGTTCGACTCTCCATAACTTAACATATACACGAAGCACAAAAATAAGTATGAATCGCGTACGAACACTAAAAAACTTACTAGAAGGCTTGATATTTGCTCTGCTTGCTGCTCTGTCTTTTTTGCTTATGTGTCTCTTTTTGTTGTTGTTGTAAATGCCTTACAACTACGACTGATGGCTGATACTCATACTCCTTGCAACCTGTGCTTATAAATCAACGTTGTAGTGAGTGAGTATGAATGAATCAGAGGAGTTAAATTTCAATATTGTTGACTCACATATATTCAAAATTTCATGAATACTTATGAGTATAGAAAAAACGATTCATTGCTGATATCTGCTGTGAATATGCCTTAAGTGTACCTCTGTAATATCCGGGCAGTTGCTAGTACACGACTATGCAGTTTTCAGAAACGGGTTCGTCTGGCTATAAACGGAGCCATGCTCAGCCGATCGACTGCACTCATTGAGGACATAATAGGTTAAACTCTCTACACATTTTTATGAAAAAAATTCAAGTGAGCCTAGGAAGCATTACAGTTCGCATGGTAGTATTGCAGATCAATCACAGACCATGTAACTCATAAATTAGTTTTTAACCAAATACTGGATTGTACATTGATATGGGTCCCGAAGGGGGGGAGGGGGTCTTTGGATAGACTATAAGTCTCTATTTTCCTATGTGCTACTGGCTAAGCATCTTTGTAGTTCAAATTCAAACAATTTTAATGTGTGCATTGAGATAACTCTACAGAAGTGTATCAGAGGAGGGCTCATAATTCTATTTTCTGATAGCTAGACTGCACTGAGAGCTTTGTACAATGAATCCTTCGGGGCTCCATTGCTTATACATGCATACATAATTGGTCTTTACAACGCTTCAGTCAGGGTTACGACCTAGCTTCTCACACCACTTATGTTGTGTGCGTTAATTTTATATACGAGAGGCGGTAGATCTACAGTTTAAAGTCGAACGACAGTTTTTTGAGAAACTTTTCATGGCAATTTTTATTTCATTCGCAGAGTTTTTGCCAGAAATCTGTTGAGAGGAAGCTGACGAAGAAATATTTTTTCCGTATTGTGTTTTGCTAGAGATTGTCTAACGTGGGGTTTGAACCGCGGCCTTACGTCTAATAAGCCAACACACTACCTACTAGACTACGGCGACTTCTTCCTTTGCTTATGTCAACGTTTAATTTGCTTTTTGTTAAGTTTCGCATCATTTCGGCATAATTGTCATGAAATTACTGAAGAATTGGTGTGAGAAGATCTTGCTGATAATTTGTCTAAGTGTGGAATGATTGGTCAGAAGTTAGGTTAAGGGTGGATCGGTCCAACTAGGGTAGCTTGGCAGTGTCCATGATCTCTATTCATAGTCTGATGCAAAAGCAAAACCTAAGAATTAATATGAGATGAGGCAACGTTACGAAAGACTGATGGTTTTATGACACAAAGAAGCATGGAATGGAAATCACAGGGAGGTCCAAGCCAGCATGTATAATCATACACATACATACATACCCTTTTGTCGGGATTACAACCTAGTTTCTAACACCACTTATATTGTGTGTGCGTTAATTTTATACACGAGTGGCGGGACCTACAGTTTAAAGTCGATTCTGAACGACAGTTTTGTGGGAAACTTTTCATGGCAATTTTTATTTCGGTTGAGAGGAAGCAGACGAAGAAATATTTTTTCGTATTTCGTTTTGCTGGATATTGTCTGACCTGGGGTTTAAACCATGACTTTACAACTAATAAGACACTACCTACTAGACTACGGCGACTTCAATCATACATGAGATTGAAATTCCCCCTCAAAGTGGCAAACAAACTTTATTCATTTGCAAAGAAAAGATGGCATAATGATGGAAGATGGAACGTTTAAAAACCAAACAAGTCTCGTCAGTATTGAACAAAATTTTCATTAAACTTTACCAGAGGCTATCGTACTAACCTCGCAGCAATTATAAAATAACACGGACCACTGAGTACACTTGTAAACAGATTGGGAAAGTCTTACAACGACTGTAGCTGTAGAAGCTGTAATGACAAGGAAAAGATGGAGACTGCTGAACATTTCTTTTACTATTGTCCGGCACTTGGAAACTTGAGAAGTATGATTTTGGGCAGCCAGAATTTATAGCCAAAGGTGATTTGGACAGAAGACACTCCTTTGTGAAAATGTCTGGAAGGTTGAAAACTGACAATTAGAGTTGAAAGACTAAAAAGGTTGTTTTGGTATTGCCCTTTTAGAGTCGAAGTAAGATGCTATCAATTCAACTTAACCTTACAAACACTCCCAACGAGGATAAACTAAACCTACAGAAATAAACCAAGGAATACAACTTTGATCCTTGACAACAAAACTTTCTATTCCTCATCGAACGTCCCTTTTTAAATGGCCGGAGATGCTACATTTCACTACGAAACTGATTCCAATTTGATTCTCATTATAAAGGCTGGTGTAAGGCTTAAAAGCCTTATAATGGCCTCTGTAGCAAAGGTAGCGCAGTGTTTGAACACTGTGTGACTGTGTATAAGTGTGTCTATGATGAAAAAAAAGAAAATGGAAATGAAAAGTAAACAATGAAATGAAGAGAGACACACAATATTCTTTTAAAAGCTCTCAGTAATGAAGCAATACGTCGACCATATTTACTTACTTATTTTGTAAACAAATATTTACACATACACATACACACACAGTCTTGAATATAAAAGAATTTTGTTGTTGTTGTTATTACTAACATAGACTTGATTGTTGTTTAATATGGTTTTCGTCAAACTTAAATTGCTGTTGTTATAGTTGCTGTTGTTGCTGTCATTATTGTTGATTTTAATGGTTAGTTTTTGTAATTTTTTATACTGTTTAGATATGCAAGGAACGAGAGAGAGAGAGAGTGAAGAGAAAAAATTAATACATTCTTGACACTGTGACAAAGTGTGTCATGTTAATGTCAATGTTCATTAGCAAAAAACCGGAATATTAGCAACAACGACAACAGTAACATACAAAAAAATCTTTATTGTCTCTTACACTTATAAACATACGCATGTACACCAATGTACTCGTATGCGCCATACAATTTCCGAAGATATCAATTTATACTCACGCATATACATGCAAGCACAGGCATACTCTACTCTTCGTTTTTTGTGTTCGTTTTTTATTTGTTTTAATTTCTCTGTTTCAATACTCGTACAAATATAAATTGTTTGTTATTTATTATTTACTGTGCTATCGTATAATCAATTCAAAATATATTGTATGTGTAGATATGTATGTGTATGTATGGGCATTGCGTGTAAGTGTACGTAAGTCGGCCTAAAAGAGTGTGCCGTAAGTAAATATTTGATGTATGGAGGCCTCTCTTCATTTACTTGTTTCGTTTTTGTTTTGTTGTTGTTTGTTTTGTTTTTGTTTTCACTAATAAATTAAAATCACAGCGACAGGCATTCAGTAATTGAAAGAAAATAAAAAATAAAGACAAGAAATATGCCTGACACACACACATACACCGAAAGACAAAGGCTGACTTCCAAAATGTTGGTTGCTTTGTGTTTGAACAAAGTATAGTGTTTCATAAAGCCGCTGTACAAAATGTTTACAATGTATTCTATTTCAAAACGTCATCAATGTGTATTTTTAACGCAGTCAAAAACCAATCAGGCATCGGATTTATAGTTGATGCATTGTTTGGTAACTTTGCATACGTACAAAATTTAGCATATCTACAAAATTTGTATACCGTAGTAGAACTGTATGCAAACTTTGTATTGATACATTTTGAAAGTCAGCCAAAGTGTAATTGGTAGTGGCGATATGAAAGTGTTTCTCTATTGTAAGAAACTCTTTAGAAAATCAATGAAGAAAGTAAACAGCATTGCTGCTGTGTTTAGCAACAAACCACGCTATAAAGTCAGTTGAAAATTTTTTTTTTGGTTTAAAATCACAACACTGTGCAACAAAAATTGAATTTTTCTTATTTACGTAAACGCCCTTTATGGTGATGGTAACAGTATTAAATCGTAATATTTTAAGAAACAATAATGCAAGCAATTTATCGTATATACATACCAGAGATTAGCAATGAATCGCTTTTTCGCTACTCATAAGTACTCATGAAATTTTGAGTATGAGTGAGTCAACAGTATTAAAATCCAACTACTCTGATACATTCGTACTCAGTACAACATTGATTTATAAGTACAAGTTGCAATGAGTATGAGTACAACGTTGACATCAAACTCATACCATTCGAAATATGTTTGATTCATAAGCCTACTCATTCAGATTCATAAATTTAGAAAAATACTTATAATACTACTTATAAATGACTCCAGTGATTCGAATATTTCATCAAAATTTACAGTCTTAGTTGTTGTTGCATTTACAAAGAGGGAAGAAAGACACACAAGCAAAAAACACAAAGACACCAAGCAGAGCAAACACACAACCTTCATGTGAGTATTGTAGTGTTCGTACGCGAATCATACTTATTTTGTGATTCGTATATGAAATGAGTCGTGGAGAGTCCAAATCAATAACATCATACGTGTTGTTAAGTATGAGTACCATGAGTATTTCAAACTTTGAATATAAGTAGTATGAGTATGATATTAAAATAAGTATGAATGTGTATAAGTATCAGAAATTATAAATATGATTCGAACCTACTCATCTTTTTGAATACTCATTGCTGACCTCTGATACATACATAGCTAAACTAAGGAGCAGAAGTGAGTACATGTTGGTTTACTACAATTACCATAAAATTATTGCCTTAGTTCTTCATAGCATATCAGTCAAGATCAAATCTGATAAATTGAAATCTTAAATCTCAGGAAAATATAGTTATACTAGTTATTGATTAATAGCAGGTATAAATTTGGCTTTCGGCGTTAATTATATTTGGAAATATTATGCATGATGTAATAGCTGCTATATCGCACTTTTGAAGCGAAACTAATCCGACATGTTTCGGCAATCTCTGCTGTGGAACATTCAGATTCCGTAATTTTTTCAATAATATCGGGTCCGTCATCTAACGTTTTTTTTCAACTAGTGCTTATTTCGTGAATGGTAACACCAGCTCATGTCTGATTTGACAGATAATTAGTTTTATCCTTCCGCTGAACGAATATGGTTGTGTATACGCTTGAACAGCGCCGGGAAATATTGCGACATTACTTTGAAAATCATGGTAATGTTGCAGAATGTGTGCGAAAATTGCGTACGGATTTTGAAAGAAGAGAAGCACCGTCAGCTCCGTATGTTCGTTATCTTGTGAAAAAAGTAAAAGAAACTGGCATCCTCACCGATAAACCAAAGCGTGAAAAGCCAAAAACAGTGCGTACACCCGAGAATATTGCTGCTGTGGCAGAAAGTGTGCGTGAAGCGCCATCAACATCAATTCACCGTCGTTCTCAACAATTGAACATTTCGGAGACATCATTGCGACGAATTTTGCATAAAGACCTTGGTATGACGCCATACAAAGTCCAATTGGTTCAGGAGTTGAAACCAATTGACCATCCAATGTGTTTTCGCTTCGCTAAGTGGGCCTGCGATCGACTTACCGAAGATGCCGATTTGATCTTGCTCATTTTGATCTTGGCGGGTATGTAAACAAGCAAAATTGTCGCATTTGGGGCACAGAAAACCCGCACGCATACATTGAAAAGCCGACGCACCCAAAACGAGTCACTGTTTGTTGCGGATTTTGGTCCAGAGGCATAATTGGGCCATTTTTCTTCGAAACTGAGCAAGGAGTGGCCGTTACAGTCAATGGCGATCGTTATCGGGCCATGTGGAACGAATTTTTGTTCACAAAAATTGAAGAGGAGGATATTGGCAACATTTGGTTTCAACAGGACATCGCTACGTGCCACACAGCCGAAGCTACACTCGATGTTTTGCGCATTTTCAAAAAAAAGTTATTTGGCGGTTATATGGCAGTTCTCCATATTTAAGCAGCATAACGCATTATATCGGTTTTATAAGTGAATTGTAAAGCAGAAGTTTGTTGTCACATGTACATATGTACGTAATTGGTCGTTACGACCCTTTAGTCAGTATTATAACCTAGCTTCTCACGCCACTTATGTTGTGTGTTAATTTTACACATGAGTGGCGGAATCTAACCTTTGAAGTCGACTCTGAACGACAAATTTTTGAGAAATTTTTCATGGTAATTTTATTTCATTCGCAGAGGTTTTGCCATAAATCTGCTGAGGGGAAGTCGCCGAAGAAATATTTTTTCATCTTTCGTTTTGTTGGAAATATCTGACCTGGTGTTTAAACCGTGACCTTACATCCAATAAGCCAATACACTACCATAACAACCCGTTTAACGGATTTCGGCCTAGAGGCTTGTGTATTAGTTTTCATTGGGTTTAATTTTTACGTGGTGGGTTCCAAGCATTACGCACAACCTAAATTTAAAATCCAGGGGATTGGACTTCGCTGCATGCATTGTTAACATCTAGAGGGTGCTAGAATGCCATCCAGGAGGGGCCACGAGGAGGCTGCGTGTCAACTTGAATACCGAAGGAACGTCCACGTTGACCACAGTCAGAAACTTTATCTTGTTTGCGTGCAGCCCATCCCTCCCAAATTGTATTATCATTCGTAAAATAAGTACTTATCAGAGGTCAGCAATGAGTATTCAAAACGATGAGTAGATTCAAATCATTCTTATAATTTCTGATACTTATACGCATTCATACTTATTTTAATGTCATACTCATACTACTCATATTCAAAGTTTGAAATACTCATGGTACTCGTACTTAACAATATCCATGATGTTATAGATTTGAACTCTCCACCACTCATCGTATACACGAATCACAAAATAAGTATGATTCGCGTACGAACACTAAAATACTCACAAGAAGGTCGTGTGTTTGCTCTGCGTGGTGTCTTTGTCTTTTTTATGCCTTTCTTCTCTCTTTGTAAATGCAACAACAACTAAGACTATAAGTTTGGATGAAATATTCGAATCACTGGAGTCATTTATAAGTAGTATTATAAGAATATTTTTCTAAATTTATGAAACTGAATGAGTAGGCGTATGAATCAAACATATTTCGAATGTGGTATGAGTTTGATGTCAACGTTGTACTCATACTCATTGCAACTTCTACAAATCAATGTTGTACTGAGTACGAATAAATTTGAGTAGTTGGATTTCAATACTATTGACTCACTCATACTCAAAATTTCATGAGTACTTATGAGTAGCGAAAAAGCGATTCATTGCTGATCTCTGGTACTTATCAATTAATAGGGTCTTTTAAAAGTTGTTTTTGAAATATGACGGTTGATAACGTCCATCTTTTTGAAGCCAAAGCTGTCAAATTAGTTGCCATTTATTCATTCTGTTCTGCTTAAAATGGGCTTTAGCGCAGTTGGAAATTGACCCTAATTTTCATTAAAAAAAATCATCTCCACCGATCAGGCTCAATCCTGGATAAATGTGTACGTGAACAAATAAAAATTGTGCAATTTGGGAACAATACCCATTTACATGAGACCCAAGAGCGTCCAATACATTCGGAAAAAGTTGCTGCTTAGTGTAGATTTTTAGCTAATGGAGTGATAGGCCGCAATGAATATTCTGCATGAACAACTTGAGGGCATGGTCATCTAACGTGGAGATAATGTAAATAGACCACCGAGGTTCTACGATTTCATTGCATTTGAGTTTATCTCGAGGAGTTGTCTTAAGTTGCAAGTGTATGCGAAGAAGCTTTAAATCAAATCAATCCTCAAGGCTTACATAACCAATGCCATCGTTAAAATTCATCCTGATTTATGCGCCAAAATTTAACATTTTTTCTAGTCGTTCCTATAGTAATTGAATTTCTATTCACATCTTTTCATTTCATTTTATTTCACAGAGTTTTTTTAATTTCTTTTCGCTTGCCCCACTGTCCACTTATTGGCATTGCCATTGCCAAAGTAAAATATTTTATGTCACTCTCTCTCTCGCTCTCTCTGTCTCTGTCTATTTCTCTTTGTTTCTATTATTTACTCATTATAAAATAGAAATAAAAATAACAATAACAATAACGACTATTATTGTCATGATAAAAAAGAAAACATGAATAAAAAAAAGAAAAATTCCTTGTTTTTTTATTATTAAAAAGGAAATCATCATTTACGTAATGAAAACGAAATGATAATACAGTTTTGAAAATAGAAAACTTATCACAGAAGCAAAACCGAAAGCAATATTAAAACAAAAGAAAAGAAATGAGGAAAAAAATTTAAAAATAAAAATCAAAATCAAAATATTATGAGCAGATAAGGTCGACTATTTGGTAGTTTACTTTACTTTGAAAACAAACACAATAACTTGGAAACACTTTCGAGGACACTAAGAGGACACAATTCCTGTTATAAGCTCTTTTCAACATTACATGCTGATACTCCTATTAAAGGAACGAGTCTTTCCTTGATTAACAAGGGTCGCAGTACTGTTCGCAATACTACATCGTATTGTCTTTTAGAGTATCACTAGCTGTACCCTGCGTACATTTTATTGATTTTGTTTCCCGTTGTCCTGATGATTCAGATGAACGGGCCTGAGTAGTACACATTCGATCAATTTTTAATCTCACATTTCGTTGTTCAAGTGGTTCAAGCGAACGAGTCCAGCGGCATATACTCTAAGATTTTCTAGTTTCAATGCTCTTCTGATTCTGACGCTCTTAATGCTCTTTTCTTCCGTGCTGGAGGTGTAGGTCAACCAATTGCTTGTCATTCATTTTGAATAATTTTCAGTGATGCCATCCATCGGAAATTAATCGCACCAACGTCTGTCGACTCATGCGCAACAACTTTGTTAAAGAATGCACTGTTTACGATTTAATTCATTTTAAATAATTTTCAGTGGTGCCACCTATCGGATATTGCTCATACCAACTTGGAAACCTTCGTCGGCTCATGCGCAACAACTTTGCTAAAGATCATAACATGATCAAATTCATAGTTTACGATTCTATAAGGTAAAGGGTCCGCCAAATAACTTTTTTTTTGAAAATGCTTTAAAAAACAAAACTACTGAATATTTTCTCAAATTTCTTTTTTTACTTGAAAGTACAATCCTTCCGGTTAATGAAAAGAAGGTTTTGTGATACGCAGAAGGCTTGCAGGGGAATTCTGAGGATGCTAACCAGGAATTAGGCTTTGGATGGTCAGACCAATAGTGACAAGTGGGGCAATTGTCTGGGCAAATAGAATTGATGTAATTGACACCTCAAATGCAGTTGAACAAAAGACAGAGATTAGCGTGTGTTGACATAACAGGGACAATGAAAACCCGATCTACTACGAGCCTCTGTTATAAAGGGTCCGCCAAATAGCTTTTTTTTTTTAAATTCTTAAAAAAACTACTGAATATTTTCTTAAATTTCTTTTTTATTTGAAAGTACAATCCTTCCGGTTAATAATGGCAAATAATTTCATTCAAATGGCTGCCTCGGTTGGCCATGCAGTAGCCTGCACGATCGGTCCAATTTTTAAGCACATTATCGATTGTGTGCAGCTGTATTTCACCAATGGCTTCACGAATATTGTCCTTTAAAGCGTCAATTGTATCTGGCTTGTCGGCGTAACACTTATCTGTGACGGCACCCCACAAATAATAGTCCAACGGTGTCAAATCGCAGCTCTGAGGTGGCCAAACGACATCAGCTCTGCGGCTGATAATGCGATCTTCAAAAACAGGGCACAAAACATCGAGTGTAGCTTCGGCTGTGTGGCACGTAGCGCCGTCCTGTTGCAACTAAATGTTGCAAATATCCTCCTCTTCAATTTTTGTGAACAAAAATTCGTTCAACATGGCCCGATAACGATCGCCTTTGAATGTAACCGGCCACTCCTTGCTCATTTTCAAAGAAAAATGGCCCAATTATGCCTCTGGACCAAAATCCGCACCAAACAGTGACTCGTTTTGGGTGCGTCGGCTTTTCAATGTATGCGTGCGGGTTTTCTGTGCCCCAAATGCGACAATTTTGCTTGTTTACATACATACCTGCCAAGATCAAAATGAGCTTCATCCGAAAAGATGATTTTTTTGCCAAAATCGGCATCTTCTGGCGTAGGCTACTGCATGGCCAGCCGAGGCAGCCATTTGAATGAAATTATTTTCCATTATTAACCGGAAGGATTGTACTTTCAAATAAAAAAAGAAATTTGAGAAAATATTCCTGTAGTTTTTTTTAAAGTTTAAAGCATTTTCAAAAAAAAAGTTATTTGGCGGACCCTTTACATACATACAAACAAACATTAATTTTTATATGTATATAAACCATGGGAGGTGACACGCCCAATATAGCCAGTCCGCCCATTTTGTTCATATGTACGTCAAAGTCGTCTATATAAAATTTGAGAACTCTAGCTGTTGCAGTTTATGAGATATGCGACATTGGGTATGTGGGCGTGGCACCTCGCCTACTTGATATTTTTAAAATAAAAGGTAGCCTATAGTTCCTTCCAGACATACAGGAAGTTACTGTTAAAATTTCAAGAAAATCGGTCCAGCCGTTTAGCCGGCTATAGACTTCAAACAATCAAACAAACCCAAACAAACAAATAAACACACACATTCATTTTTATATATAAGAAGACGATATCTGTCCAGAAGTTATTTACTTGAATTCGGTTTCTTTGTAATACGTTTGAAGTTCCTTCTACCTGGTGGAGTCAATCAGCTTACATATGTTGCTGCTAACTAATGGGCCAAAGTGTCCTGATGTAATTGTTAAAAAAATTGCCAAGAGAAGATAGAAAGACACGGGACAGCAAATGAATTTCAGGCAATTTCATCTTGTATTGGGTAAATACAGTAGGAGGAGATGCCGGATATTCATCGGACTGTCGTTTTGATCGAGCATTGTAGACTCAAAGAGCATTTGTTCAGAAAGGGGAGAACCTCAAGCCCAATATGAAAATTCTGTAATGATGAGAATCATTTGAATCATCAGAACACATACTTGATACCTATGCGAAGTTATTTCGCCTCAGAAGTTAACTCCTGTAATAATACTTAGTGACACTAGACAACATACTGACTTTTGTCAGAGCAAGAGGATTAGAGTACTTGTGTATGCTTATAGACTGGTGCTGATTTAATGAATTTCACAAGGAAACACTAGCTTTTTGTATGGCTTTGATGCCAGTAAAAGGTGGCTGATATATAATGCAACAAAGTAAAGCGCTATATTTTTTTAATTTTTTTTTAATTTTATTGTTCAAAAGCAAAAAAATGTTGGAAATAACATTAAATTTTAGAATCAGTTTAGATTTGTTCGAATTAGCCACCATTGGTACGAATTATGGCCTTCAAACGGCCGACAAAGCTATCACAGGCTGCACGAAAGTGGCTCTGCGGTATTTTGGCCCATTCCCGGCGAAGCGCCGTCTTGAGATGATCGACACTTTGGTATTTTTTAGTGAGAACCTTACTCTCCAAAATGCCTCAGGAGCAAAAATCCAACGGATTGAGATCCGGAGATTTTGGTGGCCATTGTGCGGTAGAAATGAAGCGAGGAACCTACTTTTTAAGCCATTCTTGGTTGACGCGTGCTGAGTGCGGTGGTGCTGAGTCCTGTTGGAATGTCCATGGTCTGCCGCCGAAATGTTTGTCTGCCCAGGGCTTCAATACTGTCTTTAAGACATTTTCCCGATAACATTCGGCATTTATTTTGACCCCACGGTCGACGAATACGAGCGGGGAGCGACCATCGGCCGTTACGGCGGCCCACACCATTACCATCGGCGGCGCTTGAGTTCTGGTGGCCAATCGCAGGTGTAAATTTTCAGCTGACCTCTTTGGCAAGTAAACCCGATCATTTTGTTTGTTCACAAACTGCTCAATTTGGAATGGCTTCTCATCGGAGAAAACCAAATTCGGTAACTGGCCACTTTCGTGCAAGTGAAGTAACTCCTTGGCTCTTTCCAGTCTAACTTTTTTTTGTCCATCGGTGAGCTCTTGCACTTTTTGGAACTTCAATGGCTTTAGTCCAAGCTCATTTTTCAATATGTGTTGCATCCGTTCTCACGATATGTTCAGCTCACGAGCAATTTTTCTACCACAGCGGCGTGGATTTCGATCAAATCTGGCCTTCACTTTTCGGATCATTTCTGGTGTTGTTACCGTTTTTTTTTTCGTCCACTTTTTGGACGCAATGCAACACTGCCAGTATCACGGTAACGAGCAATGGTACGAGAAACAAAAGATTTATTCACATTTTTGAATGCTGGAGGGCTCTAACGATAGCCACCTGTGGTGTTCCAGCCAAATATAAAGCAATCACACACTATCACGCTTGAATTCCATCACGAATAACTTTTTTTCTGAATGCAACAAATCAAAATATTATTTAACCTTGTAAATAATAAAATGAACTGTCACTGGAATAAATCTGTCAGCTGTCAAACGAGCGGTTTACAAATGATAACAACCTGAAGTTGGTTGCAATACATATCAGCCACCCTGTAGTAGCAGCTAATGTTTGTTGCTATTTTAAAGCGTTACAAATATTGTCCTGTGCTATCCAACACTGTTTTTGCTACTGTAGGGCACTAAAAAACATACAAAAGACCACACACAACAACAACTTTTTAAATAATTGTGAAGAATAAAAACAGCAACAAGCCCCCCCATATTACTTAATATCTCACATACATATATTTACTCTAAGTTTAGTTACAGTTATCATTTGGCTGCTCCCTCGCATCACTATCTTTCTCCCTCACTCACTCTCCTGTATGCGGTATATGAATATCAGAGTTTGACTGTGTATTGGTGTGTCGGGTTACCCAACAGTTAAAGGCTTTTTTATGTCTTTTAAGGGAAATTTATCATCATTCGTATGAAATAAATTGTATTGCATATGTATTGTGTTTTTTCTTTTTATTATTGCAGGTGTTGTTGTTGCTATTGTTGTTGTTCCAGTCCAAGAGAGCAAAGGGAATTTAAGTGTATGAAAGCATAAAAAGTAATATTATAGGGGGCAGAGAGGAAGAGACAGAGAGAGAGAACAATAGAAATAAAAGATTTCCAAATAAGTTGCTCGGCTTTGTTTGTTTGGTCGTTTGTATGGCAATAATAAGTTCATTGTTTTAATATAAAAAAAAAGAAAAAGAGAATAAAAATAATAAGAAAACAAAGGAGAAAAAAATATTTTTTGGCAAATAACAGCATTGGCAAGACGAACATTATTGTTACGTTATAAGCAATAATGCATGCTATTCACACACACCAACATACATCGACCGAAAGACCCAGGCATGCACATATTAAGTTGAGAGGCTCATACACACATACTCATGCAACAATAACTATTCACAGGCATACTTTTCAAATTGAGCATTCATATGCTCAACTGCACTGGACACATTCCGTTATATTTTCTCCACCACACCACACACATACCCCATATACACTAAAGCAGCATACATAGGCATGAGTGTATGTCTCTCTTTATGCTTGTGAAAGTTGTCATTGTATATCATTTGCTTGCTTGGTTGTTGCCTTGTGGCCGTATGAATAGTGGGTGGTTTGACGATGATGGTGATGGTGAGTGCTTGGGAAATATTTGTGTTACTTGTGGTTATCACAGAAGCAGAGAGAGAGCGAGAGTGAAAGAGAGCGAGACAGATGGTTAGGGTAATGGAGTCGGTTATTAAAATTATGCCTTAAAATTCAATTGTTTATTGAAGATCCGATTGTCTGAAATTGAATTGAACACAATAGCTGGTGGTTTGGTTTTCTTTTGTTTTTCTTGGGTGTTGGTGTTGGTGGTGTTGGTGTTGGTAAGATATTAATCAAAAGGGAAACTCTTTATTTATTTATTGGGTTTCTCTTTTTCTTTCTTTTTTTATTGTTATGGTTCAACAAATAACAATAAAAAGAGAGGGAAAATCAATTGACAATAATTTTCATTATAATTGCAGGGAATCAATATGAAAAAAGGAAAAGAGGAGTGAAAAGAAAAGTATTTTTATGAAATTTAAAATAAATTTTTGAAAATATCGAGTGTGTAGCAGTTCAAAATTACTTTGTGGTCCACAAGTGAATGTAAACAAGTAACTTGGTTGCTAATATAATAGAAGATGAAAACATTTTTATTAAGACTTATAAAATTTTTAAATTAAGAGTCTTCCATGAGCTCTTAATATTGTTACGTTTTTAGCTTTTTAAAAACGTTTAAATATGCGTGCGTTAATTGCAAACCAAGTAAAAACAAATATGTGTGTAGTTTTTCTTAAACTCTCTTTATTATTCACACTAAGTCTGTGCCACTGTTTACAACTTAACGATACAACAACAAATTGCTTGTACACCATACTATTTCACACTTCTGTCCGCGTTAACACTAACAACTGTTCGTTAGATCTTCTCTGCTTACAACCTTTTAGCAGGCAATGCTGCTTGTACGTTCCAACCGCAACGCGTCTTCACACAAGACTGACTGAATTATCACTGACTGCTGCCTGCTTTGTCCAGCCCTTTTATAGTCCGACACAACCATTCTAACGAACATTCTTGAAGTGGAAGGTTCGTGTTCTCTCGTTCTCGAGAGTTCTATTGCTAGTACATTATTGTTTGTGTACTTTGCTTATGTAAATATTTGCCGTAGCTGGTTTATTTTCATTTCGTATTGTTGTTGGTACCAGGTACAACTAGGTTCGTTGTACATATGTGTGTGCGCAGCTTTAGATAATCAACACGTTCATTGTATTCTTAGTGTTAGTGTGTATTTGTATCGTGTGGCTTTTGTTTATCGTTTTTGTTGTTAAACGATATTAGGTCGTTTCGATTTGCGTAACAATATTATATGTCAGAAAACCAGAGCTGCCAGAGAGTACAATATCAATATAAAACATCATGGAAAGGCATTAAACATCATGCTCTTGAGAAAGATTAAGACTCAAAGCGCGCACTTCCTCATTGTCAAAGCCAATATAACAATCCAATATATTTTCATTAAAGCAGATGGCAACCCTATTATTCTAGAACTTGTTGGTTCTACAGCAGACCAGGACAAAGCTAAGAAATAATAAGCAGATGGAAGATGCAGTCTGTGTATAGTTGATAATCAACAGCTTTAAAACCTCCATTTCCTTGGAATAGAATCTTCAGATACTAGCATTGAATATTGACATCATCTACAGGTGCTTATTGCAGACGTAGTGACTTATATGTGCCGCCGAAAGTGTTTTAAAATTATTCTTGTTCAGTTTCATAGAAAAATTTGCTCTACTAACGTCGAAGTTGAGAGACTATTTAGAGTGGTCACGAAAGGATTGTCCTTTCAATATTCCTCCAGCATGGATTTTGACTCCTCTTAAAACATGCCTTGGCTACAGTAAAGATATCCTCAAAACTGGCTTTTGGCATGTAAAGGGTGTTTTTTATAGAGGTATAGAACTTTAAGTTGCAATAAAACAACGATGGATTATTCGATTGACATGAATTTTATTTATCCGAAAGATAATCTTGTGGCATTACATTTTAAATATAATTTCTGGCATATGACCGCCACGGCTGGCTCGGATGTAGTCCAATCTGGACGTCCAATTTTCGATGACTTTTTCCAACATTTGTGGCCGTATATCGGCAATAATACGGCGAATGTTGTCTTCCAAATGGTCTCTGCGGATGCGAGTTATCAATAAGAGTAAACGTGGTGCGAAAACGTTCCATGGTTAATCGAATTAACTACTCTGATGGACGATTTTGTCGACGATAAAATGGACGTAGTGCGCGATACGTTTTCCGCACATAACCATTATTTTCGAAATAAAATTGCACTATTTGCAAGCGTTGTTCAGGCGTGAGTCTATTCATGATGAATTGCCAAACCAAACTGATAATAAATCACTTAACAGCTGTTAAATCGGTCGCCATCTTGAAAAGTAATGCCAACTTAAAGTTCTATACCTCTATAAAAAACACCCTTTATATCCGTCATTTTGGAAGTCGCCGTAGTCAAGTAGGTCAGACATCAGAACGCAAATGTGAAATAAATATTTATATGGCGATTTCCTCTGGCCTAAACTCTGAGAGTAAAATGGCCATGAACAGTTGATCTGTCGTTCGGAGTCGACTCTAAACTGTAGGTCCCTTGATTCATTTATAAAATTACCACACACAATATAAGTGTTGTAAGAAACTAGGTTGTAATCGTGGCTGAAGGATAGGAATGACCAATTATGTACGTACTCGTATGTATCTGTCACGTTGGTTCCAGGCATTGAAATAAATTTGTTCTAAGTGGCTAGGTTGATGAGTGTGTTGCTGTGACACAGTAATACTCTGCTTGTAAATGGGGACACATTAACTGCCCGAAAGTATTTTTATTTCAATTCCTTTGGGATAGCATTCCCATCATTTCTAGTATTGCATTGACAATCGTTTGAAAGATTGTGATGTCCTTGCTCATGATTATTGATCTGTGTGCAATGAAGGCCATTCCCAAGAGTATTTCAAACTCATAGAATAGAACGAACAAACTCTACTAGCTTTGTCCGCTCTTTGCACCTACAGCCAGCATTCTTTACTCATGTCCCGGGTATCGTGTGAACTTCAAAAACCCTCCTGTTTGTGTTGTTGAACGCATTTTGTAATTCCTTTCTATAATTTATTGCGTTTCATTTGTTCATAAAAACGATCTTAATTTCCTTTAAAAAAATAAAATAAAGGAAAATAAATTTGGTTTTAAAAGATTACATGAATCGATTACGTTTGTCAAATGCGAACAAGAAACACAAGAAAATGTTGACATTTTTTTTTTGGCAAAAGTTTTATTAGTTTTGATGTTTCGAATTTACAGAAAGATTAAGGAAAGTTTTGTTTAAAAAACACACCCGAACACATAAAATCAGAAGACATGTTCATAATGAAACAAAAAAAAAACAAAAAAACTGATTCCTTAGAAAGAACTCAGGATAATCAAAGTCAACATTTCCCTGAGCTCTTAATACAAAATAAAAGTTTTTTTCTTCATATTAAATATAAGAACACATGTTAAGCACTGGGAGATAAACAGAGGGGATAAGGAAATGTAAAGAGAAACTAACAAGACTTCTAACAATTCATATGAAAATCATATACACAGACAGAGTGGTTACAAAACAATGCAAAATATAATCGTAATAAATAAGCAGTGAAGTGCTTAATAATACGTCTACTTTTTCTCCAAAAAGATATTTTGATGTACAAAATATGATAGGGAGACTTATTGCATGTCGTGGCAGTAGCACTTCTGCTTGAAAAGTCTCGATGATCTCTGGAAATAGTCTTCATATTTTCTGTGCATTTCATATATATTTCGCAGTTGTCTGGTGACCTACAGACGTCTTCTTTAGTATGCAGTCATGATATTCAAGCCAATATGAAATAAAACACGCTCTGTGTCAGTTCTCTAGACTAGTACATAGCCTTTTAGATGAAAACCCGTGGCTCAGACATCTTGAGCAAAAAAATATGTCTTTAAGTTACTTTCTCGACGATGACGGCGTGGAGATGCCGCCGCCTAGCCATGAAGAGGTCAAAGACGCGATTATGTGTCTTAAAAACAAAAATTAAAAGGTCCTGATGGCCTCGCTGCTGAATTGTTTAAGACCGGATGTAATGAGTTGGTAGGGCGCATGCACCAGCTTATTTACAAAATATGGCGAAAGGAAAGTATGCCCAACGATTGGAACCTCAGTGTTCTCTGTTCTGTCCTGAAAAAGGGAGACCCTACTATATGCGCCAACTATAGGGGTATAAGCCTTCTCCCTATCGCATATAAGGTTCTTACAGGCGTATTGTGTGAACGACTGAAGCCACTCGTCAAAACACTGATTGGACCTTATCAGTGCGGCTTCAGACCTGGCAAGTCCACCATCGACCAGCTCTTCACACTACGCCAAATCCTGGAAAAGACCCACGAAAAACCAGTCGACACACGCCATATTATTGTCGACTATAAGGCAGCCTTCGATAGCCCCATAAGGGATCGTGTTTTTGCCGCAATGTCTGAGCTCGGTATACCTGCGAAGCTGATAAGGCAATGCAGAATGACGTTGAGCAATTCCTGCAGCTCCGTCGAAGTAGGAAAGGACCTCTCCGAACCTTTTGGTACCGGTTTTCAAAAAAGTGTCCAGTTGCTTGCGTACGCTGACGACATTGACATCATAGGGCGTACGAAGCGAGATGTTACTGCTGCCTTTAGTGCTATTGAACGGGAGTCTACTAAGATGGGTCCTGGCAGTAAATGAGGGCAAAACAAAATATATGTTATCGACAAGTAGAGACGTGCGGCGTATTGATTCTCAGATTACAGGCGATAAATATACTTTTGAAACGCTCAAGGAATTCATCTACCTTGGCTCCGCCGTTACCACCAGAAATGATGTCAGTCTGGAGATCAAGCGTAGGATCACTCTTGCCAACAGGCGCTACTATGGTCTCAATAGGCAATTGAGTAGCAGAGACCTCTCTCGTGCGACAAAACTAACACTCTACAAGACACTCATCCTACCCGTGCTTCTTTATGGCGCAGAGGCATGGACACTGTTAAGCACTGATGCAGCAGGCTTGAGAGTATTCGAGAGAAAAGTACTACGCAAGATCTTCGGTCCAGTACGAGTTGGCGATGATTTCCGATACAATAGTGAGCTGTATGAGCTCCTCAACGACATGGACGTTGTACAGCGTATTAATATCCAGCGACTGCGCTGGCTCGGCCTTGTCGTTCGAATGGAGGAGGATGCTCCAGCGAGACGGGTATTTGATGCGGAGATCTGCGGAAGGACCAAATCGGGGAAGCCCTCTCATCGATTGGTGTAACCAACTGGCGTAGGCGCGCAAGAAGCAGAAGCGCCTGGAAGGATGTGTTGCAGCAGGCCGAAAACCGTTTATCGGGTTGTTATGGCCAATTAAGTAAGTAAGTAAGGTTACTTTCTCTAGGAACTCCTCTGGAAAAAACTCTGAGAATAAAATAAAGTTGCCAGGAAAAGTTTTTTCTTAAATCTGTCTTTCGTTGTCGACATTAAAACAGTAAGTCCGCCACTCATGTATAAAAATTAACGCACACAACATAAGTGGTGTGCAAAACTAGGTTACACTCCTGACTAAAGGATTGTAAAGACCATTTTAGTAAGCTTTCTGTTACCTCAGCTATTCACCATAGTGTTGCTTGATATGATCCAGAACCTTGTCTAGGAGCCTTATACTTTTTACGGATAATTTCGTTGTCCTCCATATAATTTCAGTACCTACTGTTACCATTACTCATGCCATCTTGCGTTGGTTGTATCCGGGAATTCTGTTCACAGTAAAAATTCTATTATGATCATAGAGCGGCAGATTAATACTGCAGTTCACTATTGCATCCAGCTTGCATCAACATTTTTAGTTCTAAGTGACTAGCAGGGACAGCTCCTAGTGCCGGTTTTATATTACGTCTGGTAGGTAGTGTGAGGCCTCGGTTCAAACCCCAGGTCCTACCCATTAAAACGAAAATATGAAAAAATATTTCTGCTGCGATTTCCTCTCAGCAGTCTTCTGGCAAAAACTCGGAGAGTAAATAAAGTTTCTCAAAAAATTTGTCATTTGGTATCGACTTTAAACTGTGGGTCCAGCCATTCATGGATAAAATTAACACACATAACATGAGTGGTGTGAGAAACTAGGTCCATAATCCTGAGTTAAGGGTTATAATGACCAATTATGTATGTATGTAGTAGGGCCAGCTTTTAGTGCCTGTTTTAGGCAACTTCTAATGGCCAAAATTAATTATAGCTAAACGGCTGGACCGATTTCAATAATTTTTTGGTATTTGATTTTAGGAAGTCTCTTAAGGGGGAGGAAGAGACCATAAACTTTTTTCATACGCTCAGAAAAAAAATTAGTAAACATAAAAATAATTTAAACTAATAACCAGTTCCCGGACCTAATCCCGATCTAGATTAGTATATCTTATATGGTTTCATTAACCGTTTTTAATTTTAATTTTTTTTTTTTGAGTATTACACTAACTTTTATAAATAGAAATTAATTTTACAAATTTCAAAATTAAGCAAAATAAGTTATGTTTTAGATTATTTTATTTAAAAATTTTATTTTCCAGTTCCAAATTGTCAACTATATTTAAAAAATATGGGTTCAGAACAGCACTCGTTTCCATTTCTTCGTCTTCGCTCTCCGAATTTTCTTCATTTGTTTGGCCATTTTCTATTGAATTTTGATGATATCCTAGTAGTTGGATTACTTCTGTTGGTGTTTGATCCGTTTGTTCAATGAGAGGCTGGAAATTAAAGGATCAGAAGTGTCCAATGCTCGATTGAAAACATCTGTTAAGTTATTTATTTATTTCCTATATTACAGTACTGATCTTTGGAAAAGTTGTTTTCGAAAAGAAAGGCTATTGCTTTATCAACGGATAGCTTGGTTGGTGATGGTCTTGAAATAAGTTTCCGTACTTTGGCTGCTCTTGTTGGAGTACTGACAGTCTCTTTTAAAACCATTGCTAAATCTAATTTGTTACATTTACGAGCAGCCGTCGTTGCAGCATGTACTAGGGGTTCAACTTCATTATTTTGATATTTGGAGATTTCCGCTGCAACTCGTCTTTTTGCTCTTTCAGATTTTTGGCTAAATATTAATTGCTGTAGTCCAGGTTTTAAATTAATGGGGGCAGGGTTTGTTTCACCTATTTTTAATAAGTAATTGCCTTTAAGCCAACCGGCATGCTGTACTTTAAAAACTTTAAAAACTCCTACCGCTTATACGCCATTTCCTAATCACATTTGAGCATAATATTCGTGACAGCTTCTTTAAATATTGCTTTATATTTTCGGAACAACCATTTTCGTTAATATATGGCAAGAAGTGGGCATATACAGCTGCTCTTTTATTAGCTTCGAAATGTTTCTCCTGCCATACATTAAATAACTCACAGTTTTTCACACTGTATTTATATGAAAAAATTAATTTTTTGAAAAAGTTTGCAAATATTCGCAGCTGAAATATACTAAATTCGGTAGATAACCGATTGTTTAAAAGATATCTTATAGTGGTGTAACTATCATTTGTTATCATTTTTTTTGTAAGTCCAAGTAAAATACCAATTCATATTTATATTATTTTTTTGTAAGGTCATCTTAGTTTAACCAATTTAATTGGCCTAACGGAGGAGTTCACCAATATTACACTATGTATTAATAAAGTACTCGCCTTCGACATTATTTTCCATTTTTTAATTTTTAAAAACTATACATTTTTATTATAAAAACTTTTGTTAGAAATTGTCACACAATTCACTACACTTAATCGTTATATAATAACTTATTTATGAATACAACATAAAACAACTAATAAAGTGACAGTTAGTCAATATAAATGCAAAATTCAAAAATATATGCCTACTTTCTTATATTTTTTTTTTATAATAAAGCAAAAAAAAACTTCTTTTTCAAAAATTTAAATTTTGAATTTTGGCCAAAAAAATGGTTAAAATTTCCTATAGTGCAATGGAATAAAATTTTTTTTATTTTAAATTTTCGGAATTTCTTTAAAATTCCAGCAATAATTGCTAGTGCTATTATTCTTTACTCCAATGTGTTTAACAAAAACCGCTCTACATGCTTGTAAATATCCGTTACATGATATTTAATATACACACACTCACACCTATCCTCAGCTCTAGTCTCCTTCACAAGCTAACTACTCACATATACAAAAAATTGTGTATGAGAGAATAAATTTATTTTTGTTTTCTTATTCATTTCAATGTAGTTGTTGTTGCCGTTGTCGTTGTTTTATATATTTGTTTCAATGTTAATAATATTTATATATTAAGTGCTTATATTTTTATGTATGTGTACATATGTGTATGTGTAATAGAGAGACAGAGAGAGGATTTATTCGTAATACCGTTAGAGACAATATGTTTTATTAGGTCTTGTAACAATTTTTTCTTTTTTTTTTCTATTCTTCTTTCGTTTTTGTTTATTTCTTCTTACAGAATACAGCAATACACCCAGCCAACATTTTTGGAAATATTTAATCAAAATCGAGTCTTTTTTGATTCTTCTGCGCGATTGAAAAGCTAGAATATGCGCGCTCATTTTCTAATCATAAAAGACTCTTTTGTCGGGAGAAAAAAGTGACTGCGGGCGATTCTTCTAAAAAAGTCATTTATGAGTCATTTTCTATATTAATTTAGAGTCATTTTCGATGCGTTTTCGAATAGTTTTATGATCATTTTCGAAACGCTTTCTGATCATTTATTAGTCTTATTTACCTTCGTTTATGAGTCGCTTTTTCGAGTCGTCTTTCAGTCATCGTTTAATCGCATACGAGTCTTTTATGAGTAATTTATCAGTATGTTTAGGTGTCCTTTTATTGTCATTTATCAGTCATGTTTGTATTAATTTGGACTCCTTTTTGCGTCATTTATGATTACAATTTGAGTCATTTATTAGTCGTATTTCTAATTTTATTTTACTCTCTTCAAGTGTTTTTTAGTCGGTTTTCTGAGTTCTACGTTTACACTGCCGCGATTTCAAAAATCATGTTCGTATGAACGTTAAGTAACAAAGAAAGTATATTAAGCTTATATTCGTAATGCATATACGTCAGACATCAAAGTTCATTTACATTTTTTTTTCGTTAAAAATAGTTCTTAGCATGCACGAAATGCTTTTGCAGAATAGCATTCATGTCCTTATCTGTGCTTTTGTATTTAAGATGACAAATATCTGAAATAAAATATTTTATTTATTATACTTTTAAACAAATCTTTTACAAAAACTCCGAAATAAATGAAAATTTATACAAACAGGTTGTAAAAAAGCAGTGTTTAATCATCTATCTGCTTAAAATATGATCATAAAATTCGTAATTACAATCACTTTTCAGACACCTGCACGATCTTTTTTGATTATGCGTTTTTCAATCTTCAGTATAAGTAGAATATAATAATAAATAACGGAAATAATAGTCACATTTTAAACGTCTGGATGATTAATTTCCGATTGCTATACAATTTTTTATTGTATTTTAAATCGAACTCATTGATGCGAATCATTTTTGACTCCTTTTTTAATGTGGTAGCTGGTTAATAAGTTTTTGATCACCAGAAGTACTCTAAAAAGACTCAGCAAGGTGATTTTTTTAAAAACAATCTTCCAAATGCTAGCTGGGCATGTACATGTAAATGTATTTATGTATGTATGTATGTGTGTGTGTATGTCTTTATTGTTATTTTTTTGTTGTCATTTAGCCGGATGGATTTTCTTACTAATGCCTTGAAATAATATTTAAAAAAATATTTGAATATCTTTCGTTTGTTGTTGCTATTGTTGTTGTCGTTTCTGTTGTGGCAAATGCAAATGAATAGAATATCAACAACAACAACAACAACAGCCACAATAGGAATGTTTGCTTTTAATAGTAGTTGTACTCAGCCTTATAACAATATCAACCTTGTTTTTCTACACTCTCTTCACTCTCTCACTCTCTCTGTCTTTAGTTTTAGTTTACTTTTGTTATTTGCTAGCATCAGTATATGTATGCCTGAGTACCACTTTAGTTAATACTTTTTGGTTTATAAACGGTTTCTCTTCCCTTTTTTTAATTTAGTTTTGTTGTTGTTTTCGTTAATAAATTCGCCCTATTTTGTGTCTTTTATTATCGCTGCTGTTGTTGCTGTTGTTGTTTCAAATATAAAATCAGTTGTTATGCAAATGTTTTTGAAAAATGTTTTGGGGGATTTCCTATTTGGTTCTCAAAAAACTTTGTTTACAAATCTGTTTTACCATTTTTTTGTAGGCCTGTGAGGAATTTCATTTTATACCACCAACGGAGTTCTGCAGGGATCGATACAAGCGATAAACTGAAGGTGCAAGATTCGAGTCATGTGGTCAATACAGCCAAGCCCTCTCGCTTTGTTTCTGCCATCCTTCCTGCATTGTCCTTCATACATACATAATTGGTCCCTTCAGTCAGGATTGCGACTTAGTTTCTCAAGCCACTTATGTTGTGTGTGTTAATTTTAAACACGAGTGGAATTACAGTTTAAAGTTGACTCCGAATGATAGATTTTAGGGAAACTTTTCATGGCAATTTTATTTACTCTGCGAGTTTTTGCCAGAAATCTGCTCAAAGGAAGTCGTCGTAGAAATATTTGTTTTCCTATTTTCGTTTTGATGTCTGCCCTGGGGTTTAAACCGTGGCCTTACGTCTAACAAGCCAACACACTACCTTCTAGACTGCTCCTGCATTGTCCTTATGGCATATAAATTGCTTTTCGATGATCATTTCTGTCTGTTTAATTAAATTGCTTGCTGCAATGTAATTAATCGTTGACAGTAGAGATCAGAATCAATCGTTTGACGAGGTTGTACAAGCTTATAATGATCAAGTCCCTTCATATTGTTACGTTTCTAGCTTTTAAAGACGTTTAAAATATGAGCTTGTAGATTGCAAATAAACCAAAAAAATCTCTGTTTAGTTTTAATTTGAAATTCTTTATTATTCGCATAATTCTGTGTGTAAACAACAACAATTGCTCTTCTTTGTTGTTCCTCTATTTGCAGCCTTTGCATAAACGATAACAATTCCTAGGCAATTATACGACAGATCTTTGTAACGGAGATTTTCAAGCCACGATTACTCTCTTCAAACACACTGCGTTTTCACACAAGACTGACTGAACTTCACTGACTCTTCACTCGCCTGCTTTGTCTTGCTTTTTATATGGCAGAGTAAACAGTTTGACGAATGAGGAAGGCCAATGTTCGTGACTTCGCCATCTCAAAATCTCTATCGTTGTTTACGTTTATTATTGCAGCGTTGTTTGCGTATTTTTGTTTACTTCTTTACCATGTTTTATGCTGGTATTTGTTGTTGTATTTTTGTTTACTTGTTTACCATGTTTTATGCTGATGCTTGTTGTTATATTAAGCATTACGATAATTTGTAAACAGGTTTGTTTACTGCATTGTTTTTTTTTTTGTAACTTTTGTTTATAATTTTAATCTTAAGCGATATAAAATCAAAACAACAGTATTTAGATTTTTCATTTTCGTAACAATATCACAACAGCACTTGGTGTTAGATATGGCTTTCTCATCGTATTGCTAACCTGTTGATTACTTAATTCAGGCCAAAAGAAGTTGGTAATCACCGACTCATAATGCTTGCCGTTGATAGTAATGGCCTAGCCAACGTCATTCTCATACAAACCACTTACTTACTTACTTAATTGGCCATAACAACCCGATTAACGGATTTCGGCTTGCCGCAACACATCCTTCCAGGCGCCTCTGCTTCTTGCGCGCCTACGCCAGTTGGTCACACCAATCGATGACAGGGCTCCCTCGATTTGGTCCTTCCAACGGATACAAGGTCGTCCTCTTCGCCGACTTCCGCAGACCCCTCATCAAATACCCGTCTCGCTGGAGCATCCTCCTCCATTCGAACGACATGGCCGAGCCAGCGCAGCTGCTGGATATTAATACGTAACGGCGGAGCCAAGATAAATAAATTCATTGACCGTATCAAAAGTATAGTTATAGGCCGTAATCTGAGAATCAATACGCCGCACGTCTCTACTTGTCGATAACATATATTTTGTTTTGCCCTCATTTACTGCCAGGACCCATCTCAGTAGACTCGTGTTCAATAGCACTAAAGGCAGCGGTAACGTCTCGCTTGGTACACCCTATGATGTCAATGTCGTCAGCGTACGCAAGCAACTGGACACTTTTTTGAAAAATAGTGCCACTGCGATGCACTCCCGCCTTTCGCAGAACACTCTCCATGACGAAGTTGAAGAGGACGCATAATAAGGTGTCGCCTTGTCTAAAACCTCGCACGGTACCAAAAGGTTCGGAGAGCTCCATTCCTACCTTGACAGAGCTGCAGGAATTCCTCAACGTCATTCTGCATAGCCTTATCAGCTTCGCAGGTATACCGAGCTCAGACATTGCGGCAAAAAGACGATCCCTTATGCGGCTGCCGAAGACTGCCTTATAGTCGACAAAAAGATGGCGTGTGTGGACTTGTTTTTCGTGGGTCTTTTCCAGGATTTGGCGTAGTGTGAAGATCTGGTCGATGGTGGACTTGCCAGGTCTGAAGCCTCACTGATAAGGTCCAATCAGTGTTTTGACGAGTGGCTTCAGTCGTTCACACAATACGCCTGTAAGAACCTTATATGCGGTAGGGAGATGGCTTATACCCCTGTAGTTGGCGCATATAGTAGGGTCTCCATTTTTCAGGACGGGACAGAGGACACTGAGGTTCCAATCGTTGGGCATACTATCCTCTTGCCACATTTTGTAAATAAGCTGGTGCATGCGCCGTACCCACTCATTACATCCGGTCTTAAACAATTCAGCGGGGTGGCCATCAGGACCTGCCGCTTTATTGTTTTTAAGACGCGCCAAACAGTAATTTCTTGTATCTCATGTGGATTGTTATCGTCCCATATTCAACAACTTTGGTTGTCTACGTACCTATTCCTTCAGAAATTGACCTCATCGCTGAAAATGACTTTTCAATGAAAATTAGGATCAATTGTTAACTGCACCAGTGGCCATTCTGCGAACACAAGTTGTTGACCATGCTTATCAATGGTGATTTGGCAAAACATACTGAATCAATGGCAACTAATTTGAAAGACTCAGCTTCAGCAAGATGGCCGTTATCAATTGCAATAGTGGAAGCTTGTGTTGGAAGTACTACATCAGCAAAACTTGACTGTAGAGTTCCGCATTTACACTAATTTTTACATGCGCAGGTAAACTTTTGTAATGAAGAGAAGCTTAAAATTTATTTTCTGAGTTATTTCGTTGTAAAGCCATCCTACATGCCCCGACAATTTGTAACCAAACTTTTTCGAACACCCAATTTATGCATGTGAGTGTGTTTTCTTCTTCTTTTCTGTCTTCTGTCTTCTTTCGCTTTCAATTTCTTTGATACTTTGGTGGAAATTGTTACATATTTATGCATTCGTATTAGAAATGATTTCTCTCTCTTTCCCTATCTTGCAATTTACAGTAATTCGGCAGTTATATTTAAATGAAAAGATAATAAACGACAGGCATTTCGGTTTCGTTTCTCATCTTGTGCTGACTGTCAACAACAACAAATTGAGCCTTAAAAACAACAAACAACATAACAAAGAAAAATAATTAAAACGTTCTTCTACTTAAGTTAAGAAAAATTTGAATTTCTTTTGAATGAAAAGAAAATGGAAAAATGGAAAAAAAAATTATGAAAATTTTGTTTATTTTTTAAGAGTTTTTTTTGACTCAATTTTCAATGATTTTGTTTATTTGAACAAGAAATTGATTTTATGGCCTGCAGTTCAGTAATTGTGTACGTAATTGTGCTGAGTTGGTTCTGTATTTTCGATGAGAAGGAACAAATAAATTCATTTTTAATTGTCGCATATGTTCCATTACATTGAAAATATTCTTTTGAATTGATGGACAATAAATAAAGGAGGGTGAAAAGAAGGGCTTGTGATATTCAGAAGGCTTGCAGGGAAATCCTGATGATGCTAACCAGGAATTATGCTTTGGATGGTCAGACCAATAGTGACCCGTGAGGCAATTGTCTGGGCAGATAGAATTGATGTAATTAACAGCTCATTTTCAGTTAAACAAAATACAGAGATTAGCGTGTGTTGACATAACTGGAACAATGACAACCCGATCTACTACGAGCCTGTGTTATAAAGGGTCCGCCAAATAACTTTTTTTTTTTGAAAATGCTTTAAAAAAAACTACTGAATATTTTCTCAAATTTCTTTTTTTATTTGAAAGTACAATCCTTCCGGTTAATAATGGAAAATAATTTCATTCAAATGGCTGCCTCGGCTGGACATGCAGTAGCCTACACCAGAAGATGCCGATTTTGGCAAAAAAATCATCTTTCCAGATGAAGCTCATTTTGATCTTGGCGGGTATGTAAACAAGCAAAATTGTCGCATTTGGGGCACAGAAAACCCGCACGAATACATTGAAAAGCCGACACATCCAAAACGAGTCATTGTTTGGTGCGGCATAATTGGGCCATTTTTCTTCGAAAATGAGCAAGGAGTGGCCGTTACAGTCAATGGCGACCGTTATCGGGCCATGTTGAACGAATTTTTGTTCACAAAAATTGTAGAGGAGGATATTGGCAACATTTGGTTTCAACAATACCACGCTACGTGCCACACTGCCTAAGCTACATTCGATGTTTTGCGCCCTGTTTTTGAAGATCGCATTATCAGCCGTAGAGCTGATGTCGTTTGGCCACCTCGGAGCTGCGATTTGACACCGTTGGACTATTATTTGTGGGGTGCCGTCAAAGACAAGTGTTACGCCGACAAGCCAGAGACAATTGACGCTTTAAAGGACAATATTCCTGAAGCCATTGGTGAAATACAGCTGCACACAATCGATAATGTGCTTAAAAATTGGACCGATCGTGTAGGCTACTGCATGGCCAGCCGAGGCAGCCAATTGAATGAAATTATTTTCCATTATTAACCGGAAGGATTGTACTTTCAAATAAAAAAAAAGAAATTTGAGAAAATATTCAGTAGGTTTTTTTTAAAGCATTTTAAAAAAAAAAGTTATTTTGCGGACGCTTTACTTAAGTATACTGCACATGGTACTGAATATTAAAACTTTGGAATCTATGGTTTGGTTGATGGGAGACATGTATAATATGAAATTCTTTAAGTGATTTCGTGACTTAAGGACTTGAATTGCTGAACAGTTCCATCCTTAACTGTTCCCTGAAGGGAACCCGTAGACTCAATCATTTTTGCAAGTGTTTCGCATCAAGACTTTCTACCAAAATGAATGGAGTAATCTGGAAGATATACGTACACGGCTGAAAACATATCTTGGAGCCGGAACAGAAGTTTTGGGTCCAAGTCAATAAGAATGTCCTCCAAGCAAAGGTCTATACCACTGAAAGCTGTGCTCAATTCAACTTGGCTAGGAGGTACAGAAGACGGGCCATAACAATACTATCAGACAGTGTAGCCGCCATTCAAGCCCTCGGTTCAAATGAGCAATCATACGAGATTGTGAGCTGTGAAGGTAAAATGCCGTTGTTAGACTCAGTTCCATTCTGTGGAGTGAAGGCGGATGTTTGAAAAGGAATGCTCAAGGAAAGGGAAGATAAAGAGAGTCAAAGACACCTCTCAAATCAAGTGGGTTTAAGGCAATCGAAGCGGAGAACTGAGTCATGCATGAGTATATCAAGTAATAACCTGAGGTTGATAATCGGTCTTTTGACAGAGCAAAATACACTTATTCAGAAAGAGGAATGTCTTGAGCCCAACATATGGATTCTGTGACGTTGAGAATGAATCATCGGACCACAGTCTTGGAACTTTTGGGGCAATTGTGCATTCCAGGAAGGAAGACGAGACGTATTGGATCCCAGATTACGGCCAAAGACTATACTTTCAACCAATTAATCTATCTTGACAAACCGTTCCCAGCAAAAAATGTTGACAATCTGCAGATCTAACGTATGATCATTCTTATAAACAGATGTTATTGTGGTCTCAATAGGGATTTGAGTAGCAAAGACCTCTCTCATGACACGAAACTAATGCTATACAAGGCGCACGTTCTCTGCATGCTTCTCTACTGCGCAACAGATTTTGGAGTCTTCGGGAGAAATGTTTTACGTCGCACAACCTCTCCTATTGCGCAAAAGCATGTTCGCTGTTACACACTGATGCAGAAGATTTGGGAGTCTTCGGGAGAAAAGGTTTACGTAAGATCTTCGGCTTAGTACGAGTTTTAAGTCGCACAACTTCTTCATGCTCTTCTATTGCGCAAAAGCATGTGCGCTGTTGCGCACTGATGCAGTAGTTTTGAGAGTGTTCGAGAGAAAAGTTTTACGTAAGATCTTCAGGCCAGTGCCATTTGGTGAAGATTTCCATATCAGGAGCTCCTCAAGGATATTGACGTTGTGCATCGCATTAACATTCAGGGGCTGCTCTTTCTCGGCCATGTCGTGCGAGTGGAAGAGGTGATGATTTGAGAAGCAAAAGTTATTGCAGAAGACGACCTGGTCTGCATTTGAAGAGCAAATCGAGGAAGCCCAGACAGTGATTGGTGTGACCAAATAGAGAAGTCGCGTGAGAAGCAAAGGCATCTGACATAAATATCCTGTAAGAACTGTTAAGGCCAATTGAGTCACTAAGTAAATAACTACCAGCCTTTGCAAATGCATCAACTTTGTTATCTCCTGTCTCCTCCAGAGATAACAGACATTCTTTGATAATCTAGGGATCTCTAGGGATACAAAGGACGCTTTGCTCTCACTTATTATATACGTATCTCCATACGGTATACACTAATACTGTACTGAAGCAGATGTAATCTTTAAAAATACCAGAATTTTATTAAAAATAAATTGGAACGAATTGCAGAAGTTTTTATTGTTTAATACGTACGATTTAAAGGCAAATATTCTATAAGAGAAGATATTTCTGTTCCCTGCTCCATATATTACATCTCAGTGCAGTAAAGTAAAGTAATTTCGTATTTTTAATGGAATTTTCTTCTTCTTTTTTCTTCTTTTTTTTCTTGTATTTTTTAAAATTAATTTCAATCCTTTTTTTTACGATTTAATGCTCTCAGCAAATATGCCCTTAAAAAATGAAGTCACTTTACAGGATTTCATAGAGATACGATGACTTTTTTAAGACTCCGTTAAAAGCGAAATGAACAGAAAAACAACAAAAAAAATTCCATGAATTAAAACCAATGATGCGGTCTTAAGAAGCTGGAAAAAAGAAGAAAATAATACGAAAAGAAAAAATCATAAAAAGAATTATGATGACGACATTAAACCAGAAAGAAGACATTTGCAATGAAACTGTAAACAGCACAACACAGATCAGCACAGTACAGTACAGCATAGCACAGCACAGTACAGTCATAAGAAAATATTGTAAAATGAAAAACAAGAAGAAGACATCTGAACTTATTATGTGTGTGGCATAATAAAGACACAAATACACATACAATGAGACGCAATGAGACCAACATACAATTCAATAACTAATGCGGCATACTTCTAGGCGCTGTAATACATTACAAAAAACTGTTTTAAGAGACGTTATGAGGAGAATGAAGTCCTGTTAAGCAAATAATAAAAAAAAAGAAAATATTTAAAAGGATATGCATGCGTTAATAAAGGGTGTTTTTTATAGAGATTTCGCCGTCTTGTTGAAACCACATTTCCTGGACATCATGGTTATTCAATTCAGGAATGAAAAAGTTTGTAATCATGGCTCTATACCGATCACCATTGACTGTAACGTTCTGGCCACCATCGTTTTTGAAAAAGTACGGACCAATGATTCCACCAGCCCATAAAGCGCAGCAAACAGTCAGTTTTTCTGGATGTAACGGTGTTTCCACATACACTTGAGGATTACCTTCACTCCAAATGCGGCAGTTTTGTTTGTTGACGTAGCCATTCAACCAGAAGTGCGCTTCATCGCTAAACAAAATTCGCTTACGGAAAATCGGGAACAACGGTAATCTCGTTTTGGGCCCATTCGACGAATCTACGCCTTACTTGATGATCGTTTGGCTTCAATTCTTGCACGAGTTGGATTTTGTAAGCACGCAAACCAAGATCCTTCAGATCCAAGTCCTGTGCTCGATGGCGGATGGACTCATTCGGGTCTTCCTCAATGCTACGCTCTACAGCAGCAATAGCTTCTTCTTTACGCACCGTACAGCGTCTCTGGGGATGCGAGTTCTCAATAAGAGTAAACGTGGTGCGAAAACGTTCCACGGTTAATCGAATTAACTGCTCTGATGGACGATTTTGTCGACGATAAAATGGACGTAGTGCGCGATACGTTTTCCGCACAGAACCATTACCTTCGAAATAAAATTGCACTATTTGCAAGCGTTGTTCAGGCGTGAGTCTATTCATGATGAATTGCCAAACCAAACTGAGAATAAATCACTTGACAGCTGTTAAATCGGTCGCCATCTTGAAAAGTAATGCCAACTTAAAGTTCTATACCTCTATAAAAACACCCTTTACAACAAAAAACCAAATATTATATTGAAAATATAAAATACATTGGGTGTTCGAATAAATTCGGTTACAAATTAACAACAGATGACTCCTATAATGTGGCAATATCTGTGGTAATAATGGGTGTTACTTTCAAAATCTTTCTTATCTTTAAAATGAAATTGTTTATACGCTTGAAAGGTCTATTGATACCATTAGGTGAGCGTTATAACATCGTTCATGGCCTCTCTGGATGGAAGACAATCGAAATGTCCAATTTTCCATGATTTTGGCGAATAAATCAGGTCGAATTTGATGGATGACATGGTTTATGTTGGCTTATACGTATACATCTGCCACTTAAGAAAACCCCATAAGAAAGAGTTTAATGCGACCCAATAGAATGATCTCAGTGGCCAGTACTATTTGTTGTTGTACGTGCGATAGTCAAGGCAGCTAGTGTGTTGCCTTATTAGACGTGAGGCCACGGTTCAAACCCCTGGTCAGACATCTCCAATAAAACGAAATACGAAAAATAAAGGGTCCACCAAATAAATTTTATTTTGTGAAAATACTTTAAACAAAAAACTACTGAATATTTTCTCAAATTTCCTTTTTTATTTGAATGTACAATCCTTCCGGTTAATAATGGAAAATAATTTCATTCAAATGGCTGCCTCGGCTGGCCATGCAGTAGCCTACACCAGAAGATGCCGATTTTGGCAAAAAAAAAACATCTTTTCAAATGAAGCTCATTTTGATCTTGGCGGGTATGTAAACAAGCAAAATTGTCACATTTTGGGGCACAGAAAACCTGCACGCATACATTGAAAAGCCGACGCACCCAAAACGAGACACTCTTTGGTGCGGATTTTGATCCAGAGGCATAATTGGGCCATTTTTCTTCGAAAATAAGCAACGAGTGGCCGTTACAGTCAATGGCTATCGTTATCGGGCCATGTTGAACGAATTTTTGTTCCCAAAAATTGAAGAGGAGGATATTGGCAACATTTGGTTTCAACAGGACGGCGCTACGTGCCACAAAGCCGAAGCTACACTCGATGTTTTGCGCCCTGTTTTTGAAGATCACATTATCAGCCACAGAGCTGATGTCGTTTGGCCACCTCGGAGCTGCGATTTAACACCGTTGGACTATTATTTGTGACGTGCCGTCAAAGATAAGTGTTATGCCGACAAGCCAGAGACAATTGACGCTTTAAAGGACAATATTCGTGAAGCCATTGGTGAAATACAGCTGCACACAATCGATAATGTGCTTAAAAATTGGACCGATCGTGTAGGCTACTGCGTGGCCAGCCGAGGCAGCTATTTGAATGAAATTATTTTCCATTATTAACCGGAAGGATTGTACTTTCAAATAAAAAAAGAAATTTGAGAAAATATTCAGTAGTTTTGTTTTTTTAAAGCATTTTCAAAAAAAAAGTTATTTGGCGGACCCTTTATTTCTTCGGCGACTTTCTCTCAGAAAATCTCAGGCAAAAACTCTGAGAGCAAAATAAAATTGCCATGAGAAAGTTTCTCAAAAAATCTTTCGTTCGGAGTCGACTTTAAACTATTGGTCCCGCCACTCATGTTTAAAATTAACACACAAAAGTAGTGTGAGGAGCTACTTCGTAATCCTGACTGAAGGGTTGTAATGACCACTTGTCGTTGGTTTCCTGATCGTTCAATTGAGACTAAAAGTCGTTGCTAGTCATCGACCTAAAGTACTTGCCGTTGACGATGTTAACCTAAAAACGGAGTCTTTAAAGCAATATGGACTGATAACGCTGCACAATCCAAAACAGTGACTTTTTCAAGATGCATTGTACGCTTTTGCACCTCATATGTACGGAAATCTTTCCTTATTTGACAATTCATTTGTTTGTTTACGTACCCATCCATCTGGGAATGGTTCTCATCGCTGAAGGTAATTTATTGATGAAAATAAGGTGCGGCCCTTGCTCTGAGCAACTTCTTCCCTAGTACCCGTTCAGTATAGGGACTGCGTTTACATGTGGCATCACAACGGGCCGCTTTGCATGCTCAAGTGAGCTTTTGGTATCAAAGCTATCAATCCAACCTTCCTATCTACGTAAAGGTCACTTGCCAACTGCTCCAGAGTGTATCATCCAACCCAACGAAAAAGAAGTTGATAATAATCGACCAATAACGCTCGCCCTTCACAGTGATGGCATGAACAACGTCGCTTTCAATGAAATATGGACCAATAACGTGGCCAACTTAAAATCTACACCAAACAGTGATTATTTAAAGATGCATTGGACGCTCTTGGATCTAATGTGCATTGGTATTGTCTTAAATCCATTAACTTTGTTTGTTTACGTACCCATTCATTCAGAAGTGACCATCAGCAATGAAATTAATTTTCCAAAGAAAATTAAGTTCAATTGCCTACTTCTCCAGAGCGAACACATGGTGTTGTCTATTGTTATTTACTCACTTGCTTAATTGGCCATTTACAACCCGATTAACGGGTTTCGGCCCGCCTTAACACATTCTTCCAGGCGCCTCTGCTTCTTGCACGCCTACGCCAGTTGATCACACCAATCGATAGAAGGGCTTCCTCGATCTGGTTCTTCCAACACAAACAAGGTCGTCATCTTCGCCGACTTCCGCAAATCTCTGCATCAAAAACCCGTCTGGCTGGAGCATATTCCTCCATTCAAAGGACATGGCCGAGCAGTCGCAGCCGCTGGATGTTAATACGCTGTACAACGTCCCTGTCGTTGAAGAGCTCATACAGCTCATTGTTGGATTGGATGCGGAAATCATTGCCAACTCACACTGGACCGAAGATCAGAATTTTCTCTCAAATAATCTCAAGGCTGCAGCATCAATGCTTAACAGTGTCCATGCCTCTGCATGAAGTAAAGAAGCACGGGGAGGATGAGCGTCTTGAACAGTATTAGAATTAGTTGACTATGACTGGCCGTGGTAATTTGGCAAAAGCGTCTGAATAAATAACAACTAATGCAGCAGATGATGCGTCAAAAAAATGGCGATTACCATTTTTAGATCCATCATTATCGATTAAGATAGAAGTCGCTGTAGTCTAGTAGGTACTGTGTTGGTTTATTAGACGTAAGGCCACGGTTCAAACCCCAGGTCAGATATCAAAACAAAATCTCAAAAAATATTTCTTCTGCGACTTCCTCTCAGCAGATTTCTGGCAAAAACTCTGCGAATAAAATAAAATTGCCATGAAAATATTTCTCAAAAAATCTGTCGTTTGGAGACGACTTTAAACTGTAGGTCTCGCCACTCATATATAAAATTAACACATTAAGTGGTGTCAGAAGTCAGGTCGTAGTCTTGTCTGAAGGGTTGAAAGAAATCCCGAAATTTTTCTGAACACCCAATATTAAGAAAAAAAGGAAAAAAAATATTTTCTTTTCGAATATTTTGATAATGTTGTCATAAGTAATCTTGAATCCATTTAGTGGTCGGTTAAGGCTCGTCTCTATACTTTGGCACTCTTTAGGAAATGCATTACATATGGAGTTTATTATTGTTATTCTGGGTTAATAAAGTATTCTATGAATGGCACACACTTCTCTCTCTCTCTCTCTCTCTCTCTCTCTCTCTCTCTCTCTATCTGTTTATGATTATTTTAAGAATGTAAAGAACATAAAAAAATATGAATTAAATATTAAAATGAATAACACACATACATACATAAACTTTTATAACTTAAGAGTAAAATAAACGGAGAGAGAGAGGGAGAGAGAGTGGCAGAGTGATCTTTATTGAGTTCTTAAAACATTTATTGTGAGCATAAATTTCATTTAATTATTGTAACTCATTTTAAATTCTCTTTCCATCTCTCTCTCTATCTTGCTCCTCTCTATCTCTTTCTGTTTTTGCACTTTTATGCATTTTTTTATGCACTAGCAGTAGCAATTAAGTGGAGTGGAGTAGTAGTAAATGGCAATTCTAGAAAGTATAGGACAAAGTTCAGAGCATTTATCAATGTTGAGTTCTTTTCTAAGCGAATACTAAACGTTTATTGTCAATGTACAGGGTGGCTGATATACAATGCAACAAAGTAAAGCGCTATATTTCTTTATTTTTTTTAATTTTATTGTTCAAAAGCAAAAAATGTTGGAAATAACATCAAATTTTAGAATCAGTTTAGATTTGTTCGAATTGGCCACCTTTGGTACGAATTATTGCCTTCAAACGGCAGACAAAGCTGTCACAGGCTGCACGAAAGTGGCTCTGCGGTATTTTGGCCCATTCCCGGCGAAGCGCCGTCTTGAGATGAGCGACACTTTGGTATTTTTTAGTGAGAACCCTACTCTCCAAAATGCCCCAGGCGCAAAAGTCCAACGGATTGAGATCCGGAGATTTTGGGGTGGCCATTGTGCGGTAGAAATGAAGCGAGGAACCTCCTTTTTAAGCCATTCTTGATTGACGCGTGCTGAGTGCGTTGGTGATAAGTCCTGTTGGAAATGTTTGTCTGCCCAGGGCTTCAATACTGTCTTTAAGACATTTTCCCGATAATATTCGGCATTTATTTTGTCCCCACGGTCGATGAATACGAGCGGGGAGCGACCATCGGCCGTTACGGCGGCCCACACCATTACCATCAGCGGCGCTTGACTTCTGGTGGCCAATCGCAGGTGTAAATTTTCAGCTGACCTCTTTGGCAAGTAAACCCGATCATTTTGTTTGTTCACAAACTGCTCAATTTGGAATGGCTTCTCATCGGAGAAAACCAAATTCGGTAACTGGCTACTTTCGTGCAAGCGAAGTAACTCTTTGGCTCTTTCCAGTCTGACTTTTTTTTGTCCATCGGTGAGCTCTTGCACTTTTTGGAACTTCAATGGCTTTAGTCCAAGCTCATTTTTCAATATGTGTTGCATCCGTTCTCGCGATATGTTCAGCTCACGAGCAATTTTTCTACCACTGCGGCGTGGATTTCGATCAAATCTGGCCTTCACTTTTCGGATCATTTCTGGTGTTGTTACCGTTTTTCTTTCGTTCACTTTTTGAACGCGATGCAACACGAGCATTGGTACGAGAAACAAAAGATTTATTCACATTTAAATACTGGAGGGCTCTAACGATAGCCACATGTGGTTTTCCAGCCAAATATAAAGCAATCACACTATCACGCTTGATTCCATCGCGAATAACTTTTTTTCTGAATCAAAATGCTTTTGTAAGCTTGTAAATAATAAAATGAACTGTCACTGGAATAAATCTGTCAGCTGTCAGACGAGCGGTTTACAAATGATAACAACCTGAAGTTGGTTGCAATACATATCGGCGGTCTCCGCAATCATACATACATACATACATAATTGGTCATTACAATCCTTTAGTCAGGATTACAACCTAGTTTATCTCATCACTTATGTTGAGTGCGTAAATTTTATAAATGAGTGGCGGGACCTACAGTTATAAGACGACTCCGAACGACAGATTTTTGAGAAACTTTTTCATGGCAATTTTATTTACTTTCAGAGTTTTTGTCAGATATCTGCTGAGAGGAAGTCGCCGAAGAAATACTTCTTCATATTTTCGTTTTGATGTCTGGCCTGGGGTTTGAACCATGGCCTTACGTCTAATAAGCTAACACACTACCTACGAGGGTATTGTTCAGAATTTCAATTGCTTTTCATAAGTCCAAATCCTTTCTACATTTGTGAAACACTAACGACTCGCATCTGTTGCCTAAAATAATTCCTGCTCTTCCAAGTAAATCTTCTCCACCCAATTAAAAGAAATCTTTTTAACTAAAGGTGGCCAATATTTCAAATAAATTTCTTTTCAAAATCAATATAAAAGTGCCATAGAATGGTGGCACAACAAAATGTTGGAAGTATTTTTACAGGAGCATTACAAGAATAAAACGTATGACAACTGCTGACAACAATGGCTGCAGCAAAAGAAAAACCAAAAAATTGCCACTGAAGCTGTGTGGCAATTTAACAACAACTCTTTGACACTTTAAGAGAGACATCGACTGTATCAGACACACATACACACACACACACACACAACGATATCCTTAAGTATTAAGAGATAAAGTTCCACTTGACTATGTCAGGTGATGATGAAAACGTTAATGATGTCGACAATAATGAAAATGAAATGGAAAGTGTGTGTGTGTGTGTGCGAGAGAGAGACTTAGCTGAGGAGAATTCCAGGTAGATGATGAAAACACTGATGATGATGGTGATGAAAACATGTTTCCCAGCAAAGCGAAAGTGATTGAATTGACAGACAGTTTAATGACGATGTTGGAGGAAGGTTTGAAGGAAGAGTATTTAAAATCGTTTTTATAATTATGCGTTGATTGTTGAATGTCACTGCTTGTTAGTGGCAGGAATTTACTGTCAACAGAACATTATCCATTAGACTGGTAGAGTCATCATCGTATACGCCAAAGTATCTGCTGTTAGTTGTGGCGGGAACTGGCTTCAGTATGATTAAGACACACAAGTTTCTCTTTGAATTTTCCCATCATTCTGACTGAATGTGTGTGAAGATAAATTTGAATTTGAAAATCCAAGACGCAATCCATAAATTTTAGCAGCGCCACATTTTGACGTTAACAGAGCAAACTTTCCTCTTAACAGAGCTCTGTTAGCTACTTGACAGTATCCATCTGAACAAACCCACTTGCTTAGGAGCTAATTTTAGGACTAGGTCTATGAGTACCATATCATACTCAAAGGAAGGTTCCAAGGCCTCTTAGTACAATCAGCAACATGGTCACATATAAAGTGATATGGTATTGAGAAAATTTGCTTTAAAAATATAAATCTTTTGCTTGAAGGTCAGTGGCCATTTTGCAACATTTAAGAAATATTACACCTACCCGGCTATATGCAAATGGTAGTCCAGAGGGTCCTCTTTCGAACTGTGGTAGTGGGATAGCAGGAATAATTCCATCCTTCAACCCCACCAACCATTCTTTGCATTTCAACACATTTGTTCACAACTAATAATGAATGATCATAATGAGAATTATATTTTATGTTAATAGTCTGAAAAGAATTGCAAAGTAGAAGAATAATCTTCTCGTTGCCACTGTTAAACAGTTAACAGTGCTCTGTTAATAGCAAAGTTTACCCTGTCAGACACAAGAAGTGGCGCTGCTAAAAGTGTGTGTTTGAGTCTTTGGTTTTTAAATTCGTATTTATCTTCACACACATCCTGACTGAAGGGTTGTCATCACCAGTTAAGTAAGTAAGTACGCGATCCAAGGTAACTGTCACTTGTGCTTTTCTGTTCGTTCATTAATGGATTTCAATACCAAAGTATTTTTAAAGATATTTGACACCAGCTAAGCAACCAATTAAGTTTTAAGTTCTCTTGCACAGGGTATTTCAGTCAACGGAAACGGAAAAATGTATTCACAGGCTAAAATAAATCAAAGCTCTGCAAAGACCAGCTACAGCTCTCCTTCTTATACACATACAGTGTGGCTGATATGTATTGCAAACAACTTCAGGTTGTTATCATTTGTAAACCCCTCGTCTGACAGCTGACAGATTTATTCCAGTGACAGTTCATTTTATTATTTACAAGCTTACAAAAGCATTTTGATTCAGAAAAAAAGTTATTCGCGATGGAATCAAGCGTGATAGTGTGATTGCTTTATATTTGGCTGGAAAACCACATGTGGCTATCGTTAGAGCCCTCCAGTATTTAAATGTGAATAAATCTTTTGTTTCTCGTACCAATGCTCGTGTTGCATCGCGTTCAAAAAGTGAACGAAAGAAAAACGGTAACAACACCAGAAATGATCCGAAAAGTGAAGGCCAGATTTGATCGAAATCCACGCCGCAGTGGTAGAAAAATTGCTTGTGAGCTGAATATATCGCGAGAACGGATGCAACACATATTGAAAAATGAACTTGGACTAAAGCCATTGAAGTTCCAAAAAGTGCAAGAGCTCACCGATGGACAAAAAAAAAGTTAAACTGGAAAGAGCCAAGGAGTTACTTCACTTGCACGAAAGTGCCCAAATACCGAATTTGGTTTTCTCCGATGAGAAGCCATTCCAAATTGAGCAGTTTGTGAACAAACAAAATGTTCGGGTTTACTTGCCAAAGAGGTCAGCTGAAATTAACACCTGCGATTGGCCACCAGAACTCAAGCGCCGGCGATGGTAATGGTGTGGGTCGCCGTAACGGCCGATGGTCGCTCCCCGCACATATTCATCGACCGTGGGGTCAAAATAAATGCCGAATATTATCGGGAAAATGTCTTAAAGACAGTATTGAAGCCCTGGGCAGACAAACATTTCGGCCGCATACCATGGACATTCCAAAAGGACTCAGCACTACCGCACTCAGCATGCGTCAACCAAGAATGGCTTAAAAAGGAAGTTCCTCGCTTCATTTCTACCGCACAATGGCCACCAAAATCTCCGGATCTCAATCCGTTGGATTTTTGCGCCTGGGGCATTTTGGAGAGTAAGGTTCTCACTAAAAAAATACCAAAGTGCCGATCATCTCAAGACGGCGCTTCGCCGGGAATGGGCCAAAATACCGCAGAGCCACTTTCGGGCAGCCTGTGACAGCTTTGTCTGCCGTTTGAAGGCAATAATTCGTACCAAAGGTGGCCAATTCGAACAAATCTAAACTGATTCTAAAATTTGATGTTATTTCCAACATTTTTTGCTTTTGAACAATAAAATTAAAAAAAAAATTAAAAAAATATAGCGCTTTACTTTGTTGCATTATATATCAGCCACCCTGTATGGAAGTTATGATGCTAAAAAATCACTTTTTATAAAGTAACGAAACCCCTGAACATAAAGAATTCAATGCTAAAAGAGTTGTACACTTATGAGACCGACATTAGTAAATTTTCGAGGATAATTAGTGAAGCCATCAACCTGCCTTAACATTTTACGTGACAATGTTATACTTGCTACAGTATACAGAAACTGAGAGGACCTTGTGCAATACTTTCATTATTGTATGCATAATATTGCAAGAATCTGTGAAAATATATTCGTATACGTTCGTTTAAAGCGATACTTTTCATTTACTCGTATTCTTTACATTTACAAGGGAAATTGTGGATTTTTATTTGTTAAAGATTTGTCTGGGAGCGCCTCAGTCACCATCTTTAAATGGCATTGTGCTATGTAAATATGCTCACGTAATGTTATGGGAATAAGTTCTCCTCCTATAAACTTAGGGTAGACATCAAAATGCTATTGCCAAACTACTACAGATGAAACTGAATTCTATACATACAGCTGATGTTTCATTTGAAGTCTATGGCACTCATCATCCGGCTAGATTATTAGATTGGAGATAATAACCAAAAAGCTTTGTAACTACCTACATAAAGTCATTAGAGAGCGACCAAAGGATTTCCAGCAAAACTGCATTTGTTGCGGAATACCAATCTTAGCAATCCTGTTATCATCTAGTTGGGATGAAGGTGGCCACAATTGCAATATTTCCCTTTTAATTTACTGTAGTAAAGGGTCCGTCAAATAACTTTTTTTTGAAAATGCTTTAAAAAAAAACTACTGAATAATTTCTCAAATTTCTTTTTTTATTTGAAAGTACAATCCTTCCGGTTAATAATGGAAAATAATTTCATTCAAATGGCTGGCCTCGGCTGTCCATGCAGTAGCCTACACGATCGGTCCAATTTTTAAGCACATTATCGATTGTGTGCAGCTGTATTTCACCAATGGCTTCAGGAATATTATCCTTTAAAGCGTTAATTGTTTCTGGCTTGTCGGCGTAACATTTATATTTGACGGCACCCCACAAATAATAGTCCAACGGTGTCAAATCGCAGCTCCGAGGTGGCCAAACGACATCAGCTCTGCGGCTGATAATGCGATCTTCAAAAACAGGACGCAAAACATCGAGTGTAGCTTCGGCTGTGTGGCACGTAGCGGCGTCCTGTTGAAACCAAATTTTGCCAAAATTTTGTTCCTTTGTGAACAAAAATTCGTTCAACATGGCCCGATAACGATCGCTATTGACTGTGACGGCCACTCCTTGCTCATTTTCGAAAAAAATTACCCAATTATGCCTCTGGACAAAAATCCGCACCAAACAGTGACTCGTTTTGGGTGCGTCGGCTTTTCAATGTATGCGTGCGTTCCGTAAGTCGATCGCAGGCCCACTTAGAGAAGCGAAAAACGCATTGGATGGTCAATTGGCTTCAACTCCTGAACCAATTGGACTTTGTATGGCGTCATACCAAGGTCTTTATGCAACTTCGTCTCAATGATGTCTCCGAAATGTTCAATTGTTGAGAAAGACAGTGAATTGATGTTGATGGCGCTTCACGCACACTTTCTGCCACAGCAGCAATATTCTCGGGTGTACGCACTGTTTTTGGCATTTCACACTTTGGTTTATCGATGAGGATGCCAGTTTCTTTCACTTTTTTCACAACATAACGAACATACGGAGCTGACGATGCTTCTCTTCTTCCAAAATCCGTACACAATTTTCATACACATTCTGCAATATTACCATGATTTTCAAAGTAATGTCGCAATATTTCCCAGCGTTGTTCAAGCGTATACACAACCATATTCGTTCAGCGGAAGGATAAAACTAATTATCTGTCAAATCAGACATGAGCTAAGTGTTACCATTCACGAAAACATTCAAGAAAAAAAAACGTTAGATGGCGGACCCATTATTACTGAAGTCGTCGTAGTATAGTAGGTAGTGTGATGGGTTATTGGACGTGAGGCCTATTCTACCCTCAGAGAAAAGAAATATTTCTTTTCACATTTCGTTTTGTTTGAGATGTCTGTGCTAAGGTTTGAACCACGACATTAATAGCAAATCAGCAATGTTCCCATTTCCCCAGGATTAAACTCAATCCAGGAATTGTCCAGGAATTGCTCTAACACTACAAAGGATTAGTCAACAGCCCAGAGGATGGCGTCATAGCCTCCAGCGATATACAATTAATCACTTCATGGCATACTCAGCGAAGAACCATCAATTTGATAGATTGCCAGCCGTATCATACTTGGCAAATATATCTTCTTCTTTCTGTTCTTTGTTTTAGATATGAAACATTTGTATTTATTCTAGGAGGTTCTAGTATAATAGAGTTGCCATGTACTAGCAAGAAACTTTGCTCATTAGGAAAGCCTTGACTCTGCTTGGATTTTCTAATTTAATTGTTATTGATGCTGCAAACGGTTTCCCGTATGGATTACTAAGATTCTAAGGCTGCCTAAATTTTAAAATTCGCAAAAGCCCATGTTTTCAGTCTTAATAAACACAACATGATTTCTAGTGATCACATGTATACGAATAAAGTCCGACAGAGTAATCAGATGAAAGAGAAGGTTTCCTGTGATTTCCTTTCCATTCTGATTTGTGTCTCTTATGATGATAACTTAATACACTGCCGGAGTAAAAGTATGTTGACATTCTCAAAGCAAAAAGAGAATAATAAATCCTACAGCCAACATTAAAAAAGAAGAAAATTACGAGGACAAGGGTATGGAAGCAAAATAAGAAGAAGAAAGCCAATTAAATTCATCAATATTTTGTTTGATGTTTTCGTTTTTCATTTATTTTCACATTTTAAATGTGAGTTCACACAAAACTTATACAAATATTGACATTTTAGATTGGCAAATAATAATATTTACATACACACACTCGCATATATACATACGCATACATATAAACCTCTATAAACCTAAAGCTTACATAGGGACGCACTTTTTAAAATGTACGCACAGCCAGAGGTTAATATTTTACCAATTACCCACACTACCTCACTTAGTTGAGTACCAAAAAAGAAAAGAAAAGAAAACATTTGCTCCACTAACTGTTACTTACTTACTCTCACTCACCCTCTTTGGTTTTAGTATTGCCCCACTACTTGGTTTATTTCTCAATTGAGTAATCCAAATAAACACACAGAAACGCATACAAATACCCAGCCAAGCTACCATAGTTGTGATTACATACATATATTAACACACTTTCTTCCGTGCCTTTTACTGTAATTATGTGCGTGTAAATGTGTATGAAAGTGTGTGCGTAATACTTGTTATTTGAAACGAGTTTTAAACGGGCAAACATCAGACATTAAAACAAGCGTGTTTGTTTATGTGTTTGTGACACCTCACGCCCACTTTCAATTTTCTTTTTCACTCCCCTCTCTTAACGCCTTAAATTTATCACCAGCAGCATCAACAGCAAACCTTTCATTTTCGGATTTTTCTGTTGAAAGACTTCGTTTTTCAAATTCTCATCAATTTGTTCAGGCATGAGTAACGGAAGGGTGGAGAGTAAATATAAAGGAATACAAGGCATTGTAGTGTTGTAGTGAAATGCTCTAGCAGTAGTGTTATAGTGGTATAGAGAGAGAGAGAGAGTGAGAGATAGTGGCGGAGAGAGAGAAAAGTTTTAATATTTTAATGTGTTGTTTATATTGCGATAAATACAATACAAACAAATTGTGTCAACATTGTCATTGTATTGGTGTAAAAAAGTATTTGTTTTTTTGTTTTTTATTATTTATGTTGGTGTTGTTGTTGTTATTGCTTTCAACTTTATTTGTTAATTAATATTTTATTACAAACAAAGAACGCATACGGACGCACGCACGCATTTACTCATTCTCAGTCTCTTAATTATTCATTTAGAATGTTGAGATTGGGACATCAAGAGTTAAACACACACACACACACACACTTACACTATCAAATAAAGAGAGAGTGATTAAAAATTCGTGTTATTTTCCTATGGTACCCTACATTACCACTAATTCTGTTAGAAAATGTTTTTGGTTTTTTAAATATATGACCAGTTGTGACTGGGTTGGGTTGTTTGTGGAAGAGAGCAGTATTTTGAGAACCTTGGATTTAAATACGTTTACATTGTAGGTCGCAGGAAGACTGACGTGAAGTGATTTCTTAATGCAAAGCATTACACATACGAAGTTGACGTAGTCTAGTCGGTAGTGTGTTTGCTTATTAGGTCATGGTTCACACACTAGGTTAGGCATTTCCAACAAAACGACGGCGTCTTCCTCTCAGCAGATTTCTTGCAAAAACAACACTGAGAGTAAATAAAAAATTTGTCATGAAAAGTTTCTCAAACAAATCTAAACTTCACGCCAATTATTACCCAGAAATGTCCAACAATACAACACGTTTTTTATAGACAGAGCCTGGTGGCAACTCTATCGTTCTAGATCTTGTTGAATGATGATGAAAAAACTTTATTAATGAAACTGTAGTCGCCGAAATCTAATAGGTAGTGTGTTGGCTTATTAGATGTGAGGCCTCGGTTCAGACATCTCCAATTAAAACGAAATTTTTCTTCAGTAACTTCCTTTCAGCAGATTTCTGGCAAAAACTCTGAGAATAAATAAAATTGCCATGAAAAGTTTCTCAAAAAAATCTGTCGTTCGGAGTCGACTTTAAACTGTAGGTCCCGCCACTCATGTATAAAATTAACACACACAACATAAGTGGTGTGAGAAACTAGGTCGTAATCCTGACTGAAGGGTTGTAATTATCAATTATGTATGTATGTACTGACCAGAGATCAGCGATGAGTATTGAAAAAGGTGAGTAGAATCAAATCATACTCATAATTTCTGATTCTTATACGCATTCATACTTAATTTAATATCATGAAACCTCTACTCATATTTAAAGTTTGAAGTACTCATCATATGCATACTTAACAACACGTATGATGTTGTTGATTTCAATTCTCCGCCAGCGTTGTAAGCATACTCATTGTAACGTGTGCTTATAAATCATCGTTGTAGTGAGTACGAATGAATCAGAGTACGTAGTTAAATTTCAATATTGTTGACTCACTTATATTCAAAATTTTATGAGTGCTTATGAGTAGCAAAAAACGATTCATTGCTGGTCTCTGGTACTGACGTGATTAGGGTTGTGGAAGAGAGTATTATTGGGAGAACCATGGATTTAATTACGTTTAGACATCAGGCCACAGTTCACACACCAGGTCAGACATCTCCAACAAAATATGAGAAAGTTTTTTTCGGAGACTTTCTGGCAAAAACTCTGCTAATGGAATAAAAAATTGCCATTAAAAGTTCCTCAAAAATCTGTAGTTCGGAAACGACTTTAAACTCCAGGTCCCGCCACTAATGCACAAAATTAACACACACAACATAAGTGGTGTGAGAAGCTAGGTCGTAATCCTGATTGAAGGATTATGTATGTATGCTAATACTGTCGCCGTTAAGGTTATGGAAGAGAGTAGTATTTGGAGCATCTGAGATCTAAATACATTTACATTGTGGCTGCCTTCCTAAATGTATCAATACAAAGTTTGTATACAGTTCTACTACTGTATATAAACTATGTAGATATGCAAAGAAACCAAACAATGCATCAACTATAAATCCGATGCCCGATTGCTTTTTGACTGCGTTAAAAATGCACATTGACGACGTTTTGAAATACATTGTATATATTTTGTACAGCGGCATTATGAAACACGATACTTTGTTCAAACACAAAGCAATTAACATTTTGGAAGGCAGCCTGTAAGTGACAGAAGGAACTGGAATGGAAAGGAAATGGAATGTGTTCTACATACGAATAGTGAGGTTGCAAAAAGAGAAGCCTCTTTGTAAAGTATTGGGTGATCTAGTGCACAATCGAAGGCTAATATAAACGTTCAATGTGTGCTATGAGTACCAACAAAAATATATGATTTTAGAGGAATAGTCCTCCGGTCTCACCAGAACACAATTCGTTATAATATCGATAAAACAGTGGAAGCGTTCTAAAAAGCTAATGGAGTTGAATAGCCACCACTGTCTTTAATGAATCATTTCTCTCAAAATAGATTTTGAGGTACTGATCCATACGTATTCTATTCTATTCTCGGTTGAATTTGGAAGACGGAGATTGCAATGAAAAGTCGGTGTACTGTTGTAGGTAGTGTGTTGGCTTATTAGACGTGAGGCCTCGTTTCAAAGCCCAGGTCAGACATCTCCAACAAAACGAAACATGAAAAATAGTCCTTCGGCGACTGCCTCTCAACAGTTTTCTAACAAAAATACTAAAAATATACAGACAATTGCGACTTTAAACTGTAGGTTCCGCCACACTCGTATATAAAATTAACACACACAACATGAGTGGTGTGAGAAACTAGGTCCATAATCCTGACTAAAGGGTTGTAATGACCAATTATATATGTAAGCATGTATGTATGTAGATTCGAATGAAAAGTCGCTGTAGTCTAGTAGGTAGTGAGGCCACGGTTAGACCCCAGGTCAGGCATCTCCAGCAAAACGAAAATAAATAAAAAATATTTCTTCGGCGACTTACTCTCCGCAGTATTCTAGCAAAAACTCTGGGAATAAATAAAATTGGCATGAAAACTTGCTCAAAAAATCTGTCTGCCATTCTGCGTCAACATTAAACTGTAGTGGTGATGAATTAAAGTCAGTCCCTTATACAAATTGTTACATGGTATTGTATTGTCGGTATTGATCGCATTTTATAATTTTCACTTGCTATTTTTTGGTTTTTTTGTCCTGTTTTTAGTTTCCTTGTCTGATGACTGTTTGTGACAGAGAGACAGAGACAGTTCAACTGAACCCTGTGTGATATGAACTGAACTTTTCATTTTGAACCCACTGAACTAAACTTTTGAACTCATTTGCTTCTGTTCTGTACTTTCTTTTTCGGTTGTTGTTTTTGTTATTTTTGTTGTCATCAAGCAAATAAATACACACACACACATATATGCATTCCTATACTTACAGAAGAGACAGAGACAGAAAGAGTGTGAAAGAGAGTGAGAGCGAGAGAGTGAGAGTGCTGTCAGTAAATCATTACAAATCATGGCAAGAATCCTTTGATTTCTGTTTACGAAAGTGTTTGAGACGGGAGTCATTTGAATGTCTATGAGTCTGAACAGTCTATGGGAACGTGTGCTCTTAGGTTTGTGTTTTTGAGAATAAGTTTTGGGGGACCTTTAGAAGTCATAAAATTAATTTTTGTTTTATAGGCTGCCAATTTTTAATTTATTTTTTATTCCTTTTCTTTCGTTCCTTTTTAATAAAAGCATGAATTTGAAGCTGAATGAATGAGACAAAGAATTAATTTCTCTTTAAGTGGCTTTATTGCACACAGGATTCAGACATTCGCTTGTCTTTTTTTTCAATAGAGACGTATTCACATGAAAATAAAATGAGAAATTTATGGAACGAAGGTTTTTTCTTGCAAAACTATTCATGCTCTCATATAAAACATATTGTTACGCAAATCGAAACGACCTAATATTAACAACAAAATATTAACAACAAAAAAATCAAAAGCCACACGATGCAAATACACACTAACACTATGAATACAACGAACGTGTTGATTATCTAAAGCTGCACACACACATATGTACAACGAACCTGGTTGCACCTGGTACCAACAACAACATGTATGTGACAAAAAGGCATGGACAACATAAGCAAGGTACACAAACAATAATGTACTAGCAATAGAGGTGTCAAGAAGGCGAGAGCGAAAACCTTCCACATCGAGAACGTTCATCATACTGATTGCGTGACTATAAAAGGACTGGACAAAGCAGGCAGCAGTCAGTGATAATTCAGTCAGTCTTGTGTGAAGACGCGTTGCGGTTGGAACGTACAACCGGCATTACTTGCAAAAAGGTTGTAAGCAGAGAAGATCTAACGAACAGTTGTTAGTGTTAACGCGAACAGAAGTGTGAAATAGAATAGTGTACAAGCAAATTGTTGTTGTATCGTTAAGTTGTATACGGTGGCACAAACGTAGTGTGAGTAATAAAGAGAGTTTAAGAAAAACTAAACACTGCTTGGAGTGAATTTCGAGTTCGCCACGCCATGGATAATCTGCACGCGCAATTTGAGGACATGATCATCATCTCACGTCTGACTTATGAGATTTGACCTTGATAGACTTCTTCCGGCAGAGTTTTCGTAAAACGCAGATGTATGCGAACGAGACACAAATCACAGCGATCTTGAATCATTAGTCAAATTCGATTTGATTTATTAGCCAATGTCTTGGAAAATTGGACATTTCAAATGCCCTCCATCTAGAGAAGTTGTGGCGGACATATGAACTATGTTACGTGCTCCATATACTGGCATCAAAAGGTCAGGTTTTTCAAAAAAATAAAAATTGTGATATATTACACACACACTTGGTTTTATTAAAATTTAAAGATGAGATGCCCTTATAAAAGACTTGCATCATTTTGAAAAAACATTGCTGGTTGCGACGAATATTGTATTGAATTTTCGTATCCAGATCTTCTGTCATCTTCAGCATATAATATGTTCTAATTTAAGTCTGTTCTTTTAATTGTAAGAAGAATTTAACTCTGTTCGTACTGTTTGTGGCTACCAACTATACTTTGCAACTATTGGATGAAGTCATTCTATTTAAACGAGCAGCTAACCAGCTCAGTGTCCGTAGTCTGGTAGGTAGACTGTTGGCTTATTAGATGTAAGGCCATGATTCAAACCCTAGGTTAGACGTCAAAACAAAAATATGAAAAAAAATATTTCTTCGACGACTTGCTGAGAGGAAGTCGTCTGAAAATAATTCTGAGAGCGAAATAAAAAAATTGCCATGAAAAGTTTCTCAAAAAACCTGTTGTTCGCAGTCGACTTAAAATTGTAGGTTCCGCCACTCATGTATAAAATAATACGCACAACCATAGCTGCCAGATAAACGAAGCACCAAATCGTCAAATATTTGAGAAAAAATCGTCAAAATCGTCAAAGACGTTTATTAAAATCGCAAAAAAACCTCAGAAAATATGAATAAATAAATTAAAATTATTTAAAAACCAAAATTGTTTCTATTGTAGTAAAACATGTGAAGTCAATGTATCTACATATCTGAGTTCAAAAATAAAACATTTAACAAAGAATTTATTGGAATTAAAAGCTAGCGTCCCTCATCTTCATTTAATAAGAAGAAATTTTGATAATTTTCAGGCGAAAATTGTTTAAGATTTAAACAATCTATTCCAGTGTTGTTTATTGACACATAAGCGCAGCAATAATATTACATCATCATCATATCTATGGGCGGTGTAGATATTAGGGTGTCAGAAGCTTTTGATGTTCTGAGCATGAAAATTCAGTGTTAAGCTGACACATCCTTGAGTTCTTATTATCCGATCTTACAAACATATTTACACCGTTTATAACTGACAGACAATGGAATACAACTCACATGTATGGGTTGGTGTCTCAACGTCTAATTTGCGGTTTCTCGACCGTATACAGGAGAAGCCATAGCATCGCGTTAATGACGGTAGTGTATCCAACTTCATAGAATCTTTGCATAAGGGAACTTTTTCCCGAAAATCATATATTCCATTGGTCGATTGGCCAGTGGATCGCACACTGCATTACAGTAAAAATATGGTTTTTAGTCGCACTATTCGTATGTGGAACTCAATTCCTGTAGAGGTCTATCGTGTTACTTATGGTATAAAAATATACCAGCCTAGTGTCCATAATTTATTATTATTTTATTAGGTTATTTAGGAGTTGTAATTTTTCAGCTTTTAAGGGGTTAAAAAGGAATAAAATACAGAAAAATCATCACAGGTATTTGAAAGTGACTTAAAAATACAATAAAGGGTGTTTTTTATAGAGGTATATAACTTTAAGTTGCAATAAAACAAAGATGGATTATTCGATTGACGCGAATTTTATTTATCCGAAAGATAATCTTGTGGCATTACATTTTAAATATGATTTCTGGCATATGACCGCCACGACTGGCGCGGATGTAGTCCAATCTGGACGTCCAATTTTCGATGACTCTTTCCAACATTTGTGGCCGTATATCGGCAAAAATACGGCGAATGTTGTCTTCCAAATGGTCAAGCGTTTGTGGCTTTACCGCATAGACCAATGACTTTACATAGCCCCACAGAAAGTAGTCTAGCGGTGTTAAATCACAAGATCTTGGAGGCAAATTCACAGGTCCAAAACGTGAAATTAGGCGGTCACCAAACGTGTCTTTCAATAAATCTATTGTGGCACGAGCTGTGTGACATGTTGCGCCGTCTTGATGAAACCACATCTCCTGGACATCATGGTTATTCAATTCGGGAATGAAAAAGTTAGTAATCATGGCTCTATACCGATCACCATTGACTGTAACGTTCCACCAGCCCATAAAGCGCACTAAACAGTCAGTTTTTCTGGATGTAACGGTGTTTCCACATACACTTGAGGATTACCTTCACCTTCCAAATGCGGCAGTTTTGTTTGTTGACGTAGCCATTCAACCAGAAGTGCGCTTCATCGCTAAACAAAATTCGCTTATGAAAATCGGGAACAACGGTAATCTCGTTTTGGGCCCATTCGACGAATCTACGCCTTACTTGATGATCGTTTGGCTTCAAATCTTGCACGAGTTGGATTTTGTAAGCATGCAAACCAAGATCCTTCCGCAAAATCTTCCATAAAGTGTATGGACACAGATCCAATTCCTGTGCTCGATGGCGGATGGACTCATTCGGGTCTTCCTCAATGCTACGCTCTACAGCAGCAATAGCTTCTGCTGTACGCACCGTACAGCGTCTCTGGGGATGCGAGTTATCAATAAGAGTAAACGTGGTGCGAAAACGTTCCATGGTTAATCGAATTAACTGCTCTGATGGACGATTTTGTCGACGATAAAATGGACGTAGTGAGCGATACGTTTTCCGCACAGAACCATTATTTTCGAAATAAAATTGCACTTTTTGCAAGCTTTGTTCAGGCGTGAGTCTATTCGTGATGAATTGCCAAACCAAACTGAGAATAAATCACTTGACAGCTGTTAAATCGGTCGCCATCTTGAAAAGTAATGCCAACTTAAAGTTCTATACCTCTATAAAAAACACCCTTTATAATACTTTACTCCTTGTTTTTACTAACTAACATAAATTTCCAATAGTAACAATTGCAAAGTAAATACAAAGCTTAAAAGTGGCTTTTAATGTACTAAAGTAAAGAATATGATAAATTTTTAATTCCCAAAAAACGTCAAAATAAGCGCATAAATCTGGGAGCTATGATTGTGCGGCTAACCGCGGCAGCCATATAAATGAAATAAAAATCCATTTCCAACCGGAGCAGTTGTAGTTCACAGCAAAACAATAAATTTAATCAAAATTTCAAAGTATTTTTGTTTTATTGCATTTTTAATTTTAAACTTTTAGATCGCCAACCCATTATATTTACTCATATTATGCTCATATTTAATATGTATGTAAAATTCATAATGCAGAGAACATATGTGTCGTATGAGTTATATTTAATTCCATTAACTTCAAACATGACAAAAATCGAAATTTTTATTGCATACTTTTCAGGGTAACTATTCCAGTACATGTAATATGATGCGTATGAGTAATATAAATTCAAATACAATTAAAAAGAAAGTATACCCCATAAATTTGGAATTAAGCTACATACATGACTACGATTCTATACAATTCTAGGCTATATTCTAGATTCCAGACATATTACAGGGTGAACAAAGAAGGATTCAAATACCTGCTGAATGTGTTGATGGAAAATTTGATTAGTAACAACTGCAAAGTAAATGCAAATCTTTAAAGTGGCAGCTATACGCACAACATATGTGGTGTAAGAAACTAGGTCCATAATCCTGACTGAAGGGTTGTAATGGCCAATTATGTATGCATGTAGCTTACAAGCTCAGTTTTAAGGCGCAAAAACCCTAGACAAAGCTATTAAAAATCAACATCATCGAAGACTCATGAGGTACAGTTGCCAGCCTTAAATATATCGAAGCTGCTGAATTAAGCCTACCTGATAACACCTTAAGAAGATACATGCCTATTTCAGGATTACAATCTAAATATCTTGTGTCATCGATTTTGCATAAAATTTTCTACAAATGCTTGCAAATCTTCCTTGTAGTTGGCAATTAATTGTCAGCCTACATTTGCCAACCAAATTGGATTTTAAACGATTTTTCAAGAAAAATTTAATGTCATCTGAAGTGATAAACAAATTTCCGTTGTTTTGCCTGTAATTTTCCTTTTCATCTCGAAGAGACTGTATTGAGTTGATGGCACTTAAAAAATTCATTTCTTTTAATTACCAAAAAAAAGGATATTTTCAATGCCTTAAAAAGAAAACGATAAAGTTTAGAAAGATACCTGCTGTTGGTCTCTGGCCCAGTCCATCCAACTCAATTCCATTCATTCAGTCAATCATGCAGTCATTTGTCTTTCAAAAAACAAAACAAAAATCAACACAATCATGTTGCAAACCTCCATCAGGAGCACCATGGCACACTCACTGGCAACAGCATTATTATCGGCTGTGAATACAAAAACTCTGCTTAAATAATAATGACTTCGGGTGTGATGTGATGATGAGGAGCTAAAAGGGCAAATGGTCAGTCAAATGGATTGAAAGACAGACAGACAGACTGAGGATTGTTAAAGAGAGACTCCGACATACTTAGCACGCGTTAGAAGGAATGGATGGAAAGGATAATGGAATAAAGGGGATGACCTTTGAATTTAATTTTTTTTTTTGCTGCTAAGCAGCTATTGTGTGTGTGTTCATATTGAAATTCCTGTCTTGCTTTTATTCTCTCTGTACAGTGTGGTTATTAATTTAATTACAGAACAAACAAAAACCATGTCCTTGATATGCTGGGCTTAGCCAGAAAAGCCTACAACAACCTGATTTGATTTGATCAACCAAACCATCATGGATTACTGGAAAGCTTATTAATAAAGAACGAAAGAAAGAAAAGAAAAGAAACGAAAAACATCCTGCTTTGTATTCTTAAAGCTTTAAATCACTTTTTCTCTCCTCTTGCTCTTTTACGAACCAGAAAATATTTTCATTTTCTTTTAAGTTTTTCCTTCCGTTTCATGCCTTCTTTTGTATAAAGCTTGTGGGGGCCTACTAAATCCTCGTCCAACACATTGACTACAGCAAGGATGTGGGGGGAGAATTTTTAGAAAATTTCCAAGAAATGAAAAACGAGATAAACAAGGACCTGCCTGCCTGCCGTGCCGTGCCGTATTTTATGTTGAAAATCGAATTGTCGCCTGAAACGTGCAATAAATTGTTGATGATGATGATGATGTGCTAAGGCGAGTGTCGTTAAGCAGGAATGGAATGAAATGAAAAGAAAAAAAATTGAAATTCAAGAGAATAAATAACAAAAAAAAAAAAAATACTGCAAATAAATATGAATAAAAATGTGTACAAAATAAGTAGAAATATGCGCAAATAAAACATGCATATGAATACACAAGTAAAATAAAAAATAAAATGAAGAAGCATAAGCATGAAGAAGATGAAGCATGAAGCAATAAATAAATAAAATCCTATTGAGTGCCATGTACTACTCGTATGTGCCACTTGATGCCGCATGCGGATCGGATGATGTTGATGATGATTGCATGACCCTCACGCACATACGAGTACATGCGGGGTCATTAAATTTAAAATTGTTTCGAATTTCTAAAATTTAAAAGAAAAAAAAATGAAAAAGAGGCATAATATTGCTCCTCCCAAGTCACTAGAAATTTATCGCTTTATTATAAGAATTTCAGGGAATAAGAGTTGAATTAAGGGGCGTGAGAAGACATACATAAAATACTAATACATTTACTTAATTGGTCATTACAACCCTTCAGTCAGGATTACGACCTAGTTTCTCACACCACTTATGTTGTGTGTGTTAATTTTATACATGAGTGGTGGGACCTACAGTTTAAAGTCGACTCCGAACGACAGATTTTTTTTTTGAGTAACTTTTCATGGCAATTTTATTTCTCTCTCAGAGTTTTTGCCAGAAATCTGCTGAGAGAGAGTCGCCGAAGAAAAACCCTGGCTTTACGTCTAATAAGCCAACACACTACCTACTAGACTACGGCGACTTCCAACTTAATTGGTCATTACCACGCTTTAGTCCAGACTACAACCTAGTTTCTCACACCACTCCTAATGTGTATGCTATTTACATCCACGACTAGCGGGAGCTACAGTTTAAAGTCGAATCCGAACGACAAATTTTTGAGAAACTTTTCATGGCAGTTTTATATTGACTCTCTCTGAGTTTTTGCCAGAAAACTGCATAAATTTCGTTATGTTCCTAATGTCTGAGCAGGGTTAGTAGAGTTTGAACCACAAACTCTCATTCTTTTTTTTGGTAAAACCAGCACTCAGGGTATGGCCCCTAGTCATGCAGTGCATTGTGCAGGTTTAGGAAAATAGGTTATAGGAAGGTGGAAAGAGGGAGTAGTGTTTGTGGACATTTGATTTAAACTTACCAATATCGTAACTGACGGTAAAAACTTCCGCAGCAAGATCATTCCACAAGCGGGCAGTGCGGGCAAAAAATGAATTTTCCCTGTAATGCATTGTGCGGTTCACTGGACAATCAACCACAAAAGGATGTGCTCTGCGAGAAGTACGAGTGCCACGTAAAACTATGTGATTATCGGGAACCAAGCCCCCTATCTCTCGAGAACACCTCCCATTATAGTACCGATAGAACAATGAAACACTCGCCACATTGCGGCGATGCTCCAACGAATCAATAGAGTTGGATACCCTACTGTCATTAATAAGCACCTTCGCCCTCTCTTGTACGCGGTCGAGAAGCTTCAAAATAGACTTTGAAGCACCGGCCCATACATGAGAGTTGTATTCCATCAGAGGTCGGATAAAGGTCCTGTAAATAGTAAGAAGGTATGATGGAGTGAAGTATTTTATGCACCATTTTAAAAAACCAAGGCACTTGAATGCCTCCTTCGACACTCGAAAAATGTGATCGTTCCAACGAGCATCACAACTAATTCCCGTGCCCAGAACATCAAGAGCATCCGCCTCCTCAATATTTACATTACCCATAGATACAGATGACAGAACACCAGGACCAGCAACACGCCGGTGTGTCTAAAAACAACATTGGGTCTTGCGCGCATTAAAATCGACTCTGTTCGCGCGGCCCCACTCAGAGATTGTTATCAGGTCACTCGTGAGTGTGTCATTCATGTTTTCATGCTTTAATAAGCCAACACACTATCTGCTAAGCTACAGCGACGTCATCACCGCCATCTGCCAAATTACTTGTCATTTATTCTTTCTGTTCTGACATCTAACTATGCATGATGATAGACAAAGTTGTGTGTTCGCTGAATAGTCTCTGGAGCAGTTGGCAACTGAACCTTACTATCACTGAAAAATCATCTGCAGCGATGAGATTTACTTCTGGATGAATGGGTATGTGAAAAAACAAAATACTAACCCACATGGCATCGAATAGCGTCCAATGAATCCCGAAAAAGTCAAGTGCTTGATATGGATTTTAAACTGGCGGCGTCATTTTTTCATATTTGTTTGAAAGAAATGTTTGCCTGGCCATCACTATCATAGGGGAACACTATGAGTCGATGATTATCAACTTCTCTTGACACGTCTTGAATGATCTGTATACCAACGTTGTGTCGTTTCAAAAGCTACAAATCTCATGCTACATCGAATATACTGCTCGAGTAGTATATCCTTATATGAAGCTGATTTAGCAGGTGTATACGAATAAAGCATAATGACATGTCGTTTCAACGGAATAGCTTATAAAGGGTCCGCCAAATAACTATTTCCTTTTTTTGAAAATGCTTTAAAAAAAAACTACTGAATATTTTCTCAAATTTCTTTTTCTATTTGAAAGTACAATCCTTCCGGTTAATAATTGAAAATAATTTCATTCAAATGGCTGCCTCGGCTGGCCATGCATTAGCCTACACTATCGGTCCAATTTTTAAGCACATTATCGATTGTGTGCAGCTGTATTTCACCAATGGCTTCACGAATATTGTCCTTTAAAGCGTCAATTGTCTCTGGCTTGTCGGCGTAACACTTATCTTTGACGGCACCCCACAAATAAGAGTCCAACGATGTCAAATCGCAGCTCCGAGGTGGCCAAACGACATCAGCTCTGCGGCTGATAATGCGATCTTCAAAAACAGGTCGCAAAACATCGAGTGTAGCTTCGGCTGTGTGGCACGTAGCGCCGTATTGTTGAAACCAAATGTTGCCAATATCCTCCTCTTCAATTTTTGTGAACAAAAATTCGTTCAACATGGTCCGATAACGATCGCCATTGACTGTAACGGCCACTCCTTGCTCATTTTCGAAGAAAAATGGCCCAATTATGCCTCTGGACCAAAAGCCGCACCAAACAGTGACTCGTGTTGGATGCGCCGGCTTTTCAATGTATGCGTGCGGGTTTTCTGTGCCCCAAATGCGACAATTTTGATTGTTTACATACATACTCGCCAAGATCAAAATGACCTTCATCTGAAGAGATGATTTTTTTTTGCCAAAATCGGTACTTCTGCAAGTCGATCGCAGGCCCACTTAGCGAAGCGAAAACGCATTGGATGGTCAATTGGCTTCAACTTCTGAACCAATTGGACTTTTTATGACGTCATACCAAGGTCTTTATGCAAAATTCGTCTCAATGATGTCTCCGAAATGTTCAATTGTTGAGAACGACGGTGAATTGATGTTGATGGCGCTTCACGCACACTTTCTGCCACAGCAGCAATATTCTCGGGTGTATGCACTGTTTTTGGCTTTTCGCGCTTTGGTTTATCGCTGAGGATGCCAGTTTCTTTCACTTTTTTCACAAAATAACGAACATACGGAGCTGACGGTGCTTCTCTTCTTCCAAAATCCGTACACAATTTTCAAACACATTCTGCAACATTACCATGATTTTCAAAGTAATGTCGCAATATTTCCCAGCCTTGGTCAAGCGTATACACAACCATATTCGTTCAGCGGAAGGATAAAACTAATTATCTGTCAAATCAGACATGAGCTAAGTGTTACCATTCACGAAATAAGCACTGGTTGAGAAAAAAACGTTAGATGGCGGACCCGATACATGCTACACAACTCATGTCATATCGCGTATGCTGTTTGAGCAAAATTTCTCTTTATTTGGAAGTGATTTAAACTTTTCACCGTGTTCGTGCGATTTAACCCTGTCAGACTGTTTCTTGTAGGGCTTCATTAAGTCCCAAGTGTATGCGAATAAACCACAAAACACAGCGGTCCTGAAAGTCTCATGTCTTCGTTCCAATTCAGCTTGATTTATACGCTAGAATCTGTGGTATCGCAATGAGCCCCATGTGGCCTAAGTGAATGCATCCGAATTCCATGGGAGGACGGCCACCTCTACCTACCTACCTGCCTCTAGCCGCCAGAATTCTTGAAAATTTAACATTTAGTAAAAGCTTCACCCAAAGAAGCTGTGGTGGACACACATACTGGCATCAATAGGTGTTTTAAACAAACAAAAAATTGTGGTAATATCTCAGACGTATTTGTTTGATTTAAATTTAAAGATATGAAGCGCATAATGAATGACCCGATACAATTGCAAGGATTTTCAAAATTTAATTGAGTTTGCCTTGGTATTTTAACATTGAAGGAGGCGTTATTACTGTATGTGACCCAGTTGCCCCTGTTTCGGATCAAAGTAAAGCAGATTCGATGGCTTTCCCGCACACGGCTTAAGTCCAAATTATGTAAAGTACTGCACGACTCGATCGAAACAAAATGTCAAGGCCATCAGCCTTAGACTTTCTAATTGTCATATTCTGTATTTACTCAAAGAGATTTACGGTATACCACTAGAGGTTAAAAGTTAAATATGCTTACCATGAATACGTACCAGAGATCAGCAATGAATCGTTTTTTCGCTACTCATAAGCCCTCATGACATTTTAAATAAAAGTGAGTCAACAATATTGAAATTTCACTCCACTCTGATTCATTCGTACTCATTACAACGTTGATTTATAAGTACAGGTTGCAATGAGTATGCGTACGAGGTTGACATCAAACTCATACCATTCGAAATATGTTTGATTCATAAGCCTACTCATTTAGATTCATAAATTTAGAAAAATACTCTTATAATACTACTTATAAACGCTTCGAGTGATTCGAATCACTCAACAAAATTTATAGTCTTAGTCGTTGTTGCATTTACAACAAAAGAAAAAGGAACACATAAGCAAAAAAGACAACAGAGCAGCAAGCAGAGCAAACACACAACCTTCTAGTAAGTATTTTAGTGTTCGTACGCGACTCATACTTATTTTGTGATTCGTGTATATGTTGAGTTATGGAGAATCGAAATCAATAACATCGTACGTGTTGTTAAGTACGAATATGATGAGTACTTCAAACTTTGAGTATGAGTAGAGGTTCCATGATATTAAAATAAGTATGATTGCGTATAAGTATCAGACATTATGAGTATGATTCGATTCTACTCATATTTATGAATACTCACTGCTGATCTCTGGTTAGAAGTCTAATATGCTTGCCATGAATACGTACCGTGTTTAAATACGAATTTATTTATAACACCACGTACATTATGTAGGGCATCATCCTGGCTATGTGCAGTCCTCCCCCTATAAAAGCTTTTATAGGATTATCATATTCAAATATTATGTTACATTTTTAAACATTGTTTTCAAATATTTTAAATCCCCTTTAAAAATTATTGGAATATGTGGTAGGCTGCAGTAAATCCCTGAAGTGTATTAAATTTTATTTGTTTTTGTATTCGTATTTTCTTTTTCCTCTGTATTCCAGCATATTTTGACAGATTTTAACCTACTGTGGTTATTGAAAATTTGCCAAATAAATTATAATCCAATTAAAGTGGTTTAGAAAATTTGAAATTTTCTATGCATAAACGACAACAACAACAACAACAACAATAAAATAAAGCAAATGAAAATTAAAGTAATCAGTCAATAACGACCATACGAATACGCTAAACAATACTTATTACTGTAGATATACGCTAAAAACGGATTTGCAGCGTTAAAAGAGAGTTAGGGTTCTTGTCTTTGATGATGGTATACATATCGAACGGTATGTTGAAGCGCAAAATCAATGAAAAGCAGTTGATTCGATGATGAAACTGTGGATACTTATGATCACAATTTGTGTCGGTGTATTATGAAGTCACTGCAGTCTAGTAGTTAGTGTGTTGGCTTATCAGACGTGGCTACGGTTCAAACCCCATGTCAGACATCAAAATGAAAATAAAAAAAAAAAAAAATTCTTTCGTGACTTCCTCTCAGCAGATTTCCGGCAAAAACTCTGCGAATGACATAAAATTGCCATGAAAAGTTTCTGAAAAAAATTTGTCGTACGCAGTCGACTTTAAAAAACTGTAGGTCCCACCACTCACGTGTAAAATTAACACACGCAACATAAGAGGTGTAAGAAGCTAGGTAGTAATCCTGACTGAAGGGTTGTAATGAAATGTATGTATTAGTACTGTAGGGTGCACAAGAATAAGGTTTTTATGTGTGAAATTACCGGCAAAACTAAAATATTTGTTACGTCTTTTTGCGTTTTTTTTTCATTTGTTTTTGAAAAAGGATTCGAAAGGATATGAAATTCGAAAATGTTTTTCATTATGAATGTGTTAATATTGTGGCTTAACCAATAAAACCAACCAGAATATTTAAAACAATTGTTTAAGTAAAGCATTGTTCATACAAAATCCGGATGCAAAATAAAAAAAAAAAATTGCTGAGTAAACGATATTAATTTGCTGAGTGCAAGAAATTGCAATTCATTTCAGGCCATTCATTTGCCTTATAGAAGAGTCGGATCACCCTACACTTGGTTTTAAGGTTGTGGAAATAAAATAAAAGCATTGGCACGCCATTACCAGATTGTTTAAATCATGTATTCTTCAAATTGTTTTACTTCAGTAAACCATTGTTTAACTTTTTTAGCTTACTGTTCCCTTAGATGACTGAGTAATCCATTATGTTTGCAAAATATTTATGGATTTAAATCTTGGTCATAAAAAATAAAAGATTCACGAAACAAATAACCCCGCTTAACGTCATGGCGTGTGTTCTAAAATTTCTCTTTTTCAAATCCTTTCTCATGAAACATGGAAACACTTTTAAAGTTGGAACCAAACAATCAACTAAACAACGAACTATTCAAACATCGTACCCCCTCCCCACCCCCAAAAAAAAAAATATCAAATACAAGGGACTGACTCATGCAAACTGACTCAAAAAGTCTTCTTAAATACTTAATAAAACTGTGGTTCTTTCTCTCTCTCTCTCTCTTTATCTTGCTCTCCATATTTGTGTTTATCATTGTATATGTGAGAAATTGTTAAACAGTGTAAAAATTGTTTCAAAATAATACAAAAATTTTTCAGTTTCATCCCTTCTTTCACTCACTTCTCTTCTCCTCTCCTCTTTTCTGTTGTTGTATTGTTTCTGACTTGATTTTCGGAAAACATTTTTGCGGTATTTTTGAATTTAAGTTTTGAAACTGTAAGATGCTCACACACACAAATACATACACAAATACTTGAATTTACACACACACAAACACACACACAGAGAAGTGCAGTTTAGATTTGTAGATTGTCTTTTTGACTGCCAAAGTGTAAAGAATGTTGTGAAATACAGTGGTACGAAGAGGGCAAGTGATGTGGCAAAAAACAACGACATCTACTGGAATATAGTTTCTGTTCTGACATGGAAAGCATTCTTAGGATAACACAGCCCTGCAAATTTGGACTTTTTTTGTGCAAATAAGATGGCTTCAGGTGTTTTCGAAGGCATTTTGCGCGCTGAACACGAATCTGGTTTCATAAAAAATGGCGGATCCAATATGGAGGATCCGAGGTTTATAAAAATTAATCAGATTTACTTGACCACCATATTGGTTCCGCCATTTTGAGTTTTTAAATCTGAATGAAGATCTGTAATCAGCGACCCCAAAAACCGCTGAGTAACAATTTTCAAGTAAATCTGATTAATTTTTAAGGACCTCCGTAATGTGTTTCTTTTTCCCTTGCACCCCTTGACATAAACCCATCGCCCTACTTTAAGGGTGCATGCAAACAATTTGGCTTTGGGCTCATTTTAAAGAGCAAAGATCAATCGTCAATTTCTGACAATAGCGATGGTTCTAGCACGTCAGTGTTTAGCTCAACAATGTTTCAAAAGTGGCCAGAAACGCTATTTTTAAGGGTCTCAACCCCCTTTTTCTTAAAAACCTGACATGATGGATAGTTTTTGAACCCAGGTTTGTGTTCAGCGCACAAAGTGCCTTCGGAAACACCTGGAGCCATCTTATTTGCAGAACCCATGCAGGGCTGTCTAATCTGCGCTGTATTCTGCAGGTGTTATCTCAACGTCAGTGCTAAAGAACAGGATTACCGTGGCTTAGACGCTATAGGTCAGATATCAGGTCGAATTTAGTTCCGCCAGTTAAAGGACTGCGTGTGTTTTAACCAAGCTATTAGAGACTTGATAGTAAGACGAGGTAAGCTGATAATGCTCCTCGATTTTCTACCATCCAGAAGCAAGTTTGGCAAAAATTTTTTGTTTTTCCGTCCGGAATTCTTGAAATTTTTTTTTGGTGAAAAAATTATATTAAAACTAATGGGTGGGGCAATAAGCACGGGCGTATCATGAAATCGCCGTAGTCCAGTAGGTAGTGTGTTGGCTTATGAGGTGCGAGCCCATAGTTCAGACTTCTCGACCAAAACGAAATATGAAAAAATGTTTCTTCGGCGGCTTACTCTCAGCAGTCTTATGGCCAAGCCTTGAGCCATGAACAGTTTCTCAAAAATCTATCGTTCGGAATCGACTTTCCACTGCTGGTATCGCCAGTCATGGATAAAATTAACACACAAAACATGGTTGGTGTGTCCCATAATGCTAGCTATGTGCCTTGTAGATGAAGAATCTTTTCTTTCTCCTTTTTGCCTCTGCAACTGCTGTAGAAAGCATTGACAGCGTGGCCAAATCTCAAGCACTTAGCATTACTGCTTGGTACCCAATAATAGCTCCCACTGTACCGAACAATAGCTGCCACTGTACCCACCAATAACTCCAATGCAGCCAGCAATAGCTCCCAACTACGTAATGACCGACCACATTTCATCTTTGGTCAAACCTAAAGCGATCTTCAGCTTGAACGTTCTCAATATTGTACTGAGCAACCATCTGTTCGAGGGACTCAGAAGCATCTTGTGAAATCCCAATGCTTCTGTCGCCACTTGTCTCTTTGAAAATTAAATACATTGTTCTATAGACCCCTTTTCTTATTATTCTGAATGAATCTGTTGTCAATTTCCCAGTTTTTTTCTCTCGCTTTGTAGCCAACCCCGACCCACAGTGCAATTTTATTAAAAATCCTTACCACATTGCTTGCTTTACAGCTGCACATTTAAAGTTCTTTATAGCGACTGCACATTTCGACATGAAACTGCAGTTTAGAATTATTTTCCTCTTCTTTTTTCTATTGCCCCCCCCCCCGCTTTTCGTATCACTGTGTCTCTCCACCTGCCTCCCTCCCTTCTGCCCTCTTCCACAGCCTAAATATTAAAATAAAAATGCAAATGTCTGCCTGCCTGCCTGCCTGTGTAACTGAGCATAGGTTTCTCTTTTGTTTTGTATTTCATCAAATCGCTTAAAGGCTATTGTGCTTATACTATATGCCTTACTCACTGTAACTGTGGGTATTTGACTGTGTGTGTGTGTGTGTAAGTTTTCTAGTTGAATACCAAGATTTACCATCACTTAGATGGTTTAGTTGTACAGACACAATTTTACTTGTTGTTGTTGTTGTTGCCCTTCTTTTAATTCCTTCTTATGCTCTTTTTTTCTTTTTCTTTGCATTTAAATTGCTTTCGTTTAGTCAAACACATACTCTCATGCTCTCACACCCTTGCTTGCTCTCTCTCTGCACTCTCATACCTTCTTTCTAAATGCCTTGTGTAAAGGAATAAAACTAAAGACTCTCTGACTATCACACTAAATGGTGTAAAAAAAAATTAAAAAACAGTAAAGAAATCAAAAACAAGAGAGGGAGAAGGAACATAAGTGTGGGAGAGGTTTTACATTTCTGTCTTATTGTTCTCTTGTGTTGTTTTTCTTTAATTTTTATGCCTGAACCCCTTGCTCTGTAACCAGAGAAACGTTGTGTGAATTTTCACACTTGTTCAGTTCAGTTCAGTTTTCTTCTTCTTCTTTTTTTGTGAAAGCATATCTCTGTTTGTGTGAGTAGGTGTAAATGTGTAAAGTGTGTGATTTTGTGTAAAAGAGCCTGCATTTTTCTTTTAAATTTTTTTTCACTTTTTTATGACGTCATTTAATTGAGTGTGGCTACATTGTCTGTCTGCATATGCTTTTGGAGGGGTTGGGGGGCGGTAGGGGCATAGTTTCTGGGTTTAATATTTCAGCCTGAAAATATTGGATTTCAATTTTCCTTTTAAGTATGACTGTCAGTCAATTTAATGTCTTTTTCTTTTCCTTTTCGCTTTAATTCTTCTTCTTTTGCTTATAAAATCCGTTTAGTTTTTCCATTACAAGTGAAACAGTTTCAAGTAAATTAAGGACGTTTATTAACGAATCGAAAGAATGACATGGGAAAGAATGAATGAATTCATCATTAATATTGTACAGTGGGTCAAAAAAAGCAGTTCTTTAACAACTTACTTGCGTAATTGGTTATTGCAACTGTTTAGTCGGGACAACAACCTAGCTTCCTACATATAGCACCTAAGTTGTGCGTGTTAATTTTATTCAATAAGTGGCGGGAGCTGCAGTTTAATGGTACTTCATGGCAGTTTTTAAAAAACCTGATAAACAGATGAGAGATAGCCTCCAAGCAAAATATTTTTTTCATATTTCTGTGGTTTGAACCAAAGCAGCAGCCTTGAGAATATTCAAGAGAAAAGTGCTACGTGAGGCCTTCAGTCCAGTACTAGTTCGCATCCGCTCCAACAACGACGTGGACGTTGGGAAACGTATTAATATGCAGCTGCTGCGTTGGTTCGGCCATGTCCTTCGAATGGATGAGGATGCTCCGCCAAGACGGGTATCACAGCCCTGCATGGGTTTTGCAAATAAGATGGCTCCAGGTGTTTCCGAATGCATTTTGCGCGCTGAACACAAATCTGGCTTCAAAAACTTTCCATCGTGTCAGGTTTTAAAGGAAAAGGGGGTTGAGACACCTAAAAATAGCGTTTCTGGCCATTTTTGAAAAATTGTTGAGCTAAACACTGACGTGCTAGAACCATCGCTATTATCAGAAATTGACAATTGATCTTTGCTCTTTAAAATGAGCCCAAAGCCAAATTGTTTGCACGCACTCTTAAAGTAGGGCGATGGGTTTATGTCAAGGGATGCAAGAGAAAAAGAAAAACGCATTACGGAGGCCCTTAAAAATTAAACAGATTTACTTGAAAATTGTTCCTCAGGGGTTTTTGGGGGCGCTGATTACAGATCTTCATTCAGATTTAAAAATGCAAAATGGCGGATCCAATATGGCGGTCGAGGTTTATAAAAATTAACCAGATTTACTTGACCGCCATATTGCATTGGATTGGATGGATGATGGAGCCATCTTATTTGCATATAAAAAGTCCAAATTTGCAGGGCTGTGGGCAGAAGTCGGTGAAGAGGACGACCTTGTTTACGTTGAAAGAAGCAGATAGAGGAAGCCCGATTCGTGTGACAAACTGTGTTAAGGCAGGCCGAAATCTGTTAATCGGGTTGTTAATGGCCAATTAAGTAGGTCGGCGTTAAATTGTATGTCCCCCCACAGTCACGGATCAAATTAACACACAGAACATCGGTGTTGTGAGAAGCTAGGTTGTAATCGTATCCAAAGGGTTGTAATAATTAACGAAGTAAGAAAAAGCCATTGAATTCCACTAACTAGGATGAGATTTCACACTTGCAAGCTGTATGAATTCCATTCATGGGTAATGAAATGTATTCAGAACTCAAATGTCATCAACTGCACGGGGAAAGTGCAGAAGATATTGCTTGAACATGGCTTTTTGCCTTACCTTTTCTATTTGAAGCATTAGGCATGAGTGGCATATGTATTAACGGTGGACAATTGTAGAGAATTTGACATCATCTGCTGTAAGGTCTGCCTTGAAAATTGCTTTGGAATGAGATCATATGTTACGTCATTCATAACCAAGCAGTGCTTGCTGGGTATCATGTACACAAATACATAATTGATCTTTGCCACCCTTTAGTCAGGATTCCGAACTAAAGGGTCCGCCAAATAACTTTATTTTTTTGAAAATGCTTTAAAAAAAACTACTGAATATTTTCTAAAATTTCTTTTTTTATTTGAAAGTAAAATTCTTCCGGTTAATAATGGAAAATAATTTCATTCAAATGGCTGCCTCGGCTGGCCATGCAGTAGCCTACACCAGAAGATGCCGAGTTTGGCAAAAAAAAAATCATCTTTTCAGATGAAGCTCGTTTTGATCTTGGCGGGTATGTGAACGAGCAAAATTGTCGCATTTGGGGCACAGAAAACCCGCACGCATACATTGAAAAGCCGACGCACCCAAAACGAGTCACTGTTTGGTGCGGATTTTGGTCCAGAGGCATAATTGGGCCATTTTTCTTCGAACATGAGCAAGGAGTGGCCGTTACAGTCAATGGCGACCGTTATCGGGTCATGTTGAACGAATTTTTGTTCACAAAAATTGAAGAGGAGGATATTGGCAACATTTGGTTTCAACAGGACGGCGCTACGTGCCACACAGCCGAAGCTACACTCGATGTTTTGCGCCCTGTTTTTGAAGATCGCATTATCTGCCGCAGAGCTGATGTCGTTTGGCCACCTCGGAGCTGCGATTTGACACCGTTGGACTATTATTTGTGGCGTGTCGTCAAAGATAAGTATTACGCCGACAAGCCAGAGACAATTGACGCTTTAAAGGACAATATTCGTGAAGCCATTGGTGAAATACAGCTGCACACAATCGATAATGTGCTCAAAAATTGGACCGATCGTGTAGGCTACTATGGCCAGTCGAGGCAGCCACTTGAATGAAATTATTTTCCATTATTAACCGGAAGGATTGTACTTTCAAATAAAAATAGAAATTTGAGAAAATATTCAGTAGTTTTCTTTAAAGCACTTTCAGAAAAAAGGTATTTGGCGGACCCTTTAGTTTCTCACACCACTTATGTTGTACATGTTAATTTTATGCATGAGTGGCGGGACCTATAGCCTAAAATCGACTGCGAACGACACATTTTTTTGAGAAAGTTTTCATGGAAATTTAAATTTACTTTCAGAGTTTTTGCCAGAAATCTGCTGAGAGGTAGTCGCCGAAGAAATATTTGTTTTCATATTTCGTTTAGTTGAAGATGCCTGACCTGGGGTTTGAACTGAGGCCTAATAAGCCAACACACTACCTACTAGACTACGGCGGCTAATAAGAATAATGAATGTTTATTGGAGTTCTTCTCTTTTCCAATCTGCTCTGTGGAGAAAGGAGTTTCCGAATATATTACTTATGAAGGTGTAATAAAGACTCTACATTTTTTTTTTTAAATTCTTAATAATCTGAATAGAAAATTATTTGTATTCTTTTGTAAATAATTCTGCTATGCTTGGGTTTATAGTGAAGCATTTTGAATCACTTCTGTAGTCAAATCAAATTTTTTTTTCAATTCATTCCTTTACAACTCTGCTTGATTTAAGTTGTGATTACACTACCAGTAGATATTAAAACAGTTGTTGTGTTCCAAAGTGTATGTATGTATGTGTGGAGGTGTAAGTCTTTACATTCTTCTTTTTCTTTTCCAGTTTTTTTTTTGTTTTTTTTTTTTAAGTTCAAAAGCTTTTATTTCATTTCCCCCTGTAAAGTTTTTTTTATTCAGGCAGAATTCGTTATTTTTTATCGTTGTTGGTTAGATTCTGTTAAATGCACTTTAGGGCAGAGACACTTGAGTCAATTTAAACGTAATCGTTGTGATGAATTACTTCAAATATTAGACTGTTAGAGACCCACCATTGACGTTTACACTCGGGTAACAGTTGAAAGCCAGCCAGCCAGAGCAGCCAGCATTAATAGACAGTCAAATATGGCAGTCAGTTAAGCATGGCAGTCAGTCAGACATGCATGCATGCAGTTATTCAGCCGAAGAACAACACACAAGCACTTATGTACTGCACTCCACTGCACGCTTGCTGTTGGTATTAAAAACACAGAAAATCCTCTCTCTTTCTCTCTCCATTTAATTTTTACACTGTGATGACTGTATTGTAGAGGTACTGTGTGTGTTAAATACAATGCTCTTTACGTCCCCATCTAGCAGTCTATGTGTGTGTGTGTATGAGTGTTAAGTATTGTTCACTTGGTGCTGGTGTGTGTTGCTGAATCTATTCGAATATTTTTGTTTCGTTTTTTTTCTCTTTCAAATTTTATTTCTTCGTTTAGAGTTGCAAAATAGAATTTCGTTAAAATTGTTGTTGTTGTTGAGTTCATTTGATTTGAAGTATTTGTTGTTGATTGACTGAGTAAATTTGCGTGAGTGTAAGAGTGAAAGTGAATGGCAGAGAGAGAGTGATTGAAAGGGAAATCGAATTTTATGAATTTCCATTTCAAATGCTTGTTGGTGTTGTTGAATTGTTCGGGCTTTCGTTTTCTATTTCTTTCCAATCGAACATGTTAACAAGTAATGTTTTATATTTTGTTGTTGTTGTTGTTGTTCTTGTCATGATTTTAGCACCGGATATTTCGTTTATACGAATTGGTCCGTTTTTAATTGCAATAATTGCCCCCCTCTTTTAGTCAGGTATTGTAAATTCATTGAATTCCAAGCGTAATTTGGTACGGCACTATTGTAATTCCTTAAGAGGCTTAAGGACATGCTTGCAAATTTACTTTAGGACTTGTTGTCCTCACAAGGACGTGCTTGTACTTAAAAATTGTTGCAATTAATTGCATTTAAAAGGATTATAACAAGTTAAGGTGTGGAAAATAATGAAGTTTTTGCAATTAAAATCACTTCACAACATCAATTTTGTTCTTCTGACTTCTCAGTTTATTGCAGAAAAATTTGGAATTTTGGTGAACCTCTACTAGGCTTTCCAACCACATAATAGCAGTTTTAGAACTGAAGACGGTGCAAATGCTAACGAAAACAAGTATTGCTCCTCACTATTACTGGTTATATACGGTCGTCCAACAGGAACTTCTCTTCAACTTTGACAGTTAATAACGGCCATCTGTTTGAGGCTACATCCGTCAAATATATATATAAGTTCCTGTTGTTCCTATAAGGAGCATAGGGCCTTAACGATTTCGTTCCATTCATGTTTATTTGCTGCTGCGATCTTCAGCTCGTTCCACGTTTTGTTGACTTTGGCTGCTTCGATATCTAATTGTCGACGGCAGGTGTGACTCGGCCGACCTTTCCTGCGGCTGCCTTGTAGATTCCAGTCTATTGCGTTTCTGGTGGTGTCCGTTTGAGGTCTTCGCAAGGCATGCCCAATCCACTTCCATTTCCGTTTCCGGATTTCTACTTCAACTCGTGTTTGTCCGCACTCGGCCCATAAGCGTTCGTTTGTGATGGTGTTTGGCCAGAAAATTTTTAGTATGCGACGTAAACAACGGTTGATGAATACTTGTATGGCATTAATATCGCATTGGTTTGAGTTCCAGGATTCGCATCCGTAAAGCGCAACTGATTTTACGCAACTGTTGAAGATGTTGATTTTGGTGCGCTTTGAGATATGGGTTTTAAATGACCGTAAGCTGGCCTGGGCTTGTTAATGCGATTTCCAACGTCTTCTCTAGAGCCTCCGCTTGTTGTTATTATGCTGCCTAGGTAACAGAACGATTGGATGTCTTCGATCAGTTGTTGTTGTAGCCATCCGTCAAATAAGTTGTCATTTATTCAGTCTGTTTTGCCAAATTACCAGGGGGACAGATATAGCATTCAGCACCATATGCAAATAATGAAACTGTTCGGGGAATGTACCGCGTACTTTTTAATTGAAAAATCCTCTTTAGCGATGAGCCACATTTCTAAATGAATGAAGACGTGAACAAATAAAATTCTCGAATTTGGTACGATACACATTCACATGAGGTTCGAAGCGCAAAATGCTTACCGAAAAAGTTACTTTTTGATGTGGTCTTTTGGATCGAGGCCTTATTGGATCATATTTCATTGAGAATGACACTAGCCAGGCCTTCTCTTCCAACGGCAAGCACTATAGATCGATGATTATTAACTTCTTTTGGTCTGAATTGGATGATCTAGACACCAATGGCATGTGGTTTCAACAGGCCGGTGCTTTGGACCACATAGCTCATGCTACATTCGTTATTCATTCATTAGTTGAGGGCATGGTTGTCGTAAAGATCTGTGCCACACAGCTCATGCTACCTTCGTTATTCATTCATTGCTTGAGGGTATAGCTATCTCACGCGGAAGTGGTGTGAACTGGTCACCGAGATTGTGCGAATTGAGGCCCTTAGATTTTTTCCTACGAAGTTTTCTTAAGTTGCAGGTGTTTGTCACTAAGCCACAAGCCACAGTGATGTTCAAAATCAACATAATCTTTCCACTACTATGGGCTGGAAAGTTATAGGAGACTAATACTCTACAAGACGCTCATCCTCCCCGTGCTTCTTTATGGCGCAGAGGCATGGACACTATTAAGCACTGATCAAGCAGACTTGAGAGTATTCGAGAGAAAAGTCCCACTTAAGATCTTTGGTCCAGTGCAAGTTGGCGATGATTTCCGCATACGATCCAACAGTGAATTGTATGAGCTCCTCAACGACATGGACGTTGTGCAGCATATTAACATCCAGCGGCTACGCTGGCTCAGCCATGTCGTTCGAATGGAGGAGGCTGCTGAGGCGAGATGGGTATTTGATAGGGAGATTTGTGCGAAAGTTGTCGAAGAGGACGAGGAAGGACTAGATCGAGGAAACCTTGTCATGAAGTCGCCGTAGTCTAGTAGGTATCGTGTTGGCTTACTAGACGTAAAGCCAGGGTTCGAACCCCAGGCCAGACATCAAGACAAAATACAAAAAGTATTTCTATGGCGACTTACTCTCAGTAGATTTCTGGCAAAAACTCTGAGAGTAAATAAAAATTGCCATGAAAAAAGTTTCTCAAAAATCTATCGTTCGGAGTCGACTTTAAACTGTAGGCCCCACCACTCATGTATAAAAATTAACACACACAACATAAGTGGTGTGAGAAACTAGGACGTTGTACAATCGGTCAATTCGACCTCCGGGTACTGTACTTGTCTTAATTGACAAGTACACGTCCTCTAACCTACCCTCTAAGCCTTGTCATCGATTGGTGTGACCAACTGGCATAGGTGCGCAAGAAGTAGATGCGTCAAATCGCAGCTCCGAGGTGGCCAAACGACATCAGCTCTGCGGCTGATAATACGATCTTTAAAAACAGGGCGCAAAACATCAAGTGTAGCTTCGGCTGTGTGGCACGTAGCGCCGTCCTGTTGAAACCAAATGTTGCCAATATCCTCCTCTTCAATTTTTGTGAACAAAAATTCGTTCAACATGGGCCTATAACGATCGCCATTGACTGTAACGGCCACTCCTTGCTCATTTTCGAAGAAAAATGGCCCAATTATGCCTCTGGATCAAAATCCGCACCAAACAGTGACTCGTGTTGAGTGCGTCGGCTTTTCACTGTATGTGTGCGGGTTTTCTGTGCCCCAAATGCGACAATTTTGCTTGTTTACATACCCGCCAAGATCAAACTGAGCTTCATCTGAAAAGATGATTTTTTTTTTGCCAAAATCGGCATCTTCTGATGCAGGCTACTGCATGGCTAGACGAGGCAGCCATTTGAATGAAATTATTTCCATTATTAACCGGAAGAATTGTACTTTCAAATAAAAAAAGAAATTTGAGAAAATATTCCTGTAGTTTTGTTTTTTAAAGCATTTTCAAAAAAAAAGTTATTTGGCGGACCCTTTAATATTTATTCGTTGCAGATAACCGGGTTTATGTGCTCAGGTATTTGCTTTTGCATACAATTTCATTTGCACTACACTTTTGTTCTCCACTGTAACTTGTGAATCATATTTCATGAGAATAAATTAAAACAAAAAACCGTGTTTAAACATACTGACGATGACTTGTAGCCGGGGTATGGGGTTTGGCAAAAAAAAAATGTTCATTTTAAACAGGGGAATTGCGTTAAACTTCCCGCACAGACACGGTGTGGGGGGAACATTTTAATTTATTTGATGCATTGCGTTTTGTTCCAAATTGCTCCTTGTTTTGTTTTTAATGTCTTTGTTTCTTCTTGTTTTTTTGTTGTTTTTCCTCAGACTTTTGATATGAAATTTGTTGGAAAGAGTTTGTTTGCCACACACAGATTTTAATCTCTTAAAGTTTAAATAAAAATATTTCTGTAGGATTGTGTTGCGATTGTCAGTATTTTTTTTCAAATCCTACAGCCATTAAGTGTCAAATAATTTTTTTTTGCATTTCGAAAAGAATATGCAAACAGACACACACGCGTACTTATGCTAACACAGAAAGAGAGAAGAAAGCCATTGTATATGCAAAATTTTTTACACACACAAATGACAGACAGAGAGAGAGACAGAAAGAGAGAGGGAGAGGGAGAGAGTGCGAATAAGAGCGGAGGCTAAGTGAGTGTTTCATTTGTATCCCTAAGCCGTTTTTGAAACGGAAGACAAAACGCCTATTTTGTTTCCTTCTGCCTTTTTTCTTTGTGTTGTTGTTGGTAATTCATTTCTCTCTTTATTACTCAACTAAATAGAAAATTACAACAACAAATGTCATGTACAAGCTGCAGACAATAAGGCAAGTCTAGTATGATGACGCAAGTACAGGAGATGATGACGGATGTAGAAAAAAAACAAAAAAAAAGACGGTGCGTGTGGGAAGTGTGTACAGGCAGAGTATACGGAAATCGACATTGTGGGCGAGAACGAGAATGCAAATGTTAGAGGAAGTAGACTTGTTTTACAATTTTTTATTTTTTTTTGTTTCTTTTTAAATCTTTTCAAAAACGGAATTTTTTTCTTGTATTTGAAGAAATTGTAGGCGCTAGGCAAACAAAACTGTTTATCAAACAATTGTAAGTCGTGGCTGTCTTGTATGCAGATAGACAGTCAGACAACCATTTCTTAACACACACAAAACATGCGAAATAAAATAAAAACCGTGTTGCAGAAACAGCAACAGAAACAGCAACACAAACATTTTATTGCAATAAAGTTTTCAACAAATTCCCTGCCTTTCTCTGCTCTGTCTGTCTCTCTCTCTCTCTTTGTAACACTTTTGTTGAAATGAAAACTTTTTTTATTCTTTGGAAAATAAATAAAACTTTTTCCTTTTATTGTTGTTGCTTATTGCTGCTACTGTTGTTGTTCATGTTTAACTGACAGACACATGTTTAAACAAAATAAAGGAAGAAAATCTTCTTCAAAGCCAACAACGTAGCTGGTAAAATTACTTTCCAACATTGTTTTGTCTTAATTGTGCCATAGACAAAGTAGTAAAGGGTGTTTTTTATAGATGTATAGAACTTTAAGTTGGCATTACTTTTCAAGATCGCGACCGATTTAACTGCTGTCAAGTGATTTATTCTCAGTTTGGTTTGGCAATTCATCATGAATAGACTCACGCCTGAACAACGCTTGCAAATAGTGCAATTTTATTTCGAAAATAATGGTTCGTATCGCGCACTACGTCCATTTTATCGTCGACAAAATCGTCCATCATAGCAGTTAATTCGATTAACCAAGGAACGTTTTCGCACCACGTTTACTCTTACTGATAACTCGCATCCCCAGAGACGCTGTACGGTGCGTACAGAAGAAGCTATTGCTGCTGTAGAGCGTAGCATTGAGGAAGACCCGAATGAGTCCATCCGCCATCGAGCACAGGAATTGGATCTGTGTCCATCCACTTTATGGAAGATTTTGCGGAACGCTCTTGGTTTGCGGGCTTACAAAATCCAACTCGTGCAAGAATTGAAGCCAAACAATCATCAAGTAAGGCGTAGATTCGTCGAATGGGCCCAAAACGAGATTACCGTTGTTCCCGATTTTCATAAGCGAATTTTGTTTAGCGATGAAGCACACTTCTGGTTGAATGGCTACGTCAACAAACAAAACTGCCGCGTTTGGAGTGAAGGTAATCCTCAAGTGTATGTGGAAACACCGTTACATCCAGAAAAACTGACTGTTTGGTGCGCTTTATGGGCTGGTGGAATCATTGGTCCGTACTTTTTCAAAAACGATGGTGGCCAGAACGTTACAGTCGATGGTGATCGGTATAGAGCCATGATTACTAACTTTTTCATTCCTGAATTGAATAACCATTGAATGTCCAGGAGATGTGGTTTCAACAAGACGGCGCAACATGTCACACAGCTCGTGCCACAATAGATTTCTTGAAAGACACTTTTGGTGACCGCCTAATTTCACGTTTTGGACCTGTGAATTGGCCTCCAAGATCTTGTGATTTAACACCGCTAGACTACTTTCTGTGGGGCGTGGGGCTATGTAAAGTCATTGGTCTATGCGGTAAAGCCACAAACGCTTGACCATTTGGAAGACAATATTCGCCGTATTATTGCCGATATACGGCCACAAATGTTGGAAAAAGTCATCGAAAATTGGACGTCCAGATTAGACTACATCCGCGCCAGCCGTGGCGGTCATATGCCAGAAATCATATTTAAAATGTAATGCCACAAGATTATCTTTCGGATAAATAAAATTCATGTCAATCGAATAATCCATCGTTGTTTTATTGCAACTTAAAGTTCTATACCTCTATAAAAAACACTCTTTATAAAAGTTAGTATAACACTTTTATAACAGCCACCATTAGAAACATATTTTAATAAGCCCTTGTTGCCACGCCTATTTTAACAAATACTTCAACACTGAATCACAGAAACACAGCAACACTGTTCAAATTGAAACACAAACCCACTCCTTAAACTGTTTTTAATTAAAAACCTCCAGACACTCTGGTTTCAATTTTGGGATGGCAGAAGGAGTAGCACAAGGTACACGCGGAAGGAGAGAGTTTTATAAAGAACAGAACAAAGAAAAAAGGATTAAAATACTTAGAAATTAGTAATGAAAACTTGCAAAATTTTGTTTAAAAGAAAGATTTTTTAATAGAAAGTTTAACAGGAATTCTGTTCTTCCTTTTGAATTAAATGACGGAGTCATTAGACGTTGTTCACATAAAATCCGGTCGCGTAAGGCTTTCTCAATTAGAACGTTAACTTTATTTTAACGTTTGTGCAGTAAACAGTTACGAAATACGCGCCATTTTGGCTTGAACTGCTATACTCTTAAAGAAAGCAGAAGAATTTTCAAAAATTTTTGTTTTTTTGGAGAAATTTTTCATTGGCGGTTTCATCGATTAGACGTAGACTTGATAGTCGTCCGTCCTCCATTTGGGCAAGAATTTCCGTCATTAGCTACTCGCTTAAGATACTATAGAACGAGAGGAGTTAATATCAATTCCGAACGGCCGCGTAGCCCCTGTTTCTTTCTTCTTTTTGAGAAATTTATCACCGGTAGTGGTGGTGGCGGTGTAGGTATCGTTTAAACGTAGGTTTGGCAGCCGTCCGCCTCCAATTGGCCAAAAATTTCCGCCATTAGCTACATGCTTAGCAGACTATAGAACAAGAGGAGTTAATATCAGGTCTGAAAGGCCCCACAGCACCCGTTTCTTTCTTTTTTGTTTGAGAATATCGCAGCCAAATTGCTGACAAACTTTGCTACGCCCAGAGCAGCCGCTCTGCTGGCACAGAAGACCTTAAAGTAGCGACCAGAAAATGTGTCAGCATCAATCGGCAGTATTTACCGAGAACTTTGGCGAATGCCTTGAAAGTGTATCTTTGCAAAATGTTGACCGTGTATCAGCTAATCAGAGCATTAGATTTTATTAAGATGAACTCTAAGACTGCGTACGACTTGCTTACTTAGTTAATTGGTCATTAACAAACCGATTACCGGAGTTCGGCCTGTTTCGGTATATCCGTTCAGGCGCCCCTGCTTTTTGAGCGTCTACGCTAGTTGTACACTTTAGCGCTTCCTCGATTTGGTTATTCTAACGCAAACAAGTTTGACCTCTTCCTCGACTTCGGCAAATCTCCGCATCAAATCCACGTCTCGTCGGTTCATACTCCTCCATTCGAACGACATGACCGAGCCAGCGCAGGGTGTTAATAAGCTGCACAACGTCCGCAGCATTGAGGAGTTTATACAGTTCATTGCTGGATCGAATGCGGAAGTCATGGCTTACTCGCACTGGACTGAAGATCCTATGTAAGACTTTCCTGTCGAATAATCTCAAGGTTTTGAAGTCGCCGCAGTCTAGTAGGTAGTGTGTTGGCTTATTAGACGTAAAGCCAGGGTTCGAGCACCAGCCCGGACATCAAGACAAAATACAAAAAGTATTTCTTCGGCGACTTCCTCTCAGCGGAGTTCTGGCAAAAACTCTGAGAGTAAATAAAAATTGCCATGAAAAAGTTTCTCAAAAATCTGTCGCATGGAGTGGACTTTGAACTGTAGGTCCCACCACTCATGTATAAAATTAACACACACAACATAAGTGGTCTGAGAAACTAGGACGTTGTACAATGGGCCAATTCGACCTCCGGATACAGTACTTGTCTTAATTGACAAGTACACGTCCTCTAACCTAACCTAACCTAACCCTCAAGGCTGCTGCATTAATGCTTAATAGTGTCCATGCTTCTGTGCCATAAAGAAGCCGTATACGACTGCCGTAGATATCTAAACGAGATAGCCGATCGACTTGATGCGCATATCACATTAGTACCAGGACAGAGGGACATTTCAGGTAATTGCAGAGCCGATTAACTGGCCAAACGGACACACAACCGTTTAACTCTCTGGTAAATTTCCGACGTTAGGAATTCCTTTGAGTACGTGCATATAATTGACAATGCGATCGTAGACTCTGTCAACAGAAGATAGGGGCTTCGGATACGTGCAGAACATATCTCAGGCTGGATTGAGGGCTAACGCCAACTATACTTAAACTCCAAAGTAGCAAGCTTATCCATTAGCGGCGGGACGAGTTAAGCCACGGGCTCTCGTCTTATAAACCAATGCGCTACGTACTAAACTACGGCGACTTAACGTACATATGGAAGACTTAAATAGGGGAACATAAATAGAGGGGGAATTAGTAGAAGAGAGTGAAAAATAATTGAAGATACAAACAGGGAATTCCATGAGGCCCTATGCTCCTTTTTACCTGGAATAAAACGTACATAAACTGTTCAACAATAAACGTCGAAGCCGGAAAGTTCTCATATTTAAGTACAACTCGCCGAAATCCAACAAAAGAAATGTCCAACTGCCTTAAGCGATAAAGTTTGAGGTTATCAGATACCACTGTGTGGTCAAAAATTTATCTTCGCAACATTATTGGTTCGTTTGCAACATCAGCTGTTGGCTCAGACGTTTGGGAAAATAATTTCACACAAATTCCTCTGCGAGTTGGTTGAACGGTAACAGAAATGTGTTCCTTTTTAATTTCCCTTGTTTCACATAAATTTATAACCGTTGTGTGTGTGTGTGTATGTGTGTGTAACATTTTCAACTCTTTATTCCATCCCCCATTACTTCTTAGGAAATTTTTCTGTGTCTTGTTTTATTGGGGAATCTGTGTCATTATTTTTATTTTTTATTTTCGGTTTTCTTCGCTTTTCTTTCTTTCATTTTTATTTTTATTTTCGGTTTTTGTTTTTAATTTTGATTGTTTAATAATTTATTTACATTTTTATTTTTATTTGGTAAGGATTTACGGTTAATTAAAATTCTTTTCCAATTCTGCTGCTGCAGCTGCTGTTGTTTTTTATTCTTTTGTTGTTGTTTTCTCAGCTGGCCATTTGACCCTCTTCGTTTCGATTTCAAGTGTTTGTTTTTCTTTCTTTTTTTTTCTATTCTTTTAAATAACACTGCGTTACAAAAGAGAGTCGAGCCAACAAGTTGATCCTGTAACGATGATAATGAATTATTGGAACACGTTCTTGGAACCTATTGGGGCATTAATGCATACCAAAACAAAAAACATCTGAGCGCCTATCAGGTACTAGACAAAGAATTGTCTTTGTTCACAGCAAGAAGTATCCTGAAGTTTGTCAGGACAATATACTTAAAGGATACACACTATATATCTCCACTACCTTCTACGAATATCGATTTGAAGTTGGAGTCTGCTAGGTTTGTATCCAGAGTTGGGTATTGTTGGATATATTATAGGCATCGATTGACAAGAATCTGGATTATACTGAGGCTACAAGGAGCTGTATTCCATGACTTGTATTCTTACAATTCCATTCAAAAATATGTTAATAAAGTTCAGTTAAATGCACCGCGAAATAAGTCTAGAGTTCCATGCTTTGCGTAGATGGCCTAGCCCTATCAATGAGCAAATGTACACCCTATACTACTAAGCCACAGCTATAATTCTATACCCTTTAAAGTCCTACAACAAGAACTTCTGAAATTTGACAGTAAATAACGGCCAGCTTGCTACTAATACTGTTCTACTAGTATAGTACAACTACTACTGCAACTGGTCCTACTACTACAACCATACTACTACTACTGCTACTTGTACCACTACTACTACTACTACTACTACTATTATTACTACTACTGCTACTAGTACTACCACTGCTGTTACTATACTACAACTACTACTGCTACTACTGCTACTAAAACTACTCCTGCATCTACTGCTATTTCCGCTGCTACTACTACTATTCGTTTGTATCCACAGTTGGGTATTGCTGGACTTATTATAGGCATATCGATTGACAAAGATCTGCAGCTGCATTTCATTATTCGCATCCGTACTGTTCTATTCAAAAATATTAACAATGTTCAGTTAAATGCACCCCCAAATAACTCAAGAGCTTCTTCCATACTTTTCGTAGATGGCCTAGCCCTGTCAATGAGGTTCCTAAAGTTCTCTCCAGAAAACCAATCTTAGTAATAATGCTCAGATAGCAATATGGCCAGAGATGTTGTAATAGCAGAGGTATGTCGTTGTATGACTGCAACCTAGATCCTTAAATCACTCATGTGCTCTGTGTTAATTTTATCCATGAGTGGCGGAACCTACTTTTTAAATATCAACACCGAACGAAAAATTTAAAAAACTTGGAGTTGTTGCTAGAAGTATACCGAGAGGAAAGTCGCCTAAAGAACTATAGTTTCAATTTGTTCAGTTACAAGATAGCAGAGCTAGTATTTGAACTTACGAGACTTTGTCTAGTAAGCCAACTTATCAGTTATTAGAATACGGTGACTTTCAATCTTCCCTCACATTCGTCCGATTAAACTGCAATGAAATCCTGCCACGCTTATCGTGTGTACGGCCACAACGGACGTTCAATGAGCAACGTTTTCAAAAAACTAAAACAAGCTGTCACTCCTATCGTGGACATCACACCACACGGTCAATGTTAAGAGAGTTTAACGACTTTTTGCGAGTCATACGCGAACTTTCGGTGTTCCAGAAGTAATACTTCTGCTAATTCACGTATAAATAGAGATGAAGAAAGGATCTCGCCGTTTCTGAAGTTGTGTGACGAAAAGCTGTCTTCATCGATGTCGACATCCAGGATGGATTTCGTATATGCTACGCGCGCTTGACAATCAAATTCCAGCAGCTGATGAACAGCTTTATTTTCTAAGTTAACTTCTTGAAGTATTTCATCTAAATTCTCTACAAAAATTTTTGATTGATGCTCAATTATGTGACACTCTGTTTGATCGATACTACTCTGCAGCATTGTCGGCAACAATCATGATATTCCCTGCAGAACTGTTGCTCCGGAATCGCCCAGACTTGACACAAAATCTTCTGATATCCCATACTCATTGCTGTCGACTCATTCATGTTTTGGAGGGCTTTCCAGTTTTTATCTTTCCTTTGGGTTGCAGTCTAACGAAGTTTATGTCTGACTTACTTAATTGGCCATTAACAACCCGATTAACGGATTTCGACCTGCCGTAACACATCCTTCCAGGCGCCTCTGATTTTTGCGTGCCTACGCCAGTTGGTGACACCAATCGATGACAGAGCTTCCCCGATTTGGTCCCTCCAACGCAAACAAGGTCATCCTCTTCGCCGATTTCCGCACAAATCTCCGCATCAAATACCCGTTTCGTCGGATTGTCCTTCTCCATTCGAATGTCATGGCCGAGCCAGTGCAGCCGCTGGATCTTAATACGCTGCACAACGTCTATGTCGTTGAGGAGCTCATACAATTCACTGTTGGATGGTATGCGGAAATCATCGCCAACTCACATTGGACCGAAGATTTACGAAGTTTATGTCAGGTCTTCTTGTTATTTACGTAACGTAGTGTGTGCTTAGGAGTTTAGGATTAAAAGATTCAGAATTCTCCGTTGGGTACTGTCGCTCGCCAAAAATTGTTCTTAGTGAACAAAATTGATTTCACGATTGTGTTAAAAATTACGATCTCGATCGATCTGGGAATATGTATGAGTTAAGTTTCAGATAGAGCTGAGCATTCCATTGCCGCGCTAGAAGTCTTTGTCGATTATTTTTTGATCTCCCGAAATGAGCAGTCCTTTCGATTCGGTATACTTATGTTGCCAGAAAAATGGAAAGTGCTGGAAATTTATCAGAAGTCCTGAATTTAAAGTTGTACCGCATAGCAGTTATAACGGGGACTGGATTCGCGCGAACAACGCTTGCAAATCATTGAATTTTATTATCAACATGCGTGCTCTGTTAAGAAAATTCATCTCGCACTTCTTCCATTTTATGGTCAGTTTAATCGATCCACTGAAGCGGCTATTCGGGCTATTGTGACTAAATTTCGCACCAAAAATTTACATTGTTGGACATTAAACCACCAACCCGTTTACGTAGAGTGCGAACTGAAAGAAAATATTGCAGCTGTATCGGCCAGTGTTAATGATGACCATCAATTATCGATTCGTCACCGTTCGCAGCAATTGGGCTTCCGTTACTCAACAACGTGGAAAATTTTGCGGAAGGAAAAGAAGAAGCCGAACGACCTACCGCAACGCAGAATTTATGGTGAATGCGCTCTTGGAAAGTTGGCTGAAGATCCACTTCTTAATCGAAAAATTGTGTTCAGCGACGAAGCTCATTTTTGGCTCAAATTTGGAGTGAAGGCAGGTGGCATCATTGGACCGTACTTCTTCAAAGATGCTACGAATCGAAACGTAACTGTGAATGGTGAGCGCTACCGTGAGATGATATTCAACTTTTTTTTGCCCAAAATATAAGAGCTTGACTTACATGACATGTGGTTTCAACAAGACGGTGGTACATGCCGCACTGCACGCGTAAGAATGAACTTATTGAGAGGCGAGTTAGGTGAACATTTTATTTCACGTTCGGGACCGGTCAATTGGCCGTCTAGATCGTACGATTTAACGCCTTTAGACTATTTTTTGTGGGGCTATGTTTAAGCTCATGTCCTATACAGAGAAGCCCGCTTCAATTGACGCATTGGAAGACAACGTTGAAGCATTTACTCGTGAGATACCGGCCGAAATGTTGGAAAGAGTATGCCAAAATTTCACTAAGCGGATGGACCATTTGAGGCGCAGTCGCGGTCAACATTTGCATGAAATAATCTTCAAACATTAAATTATATGGACCGTACTATCGATTCAAATGAAGATTTCATGCATTTTTCTGAATTTTATGTACTTTTTTTGAAAAATTTTCCTATAGCTCTTAAAAAATCATCCATTATAATGACGAGCAAAAAAAGCAAGGAGCAATGGCTACCAAAGGGGCCGAGTTATCTTTACGAGCACTTCACTTCATATTTACTATTTTCTGATGGCTGACTTTTGTAGCCCAGTGTAACTGTTTGCAATATCTGCCCTGCTTTCCCAAAAAATTTAAGATGGCTGTGCGCGTATCTCATCTGTTTCATTCGCTGAAAATATTTCAGCTGGTGATTCTATTTGCTGTGCTGTTTGTGAGATTTTTCGGGACATGAAAAGGGACAGAGAGGGGCGAAGAATAAATAGGTATTCGTGGCTTGTCTTATTGTTGACTTAATTTTTAATTTTTTGTTTTGTTGGTTTTTCTACTTTTTTGGTGTTTCTTCGTTTTCTAAATGAGGGTGCGGGGGTAAATAAAATGAATTAAAAAAGTTTTTTTCTGTTTGTTATTGGCAAAGCCCTTCCTGGCCCTTTTTTTGTTTTTTTCTGAAATATTTATGAACTTGTATTTGTTGTTGTTGTATTTATTGTTTGACTTTTCAGTTTCAATTTTAATTTCAATGAAATTTTTAAGTTTATTTTCACCAGAAAAAAAAAGAAAAAGAAAATTCGAAAAGAAAAAGAAACAAAAAACAAGAAAACAAGAAAGGAAAAAGGATACGAAGAAAGGGCTGGGTTTGGGGTTTAAATAAATTTCTTGATAAGCCTTATGATTGGAGTTACTTTTTCTAAGTGACCGTAATTCATAGCTCAAGTAGATAGGGGGGGGGGGCGATTTTAAATGATTTCTTTCTATTCCTTAATGCAGCAACAACAACAGCAAAAGAAACAGAAGAAATGGGTTTTTAAAAAGTTTTATTAGCCAGCTAAAGCCACTGCCAATTGGCCTCTTAAGAGTGCTTCTTTAGAAAAAGAAAAAACATTCGCCACTTGATTGAGGTTTTCAGAAAGAATTTTAACCGCATTTTTGTTAAACAGCTTTTGAATAACATCCTTCCTTCCTTCCTTTCCCTTCCTTTCCCATTTGTATACTTTTTTTAAATATTTTTTCAAGGAAGTTAAGGTTCAAGTATAAAATATTGTAATATTTTCTTTTAAAGACTGTAAATCAACCCTCGTTAGACGTTAGGCATGGCTAAAGAATTATTTAACCCCAACTAAGGTTGATAAGCAATCTTTAGATAGGGCCCGGTAGACACAGAGTGCACTTGATTAGAATGTTGTAGGTTGCTTCGAGTGACACCCTATAGATTCTGTGACGATGATAATGAACTACTGGAACACGTTCTTGGAACCTATTGGGGCATTAATGCATACCAAAAAAGAACATCTGGCTGCCTATCACGTACTATACTACAAAGAATTGTCTTTGCTCAGAGCAAGAAGTATCCTGAAGTTTGTCAGGACAATAGGCTTAGAGGAGACACACTATATATCGGGTCCGCCATCTAACGTTTTTTTTTTTTCAACTAGTGCTTATTTCATGAATGATAACACTTAGCTCATGTCTGATTTGACAGATAATTAGTTTTATCCTTCCGCTGAACGAATATGGTTGTGTATACGCTTGAACAACGCTGGGAAATATTGCGACATTACTTTGAAAATCATTGGTAATGTTACAGAATATGTGCGAAAATTGTGTACGGATTTTGGAAGAAGAGAAGCACCGTCAGCTCCGTATGTTCGTTATCTTGGGAAAAAAGTGAAAGAAACTGGCATCCTCATCGATAAACCAAAGCGTTAAAAGCCAAAAACAGTGCGTACACCCCAGAATATTGCTGCTGTGGCAGAAAGTGTGCGTGAAGCGCCATCAACATCAATTCACCGTCGTTCTCAACAATTGAACATTTCGGAGACATCATTGAGACGAATTTTGCATAAAGACCTTGGTATGACGCCATGCAAAGTCCAATTGGTTCAGGAGTTGAAGCCAATTGACCATTCAATGCGTTTTCGCTTCGCTAAGTGGGCCATGCAGTTGCCTACACCAGAAGATGCCGATTTTGGGAAAAAAAAATCATCTTTTCAGATGAAGCTCATTTTGATCTTGGCGGGTATGTAAATAAGCAAAATTGTCGCATTTGGGGCACAGAAAACCCGCACGCATACATTGAAAAGCCAACGCAGCCAAAACCAGTCACTGTTTGGTGAGGATTTTGGTCCAGAGGCATAATTGGGCCATTTTTCTTCGAAAATGAGCAAGGAGTGGCCGTTACAATCAATGACGATCGTTATCGGGCCATGTTGAACGAATTTTTGTTCACAAAAATTGAAGAGGAGGATATTGGCAACATTTGGTTTCAACAGAACGGCGCTACGTGCCACACAGCCGAAGCTACACTCGATGGAGTGCGCCCTGTTTTTGAAGATCGCATTATCAGCCGCATAGCTGATGTCGTTTGGCCACCTCGGAGCTGCGATTTGACACCGTTGGACTATTATTTGTGGGGTGTCGTCAAAGATAAGTGTTACGCCGACAAGCCAGAGACAATTGACGCTTTAAAGAACAATATTCGCGAAGCCATTGGTGAAATATAGCTGCACACAATCGATAATGTGCTTAAAAATTGGACCGATCGTGTAGGCTATTGCATGGCCAGCCGAGACAGCCATTTGAATGTAATTTTTTTCCATTATTAACCGGAAGGATTGTACTTTCAAATAAAAAAAGAAATTTGAGAAAATATTCAGGAGTTTTTCTTTTAAAGCATTTTCAAAAAAAAAATTATTTGGCGGACCCTTTATATCTACTGTCGTCTACGAATATCGATTTGAAGTTGGAGTCTGCTCGGTTTGTATCCAGAGTTGGGTATTGTTGGATTTATTACAGGCATCGGTTGACAAGAATCTGGATGATAATGAGGTTACAACGAGCTGTATTCCATGACTTGTATTCTTAGAATTCCATTCAAAAATATGTTAATAATGTTCAGCTAAATGCACCGCAAAACAAGTCAAGAGTTCCATGCTTTGCGTAGATGGCCTAGCCCTATCAATGAGCAAATGTACACCCTATACTACTAAGCCACAGCTATAATTCCTTATAATTCCTTTAAAGTCCTACAACAGTAACTTCCGAACTTTGACAGTTAATAACGGCCAGCTTGCTACTACTACTGTTCTACTAGTATAGTACTACTACTACTGCAACTGGTCCTACTACTTGTAATATACTACTACTACTACAGCTAATGGTCCTACTACTACTACCATACTACTACTACTGCTACTAGTACTACCACTGCTGTTACTATACTACAACTACTGCTGCTACTACTACTTCTGCATCTACTGCTATTGCCGCTGCTACTACTACTACTACTACAACTATTCGTTTGTATCCAATGTTGGGTATTGCTGGACTTATTATAGGCATCGATTGACAAAGATCTGCAGCTGCATTCCATTATTCGCATCCGTACTGTTCTATTCAAAAATATTAACAATGTTCAGTTAAATGCACCCCCAAATAAGCCAAGAGTTCCTTCCATACTTTGCGTAGATGGCCTAGACCTGTTAATGAGACTCTTAAAGTTCTCGCCAGAGAAACCAATCCTAGTAATAATGCTCAGATAGCAACATGCGGAGAGACATTGGGATAGCACATGTACGGCATTCACATAGTCCAGATCTTCTTTTTCACTTTAAAACCCTTTCACTGGTATTTCACCGTACTGATGAGCATCGCATATGTTAAGAATCTGAAAACATTCTCTAGATTTGATTTCCAAGCAATTTTGATCGAAAAGATATTCTCCCTGTGTGTACATTGCACTATTCGTAAAGCCCGGGTTCGTATCCCAGGTCAGACATCAAAAATGAAATATGAAAAAAAAAATATTTCTTCGGCGACTTCCTCTCAGCAGATTTCTGGCAAAAACTCTGAGAGTAAAATAAACTGCCATGAAAAGTTTCTCAAAATTCTGTCGTTCGGAGTCGACGTTAAACTGTAGGTCCCGCCACTCACGTATAAAATTAACGCACACAACATGAGTGGTGTGAGAAGCTAGGCCGTAATCCTGACTGAAGGGTTGTAATGGCCAATTATGTATGTATGTATGTGTACATTGCACTGAAGGTTTCCGGCAATTGTGCTTAGAATCCTATTGTATTTGATTTCAACAAAATCGTGGCTTGTATTTGGATTACCAGTCTAAAATTGCCAGACGATTTTGTGTAATTAAAGCTGGTAATTGGACTGTCATTTTAGAGTGCCACAAAGCTTAGTTTAGGGGAGTCAAATGATAATATGGTTCCAGTACTAAGGCATGCCTTTACAACAATACTCGATAGTTATAGGGACGAGAATTCCTATGGGAAACTGAATGTAAACACCTTCAATGAATGAATTCACTGCTTCGGTACTTATGCTTTAAAATTTTATCTTCTTAATGCCCTGACCCGATCATCAATTTCTTAAGTTTTCCTTTTTACCAACAAAGAAAATTAAATTCCCCAAAAAATTTTTATTTTTCATACCTCCTGTCCCCTTAAAAATGTTTTCCTTAAAAAAAAAGAAAAGAATTCATTTTGCCAAACTAAAAAACATGTCTCCGGCGGCGTCTTCTTCACATATTTCTTCACGCAGATTAAAAAAAAACAAGACAAGACAAGAATATCGTCAGGGATATTTTGCTTAAATGGAAATAAACAACTTCCGTCTCTGTCATCCGGTGTTGTTGTTGTTGTTGTTGTAGGTGCGTTTCGCCTCTTTCTCAATTCATTTCGCAAAAAAATATTCATGAAATGAAAACATAAATTAAACGAAACAGGCCCCTTAAGGCATTCAAAATATGTGCCAGCACTTGCGTAAATGTGTGTGTGTGTGTAAAGTGCGTGCGGTGAAAAAACCCCAATGATAAGAAGATTTTAGTCCCAGTACGTGTGACAGTGGGCGTGCAAGAAAAAATGTTTTTTTTTTTTTTGTTGGTGCGAAATGAGAATGATTTTTTAAATGTTTTATTATTTGAAACATTTCTTCCGGTTTTTGGTACGCTACACCAACACTAGCACCCTAAAAATCGAGTCCTGTAACCAGCTTTAATTACACAAAATCGTCTGGAAATTTTTAGACTGCTTATCCAAATACAGGCCACGATTTTTTTGAAATCAATTACAATAGGATTCTAAACACAATTGCCCAAAACCTTCAGTACAATGTACACACACGGAGAATATCTTTTCCATCAAAATTGCTTGGAAATCAAATCTAGAAAATGGGCTCCTATTCTAAACATATTGGATGCTCTTCACTACGATGGGGTACCAGGGAGAGGCTTGTAATATCAAAAAGAAGATCCATACTATGTGAACGGCATACGTCTGCTATTGCAACATATCTGACCATATTGCTATCAGAGTATATTACTAGGATTGGTTTCTCTGGAGAGAACTTTAAGAACCTCATTGACAGGCCTAGGCCAACTCCGCAAAGTATGGAACTCCTGACTTAGTTGGAGATACGTTTAACTGGACATTATTAACATATTTTTGAATAGAACATCACGGATGCTAATAATGGAATGCAGCTCCAGATCCTTGTCAACTGATGCTTATAGTAAAACCAGCAATACTCAACTCTGGATACAAACCGGGTAGGCTTCAATTAAAAACGAGATTCGTAGACGGAAGTTGAAATATATATTTTGTGTCCACCAAGCCTATTGCCCTGACAAACTTTAGCATGTTGCTCGATGTCAAAAAGGACAATTCCCTGCCCAGTGTTTGATATGCATCCAGTCGTTTCCTTTTGGGATGCATTGATGCCTGCAAGAATGTGTTCTTACGATTTAAACGAAATGATTCATGTCAATAAAATACATATCGGGTCATTCATTAAGGGTGTAAAATATTCACCCGATGTTTTATTCATTCGAAAGACCTGCTGATGCCGTTATGTGTAAAATTTAATGCTGAAATGTCAGTCATTTGTTTTCTGGGTAGAAAACATTGGAAATGTCAAATTTTACAGAATTCTGGCGTATAGAATTTGACCGCAGGTTTGAGTTATATTAGTTTTGAATACCGCTTAGCCTTGTGACTTAAGAAAACCCTACAAGAAAAAGTCTAACGGTGTCAAACCGCACGATCTCGGTGGCCAGTTTGCATCACCTGCACATGAGATGATCATGCCCTGTGTTGGACGTAGCGTCATTCTATTGAAACCACATGTCATTGGTGTCCAGATAAAAATTGTACATACATACACACATAATTGGTCATTACAACCCTTCAGTCGGGATTACGACCTAGCTTCTCATACCACTTATGTTGTGTGTGTTAATTTTATGCATGAGTGCCGGGACCTCCAGCTTAAAGTCGACATCAAACGACAGATTTTTGAGGAACTTTACATGGCAATTTTTTTTTCATTCGCAGAGTTCTTTCCAGAAATCTGCTGAGAGGAAGTAGCCCAAGAAATATTTCTTCATATTTTCTTTTTTATGTCTGGCCTTAGGATAACAGATAACAATTGTGTCTAGCCAAAGTCGTTCTCAAAGAAATACCCCTAAACCCAGACCATAACGTGACTTTTTGATGTGCATTGGACGCTCTTGAATATCATGTGGATTTGGTATCGTCCCACATTTGACAATTTTTTTTTGTTTATTTACGTACCCATTCATCTGGAAATGGTGCTAATCGCTTAATATAGTTTTTTGATGAAAAGTACTCGGTAAAGTATACCCATCTTGGTAAAATTTGATTATTTGCACGTGTTATTGATTGCTACGTCCATTCATAGTAATTTGGAAAAATAGACAGAAGAAATGACAATTAAGTTGACGAATAATAGTAGTATTAAAATAGTAGTAATAGTAGTAACAGTAGTAGAGAGACAAGTTTGACACAAGTAGTAGTAGCAGCAGTAGTCATAGTATAGTAGTAGTAATATCAGCAGTAGTAATAGCAGAAGTGGTAGTAGCAGTAGTAGTAGCAATAATAACAGTAGTAGTAGTAGAGTAGTTGTAGTGTATTAGCAGTAGTGGTAGTACTAGTAGCAATAGTAGCAGCAGTAGTAGTAACAGTAGTTGTAGTATAGTAGCAGTAGTGGCAGTACTAGTAGCAATAATAGCAGCAGCAGTAGTAGCAGCAGTAGTGGTAGTACTAGTAGCAATAATAGCAGCAGTAGTAGTAGCAGCAGTAGTAGTAGCAGCAGTAGTAGTAGTAGCAGTACTAGTAGTAGCAGCAGTAGTAACAGCTGCAGTAGTAGTAGTAGTAGCAGTGGTAGTAGCAGCAGTAGTAGTAGCAGCAGTAGTAGTAACAGCAGTAGTAGTAACAGCAGTAGTAATAGCAGAAGTAGTAGTAGCGGCAGTAGTAACAATAGTAGCAGCAGTTGTAGTAGCATTAGTTGTAGTATAGTAGCAGCAGTAGTAGTAGCAGCAGTGGTAGCAGCAGCAGTAGTAGTAGCAGCAGTAGTAGTAGCAGCAGTAGTAGTAGCAGCAGTAGTAGTAGTAGCAGTAGCAGTAGCAGCAGTAGTAGTAGCAGCAGAAGTAGTAGCAGCAGTGGTAGTAGCAGCAGTAGTAGTAGCAGCAGTGGTAGAAGCAGCAGTAGTAGCAGTGGTAGTAGCAGTGGTTGTACAGTAATCCCTCGATTTACGTCGCAGTTGGTTCCAAAGAAAGTCGACGTAAATCGAAACGACGTAAATCGAATTTCTTATTGCTAATACGACAAAATAGTATGTTTTTAACAAGGAACTTAAAAAGGTACAGTAATCCCTCGATTTACATCGCAGTTGATTCCAAAAATAGGCGACGGAAATCGAATGACGACGCAAATTGAAGTTAGAGGGAATAAAAAATTTGACGACGTAAATCGAAACAACGTAAATCGAAGGATTACTGTAGTCCTAGTAGCATTAGTAGTAGGAGTATAGCAGTAGTTTAGTAGTAAGTAACAGTAGTAGTAGAATAGTAGTAGTAGTACCAAGCTGGCCGCTATTAACTGTCAAAGTTCGGAAGTTCCTGTTGTAAGACTTTAAAGAGTATCGAATTATAGCTGTGTCTTAGTGGTATAGGGTGTACATTTGCTTCTGGGTATCCTGCATTACTATCTTCTTTTATTTTGTTGTACAACAACAACAAAAAAATTATTTGCATATAAATTATGTTGTTCGTCTGTCCGCATGGTTGACGGTTTGTTTAAACTTCATTTATTAGTTTCATATTTTCATTTTTTGTTGTTGTTGTTGTTGTTTAATTTTTTGACAAACAATAACAACAAGAACAAGAAAAATATAATCAAACTTAACACAAAACACAACAAGCTGTTGTAAAATTTATAAACAAATACAAATGCAAACGTATACATACATTCACTCTCTCACACACATTACATGTTGTTATCAGTGTTCTGCTACTGAAAAAAAACAAAAAAAGGACAATGGTGTATAACTAGAGAGAGAGTGAGAAAGAGGAACAGAGAGAGAGAGAGAGAGCTAGAAATTTCTCTTGTTATTTAAGTACCGTTTTACACAAATCAAACAGAGTGTTTATGTTTTTCGGGTTTTTTTTTGCTGTGTTTGTATTAGAAAATGTTTTTGAAAAAAAAAATACCACATCCGCTTCCATAAAAATCTACGAATGTGGAGGTTGTATGTTGCATGGGTTTGTTATTCTTATCACACTATTGTTTTAGTGTATATATAGGTATGTGTGTGTATTGTTGAATTTATCCGAAGTTTACCTTTTTCATAAATGGTGCGTGTTGGCTGCTTGGTTGGTTGTTTGCAAATATTTACCGAAAATATAAAATTTTTTACACTTTTATTCGGTTTTTTCTTTATGTTTTGTTTCCTTTTTTTTTGTTTAAAAGCAATAAAAAACCAGAGAAGTTGATTAGAAAATATCCTTAAAACAATCGTTTAAATACTTGAAAAGAAAGAGATTTACACAAAAATCCAATAAAATGGGACGTGAAATGCACTTTGAAATGGACTCGAAAGAAACTTTATTCTTTCCAACAAAGTTTTTTTTATCTCGTATATATAGTGACTTTGTTGTGGTTGTTGTTGTATCACATAAAAATGTAAATTATGGATTTAGAAAGTTATTCGATACATTCACAGGAAAGCTATGAGGCCAATAAATATTAAAGCTGAATTGAATTCTGTACTGGGCAAGACTATTTTGCTCTCTACGAGAATAAAATATGAAAACAACATCCTACGTACGGACAAAAGGAACACAATAATTTTATTATCAAAATGCGTGCTCTGTTAAGAAAGTTCATCGAGCGCTTCTTCCATTTTATGGTCAGGTTAATCGACCCACTGAAGCGGCTATTCGGGTTATTGTGACTAAATTTCACACCAAATTTACATTGATGGACATTAAACCACCAAACACGCTTACGTAGACTGCGAACTGAAAGAAAATATCGCAGCTGTATCGGCCAGTGTAAATGATGACCATCAATTATCGATTCGTCACCGTTCGCAGCAATTGGGCCTCTGTTACTCAACAACGTGGAAAATTTTGCGGAAGGATTTAGGTGTGAAGCCTTTCAAAATACAGCTGGTGCAAGAATTAAAGCCGAACGACCTACCGCAACGCAGAATTTTTGGTGAATGGGCTCTTGGAAAGTTGGCCGAAGATCCACTTCTTTATCGAAAAATTGTGTTCAGCGACGATTTTGGAGTGAAGATCAGCCAGAAGCATTGCAAAAGCTACCAACGCATCCGGAAGAAGTCACAGTTTTTTGCGGTTTATGGGCTGGTGGCACCATTGGGCTGTAGTTCTTCAAAGATGTTGCGAATCGTAACGTAACTGTGAATGGTGAGCGCTACCGTGAGATGATATCCAACTTTTTTTGCCTAAAATGCAAGAGCTTGACTTGCATGACATGTGGTTTCAACAAGACGGTGCCACATGCCACACAGCATGCGTAACAATGGACTTATTGAGAGGCGAGTTCGGTGAACATTTTATTTCACGTTCGGGACCAATCAATTGGCCGCCTAGATCGTGCGATTTAACGCCTTTAGACTATTTTTTGTGGGGATATGTTAAAGCTCTTGTCTATACAGACAAGCACGCTTCAATTGACGCAATCGGAATTCACAAAACCAAAATTGTGCAGGATGTTGTATTACAGTACAGGACTATACAAATTGCCTACTTAGTGAGTTGAGACGCTTCAGTTTTCGCCAGTTTTGAAGAAAAATTTTTACAAAATTTCTATTTTTCTAATATGCACTTTTCCTCTGCGAGAGTTTTAGCTTTCGTGAGATCAAAAGTTTTAGTCTGATGGTACCTACTGGTGTAATTGCCCATTGAATATTCTACACGGTATCTAAGGGGTTTACCTAGCCTAATAAAGGGTCCGCCAAATAACTTTTTTTTTTTTTTTTTGAAAATGCTTTAAAAAAAACTACTGAATATTATCTCAAATTTCTTTTTTTATTTGAAAGTACAATCCTTCCGGTTAATAAAGGAAAATAATTTCATTCAAATGGCTGCCTCGGCTGGCCATGCAGTAGCCTACACGATCGGTTCAATTTTTAAGCACACTATCGATTGTGTGCAGCTGTATTTCACCAATGGCTCCACGAATATTGTCTTTTAAAGCGTCAATTGTCTCTGGCTTGTCGGCGTAACACTTATCTTTGACGGCACCCCACAAATAATAGTCAAACGGTGTCAAATCGCAGCTCCGAGGTGGCCAAACGACATCAGCTCTGCGGCTGATAATGCGATCTTCAAAAACAGGGCGCAAAACATCGAATGTAGCTTCGGCTGTGTGCCACGTAGCGCAGCCCTGTTGAAACCAAATGTTGTCTATATCCTCAACAACATGGCCCGATAACGATCGTCATTTACCGTAACGGCTACTCTTTGCTCATTTTCGAAGAAAAATAGCCCAATTATGCCTCTGGACGAAAATCCGCACCAAACAGTGACTCGTTTTGGGTGCGTCGGCTTTTCAATGTATGCGTGCGGCTTTTCTGTGGCCCAAATGCGACAATTTTGCTTATTTACATATCCGCCAAGATCAAGATGAGCTTCATCTGAAAAGATGATTTTTTTTTTTGCCAAAATCGGCATCTTCTGGTGTAGGCTACTGCATGGCCAGCCGAAGCAGCCATTTGAATAAATTTATTTTCCATTATTAACCCCAAGGTTTGTACTTTCAAATAAAAAAAGAAATTTGAGATAATATTCGGTAGTTTTTTTTAAGCAAAAAAAAAGTTATTTGTCGGACCCTTTATATGCCTGCTGAGTTACAATGCGACCAGATGGCTTACAAAACATTCTTTTTGAATAGTCAGCATAATTAAATGCAAATCATTTAAAATACTTAAATGAGCACGCATTGTACTAACCCAGCAGATATATTTTTTCCACCCGTATAACCTTAACAGTGGCTGTAATTAGGACTCCAGTTAATTCCATTCCTTCCTCCCACTACGTGTTCAATTGATGAAGTGTAACTAAAAATAAATAATTAATCACATACACTATCTATCGTTTATCGTTTCCGTCTATAATTGAAACATTTATTCCACAGGATGTTGGCAAATTTCCATATTCATACGTACGTATGAAGAGAGGAGTCTCCTTATGAAAGTGAATTTATTAGCAGGATATTTAAAGTCATACGAGGTATAATAATAAGAATAAGAAGAAGAATGATGATGATACTAATAATAAAAGGGGCTTGATACCACAGTTAAGATGAATGAGCAGACATTTTTTCTATTAAAAGAAGAGTAAAAAAACGGAGAATGTTTTTAACAAAGTAAACTTTATGCACATGGAACACAGTAAAGATGGCAGGCATTCTGACAACAGCAGCACCATTGGATCACAAACTACTATTCATGGATGGAATATTAAAGAAAATAAAAATAAAAACAACAACAAACAACAACAACAGTAATAACAATAAAAAAATCTTTAAACTTTTAAACATTTTTACTAACAAAATTGAAAGTATACAAGATAAATGGCTAAAAGCAACAACAACAACAACAATAAATTGAAACAATAAAAATATCAAAAACAAAGGCAAAGGTTTTAAACTTTATAAAATCTACGAGGGTGGTAGCAAAAATTTACATGACAGTGCAAAGATGGCAACTGTTAGGTTAGGTTTGAAGACGTGTACTTGTCATTGGAACAAGCCAGAGGCCAAAACTGACTCGTTGTAAAAGTGTCCTAGAAGGGAGAGAGTTAGAAAAGAGAGAGTAAGAAAATTAAGAAAAAAGAAGAAGTAGGAAAGAGAGGATATAAAAGACGGAGGGTAAAAGATGGCCACAGTAGTTTGACGAGAACTTTTTTTTGGTAAGATGTGCAGACCTTTTAAAAACGTTTAAAATATGAGTTCGTCTGTCTGTCTGCCTGACTGACCATTTGCCCTTTTAGCTCCTCATCATCACATCACACCCGAAATCATTATTATTTAAGCAGAGTTGTTGTATTCACAGCCGATAATAATGCTGTTGCCAGTGAGTATGCCATGGTGCTCCTGATGGAGGTTTGCTTCATGGTTGTGTTGATTTTTGTTTTGTTTTCCTCTGGTTGGCGATTACCAATGAAAGACAAATGACTTCATGATTGACTGAATGAATGGAATTGAGTTGGATGGACTGGGCCAGAGACCAACAGCAGGTGTCGTTCTAAACTTTATAGTTTTCTTTTTGGGGGATTGGAAAATATCCTTTTTTTGGCAATTAAAAGAAATGAATTTTTTAAGTGCCATCAACTTAATACAGTTTCTTCGAGATGAAAAGGAAAATTAAAAGCAAAAAAAAGGAAATTTGTTTATCACTTCAGATGGCATTAAATTTTTCTTGAAATAAATTTATTCCTTTCGTTTAAAATCCTATTTAGTTGGCATATGTAGCTCCAAGGAAGTATTGACTGCATTTGGAGAAAAATTTATGCAGAACCGATGCCACAAGAATAATTTTGTTACTCTAGTATGCTTCAATCCAGAAATAGAAACATATTGTTACGTTTTTATATTTTAAAAACTTTTAAAATATGAGCTCGTAGATTGCAAATGAAATAAAAATAACTTTGTGTTTAGTTTTAATTAAAATTCTTTCCATGTTGAACGAATTTTTGTTCACAAAAATTGAAGAGGACGGCGCTACGGCGTTGGACTATTATTTGTGGGGTGCCGTCAAAGATAAGTGTTACGCCGACAAGCCAGAGACAATTGACGCTTTAAAGGACAATATTCGTGAAGCCATTGATGAAATACAGCTGCACACAATCGATAATGTGCTTAAAAATTGGACCGATCGTGTAGGCTACTGCATGGCCAGCCGCGGCAGCTATTTGAATGAAATTATTTTCCATTATTAACCGGAAGGATTGTACTTTCAAATAAAAGAAGAAATTTTAGAGAATATTCCGTAATTTTTTTTTTAAAGCATTTTCAAAAAAAAGTAATTTGGCGGACCCTTTATTACTAGACAATTTATAGACAGATCTTTGTAACGGAGATACTCAAACCATGATTACTCTCTTCAAATGCACCGCGTCTTCTCACAAAGCTGACTGAACTTTTACTAACTCACTTGCCTGCTTTACCCTGCCTTTTATATGACTGAGTAAACAGTCTGATGAATGTTCTTGAAGGCGAATGTTCGTGCCTTCGCCTTCTCGAAATCTCTATAAATATAAACATCGTGGTTTACATTCATTTTTGTATTTTGTTTACATTTATTCTTGTAGTGTTTGTTGTTATATTTTTGTTTACTTGTTTATCATTTTTTATGCTGGTGTTTGTTGTTGTTTTTTGTTTATAATTTTAATGTTAAGCGATGTAAAAGCAAACCACAAGTGTCTAGATTCTTCATTTTCGAGAACGGTTTGTCTTTCACGGTGCGACGTTGTTTACCACATTGTTTTTATAACATCCAAGGATCTGCGTGAATTTGTAGACATGAAGCCAAGTTGCCGTGCAGTAACGCATAATAATTTTGCTTTAAAGCCGACCAAGATTATTTTCTGTCTTGGTCTTACGTCCAGAAAATCTTTGATGTCATTCAGTGTGTAAGCAAGACTGTGTTCATACCAGACGCAGTTCAGAAAATCCTCAAAATGATGCATGAGCTGACTGAAAGGATATGGATTTTCCGATTTTTTATTAACACTGTTTAACCCTGTTCATAAACAATCATCATTGTTTTGAAAATTCTTTCGAATTACACAGAATTCCTGCAACTGTTACAGCCTGTGCCGTCGTCATACCTTCAGCTGATCTACTCCAAGTCAGTTTTGAGCGGCCTCTTCGTTTTGTATGCTCGATTTCATCTGTGTCTCTGTCGCAAAGTGTGGCTAATCAGTTTCCTTTCTCTGCTTCTCACTTCCTTGTAGATTTGCTCTCCATTACACAGACACAGAATAAGTCGGGATGGCTTATGGATTATATATACGATTAACGGACTGGGTTTCAGACACTTTGTTACGAAAACATGCAAGTTCCTAAATATTATGCTACTAACTGTCTATGTACCTATCTTTCGAGATGCGTCAATCATAAGCATGACGTACTTTATTTATTCTGCTGCTATTGATATCAGTCCCACTGTATTTGCTCGTTTGAGATTCATAAGCCTTTTAGTTCTGTCCACATATTGAAAATCTTGTACCAAAATGAAAGCCAAATCCTACATTTAGCGATAGACTTCATATAATTCGTAGTGGTTCTGATTAGATTATGACGTCATGTGTCACATTGTTGAACAGTTGAGGTAATAGAAGTTATGCTTTGTTTTAATCCATCCCTAGTACATTTGTGTCGTCTAATGCTCTCGTTGTAAAGAAAACTGAAAGTTCTGCATGCATTTATTTCGTATACCTTGTGTCTTGTAGATGATGTGAAGCCAAGAGTCATCATTTCTCTGGAATTTTACAATAAAATCTGTTTTCCAAGTTGAAGGCAGGAAAAACTTACCACACCCATGTACAAATCGGAAGCAGTACAAAAACGGAGTCATGAAGAACTTCAATAAACCCAAGTTTTTATGGTCGATTCGTAACCATGGATACCGACACAGATCTACTGCTTCATACCTGAAGCCTAAGAGTAGCCAAAGCAATGGATTGGATTGAAAGAATTCGGCTCAAAAAACACAAAGGCAGTTGCATTTGAAGCAATGTTTTGGCATCAGTTATTTAAAATACGTCACGTACCTTCAGAAAGGAAACACTGTTAATTCTCTTACCACTCCTCGTATCAAAAGAGTTTAGAAAAAAAAAGCCCAAAAAAATCTCAAAAAAAAGAAGAGTAACGATGAAGATGGATTGTGTTGTGTTGGAGAAATCTGTCTGTGCATCATTGTTTCAATCAATTTAAAAAGAATTTCAAATATTTTACGTTTTTTTTTTTATTGTTTCTGACTTCATTGCTGTTGTTGTTGTTGTTTAAAATTTATCCTAAAAATCCAAAACCCCAATCCCAACACCAACCAAGAAAAAACAAATCAAAGTCAGCCGAAGTAAATTTTTTGATGGAATAGTTTTGATTAACAAACTTGATAAATGTACAAGGAAGGGGGTGGGGGAGGACACACAAGCATTTACGGCAATGGTTTGAGAGAGTGAATGAATGGATTTTGCAGAGAATGCAGGAAATGACGTGCAGTAAGGAAATAAAAAAGCAGCACTTTGAACGGAAGTTTTAGAAAATTCTTAATGCGAAAAGGATTTACCCTCGCTCTCTCCCTCTCTCCCACCCACTTAATTCTTTAGCTATTAATTTAAATGTGATAGCAAAGAAAAAGTAAAAGAGAAAGAGAGGGAGAGGGAGAGGGAGGGAGGTACGATTTTAAATTTAGGGAAACAAGAATTCAAAAATCATTTCTTCTTAAAGACTATGTTGTAAAGACATCGTCTGCACGAATATCAAGAATGAAACTCTCAAAAGTAAGTCAGAAGTAAAAGTAAACTGTCAAGGTCAGTGAAATTGATTTCAGCTCTTGAAAATAAACTTTTCAGACAAGAATACATTATAACGTTTTCAGACCAAATAGTTCAATTGGAAAAGAAAACGTTCGATTAAACAATTTAAATTCGGTAACAAAGAGTTGTCCGTCACGCAGCAACTTTTAATTACAACATGTCCGGAAGAAAACATGTCCAATGTATACATATATACATGAATAATCGGTCATTACAACCCTTCAGTCGGGATTACAAACTAGTTTCTTACACCCCAGTCATGGTGTGTGTGTGTGTTAATTTTATCCGAAAGTGTCGGGATCTGCACTTTAAAGTCGACTCCGAAAAACAGATTTTTGAGAAATTTTTCATGGCAATTTTATTTCATTCGCGTGTTTTTGCTAGAAATCCGCTGAGAGGAAGTCGCCGAAGAAATACCTGGGGCTGTTGGCTAATAAGCCAACACACTACCTACTAGACTACGGCGACTTCGAAGCCTTGAGAGTATTCGAGAGAAAAGTCCTACATAGGATCTTCAGTGCGAGTAAGCCATGACTTCCGCATTCGATCCAGCAATGCACTGTAAGAGCTCCTCAACGACATAGACGTTGTGCAGCGTATTAACGCCCTGCGCTGGCTCGGTCATGTCGTTCGATAGGAGGTGTATGAACCGACGAGACGTGGATTTGATGCTGAGATTTGCCGAAGTCGAGGAAGAGGTCAACTTTGTTTGCGTTAGAACAACGCTCAAAAAGCAGGGGCGCCTGAACGGATATGCCGAAACAGGCCGAACTCCGATAATCGGTTTGTTAATGACCAATTAACTAAGTAAGTAAGTCGTACACAGTCTTGGAGTTCATCACATTAGAATCCAGTTCTCTGATTAGCTGATGCACAGTCAGCATTTTGAAAGACTACACCTTCAAGTCATTCACCAAAGTTCTCGGTAAATACTGCCGATTGATGCTTAATTGGATGAGACACTTGCTGGTCGCTACTTTGTGGTCTTCTGTACCAGCAGAGTGGCTGCTCTAGGAGTAGCAAAGTTTTTCAACAATTAGATTAGATTATTTAGATTATGATTTTTTGTTGGATATGTCTGACCCTGGATTTGAACCGTGGCCTTACGTCTAATAATCCAAAACACTAGCTACTAGTCTACTGCGACTTAACATGTCGAATGATTTATGTCTACTTACAAGAATTTCGACTAGCGTCGATGCCTCCTTACACCATGCAGAAGCTCTTAATTTTACTCACCGTGGTCTCAGAATTTGCTTCAGGCAACAGTTTGTCAAGCACAATTCGCAGACTTAAAGTACGCCTTTAAGAGACTTCACATAGAGCCTAGTAATTTAAAAATTCGATGCCGTATCTAAAACTGAAGATTTTCACACTTTTCTCAGTCGAGCAATGAGTGCTTTGACTTTGTTCCCATCTTTAGGAGCTCCGCCCTTGAGCGTGATTAGTCAGTTAAAAGCATAACAAAAATTTACTGGTAGGTTCTGTACATTCATTTACAACACCGAACTGTTTAGGCAATCTGGACATCAGTTCCACTCTTTTAAATGCTCAATTCAGTCGTTCCTCTTAATGTTCCCTGAGGTTCCCTAAAATATTGCACATTTAACTGATTGGTAGCTGTGACTGAACATCATCAAAGCAATTTAAAATTATGCAGGAGACAGAAGAAAACCATGATTGATGCTGATGCGTTGAGCCGACATTTTTTAATTTACGCAGTTATAAAACACTCTGCAGTTGAAGTCATTGCACGCTGCTTTTACTAGGTTGATATATGTTGAGTATTTTTTTTACGCCGAGGAGGGGTAAATGTACCTAACCGCACCATAGAGGAAATCGTCACAACCTCCGTGTGTGGGGCCCTCACCCACTAAATCGCCCCCTCGTCTCGTGGACTTGTTGTGCCCACTCCGGAACTACGGTGGTATTACTTCGGAGTGGAGTCCCTTTGGCCCCTGCGTGTTCATATCCGCGTCCGGATTGCGTGTCGAAAGTTGAGGAGTCATCTAAGTGTCTCCACTATTCCTTTCGTCCAGGTCCCTGATTCGAATTTCGCTTGACACGTGTGCCAGTTTCATCTATGCCGGCGTGCCCACATGTTTCGCAGCCTCAAGATCCCCCTTCTTCAGTCTTAGAATGCTCTCCACGTAATTCGCCACTGAGGTCCAATTTTATCTACTCGCGATCATAACCCCGAGAATGTTACCGGCCGCGATCGTCCCGACTATCGACGTCAGTGCAGAGCGATAGCTCTGCCAGCGTGCATATTCGAAAACAGTGTGCTCTGCATCATCAATTACCTCCCCTTCCTCGTAAAGACAGTAAGGGGAGGCGGTCTTGACCATTCTGTGCAGAAAATTTCTAAAATGTCCGTGACCTGATAGCATATATGTTGAGTATAGACTCTGACGACATAGGAAAGCTTAAAGTGTTCAAGGCCATGCCATCGACCGCTGTTTTATAGTCTATAAATTGTATCATTTTATTTTGTATCAGTATCTGAAGGAATCCTAGCCAATCCTAGTATATAGCCAAAAGGAAAATGCTTCAAATTTTTTGAAGGAACCGCTTATGGACAGAAATTATCTCCATATATAGGGAGGCAATGGAAATGTGTAAGTCTTTTAAACTAATAACATAAATCCTGAAATGATTTGACGATCAATTGATCTTCAAACTTATCCCACGTATAGAAATATATGCGTTGTACTAAAAGTGGTTTTAGAAAAATTAAGTCTCATCACATGAGTTCTTCGGCCCATTAAGAAAATGTTACAGAATGTGATACAAAATTTGTGCTGGCAATATTGATATAATTTGCCGAAAAAGTATTCGATTGTTGCGTTTTTTATTTTTAAAAATGTTTAAAATATGAGGTCGTAGTTTGCAAATAAAAATAAAAATAAATTTCTGTTTAGTTTTAATTAAAATTCTTTATTATTCGCACAATTCTGTGCGCCACTGTTCACAACTTGATGTAAACAACAACAATTGCTCCTCTTTGTTATACCTATGTTTATATCCTTTGCATAAATAATAACAATTACTAGGTAATTATTCGACAGATCTTTGTAAAGGAGACTTTAAGCCATGATTACATACATACATACATAATTGGTCATAGCAACCCTTCAGTCAGGATTACGACCTAGTTTCTCACACCACTTATGTTGTGTGTGTTAATTTTATACGTGAGTGGCGGGACCTACAGTTTAAAGTCGACTCCGAATGACAGATTTTTGTGAAATTTTTCATGGCAATTTTTATTTACTCTCAGAGTTTTTGCCAGAAATCTGCTGAGAGAAAGTCGCCGAGGAAATATTTCTTCTTATTTTGTTTTGATTTCTGGCCTGGGACTCGAACCCTGGCTTTACGTCTAATAAGCCTACATACTACCTACTAGACTACGGCGACTTCAAACCATGATTACTCTCTTCAAACGCACCGCGTCTTCACACAAGACTGATTGAACTTCAATAACGCACCCGCCTGCTTTGCTTTGCCTTTATTATGGCAGGGTAAAGAGTCTGATGAAAGTTCTTGAAGGCGAATGTTCGTTGCTTCGCCTTCTCGAAATCTTTATAAATGTAAACATCGTGGTTTCATTATTTTTGTTTGTGTATTTTGTTTACATTTATTATTGTAGTGTTTGTTGTTGTATTTTTGTTTAATTGTTTATCATTTTTATGCTGGTGTTTGTTGTTGTAGTTTAGTTTACCATTTTTTTATGCTGGTGTTTGTTGTTGTTTTTTATTACTTGTTTACCATGTTTTTTATGCTGGTGTTTGTTGTTGTATTTTTGTTTACTTGTCTCCCATTTTAATGTTAAGTGATGTAAAAGCAAAACACCAGTTTTTAGATTCCTCATATTCGTAACACGATGAAAAATGCCCAAAAAAACTTGAAGTAGACAGGACAACATATTGTATTTCGTGTCCACAATTATTATCCAGATGCTGTTGCAGCGTTTGTCAATATAGCCCCCGAATCTTAATAGCAACAAATAGTAACAGATTAAAACTTAACTGCGGTACAACAATAAAATGTTAAAAACACTTTTAGTACTGAAAAGATTCAAAGATTTAAGTTCGAAAAAGAAAAGTTCGCGATTTTTGTACCCCCATTGTCACATGCTCAATAATACTGATAGCATAACATACTTGTTTACAATAAAAATCCGCATTTAATTGTGATCTTTTAAACCTTTTTTCAAATGCTTTTTTTTTATGGCCTCTTAGAATGTATGAAGTTTTGAGAAAAAAGTCATTTGAAAACTTTCAAACTTATTTGCTTGTCCGGGAGGTACCCTCTTGAACTCGGTTATATACTGTGACCAATAAAGTTATATTTTTTGTGTTATTTCTCTTCTCCTCCCTTCTTTTCTTGTTTCCATTTCAATTTCATTCACTTTACTGCCACTATAAACTTTACATGAAAAAGAAAAAGATTTCAAATTCCATCATAAATTTACCATAAAAATACCGGAGAAATTCGTTGGGAAAAGAAAAAATCATATAAATTTTGTTTATTATTCCACTCAATAGGATGTGACATACAAGTTATCATTGCAAAATATAACAAAACGGGGTCTTGGAGTGTGGGGGTGGGTATTATTGGAGAGCAAAACATCTGGACTCCTATTCATAGTCGCTTTCGCATTCACATTCATTCAATCATTTCGTTTATCCATCCATTTGTATAGACATTCTATTCAAAAAGTAATAACTGTCATGACAATATTTTTTTTCAACTTTTTTCGCTTCGTTTTTTTTTTTTTTTTTGGTTCAAAATGCCATTTCTCTGCCATATGTATTGGAGGAGCCAAGAAAAAAAACGAATTTCTAAAAAAAATATTTTTTTTAGGGAAAAAACACAACACATTGATAAAACTAAATTGACAACTTGATATTAAAATAAATATTAAAAAAAAATATAATAGAGCCGGAGAAAAATTGCATAGAAAATGAAACAATAACACCGTTTCCATGCAACGCAAAAAATTATAAAATTTTATGCAATCGAACTTAAATTTTTATGGCATTTTTATTTTACGCTCAGATTTTTTGCCAGAAATCTGCTGAGAGGAAGTCGCTGAAGAAATATTTTTTCTTATTTCGATTTGATATCTGACCTGGGGTTTGAATCGTAGCCTTACGTCTAATAAGCTAATACACTACCTACTAGACTACGGCGTCTTCATACATTCATACTTATTTTAATATCATGGAATCTCAACTCATACTCAAAGTTTGAAGTACTTATCAGATTAATACTATAATAACACGTATGATGTTGTTGACTCAACATATACCAGAATCACAAGATAAGTATGATTCGAGTACGAACACTAAAATACTCTCTAAAAGGTTGTGTGTTTTACTCTGCTTGCTGCTCTGTCTTGTTTGCTTATGTGTCTTTTTTCTTTTGTTGTAAATGCAACAACAACTAGGACTTTAAATTTTGATGAATAATTCGCATCACTCGAATCATTTATAAGTAATATAAGAGTATTTTTCTAAATTTATGAATCTGAATGAGTAGGCGTATGAATCAAACATATATCGAATGTTATGAGTTTGATGTCAACGTTGTACTCATACTCACTGCAACTTGTACTTATAAATCAATGTTGTAGTGAGTATGAATGAATCAGTGAATGTAACGGATGATTTTTTAGCTATTATCTTTATGGCAACACTGGTTAAAACAGCTGACGCACGTTTCGTGCCGTTTGTTTCACTGTCGAACATCTTCAGTTTGGTCCATAATTTAACCATGAATCGTCTTACAAACGAACAACGCTTGCAAATCATTGAATTTTATTATCAGAATGCGTGCTCTGTTCATCGCGCACTTCTTCCATTTTATGATCAGTTTAATCGACCCACTGAAGCGGCTATTCGGAATATTGTGACTAAATTTCGCACCAAATTTACATTGTTGGACATTAAACCACCAACACGCTTACGTAGAGTGTGAACTGAAGAAAATATCGCAGCTGTATTGGCCAGTGTTAATGATGACCATCAATTATCGATTCGTCGCCGTTCGCAGCAATTGGGCCGCTGTTACTCAACAACGTGGAAAATTTTGCGGAAGGATTTAGGTGTGACGCCTTTCAAAATACAGCTGGTGCAAGAATTGAAGCCGAACGACCTATCGAAACGCAGAATTTTTGGTGAATGGGCTCTTGGAAAGTCGGCCGAAGATCCACTTCTTTATCGAAAAATTGTGTTCTGCGACGAAGCTAATTTTTGGCTCAATGGATACGTAAATAAGCCGAATTGTCGATTTTGGAGTGAAGATCAGCCAGAAGCATTGCAAAAGCTACCAACGCATCCAAAAAAAGTCACAATTTGGTGCGGTTTATGGGCTGGTGGCATCGGACCGTACTTTTTCAAACATGCTGCGAATCGTAACGTAACTGTGAATGGTGAGCGCTACCGTAGGATGATATCCAACTTTTTTTGTCCAAAATGCAAGAGCTTGACTTGCATGACATGTGGTTTCAACAAGACGGTGTCACATGCCACACAGCACGCTTAACAATGGAGTTATTGAGAGGCGAGTTCGGTGAACATTTTATTTCACGTTCGGGACGGGCCGGAATTAGTAGCCTAGATCGTGCGATTTAACGCCTTTAGACTACTTTTTGTGGTGCTATGTTAAAGCTCATGTCTATACAGGCAAGCCCGCTTCAATTGACGCATTGGAAGACAACATTGAAGCATTTATTCGTGAGATACCGGCTGAAATGTTGGAAAGAGTATGCCAAAATTGGACAGTCGCGGTCAACATTTGCATGAAGTAATCTTCAAACATTAAATCATATGGACCGTACTATTGATTCAAATAAAGATTTCATGCATTTTTCTAAATTTTATGTGCTTTTTTTTGAAAAATTTTACTATACATACATACATACATACATAATTGGTCATTACAACCCTTCAGTCCTGATTACGACCTAGTTTCTCACACCACTTATGTTGTGTGTGTTAATTTTATACATGAGTGGCGGGACCTACAGTTTAAAGTCGACTCCGAACGACAGATTTTTGAGAAACTTTTCACGGCAATTTTATTTTACTCTCAGAGTTTTTGCCAGAAATCTGCTGAGAGGAGGTCGTCGAAGAAATACTTTTTGTATTTTGTTTTGATGACTGGCCTGGGGCTCTAACCCTGGCTTTTCGTCTAATAAGCCAACACTCTACCTACAAAACTACGGCGACTAGTTCTGTATGTACATTATCGGTAAAGAAGCTTCAATCATTTATCTCGAAATACTTCGTTTTGTTAAGGAAACAGTGTAGAAACTACTTGAAACTATTATTGATGCTACACACACTAACCAACCAAAAAATGTTATAAAGAGCAGTAGCAGCAATAGTAAGAGAGTAGTGGCACAATGAGTGGCATGCAACATTCATGCATTCATTCAATCGTTCATTCAAACAACCAAACATTCATACTCAAATGCTGTTTCATATGCAGTCAGTCAGTTAAAAATCGAAGAGTATCAATTGAAATATGCAGCCATAGTTCAAGTACAAAAATCATACAATCACATACACTATTAGTTTTGCTGCACATACATACATACATACTGTACATACATACATATTGTATTTATTATTATTATACCATATTGTTATTGTTGATGTTCATATTGCTGTTGCTGTTGTGGCAGTTGCAGTTGCTGTTTTAACATTAGTTTTGTACACTCAATTCATATATTTTGATGGTTTATCGCAACAAATTTGTTTTTCTCTCTGTTTTTATATGAAAACGAAAGGGGAAATAAACGCAATAAAATGAAATAAAATGCAATAAAAAAAAAAACAAAAACAACAAGGAAAAGTAACACAAAGTCTATACACAAGCGCATACATATACTCAATGATTGAATAGCTATATACTGGGGAAAAAGTATGACCTTCTCTCCACCAATACACACACATACCTACACTCCTGTATAACCATATATAAATATCCTTTTCAATCATATTGCAATTGAAACGATAGCAAAAATAAATACAGAAACTCATTTAATGTGGAAATCCGAACTCATTGTAACATACATACTCACAATATATCCACAGTATGTCCACGGTATATCTATCGTAGTATTGATTACAATAACAATTAGCAGAAGTACAAGAGAAAAAAAGAGAATTTCTAATATACTTCGCAATACCACCAGCTCGCTCTCTCTCTTTCCCTCTCTATCATTCTCTTTTCTTATATGATTGCTTACACATTACAACGGCAAAACGATTTAGAATTTTAAACTCTGCATAAACTATTGAACAGTGGTTTTGCTTCTCCTCTCTCTCTCTCTCTCAGGCTCTCTCTCTGGCTTACTCTGGTTCTTCTTCTTTCTCTTTCGTATGCTTTTGAAAATCCTTTTATTAGTGAAAGCATTTGTAACATGCATGTTCATGTTCATGCCACCACATATAAAATATTAATAACGGTTGTTTGGAGAAAACAATAAAAAAAGCAAAAAAAATTAAAGGATTTCCCTTTTTATTGCCAATAGTTTGTCTCCGGGCAAAATGTTACCAACTCGTTCGAATTTAATTAAAATTTTATCAAAGAATTGCTAAAAAAGAGAATTTGAAGAATACGGAGAGAATTTGTATTGGACTACGAAAGTAGCATGATGCCTTAGTGAAAGCGATTCACTTTTAATAATCACAACCAGAAATCAGCAATGAGTAATCAAAAAGATGAGTAGAATTGAATCATTCTCATAATTTCTGATATTTATACGCATTCATACTTTTTAATAAAGGTTCCGCCAAATAACTTTTTTTTTGACAATGCTGCCTCGGCTGGCCATGGAGTAGCCTACACCAGAAGATGCCGATTTTGGCAAAATCATCTTTTCAGATGAAGCTCATTTTGATCTTGGCGGGTATGTATGTAAACAAGCAAAATTGTCGCATTTGGGGCACAGAAAACCCGCACGCATACATTGAAAAGCCGACGCACACAAAACGAGTCACTGTTGGGTGCGAATTTTGGTCCAGAGACATAATTGGGCCATTTTTCTTCGAAAATGAGCAAGGAGTGGCCGTTACAGTCAATGGCGATCGTTATCGGGCCATGTTGTTCACTAAAATTGAAGAGGAGCGTATTGGCAACATTTGGTTTCAACAGGACGGCGCTACGTGCCACACAGCCGAAGCTACACTCGATGTTTTGCGCCCCGGTTTTGAAGATCGCATTATCAACCGCAGAGCTGATGTCGTTTGGCGACCTCGGAGCTGCTATTTGACACCGTTGGACTATTATTTGTGGGGTGCCGTTGAAGATAAGTGATAAGTAAGTCTGACAAGCCAGAGACAATTGACGCTTTAATGGACAATATTCGTGAAGCCATTGGTGAAATACAGCTGCACACAATCGATAATGTGCTTAAAAATTGGACCGATCGTGTAGGCTACTGCCTGGCCTGCCGAGGCAGCCATTTGATTGAAATTATTTTCCATTATTAACCGGAAGGATTGTACTTTCAATTAAAAAAAGAAATTTGAGAAAATATTCAGCAGTTTTTTTTTCAAAAAAATTTTCAAAAAAAAAAGTTATTTGGCGGACCCTTTATCATGGAACCTCTACTCATATTCAAAGTTTGAAGCACTCATCATCATATTCATACTTAAACGACGTATGATGTTATTGATTTCGGCTCTCCATAACTCAACATACACTCAACACGAATTACAAAGTAGGTATGATTCTCGTACGAACACTAAAATACTTACTAGAAGGTTGTGTGTTTGATCTGCTTGCTGCTCTGTCTTCTTTGCTTATGTGTCTGTCTTTTTTCTTTTGCTGTAAACGCAACAACAACTAGGACCGTGAATTTTGTTGAGTGATTCGAATCACTCGAATCATTTATAAGTAGTATTATAAGAGTATTTTTCTAATGTTATAAATCTAAATGCGTAGGCTTATGAATCAAACTTATTTCGAATGTGGTATGAGTTTGAAGTGAACGTTGTACGCATACTCATTGCAACTTGTACTTATAAATCAACGTTGTAGTGAGTATGAATGAATCAGAGTACATAGTTAAATTTCAATATTGTTGACTCACTTATATTCAAAATTTCATGAGTGCTTATGAGTACCAAAAAAACGATTCATTGCTGATCTCTGATTCCAACACCAGACTTTTTGTCTTTTTGACCCAAAGAGGATAATAACAACAATGAACAGCAGGCAGTGGCAGTGATTAAGGAAAGGCGTTGTACTATACCTTAATACTGGGAGAAGATCTTCTCCTGTTATTTAAATAATCAGAACTTAATGTAGCTAATCTGGGCTCTGAAAGTACCCTGAAGTAGTAAGAATGTGTTTGCGGAATAGAAACAAAAGATGATTTTTATTCAATAGGCCGATTCACCGTGTATACAATACATAATTGATCATTATAACCCTTCAGTCAAGATTACGATCTAGCTTCTCACTACTCTTACGTTAGGTGTGTTCATTCTATACATGAGTGGCGGACATATTTTTGATGAGAAGCTTTTCATAGCTATTTTATTTTACAGCATTTTTACCAGAAATCTGCTGAGCGGCAATCGCCGAAGACATATTTGTTTTTATATTTCGATTTGATCGAGATGTCTGGCCTGGGTTTTGAACCGTGGCCTCACGTCTAATAAGCCAACACACTTAATACTCGACTAGGGCGACTTCGTCTTTCCCTTCACAAAAAAGCGCAAAAATTACAAAAGTTTCGTTTGATTGAAGTTTGTTTGAAAAATAAATCCACAATATAGGTTCCAAATAGAAGACAAACATTGGCCTGTCTAAGTGTAAGAAGAATGGTCAATCTCTTCCACAACTAGAGCCTATAAAGCAATTGATTTCTTTTCATACCCAAATTACGCCAGCCTCCGCTAGGTTTACAATGTCCATTCGGTTTAGTCTAATTGCCAGATTGACTGCGTGTTAGTTTTCGTTTATTTCATAACGATTGGCAACTACATAACGCGCTGCGTAACTGATTAGCGCTCCTTCGTAATGCAGATATGTGTCTACTGATGAAGGCTTCTTTGATAGTTATGTCTTCAAATTCTAATTGACTCAATTTCTGTCTGACAGATTATGTTGTAAGCTTGAAACCTTAAGGGATATTTCAATTGTTGTCTACTTAGTAAAGCATCCTCCTGAATTTTTCTAAATTCGATTCAAACCTTTAGCAGCTAATCTCGAAATTAAATTACTTTAAAGATACGGATAGAGTCTCATTTACATAAATTCGATAAAATTTCAATCATTCGTATATACACACAGTTACTAAAGTATACATACGGTTAACTAATTTCAGAAATTTTTTAACCAATCCGTTTTCGTTGAAAATCTTTATAATTGTCGGACATCTTTCTTCCATTTTAAGACGGTCTTTTGCATTGGTTAAAAAATTTCTGATATTGAACTGAATTGTGGCCCTGCACAGGCCCACAAAAGTATACATCCGGTTAACAAATTTCTGAACCAATGCAAAAGACCGTCTTAAAATCGAAGAAAGATGTCCGACAATTATAAAGATTTTCAACGAAAACGGATTGGTTAAAAAATTTCTGAAATTTGTTAACCGTATGTATACTTTTGTGGCTGAGTGTATGTGTACGTCATTATCATTCGATTTTGGGAAGTAACTTTTATTTATTCATTCTCTATACTGAGCTTTCATATCTTTTTAGGCTCTAATACGTCCGATGGTTGGTTACGTTTCTGCCCGTTCCCATTCAGCGGTTCTATTACAGCTCTTGGCTAGAAAACATTAATTCCCGTCTAGAGAAGGACACAAAGCATTCCTGGGTGCTACGAGTAATTAGAGCAATTTATCAGAATCAGCACTTCAAATGAATGTGACTCAAGCGATAGTCCCTCGACTTAAGAGCTATAGAAAGGAGCATGTAAAACGGAATAACTCAGAGACCAGAGGATGACTTCTGAATATTTCAACTTTCGTAACTAGGATTACATTAAGAAGCCTTGGAACCTTAATTTGCATGTAGTATGGTACTCCTAGACTCATAGAATATTTCCCAAAATTAGCTCCTAAACAAGTGGGCTTATTCAGATGGATACTGCTATTTAGCTAACAGTGCTCTGTTAAGGGCAAATTTTGTTCTGTTAACGCCAAATGTGGCGCTGCTAAAATTTAGGGATTGCGTCTTGGATTTTCAAATTCGTATTTATCTTCTTCACACATATGTTTGTATGAGTCGGGGAGAAATTTCTCAGCTGAGAAATTGATCTCTGGCTGTTTGATTTTAATGGACAATCACACACGAGAACAATTACTCTGGCACAAAATGGCAGCTTGTTGGCAAGAGAGGTGAGGTGAGTGGTTTTTTGCTGGCGTAATATATCAATCAGCTTCTACCCTGCACAAACCAATACATAAACAATACAAAACCAAACAGCAGGTTCAGAAAAAATTTTTGTACAGAGCATATTTAGTCTTTCGTTGAGCGTTGAGTACATACATACATAATTGGTCCTTACAACCCTTCAGTCAGGATTACGACCTAGTTTCTCACACCACTTATGTTGTGTGTGTTAATTTTATATATGAGTGGTGGGACCTACAGTTTAAAGTCGACTCCGAACGACAGATTTTTGAGAAACTTTTCATGGCAATTATATTTACTCACAGAGTTTTTGCCAGAAATCTGCTGAGAGGAAGTCGCCGAAGAAATACTTTTTGTATTTTTTTTTTATGTCTGGCCTGGGGCTCGAACCCTGGCTTGACGTCTAACAAGCCAACACACTACCTACTAGACTACGGCGATTTCGTTGGGCGTTGAGCAAAGCAGAGTACATGTATACAGTTTTACGCCAAATGAAATTGTCTCGTGTGTGACTGAAAGAACAAAAATTGTGCGGCTTATAAAAAGGTCTCGTGTGTGATAGCACAATGACTAATGAACCAGAGGAGCTGATTGTTTTCTAGTACAATTTTTTTTATTGTGTTGGTTGCATTTATTGAATTACCAACACTCAGACATCAACGCACGTTATAAATTTCATTTCAATTGAATTGAAGAAGGAATGAAAAAAAAGAAACATTTTTTTCGGTTGCTTTTTTGTATTTCTCTGTTTTTTCTGCTTTTATTTGTTGGATTTCAAGTACATTTTTACGAAACATGATTGAAAGTAACAGCCATAAATAAAAGATCTGCTGCGGCATTGTTCCGAAGTGTTTTATTTCTATTTCTGTTGCAATTTGTGTGTGTGTGAGTTCTTTACATTTTTTTCTTACTCAGCTTTCAACTGCAATTTTGCTAAACATCAATTTCGATTTCTATTTCAAAATAAATTCACAAAAAAAAAAGTTTTTTTCCTTTTTGCTTTCTTTCTTTTTCTCTCTCTATTGCCACTCATCATCATCCATGGCATGGCATGGCATGGTGTGCCATAGCATTCTATACCATGCCACATAGTGTGTCATGTTGTGTAGAAAATTTAGGCAACGACAACAACAACTACAACAAAATTTTATGCCACATTCAATATGATTTTAAATACACAGCAAATACACGGCAGCAGCAGCATCATCATCAGATAGACATCAGTTTTGTATCTTATTTTGCAGCATCAGTATCGTTTTTTGATAGATTCGTGGTAGTTGTTGTTGTTGTTGTTGGCTGGGATTGAGGGAAAATGGAGGGAGCCTAACCACTTTCACTTACGCTGACGAGTTTTCTTTCTGCATCAATGCTGCAGAATGCCTTACTGCCTGATGATGGGGCTCAAAAGGACCTTCAAACGTTTAACGTCGTTTTCTAAGGATTCATGTTTTTTTTCTGTTTTTTTTTTGTTTGTTTTTCTTTTCAATCCACAATCCACTCCACGTACATATAAATTTGCCATAAACTGGTGTCATTTGGCTTTAGTGGATGATGCCAAACAAATTCTGCTTCTTACCAGCAAACCAATGCAAAGCCCAACCAAACCAAACCAAACCGAAACCAAGACCATTGAGCGCCATCCATAAGGAAAACCCCATGAATTTTATTTGAATGAACGAATGAATGACTGACTGAATGGATGAATGAATGCATGAATGAATGTTTAGATGGTTGCATGAGTGAATAATCATGACGATGATGATCATCTTTCGGTGTTTTTAACATAAAAATACCTCCAGCAAAAGTATTTCACTTTCACTTAAAATTTTATGCAACAAAATGAAGCAAAAAAAAAATAAAATAAAAAAGAAAACCCAAGCAATGAACGTATCTTTAGGTAGCGTTTTCTTTTTTTTGAAATGTTAAAATCCATGTAATTGACCAAAAGAGACACAGAAAAATATTTTTTTTTTTTTTTGAAGAGGACTTTCAGATTTCTTTCTAATGGCACTTGTAATTGTGGTAGCATTTTGCCATCAAAGCATCAGCAGAACAGGGAAAAAAACAACAACAACAACAACATTCTTTAGATTTTTTAATGAAATTTGATAATCAAACATGACTGATGACTGATGATGACTACGTAATGCTGATGATTAGAGGGACCGAATGCTTAGAAAATATTATGAATGATGAATATGATGATAGGCAAGCACTTTGTAAGGAATTTTTATTTTGTAAGGAAATTGGAAATGATTTGTAGTGAATTCAACATTATTTTAAGAATTTTTTCATGCCAAAATTAATGCGAGGGGTGGTTTAAAAAGTTTTCGCATTTGTCCTTAGATGTATACAAATACATGTAAACCACCATAGTTCATGCTGAAGAGAAAGCTGAGACAAGAAAAATTGCACGATCTCGTTAGTCAGTTCACATCGTCCCCTAGTGAGACATCCTCAAATCACTTCTGCAGAATATCCAATGTGGTATGGGCTGCACGGCCCAAAGAGGCGTCCAGTTGGAACCACATGTCGTTGGTGTCCAGATCTTCCAAAATTTATACCAGAGAGTGACTTTGTGTGTGAAGATAAATTCGAATTTGAAAATCCAAGACGCAATCCATAAATTTTAGCAGCGCCACATTTTGACGTTAACAGAACAAAATTTGCCCTTAACAGAGCACTGTTAGCTATTTAACAGTATCCATCTGTACAAGCCCACTTGTTTAGGAGCTAATTTTGGGAAATATTCTATGAGTCTATGAGTACCATACTATATGCTAAAGAAGGATCCAAGGCCTCTTAATATAATTAGCAACATAAAGGGTTCACTAAATAACTTTTTTTTTTGAAAATGCTTTAAAAAACAAAACTACTGAATATTTTCTCAAATTTCTTTTTTTATTTGAAAGTACAATCCTTCCGGTTAATAATGGAAAACAATTTCATTCAATTCATTCGGCTGGCCATGCAGTAGCCTACACGATCGGTCCAATTTGTAAGCACCTTATCGATGGTGTGCAGCTATATTTCACCAATGGCTTCACGAATATTGTCCTTTAAAGCGTCAATTGTCTCTGGCTTGTCGGCGTAACAATTATCTTTGACGGCACCTCACAAATAATACTCCAACGGTGTCAAATCGCAGCTCTGCGGCTGATAATGCGATCTTCAAAAACAGGGCGCAAAAAATCGAGTGTAGCTTCGGCTGTGTGGCACGTAGCGCCGTCCTGTTGAAACCAAATGTTGCCAATATCCTCCTCTTCAATTTTTGTGAACATAAATTCGTTCAACATGGCCCGATAACGATCGCCATTGACTGTAACGGCCAATCCTTGCTCCTTTTCGCAGAAATATGACCCAATTATGCCTCTGGACCAAAATCCGCATTAAACAGTGACTCGTTTTGGGTGCGTCGGCTTTTCATTGTATGCGTACGGATTTTCTGTACCCCAAATGCGATAATTTTGCTTGTTTACATACCCGCCAAGATCAAAATGAGCTTCATCTGCAAAGATGATTTTTTTTGCCAAAATCGGCATCTTCTGGTGTAGGCTACTGCATGGCCAGCCGAGGCATCAATTTGAATGAAATTCTTTTCCATTATTAACCGGAAGGATTGTACTTTCAAATAAAAAAAGAAATTTGAGAAAATATTCAGTAGTTTTGTTTTTAAAGCATTTTCAAAAAAAAAGTTATTTGGCGGACCCTTTAGTTACATTTAAAGTGATATGATATGGAGAAAATTGGCTTTGAAAATATAAATTTTTTGCTTGAAAATTCTCTACAACATGAGTGGCCATTTTGTAACATATAAGAAACAGTACACCATACAGACTATATGCAAATGGTAGTCCAGTGTGTCCTCTTTCGAACTGTGGTAGTGGGATAGTTGAAATAATTTTGAGATTAAATATTCGTCCTTCATTCCTCACCAACCATCCTTTACATTTCAATACATTTGTTCACAAATAATAATGAATGATCATAATGAGAATTAAATTGTATGTTAATAGTCTGAAAATAATTGGAAAGTAGAAGATCTACTTATTACCACTGTTAAACAGTTAACAGTGCTCTGTTAATAGCAAAGTTTACCCTGTCAGACACAAGAAGTAGCGCTGCTAGAAGAGTGAGTTAGCATCTTTGGTTTTCAAATTGAAATTTATCTTAACACACATAGAAAAACTTTTCTGGTTGCATTGGCCGCTTATGGAACTCATGGGAATTATTATCGTCATAAAGTGAACAATTTTGGTTGGTTTACATATGCATTCATCCAGAAATGGCCCTCATCACTGTATATTATTTTACAGTAGAAATTAGATTCATTTACCAACTGCTTTAGAGCCTATTCAGCGAACGCACGTCGTTTATTTTCAGCTTCTAGGGCAGTTGATACATGCATGGGTGCAAGCCCATGTCATTATGCAAAATTCTCCAAATTATGGTCTGCGAAAGGCTGAGTTATTATGAGCGGTTCTTCTGGCAGAATAAAAATTTTTTCCGATGCTCAAGCTGCTATAAGGTTTCTGGCATCGCCTAATACCAATACTCATCTTGTTTTAAAGCCGTGAAGTAAAGTTGAAGATAGTAATGTGCACACGATGCCCTAAATTAAAGCTTCGATATACAGACATACACACAGTTACTAAAGTATACATACGGTTAACAAATTTCAGAAATTTTTTAACCAATCCGTTGTCGTTGAAAATCTTTATAGCTTCCTCGATTTTAAGACGGTTATTATAGAAATTGGTTAACCGTATGTATACTTTTGTGGCTGAGTGTATCTTTGGATATGAGAAAGCTGATGATGAATGTTAAACATATCACCTCTTACTTTAAGATCTGTTAAGGAGGATATCTGCAGATTGTTGGAAAGTGTTTCCAGTCGTGTTCTAGTAGCTAGTATGTTGGCATATTAGACGCGAACCTTGGTTCAAACTCCAGCTCAAACAAAATGAAGTATGCAGCAGTCTTCTGGTAAAAACCCTGCGAGTAAATCACATTGCCAGGAAAAGTTACTCAGGAATCTGTTGTTAGGGGTCGACATTAAACTGTAGCTTCCGCTACTCATGGATAAAATTAACACACACGACAAAGGTGGTGCAAGAAACTAGGTTGTAATCCCGACTGAAGGGTTGTAATGATCATACAGTCAGGATTACGACCTAGCTTCTCATACCATCCTTATCGTGTGTGTTAATTTTATCCATGAGTAGCTGAAGCTAAGTTAGTTTTATATTCTTCTGTGCAATGCCATGTGCTAGTTGGCTATTATACTGCAGAGTCCTATTTATAGCCGGAATGGTTCCCATAGACCTACAAGCATATGAGCGCCGGATAATCTCCAACGCCAGGCAAAGTACGACTCAACCACAGAGCATAGAAGCGAAAAAGCACGAAGTCTTCCTAAAATGACAATCTCGCTGGGAAAATGAACAGCATGGAAGGTGGACATATAAACTGATTCCCGAGTTGCAAGTGTGGAAAAATAGAGAAAACGGCGAAGTACACTACTACATAACCCAGATGCTGACCGGTCACGGATGTTACAGAAAATATCTGCATCGCATGGCATTTCTCCATGCCATTTCGCCATTCTGTATCTAGGAAGAGAAAGAAAAGTTAAATGATTCCGAACACACTTTCTTCAGCTGTCGTCGATGGGCCGTCAGCGACTCGAAGCTGAAATCGGCGTCATTAGCCCTACAAACGTCGTGCTGAATATGATAAACAGTAAAAAGAGCTGGAACGCAGTAAAACCCTTTGTGGAGCACGTCCTGTGAAGGATGAAATTTGACCTAGACGCAGCAGACTGAGAATAGAGCGGAGCCTGGACGCAGGCTGATGACGATGAAACTGGAACATATGCCAGAAAAGGGGTCCTCGAAGTAATACAACCGTGGTTCCGAGGTGGAATGATTCCCCGCTGAGGAGACAAGGCGGGTTTTTAGTCGGTATACCCAGTGGGAGAGTCCGACATATCATGTCTGGTGACGACCATCATGAATGCATAAAGCATTTTCCCTCCATCCAGCAAAAAAAAATAAAAAATTATATTGCAGAGTCAGAACACTGAACTTCTGAAGATCTCTACCATTCTCAAGATGTCCCACCACCGTACCACCTAAGAATTGGTACGCCTGAGGAAAATATAGATTCACTGTTCACAGTGCAGAAGCTGTAGGAACACTTCGGAAAGGCACACAATCTGTGAATGTCGGAGAGTAGACGTCTTTCTTTAATGGCTAAAAGCGGTATGCAGCCCGGTACTCTTCGACCTTCTCGACTTTTGAAGTTGGTTGTAATCGCCTTAGAAGTCCCTGTAGTCTAGTGGGTAGTGTGTTGACTTATTAGACGTAAAGGCCACGGTTCAAACTCCAGGCCAGACATCAAAACGAGAATCTGGAAAAAAAATTTTCGTCGGCTTCCTCCCAGCAGATTTCCGGCAAAAAATCTGCGAATGAAATAAAATTGCCATGAAAAGCTTCTCAAAAAATCTAACGTTCGGAGTCGACTTTAAACTGGGGGCTACAGCCACTCATGTATAATATTAACACACACAACATAAGTGGTATGAGAAGCTAAGTCTTAATCCTGTACCGACCAATTATGTATGTTCACTGCAGAAGCTGTAGAAACCCTTCAAAGAGGCAGACAATCGGTCAAGGTCTACACTACTAAGGTTTTTAGGGTCATTCTTTAACGACTAGCATGCAGTATGCAAGCCTGGTATCCCATGGTCTCTTGACTTTATAAACAGTTTGAGATGGTTTTGATTATTGCTTCGTTTTTATTTGGTGAAGTCGCCATCTAGGGTCTTGATACTCTGGTGGTTAATTGCGATTAATTTTGTTCAGGATGAACTGATCAACTAACCTAGCCTAACCTGGATAAAGGGAAGAGTATCATTCCATAGATTGCAGTTGCAGGTCACTAGCTTCTGTTCGTCTGTTTGATTTCATTTGTGATAGACAAGTTCATTGCCAATGTTGACTGAAGGAATCATGGAACACAAAAAAAAGAAAACGTGGAAGGAGGAGGTAAAGAAAGATCCTGCGAGTGAAATCTGCTAATAGTCCGTAACCTATTGAACTTGACTTAACTTATGAGCCAAAAAAAAAATTTCATTTTTCTTTTGTTTATCGTTCTCATTCAATGAAATATATGCGGAAAATATTTTTATTGGATTTTTTTATTTTTTTATTAAATTTCTGCTTTGAAAACAATGGCATGTCGCACACAATGTCAATTTGTAATAGAAAAACAAAGAGGGGTGGGGGGAGTAGAAAAACAATGTGTCACTTAAACTATTATTTATGACAACCAGCACAGGATTAAGCATTACTGTGTAACGCAATAGCCTGTGAAGCTCTTAAATTGTAATCCCATTTTGTATTTCTATTAATCAGAGAGAGAGTGTATTTCGGTACTATGTTACTCTGTTGGCCGCCTGTTTAACAGACAGAAGGACGGACGTCACCTGACAAAACACCCTGCAAAAGACCTCCTTTATTTTATTTTATTTCTCTCCAAACAGAGGAAAAGGAAATGTGGTAGTAAATTAAAATGTGACAGCAACAACAACTTAATAGTTTGAACAGAGATTATGGTAGGCGACCAAAATATATATAAGTAATCCTGGATGAATGTCTACTATTCTAACCTATACTCTATCGCTCTCCCTTGCTCTCTCTCTCTCTCCCTATCTGTCTTGGTCTTCTGATGTATTTCCTGGTTTCAATTCAAATAATTTGGTTTTGTTTTGTTTAATAAAAACAAAAAAAAAAATTTACATCCTTAAATATCCTTTAGAGATGATGACAGTGTGCTGGGCTGGTGTTGTAGATGCTCTGGGTTTCTGGCCACATACACTGGGCTTAGCACAAGGCCTTTAAAACTGGCAACAGAGTAGCATCAGCATCAGCAGCAGGAGTAACTTTTGGGTTTGGTCGATCTTGAGACCTTTTGTTTGTATTGGTGTGTGTGTAAACAAGTATATGAATGTTTTTGTTGCTTTATTGACTTCCTTTTCCTCTTTTCTTTTCTATCTCTCTCTCTCTTCTTTCGTTTATTATTTTGGTAGTGGGTTGGGTGTTGAAGTGAATTTAAATAATATTTTCCCTGCAAATAAATCAAATGATAATCAAAATTCTATTGTGTTTTGTATACAACACACAAACACACAGACAAACACATTTTGTTTAACAATAATGATAACAACAACAATAACAACAACAAGAATAATCATATTTTTGATGTATTTTTCTCAATTTTTTTTTGCAGATTCTTTTGGGTTACACTCTAGAACTTCTTCTATTTTTTCTTAACATTCATCCTGTGCATATCCTTTTTACTTCTTTGTTTATTGGATTCTCTTCGGCTTCGGGCAAAACACTTTCACAAACGTAAACGTAACATTCGTTTATTTTGTACGGGGTCTTGTTTGTGGCATCAACTCTTATAAGAAAAGAAAATAAAACAAAAAATAAAGACGTATAAAGACTTAATAAGAGGCAGAGAGAGAGAGAGAGAGAAAGAGTGAGAGAGAGAGAGCAGAAACAACATTTTTCATCATTTATAATCTTCATCATGTGCAACATTGTTTAAGGACATGTTTTTATAGGTATAAATATAATAAAATATTATTCTGTATATTTTGCTTATGTACATACATATGTATTGGGTGTTGAAACTAAAAAATGTGTGCTTTTTTTGTAATATCTTCGAAGTTTAATAAAGAAAATTTCATTGAAAGTATTGGAAAGTATTGGAAAGTACAGACACGACCATCAAACTCTCTGATGAATTCTCTACATGAGGGATTCCTTTGGGCACCTGCAAGCTTACAATTGACAATGCAATCGTGGACCTTCTCAACATTAGATTGGCAGCTTCGGACACGGACAGAACGGCACAGAAAATCGCGCGGCAGCTGTGCTTAAACTCCAAGGAAGTAAGCTCAGCATTGTTATCGGGGTTATTACGGGGCATTGTATTTTTTTTATAGCTTTACGAGTAAAAGGTTGGGAATCCTCGAAAGACATTGGTAGCCGGCCTACCAATATGCACGATTCGCCGCAAGACTTACTCTCTGCTTGCTAAACGCATACGTACTAAACCCAACCTAGTTCGTCGCACCTTCAACCATGTGACACCCCCCCCCCATCTCCCGGGATCAAAATCAAGTATTACTTCGGGGTGGTGGACATTCAGCGATTGCTGCCAAATTCAAATTCTGCTGACCTTGCCCTCTCAGCCAATCTTTGCTGCGTCAACACATACTGCGTTACAATTGTCACATGAGGTTAACATCAGGATTCGAGCATTACCTGGAATCCTATTGTCCTCTCCAGGCAATTTCGTTTAACAACATATCGCGTGCAAGTAAAGAAAACATGATCCGCCGTCTCCCTTTCATTGCGGCATTCTGGGCATGCCTCGTCTACATCATGACCATACTTATAGAGATATGCCCTATAACATCCATGGCCGGTTAGTAACTGTGTCAGGTAGAAGTTCGCCTGACCGTGTCCCCTTTTGGTCCATTCGCCTATGCTCAGTATGAGTCTGTGGATCCATCTTCCCTTTGTTGAATTGGACCAATCTTGCTGCCATCTATGTGAGGCATTGTATTATAGGAACGCATGCGAGGCATATTGGGGTTGGACACCTTGCAACTGATTTCTGCAGAAGCTGTGGAGATTAGGAGGAGGACGATGAGACGGTTTTGCATCTACTGCGTACATGCCCGGCACTTGGTAGGAGGAGAAGGAGACACCTAAGTGCCTACTACATGGAGAACCTGGATGAACTGTCTTGCATGGATATTGGCAGTCTGAGCCGGTTCATCGAAAGCTCCGAGTGGTTCCTGGACTAGGGAAGAGTGTGAAATGGGCCCTGTGTGCAGCCTAAGTGTGTCCGCTCATGACCCCATCGAGGCTACAGCCACTTCTACCCACCTACCATTGGCAACCGTAAGCCAAACTATGTTTAGTCTTCACACAGCATACTAAGCTGAAGACTAAAGACCAAGTGATGCAAAATGGATGCATGTTATCTTAAAGAAATGCATGCGGATAATCCTGCACTATCATCAACCAATAATAGTGTTAAGAAGACGAATTCCACAGGCAATGGTGCCTACGTACTAAACCCACCCCCTACACACTTCAACCACTCTCCCCCCGCTGGACTGCCGTAGGGTATTACTTCGCGGAGGGCTGGTTAGCTTGAAAGCTTTATCACATTATATCCTCGTCATCTCATCCGCCAGTATATCTATTGGTATTGTGTTTGCCAATACCAATTGTCTTTGCCAATAGCGCTTAGGCGATACACCGAGGACAGTATTCTCCTTGTGGTCCCCACGGAGAGTGCCTCCGATCATATTGGACAAGTATACAGTATTATCGACATTACTACCGCCGAAATTATTCTCCTTTTAAATGGATCTGGTCCTCCAATATTTGGCATCATCCTCGCCACTGCTCCCTGTGTTACAGATGCCTTTTCGCCGATGTATTTCACGTGCTCCTTGAAGTTCAAGCTGTCGTCGATAATCACTACCAGGTATTTTATCGCCCTCTTCGATTCGATCCTTGTGCCTCCAACGATCACTTTCATCTTCTCCACTATCTTCCGCCCGCTTATCAAGACGGCATCCGTTTTATGTGCAGCAAGTATCAAACCTGCCTCATCCACCCATGCTCCAACATTTCGAATCGCTGTGTTATTTTTCTCCTCTATTTCCTCTACTATGGCAATGTCATCTACAAAGCCCACAATTGTAGTCCCGTTTGGCAATCGCAGTCGAAGTATACACCCAATATACACACATCTGTGTGTGTTTGTGTGTGAGTGTGTATTGTTGTATTTGTTCCTATAACTTCGTTATTATTTCCCTTTTTATATTTCATATGTGTATTGTTTTGAACACACACGCACTCATGTTCACGTACATATGTACATATGTACGTGTATGAGTGCGTGCATGTACGTGTATGTTTTTCTTCTCATAATTAATAATCTTGTCACTGTGACTTACGTTTTTTTTCTTCAATTATTTTTTTTTCCTTGTTGTTGTCGTATTTTTTTTTTGTGCTTAAACGTGACATGTCTTGTATTTATTTTCTGTTTTCTTCTCCTGAAATATTTTCATGTTTCTTGTCGGCATTTCTATTCATGTTATTCTTATTGTTGTTGCCGTTGTTGTTTTTGTTGTCATATTCATATTTTATGTTATGTGTGTGTTATTTTTCTTAAACAATTTGTGTCACTTCATTATCTGCGTACAAGGCAGTGATTCTTAAATTCTTTTTTTGGATATGTTTAAATGAATAACAAAAAAGAAAAGAAATGTTCATATTCTTTTAGAAATTGCGATAGCTTAAGGGGTGTCATATTGCTTTTGTTTGTTGTTAGCGAGGTATTCAGGTGTAAAAAATCTGCTGCTTATTGTTGATGGCAATTGATGTGAGTTAAATTTCGTAGCCATGAGACCCTTACCTATGAACAGACGTAATTTTGTCTTTTTCAATCCTGCTGATCTGACAAAATTCACTTAATTTCACTACTTTTTCAATAATAATAACTCCCTGCCTGGTGGGGTGCTCCCCATTCAGAAAAGGGAGGACTGAAGGAAAGATGCGGCGCACCTCGCGGGGGATACCGCACAAATCTACACCGATGGGTCCAAATTGGAAAGAGCCATTGGAAATGGTATCTATTCGAAATCAATCGGAATATCCAAGTCTATAAGGCTACCAGATCACTGCAGCGTCTTTCAGGCGGAAGTATCAACAATTCAGGCTGCGGTGAAAATTATTGTGGACAAAAATGTTCACAGGCGAAAAATCACCATACTTTCCGATAACCAAGCGGCCATCAAAGCATTGGATTCTAGTGTAATAAACTCCAAGACGGTGTACGACTGTCGCAGGTGTCTCAATGAGATGAAGAACCGATATGATGTTTGTATCACATGGGCTACCGGGACATAGAGATATTCCCGGCAACTGCAGAGCGGATGATTTGGTCAGAAGCGGCACTACCATCGAACCCTCTTATGAATTCTCTACTTTGGGGATCCCTTTCGATACCTGCAAGCTTATAATTGACAATGCAATCGTGGACATTGTCAACAGTAGGTGGGCGGCTTCGGATAAGGGCAGAACGGCTCAAAAAATCTGGCCAACGCTGGATAGCAGGCGCACGGCGACTCTGCTTTAACTATAAAGAAGCAGACTCAGCGCTGTTATCGGGGTTATTACGGGGCATTGTATTATAGGAACGCATGCGAGGGGGTATTGGTCTTGGACACCTCGCGAATGATTTCTGCAGAAGCTGTGCAGATGAAGAAGAGGATGAAACTATTCTTCACCTACTGTGCACATGCCCGGCACTTGGTCAGAGGAGAAAGAGACACCTGGGTGCCTACTACATGGAGGACAGAGATCAACTATCTTGCATGGTTATCGGCAGTCTGAGCCGCTTCATCGAAAGCTCCGTGTGGTTCCTGGACTAGGGGATAATGTGAAACTGTGGTATCACAATGGGCCCTGTGTTTGGCCTAAGGGTGTTCGCTCATGACTCCATCGAGAGGACAGCCACTTCTACCTACCTACCAAACCCCGCTTATCATTCACTCTTCCCATCACAAAATCGGCATACAGGGCTTCAGTTGATTTCTGTTCTGAACAAGAAATTTTGGAGTCTATAGTATACGGTTTAAGTAGCTGTTGCTTTCCCTAGGCTGATCGGTGAATAAAGACTTTTCTTGTTATAATTATTCAACAAAAAAATCTCTGTTTTACTCCATCACCTTCCTTCTGTTCCTTTAGGAGGTATGGAAGCATTCTCTCTCTCGTAAGCTCATATGCCTGTTTATTGTGGTGTATTCCCACGTGATTAAGAATCTCCTGACTATCTGACTCGAATTGCCTAGATGGTTTCATATTTTTCTCGGACTAACCTCATATTAACCGAGTGCTCGTAGAGCGACCTGACTGCCAAATAGTGTTACTATGTCCCGTCCTTTATACCTCATTTACGAGTTAAATTGAGCACACATTTCAAATGCATGGAATTCTGCTTGGAATGTACTCTCGAGTTTCTCATTGTTTCCCAGTATTTTATAGCAGACTCGAGCAATTTCGCTCTTGCACAGTGTCTGTCCACAAGAGAGGAAAACGAAATCTGTCAGTAAATTAAAATGTGTCGGGAGAGCAAATGTCGCTGACCCATTCTGTAAATTGCAGAAGGGTTCCTCTCCTAAAAGAGTACGTAGCCTTTAAATTTCAGCATTCCCTCTTATTACTCAGTCTCTTTGCAAGGCATTTCCCAGAATTACAGGTCTTACTGTGTTTGTCCAATTGACAGTCAAAAAGGCAGCTGTATGCTTAATTCCATTATACTAAACATAGCTTTCATAGCCTTGGTCTTCCCTATCATATTCAATGGGCTTAGATTAACATCTGCTAGGAAACAAGAAATGTTACTAGTCTTGTAACACCTTTGCTGCTGTATCCGAAAGTGTTCCCCTTGCGAAAAAAAACGTCCGGTAGGTACAGCTTTCGCTGGAGTAACAATCCTCGGCCAATTTAAATTCGAATTATTCCGGAGCGTAGATCCGATTGTCGTGGGAATGCTTGGTGGTTAATAGAAAAACGGGTCTTCTGTATGAAGACTTTTTGTAGTGGGTGAAATACTTAGCCTTTTATTATTGGTCTAGCTTAGGTAAGGTACCAAATGTGTCTCAGTGCTAGCAGATAGGATTTTTAGCTTTCAATGTAGAGCAAACTTTATGAAAAGATCGTAAACTTATGTCCTCTTAGTTCAATATTAAGCCGTCTTACTCTGCTTACACTCTTATTGTGTAAATGAAGAAGTTCATGAAATATCGATTTTAATAACTCCATAAAGTATGCAACATTTCGATAGCATTTGAAAACTATAAGTTAAGCCATAAAGTATGCAATAAAAATTTGCAAAGATATGGGTTTTTGTCAAGCCTGTTTTAATTTGGAAAACTTTTTAAACGAAATTATTGCCTGGTCAGTTGTCACACAATATTCAAACCTTTCGTACTCTTTAAACAATTATCTTTAAATTCCCTTCCCTCGGCCTTAGCTGGTGGTTCACCACAAATTTGATTGCCTGTCAAAATCGTTTTACATTCAATATTCTCTCTAAGAATGTCTGCAACACTAACACACACAATTACACAGGATCTAGTTACACTAGCAAGGATTTAAACGACCCTTACTGGGGTATGTAAGTGTGTGTGCGTGCGTGTTAATAGTTCAACGGCTTTTTAAGTCACGAAATTTAAGTACCGCACCGCTGTGAAGTCAAACACTGACCCCCTTTTGAATAAATGGCGTAAAGATTGGTACGTTCTTAAGCTTTTGCCTGCAACCTAATCCTGTTAGACTACAACAACAACAACAAGACATGAACAATAATAATGTTTACAGCAACAACGGCAGGATAACAAAGAATTTTAATTCATGGTGGTTTAAGCGCGAGCAGCCATAAAAAGACTGTAACGAATAGCAAGAAAAAGGGAATATTTGTACATAGAGAGAGAGAGAGAGAGAGAGGGAGAGATAGAGAGTGAAAGGAAAGGAAATATTTCAAAAGAAAAAACAAACAACAAAAAAAAACATAAGGAAACTGACAAAATATCGTTTGCCACAACAATAATAATGAAGAAATAAAAGAGAAAAACGTGTAATAAATATTACACCCCCCCATGCTCTTGCGCCCGCCTTCACCAGCATTACAGCTTCACTACTTTTTATCATTCTTAAACAAAAAAAAAAAAACTCCAAAAACCAAGAGGAAACTATGCATGGAAAATCATAAAAAGGATACCTTCCCCTTATCCTACCCCACTTAGTTTAACTTCGCACAAAATGAGATGTTTTTTTATGAGCCTGAAAAAACGGAAAAAATCCCCCATCGAACTAAGAAAACTGTTTAGTCATGGTCAGGTTCTCCTGCTGGTCTCAATTCTTTTCTTTTTCTCTCGCTTGTTCCTGTTTTCCATTTGAAGTTTGACCCGCCAAAGGCAAATGGTAGAGAGAGAGAAATAAAGTTTTTCATTCCAAGGCACCAGGAAGTAAAAGAAACGTGCAACAACAAAATATTGACAAACTATTTAGTGGTTGGCTTAATAAAGAGGAGAGCATGTCGTTAGAGATGCTGGAAGCTGGGAAGCATGTGGCACGACAAAACTGTCAAAAATTTAATTTTTCAATATTCAATTTGGTGGCATATTTTTCTTTGCGTTTTCTTTCTCTCTGCTTTCCATTTTCTTATTGAGTTTTCTCCTTGGGCAGGGCATAATTAAAGTCACATAACCGTGTCGACTCAATTATTCCATGGAACAAGTTTCACTCACTGTTTGAGGACACTGCAATGCTTAAAAGAAAAAGAAAACTTTTTCGTTTTCTATTTCACAAGACACTTCTCTCACATTCTCACTTCCTATTATTCATAAATCTCTAAAAGAGAGACACACAAAAAAAGAAAACTTTTGGGTTTTATCTTGAAATAATTTTTAATGCAGAGACAAAGCAGAAAAATGAAGATTTTTCTTAATAAAGAATTTAATTTTTTATTCTTTTGTTTTTATCATAAACAAATTATGTCAAAATGTCATAAATTGTTCAAAAACTATTGCATACTTCTAGGGGTTATTAAGAAACAATATACTTATTATGTTCCAGTCGAGTGTCATAAGACAAGAAAGATAAGTCAGAAGAAATAAAATCTAAAAACAAATTTCCTGTCAAAATTGAACATACCATAAACAAGAAACAATTTTTCTTTGTCTTCCTACGGTTATTTGACACAATTGTATGAGTAATGTTAGCATACCCAAAGGCTGATTGTTTGAAATAAAATATGTTGCATACTTTAAGGGTAAATCATTTGAGAGAGAGAGAGAGAGTGTTTAAATAAGTAGAGAAAATTGCTTTTTTCTTCAATTATTCGACTAAGATTGCCGCCTAGTTTGAAACAGTTTGGAACTGATTAACCCTCCATCGTATAGAGACATAAAAGTTTGGTGTTTATCAATATAAATTTGGGCTTATAATCTTCATTAGAAATTAAAATATAGCCAATGTACTGCAGCACCAATAAGTTGCACTTGGTCTTTAGGTCAAAGTACTTAAGTTAGATTCTCGCCTTTAAGAAACAAAAACTCTAAATTTTCTAAGGTTATATCGAGTCCGCCATCTAACGTTTTTTTTCTTCAACTAGTGCTTATTTCGTGAATGGTAATACTTAGTTCATGTCTGATTTGACAGATAATTAGTTTTATCCTTCCCCTGATCGAATATGGTTGTGTATATGCTTGAACAACGCTGGGAAATATTGCGACATTACTTTGAAAATCATTGGTAATGTTACAGAATATGTGCGAAAATTGTGTACGGATTTTGGAAGAAGAGAAGCACCGTCAGCTCCGTATGTTCGTTATCTTGCGAAAAAAGTGAAAGAAACTGGCATTGTCATCGATAAACCAAAGCGTGAAAAGCTAAAAACAGTGCGTACACCCGAGAATATTGCTGCTGTGACAGAAAGTGTGCGTGAAGCGCCATCACCGTCGTTCTCAACAATTGAACATTTCGGAGACATCATTGAGACGAATTTTGCATAAAGACCTTGGTATGACGCCATACAAAGTCCAATTGGTTCAGGAGTTGAAGCCAATTGACCATCCAATGCGATTTCGCTTCGCTAAGTGGGCCTGCGATCGACTTACAGAAAATGCCGATTTTGGCAAAAAAAAAAAATCATCTTTGCAGATGAAGCTCATTTGGATCTTGGCAAACAAAGTTGTCGCGTTTGGGGCACAGAAAACCCGCACGCATACATTGAAAAGCCGACGCACCCAAAACGAGTCACTGTTTGGTGCGGATTTTGGTCCAGAGGCATAATTGGGCCATTTTTCTGCGAAAATGAGCAAGGAGTGGCCGTTACAGTCAATGGCGATCGTTATCGGGTCATGTTGAAGGAATTTTTGTTCACAAAAATTGAAGAGGAGGATATTGGCAACATTTGGTTCCAACAGGACGACGCTACGTGCCATACAGCCGAAGCTACACTCAAAGTTTTGCGCCCTGTTTTTGAAGATCGAATTATCAGCCGCAGAGCTGATGTCGTTTGGCCACCTTGGAGCTGCGATTTGACACCGTTGGACTATTATTTGTGGGGTGCCGTCAAAGATAAGTGTTACGCCGACAAGCCAGAGACAATTGACACTTTAAAGGACAATATTCGTGAAGCCATTGGTGAAATACAGCTGCACACAATCGATAACGTGCTTAAAAATTGGACCGATCGTGTAGGCTACTGCATGGCCAGCCGAGGCAGCCATTTGAATGAAATTATTTTCCATTATTAACCGGAAGGATTGTACTTTCAAATAAAAAAAGAAATTTGAGAAAATATTCAGCAGTTTTCTTTTTTAAAGCATTTTCAAAAAGAAAAGTTATTTGACGGACTCTTTACAATCGGCTTTTACTGCCTTAGACAGTCGTGTACTCTGCAATCCTTTTGAGATGATGGTTCAGTCTTTGCTTTCATCTAGACCAATTCCCTCCTTAAGCTGAATGTAAAGCCCTGGATCTTGAAGATAGTTCTGATGCGATCTGAATTCCTTATCACAGAACAATAACTAAATATTCAAGTCTGTTAATTTTAGCCGACTACCTTTCCTCTTAAATGGAATAACGATAGCGAGATAGATTCTCGACAATGAAGTTGAATATTGGGTTAAGGGAAGTAGGTCAACAGATCATACTATTTTTAGTTGGATCAATAGATCGTATAAGAACACGTTTATACTGAGTGCTTGTGAACGAGATAGATGGACTACGGTGTTAATGAGCATATCACAACACAGGTATTTTGAATTCATAGGGGTACTCAGCCTTTGGTAGAAGCCTTTACTAGACATATGTATTTCCTAATCCAGGAATGTCAGGCCTTACTAAAAGGGATAGCAACAGATGGTACATTGAATATTGTTACATAAATCGAAACGACCTAATATCGTTGAACAATAAATACGATAAACAAAAGCTACCAGCTACACCAACACAATACAATGAACGTATTGATTATCTGAAGCTGCACACACACATATATACAACGAACTCGGTTGCACCTGGTACCAACAACAACATGAAATGGAAACCAGCTGCGACAAATATGTGAGAAAAAGGCAAGCAAAGCAAAGTACACAAACAATAATGTACTAGCAATAGAGCTTTCGAGAAGCAGAGAACACGAACATTCCACTTCAAGAATGTTCGTTAGACTGGTTGTGTCGGACTATAAAAGGGCTGGACAAAACAGGCAGCAGTCAGTAAGAATTCAGTCAGCCTTGTGTGAAGTTGCGTGTGAACAAAACAAGTCGTAGTTGTAAAGCGAATAGTTGTGTGATAAGAACTAGTAAAGTGAATAAACAGATTATTATTGTTGTATCGTTAAGTTGTATACGGTGGCACACAAAAGTGGTGTAAATAATAAAGAGAGTTTAACTGAAATTAAACACATATTTGTTTTTACTTGGTTTGCAATTAACGAACTCATATTTAAACGTTTTTAAAAAGGTAAAAACGTAACAATATTAACTGTGTACAGATTTATGCCAGTAATAAAGCTAATCAAGTCGCTGAAAGATTAGCAACGTTCACCAGCAGATCGTATAAGTATACTTCTAGACCGAGTGATCGCGATTCTACTCTTGGACGAGATGGATGGACCGACACATGCTACATTGACCCTTAACTGTGTACAGGATTTTGCAGATATTGAAGGCAATCATGTTACCAAAGAAGCAAGAAAGGCAGACGCATAAATTGTCTCTTATGTCTGTGATGAAAAAGAGCAAAGGAGAGAAAAAGAAACAGAGAGAGAAAAAGAAAATATTTACCACTAAACGCCTTTAAATATGCTACAAAAATAGCAATTAATTACAAAGTGAGCACACGCTTAAAGCTACCCCCCCCCCCCCCCCCTCCTGAGCATAATAAATTAATTTTTTTGCAATAAATTTTCTAAAATTTCTAGACTTCCTATTATCAATTAACTGGGCGTGACAAAAATTATGAATTTTAACTGCAAATGATTTTGAAAAATTTCTTTACTGTAAACACACACACACACACATTTGTTTTAATTTATTTATGAAATTTGCCTTGTTTTTGTTCGCGGGAAAATAAGAAATTTTATTAAAATTTTTTTTGCCAAATGCATGGTTGGTGTAAGTGTGCGTATCTCTCTCTAATTTCCTAAAAATATCACTTCACCTACACCTACTCACACTTTGTCACATAAAATACCATTTAATTGCCTTCAAAATAAACATGATGAACAACAAAAACAAAAACGGCAAAAAAAACCGATTTTATTGCCCCATTAAAATAGGCGAAAAAAAAATAGTGAAACCTACTTACACTCAAGCACACGAAAACCCCACTGGCGCTCTCACACTTAGTTGCACCTCAATATTTCGTTCATCATCAATCATTTATCATCACTTTAAACATCCATCAATGAATGACATTTACAGCACAGCACAGCACATCACAGCATAGTATAGAAGAGTATAGCACAGCACAGAGGGTACACAACACCCAAAGCCCAATACACACACTGCCTTGATGTGCTGCACACCTAGCGCGGCCCCAATGTGACTTGGCGACATTACCCAAAACACAAATCCCTGGCACGGTGGCTAAATTTTTTTGTTGTTATTCGGCTGGTACTTGCTAAAGTGTACCAATTTCTATTTTTTATTTTCTCTTTCGGTTGCATGCAGGAATTTAAAAGAATGCGTTCTATGGAATCAGATTTCGAATTAAAATTTTGGAGTAAACTACTTAGATTTTAGAAGTCATTGTGAAGCATTTAAGATATTTGTATTGTATTTGTATTTGATAACGTATGTGTCTTATACCACTCTCCACTTTGAGCGAGTCTAATGAAATAAATCTTAGCGTCAAAAAAATAGGCAATTTAGGTGTCAGTTGTTGCTAGTCCATCAGCAACATGATCAGCTTCAAAAGCTGTATAATCCTGTACAGAATTAAGCGTCAATTTACCATGTGTTTTCATTCATTTAATAATACCTAACTTTCCTGGATTAGGAAATATGCCTATTATAAGCATTTGCTAAATCTGAAATACCTGTGTGATATACTCTTTCACACTTTAGTCCATCCATTGCATCCAAGAATGGAATCACGATCACTCGGTATGAAAGTGTGCTGGTCCACGTAATAATTATCTTATCTGCTGGCCTATATCTCGACCCAATACTCAACTTCACTGCCGAGAACTTTAGCGATCGTTTTCGCCTTTAATTCAAAATGTAGCCGTTTTAAAATCACTTGACTTGATTTCGTAGGTGCTGGCCTTTGAATATCTATGACAAGGAACTCTGTTCGCCTCAGAAGTATTTTCAAGATCCAGCGTTTTACAGTCTGTTCGTGGAAGAAATTGGTGTAGAAATATTATCTCAAAGAGTCACAGAGTACATGTCGTCCTAAGGCATTAAATTGTAGCCGATATAAACCAAACTTTTAGCTTGTAGTACTACGGAGGGTTAGATTAGGTGAGGTTAATGGGTAGCTTCCCCTTCACAGGCAAGTTCATTCGTTAGCCATGTAGCCGATTGTGTTACCCAGTGTAAGGTAAGTCTTCTTGCCATGATCCGTTAGTAATGGGTTTGAACCACCCCGAACTCCTTATGAAACCGGCCAGTTCCCTTAGTGGCACGCTCGCCTCCATGCCTAGACCTTCAAACGATTCGTCAAGCAAAAATCGATGACGTCTGTCTTGAAGTGCAGGACATACGGATGGTTAAACGCTGCAAAACTTTTTGAATTTCTTACCCCCTTACTGAAGGGAAAACACTGCTTTTGTCAACAGTCATCTGTGATGTGCCTCCTGCATAGCTTAGTTTGTATTTAATAATCATTAGAACAGACCAGTTCTATTGAATTCTAAATGCATGTACAGCTCAGTAGCTAAACCTCTGCAGTTCTTTTTTTGTGAGAAGAGGATTCCTTCTTCTACCCGAGAAGGTCTTCAAAGCTAAGTATATGCTTACGTTGGGTTTTTGATAGTATCGAGTTCCTATAGGACTGCCTGAAACCGAGGGGATTTATGCTGTGGGGACAGTGAGCAGCTGCACAGCATCAGACATAGAAAACGCAACTTCAATCCGAAACCTTCTTCTCGCAGCCATTATTAAATCCATTAAAGACTTTTTCTATTCGTCTCAGCAATCACATACATACATGCATAATTGGCCATTACAACCCTTCAGTCAGGACTACGACCTAGCTTCTCACACCACTTATGTTGTGTGCGTTAATTTTATACATGAGAGGTTTAAATTCGACTCCGAACAACAGATTTTTGAGAAACTTTTCAAGGAATTGTTATTTACTCTCAGAGTTTTTGCCAGAAATCTGCTGAGAGGAAGTCGCCGAAGAAATACTTTTTGTATTTTGTTTTGAGGTCTGGCCTGGGGCTCGAACTCTGACTTTACGTCTAATAAGCCAACACACAACCTACTAGACTACGGCGACTTCACTACGTTTCAGCAATCCCTAACAAAAATTCGAAGAAGACTCAGAGCACTTGACAAGGAAACTTAGACATAAGAACGCTTGCACTGGAGTTGACATTATTAATCTAAGCTTCAAAGCTCATACCTGCCGTTCTGTATATAACACCCGCCAAAAGATCTAAAAAAAACCGGTTCAAAGCTAATGTTTTTAAATAATTCCAGTTCAACCAGAGAGAGAGAGACAGAGAATATGCCTTCTACAAGTACAGACTGACCTTAAAATTCTTCAATTCCTTGTGGATTGCACCCTATAGTGGTTCTTGCAGCATTGTCATTTGATTTTCTCAGATGGCCACTAATCATCCTCTATTTATGTCACAGAATTTGAGTTTCAATTAGAGTTCTTAACCACAGGCAGGGAATAGACAAGTTTTTAAAAAGACAAAGTTGGCAGCGGTTAATGAATCTCTGAATCGCATTGATAACCTTAGTTTCAGCATTCCTCCTCTCAATGATTTCATTCTTTTAAATGCCTGTCATCCTGCTGTTTGGCTGAATCGTATTGCATACCCACTATCGCTCGCACTATCGCACACAAATGTAATAAAAACACGCCAATATTACCGGCAATCATGTCGTTTGCTCATAGTGATGGGTTTTTGTTGTTGTTTGTGAATTAATGCTGATGACTACGACGATGACTGTTCGTAGATGTTGTTGTTGTTGTTGATGTTAGTTGATGCGTTGCTTGCTTGTGTACAACTGAGTGACGAACTTGTTTGTCTGCAACTTGCTTCTACTGCTGTTGCTATTGCTGTAGGTTGCTTTAGGCTGCTGTGCTGGCTCGGGTGTTGTGCTTTCGTATGTGTAGTGGTAGTGTTTCAACAAAAGACAAACAAGGTGCCTTAAATTGTCGCAATTGATCTGTTAACTTATAAGTAAAACCATTAAACAACAATAACAACAACCACAATAAGTAATAGTAGTACGCACACACCTAGCTACACTTGCACTTGAGAGTGTGTATGTGTGTGTTTGTAAAACTATAACCTTCGGAGAAAAGTTGCACGAGTTCAATAACGTTTTTAACAAACAAAGTTGAGAAGGAATGTGTGCCAACAGCCAAACGGCGAGAGTCAGTATGAGTGTAAGAGTGGTGATGCTGACTGAATCCTGTTGTCTGTCGTCGTTAATGAGCATGGCGATAATGATGTTAAGTTTTTAAATTGCTTAAGAGGAGAGGCCCATAACGGATGCAAATGAGCATAATCGTGAGAATTGATTTCTTGTGGCGTAAGATGATTGGGCTCATGGTACTTAACGCTTTATTTTTATGGAATTTCTCTTCTCTACCTAAACGCCATTAAGTATTGATGATGGCGAGTTGATAAGTGCCATTATAATGCTGCTTATAATGATTTTTATGCGAGATTAGCATTTAAATTTAACCATCATCCTGTCAGCCTGTTGTTGTTGTTAGCATGCTAATGGAGAAACAATCAAAGAAAATCCATAAAAACGTGGAGAACAAATTTCAGATTAGAAGTTAAGAAAAGCCATAAACAAAGTGTGGCCATAAAGAGGAAAAAAACAAACGAAAGTAATTGCTTTTTTGTTTTCCACTAAACAGCAACAACAAATCCGCCACCTAACCAGTCAACCAAACCAAGTCAACCATCGAATAACCCCAACGAACATCATTTGACAACAAACAAGGTGACAACTAATTCGCGTTAACAATGTGTCAATGTGGCTAAAAGCAACACAGTATCAACAGCAGCAGTAGTAGCAGTAGCGCAATAAAACAAACTTTTTTTCTTCCACCTTTACAATGTCCTTTGGTAACCGAAAGTTTTTATGTTTTTTTTTTATCGCCGTTAAAGGAAGAGGAATAAACAGAACCAAATAGAAGGAAACGTTTACAGGGTAATAATCAAACAAATTTACAACAACTTTTATTATGATGCTTCTTCTTCTTCTCTCCTCTTTTTCCTCTTCACTTTAATTTGTGTATGCGTGTAATGGGTGCATGGTGTGCCTGTATTTTATTATTTTTATTAAATATTTTTATTTACTTTTGTTCCCTTTTTTATTGCCATCAGTCAAAAAAGTAACTGTTTTTTGCAGGGGGAAATATAATTTTTCTTTTTGTTCTTTTCTCTTGAAAACTTTGTTTTGACAACAGTTTTAACATGAATGAAGCACACTTAGCTTGTGAACAGAAAATTTTATCAATTCAAATTCATTTATGTTTGTAGTTAGAGGCCTATTTAGCTGGGTATGGTCAACTGAGTAATATTAACCATCAAATGTTGATTGTTAGAAGGGACGTTTTAGCACTTAATGGCTCTTAATGGGGTAGGGGACCTACAGAACTTTTATTTTTCGAATATGAACACAATTGTAGTCATGTTAACACAATTATATGTCGACCATATTAAATTAGATTAAGTGCATGAGCTGCTAGCAAACTAATCTCGCAAGTCCACTCTAAGTCCCTATTGTCCATTGTGACATCCTGAAAATTCTATGTCCTTAATCCAGTCTCATTCACATTTCTCGTGATACCCTTAAGACCCACCACATTCCTAACAAATCGTATTTTCATTTCTGTACAAATTTCCCATAAAGTGTGTCTTAGGGCAGCTTTCTATGGAACTTGACATTCTCACAGAAAGTGCTGTTTTCTTCCGTATCCAAATCTTCACCCAGGATAGTCTCAATTACATTGTGAATAACTGCCTAGACTCCAGTAATTACATTTGAATTCCTGGACTGATAATCACTGCCTGAAGTCGCCGTAGTCTAGTAGGTAGTGTGTTAACTTATTAGCCAGGGCTCGAACCCCGGGCCAAACATCAAGATAAAATACAAAAAGTATTTCTTCAGCGACTTCCTCTCAGCAGATTTCTGTCAAAAGCTCTGAGACTAAATAAAGTTGTCATGAAAAAGTTTCTCAAAAATCTATCGTTCGGAGTCGACTTTAAACTGTAGGTCCCACCAATCATGTATAAAAATTAACACACACAACATTAGTGGTGTGAGAAACTAGGACGTTGTACAATGGGTCAATTCGACCGCCGGGTACTCTACTTGCCATAATTGATACGTCCTCTAACCGAACCTAACCTAATCACTGCCTGAATACCTTCCAAGAGCCGTAAGAGTTCCTATTTCTTTCCCCGCTAGAACAGCACATAATATTGTAAACGCACTGCATGTGCAGACACCACATCATCTGTATTCAGTCATACTCTTGAAAGAATTCTAAAACGGCGGATATAATCCACTAGTCATCTCAAAAGCCTACCAGAATTTCTGATAAAATCAGTTTTGATCAGAATAAGTTTTGCAATCATTTCTCCACAACAACTCCTACAATAGTGTTAATAAATGTATTCAGTGCGTTGCTATAGGCTTGCCCAGTAGGACAAGAGAATCTTCACCATTTCCATTGAGAGAACTTGTCAGAGGATTCTCCAAGCGATGATATTAAACCATGAGACTTTCATGTTTTCAACTCACATCAATCTACCACGTTCGGTAGTGGCAATAAAATGGTATGTAAGTTCCGCTGCGTAGCAGTTACTACGACCCCATAGTAGCGCATCTCTCAAACACCCTAACCATTGCAGTACCAATATCAATTCATCATCATGTGGCTCAGTAAGCGAATGCAGCTCTGGAGTCATTTCGATTTCACTACATTGGAGTATAGAACTCTAGGTGAGTGCCATACTGACCACATTGATGTCGACAGTTGAAGATTCGAAATTTAATTTCCAAACACACTTCGTGGTCCTAACAATGGCGTAAAAGTTCGCCTGATAAACACTGCAATCAGCAAGCAATCTGGGAGATACTGAAATGATAATTTCATCAGCATAAATACGCAATCCGGCATACATTTCCCTGTGCGCGGCATCAATAAAAATTTAAATCATGGTGTTCTGAAAAACAAATTTTGCGGTTCAATATTCTCTTTAGGTCCTATCGAAGTTTGGAGTGGCAACACAATATAGAGACAAACACAATTATAAATCGTTAGTTGGGCACCGCACTTGTATAACATACTCGTATGTACGTAGATTATAGGCTAGATGAGTAACCAGCTCATTTTTAATCAATTCCTGCATGTCTCGGTATCAATACTAGGTTTACGCTAAGATAGTTGCAAGTATGTGAAAATAGCTTTGAAGGCAAGGGTGTCAAAAGTTTTAATAGTTACTATCCACAAGGATATTGTTACGTTTTTACCTTTTTAAAAACGTTTAAATATGAGTTCGTTAATTGCAAACCAAGTAAAAACAAATATGTGTTTATTTTATCTTAAACTCTCTTTATTCTTTACACTACTTTTGTGTGCCACCGTATACAACTTAACGATACAACAATAATAATCTGTTTATTCACTTTACTAGTTCGCACAAGTATTCACTGGATCTTTACAACCACGACTTATTTTGTTCACGCGCAACTTCACACAAGGCTGACTGAATTCTTACTGACTGCTGCCTGCTTTGTCCAGCCCTTTTATAGTCCGACACAACCAGTCTAACGAAGATTCTTGAAGTGGAATGTTCGTGATATCGCCTTCTCGACAGCTCTATCGCTAATACGTTGTTGTTTGTGTACTTTGCTTATGTTGTCTATCCCTTTTTATCACATACATGTTGTTGTTGGTACCAGGCGCAATCAGGTTCGTCGTACATATGTGTGTGTGCAGCTTTAGATAATCAACACGTTCATTGTATTCTTAGTGGTAGTGTGTATTTGTATTGTGTGGCTTTTGTTTATCGTTTTTGTTGTTAAACGATATTAGGCCGTTTCGATTTGCATAACAATATGTATCTAGATTAGAGGCTAGATGGGTAATCAGCTCATTTTCAATCAATTCCCGCATGTCTCGGCATCAAAACTAGGTTTGCGCTAAGATAGATGCAAGTATGTGAAAATAGCTTTGAAGGCAAGAGTGTCAAAAGTTTCAATCGCTATCATCCACAAGGATATTAATCAGCACAACGTCCAGACTGAGATGACATGGTGTAGTGATTCAATGTTTGACTACAAATCCAAACATATCAGTTTCGAATTCATAAGAAGGCAAAAAAATTTTCTCATGGTGGTTACGAATTTGGAAACAAATAGTTTTCGCTTAACATATCGTGTCCGCCATCTAACGTTTTTTTCTTCAACTAGTGCTTATTTCGTGAATGGTAACACTTAGCTCATGTCTGATTTGACAGATAATTAGTTTTATCCTTCCGCTGAACGAATATTGTTGTGTATACGCTTGAACAACGCTGGGAAATATTGCGACATTACTTTGAAAATCATGGTAATGTTGCAGAATGTGTGCGAAAATTGCATACGGATTTTGGAAGAAGAGAAGCACCGTCAGGTCCGTATGATCGTTATCTTGTGAAAAAAGTGAAAGATACTGGCATCCTTATCGATAAACCAAAGCGTGAAAAGCCAAAAACAGTGCGTACACCCCAGAATATTGTTGCTGTGGCAGAAAGTGTGCGTGAAGCGCCCTCAACATCAATTAACCGTCGTTCTCAACAATTGAACATTTCGGAGGCATCATTGAGACGAATTTTGCATAAAGACCTTGGTATGACGCCATACAAAGTCCAATTGGTTCAGGAGTTGAAGCCAATTGACCATCCAGTGCGTTTTCGCTTCGCTAAGTGGGCCTGCGATCGACTTACAGAAGATGCCGATTTTGGCAAAAAAAATCATCTTTTCAGATGAAGCTCATTTTGATCTTGGCGGGCAAAATTGTCGCATTTGGGGCACAGAAAAACCGCACGCATACATTGAAAAGCCGACGCACCCAAAACGAGTCACTGTTTGGTGCAGATTTTGGTCCAGAGGCATAATAGGGCCAGTTTTCTTCGAAAATGAGCAAGGAGTGCCCGTTACAGTCAATGGCGATCGTTATCAGGCCATGCTGAACGAATTTTTGTTCACAAAAATTGAAGAGGAGGATATTGGCAACATTTGGTTTCAACAGGACGGCGCTACGTGCCACACAGCCGAAGCTATACTCGATGTTTTGCGCCCTGTTTTTGAATATCGCATTATCAGCCGCAGAGCTGATGTCGTATGGCCACCTCGGAGCTGAGATTTGACAGCGCTGGCCTATTATTTGTGGGGTGCCGTCAAAGATAAGTGTTACGCCTACACGCCAGAGACAATTGACGCTTTAAAGGACAATATTCGCGAAGCCATTGGTGAAATACAGTTGCACACAATCGATAATGTGCTCAAAAATTGGACCGATCGTGTAGGCTACTGCATGGCCAGCCGAGGCAGCCATTTGAATGAAATTATTTTCCATTATTAACTGGGATTGTACTTTCAAATAAAAAAAGAAATTTGAGAAAATATTCAGTAGTTTTTTTTTAAAGCATTTTCAAAAAAAAAGTTATATGGCGCACCCTTTACAAACAATCCGTCGTGCAGTTTTCTGATGATTGAATTGAAAAACGAACATCTCAGAAATATTAGCCCACTTGTGAATGAATACGCCCCAATTAGCAAATCTAAATAAATAAATAATAACAAAATAACGGATTACAAAATACAAATTATGACTACACATGGCAACCCTATCATTCCAGACTAATCACCTGATTGACTGAAAAATACTTGATTAATTGAACTAAAATAAGGCATCGGAGAAGATATGAAAACGCATAAGCAAATGGAGGTGAATTGTAACAAAGCTAAGCTCCCTTAAGGAACTAGTGGAGCAATGCTAAATTAAATAATTGCAGACTCAAATGATTAATCAAAATGATATCTGTTTCCTAGTGGGAAAATCTGCTTTCCTGTACTTTTTTACCTGACCATTTTTTAAGAAAGATAAGCTATTCATTCTAGAAAGTTCTTATAAAATTAGTTGTGAATACAGATACAGAGATAGAGTTAATGATAAGGCAGAGCTTGGTGCCAGCTACAGTTTGCTACTTTATATTATGACAATCAACCCATTGTACGAATTAAATTTCTCTTTAAATAACTGAAGTGTTTCATTATTTACTCCTAAATCGATTCATTCGTACCATAATTATAGAGTTTTTAAAAAGCTTCATTGCTTACTGGCTGCCTAAAACTATGCAGCATAAAACCTTGAAATGTTTCCCTTGAAATCACACTAAATGTTCATGCAAAAATTAACTACAAAATGACACTTAAACTACATTTTCTGGCATGACATTTTGCATCATTAACTAGAAATTCACAGCCTTAATGTAGGCAACATATTTTACTTTAAAAAACACAGCCTAAATGCACTTGTACATTCTACAACGTTAATATGAAACCAATTATAGACATTAATTGTGGCTTAAGCGTATTTTCCATGATCATTTTGAAATTATGGAATGAACAGCGAAATAGAAAAAAAAAACACGAAACGAAATCCATTTAAATAGGCAGGCACCCTCTACTCTAAAGTGGTGGAAGCAGCAGCAGCAAGCCTGACATAGAATAACATTTTGTAGAGAAAGAAGGATTTTTTTTTTTTTTTTTTTTTTTAAATGAAAATCTGTAACAAATAGAAGGAAAAAGAGAGAGAGAGAGAGAGAAGGAAAGAGTATCAAAAAAAAGTCTGCTTTTAATGCATTTCTTTATGGCAAAAACAACTCATTTCCGCTCCATAAACATTCGTTTAGTGGTTGTATTTGAATGGCTCGATGGTTGTTTAGCTGGCTGGCTGGCTGGCTGGTTGGTTGGATTGGGTTGCTTGCTTGAAATCACTATGACTGGGCCACTAAGGGAATACAAGCTCTAAGCGTCGGCTGCCCGCATGTTGACGATGATGATTATGATGACAATGATGCTTTAGAGTGCTGGCGCAGCTATTTTTTTCGTTAAAGGACAAGGGACAGGACATTTGAAAAACTTTTTAGAATTTGATTTCATTTTATTTTCTATTTGTTTGAGTGTGTTTGTGTGCAAATTTATAAAATTATTTTTTTAAAATAATTTCGTATACAAGTATCATCATCGTGGTTAATGCTACATTATGGTTATAATGATTATCCCCCTCTAATATGCCCTAAAGCTGCTCAAATACAGCCAACCACCACCACCATCACCTCTGGCGGGAGTATGAGCATCAAGGCAGCATTTTAGTTTTATTACAGCAAATTGTAGTTGTTGTTGGCAAATTTTATTTCAATTTTTTTCTGTTTTTTCTTCACATTTTTTTAGTTTTACTTTTTCTCATATTTTCGGTTGCTTTTCTATGTCTACGAATTTGTACGTTTTAAACGCTGCCACTAAAAGAAAGAAGAAACAAAAATTTAAAAAAATTTTTCGAAAGTTGTTTGAAAAGCGCAAAAAAAAGGAAAAAAACTCAAATAAATGAGACCACTTAGCCAAACATGGCAAACGCCCATTGTGACGCTGTGCTCATAATGACGACGAAGATGATGATTTTAGTTCAGGACATACATACATAGTGTTTTGCTATTGCTGTTGTTGGTTCCAGTGCAGTTTCTATGAATTTATAAGACCATCCATTTCACACAACTCCCTGTGGAGCCAAAGACATACAAAAATGTTCTTTTTTTCTCTCTCACTCTCTCTGTTGCAATGCTTTTTTGTCTTTTTTTCTGTTCTTTTTAGTGATTTGAAGTCATTATTTTTCTTTATTGAAAGCGAAAAAAAAAACACAAATTTTTTTTTTACAGTCCACTGTGTGCACAATGGGATGGAATACAAAATGTGGTATTTTGGGGACTAAACGAAATTGCCTTTGGAGATATTTTCTTGTATTCGAAATTCAGGTAGGCAGATATGATCCCATCCAGAATATCCATTACGTTGTGATCAACTCTGGCAAAAAAAAGATCCACGGCTCTTATGGCTCCTTAGGGTTGTCTGATTGGACATCTGTCGGAGCATACAGGCTGGCTGATATGTATTGCAACCAACTTCAGGTTGTTATCATTTGTAAACCGCTCGTCTGACAGCTGAGAGATTTATTCCAGTGACAGTTCATTTTATTATTTACAAGCTTACAAAAGCATTTTGATCTGTTGCATTCAGAAAAAAGAGTTATTCGTGATGGAATTCAAGCGTGATAGTGTGATTGCTTTATATTTGGCTGGAAAACCACAGGTGGCTATCGTTAGAGCCCTCCAGCAATTAAATGTGAATAAATCTTTTGTTTCTCGTACCATTGCTCGTTACCGTGATACTGGCAGTATTGCATCGCGTCCCAAAAGTGGACGAAAAAAACGGTAACAACACCAGAAATGATCCGAAAAGTGAAGGCCAGATTTGATCGAAATCCACGCGGCAGTGGTAGAAAAATTGCTCGTGAGCTGAACATATCGCGAGAGCGGATGCAACACATATTGAAAAATGAGCTTGGACTAAAGCCATTGAAGTTCCAAAAAGTACAAGAGCTCACCGATGGACAAAAAAAAGTTAGACTGGAAAGAGCCAAGGAGTCACTTCGCTTGCAGAAAAGTGCCCAAATACCGAATTTGGTTTTCTCCAATGAGAAGCCATTCCGAATTGAGCAGTTTGTGAACAAACAAAATGATCGGGTTTACTTGCCAAAGAGGTCAGCTGAAAATTTACACCTGCGATTGGCCACCAGAACTCAAGCGCCGCCGATGGTAATGGTGTGGACCGCCGTAACGGCCGATAGTCGCTCCCCGCTCGTATTCATCGACCGTGGGGTCAAAATAAATGCCGAATATTATCGGGAAAATGTCTTAAAGCCAGTGTTGAAGCCCTGGGCAGACAAACATTTCGCCCAACAGAACTCAGCACCACTGCACTCAGCACGCGTCAACCAAGAATGGCTTAAAAAGTAGGTTCCTCGCTTCATTTCTACCGCACAATGGCCACCAAAATCTCCGGATCTCAATTCGTTGGACTTTTGCGCCTTGGGCATTTTGGAGAGTAAGGTTCTCACTAAAAAAATACCAAAGTGTCGATCGTCTCAAGACGGCGCTTCGCCGGGAATGGGCCAACATACCGCAGAGCCACTTTCGTGCAACCTGTGATGGCTTTGTCGGCCGTTTGAAGGCCATAATTCGTACCAAAGGTGGCCAATTCGAACAAATCTAAACTGATTATAAAATTTGATGTTATTTCCAACATTTTTTGTTTTTGAATAATAAAATTAAAAAAAAATTAAAAATATACAGCGCTTTACTTTGTTGCACTATATTAGCCATCCTGTATGGATGGACTCTTCTTCTTACAATTATTTCTGCAGCTATTTCATGAATAAGAAATAGAAACAATACTTTTGTACCTTTAGTAGGCTATAACAGAGTGTTATAAGCTCTTGGCCTGTGTAGTTATTAAAGAGTTTGACAGCAAACCGGATCAAGCCAAGTTTGAATCGTGGTAAAAGAAGAAACAAATTATTTATCATGGTTTTCTCGCTATTAAAAACTCGATTATATACATACACAGATTCATACATACATACATTGATACATACATACATACATACATACATGCTTACATACATACATACATACGCAATGGGAAAAATACTGGAGAGTATAATATACAATCGACTACTGACGTGTGCCGAGGCAGGAGGAGCTCTCTCGGACCTGCAATACGGATATAGGAAAGCACCGTCCAGTGGTCGACATTACAAGAGATGCAATAGAGGGCGAAAGATGGAGATTTGGCATCAAGGAATACTGCCTGGTTGTCACACTTGACGTTAGGAACGCGTTCAACTCAGCGAATTGGGGGCGGATTATGAGAGCCCTCTTTAACATGGCTACGCCGCCATACTTAATGGAGATACTGAACAATTACTTTCAGGACAGGAAGGTAATATACCTCCGTTGATGATGGAGAAAAGGAGTACGTACCGACGGCGGGTGTCCCGCAGGGCTCTGTACTTAGGCCACTACTGTGGAACATTATGTGCGATGGTGTACTTCCACTGTAACTGTCAAACGGGACTACAATTGTGGGCTTTGCAAATGACATTGCCATAGTCTCGGTCGCTAAGACGGTAAAGGAAATAGAGGAGATGACGAACATAGAGATTCGAAAAGTTGGACCATGTCTTGATGAGGCAGGATTGACACTTGCTGCTCATAAAACGGAGGCCGTCTTGATAAGTGGTCGGAAGATAGTGGAGAAGATGGGATTACGACCTAGTTTCGCGCACCATTTATGTTGTGTGTGTAATTTAATACATGTGTGCTGGCGCCTACAGTTTAAAGTCGACTCCGAATGACAGATTTTAAGGAAACTTTTCATGGCACTTTTATTTACTTTCAGAAATTTTTGCCAGGAATCTGTTGAGAGGAAGTCGCCGAAGAAATTCTTCTCCGTATTTCAGATCGTTGAAACTATCTGAGGTGTTGTTTGAGCCCTTGCCCTACGTCTAATAAGCCAACAGAAAACCTGATAGACTATGGCTACTTCATTTGACTACGGCGACTTCAATTCGATTCCTTTTACATAATCCATCTGGGAATTCCAGTGGCCACTGATCGGTAGCCACACATAGGCCGATATGAACAGCGAACATCACAGAGAGGTTTAGGTAGCTCCACCCATTGAAAACGAGTAGGAGTTACTGAGCAAGGATATTATAAAAAAACTGAATCCAAAATTCCAAGAGAGCAACATCCTTTCTCAATACCGATTAATAGAAATTCCTTGATTTCACCACTGCTTTTTCATCTCTTCCTTACCACTTACAACCTAGTTTCTCGCACGACTTATGTTGTGTGTGTTAATTTTATACATGAGCAGTGGGACTTACAGTTTAAAGTCGACTCTGAACTACAAATTTTTGAGAAACTTTTCATGGCAATTTTTTATATCCTCAGAGTTTTTACCAGAAATCTGCTGTTTCGTTTTATTGGAGATGTCTTGACCTTGAGTTTGAACCCTAGGCTCACGTCTAATAAGCCAGCACACTACCTATTAGGCTACGGCGACTTTATTGAATATTACGTAACACTGATTGCCCACCATGGCTCTTAGAGTCATTTCCTACCATTTATTTCTTTTGGGTTTCGTTCTCCTTATATTAAGTTCCAGAGAGCTGTGTTACTGTTTGGTGCATATAACTCTGACCCTCAAGCAGTTTTGGCATGATTGCATTTGATTCTTAGATGTAAGTTCCTATGACTTGGGAAATCTAATATAACCATCGAACTAGCTCCCCAGAACTTGTCTAATTAGCAAAGGTTTTCATAAAATCCCTTTGTTTATAAAATTGATAGGAAATTGTAAACATACTTTAAAATAGGCATCATAATCCAAATGATCTGCCCAATATTTCAATGCACAATTTTTATTTCACTTTTTGCCACCTCCAACCCATAGTGCGTTAAATATGAATTAAAAAAATTCTTTTATTTTTTTAAATAGTTTTTCTCTCTCTCTCTCTTGCTTGTCTTGCTGTTCTATAATATTTTATATTAAATCCTGCGTTGAGTATTTATTGCAAGCTGACCAAATTTGTTCAATCTCAGTATGAGATTTTCTTTACATTTGTGCACGTTTTTTTTTTATTTTTGTGCCACGCTTTCTTCATACATTTTTAATTCGTTTAACGGACAAAAAGCTCGAAAAAAAAACATTCACTCACTTGCTTACTCTCTCTCGCTCTTGTCTTGTCAGTTTTTAGACAACATCTGCTATTGAAAATGTTTATTTAGCAACGAGAGAAAAAAATACCAACTGAAAACAATAGCAAAACTGTGTACGTATGTATGTATGTGAAAGAAAATTAAAAAAAATTGCATTAAAAAAAAGGGTACAAGAAACAAAAAACCCCAACTCCTAGCAAGCAAGAGTTTCTCTGCCATGTTTTTGTGTTAAATTCATAGAAAAATAGAGTGTGTATACGTGTGCGGGTCCTTAATATTTGTTTTTGTTTGTACTTATTCAGCAACTTGTTTATAACATAATTAAGATTTGTTTGTGTAGTTTCTTCTTCTTCTACTTCTACTTTATTTTCTATTTTTTATTGTTTTATTGCTCTTTTTCAGTTATTCCCTCAACATAACTCACTCACTCACACTCTGCCTCTCTATATCTCTCACTCCGTGTATTTCTAAATTATTCCTTTTGTTGTGCTGTTGTTGTCGCTCGTTCTATTGCCGTTATGTTATCCTGTTGTTTTCTTTTTCTTTTCCTAAGGAACACATTCATTTTAAGTGTTTTGTTTACTGGTTTTAAGTGATGAGCAAAAGAGTTAGAGAAACGAATATAGAGAGTATCAAAGCAAGAGAGTGAGTACCACTACTACAACCACTGCTCTACACTCGTTTGTTGTTGTTAGTCTTCTGGCCATATTTCATTTGAAATGCATAAGAACAGCATAAGAGAGTGCAACAGAGAGTGTTATTTATTCGCTGTGTATGTGTATGAGTATGTGTATAAGTGTCTGTGTTGTTTTATTGTGTTACCATACATACGTACACACTTATACACTTAGGCAAATAGATATGAAATGAATTTTTTCATGTTGCATATGGTTTAGGATGCTGCGAAGAACCATATACACAGAACAGCACAGAAAAAGTGCCGAGCAACATGAAAATCATAAAAATGTTTACTTTTTCATACAAAATAAAAATTTTTTAATTATTTTTTTGTTTTCTTTTGTTTTTTAATGAATTTGTCAGATTTTTTTCTAATTTTCTTATGCATTTTAACAGCTGTTTGGAAAGTATTGCATTCAAAACTTTCTTTCACTTTTGCCTTAGTCTCAAGAAATTATGACATTATCTTCTGGCATGTTTCCTGGGTTTTTAGTTGCTTAATTACAACTGGAAGGAATAGAATACAGGGCTTACTTGTTAGTTTTCTGTGGAAATCGGCGCACGTATCACTTTTTTTCCGTAAATAAACACAAACATTTTCGTGATTTTTTTTAAATAAAAAAAAATAATTTGTTTGTCTACGTATTGTTCAGAGAATTATTTTAAAAAGTTGAAATCTAAACGACATTTTACTTTTCTTTTGGAAAATCTTTACTTGAGTAAAAAGTTTCAAAGAAAGTTATTTAAACTGAAAGCGAAAGAAAATCAACTAATAGAAGAAAGTTTTCTTCTCTTTAATTTTAAATTCCGTATCTGTGATATACATACATACATACATAATTGGCCATTACAACCCTTCAGTCAGGATTATGGCCTAGCTTCTCACAATGTGATATAACACAGATTATTTGGAAAAAAATTTTGACAAAAGAAATATTATTAGATTAGCTGGCACGCCTACACCTTTTGTGTATATATATATATATAGAACAAACATTTTTTGTTATTTCCAGGTTCACAATACTCATTGCTTATGTCTAACAGCGCAACGTCTAAACTGACAGCCGCCTCAAAAAACACGGATTTTGCCGGTCTTATTGCATTACTGTTTCATTGCCAATGAGCAGGTTGGTTAAAAGCTAGTGTGGACACGGTTTAATGCGAAGCCTCTGCACTGACCAAGTTCTTTGATTAGTTTGGGAGAATTCGGTCAGTACAAGGACTATGGTTACCCGTGGTGTCACAACGGGCTGCTATATGTGCTCAAGTGAATTTAGGTAATCAAAGCTATCACTCCAATCTATCTACCTACCAATACCAACATCAATGAAGTTCCCATAGTCTAGTAGGCAGTGTTTTACCTTATTAAGCGCAAGTCTGTGGTTCAAAACTCAGCTCAGATGTCTTGAACAAAACGAAAAATTATTTCTTTCAGCGACTTCTTCATCTTCTGATAAATATCTGACAGTAAATAAAATTATCATGAAAAGTTTCTCAAAAGTCTGTCGTTCGGAGTGGTTTTTTAAATTGTAGCTTCCGCCACTCATGCATAAAATTAACACACACAACATAAGAGGTGTGAGAAGCTAGGTTGTAATCCTGACTAAAGAGTTGTAATGAGCAACTAAATTATGTATGTGTAATGACCATAACTTCTATTCCGTCATTCAACTATTATTCCTGGCCTGCATTTCTAAATTAATTCGATGCTATGGATTCTATTCCAATCATGTTTGCTAGATATGTACTTTAAGTCAATAAACTCTGGATATCAAAAAAATCCTCCACCTCATGTTTTCAAAAGCAGGCAAGGACACAGAAAATCTCCTGCCTTTTTCCCTTCTTCCCTGTTATTAAAGATTCTGCAGCAGGCGTTGTGAGGCATTCCTAGTCTTCGGACCTGTGAAGCCAGAGGCCAGTATTCTGTTATTAATGCTGTAAGGTTCTTAAGGTTAGATTTATCTGCCTTCCTTCATTATTTCATCTTTGCTTTGCAAATAAATAAAGCTTATGTGCTCTCTACAGAGGAATGCCAGTATCACTTATGCATTCATTTGAATTTTTCTCTTGCGGACCAGCTTTCGCAAGCTTGTTTGCCTTGATGTTACCTTCAATCCCTTTGTCCAGCAACCAATGTAAGGGTAACCATCGAATCTCTCGCAGAAACACCAATCTTAGATAGTTCTGGATGTAATATACACACTCTCTAGAGATCTAATAGCAGCTTTACTGTAGTAAATATGCGTGTGAGAGTCGCCATTGGTAGAGTGTTGGTTTATTAGAAGAGACCCTTGGTTTACCCCATGGCACATACATCTCGAATAAAAGGAAATATGAAAAGAAAGAAAGTTTTCGTTTGGCGACTTCCTCTCTGCGAATGAAATAAAATTCCTATGAAAAGTTTCTCAAAGAATCTGTCGTCCGGAGTTGGCATTAAACTGTAGGTCCTGCCACTCATGGATAAACTTAACACACACAGCATGTGTGTTATGAGAATCCTGACTAAAGGGTTGTAGTGACCAATTAGCTAAACAAGTATGATAGACTTTTCGTACCCGAAACAAAACCTTAATCATGACTTAACCGTACTTGGTTCTTTACATACATACATACAGAATTGGTCAGTACAACCCTTCAGTCAGGATTACGACCTAGTTTCTCACACCACTTATGTGTGTTAATTTTATCATGATTGGTGGGACCTACAGTTTAAAGTCGACTCCGAACGACAGATTTTTAGAGAAACTTCTCATGGCAATTTTTGCCAGAAATCTGCTGAGAGGAAGTCGCCGAATAAATACTTTTTGTATTTTTATTTTGATGTCTGGCCTGGGGCTCGTACCCTGGGTTTACGTCTAATAAGCCAACACACTACCTACTAGACTACGGCGACTTGATGCTTTGCATTTAATAATTCTTATAAGTACTCAAAGAGCATAAAGTCTATTATATTGTTACGAAAATGAATAATCTAGATACTGGTGTTTTGCTTTTACATCACATAATATTAAAATGATAAACAAGTAAACAAAAATACAACAACAAACACTACAAGAATAAATGTAAACAAAATACACAAACAACAATAATGAAACAACGATGTTTACATTTTAGAGATTTCGACAAGGCGAAGCCAAGAACATTCGCCTTCAAAAACATACATCCGGCTGCTTACCCTGCCATATAAAAGGCAAGGCAAAGCAGGCGAGTGAGTTAGTCAAGTTCAGTCAGGATTGTGTTAAGACGCGGTGCTTTTAAAGACAGTAGTGGTGGTTTGAAGATCTTCGTTACAAAGATCTGTCGAATAATTGTCCAGTAATTGTTATTGTTTATGCAAAGGGTATAAACAGAGGAACAACAAAGAAGAGCAATTGTTGTTGTTTACATCAAGTTGTGAACAGTGGCACACAGAATTTTGCGAATAATAAAGACTTCGAATTAAAACTGAACACAAATTTTATTTTTATTTTTATTTGCAAACTACGAGCTCATATTTTAAACGTTTTTTAAAAGGTAAAAACGTAACAATACTTAAGAATACAAAGAATTCTTTGACATGAGCCAGGAGAGATGCTGAGAAAACTTTCTCATATATTTGCAATTTAAAATATTGTTTAGCACATGCCGAACATTGTCAAAAATGTCAAAATATTACTTTAATGTGCAGCTTTTATTTGTTCGTCTCCTTTGATTTTCTAAAAATAACTTTTCAAAGAAGTCTTCTTGGAAAAGCAAACATTTATTGGGAAATTTTTCAACAAACGAACGTATTCGATTTCATTAAAAAGTTTCTTGAAATGAATTTCTCTACTCTTTCATTAGATTTCTTTGGTTTGTTTGTTTTCGTCCTTTTAAAATTCGCTCTTTTCTAAAAATGATAGAAAATTCATGGCCAATTAATAAATGATGACGACGATGTGCCCGCATTTGAACAGTCAAAACATATGTATGTATGTGTACATTCGCAAAAGTTATGCCCAATGGGTATGCCATGTTCTTCTGTATCCCCAAGGAATTGTGTTTTAAAGTGAATTTCTTTCTGTAATAAAAAATTTTATTTTCCCCTTTTTACTGTGTAAACATCCATGATCAACTGCTGATTACTTTGAAGTGTATTTCCACATCGCCTCCTGCGCTCAAACACATGCAGCTCACTTCACTCTTGTTCTACGTACTTATTTTTCCTTTTTTTCTCGTAAAAAAAATATTTTTGCTGCTGCTGCAAGTATTATTAGCAGCCATGGAAGGAGCATTCAACATATTTCAGTTAGATACGTTGACAGTTTGGTTTTTTCTCTCTTTCTCTCTTTCGCTCTTCTCAAAATTTAATTTATTGGTTATTTGTTTCGTTGCCAACACATTGGCAATTTCGTTTCTTTTTTTTTCTTTTGTTCTATTGTAATCAAGTATACGTTTAAAGTATGTATGTATGTATGTATGTGTGTGCGAGAGTCATAAGTGAGTTTGTATTGCTTTGACAAGTGATATTATAAGTTATTTACTGAGAGTGTGTTAAAAACAAAAACAAAAACCGAAACTAAAACAAATTATGAGTGTGAGTATATGACACTCTTTTGACATGCGATACACTCATACACACACAGATGTACACACGCACTCATATCAAATAACAACCGCAATTACACAAAACTCAGCATTACAACGGAAGTAACAAGAGTTTAACTCTGGCATCACATTTTCTCACTTCACAAATATTTCCTGTTTAAAGGCTACACTCAGAGAAATATTGCAAGAGAAATATTCTTTTGATGAGGGCTGGTGGGAGAGAAAAATATCGAGAAAGAAATGAAATCTAGCCTCATTTAATATTGTTACGCTAATCGAAATGACCTGACATCATTTAACAACAAAAACGATAAACAAAAGCCACACGATACAAATACACACTTACACTAAGAATACAATGAACGTGTTGATTATATAAAGCTACACACACTCATATGTACAACGAACCTGGTTGCGCCTGGTACCAACAACTACATGTATGTGGCAAAAAGGGATGGACAACGTAAGCAAGGTACACAAACAATAATGTACTGGCAATAGAATTCTCGAGAAGGCGAGAGCAAGAACCTTCCACATCGAGAACGTTCATCATACTGATTGCGTGCATATATAAAAGGGCAGCAGGGCCAGCAGCGAGTTAGTGATAATTCAGTCAGTCTTGTGTGAAGACGCGTTGCGGTTGGAACGTACAAGCGGCATTGCTTGCAAAATGGTTGTAAGCAGAGAAGATCTAACGAACAGTTGTTACTGTTAACGCGGACAGAAGTGTGAAATAGAATAATGTACAAGCAAATTGTTGTTGTATCGTTAAGTTGTATACAGTGGCACAAAAGTAGTGTAAAGAATAAAGAGAGTTTAAGAAAAACTACACACATATTTGTTTTTACTTGGTTTGCAATTAACGAACTCATATTTAAACGTTTTTAAAAAGCTAAAATCGTAACAATATTCTATGAATCTTCTTTGCCAAACTCCACTTGACTTGTACCGCATGGGTACTAAGTTGCAGGAAAGAGCACATGGGAACTCTTCTAAATTCCCACTGACTATATTGTTACGTTGTTAGCTTTTAAAAACGTTTAAAATATAAGCTCGTAGATTGCAAATAAAATAAAAATAAATTTGCGTTTAGTTTTAATTCACAATTCTTTATTATTCGCATAATTCCGTGTGCCACTGTTCACAACTTGATGTAAACAACAACAATTGCTATTCTTTGTTATTCCTGTGTTTACACCCTTTGCATAAACAGTAACAATTACTAGGTAATTGTTCGATAGATTCTTGTAACGGAGATCTTCAAATCAAGATTACTCTCTTCAAACACAACGCGTCTTCACACAAGACTAACTGAACTTTTACTAAATCACTCGCCTGCTTTGCTTTGCCTTCTATATGTCAGGGTTAACAGTTTGATGAATGTTCTGGAAGGCAAATATTCATGACTTCGTCTTCTCGAAGTCTCTATAAATGTAAACATCGTTGTTTACGTTTATTATTGTAGTATTGTTTGTGTATTTTTGCTTACTTGTTTACCATTTTTCTTATGCTGGTGTGTGTTGTTATTATTAACCCTTTAATGCCCGATGTTTCCTATAGGCAACATTGTACATTTTTGTTCATAAATTCCGTAATTTTTAATTTTTTTAAAATTTTTTGTTTTTGCAAACAAGCTTGGTTAAAAACGTGGAAAACCAGAATACGTAGGACTCTGAATTTAATATCACTTCACATTTAGGTCATGACTAACAAACACATGTCCTTAAAAAAATTTTAGCTCTGGCCCAAAAAATTCGGAAAGGGTTAAGAAGGACGATAATTTGTAAACAGGTTTGTTTACTGCATTGTTTTTGTTTTTGTAGCTTTTGTTTATAATTTTAATGTTAAGCAATGTAAAAGCAAAACACCAGTATCTTGATTCTTCATTTTCGTAAAAATATGAACCGTATTTAGGTCTGGCTTGAGGATTCCTATTCCGGATAGATCCTGCTAAAGCAGTGGGGAAGTTTTGTTTTGAATTATGATGTTCTAATTCATTGGTTTTTTAAACGAGCAGTACTACTGCTGATCGTAAACTTCATTGTCAGTTAGATGACAACCACCGTGATTTTGCAACGACAATGGGTTTTACATGGGTACCAGTCTGCGTGGACCTAATCGCATGGTGATCTTCGCACAGGGTGAAATGCAATGCATCCACCAATGCCCCCAGATATAACAGACTGCTACACCTGAGTACCAATTCGAAGCCATGTATTTGGACATGACTTCCCCCTTGGTTAGGAGAGAGATTTTTGCAGTATGGAGTTTACTTCAGACCTTAGCTTGATTTGGTCATTATTTTTTAGCCTTGTACACTAAAAGCCAAGCTGTTCTGAGGAAGCCGCCGAAAGAAATATTCCGTTTTATTCAAGAAGTATGAGCTGTGGTTTGACCTACAGGCTGTTGTGTAAAAAGTAAGCATACATACACACATTATTGGTCATTACAACCTTCCAGTCAGGATTACGAACTAGCTTCTCACAGCACTTATGCTGTATGTGCTAATTTTATACATGAGTGGCGGAACCTACAGTTTAAAGTCGACTCCGAACGACAGAATTTTTGAGAAATTTTTCATGGCAATTTTATTTCATTCGCAGAGGTTTTGCCATTAATCTGCTGAGGGGAAGTCACAGAAGAAATATTTTTTCATATTTCGTTTCGTTGGAGATGCTTGAGCTGGGGTTTGACCTACGCACTCTTTTCTAATCAGGCATTACACTACCTACTAGACTACGGCGCTGATATGTGTTCAAAATTCTTCATTTATATCAGTCCTTTTGGGAAAGCAAGTCCATGTGATAAAGATTTAAGAAATAGATTTTCTCTGAGTGTAATTTTAAATCGACAAATACATATTTGAGTGTACAGTGAACTCGCAATAACGTGAACTAATTTTTACCACATTTTCGAGTTTGTTCACGTTATCGAGTACCTAAATTTAAAACAAAAAATTACCCTATTTAACATGAAAAATTATATTTTAATAAGTAAAAATGTTAAACACTATTTTAAATAAATTTTTTTATTAATTAGTCAAGAACTCAGTAACCTAAAGCCAAAAATTAAGTTTTCAGTTTCAAATTTGTCAATTGAAATCCACCTCTTTAACAAAACATTGATGAAACCAGTCATAACAAATGTTACACGTCATCCATACTGACTTGGAGAAGTTGTAATTCACTGGACAAGTAAAGTTTTTGAAACTTTGTGGATTTTTAGATTTTCCAAATACCAGTAGATTAAGTTTGTGAGTCGGCGACGCATTTGAACATGAAAGTTAATCGCTTTTTCTCCATCCTTGCACCTGGAGCACTTTTCTCCAATGATGACACATATGTTTTATCTGGCAACTGCTTTAAATATAGCCCGCATTCGTCAGCATTATAAAGCTGATCTTCACAAAGAGATAGTTCTTCCATTTTTGCTTTTAACTTTTCCTTAAATGGGTCAACAATTTGCGGCTGTGCAGAAAGCTTTTCTCTGGAAATTTTAAGAAGGCGAACAGCAAACCTTTGCTAAATTTATGAAGCCATCCGTCACTGGCGTTAAAACCACAATCATTTTCTTTAATTTGATCGTGAATTTCTAAAGCTTTGGCTTTTAACAGCAGTCCACTTACCGGCAAATTTTTGTTTCGCATGTGAAGGAACCACTTATTAAGACTTTTTCCATTCCTGGAAGTTCAGATACATGTAATGTTTTACGCTTTCCAGTGCCATAAAGTGTATTATTTACACGATAATTAATTTTCCGTTTTTTTCTTTTTAATGGAAGAAACAGTTGCTTTTGCAACTCCATATTTTCTTGCCAAGCCACTAACACTATAACCCTTTTGCAATAACTCAAGAATATCCGCTTTATCTTTTAAAGTTAACACTTTAGGCAACTAACAGGTCAAAGCATACATAAACGAGTACAATTGAAAAGAAAATCAAACATAAGTAAACCAACAAGTAAACTGTAGTTCGGGAATTTCCCAATTTAAAAACAGATTAAAAAATAAAAAAAGTGTTCACGTTTTAGAGCCATTAGATTTTGTTCACGTTTTAGAATACTCTGTGGAAAAATAAATTTGTTCACGTTTCTGAGACGTTCACACTTTCGAGTGTTCACGTTTTCGCGAGTTCACTGTATCTGTGACTGTGCTACTGAAACTCTCTGAACTGTCGTGCAATGAAAATAATTTCATAATGTTTTCTTACAACTAACAGATGCACTATTGACCTGTTCTTCTGATTGGTCATATTATAAATGTCTTCTCATATACGTACATAATTCATTCAAGTTTTCTTCGTTTTCTTTTTTTCTCTTTCTTTTTCTCAGTGTAGTCCACATGAAACAAGCTGCTGATATTTCTCCATTTTTTTCTTCTATTTTTACTGCCAACAAACAGCTGTTGGTTAAGTTTTCTGCTGTTTTCTATTCAATTTTTTTCGGTCTCTCTCTCTCATTCACTCTCTATCTCCCTCTCTTTTACTCTTTGCTTTATGTGTGTAATTTGTAATACCAAGCTAAACACGTATGCATGTAGGAGTGTTGTGTTCACATTTAAAAGAAAAATTCATGGATTTGAACAACCAAACCCACCACACCATGCAATTCAACAACTAATACCATGACAGATTGTTTTTATTTGTGCTCTCCTCCTCTATTCTTTTCGGCCTGCTCTCCTATGTCACATGCATATGGTTGTAAATGTGTATGTATGTATGTGTGTGTGTTGTTTTATACATTTCATGAGCCATCATTGAAAGCTGTTTCAATGTGTTGAGCTGGGTTTTCTCTCTTCTCTGAGTAGGGCAATAAAGGTGGACGAAAATAAAAATTGTGTGTGGGTGGGTGTGCGAGTGTGTGTGTGTGTGTTGATAGCGGATGTGGGTATGCCGATGATGATACTTATTGAGCTGGTCGCTATAATGACATGGTTTTTTATGAGTTTTTTTTTGTTTTTCTTATCATTCACGTAAGAGATCAATAGTGTTAATGTTTTATGGACGACATTATGACATACACACACTCTTATGCACTTACACTCTTTTGCACGATTAAACACATTCGTGTACATACAAGCACACATTGATTCCTACGCTTTATTACTCATTTGGTCTGCAGCTACACAACTATCATCGCTACTGCCATCCATCCTCTGCTTTCTATAATTCCTTTGCTTTTTGTGATGCTTTTTTTTTTGTATCGTATTCCTCTTCCTTTTCTGTGTTTTTTTTTTGTGTGTTTCTTTTATAAGGATTTCTTGCCATTTTATTGTAATCCATGTTTATTATAAAAAAGATATACCAAGAGAGAACGAAAGCAAGGAAAGAAGAGTACAGAAAAGTAAAAGCAATTTACACAAAACCCATTATGCTGCTCATTAAGATGGATGGATAACATGGTTCGACAAGAAGAAAAAAACGTTGACTGTCCACTTGGGTCAACGCATACATTTGCGTGTAGAGTGCCATTGTTATTCTCTTTTGTTCATTGTTAAGCTTTTATTTCACAATTTTCGTATACATAGAGGGTGGAGAAGGTGGCATAAGGACTTTGTGTCATCTTAAATTAAATTTTAATGTTTAAGGGAAAACCCCAATAAAATTTATATCATTTTAATCAAATGCGTTTTAGTAATCCTTTCATTAAAATATTGTGTATTAAAGTCAAGGAAACAAACGAAGAGTGGTCATAGAAAATTGTAAGCCATGTAAGGCCTAAACTATTGGAATTTGGTAGCAGTCAGGTTTGTTTTCCAAGGGATTAAGTAGCTTTTATTGTGTTGAAAGCCGCAGCCAAGTTAGTTAATAAAGTTCAGCAATTTTATCGCTTTCTTATGATCCTAATTTCGTAGTAAGGTTTTGAAGAAATTTTCTCAAGTTGCTCTTCCATAACATCGAAAGCCAATCAGCTTCGAACGCCTTTGTAATCTACAACCAAGCTTTCTGAATGTGCGGCTTCACAAATTACAACTATGCTCAGCTGGTTGCAAGTAGTTTCATGTGAACTATGTTTTAAGGATTAAATAGTTCAACGCCCGAATCCCTGTTAAACTATTCAACTCACAAGGACTTTGAAGTATTCTCAAGAGCTCTTGAACTTTACATATCAAGTAGGCTACCAGATCATTACAGTACTTACTGGGTGCAGAAATTCTAGCCTTCAAAGAAAATCTAGACAAGCCAAGCCGGGCTGGCGTTTCAATGAATTTGAGGAATTTAGTTGCGACATAAAGGACTCATTATCCCAGTTCATGTGGATAAGAACTGAACTCAATTCTAGCTCGGCTTTTAATGAGATAACTGAAGAGATTAACATTCGTGTCATGTCCTATTGCTTGCCGGAACTGGCATCATAACGCTAGTAATGCCTCGATATCCTCGTTCATGTGACCAAGAACTGCTCTCAACTATTGCTAGTCTGAGACGAATTGTGTGTGTCCTGAATATAAAAGTTTTCGCAAACAAGCACCATTTTATAAATTTAGAAGATAGGCGCTCCTTCTTCTTTACGAACTCTAAGACCAGCGTGATACATTATAGGCTACAATGGATTTTTTTTTGCGGGAAGGAGGGGAAATGCTTTATCCATTCATGATGGTCGTCACCTGGCATGCTATGTCGGATTCACCCATTGGGTATACCGACTAAAAACCCGCCTTGTCTCCTCACTGGGGAATCATTTCACCTCGGAACCACTCTTATATTACTTCGAGGTGGACCCCTTTTCTGGCATATGTTCCCGTTCCATCGTCGTCAACCTGCGTCCAGACTGCGCTCTATTCTCAGTTTGCTGCGTCTAGGTCAAATTTCTTCCTTCGCAGGACGTGCTCTACAAAGTGTTTTACTGCGTTCCAGCTCTCTTTATTGTTTATCATTTTCAGCACGACGTTTGTAGGGCTAATGACGCCGATTTCAGCTTCGAGTCGCTGACGACTTTTGGCCCATCGACAACAGCTGAAGAAAGTGTGTTCGGAATCATCTAACGTTTCTTTCTCTTCATAGATACAGAACGGCGAGCGGCATTTCCCCATGCGATGCAGGTACTCTCTGAAATATCCGTGACCGTTTAGCATCTGGGTTATATAGTAGTCTACTTCGCCGTTTTTTCTGTTTTTCCACACTTGCAACTCGGGAATCAGTTTATATGTCCACCTTCCATGCTGTTCATTTTCCCAGCGAAATTGCCATGTTAGGAAGACTTCGTGCTTTATGGGAACCATTCCGGCTACAACTAGGATAGCTTTTGTCGATACCGTGCGATACGAGGATGTCACTCGTAGAGCAGCTATTCTCTGCGCAGACAGTAGTTTTCTAGCCCTGGTCCGGGTTTCCAAAGTGGTAGCCCAGTTTTCAGATCCATAGAGGAGTATGCTATTTCCAGCCTCCATGAGTAGCTTCCTCTTACTTGGAAGGGGTCCACCAATGTTTGCCATCAGTGTACTTAGTTGAGTTGTTATTCTAGCTGCTCTCGCTGTTGCATACTCTATCTGCTCTAAGTAGGTCAGTTTCGAGTCCAGTCTAACCCCAAGGTATTTAATCAATTTCTTCGTGGGAATAACTAAGTCGCCTATGTTGATTGCGATCTCGATCGGAATGTGTCGTCTGCTTAGTAGAAGCAGCTCGGTTTTATGCATGGCCAGCTGTAGGCCGTGAGATTCCAACCAGTGCTTAGTCCGCATCATGACAAACACTGGATGCCTAGTAATAAATCTCGAATAGCTAATCATGCGGTATTACAACTATTGCCGCAGTTGCAGAGACGAGAGTGAGAAGGAAACACTTCCAACGTCACTTTCTTCTGTTTTCGTCGCCTTGAGAGTATCGGTTATACTTCTTTCGAGGATTGATTTTCTATATGAGATTACAAACTTAAGGCTATTTTAGGCTTTGCAAAGAGAACAAGTTGATTTTACGGTGAATAATCTGTTAAATTCGCTTGTCGTTGTGTCATAATGGACTTGGTGCTTTAAGTATATCGAATTGTATCAGCTCTCACTACTCAGCTAATCAAACTTAACCTAGCCACATAGTTAACAACCAACATTTCGTCCCAGGTAGTTTACATGGCTTGAAAACAGCACAGAAGATTTACTATCTGAAGACAGCGTAGTCTAGTAAGTTGCATTTGAAGCCCCCTGGTTTTAACTTCAGCTCAGACATCGCGAACAAAGCGAAATTTGAAAAAATATTTCTTCGGGGGCTTAACAAACAAAGGATTGTAAACACCAATTAAGTAAGTACGTAGTGTCCAAGTGAAGTCGCGTAGTCTATTAGGTAGTGTGTTGGCTCATTAGACGTAACGCCGCGTTTCAAACCCCAGGTTAGACATCAAAACGAAATTATAAAAAAATATTTCTGCGGTGTCTTCCTGTCAGCAGATTTCTGGCAAAAACTCTGAGAGTAATTCAAATTGCCATGAAAAGTTTCTGAAAAACCTGTCGTTCGGAGTCGACTTTAAACTGTAGGTCCCGCCATTCAGGTATAAAGTTAACGAACACAACAGAAGTGATGTGAGAAACTAGATCGTAATCCTGACTGAGGGGTTCTAATGACCAGAATTTCTAATCCTAGAATTCTTCCGGTAAAAACTCGTTCGAAGTCGACTTTAAACTACAGGTCCTGACCGTCATGGATAAAATTAACACACTCAACATGGGTGGTAAGAGAAGCTAGGGTTGTAATCCTAGCTAAAGGGTTGTAGAGTCCAAACTAAGCAAAGTCAGTTTAAGCTGTAGACAGGGTAAACGCAATTGGTTCTTATGATCAATCTGGAGTAGATTGTATTGTTTACCTATGCATCCGCTCAACACAGTTAATGACGTGTACTATTATCAGTTGTTGTTCCATTAGAAAAACGTAATAAAGAAAGAAAAGATTGCAGTTGGAATTTCATCTCGGCACAAAGCCACTGTGGCGATACAAAAGAACCAGTGAATTAAGGTATGAATTGCCTTATCGCCATCGATGACTTAATGGCCGGATTTAGTTCACTCGGACATTCTCTGCTGCCAAACTAGCAAATGTCTTGTAGTAACACATTTGCACATTTGCTATCAGGAGATAAAGGCAGACAAGAATTATAATCTGCGGTTTAAGGCCATGCTATGAAGATAAAGAATTTTGCCAGCTGCGAGATAAATTTGTCCTAAAATAAAGAAAAACATATTTTAGGTCATTTTACGTTGTTATGGCCTTCATAGATGATTTCAAAATAGATTTGAATTGTTAATCAATTTTAAAATAACACAGTATTTTTTCTCTTTTCTTTCTTTTGCTGCTTACTAATGGAAATGGTGTAATTTAAGAAAAATATTTTCATTTTGTTTTCTTTCCACCAAATGCTGAGCATTTAAAGTGATTTTTTTTAATTTCTTTCTACAATGTTTTCCTAATTTTAGCACAGCTTTTGTAGTCTTTAATTAATTTCAGCGCCGCTTGTAAGTGTATGTTTTGCAACGTTTTCCAACAAAAGGAAGCAGAATTAAGCGGAATTCTTTTGTTGTTGTTAAGCCTTCTTAGCTGAAATGTTAGCAGGATTTTAGTTAAAAATAAATAAAAAAGGATTTTTAATTGTATTTTATTTCCTTGTATTCTTCAGAAAAACAAAACCGAAATGAAAGACAATAAAATTTAAATGGAAATGGAATCTAAAAACAAGAATAAACAAGACTAAAATGAAATTAAATAAATTTCCGTATTACAGAATCCTTTTTAAAGGCGAATGCCAAATTAAAAAATAACAAAAAATTCTCAAAAAAAAGAGAAAACCGCACCGCATCGGACCATAACACAAGAGTTGAGAGTAGAAATTAGTTTTCCTGTGACACTGACACCGAATGTGAATTGGGGGGGAGGCCTAACAATTCAATTGTTCACAGACATTCAGACATTCGAGCACTATAACCAAAGTGTTCGTCTCACTTTTCTTTCTCTCTGCGGGTCATTCATTCATCTTAAAAAGAAAATAAAAAAAAAATAAATTCATGACACAAACAAAGTAAGAAAAAAGGAAGGATTTTCCATTGATTTAATCATTCAAACAAAAAATTGTTCAAAAATAAACTGAAAAGACAAGACAAAGCTAATCCAAGCCAAGCCAAGACAATCCGAAACAATACCATACAAACGGGCAATAAAATTGTATGTAAATGAGGCATTTTATTCCGTCGTTCATATTTAAAATAGTTTTTCCTTTTGCAAAAGGATTTGCTTTGAAAGGAAACAACGAGCCTCCAAGAAAATTTAGCCAATTTGTGGCCACAATAACAGGGAAATCTTTTCCAAACAACATTACACACACAGAGAGAGAGAGAGATTGATTGTCTTAAGGCAAACGAATTCCCATGGCATACAAGGCTAATGCCTTCAGTGACACTTTGATTAACTCTCACCCTTAAAGAATATGACGGCCTAGAATGTGGTCAACGTAATACCCAAATGGGAAATGCTTGTGTTTAAAGAGAAAAAAATTGATTTTGTGGCAAAACAGTATCCAATTTTCAACGAGATGGTAAAATGTGTCACGTCAAATCATGGCAAGTCAAACTGAATTTAAATTCTTTTGTTTTAAATTCGAAATTGAAATGCAAAAAAAGGACTGTGCTTTAGAAGTTGATTGAGTATGACAATTTATAATAAATTTTAATATAAAACCTAGTTTCCCAATCTGTCGTTCGGTGTTGACTTTAAACTGTAGATCCCACCACTCATGTATAAAAAATTAACACACACAACATAAGTGGTGTGAGAAACTAGGACGTTGTACAATCGGTCAATTCGACCTACGGGTACTGTACTTGTCTTAATTGACAAGTACACGTCCTCTAACCTAACCTAACTTGGGTTCATTTCAGATCCTGCTATAGTTCAAGATATTGTTACGTTTTTACCTTTTTAAAAAGCGTTTAAAACATGAGCTCGTATATTGCAAATAAAATAAAAATAAATTTGTGTTTCGTTTCATTTAAAATTCTTAATTATTCGCACAATTCTGTGTGCCACTATTCACAACTTGATGTAAACAACAACAATTGCTTTGTTTGTTATTCCTTTGTTTACACCCTTACCCACCCATAAACAATAACAATTACTAGACAATTGTTCGGCAGATCTTTGTAGCGGAGATCTTCAAACCACGATTACTCTTTTCAAACACATCGCGTCTTCACACAAGACTGACTGAACTTCAATAACTCCGACGCCTGCTTTGCCATGCCTATTACATGGCAGAGTAAATAGTCTGGTGAATGTACTTGAAGGCGAATGTTCATGGCTTAGCCTTCTCGAAATCTCTATAAATGTAAACATCGTTGTAAACTTCTTTCGTTAATCTTGCAATCGAAAAAGGTTTGCTCAACGTATCCGATTACGCATCTTCGCTCTCAGGAGTACCTAGTCACGTTTTTAGTGGCATTGGCTCTATTTTTTCGGTTTCAGTACTAGTTTCATATTTATTGGGAGAATATAAAATACTATAAACAGTATGGCCTTTAATTTGATGTATGACACGGGCGAATAGCTTTAGTCGTTCCAGAGATATGGATCGCCGAAGTAGCAAAACTGCCAAAAAAATCTAGATTTTCAAAACTTTGAGGCCCCAGTGACACGGGTTAACATCTTCAAATTGCGCTCAAACTTTGGCAATCCTAAAATCTGACAGAAAGAAACATTTTAGGGGGGTGCCCCCAAAAAAAACGGACATCGATTTTTTAAAACCACCCTAGCTTACAGTGTGAATAGCCCATATGACCTTTAGTCATGCAAAAGCCAGATATTCAGTATGGGACGTGATACAATTCCTACCCAGATCTATGAGAGATCTACTTCGTGCTCCCAACAAAAAATTCGTGATCATTGTGCAAATGGCGACTGCGGATCACCCGTGTTCCGCTTTACATGTAATCGCCGTACTAGAAAATGCCACATAGCCTCCCACGACAATGAACGAGTATTCCCACAAAAATTGACCAAATTTTTCAGTAACATCATCTACAAAAAATCCAGATCATGAAAGAAACACGCACCAAAGAGCTTAAGTCTAAACTCCCGTAGATTGGGACTGTTACACGGAAGCATTTGTACCAATACTCCGCTCTCTCATTGCAAAAACCTTCAACACAGTCAATGCTGGTAAACAATACCCTCAGTGATCAGTAATCGTACCCATTAGAAGATTAACAGACCCTCATTCAGAAGTTAAAAGAGTTTATGTCCTTTCCATTTACAGAGAGAGCCAGGAAATTCGGAATGTTCTGCAAATGGTGTTGTTAGGTCAGGATAGGTTCAATTGACATACATGGTGTCAGATTCCCAAGTTCCGTATAATAACAAGGCAGATATTCTGTGGTCTACTCTTCTTCATCGTCACTACAGTTCCTGCAAAAGTCTTCGCATCACATCCCATGGAACACCAATTGATTGTATGAATTCGTTTGCATATTCTGTTGCACCAGTCTTTGCAACTGCCGCAGATGTTTTGTAGCCTTCGATATCCTCATATCCAGGAACGCATATTGGTGGAACCTTAGAGTGTTTTTTATTTCCACTCTCAAACATGTTTAACAGCCGCTTTACTTATTTACTTAATTGGTCATTACCATCATTTAGTCAGGACTACAACATAGCTTCTCACACCATCCATATCGCGTGTGTTAATTTTAACCACGAGTGACCTAAGATTTAGAGAAAATAGATTTTAGAGAAAATTTCGCAGCAATTGCATTTACTCTCTGACTGTTTACTATAAAACTTTTGAGAGATAGTTGCAGAAATAATTTTTCCTTCATATTTCGCTTTATTCGAGATGTTTGAGCTGGGGTTTGAAACACGGGCTAGCGTTTATTAAACTAACACACTGTCCACTAGCTACTAGACTACGACGACTTAAACGGTCAGCCGCTTTACTATCAGTTTTCCGCTTTTTTCTCCCTCAATATACTCTGGTATATTCGATTCACACAGCGGTAGTCTTTAAAGCCATTATTTCAGCCTAAACAGTACTGCAGTACTTTAATGATCATTTAAGAATTCAACTGTTCCGTATTGCTGATCTCATACCAACTGAGTTCCATCATTCTCAATGCCTATTTATTTATTAAGTTCGACTGAATAATCAAATTACCCCAGCGTAAGAGCTATACCAGGTTATACTAAGATAATATACCAGGGAAAGATAAGAGTGCACTCTTAATCCTTTGCACTCAATTAATTTTCAAGATCGTTATCTCACAACTTGTATTTAATTTTAGCTGAATGAATGTTGGTTTGCTTTACAATATCTGCAATAAGTTCATCAGTGAAAAATCTTTTAAAAAAAATCTATTGGCTCAAACTCTTTGTCTTGAAATTGAAGCCCAACATTCTTGTCTCGAACACGTAATGTAATTTCTGCTGGCAGGTCATCCTCTTCTTCACTCACATCAATCCAACTTGATTCTGATATAGTATCATTATCCCTATCAGGCTCTGGTACAGTATCACTTTCACTATCAGATGAATATTGTACCGTTTGAACTCGTAAATTGAAATTCACGGTCATTATCCTGACTGTATTCAAAATCCATTTTGAACAGGAATGAATTAGACAAAGAGAAAAAACTCCGGGCACGACTAACACTCGACTGACAAAACTTGACAAATTATTACAGTATAAGCCGCAATGTGTTTTACAGTTATTTAGTTTTATCATCTACAGACTAATATGCGAGTTGTAGAGTAAATTAGTGTTGTCACCTCCAGTGTGACATACGAGTGCAAAGGGTTAAGTAATACTAATCCCTCACACGTCCGAATGACAAGGCATTCATATTAGTATATAATATTGTTGTCTAATTCGGGCTTGTCAGCGAATTCAAATCTCTCTACTTTGAAGTTGAGAGCATTGATACATAAAATACAGTGCAGGTGGATGTTAATAACCAAACTTTTGAGAATTAATTCTCGAATACACCCCGTGGCCAGTGCTAAAATAAAACGGAAACCCAATTTGATCAGAATAAATTCCCGATTCAGTAAATATTTCTATTGAGCCATCTGTCTTCGATCCATCGCTACCCAATACTCTCTGGAAAGTTTTACAAGATCGTTAATGTGATTTAATTTATAGAGTTTTGAAATAACGGGTGATTTTTTTTAGCTATTATCTTTTTGGCAACACTGGTTTAAACAGCTCACACATGTTTTGTGTTTTGTTTCACTGTCAAACATCTTCAGTTTGGTCCATAATTTAACCATGAATCGTCTTACAAACGAACAACGTTTTGCAAATCATTGAATTTTATTATCAAAATGCGTGCTCTGTTAAGAAAGTTCATCGCGCGCTTCTTCTTCCATTTTATGGTCAGTTTAATCGACCCACTGAAGCGGCTATTCGGTCTATTGTGACTAAATTTCGCACCAAATTTACATTGTTGGACATTAAACCACCAAACACGCTTACGTAGACTGCGAACTGAAAGAAAATATCGCAGCTGTATCGGCCAGTGTTAATGATGGCCATCAATTCGTCGCTGTTCAACAACGTGGAAAATTTTGCGGAAGGATTTAGGTGTGAAGCCAGCTGGTGCAAGAATTGAAGCTGAACGACCTACCGCAACGCAGAATTTTTTGGTGAATGGGCTCTTGGAAAGTTGGCCGAAGATCCACTTCTTTATCGAAAAATTGTGTTCAGCGACGAAGCTCATTTTTGTGCTCAATGGATACGTAACTAAGCAGAATTTTCGATTTTGGAGTGAAGATCAGCCAGAAGCATTGCAAAAGCTACCAATGCATCCAGAAAAAGTCACAGTTTGGTGCGGTTTATGGGCTGGTGGCATCATTGGACCGTACTTCTTCAAAGATGCTGCGAATCATAATGTAACTGTGAATGGTGAGCGCTACCGTGAGATGATATCCAATTTTTTTTGCACAAAATGCAAGAGCTTGACTTGCATGACATGTGGTTTCAACAAGACGGTGCCACATGTCACACAGCACGCGTAACAATGGACTTATTAAGAGGCGAGTTCGGTGAACATTTTATTTCACGTTCGGGACCGGTCAATTGGCCGCCTAGATCGTGCGATTTAACGCCTTTAGACTATTTTTGTGGGGATGTGTTAAAGCTCATGTCTATACAGACAAGCCCGCTTCAATTGACGCATTGTAAGACAACATTGAAGCATTTATTTGTGAGATACTGGCCGAAAGGTTGGAAAGAGTATGTCAAAATTGGACTAAGCGGATGGACCATTTGAGGCGCAGTCGCAGTCAACATTTGCATGAAATAATCTTCAAACATTAAATTATATGGACCGTACTATCGATTCAAATAAAGATTTCATGCATTTTTCTGAATTTTATGTGTTTTTTATTTGGAAAAATTTTCCTATAGCTGTTAAAAAATCACCAATTAAAATGATTAACGCTTGTTCACTAAGCTTGCAAATATTTTCCAATTGAATAAATTCTATTGCTAAATAACGGTAATTTGGTTACGCAAATATAATGTCAAGAAAACAAATACAGTGTTGCCACTAAGTTTTTCTCTATAGTAGTTGAACTGTGAGCCTGAGTGAGCACAATCGTTGCTGCCTCTAAAATTCAGAGTCTAAATCCTAAACAAATTCATGGCATTTCTTTAATAAATTTTCCGCCAAACTGTCTACTGATTTTTCTTTCTGGTTTTGTTTTTTTTTTCATTCTTTCTTCATCAATTTAAAAATGATTATAGCACAGGCAATTTTCTTCTTTTATTATATATTTTGTGGCATCATAAAATCAGTCTACACCCTATTCTCTCACTGTCTTCTATAGAAGAATTTACTAAATAAATCAAAAGATTTTTCTTTTTTTTTTCCTTTTTGGATTTCGTGTAACGTATTTCCATTCTATTCTCTCCTCTTCGCATTTCTGATGAAATAAAATTTATCTTTTTCGTGTTTTTTTTTTGTTTTTTTTGTTATTTTTTCTCTTTCTTTTATTTTTCAAAATCTATGTCAAGGAATTTTGTTTCTTTTTCTTCAGAATTTTGTTTTTTCTTTATTTTTCTTGCAAACCAACATCCTCCCTTTCGCTGACAGTGAGTGTTTCTTGCAGCAGCCTGTCAATCATTCATTCTTCTGCTGATTTTGTTTAATTCGTTGCCATTTTTTTCTTCTTCTTCTTCTTGTTCTTTTTGATTTTTTTTGTATGCCATGCCATGGATTTATTTCTTCTGCTCGTGATTTATCCTGTCTTGCCTTGTCTTGCTATAATTAGTATTAATTGTCTTCCGTATTCATTCATACACACACACACACACGCAAACACATTCTTACTCTCTCGTTCTCGTTCGGGATTTTCAGTTCATAAACGAAATTTTTATTTTTGACATGCGAATAATAAGACGAATTTGTTTTAGACTTCAAAGAAATAATTTCTCTTCTTGTATGTATTCTGCCTTCTTTTTCGATACCAGGAAAGGGGGGGGGTGAGGTTTGCGTATGGCAACTGAAATTTTCAACACACAAGTATGCAGCGCTAAGCCAAATGATTGCAAATCCTAAATGATTTCAATAAATTGTTATTCGTGCGATTTTAAATGTCATTTGAAGGTCATCAAAGCAGCCAAACTGGCTTTGTGATTGATTCTGTTTTTATAATACATGCGTGTGTATATGTGTGTCTGAATAACTTTATTCCGTAATTTTTTCTCAATTGAATCCAACATGTATGCAAGGAGGCAACATTGCATAAGTGGAATATGTTGTTGGGTGTGTCAGTTATTTCTCTAGTAAAACTATGGATTTCAAATGCGTTGTGGGAATTTTTCAAGCAGCAGCCAGTGGCCGTATCTGCTGTATCTTACGTGGTGAACGTATCACAGCTACTTCTCCTGTAATAGCCTCTCCCAATCGTTTTTTTCAATGAGCCCACACAGGCTTCGATTATTCCCTAAGAGGAGATGGCATTCCCACATGTTCAAATCTGATCCCTTATGGATCAATAGGAAGCACGATTTGCTAAATAGGGTTTGTCATTAAGCGCTTCCTATCTTTAAATTTAAATAAAATTTATTTTTGATTCGTTTGAAAGGGCTATTGATGCCATTATATGTGGAATATAAAATCCATAAAATGTCCGCCAAGGCTTCTCTAGGTGCAGCACAACTGAAGCCTCCAATTTAGCATGACCGATGTCATGGTTTATTTTGTCTTTGAGGAAAACCCCACAAGAAAATCTCTAACGGGATTCAATCACACTATTACGGTGGCCAGTTCTCATCACCTCCTCTATACCCTCAAATCTCTGGTGCAGCATATTCTATGTGAGCTGAGCTATATGGCAAGTAGCACCGTAGTTTTGAAACCACATAACGTAGGTGTCCAGATCATTCAATTTATACCCAAAAAAAGTTGATAATCATCGACCTACAATGCTAAACTTAGACAGTGACGGCCTAGCTAACGTCGATCACAATGAAATATAAGCCGTTGACGTCACAATCCTAAAATCTACATCATACAGTGACTTATTGAGACTGCACGACACAAATTCAAAATTATCATCACTTTCCTACTGCTGCACAGCTCATTCAGAGGATACACGTTATTGTCTGGCTACACGACCAATTTGCGACGCTAAATCTGATAAGTTATGTCTGCGAAAGACTTCGAAAGCGACTCAATCGGATTCTCATGCACAATTTCGTGGATAGCGACGATGATTTTCGCCGAACTTGCATTTCGTTGGCGAACGGATTTTGGTCAATCGCTGTCTGCACCTGCGGACTCGAATCCAATACATTGTGGATATGTAGGTTTCTCTACGATTATGGCGAACGCAAAATGGACGGAGCGCTTGGTGAAACAATTTTATTATTTGCAGATGTTGTTGAGTGATCTGTCCACCCATGGTGAATATACTGAATAAATGCCAACTAATTTGACTTCAACAAAATAGATGTTATCAGCTGCCAAAGTTGGAAGTCACAACCGTGCGATGTACAAGTTTTACTACAACAAGTGAAAGACCCTTCGAAATTTTTTTGTCACTTTACGAATGAATTTCTCTAGCCAAAGGTGTCTTGGGTAAAAATCACACCTTTAATAAATCAACAGGATGACTAAAAAATTACCAGAAATTTTGGGAAATTTGCGCCATTAGAGCAGTGCCATTGGTAAGATCCAAATCAGTTATACTTCAAGCAATTGTCAATGCAACCTAACCCATGGTCTTGTCTTTTATGAGCATTTACTTCGTTATGACGTCTCTTAATATTCCGAGAACAATCAATATTCTCACATACAAAACTATATGACTCAAAATTCTAAGCGGAATGATTATTTTTATTTCCTATTTTCGAATTTGGACTAGCCCTACGGTACACAGAATTTGGTTGCAGAATTACGAAACCTTTAATATTTCCTTTGTAGGAGTGCGGCCTTCCTAACATGTATTATAGCTCTGCCTACATATATATATTCCATGCATACATATTGTTACGTTTTTACCTATTTAAAAACGTTTAAATATGAGTTCGTTAATTGCAAACCAAGTAAAAACAAATATGTGTTTATTTTCTCTTAAACTCTCTTTATTCTTTACACTACTTAACCGTAGTACACCGTATACAACTTAACGATACAACAATAATTTGCTTGTACACTATTCTATTTCACACTTCTATCCTCGTTAACACTAACAACTGTTCGTTAGATCTTCTCTGCTTACAACCTTTTTGCAAGCAATATCACTTGTACGTTCAAACCGCAACGCGTCTTCACACAAGGCTGACTGAATTATCACTGACTGCTGCCTGCTTTGTCCAGCCCTTTTATATTCCGACACAACCAGTCTAACGAACATTCTTGAAGTGGAAGGTTCGTGTTCTCGCTTTCTCGAAACTTCTGTTGTTAGTACATTATTGCTTGTGTACGTTGCTTATGTTGTCTATCACATATTTGTCGTAGCTGGTTTATTTTCAATTCGTGCTGTTGTTGGTACCAGGTGCAATCAGGTTCAGGTATATATGTGTGTGTGCTGCTTTAGATAATCAACACGTTCATTGTATTCTTAGTGTTAGTGTATATTTGTATCGTGTGACTTTTGTTTATCGTTTTTGTTGTTAAACGATATTAGGTCGTTTCGATTTGCGTAACAATATACATACAATATGCATACATACATACACATACTTTGGTCTTTACAACTCTTCAGTCAGGATTATAACCTCGCTTCTCACACCAGTCATGTTGTGTTTGTTAATTTTATACATGAGTGGCGGGACCTACAGTTTAAAGTCGACTGCGAAAGACATATTTTTGGAGGTACTTTTCATAGCTATTTGAATTACTTTCACAATTTTAGACAGAAATCTGCTGAGAGGAAGTCGCGAAGAAATACTTTTTCGTATTTCGTTTTGTTGTGGATGTCTGACCTGGGGTTTGTACTAGAGATCAGCAATGAATATTCAAAAAGATGAGTAGAATCGAAGCATACTCATGATTTGTGATACTTATACGCATTCATACTTATTTTAATATCATGCAACCTTTACTCATATTCAAAGTTAGAAGTACTCATCGCATTCATACTTAACAACACGTATGATGTTCTGGATTTCGACTCTCCTCCATAAATCAACATATACACGAAGCACAAAATAAGTATGAATTGCATACGAACACTAAAATACTCACTAGAAGATTGTGTGTTTGCTCTACTTACTGCTCTGTCTTTTTGCTTATATGTCTGTCCTTTTCTTTTTTTGTAAATGCAGCAACAATTATTCAAGTGATTCGCATCATTTATAAGTATTTTTTCTAAAGTTATGAATCTAAATGAGTAGACTTATGAATCAAACATATTTCGAATGGTATGAGTTTGATGTTGTAGTTGTACTCATACTCATTGCAATCTGTACTTATAAATCAACGTTGTAGTGAGTACGAATGAACCAGATATTGTAGAACTTATATTCAAAATTTCATGAGAGCCTGTTAGTAGCGAAAAACGATTCATTGCTGATCTCTGGTTTGATCCGTGGTCCAACGTCCAATAAGCCAACACACTACTTCCTAAACTACTAGGACTCCAATATTTTTCATGCAGAACTTTTAATTTCAATATCCAGCGTTGTAGTCTTTATCGTACTAGCACCCACTAGTGTAAGATTTGAACTCGCGTGCAATAATGTCAGTCACCAATTTAAAAGATTTTAAATTATTTCAGTCTCTAGCTCACAGCTTACTTAACTTTACTGGCTTACAATAAGTTCTGCAATGAAGTGAATTGATAAAAACGCTGAGCTGAGAATGTATGTGTCTGTCTTTATGACTTTTAACTTCAGTACTGTGACTCTCTGCTTTTTATTTTCTTCACAACTTTAAATCTGTGGTGTTTCTCTATAAAAATGCCATAAAAATAAAACACTTTCGTTTTACATTTAATGACGGCAATGAAGTGAGTCAAAAAAAAACCAAAAAATAAAAGATAAAAAAATGTGCAGAAAAAATTAAAACAAGCACAATGGGGAACACTTGAAAATCCACAAACTTAAAGCCAATGAACCAACCAGTCAGTCTTCCCACAGGACAGACACTAGCACACAGAATGGCATGGTCAGTAAAACAGGATATTCTTTGGCCGCACATACAACAAGTAATGAGACAAGCAACACAAGCATAATGAAAGAAGAAGAAAAATTAATTAAATCGTAATTTTTATGGGACAATAACTTCTCTCACTCTCTCTCGCTCTCTCCCGCTCTCTCCCGCTCTCTTTTTATTTTCTTGGTGTTTTATGACTCTGATAAATACAAGCAGAAGTAATAATAAATGACTGACTGACTGACTGAATGAATAAATGAATAACAGACTAACAGCCGGACTGAGAGCATAAAGTAATGAATGAATTTGGAATGAAATTATGGGGCGGGGGGAAACACACAAAACAGGATGTTAAACAAAATCATCCCCTGGGCTAAACACGTTGACATCATTACTCGTGCCTTAAATAAATCTCAATGCAGGCAATATGAAATAATCTTTATTACATGCCTTTGGTACGAGGGTGGATCAAAAAATTAATCATCTGTTCATCTGTTCAAAACCATTAGCCTCACATACATAACTCTTGTCTTTTATTGGACTACCCTCGTACACCAAAAACCAGCCACAATTTATGAAAATGCTTTCTGCAGAGAGAGAGAGAGAGCAGCAGAGATTTGCAAAAAATTCAAAGGGGGCCAGTAGGTGAGTAAATGCTTAATGACCCCGGGAATCTCTTTTAATAACTTTACAACGGAAATGAAGCTAAGAAATGTTCGTTGACAAACTTATCCTGGAGGATATATAAAAATTAAACGGGAGAGAGGGAGTTGGTTGTGGGCTTTTAATAATTATTTAAAGGCTCTTTGCCTTCATCTCTCATTTACAAATTCCTTGGAACTATTGATTGCCAAGTAATCTAGTTTACTACACTTTATCTCCCTCTTTCTCTTTGTCTCTCTCTCTCTGTCTCTTTCTCTTTGTCTGTGTTTCTCTTTTCAAGCACGTCTTAATTTCATTATCTGATGGAATTCTTTTTGATATTTTACCAGGACACTTCTTAAGAGCAGCAGACGTTCGTTGCAACATGCAGCTGAACTCTCTTGTTCTTCTGCTGCATCATGTTCATTCGTCCGTTTCTCTTTGCATCAACAAGATTTTTTTTTTAAGATTTTCAAGAACTCTCGGTGTCTGGGGCACAAAGGCATATACAAAGAAAGAAGAACACACAAGCGAAAGTGACTCAAAGTCATCAACGTAATCGTCATCCATTCAACCATCAGTTGTAGTTTTCCTTCTCTCTCTCTCAGACTTAATAAATTTTGTTGTTATTGTTGTTTTATTTTTATTTTCTCTATTATTTGTTGTTATTTTGTACTTTAAAGAAAGAAAAAAACAAGAAAAACAACAAGTGGCTGCAGCCTTATGAATTCAAAGTTCAAAAAACGTTTTGCAAACGTTGAATGCGAATTTCTTCAAAGAAACTGATGCTCATTTGATGGCTTTTTATTACGATTGTCGGCTGCCATTAAGAATGGTATTTAAAATATAAAAAAAGTACCACTTGAGGCTTTTACACATGAATGGTGTCTTGAGTACGTAAGGATTAATTAGCCAAATAAAGAGCGAAGTTCGATATTCAATCGTTGGCGGATAATTTTAAATAAGATTCTCGCCTGAGTATAAATCAGATGCCTTGTGGAAAATTTATGGCAAATAATGCAGCGAAAGGGCAAAAATAAAGTGTATTTGATTGCAGGGGAATAAAGCATAGGAAATGCAAAACTATACTAAGTTCACTTGCATTCGCTTTCAGAAAAGCATTGACTTTGTTGGAACTCAGCGCTGATTTTAACATGGAAATTTAGTCGATGAAGTACATACATACATACATAATTGGTCATTACAATCCTTCAGTCAGGATTACGACCTAGTTTCTCACACCATTTATGTTGGGTGTGTTAATTTGTATACATGAGTGGCGGGACCTACAGTTTAAATTCGACTCCGAACGACAGATTTTTGAGAAACTTTTCATGGTAATATTTATTCTCAGAGTTTTTGCCTGAAATCTTCTGAGAAGAAGTCGCCGAAGAAATACGTTTTGTATTTTGTTTAGATGTCTGGCCTGGAGCTCGAACCCTGGCTTTACGTCTAATAAGCCAACACACTACCTACTAGACTACGGCGACTTCGGCGACTTTAGTGGATGAATTATTTCTCGTTAAAACGTGTGTTTCTCGAACATCGAATTACTTTTTATATGCTGTTTTACTTACTTACGTCATTTATTGGCCATTACAGCAATTTAGTAAAGATCACAACCAGAGATTAGCAATGAGTATTCAAAAAGATGAGTAGAATTGAATCATACTCAGAATTTCTGATACTTACACGCATTCATACTTATTTTAATATCATAGAACCTCTAAGCGCTCATCATCATATTCATATTTAACAACACGTATGATGTTGTTGAGTTCGACCCTCCATAACTCAACATATACACGAAGCACAAAATAAGTATGAATCGCGTTCGAACACTAAAATACCAACTAAATGTTATGTTTTTATTTTGCTTGCTGCTCTGTCTTTTTTCTTTTTTTGTGAATGCAACATTGCAACTCTGGATACAAACCGCGTAAGCTTCAATCAAAACCGAGATTCGTAGACGGAAGTTGAATTATACCAAGGCTATTGCCCTTACAAGGTTAGGTCAGGTTAGAGGACATGTACTTGTCCATTAAGACAAGTACAGTACCCGGAGGTCGAATTAACCCATTGTGCAACGTCCTAGTTTCTCACACCACTTATGTTGTGTGCGGTAATTTTTATACATGAGTGGCGGGACCGTCGACTCCGAACGACAGATTTTTGAGAAACCTTTTTCATGGCAATTTTATTTACTCTCAGATTTTTTGCCAGAAATCTGCTGAGAGAAAGTCGCCGAAGAAATACTTTTTGCATTTTCTCTTGATGTCTGGCCTGTGGCTCGAACCCTGGCTTTACGTCTAATAAGACAACACACTAACTACTAGACTACGGCGACTTCGATAGTGCAACATTAACTAAGGCATTAAATTTTGAAGAATCATTCGTGTCACTCAAAACATTTATAAGTAACATTAGTAGTATTATTTTTCTAAAGTTATGAATATAATAAGTAGGCTTATGAATCAAATATATTTCGGATGGTATGAGTTCGATGCTAAGCTAACAGATAAATGAGGCACCAAATCGTCAAATATTTGAGAAAAAATCGTCAAAATCGTCAAAGACGTTTATTAAAATCGTCAAAAAATCGTCAGCAAAAATAAATAAATAAATTAAAATTATTTAAAAACCAAAATTATTTCTATTGTAGTAAAACATATGAAGTCAATGTATCTACATATCTGAGTTCAAAAATAAAACATTTAACAAAGAATTTATCCGAAATTAAGAGCTAGCGTCCCTTATCTTCATTTAATATTTTTTTTTTTCAAAAATGGAGAAATTTGGTTCATTTTCAGAAAAAAATTGTTTAAGGTTTAAACAATCTATCCCAGTGATAGTGTTGTTTATTGACACTTAAGCGCAGCAATAGTATTACATCATCATCATCATATCTATGGGCGTTGTAGATATTAGAGAGTCAGAAGCTCTTGATGTTCTGAGCATGAAAATTCAGTGTTAAGCTGACACATCCTTGAGTTCTTATCATCCGATCTTACTACATATTTACACCGTTTATAACTGACAGAGAATGGAATACAACCCTCATGTATGGGTTGATGCCTCAACCTATATTTGGCGGTTTCTCGACCGTGTACAGTAGAGGCCACAGTATCACGTTAATGACGGTAGTGTTTCCAACTCCATTGAATCATTGGAGTATCGTTTCACTGTTCTGTCGCTACTATAAAATGGTTTTGCTTGAACGAAATAAGGGGACTTTTTCCCGAAAATCATATATCCCTACATAACGCTCGCACACCGCATTACAGTAAAAATACAGTTTTTAGCCGGACTGTCTCGGTATGAGGAACTCAATACATGCAGAGATCTATCCTGTTACATAAAAATAATAAATAAATACATATAAAAATATACAAGCCTAGTGTCAATAAACACTGTTCTCTCCTTCCTTCTTCTCATAACTTAGTTCCAAACACAATGCCATCTATCCCCTGAGTGTTGGTCGTACGAAAAAAAAATAACGGCGCCTGCCTTTGTTATTCCGATGGCGATAGATAGAAGCTATACTAGAACTACGATTTTATTTAGGAGTTGTAATTTTTGAGCTTTTAAGGGGTTAAAAAGGAAAAAAATACAGAAATAATCATCACAGGTATTCGAAAGTAACTTAAAAATATAACACTTTACTCCTTGTTTTAACAATTGCAAATTAAATACAAAGTAAAGAATATGATGTAAATTTTTAATTTTTTAAAATCGTCAAAATAAGGGCATAAATCCGCGGCAGCCAATTAAAAATCCATTTCCAACCGGACCTGTTGTAGTTCACAGCAAAACTATAAATTTATCAGAATTTTAAACTATTTTTGTTTTATTACATTATTAAAGTTAAACTTTTAGATCGCCAACCCATTATATTTACTCATATTATGCTCATATCTAATACATATGTGCATATGTATTTAAAATTCATAATGCAAAGAACATATGTGACGTATGATTTGTATTTAATTCATAGTTTACCATTTCATAGCACAGTTGTGCAAAGAGAACCCACACGCATTCTTGTGTTTTTTCATTTAGTTGTCGATCAGACTGCGGCAAGAACACATGTGCGGCAGATGCTTTATCATTTTATTTCAGAATGACACTCAAAAAATATTTTATGTTAAAAATGTTCTATGTCATTAGCTGGGCGTTTTTAATTTTTTTTTATTTTGTCGTATAGTATAATTTATTTTATGGAATGCTCGCTTTTTTTCTTTTAATAAAAAATGGGTTTTTTATTCATTTTATTTTTATTTATCTAAAAAACATGGCATAATTTTTAAGCCAAAGATGGATAGCTTTATGTTCTTTTAATAATAAAATGGATTGTTTATTTTATTTTTATTTATCTAAAATTATTAAGCCAAAGTTATATAGCTTTACATATGTATGCTGATGAAATGAAAATAAAAATAGCGTATATTAGTAACACTTTTCTATGGCTGTAAATAAATAAATTCTCTCAACTTATTCTCTCTCTCTTACTCACTAACACATAACCAAAAATTTTTTGACGAACCCTGATTTAATTCCATTAGTTTCATACACGACAAAATCGAAGGTTTTTTATTGCATACTTTTCAGGGTAACTACATATTCCAGTACATGTTATATGATGCGTATGAGTAATATAAATTCAAATACAATTAAAAAGAAAGTATACCCCATAAATTTGGAATTAAGCTAAAGGGTCCGCCAAATAACTTTTTTTTTTAAAATGCTTAAAAAAACTACAGAATATTTTCTCAAATTTTTTTTTTATTTGAAAGTACAATCCTTCCGGTTAATAATGGAAAATAATTTCATTCAAATGGCTGCCTCGGCTGGCCATGCAGTAGCCTACACCAGAAGATGCCGATTTTGGCAAAAATCATCATCTTTTCAGATGAAGCTCATTTTGATCTTGGCGGGTATGTAAACAAGCAAAATTGTCGCATTTGGGGCACAGAAAACCCGCACGCATACATTGAAAAGCCGACGCATACAAAACGAGTCACTGTTTGGTGTGGATTTTGGTCCAGAGGCATAATTGGGCCATTTTTCTTTGAAAATGCGCAAGGAGTTACCGTTACCTTCAATGGCGATCGTTATCGGGCCATGTTGAACGAATTTTTGTTCACAAAAATTGAAGAGGAGGATATTGGCAACATTTGGTTTCATACGTGCCACACAGCCGAAGCTACACTCGATGTTTTGCGTCCTGTTTTTGAAGATCGCATTATCAGCCGCAGAGCTGCTGTCGTTTGGCCACCTCGGAGCTGCGATTTGACACCGCTGGACTATTATTTGTGGGGTGCCGTCAAAGATAAGTGTTACGCCGACAAGTCAGAGACAATTGACGCCTTAAAGGACAGTATTCGTGAAGCCATTGGTGAAATACAGCTGCACACAATCGATAATGTGCTCAAAAATTGGAACGATTTGAATGAAATTATTTTCCATTATTAACCGGAAGGATTGTACTTTCAAATTAAAAAAAGAAATTTGAGAAAATATTCAGTAGTTTTGTTTTTTAAAGCATTTTGAAAAAGAAAAAGTTATTTGGCGGATTCTTTACATGATTTTTCGATTCTATGCAATTCTAGGCTATATTCTAGTAGATAGTACATCATGACATGTAACTTCATAGTCTGTATCTTAAACATCTTCACAATAAAAAAATTAATTTCACACCGTTTTTGTTTTATTGCATTTTTAAATATAAACTTTTAAATGGCCCAGCAGGTCTAATGGTCTCATGTCAGAAGTGAATGTGTTGCCTGCCGGTGACTATCCATCTTCCAGTCTAATGAATATTCATTCATAAAGCTATAAAAAGTCTCATTTCCAAACGCTTCCTATTTAGTTTAAATAAAGGAAAGTGTGTGTATTGGATATCACTGATATTTTTTTTATTCATTTGAAATAGCAATTATGTGTGGAATATAATTTTCGTTTAAAAGTCCATGACAGACTTTTGTCTGGTTGGATTGCATTCAAAACGTCTAATTTTCCATGATATTAGGGCAAGTTCTATTGATGGCATGGGTTTGTTGTTAGGCTTGAGAACAGCTGTAGTTTGCGGCTTATGCGCATACAACTGCAACTCAAGAAAACTCCTCAAGCTAGCGTGGAGGTGACCTTACCACGTGAGATTAACATGCCTTCAAATCGCTTGTGCACATGATATCCAACGTGGTATTAGCTGTGTGACACGTAGCGTCGTTCTGTTGAAACCATTTGCCGCTGGTGACCTGATCATCTAATTCAGGCCAAAAGAATTTTTTAATCATTGGCTTATAGTGCTCACCGCTTTCTCATAGAAATATGGGCCGATGTTGCCGCCCAACCTGTAAGCTTTTCGAAATTTATTGGATAAATTTACGGTCATAAATGCATTTTTCAATGAATACGTGAACTAGTTTTGAATGTTCCAGAATTCCACACATATGGCAATAATTTGATAAGAATGTTTTTGCGAAGTATTTACTTTTCATTACAATATATTTGCAAAGCTTAAAGTGGCTTTTAATGTACTAACGTAAAGAACATAATGTAAATTTTTAATTTCCAAAAATCGTCAAAATAAAGGCATAAATCGTCACATCGTCAATATGATATTTTTGGTGCACAAAATCGTCAAAATGACGAAAAATCGTCAAATCTGGCAGCTATGGTTCGATGTTAAAGTTGTACGCATACTCATTGCAACCTATACAGTGCACGCGCACTAATGTGAACACCGCATTATATGAACACCGCTTAATGTGAACATGTTTTTTAATTCAGTGACTACTCTAAAAGATGAAAAAATGTAAAAAGCCCTATAATTTGAACAGAATTTTGTTTTAACGTTAAAATTTGTTGTAACGTTAAAATTCCCGTAATAGTTGCGGGAATCCCCGTTTTAGGTTTTTTTTATAGCTTTACGAGCTAAAGTTTGGGAATCTTCGAAAGACATTGGTAGCCCGGCCTACCAATGTGCACGATTCGCCGCAAGACTTACTCTCGGCTTGCTAAACGCATACGTACTAAACCCAACCTAGTTCGTCACACTTCCATTAAATCGCCCCCCCCCCCCCCCCCCCCCCCCCCCGGGACCACAATCAAGTATTACATCGGGGGAGGTAAAGATTCAGCGAGTGCTGCTATCCATTTCTGCTGTTCTTGCTCTCTCTATTATCCTCTGTTGTACTAGAACTTCCTTCGCGAATAAACATACCGCGTTTCAATTTTCTCGCGATGTTAACATCAGGTTAACCACGTTGTCGGGAGTCACCTGGGATCCGATCGTCCTCTCCATGAAATTTCGTCGGAATTGGTAGCGCGGGCAAGTGAAGAATATATGCTCCGCTGTTTCACTTGTATCCAGACATGATGGACACGCTTCATCCCCGTCATGCCCATACTTGTAGAGGTATGTCCTATAGCATCCGTGGCCCGTTAGGAACTGTGTAAGGTAAAAGTTCACCTGGCAGTGCTTCCTTCCAGTCCATTCTTCTATATTCGGTTTTAATCTGTAGGTCCATCTTCCCTTTGTGGAAGAAGTCCACTCGTGCTGCCACCTATTCATTGCATCATCATTCACCTGGTCAGGGTTCAGTAGCCCCGTTCCCCTACTTATTAAACGTTTTCTCCTCTCTATCTCTACCAACATTCGTAGCGGCATCATTCCCGCTATCACCAAGGCTACATACGTAGATACTGTGCGAAAGGCAGAAATTACTCGGAGGGCAGATCTCCTGTAGGCCCCATCAACTCCTATTCTATATGTCTTCTTATCCACGGCCTCAGCCCATATAGGGGCTGCATATAGAGCAATCGATCTAACCACTCTCATCAGCAATTGCCTCTTCTCCTGTCTCGGACCTCACAAGTTGGGCATTATCCGCGCGAGTTCGCCCGTTGCCGTCGCACACTTCCTACTAATATACGTCAGGTGCTCCTTGAATGTGAGTCTGTTGTCTCCGTTTTAGGTGTACATATATATATGTATGTGTTGGTACATCTGCTTGCATATTTACTCTTCAATTGCTATTTAGATAATGTGAAGAAAGTTTCTGAAGATTAAATTATAAAATGTGTTATAAAAAATTCTAAAAAATTCATATATAATGATTTTTGTTTAAAAGATGGTATAATTCTGTTTTAAAATTTTCGGTATTCGGAAAAGTGAACAACGCCAGTTGTAATTAGTTCACATTAGTACTTCTAAATCAATGTTGTAGTGAGTATGAATGAATCACGAGTAGTGAAGTTAACTTTCAATATTGCTAACTCACTTATATTCAAAATTTCATGAGTGCTTATGAGTAACGAAAAAAGCGATTCATTGCTGATCTCTGATCACGACCTAGTTTTTTAAACTTCGATTCTGAACAACAGATTTGAAAAGGTTTTGTCAGACGATTGCTGAGAAGAATTATTTTTTTTCGTATGAGTTTTGAACCTTGGCCTCTCGCTTAATGAGCTCAAATACTATCTACTAGACTACCTATTTCCCACAGTTATCGGCAGCTGTATTCATTACGTAAACCGTTAATCTCCCCAATTGCTTATGTTTATGGCTTCCCCAGAAATAGTTCTCAACGAACCATACAAAATAAATACAAATGAATACGAAATAAATTTTTTTAACTTTTTTTTAACATAAATTGGCTCTTAAAAACACACATCCTTTGGAGCCTATTAAGGGGTTTTCCAACAAATTTATTTCCTGTATACTCCTCGTTTGCTGGCATAACGGAATAAATTTCAAACGTTTTTCAAAATGAGTTTGTATTTTTCATTTTTCCTTTCTTTCCTCCACCTTTTTCTCTTTTATTTTGTTTCGTTTCATTTCAAAAACAAATGGAGTTTGTCAAACTGTGTTGAAATTGTTTTGGCGTGATTTTTCTTTTTAAAGTTTTTCTGCCTCTCTCTCGCTCTCTCTCTCTCGCTTCCTTATTCGGATATTTTTTCCTCTGCAAGTTTTTTAAGAACTGATTTATTGTGTATGCATTTTGATAACATTGACAGCAACAGCAATAAAAAATACATTCACACACACATTTATCTACGCACATACTCACATCGGGACTTCTTATAAAAATTTTCGGCAAAATTAGGAAAAACGCGAGTTCTACTCACTCTCTTCTCTTTGTTAGGCATTGTTTCCGCGAATGGGTAAACGTATGGGTGTTTTATGCAAACAAGACAGTCATTTACGGATTGCTAAGAAGACAAACAAACACATTTGTAAACTACCACCCAGCAAACATTTGATGGAAAGTTTGAAAGTTATCAATCCAACCAACACTGTTATTATCAGGGAATGGAAATACTCTTCTAGCCAAGGCACTGTTACTTATAAGAGACTTTTAAGGTTAAGATAAAATACCTCAAAAACTGACTTTCGCGAAGACGAAATTCCACCCACCTAGTCTGTAGAGGTAATTTCAAATGCATGACAGTTTCTAAAAGAATTTCCCTTGGCCTTCATAGAAAGGTCATGACTTCATTGGTGGCCAGTCGACGGAACTACAGACACGTATAATTGATCATTACAACCCTTAAGTCAGGATTGCAAACTATCTTCAAACACTACTTATGTTGTGTGTATTAATTTTATACATGAGTGGCGGGACTTTCAGTTTAAAGTCGATTCCGAACGACAGATTTTTGAGAAACTTTTTCATGGCAATTTTATTTTATGCTCAGAGTTTTTGCCAGAAATCTGCTGACAGGAAATCGCCGAAGAATTTTTTTATACGCAAGCAACTGGACACTTTTTTGAAAAATAGTGCCGCTGCGATGCTCTCCCGCCTTTCGCAGAACACTCTCCCATGACGAAGTTGAAGAGGTCACATGATAAGGGGTTGCCTTGTCTGAAACCTCGCACGGTACCAAAAGGTTCGGAGAGGTCCTTTCCTACCTTGACGGAGCTGCAGGAATTCTGCATTGCCTTATCAGCTTCGCAGGTATACCGAGCTCAGACATTGCGGCAAAAACACGATCCCTTATGGGGCTATCGAAGGCTGTCTTACAGTCGACAAAAAGATGATATGTGTCGACTTGTTTTTCGTGGGTCTTTTCCAGGATTTGGCGTAGTCTGAAGAGCTGAAGAGCGATGGTGGACTTGCCAGGTCTGAAGCCGCACTGATAAGGTCCAACCAGTGTTTTGACGACTGGCTTCAGTCGTTCACACAATACGCCTGTAAGAACCTTATATGCGATAGGGAGAAGACTTATACCCCCTGTAGTTGGCGCATATCGTGGGGTCTCCATTTTTCAGGGCAGAACAGAGGACATTGAGGTTCCAATCGTTGGGCATACTTTCCTCTAGCCATATTTTGTAAATAAGCTGGTGCATACGCCCTACCAACCCATTACATCCGGTCTTAAAGAACTCAGCGTGGAGGCCATCAGGACCCGCCGCTTTATTTCTTTTTAAGACGCATAATCGCGATTTTGACCTCTTTATGGCGCCGTCATCATCGATCGGGTTCGGAACATCATCTCTAAAGGCGCTATTATTGTCGTCATCACCTTGTAGCAGAGTAGAGAAGTGTTTCCTCCACAACCTCAGCACCCCTTGCGAATCTGTTATCAGGTTTCCGATCTCATCTCTGCAGGAAGACGCTCCGGGCTTAAAACCTTCGGTTAGACGCTTAACCTTTTGATAAAATTTTTGGGCATCATTCCTGCATCTATACATCTCGACTTCCTCGCGCTTACGTCTTTCCTGCTCCCTCTTCTTGCGTCTGAAAACGCGTCTCTCATTCCTTCTCCTCTCTCTATAGTTCTCGACAATGACTCGCGTTGCGGCTGACTGCAGCGTTTTCTTGTATGCGGCGTTTTTCGCTGCAACAGCCTTGCGACACTCCTCGTAGTACCATTGATTTCGTTTCGCGGTGGGCGCTCGAAACCAAGGACTGTTTCCGCACTCATTCTATACAGATCTGTGATATTTATTTATTTATTTATTAATTACAATACAATTACAAATTATATCCTAATTATATACGAGCGAAGTAACTTGACTATTTGCTCGGTGTAGTGTCACAGACCAGAGTCTCTGGTGGGAATCGAACCCACGACCCTCACGCTAATAGTCTAGCACACTACCCACTAGACTACCAGGGCACCCAGATCTGTGATATGTTCTCCACATTTTTCTTTGCCTAGACGATAACATATCAGATTGTAAGTGACCTGTAATTAACGTGCCCCTGTTTAATGGAATAGATCCCAGCCAGACTATTGTAGGATACGTTGCGACGAGGAGGAGTTGGAAACTATCGAACACCTCCTCTGTATTTGTCCAGCCCTTAGTTGGTTGAGGTTGACGACTCCGGGTAGAGGCTTCTTGGAGTGTTTGAGTTTAAGGCTCTCCGTAGATCCATTATTAGTTTGAGCTGTTTGAGGAGTTCAAGGGCTTCATTGATGTAGTTGCGCTCTCTTGTGTGTTTGTGGTCTGTGTTAGTCTTCCGCTTCCTTTATTCTCATTTCCGACTTACTCTCCTTTTTCCCTATCACCTCTATTATCCCCTCTCCTTTAGGACCTTTGTACAATGGGTCAACTTGACCACCGGGTAATGTGCTTGTCTCAATTGGCAAGTAAATATGATTTCTGGCATATGACCGCCACGGCTGGCGCGGATGTAGTCCAATCTGGACGTCCAATTTTCGATGACTCTTTCCAACATTTGTGGCCGTATATCGGCAATAATACGGCGAATGTTGTCTTCCAAATGGTCAAGCGTTTGTGACTTTACCGCATAGACCAATGATTTTACATAGCCCCACAGAAAGTAGTCTAGCGGTGTTAAATCACAAGATTTTTTAGGCCAATTCACAGGTCCAAAACGTGAAATTAGGCGGTCACCAAATGTGTCTTTCAATAAATCTATTGTGGGGCACGAGCTGTGTGACATGTTGCGCCATCTTGTTGAAACCACATCTCCTGGACATCATGGTTATTCAATTCAGGAATGAAAAAGTTAGTAATCATGGCTCTATACCGATCACCATTGACTGTAACGTTCTGGCCACCATCGTTTATGAAAAAGTACGGACCAATGATTCCACCAGCCCATAAAGCGCACCAAACAGTCAGTTTTTCTGGATGTAACGGTGTTTCCACATACACTTGAGGATTACCTTCACTCCAAATGCGGCAGTTTTGTTTGTTGACGTAGCCATTCAACCAGAAGTACGCTTTATCGCTAAACAAAATTCCCATATGCAAATCGGGAACAACGGTAATCTCGTTTTGGGCCCATTCGACGAATCTACGCCTTACTTGATGATCGTTTGGCTTCAAATCTTGCACGAGTTGGATTTTGTAAGAACACAAACCAAGATCCTTCCGCAAAATCTTCCATAAAGTGGATGGACACAGATCCAATTCCTGTGCTCGATGGCGGATGGACTCATTCGGGTCTTCCTCAATGCTACGCTCTACAGCAGCAGTAGCTTCTTAACGAAAACGTTCCATAATTAATCGAATTACCTGCTCTAATGGACGATTTTGTCGACGATAAAATGGACGTAGTGCGCGATACGTTTTCCGCACAGAACCATTATTTTCGAAATAAAATTGCACACTTTGCAAGCGTTGTTCAGGCGTGAGTCTATTCATAATGAATTGCCAAACTAAACTGAGAATAAATCACTTGACAGCTATTAAATCGGTCGCCATCTTGAAAAGTAATGCCAACTTAAAGTTCTATACCTCTATAAAAAACACCCTTTACATGTCCGCTAACCCAAACCTAAACCTTGCCCCTGTGGTGCATGTGACTACTCCAAGTAAAGAGGCCGATCAGTCTAACGTGGATTACAGTTCTTTGTCCTACAATTTAAGCCAAGTTTATATTACCACTCATGCATTTTGTCCCTTAGCTATGTTTCAGCATGTTTCCATGGATTGTTACTGAACAAGCTCACAAGCCTGATGGTGGTGCCTTGCCAATATTAAGATCGCGCTGAAATCTACTCCGTAGAAATGTGTTCACTTTCCTACGTCTACTAAATATTCAACAACTTGCAGCTTAGAAACAGAGAGGTTTTTCAAAAGTAGACTAAATGGTTTACTGGGTTCAGTTCTTCTGTAATTAACTGACAAATGTGTAACAGTTTCTTTGTGTTCGTTTATGTTAATGCGAATGTATTATTTCTTCTATTTTTTTATTGTTGTTTTCATTATTATTTTGTATATAAAAATATATATAAGAAAGCGTGTATGTGCCAACACACACGAACACACACATAAATTATATTTTTTTTATGCTGCCACTCCTGTCTTCCTTGTGCAAAACTTAATGGTTGGCTTATAATGATACATCCTGCTGTTTGGTAGCTGTCTTCAACTCACTTCAACTCTCTCTCTCTCTCTCTCCCTCTCTCTCTCTTAATGTAAAGCCTCCTTCTGTCTGTCTTAATTTGCCAATTCATTTTATTTTGTTTTATAGGCACACGGAGAGAGCGAGAAAAGAAATTTATGAGGCCGTACGGAGTCTTTATTCACAGACAGACACACACAAAATCAGTTTCACACACGTGTTACAACAACACTATGATTGTTGGCTTTGCACACGACTTTGTTTAGAGATTCGTTAGTGAAGACGAACGCAGCAGTTGGAAATGTTGGAGCATGGCTTTGAACGGCTGGATTGACAGCTGCTGTACAATAAGACAGGGGCCGACATCATCAGGACGTGTAAGGATAGACTTACTTGCTTACTTTCTTAATTCCTCATTACTACCCTTTGGTCAGGACTACAATTTTGTTTCTCACATCACCCATGTTGTGTGTGTTAATTTTATCAATGAGCGAAGGGACTTAAAGTTTAAAGTCTACGGACGACAGATTTTTTGAGAAACTTTTTCATGACAATTTTATTTTACTCGAAGAGGTTTTGCCAGAAAACTGCTGCGAGAAAGTCCTCGAAGCAATATTTGTTTTCATATTTCAATTTTTCCAAGATGTCTGGGTTGGGGTTTGGACCACGGCCTCACTTCAAATAGGCCAACACACTACCCACTGGACTACGGCGACTTCGGAGAAGGATATACTATCAGCTGAAATGCTGTGAATCTGCTTTCTCTTCCTTGATAACCCAGAACAAACTGATCGCCATACTAAGGGAAGAACAGTGGCTTTATATGACCATATGTGTAGTTTGAAGGAAAGGGAGACATTGTACCTTATTGAGTAGAGAGAGATAACACTGTCAAACTTTTGCATGAACCAGGTCTGGCCTGGTAATATCGTCAATATTATAACGCAAATCGAAACGACCTAATATTAACAACAAAAACGATAAACAAAACCACACGATACAAATACACTAAGAATACAATGAACGTGTTGATTATCTAAAGCTGCACACACACACATATGTACAACGAACCTGGTTGCACCTGGTACCAACAACAACATGAAATGAAAGCAAACCAGCTACAACATGTATGTGACAAATCGGGATGGACAACGTAAGCAAGGTACACAAACAATAATGTAGTAGCAATTACATCGAGAACGTTCATCATACTGATTGCGTGCGTATATAAAAGGGCAACAAGGCCAGCAGTCAGTCATTAAGAATACAGTCAGCCTTGTGTGAAGTTGCGTGTGAACAAAAGACGTCGTGGTTGTGAAGGTCTAGACAGATTATTATTGTTGTATCGTTAAGTGTGAACAGTGGCACAAACGTAGTGTGAACAATAAGGAGAGTTTAAGAAAAACTAAACACATATTTTTGTTTTTACTTGGTTTGCAATTAACGAACTCATATTTAAACATTTTTAAAAAGGTAAAGACGTAACAATATGTTCGCTATGACTTCTCTGCATGAAGCGCATTCTCAATGACAAATTTTCCATGATTCTGACATCTAAATCAGACTGAATTTGATCGACAACATGGGTAGTATTGCTTTTAAGGACCTCAGTAGTTTGTAACTTATTTGCATCCGTCTACAATTTAAGAAATCTCTACAAGAAAAAGCCAAAATGGAGTCAAATCTTACGTTCTCGGTCGCTAGTTAACATTATCTCCTCCGTCAGTTGAATTTTTGAACGGGTGCAGGCCCATGTCACGACACAGAATTCACCAAGTTGTTGTCTGTGAAGTGAAGCCTTTTGAACCTCTCGGATTCTCATGCACACTATCATAGACGGTAGCGATGTTACGTTTCTTTAACATACCAGCGTTGATCGATTGTTTACTGAACCAGTGGACTCCAATTTATCCGCCACATTGTGAATAGTCTTCTCGATAAAACGATTATGGATGGCGATCCTAAAATGAGCGAAACTCCCGATACGTTGCCCGAACAGAACATGCATTTTAATAAAAACATTTCATTATTTGCGGGTATTTTTTAGGGCTCTGTTCGTCACATGGTGATTTGACATAGTAAACTTTGATTTCGGGTGTTTGCTTATATATTTTCCTCCTTAATTACATGACAGACATGGGTAAAAAACCGTGGACTTGGATTTCAACTCACAGATCAGCAATGAATAGTTTTTTCGCTACTCAAAAGCACTCATGAAATTTTCAATATAAGTGAGTCAACAATATTGAAATTTAGCTATGTACTCTGATTCGTTGATACTCAGTATAACGTTGATTTATAAATACAAGTTGCAATGATGTTGACATCAAACTCATACCGTTTGAAATATGTTTGATTCATAAGTCTACTCATTTAGATTCATAACTTCAGAAAAATACTTATAAATGATACGAGTGACTCGAATCATTCCTCCAAATTTACAGTCTTAGTTGTTCTGTAAGCGAATCTTACTTATTTTGTACTTCGTGTATATGTTGAGTTATGGAGAGTCGAAATCAAGTCCATCATACGTGTTGTTAAGTATGAATATTGTTACGTTTTTACCTTTTTAAAAACGTTTAAATATGAGTTCGTTAATTGCAAACCAAGTAAAAACAAATATGTGTTTAGTTTTTCTTAAACTCTCTTTATTGTTGACACTACTTTTGTGTGCCACCGTATACAACTTAACGATACAACAATAATTATCTGTTTATTCACTTTACTAGTTCACACAAGTATTCACTGGATCCTTACAACCTCGACTTATTTAATTCACACGCAACTTCAAACAAGGCTGACTGAATTGCTACTGACTGCTGCCTGCTTTGTCCAGCCCTTTTATAGTCCGACACAACCAGTCTAACGAACATTCTTGAAATGGAAGGTTCGTGATCTCGCCTTCTCGAGAGCTCTATTGCTAATACATTGTTGTTTGTGTACTTTGCTTATGTTGTCTAACCCTTTTTGTCACATAAATGTTGTTGTTGGTACCAGGCGCAACCAGGTTCGTTGTACATATGAGTGTGTGCAGCTTTATATAATCAACACATTCATTGTATTCTTAGTGTTAGTGTGTATTTGTATCGTGTGGTTTTTGTTTATCGTTTTTCTTGTTAATATTAGGTCGTTTCGATTTGCGTAACAATGTGATGAGTACACTTTAAACATGGATGCCATAATATTAAAATAAGTATGAATGCTTATAAGTATCAGAAATTATGAGTATGATTCGATTCTACTCATCTTTTTGAATACTCATTGCTGATCTCTGAGTTTTGACGCTATTGTAAGTAATTTAATGGCAATTTTTCGCAGAATGGTTATGCGGTGGTTCTCGTCAATCTACTAAATATTATGCAGCAACGAGTCAAACATTGCCAAACTATCGTGTCAATTAAGACATTAAAAAAGTAATTAAAAGCTGCTCTACTCAAGCAACAATCCTTGAATGTCAATCTGACTGACGATTCTTAAAGCCCAACTTCATCATCTTTTTCGAGACGTTTCCAACAGTTATTTGACGAGCAAAAAAACCCTTCTCAGAGAAGCTTCAATTAAATAACGAACGTTTATTTTTTTCTTTATCTTCCTCTTATTTTTAGTATTACAACGTAGTAGTATGCCAATGTCAACATTTTAAAGTGGTCTTGAGTAAAGCTTTTCTTAATAAAGTTTCAATTAAGCTGTGAGGCATTTCACATAAATAGTGAATAGGGTGGGATGTGAAGAATATGACACCACTCACACACTTTCAATATTTTCTTGTTTTTGTTATTAATTTTTGCAAAGACAACTTAAAAATGAGGCACATTAAGGAGATGAAAAAAAAAATGAAAAATATTTCTGTGTTACTGTAGTAGTAGTAGTGGGGGGCCACACACCAACATTGCATTACCGTTAGAGTATCATGTTGTTCAGGGTTGTGTGGTGGTGTGCCATTAAACCAGTGGCATTAGCTGTGAAGTGCTACCCATGCAACCTTGTGCTGTGGTTTGATGTGGTGTGATGTGGTGTGATGTGGTGTGATGTTGCTTTCAACAGCTGCTTGTGTTTGCTGCTATCAATACCGTTAACGCTTAGAGCTGCTTTCTCTCTCTCTTGGTAAATATTTTCAGAAAGATTTCAATGTTTTCAATTTTAATATTTTATTACTTATGATTGTTGTTGGTGTTGGTGTTGTGGTTGTTGTTGCTACTACTACTGATGTTGTTGTTGTTGTTGTTGTTATTAAAATATACAATTTGTTTCAATTGCTACTGCTGCTGGTACTGGTAGCAACTCAAATATTATCCTTTTGGATTTGATGTCAAACGCGTTAAAGTGCAGATTAACGTCAAACATATACTCTCACTCGCTCTCTTTCTGTCTATCTGACGCTATCTGTCTCTGTCTCTGCCATATTGTGTTTTCTTAACGCTGTGTTAACGAATCGTTAGCCATGTTTACATACCATATTCGTATGATGACAGCGAATAATGCCGAACAATGCTTGTACACTGCAAATGCTTCTCTGCAATGCTTTTAAAGCATTTTAAAGCCTTTAAAATAACATCTGTTGGCAAAAGAGAAGAAGAAAAAGAAGAACAAGAAGTGGAAATCTTGCTGACGATGATTATGATGAGTATGAGGGATAATGCCAGTGTTGTTTGCTAATGTTAGGGTTTTTTTCACAAGCTTTACAAAATATTTTTACTTTTTCAAACACAAACAAACAACACTGGCAGTTGTGGCAACCGCCTCTGCATCATTATCATTAGCAAATACAGCAGCAGTAGCAGCAGCAGCATTTATTCATTATTTTACTGAGGATTTCACGTTGGCTGCTTATTTGACATCGTGGTGATACTAACACTGTCTTCCTGCCTGACTGCATGCTTGCCTGCCTGCTTACCATTGCTGCCTGATCCTCTTGTAATGAAAATTATGTTTTAATAAGAATTTTTTAACATTTTATGTCCTTGTAAATGGAAAAATAACAACAACAACAACAAAATAGAAAAAATAAACGCTTTAAACATTTGGGTTTATAATTTGCAGTTCTTCATGTCACTGAAGAAGAAGAAAAAAAGTTGATAAAAAATATTCAGAAAAATAAGCAGAAATACGAACTTTGACTTCATATAAGTTTAGTTTACTTTCCCCCACTTTGACTTGTTGTTGTTGTTGTTGTTGTTGTCCATAAACCCTTACTAATATTGTTTACCCACCAGCCAAAAGGACCTTTTTCGCTATCAAATCCTCTGAAATTAGTTTCTTTTTTTTCTTCCTGCAAGTTCTGATTGTTTTACGACTTTTTTTTATTACACTGCAGAGTAAAGAAGGACAAAAAACAAAAATTTATTTTCTGCTGTAATCATTAGTTTAAGGCTGTAAAATATGTGTGACATATTTTCCTAACCCCACTTTCGTTTACACATTTTTTTTTTTGGGTTCCCGGTTTTCCTTTGAAACAAAAACAATTTGCATATAAATTCCATATAAATTAAGGAAGCTTTAAGTACTGGCAGGCAGGCAGTTAGGCAGACAGAAAAGGCAGTCTTTTGTTTTGAAAGTAGTTTAGATCGATTGCCACCCAACCCCTCTTTCTTTCTGGCTCTTCAGACAATATTTGATTGGTGGAATGGGGGGCGGTGGAGCAGGTCTACAAAAAAATAAATTTTTATGGACATAAACAAACAACAAATATGGACAAAGCAAACAAACAAAAATAAAAAGGTTTACCTGTCCATATGAACCCAAAGTACAAAAGGTAGAATTTTGTGAAGAGTATTAAGGTGTCGCAGTTTGTAATTTATAGAAGAAAGTATTATAAAATATTATTGGGTGGGGGAAAACTAATTTCTGTGAAACATGAACTTAAATTTTAATTTAAGATTTCATATTCAACTGTTAAAAGGCAACAAGCGCCACTACTGCATACCATCAAGAAGTTATGGCCGCATTCTAGTAGTTAAAGTTATTAGACGAGAGCCCATGGTTCAAACCTAAGCTTAGACATCTCGAATAAAAGAAAATATGAAGATGAATTAGTCTTAGCAGTCTTCAGGCAAAAACTCTCCAAGTAAATAAAATTGCCATGAAAAGTTTTTCAAAAATCCATCGTTCAGTCACTTAACCACTTAACAAGAGTGGTGTGAGCTGCTAGGTTTTAATCATGACTAAAGGGTTTTAACGCAAGTTTCTTAACCACAATAAAAACAACAACTAAACCACTAGGTTAGGTTGGGTTAGGTTAGGTTAGAGGACGTGTACTTGTGAATTAAGACAAGTACAGTACCCGGAGGTCGAATTGACCCATTGTACAACGTCCTAGTTCCTCTTACCACTTATGTTGTGTGTGTTAATTTTATACATGAGTGGCGGCACCTACAGTTTCAAGTCGACTCCGAACGACAAATTTTTGAGAAACTTTTCATGGCAATTTTATTTTATTCGCAGAGTTTTTGCCAAAAATCTGCTGAGAGGAATTCGCCGAAGAAATACTTTTTGTATTTTATTTTGATGTCTGGCCTGGGGCTTGAACCCTGGCTTTTCGTCTAATAAACCAAAACACTACCTACTAGACCACGGCGACTTTGTGGAACTACTCTTCGTAAACTATGATCTCACAAATCCTTAGAACTTAATTTGACAAAATTTTAGGCTGTAAATCAAGGTTTTGAAATAAATTAATCCAATGCGCCTTACAAATCAGCTGTCTACACCAGCAAAACAGAATCCATGCAGAACAATTGAATTCCATTTGGAATACAACAACTTAAGTTGACTACAGCTGTTGTTTTTTTGTATGGTTGTTGCCTTAAAAAATTTAATCAAAAGAGATTTTTTCTTTAAAAAAAAGGGAAATCAAAACTTAACTCTGCTTTTACTTCCTCCTTTAGCTCGTGATTAATCTTTAAAATCCTTAAATTTTATTCGCTTACAGTAGATACGATACAACGCAATTTCCATTAACTTTTGTGGTTTGACGGGCATTACAGAAACAAAAAAAGGATGAGAAAAACAAAAGAAAAGAAAGCAAAAAAATTGAAACGAAAATGTATTTGAAGGGGAGGTGGAGAAATCCCTGAAACTAATGCTGTTTAATGCTACACAGCGTTTAAATGATTGAAATGTTTTACAGAGCGAAGATGCTTTCCTTTGCTTTTCATTTAAATATTCCAGTTACGTGGGAATGTGCAGGCAACACTACCTACTGACATACTGACAGAGAGAGACAGACAGACAAGCAATTTCATTTTCATATTCATGCCCGCCAACGCCACACAACAGATGAGTTGTGTTGTCTTCCAACATGCTTACCTCTCTGTACGAGTTAGTCTACGAGCACAACACTTGATCTCTGTATTCATTTTGGTTTAAGAAACATCAACATCATCATCATCATCATCATATAACCCACACATACACACACAGGCATACATATATATATATATAGAGAGAGAGAGAGAGCGAGTAACATGAATTGAACTGAAAAGAAATCAAAAGTCGTAGAGACACTTAAAACAAAAGAATTCTTTTAAGAAGAAAAGGAAATGAAAACAAAGAAAGAAATGAAGAAAGGAAGAAAAAAATGGTACTTAAAGCAGCAAAAACAGAAGAAGAAGATACGATAAAAATGTTTAAAGCCACAAACAAATTAAAATAAGAAGAGAGGAGAAGATAAGACAGAGAACAGAAAAACCAAATTAAACGAAACGAAAGTTAAATCGCTTCTATTACATCTTTTACCAGCAATACCAATACCACTACCACAAACACTCACCCTCTCTCTCTGCCACTTTCTGTGTTTATCTCTTGCTCTTGTTAAGTATTCTTCAACCATTTATGGATCCCTGTAGGCGCCTTTATTATCTGCTTCGTTTAGGTGTACCTTTCAAAATGAAAATGTTTTAAATGCTTTGCTTACAAGAACTTCTTATTCTTCTTATTTTTCTTCTTCTATTGTTCTGCTACTTGTAGTTTTTATTGTTGCTCGCTGCTACTGCTGTTGTTGCCATTGTTGTCGGTAGGTTTTGTGGGGTCTGTTCGGGTTTGTTCTGCTCAAGTGTGATTAGGTATGATGTGTGGTATGATGTGTGGTATGATGTGTGGTATGGTCTGTTGTGTAGTCCCCTTTTTAAAATTTCATTTCACCTGCACTTGCTTTTGCTTTATTTTATTTGGGAGAGGGAGAGGAGAGGAGATTTCAATTCAAAAAAAGAAAAAGAAAAACTGCCTTGAGTGCAAAGGTAAGTGAGAGTCTTAAATAAAACATTCTAAAATGAAAGACAGTTATTTGTAGCACACACACTCACACACACACACACTGTGGATAAATACGCTGATAGAACTACAGTATAGAGAACAAGACATTGGAATTAATCGCAGATAAAAAACATATTCATCATCAGCATAGCATACCATACCATTCGGCATATGGCACAGGCCGGGGCCATTTAAACATTGACATTTTTGAAGAAGGTTTCGTTCTTTTTGAAAATAAAAGTAAAGTTTTTTTATAAAAAAAAATTTATGATTTATGGGGACCAAATCATTCGATAAGAACTTTAGAAAACAAATTATCAGAGAGACAATAAAAAAAACTCTCTTTCTCTTAAACAGATGCGAATTCAATAATTAATACCCAGGCTTTAAATTTCAAAACAATATTGCTACGTTTTTTCCTTTTAAAAACGTTTAAAATATAAGCTCGTAAATTGTAAATAAAATAAAAATAAAATTTGTATTCAGTTTTAATTAAAATTCTGTATTATTCGTACAATTCTGTGTGCCACAGTTCACAACTTGATGTATACAACAACAATTGCTTTTCTTTGTTATTCCTCTGTTTACACCCTTTGCAATAAACAGTAACAATCACTAAGCAATTATACGACAGATCTTTTACAACGGAGATCTTCAAACCACGATTACTCTCTTCAAACACAACGCGTCATCACACAACTCTCACTGAACTTTTACGAACTCACTTGCCTGCTTTGTCTTGCCTTTTATATGGCTACGTAAACAGTCTGACGAATATTCTTGAAGGCGAATGTTCGTGGCTTCGCCTTATCGAGATTTGTATAAATGTAAACATCGTTGTTTCATTATTGTTGTTTGTGTATTTTGTTTACATTTATTCTTGTTGTGTTTGTTGTTGTATTTTTGTTTACTTGTTTATCATTTTTTTATGCTGGTGTTTGTTGTCATATTAAGCAGTGCGATAATTTGTAAACAGGTTTGTCTACTGCATTGTTTTGTTTTTGTAGCTTTTGTTTATAATTTTAATGTTAAATGATGTAAAAGCAAAACACCAATATTTTTCTATTTTCGTAACAATATAAAGGAAATGCCCGGAAGTTGGACTTTAAATTCCATTCGAATTTCATTGAAATCAGGGCTTGTAGATGGCAATTGAAAATAAAAATGGAAATTACAGCCTATCTAACCTGACAGCTGTCATAGTATAGCGGCTACGTTCTTCACTACAAACTGGCTCACGCATGAATGAAGTTAAGGGAAGAGGAAAACGTTCTCAACAAATGATTTTAGATTTTTAGAAAATGAAGAAACTTGCAGGCTCTGCAAATAATCCACTCACATTACATTTTTACATCGCGGAAAAAATAAAATTAATAATCAACAACGCAGAATGTTTGACAAGGAACCTATTTACTTAATCGGCCATTACAACTCTTCAGTTAAGATTACAACCTAACTTCTTACACCACCCATGGTGTGTGCATAAATTTTAAGCATGAGTGAGGGCACTTACTGTTTGAAAACGACTTAGAACGACAAATTTTTGAGAAAAATTTCATGTTTCTGACAGAAGACTGCTGAGAGAAGGATGCCGATAGAAATGATTTTCATGTTTCGCTTTGTTCGAGATGTCTGAACTAGGGTTTGAACCATTGATTCGTATATACTATAATACTACCTACTAGACTACTACTACACTCAATACCCAATACATTTTTATAGAGGCTATGCTTTCAAGGCAAAAAAGGCTGGTATGAATGACTTTGGAATCGTTATGACTTTCCAACTCTTTCAGGCAGTTGATCCTTTTCTCCATTTGTGCAATGTTCTGAGCTTTGTGAAGGTGTTGCCAGTAAAAGAAAAATTCCTTTTATTCAAATAATCTGTTATAAACCCAACTTTAAAACTAGTCAAAGGAATAGAAAATAAATCACAGTATTTTTCTCAGATTCATGTTTTTCCTCTGATTGTAGCTACGATTTTGCTTTTGTTATTATGCTTTACCATCAGACGTAGTCTAGTAGGTAGTGTTTTGGCCAATTAGATGAGAGTACGGGATTCAAACATCTTAAACATCTCGAACAAACCAAATACAACGAAAATATTTCTTTCAGCGACTTCCTTCTCAGCAGATTTCTGGCAAAAACTCTGAGAGTAAATAAAATTGCCATGAAAACTGTCTTAAAAATCCGTCTTTCAAAGTCGACTTAGAACAACAAGGGTGGTTTGAGAAACTAAATCGGAATCCCGACTAAAATTAGCAATTAAGTAAGCGTACAATTAGACTGGCTGTTGGAACTGAGTTTAACCTGTAAGTTAAGAATCTATTTGCCAATGAAGTCTCATATGTAGGTAGGTAGGTAGGTAGAGGTGGCTGCCCATCCAAGAAAAATTCTTGGATGGACTCAGGCCGCATTGGCTTTTGGCTGCTAATGTCAATCCTTGACAGTTCCTCCAGATCATCCAGTAAGTACCCAAGTACTTCCTTCTCCTTTGGCAAAGAGCCGGGCATGTACCCAGCAGGTGAGGGACAGTCTCCTCTTCTTTCTAATCTCTGCAGCTTCTGCAGAAGTCGTTAGCAAGGTGCCCAAGATCAATGCGCGCTCGCATGCGCACCAATAACGCAATGTCCCGTAATGACACCGACAACTACACTGAGAGCGCCCCTTTGGAGTTTAAGTAGACTCATTGTGCGCCCCTCATCCAGCCTTGGCCAGATTTTACGAGCCGTTCTACCCGTGTTCGAAGCCGCCCAACTGTCGTTGATGGAATCTACGATCGCATTATCAAATATGAGCTTGCAGGCCCTCACAGGGAAGCCCAAATTCGAGAATTCATCTCATATGTACTACGACTTAAAGATAAGCCCTATTCACCGTATTGATGTTCGATTTTTCTACACCCACACCAATGCAATTTGCAATGTGTTCGTCACCATGATTATAAGTTTCTTAATGTAAACAATGTTTCTTATTTTATGCGGCATTTGTGTTCTGCGTTTTTATCAAACTTTGAGAGATCGAGATCCATTGATGATAAAAGGACCCAAAATTCATTCACACTTCAGTTGCTTTCAGGCTTACTTCAGTTGGCCAGTGGCATTGCTATATTGAATAGCATAGAGCCGTGTGTCTTCTGTATCCTCTATAGACGAATTTCACTTTCATTAACTCTTTCCAACTAAGCAGGTGTTACACTCTATACAGATTCTAGACTGGTAGGGTTGCCATCTCACATTGCTTTTTAGAACGGTTAGGGTAGGTTGGAGTGGAAGCTTTGATACCAAAGCTCAAATAAGCACGCGTTCCGGCCCATTGTGCTGCCGCAAGTAAACGCATCCCTGTACTGGCCGAATTCCACCGACTTCATAGAGTAAGTTGAGCAGCGCCAGGGCTGCATGTAGTGGAAATAAAACCCACTAAGTTTTTAAAGCTCGAAACAATCATAATGAAAATGTTTTGCATTCTGTTTATGAATCTAAACTGCAGGGCAGTAGTTTTTACAAAACATATCAAACAGTAAACCGCGCCACTTCAATACCATAAGGACTTCTGTCGGCCTTTATGCCATGAGGATTAATAGGCCTACGAACGAGGTTAGATGATGCAATCTGGAATGCTTGCTCATCCGAACCATGCTTATAAAAACTCTGTGAATTAAATTTTTCTTTCATTGGATCTCTCAATCATCGCAAAATGGCTTCAAAACTACAATGTTGAGTTCCATTGTCGCAATGCTCTCTATTTTGAAGCAGATTTTGTGGAAATGTTTGTCAATTTCTATCTTTTGTTATAAACATACAGAATTATCTTTAAATTTGCCATTTCCAAGGAGTGTTTGGATCTTATTTTCAAAAATTAAATGATGCCTCCATGTGCGAAAATATCTTCTTTTTATATTCGCCAATAAATCCTCTGAAGAAATAATTTCTTTCTCTTTCAGTTTGAATGTCTTTCTCGAGATTAATTCACTTAATTTTTGCAAAACAATTCCATTCTTATGAAACGTACCTGCACTGTGTCTACTTTTTCAGAGAGAGAGAGAGAGAGAGAAACGGACAGACAGACAGACAGCCACACACGTAGCCAAAGACAAAGAATAAATGAAAATGAACATGAGATGCACAAAAGCAGGCTTTGAAATTTGCACAAAAGCTTACGCCTAAATACATGCTACACACATACGTGTTTAAATACGTACTCATACATTAAATCATACACACACACTCGCACATACATATATTAATTCATTCATTCGTTTGCTCATTCATTCGTTCATTCATTCGTTTGTTCGTTTATTTTATTTTATTCTCCCCGTAAATAAAGTGCCGAGATAAATAACCTGGGATGGTATACCCAGGTGGACACTTTAAGATTTTAATGAGTATGAATTTTTTCTTATTCTTCTTCTTCTTCTAATTTTTTTTTCTTTTTTGATGCCTTTTCCTTTGCCTTAACACAGGGCCTAAAACAGCAAAATAATGAAATAAAGCATCATCATGGAATTGGAATTTATTGTTCACAGGTGAAAATTATTCTCATCTTCTTTCAGAGAATTTTTATTACAATTTAAGCACAAAGCGGCAGTTGATCATGAAATTTTAATGCCATTCAGTTCTCTGGTGTATCAACGGCAATATATTCTTGAGAGGTGTTAGAGGAAAACCGATTTTATGAGCAGAAAACGTTGTTTCATGGCACCCCATAAATTTCATTCTTCTATTCAATCTAAGCATTAAGATTAGATCATGTTTAAATTGATAACAACAATAAAAAAAGATATTTAAACGACAGTCTTTATAGCGGCTTCAATTTGGAATCCAAACTTTTGAAGATACAGAAGCAAAACTGACGTGATGCGGAGGTATTTTCAAAATAAACCGATGGTATACAGGGTGGCTGATATGTATTGCAACCAACCAACTGTTATCATTTTGTAAACCGCTCGTCTGGCAGCTGACAGATTTATTCCAGTGACAGTTCTATACTTAATCATTTACCTGTTCGTTCAATGATATCCCTTATGCTTGCCATCTTCTTTATGGGTCTTACTTCCCTTTGCACAATCAAACCCTATGTGTCTGTGTGTGTATATGTACATGTGAGTTTTTATAGGTATTTGTCTGAGTCAGTTAGTAGAGTGCATTGCAATCGAGAATATCTTTCTCTCACACTCTAATGGCACAATAAAAGTAAAAGTGCTCTCTCTTTCAATGCTTGAGGGACTTGAAAAATGAAAATCACAGTCTTTTTGTTGTTGTTGTTGTTGGTTTTTTGTGCCTCAAAAAACGATTCAAGTGAAAGACAACAAGAAAAAAAAAGGTTTTCTAAACACAAAAAAGAGATGAAAATAAAAAGACACAAGAAGTGGAATTTAAATGTTGCATTCATAACTATGAATACGATTTATTCATAACACGCATACATATATACATACATACACACAAAATCTATTCATAAACATACTCATTCATAAAGGAGCAATAACAGCCATACACAGTGAGAGAGAGAGAGACAAGTGATGCAGGCAGTCAGGCAGGCAGTCATTTGGGGCAATATCATCATCAAATCGCATTTCATTTCTTATTAGTGGCAGTCAGCAGCAGTTCAAAAAGGTTGTGCTGCACAAAAAAAAACAACAAAAGTCCCCTGAGAGAAAAAAAACTGAAACAGAAATGAAATGAAATGAAAAGGGTGACACACTCTTTTATTTTAACATTTAAGGCCTATTTAGTTGCTGCTGCTGCTACTGCTGCTGCCTTTCAAATGCCATTTTAGTTTGTTTGTATATGACGAGATGGTTGCCGATTGTCAGCAATAACAGGCCAGAAAATTTTTATTGGCTTCATTATGTTTTCATAAGAAAATTTATCTGCTTTTCATCGTATTTTTTCTTTATTTTTCTTTTATTTTCCATATAAAACAAGCAAAAAAAAGGAAAGAAAAAATGCCTAGAAAAACATGAAATGAAAATGAGAAAGGAAAAAAGATTGCCTGAAAAGAAATGTTTTTCTTTCTGCCTTTCATAAAAATCTTGTGAAGTGATGTCGCTTAAGGTTTCCAAGAATTTAAAGGCAATTTTATTAGGATTTTTAAGATTTTTTTCTTCTGAAGGATATCAAAATCAGCCTCACCTCATATTATTATTCTTTATGATTTTAAAAAGGATTTTCTTGATTTAAATTAAAATTTTATGGACATTTCATTCTAGCAAACGCAAAGATTTTTAAGATTTCTTAAATAAATACAAAAAAAAATATAGAAATCTAGACCGCATTAGTTTAACAACAATTTGAGAATAATTTTTGGAAAATTTTCAATTCAACGGAAAATGAATCAAAGTAAAGAAACGTAAATAAATAATGAAGGCCATGAAAAAGTTTTTCCAAACATATTTTGGTTGCATTTATTACTTTTCAACCCTATATGCACTAAAATATGACAAAAAAAAAAACATTTGATGGTCATAATAATTATCAAGCCAAGGATATGTAGAATTATTTCCAAAGGAATTATTGTACTCTGTATCAGAGATCAGCAATGAATCGTTTTTTCGCTACTCATAAGCACTCATAAAATTTTGAATATAAGTGAGTCAACAATATTGAAATTTAACTTCACTACGCTGATTCATTCATACTCACTACAAGGTTGATTTATAAAGGGTGTTTTTTATAGAGGTATAGAACTTTAAGTTGCAATAAAACAACGATGGATTATTCGATTGACATGAATTTTATTTATCCGAAAGATAATCTTGTGGCATTACATTTTAAATATGATTTCTGGCATATGACTGCCACGGCTGGCGCGGATGTAGTCCAATCTGGACGTTCAATTTTCGATGACTTTTTCCAACATTTGTGGCCGTATATCGGCAATAATACGGCGAATGTTGTCTTCCAAATGGTCAAGCGTTTGTGGCTTTACCGCATAGACCAATGACTTTACATAGCCCCACAGAAAGTAGTCTAGCGGTGTTAAATCACAAGATCTTGGAGGCCAATTCACAGGTCCAAAACGTGAAATTAGGCGGTCACCAAACGTGTCTTTCAATAAATCTATTGTGGGGCACGAGCTGTGTGACATGTTGCGCCGTCTTGTTGAAACCACATCTCCTGGACATCATGGTTATTCAATTCAGGAATGAAAAAGTTAGTAATCATGGCTCTATACCGATCACCATTGACGTTCTGTAACGTTCTGGCCACCATCGTTTTTGAAAAAGTACGGACCAATGATTCCACCAGCCCATAAAGCGCACCAAACAGTCAGTTTTTCTGGATGTAACGGTGTTTCCACATACACTTGAGGATTACCTTCACTCCAAATGCAGCAGTTTTGTTTGTTGACGTAGCCATTCAACCAGAAGTGCGCTTCATCGCTAAACAAAATTCGCTTATGTAAATCGGGAACGGCGGTAATCTCGTTTTGGGCCCATTCGACGAATCTACGCCTTACTTGATGATCGTTTGGCTTCAATTCTTGCACGAGTTGGATTTTGTAAGGACGCAAACCAAGATCCTTCCGCAAAATCTTCCATAAAGTGGATGGACACAGAACCAATTCCTATGCTCGATGGCGGATGGACTCATTCGGGTCTTCCTCAATGCCACGCTCTACAGCAGCAATAGCTTCTTCTGTACGCACCGTCCGGCGTCTCTGGGGATGCGAGTTATCAATAAGAGTAAACGTGGTGCGAAAACGTTCCATGGTTAATCGAATTAACTGCTCTGATGGACGATTTTGTCGATGATAAAATGGACGTAGTGCGCGATACGTTTTCCGCACAGAACCATTATTTTCGAAATAAAATTGCACTATTTGCAAGCGTTGTTCAGGCGTGAGTCTATTCATGATGAATTGCCAAACCAAACTGAGAATAAATCACTTGACAGCTGTTAAATCATACTTATTTTGTGATTCTTGTATATTGTTACGTTTTTACCTTTTTAAAAACGTTTAGAATATGAGTTCGTTAATTGCAAACAAAGTAAAAACAAATATGTGTTTAATTTCAGTTAAACTCTTTATTGTCCCCACTATCTTATGTGCCACTGTTCAAACTTGTACCACATGTATAACAATAACTACAACAATAATCTGTTTATTCGTTATTCTCATCACACAACTATTCGCTAGATCTTTACAACGGCGATCTTCAAACCACGACTTGTTTTGTTCACACGCAACTTCACACAAGGCTGACTGAATTCTTACTGACTGTTGCCTGCTTTGTCTTGCTCTTTTATAGACCAACACAACAGTCTAACGAACGTTCTTGAAATAGAAGATTCGTGTTCTCGCCTTCTCGAGGTCTCTATCGGGACCACATTGTTGTTTGTGCATTCTGCATACTTATCCATCCCTCTTTCTCTCATGCTTGTTGTTGTTGGTTTTCTTTCATATTTGTTGGTCTCCTTTCCTTTCATGTTGTTGTTGGTATATGCCAGCAAGTTCGTTGTACATATGTGTGTGTGTAGCTTTCGTTTATCGCTAATGTTAAACCATATTAGGTCGTTTCCATTTGCTTAACACTGCCGCCATTTGCTTAAGCCTGTTCGTTTCGAATAGGCTCATTATCTATTTTCACATATTCTGCGAGTCGTTCTATGTGTACGACCTTCATTTTTGTTCGGGGGCTGTTAGCTTTCTGTATCCTGTACACGACATCGTTTAACCGTTTAATTATTTTATACGGTCCATCCCAGCTGGTTTGTAGCTTGGGGAATAATCCCTTCTTCTGCGTTGGGTTGTAAAATAGTGACAGTTGTCCTTCATGGAAACCTTCCGTGTTTGCTGCACGATCATACCTGGCTTTCATTCCATCACCGACCATCACTATCCTCTCCAAACGTGCGCCCAAGCTAAATTGTTGTTGTTTATCGTGAGAGGACTGTCTTCGAAGTGATGTCTGTGTGATCTCTTCGACTCGCCCGATCACGTGCAGCTGTGTTCAAAATAATAGGAGTGCCACCATGTAATATTTTCAAAGTAAATTTTTTTTATTGTACCAACATGAATTATTTTAATGATAGTTACAACGATATTTAAGAAATAAAATGCAAAAAAGAATCTCGTAATAACTTTAATATTTACGATGAAATTGATTCATTTCTGTGTTTGCCCCTGAATTCAGTTGATCAAAAAAATAGGAGTGCCAGTGTTCTTTTAAAAATAAAAATATAACAGCACATAATTTAAAGAAAAAAGTGAAAAATAAGTACGGAAAAATGTAGTTAAAACATTTTCTACAGTGATTCACATACATTTTTGTAATAGTGGGACGAGGAAAGCACTGTACTGAAAAAAAAATAGAAAACTTATTAAAAATCTTCGAAAAAAAAGGCAAAACTTCTAAAGAAATTGAGTTGCTCCAATCAAATGATCGTAAATGCATTAAAATATAAAAAAAGCTCGAAACGCGTGGGCGCAAGCGCAAAATATCAACTGTAGATGGCTGTAGAATTGTGCGATACAGCAAAATGTACCCTTCAGCGTATGCAAAAAAAATCTAAAGGATCTGATTCTTGTCGTAAGTGGCCCTACTATTCGTAGGCGTCTGATGGACAGCAATTTATTCGCAAGAAGTCCATGAAAGGTACCATTGATAACAAAAAAAACAGGTAGCAGCACGCTTAAAATTTGGCCAGGAACATATCAATTGGCCGAAAGAAAAATGGAGAAACATACTGTGAACCGAGGAAGGCAAAATTGTTTTATTTGGTGGCATTGGGTCTAGACAGTATGTTAGATGTCCGCCCAACACCAAATATAAAGCTCAGTATACACAAAAGACAGTCAAACATGGTGGTGCAAAACTAATGATATGGGGAAGGTTTCCATATAATGGTGTAGGCCCAATACATCGAACTAGAGACATAATAGAAAGGCACCTCTATGTTGGCATTTTGAGGGACGTGATGTTACCATACTCCACGCCTCTAAAATGGATCTTCCAACAAGATAATGACCCGAAACACACCAGTAAAATGGCAAATGAGTGGTTTCGGGTTAATGGGGTGAAGGTTATGGCATGGCCAGTTCAGTCTCCTGACCTTAATCCCATGGAACATCTATGGGGAGATGTTAAAAAAGTATGTTGCAGAGAAAAAAACCTTCAAATGCAGAAGAACTATGGATCACAGTGCGCGATGCATGGCATCAAATTCCTTTAAAGAGATGCCAAGATCTTATTGACTCAATGCCTCCTGGATGTGCTGAATTCATTAAAAACAAAGGTTATTCAACCAAATAATAAAATAACTTTACTATTTTAAGATATTATCAATATCTTTTGTGCCTTTTGTTTAAAAATTATTAGGTTGTCTGCTAACACTCACTATTATTTTGAAGAATTAATTTTGAGAGTAAGCTTTATTTACATAAAATATTTTTTGTTTTCGTAGTTTTAATTAAATAATTAAGTGTTAAAAATTAGAAAATGTATTAGAAATAAATTTTAAGTCAAATAAATTTGATATTTTCTTTTTTATTTTTCTTAACTTTGCTTTTAAATGAAGGGCGCTCCTATTATTTTGAACACAACTGTATATTTCTTCTATACCCTAGTCCGGAGTGTTAAGTGACCCGTGCTTATCGGATGGTTTACAGTCTGGGGTCTAATCCGACTGTATTATTGTTTATCGTTAATGTTAAACGATATTAGATCGTTTCCATTTGTCTAACAATATGTTGAGTTACGAAGAGTTGAAATCAATAACATCATACGTGTTGTTAAGTATGAGTATGATGAGTACACTTCAAACTTTGAGTATGAGTAGAAAGAGGTTCCATGATATTAAAATAAGTATGAATACGTTTCAGAAATTATGAGTTATGATTCGATTCTAATAATTTTTTTGAATACTCATTGCTGACCTCTGGTATGTATCTATGTATGTGCTTAATGAAAAAGCTAAATAACAATTTCACAGATTAATGTGTAGTTTGTTCAGTTTTTTGGATACTGCTGAGGAAATCATAAATACACAATAACTAGTGATTGTTGGCAGCCGATGGCAAACGTATTGTTTGTTAAAAAGTTGTTCAATTAAATCATTAGTATTGTAGAACAACAACCACTATTAAAACTCTCGCCACGTCGGAGGATAATTTCCATGCCGAATGTTTTTTGTAAACGAAAGCGAATTTAGCACCAAGAGATTGGAGAGGATTGAAGTCGCCGTGGTGTAGTAGGTAGTGTGTTGGCTTACTATTCGTAAAGCCCGGGTTCGTATCCCAGGTCAGACATCAAAAAAAGAAATATGAAAAAAATATTTCTTCGGCGACTTCCTCTCAACAGATTTCTGGCAAAAACTCTGAGAGTAAAATAAACTGCCATGAAAAAGTTTCTCAAAATTCTGTCGTTCGGAGTCGACGTTAAACTGTAGGTCCCACCACTCACGTATAAAATTAACGCACACAACATGAGTGGTGTGAGAAGCTAGGCCGTAATCCTGACTGAAGGGTTGTAATGGCCAATTATGTATGTATGTATGTATGTAGATTGGAGAGGAGAAAAAATTTTCAAAAAACCTGCTCAATAACGGAGATTACTTTTGTCAATTCTAAAATACTAATAACCACGATAAATTCTGAGCTAAGTTTATATACGAATAATATTCCAGTTTATAATTCATTGAAAATCCTTTTTTAAAAATATTTTCTTGATCAGGTTTTTTAACTTTTTGAAATTAAATTGTCTTCCACTAATAATCATGATTTTTCTTTCTCATTTCAGATTTTAATTTCAATAGTTTAGCAGTAAAATGAAAAGAAACAAAAAAAAGTTAAACAAAAAATTGGAGAAATAATTTTTTATTAAAAAAAATTAAAACAAATTAAAATAAAATAAAAAGAACACACATACTGCCATTGTTATATAATATTTAAAATAAAAAATTTACGAAATGTAGTTTATAAACGATATACGGAAACAGAAACCTAGTAAAACAAAGGAAACTACAAAACTTCAATAAAAAAAACCAAAAAAAAGAAAAACGATGAAAAACTTTTAAAGCTGCCACCACACGCACCGAAATACAAAGAGAAAATAGAACTTTTGACTTACAAGATACCACAAATGAAACTGGAAACTACCAAAATGTTGAGTACTTACGCAAGAGATAATGCCAAAAGGCTAGAAGTGCAACAACACCAACAACAACAGCAGCTTGTTTAGTGAAGAGTACGTTAAACAAAAACAAAAAAAAAGAAACTTTAAAACTGTCAAACTAAAGACTCTCTATTGAAACGACACACCACACCAATGAATGAATCCGTGAATGTGAAGCAAATACGAATATTTACAACAACAACAACAACAACAGCAATTACAACTAAAGAAGCTTATGCATTGACAACAACAACAATAAACACAATATCAGCCAAAGCAACAACAATAACGGCAAGTGTACAACAAAAGCTATTGCAAACAGAGAGAATTTTAAGCAAAAAAACCTTAAGTTACTTAAGGTTATTAAACTACAAAGCAGCTGTCTTACTACAGCTGCAAAACTACAAAGCCCTACTTGTGTGTGCATGTGTTGGATATTGCAGATGGCTTGAATGTAGTTGTGGCTTGAGTAGTTATACGCTTAAACAGAGCTTCAGATAGCAAAAAAAGCATTTCTTTTCTCCTGCTTTCGTTTCAAATTGGTTTCTCTAACTTTCTCTCTTGGCGGCCTTTAACAACACAAAACTCTTCTACAAGAACTCTCTCACTTAAACTCACTTAACGCACGAAAGTTATTTTCACTATTTGTGGACTGCCTATGTAAAGCAACAGCAACAACAGCAACGACCACCGCTTAAAACAGAAAAGAAAAGAAAAACTCTACTTTAGTAACGGTATTAGCAACAAATAAAATCGTTAAGGAAAAGAGAGAGAGAGAAAAAGAAAGAGAGAGCCCGTGAGAGAGAGATAAGACATAAAGAATATTAAATTTATTAATACTACAATAATAATAACAACAACAATACAATGATAACTGCCATTGTCTCAAAGATTTTAAAATCGAATCACATTTTTATACTGGACAACTACTGTTAACAAGCAGAGCAGCAGCAGCAACAGCAGCAGCAAAAAACAAACGCCACAAAAATTTGCTTTAAACTTAGCAACGACATTTGCATTCAACACAACATAAAAAAGTCTTTAATTCCCTCTCACTTAAACAACAATAAGAAACTCTCTTTAGCCCGTTGTAAACGTTACACCCTCGCACTCACATACACATATACAGCGACACGCATTCATACATTTACTCTTGCAATTGCTCTTTGTATTAAACTTAGACCCTCTTAATGCCACCGACTTAAATTTCGTTCGTTTGCTTAAGGCTTCTTGAAAATCATCACTCATCCGCAAAGCAAAAGAAAGACAAAACAAAACAACCAAGCAACCCAAAGAGACGAGTCGAACAGCCAACAACAACATTTATAGCAAAAGGACTTAAAACAACAACAACTACTACAACGACGACTACAATTGCAACGACATCATCATCTGCATCACACACATAAAAATAAAACAACAAAGAGAACTACAATCAAAAAAACAAAAACAACAACAAAAAACAAAAATCTTCCTCAACTTGATCTTTTGTTTTGGGATTTTATTTATAAAACGCTCGGCTATAGTCGTACGTTCGTTTTGTCTTTAAAAACATCAGTGTGTGTGTGCGTGTTTCAGTTATTCAAATCCAACAAAAGACAGGGCACCAACGAAAACTTATTGCACAACAAACCGAAAAAGAAATAAATTTACAACAAAAAAAAAACCAAGTAAAAATAAAACACACACCGAGAGAGAGAGAGAGTGAGAGTGAGAGTAAGAGCCGTAAAACAAAAGGCAAATATTATAAAAGACAAACAACAACAACAGCAACAGCAACTAGAACAGAAAGGATAACATAACGAAAATTTATAAACAAAAACAGAAAAGAAAGAAATAAAACAACAACAACAACTAGAAACAGAAGAAGAAAAACAACAACATCATAAAAGGGGAAATGAGATGAAGTGGTTTCAAGTGGCATTAGATATGATTCTTGTGCTTTCACTCATATCAAGTAAGTATACGACAAATTTGCATGAGTAGTTGTTATATTCCGCCCCGGTTTTCTATTCTCTGTTCTCTATTCTATTTTAAATTACATTACGAATGTCGTATAAATCTACAGATAAAAACTATTAAAAATTCTGTTACAGCGCGGATTATTTAAATAAAAAGAAAAGAAAAAAAAACACGAACAAAAAAAATTTTGTTGCAAAATTTAATTTCAAATTGTACGACAGTTGTTAACGAAAGAAACAACAAAAAAAAACTCTTTCAACAACTGCAACTGAATAAAACTTTTAGCATAGCTAAGGTCAACTGTAATGGAATTGCTTATGACATAAGCATAGTAGCTCAGCAGAGTGATATATGATCCCAGTTTGAAGTTATTAGGATGATACGTCTCCCAAGACTATTTTTTGAAGCAATCTCATAGTAGAAGGGGTTAAATGTGACCCCCATCTGTATTAAATCCAATACAGAGATACAATTTTATAACACAACGTAATATGGAGAATATTTTTTGGTCTTGAACTAGTGTTTTACTTTTTAAAAAGTATCACGGTATCATTTAGTTTTTGAATGAAACTATGGAGTGGATAGAAATTTTTTTGTTTCAAAAATTAAGAATTTTTTTGCCAGATTGAGGTCTTTGTGGCAGATATTTTGCTTTGAATACAATCCATAAATTTTATTGTTCGAAAGATGGTTTATGCGTTTCAAAGTAGGTGATTTTGATACGCAGAACCCGGTTAACCAAAAAGGTACCCAGTTTATGGTACCACATTCTTAGATCCGCAAGTTTACTGTCCTTCAGATCTACCAATTCCTCAATAGATTGTCTGCCACTACTGCAGAAGCACCTGCAAACAATAACATCCGTACATACATAATTGGTCATTACAACCCTTCAGTCAGGATTACGGCCTAGTTTCTCACACCACTTATGTCGTCTGTGTTAATTTTATACATGACTGGTGGGACCTGCAGCTTAAAGTCGACTCCGAACGACAGATTTTTTGAGAAACTTTTCATGGCAATTTTATTTAACGCTCAGAGTTTTTGCCAGAAATCTGCTGAGAGAAAGTCGCCGAAGAAATACTTTTTGTATTTTGTCTTGATGTCTTGCCTGGGGCTCGAACCCAGGCTTTACGTCTAATAAGCCAACACACTACCTACTAGACTACGGCGCAAGCAATAACAGTCACATAAAACATGATTCCACTGATCCTTTTGCATCTTCACATCCTTCCTTCCTTAATTGGTCATTAACAACCCCATTAACACAGCCCTGCATGAGACTTGCAAATAAGATGGCTCTAGGTGTTTCCGAAGGCATTTTGCCCGCTGAACACGAATCTGATTTCAAAAACTCTCCATCACGTCAGGTTTTCGAGGAAAAGCCCAAAGCCAAATTGTTTGCATTCACCCTTAAAGTAGGAGGTGGGTTTATGTCAAGGGGTGCAAAAGAAAAACAAACACATTACGGAGATCCTTAAAAATTAATCAGAATTACTTGAAAATTTGTTACTCAGGGGTTTTTGGGGTCGCTGATTACAGATCTTCATTCAGATCTAAGTAGATACTACAACTGCTTCGTAGATTTTTTACACTGCCAGAGCAGAATATAACCTAAAAGTTCCCTCATAATCCCGCAAATTAATGCGATATTCCGGTATTTAAACTGGCTGTAATCGTCCAACTTCCAACTGATCACTATAGTGGCTAAATGTGGCCAGACTCTCCACGCATAGGACAATCTTTCTGGTATCCAGGATAAGATTGCGATAAACGAAGATTTTTATCGAAAAAATATTACGAAGTAGGGAAGACACATGTACAATGTTTTTAGGAATTACACAGGACTTTCGTCATCTGTAGATAGCAAATATAATCAAAAAAGAAGCTTAATTGCTTATGCTTTATCCCTCACAGATCTACTGGGCCACACCATATTGTTACGTTTTTACCTTTTAAAAACGTTTAAAATATGAGCTTGTAGATTGCAAATAAAATAAAAATAAAATTTGTGTTTAGTTTTAATTAAAATTCTTTATTATTCGCATAATTCTGTGTGTCACCCTTCACAACTTGATGTAAACAACAACAATTGCTTTTCTTTGTTATTCCTCTGTTTATAACCTTTGCAATAAACAATAACAATTACTAGACAATTGTTCGATAGATCTTTGTAACGGAGAGTTTCAAACCATGATTACTCTCTTCGAACACACCGCGTGCGTCTTCACACAAGACTGACTGATTTGCTTCACTAACTTCAGTAGCCTGCTTTACCTTGCCTTTTATATGGCAAAGTAAACAGTCTAATGAATGTTCTTGAAGGCGAATGTCCATGACTTCGTTGTTTACGTTTATTATTGTAGTGTTGTTAGTAAAGGGTCCGCCAAATAACTTTTTTTGAAAATGCTTTAAAAAAAAACTACTGAATATTTTCTCAAATTTCTTTTTTATTTGAAAGCACAATCCTTCCGGTTAATAATGGAAAATAATTTCATTCAAATGGCTGCCTCGTCTAGCCATGCAGTAGCCCACACGATCGGTCCAATTTTTAAGCACATTATCGATTGTGTTCAGCTGTATTTCACCAATGGCTTCACGAATATTGTCCTTTAAAGCGTCAATTGTCTCTGGCTTGTCGGCGTAACACTTATCTTTGACGGCACCAAACAAATAATAGTCCAACGGTGTCAAATCGCAGCTCCAAGGTGGCCAAACGACATCAGCTCTGCGGCTGATAATGTGATCTTCAAAAACAGGGCGCAAAACATCGAGTGCAGCTTCGGCTGTGTGGCACATAGCGCCGTCCTGTTGAAACCAAATGTTGCCAATATCCTCCCCTTCAATTTTTGTGAACAAAAATTCGTTCAACATGGCCCGATAACGATCGCCATTGACTGTAACGGCCACTCCTTACAATTATGCCTCTGGACCAAAATCCGCACCAAACAGTGACTCGTTTTGGGTGCGTCGGCTTTTCAATGTATGCGTGTGGGTTTTCTGTGCCCCAAATGCGACAATTTTGCTTGTTTACATATCCGCCAAGATCAAAATGAGCTTCATCTGAAAAGATGATTTTTTTGCCAAAATCGGCATCTTCTGGTGTAGGCTACTGCATGGCCAGTCGAGGCAGCCATTTTAATGAAATTATTTTCCATTATTAACCGGAAGGATTGTACTTTCAAATAAAAAAAGAAATTTGAGAAGATATTCAGTGGTTTTGTTTTTAAAAGCATTTTCAAAAAAAAAGTTATTTGGTGGACCCCTTATATTTCTGTTTACTTGTTTATAATTTTTTTATGCTGATGTTGTTAAAAGGCTTTAAGAAAACCTTATCAGGTATTTATTTAATTGTTTTCAACGATTTATAAAGCGATATAGTGGTGCGGATGCTGTCCTTATTTTTATTTACAAACTGTCCATAGTTTCTTACATTCCTTATGATAATGTTCAAGCATAAAAAACATCCGCTTTCGCATTCCAATGCCCTGTTTTATGATTCCAAATACCTCAAGTATCATATGATCAGTCATGCATTTGCATGTGTTGACTTATTGTTTAAAACATTAACAATAATTTATTAAAGAAATGTTTGAAATTCTCATCTCTTTTTCAAAATGTGGAAATATTCTTACTCACCCTTCTTTAAATATCCCGCACTGTATGAATTATACTCGCCTTTCGGTATGTCTCTGGCAAATTAAATGATTTTTTGTAGCATGAAAAAAAAGAACAAAAAACAACAACAAAATGAGAACTAAAAAATTTATTTACCATGACCGTAACAGTCAGTACAGTACAGTGGTTGATTATTCAAAAATAATGAAAAGAAAAAGAAGAGAAAAAGAGAGAAAAAAATTTTCAAATAAAAGATTGCACATGTGATTGTATTGGTGATGTGAGAAATCAAACAAATGCTCGGTGATATTCGGGTCAAATATCATATTTCAACTACAAACACACAAAAAAACGAATAAAAAGAAACACATGTGCAGTCATACATGCACATGTATACATTTACAAAAATACTAGAGTCTTACAAAGAAAACATGCACAAGCCAGTTGATACTGTCTGTGGTCAACGAGCACAGATTTGTACCACCACCACATAATTGTTGTTGTTATTGCTAGCTGTTGTTGTTGTTTTTTTTTTGCTTGCTTTCTGTGTTGCCTGAATATTTCTTTTATGGACGATTTTTTTTTTCAATAATTCATGTCGAACAGTAAAGCGGCGATATGAACTAACAAAAGTTCAAACGAAATTCCTCTTCTCTTGCTTTTGCTGTTGTATGAATGAGGCTTCCTTTGCAAGTATTTTGTTTTATTGTCTTTCATGTCTGTCTGTTCGTTCACTTAATCTACTGTGAGAAGGCAATCGTTGTTTTTTTTTGGGATTTTAAATGATGACACACTGTGCCGGTTGGGTTATTGAATTGCATTCCGTAAAAGGGGGGATGAAAAGATGAAAAGTAATGCAGCAGCCATAAAAAGTTTCACAGAATAATTTGTGTGTGTTCGTTTTGAAGACATTTAATGAAAATTTTTTTTTTTTAATTCTTCTACTCGTGTAAGTCTTTACGTATAAAGGATTTAAAATTTCAATCGTACACCCCTACATACATATGTAACAATACACAATAGAGAATATAAATAAAATCGAATGCAAAACAATTCAAAGCTAAAGCATCTGTAAGCCAAGGCGTATGTGGAATATTTTTAGTTACAAAATTACGTATACGACCGGGTAGATAAAATGTTCTTTTGTGTATTGAATTTATTTATTTATTTATTTGAGTCAAGGGACAAATTCCTTACTGACTAATAACACAAATCGAATAAAATTAAATAGGCTTAAAATCAGTTTCTTCAAAAATACAAGTAATAGTTACAATCAAAAAATATGAAAAGTTATGAATTGAAAAAAACAATAATGTTCCGTTTTATAACGCAAGAATTTAAAGAAAAATCAACAAAGTCTGACAAATAATTAAATTGACGGCAAATTCTGGTTAACGGATCAGCAACAGCATAATTAGTTCGGCAGAATTGAATATAAATATGATTATAACAGCGGAAGTTACGATGAGGAACATTGAATTTAACAGATCTTAACAGAAATGCACAGCAAATATTACCATTGATCAGATTAACCATGAAGGATATATTTAAAATTGTTTGACGACTCTTAAGGGTAGGCAGTTTTATTAAAGCCAGTCTGCTACTATATATAGAGGCATATTCAAGTAATTCCATCCAAGGCCACGCAAGCCGAAGAGTAGAAATTGTTTCTGAACAGATTCGATGTGTTCGCTGTAAATATTATAGTGAGGATTCCATACGATGGATCCATACTCCAAAATTGGTCTGACAAGCGATACGTATAACTGTTTAGTAATATATGGATCAGTAAATTCCTTTGCCCAACGTTTTATGAAGCCAAGTGCTTCTTGCCTTATTTACAGTCAAAGTGATATGATCAATAAAGTTTAATTTTGTGTCTAATAGAATCCCAAGATCAATAAAAGAGTCCATTATTTCCAGTTGATGACCTCCAAGCAAGTAATTAACCTTGATAAAATTATTTCTTGAGAACATTTTTTAATATTCAGCTCCATCATGTTGTACTCGCACAATAAAAAGAAATTATTGAAATCACTTTGAAAATAAATATGCTCGATGAAATTATTAAAGGAGAGAAAAACTTTTACATCGTCAGCATACATCGAGATATTGGCAAAATTAATCAGCGAAAAAAGAAGTGGACCAAGATTGCTGCCCTGAGGAACACCAGATGGCACATAAATATGCTTAGATAAGCTATTGTTCACACATACGGTCTGCTTTCTACCAGTCAAATACGACTCTAGCCATTTTAAACTCCTAAGATTTACACCCATTAAATCCAATTTAGTTAACAGGAGTTTGTGATTCACTTTATCGAAAAATTGAAATTAATAATCATTGTTGAGCAAGTAAAGGGTGTTTTTTATAGAGGTATAGAACTTTATGTTGCAATAAAACAACGATGGATTATTCGATTGACATGAATTTTATTTATCCGAAAGATAATCTTGTGGCATTACATTTTAAATATGATTTCTGACATATGATCGCCACGGCTGGCGCGGATGTAGTCCAATCTGGACGTCCAATTTTCGATGACTTTTTCCAACATTTGTGGCCGTATATCGGCAATAATACGGCGAATGTTGTCTTCTAGATGATCAAGCGTTTGTGGCTTCACCGCATAGACCAATGACTTTACATAGCCCCACAGAAAGTAGTCTAGCGGTGTTAAATCACAAGATCTTGGAGGCCAATTCACAGGTCCAAAACGTGAAATTAGGCGATCACCAAACGTGTCTTTCAATAAATCTATTGTGGCACGAGCTGTGTCACATGTTGCGCCGTCTTGTTGAAACCACATCTCCTGGACATCATGGTTATTCAATTCAGGAATGAAAAAGTTTGTAATCATGGCTCTATACCGATCACCATTGACTGTAACGTTCTGGCCACCATAGTTTTTGAAAAAGTTCGGACCAATGATTCCGCCATGCCATAAAGCGCACCAAACAGGCAGTTTTTCTTCTGTACGCACCGTACAGCGTCTCTGGGGATGCGAGTTATCAATAAGAGTAAACGTTGTGCGAAAACGTTCCATGGTTAATCGAATTAACTGCTCTGATGGACGATTTTGTCGACGATAAAATGGACGTAGTGTGCGATACGTTTTCCGCACAGAACCATTATTTTCGAAATAAAATTGCACTATTTGCAAGCATTGTTCAGGCGTGAGTCTATTCATGATGAATTGCCAAACCAAACTGAGAATAAATCACTTGACAGCTGTTAAATCGGTCGCCATCTTGAAAAGTAATGCCAACTTAAAGTTCTATGCCTCTATAAAAAACACCCTTTACATACATACATACGTTATATGTTATCGCCAAGTAGATCTCAGATAACGGCCGATAACTATACTTCCGATATAGCCAAAGAATTTATTTATCTTGTCTCCGCCTTTGCCACCAAAAATGGTATCAGTCTGGAGGTCAAGCGCAGGATCACTCTTACCAACAGATGCTGCTATGGTCTCAATAGGCAATTAAGTAGCACAGGCCTCCTTCGTACGACAACTCTGTCTCCGAAGAGGACGATCTTGTTTGCGTTGGAAGGAACAATTCGAGGAAGCCCTGTAATCGATTGGTGTGACCAACTGGCGTAGGCGTGCAAGCAGCATAGGCGCCTGGAAGGATGTGTTACAGCAGGCCGAAATCCATTAATCGGGTTGTTAATGGCCAATTAAGTAAGTAAGTGAGCATTGTGTTGTGGTTTTCAATAGATAGACTTTTACCTCATGGTTTCCAAACACTATGGGGATGTTACTATGCCATCCAGGAGTATCCACGTGGAGGCTGTCGGTTAAGTTGCATACAGTAAGACAAGAATTATTCAGATAGTGACCATAATCAGAAAGTTTTTGTACTCCATTCCACTCTATTTCTATAACAGTACAAACCCTTGAAACGCGCCAACTTCAGGCGTACAAATAAGTCTTCTCTCTATCGCATATAAGACGCTTATTGTGTAAACGACTAAATTAACTTGCCAAACACTGATTGGACTTTATCTCCATGCAGACCTGGTAAGTCTACTATCGAGCAGATATTTACTCCACGGCAAATCCTGGAGAAGATCCACGGAAACCAAGTCGAAACATACACACACATTTTTCAGACGACTATAAGGCAGCATTCGATAGCCTGATAAGGAATCATGTACTATATTTGCCTTCTAGTAGGTAGTGTGTTGGCTGAAAAGTTTCTCAAACAGAAAAAATTAACAAACACAACATAAATGCTGTAAGTCGCCATAGTCTAGTAGGTAGTGTGTTGGATTATTAGACGTAAAGCCAGGGTTTCAGCCCCAGGCCAGACAACAAAACGAAATAAAAAAATCTTTCTTTGGCGACTTCCTCTCAGCAGATTTCAGGCAAAAACGCTGAGAATTTAATAAAATTGCCATGAAAAGTTTCTCAAAAATCTGTCGTTCGGAGTCGACTTTAAACTGTAGGTACCGCCACTCATGTATAAAAATGAACACATACAGCATAAGTGGTGTAAGAAGCTAGATTTTCATCCTGCTTAAAGGGGTGTCAGAACCAATTAAGTAAAGAACTCTGGGCTCGATATTCCTGCAATGCTAATACGGCTGTTCAGAATAAAGTTGAGAAAGTGCAGCTCCGTTAACAAGAAAGGGAAGAACCTCTAGGAAAAAACCTCTTTGAACGCCGTTTTGATACCGTGCGAGATTTCAAACAAGGTGATGCCTTATCATGCAACAACTTGGCCCTTGTCATGCAGATTGTATTATCGAAGGCATGAGTTCATCGCTATGCCACTATTTTCTACAAAAATGTGCAAATTTTTGCTTACGCTGGCGATATTGATATAATTAGGTGTGCCAAGCGATATGTTACTACTGCCCTTACCATTATTGAACGAATCTAAATTGAATCTAACAAGATGGGTCTGACTGTAAATGAAAGCAAAACAAAGTATACATATGTCTTCAACAAGTAAGTACGTGCGGCATATCGTATGCCAGATTACAACCAATAACTATGTTTTCGACATTTTCGGCGATTTTATCTGTCTTGGCTACGCCATTGCTAGTCTGGAGATCAAGCGTGGGATCAACAGCTGTCTGTTGTTATGGTTTCAAGAGGCAATTAAGTAGCAGAAACCTTTTTGCAAACCTAAGGCCTTATAAGTCTCACGGCTTTCCTGTGTTATAGTTGCCAAGGTTCAGTATTTGTTTAACTTGAGAAATTTTATAAAGCAAAATAAAAATGAAAATGCTGCCGTAGTGGATAGTGTGTTGGCTTCTTAAATATGAGGCCACGTTTCAAACCCCAAATCAAACATTTCCAACAAAGCGAAATATTAAAAATTAAATTTCTTCAGCGACTTTTTCTCAGCAGATTTCTGGCAAAAACTCTGAGAGCAAATTAAATTGCCTTATAAAGTTTTTTAAAAATCTGTCGTTCGTAATCGATTTTAAGTTGTATGTCCCACCACTTTTGTTAAAAGTTAACACACACAACATTAGTGGTGTTAGAAGCTAGGTTGTAATCCTAAAAACTAATTTTTAAAAACATTTAAATATGAGTTCATTAATTGCAAACCAAGTAAAAACAAATATGTGTTTATTGTCTCTTGAACTCTTTTTATTCTTTACACTACTTTTGTGTGCCACCGTATTCAACTTAACGATACAACAATAATTTGCTTGTTCACTATTCTATTTCACATTTCTGTCCGCGTTAACACTAACAACTGTTCGTTAGAACTTATCTGCTTACAACCTTTTTGCAAGCAATGCCGGTTGTACGTTCCAACCGCAACGCGTCTTCACACAAGACTGACTGAATTATCACTGACTGACTGCTGGCTTTGTCTTGCCCTTTTATATACGCACGCAATCAGTATGATGAACGTTCGCGATGTAGAAGGTTCTTGCTCACGCCTTCTCGAGAATTCTATTGCTACTACAATATTGTTTGTTTACCCTGCTTACGTTGTCCATCCCTTTTTGTCACATACATGTTGAGCTGGTTTACTTTCATTTCATGTTGTTGTTGGTACCAGGCGCAACCGGGTTCGTTGTACATATGTGTGTGTGCAGCTTTAGATAACCAACAAGTTCATTGTATTCTTAGCGTTAGTGTGTATTTGTATCGTGTGGCTGTTGTTGGTGTAGCTGGTAGCTTTTGTTGATCCTTTTTGTTGTTAAACGATCTTAGGTCGTTTCGATTTGCGTAACACTGCCGCCCACTTAAGCCTGTTCGTCCCGAATAGGCTCATTATCTCTTTTCCCATATTTTTCCAGTCGCTCTATGTGTACCACCTTCATTTCTGCTCGGGGGCTGTTAGCTTTCTGTATCCTGTACACGACATCGTTTAACCGCTTTATTATTTTATACGGTCCATCCCAGCTGGTCTGTAGCTTGGGAGAGAATCCCTTCTTCCTCTTTGGGTTGTATAGTAGAACCATTTTTCAGTATGTACGTAAAATGAAGATTCCTTATGGCTTTAGAAGACAGCTGCTCTGTCGCTGTCACTGTCAATTCCAAGATCTTTCTTTGTATTGAGTTCATAAGTACTTAGCAAATCGCTCGTACTATTCCAGATTTTTTTGACTCAAGACAGATCACAATTGGTCATCAGAATTTTTTACGAAGGTTTTAACATTCGACAAATCTTTTAAGAGATGTGGTAGTCTGTCACAGTGAACAAGTTGACTATGGGATGGCATTTTTGTTCGTAACTCCTGAGAGAGCTCTTCAAGCCTTTCTTTTCGGCAGAAGCCGTTCTTAATACGTTTTCAAAACAAGTGTACATACATACATAACTGGTCATTACAACCCTTCAGTCAGGATTATAGACCTAGTTTCTCACACCACTTATCCACTTATGTTGTGTGTATTAATTTTTATGAATGAGTGGTGGGACCTACAGTTTAAAGTCGATTCCGAACGTCAGAGAGAGAAACTTTTCATTGCAATTTAATTTTACGCTCAGAGTTTTTGCCAGAAATCTGCTGAGAGGAAGTCGCCGAAGAAATATTTTTTGTATTTTGTTTTGATGCCAGGCCTGGGGCTCGAACCCTGGCTTTATGTCTAATAAGCCAACACACTACCTACTAGACTACGACGACTTCAAACAAGTATATTACGTTCAATTCTGATATAAATTACAGGAACGCGGCAGCCACTTTGAGATTTTCGGCATTGACCTAACCAGCATATGCTTGCAACGCCGCAAATTAATGATACTTGTTACGCTTGAGTACAGTTTTTTCCTTTATTTTTGCTTCTTATTAGACTTCCCTGCCACAAACAATACTATTCCCACGTTACAATGTTTATGTTAAATACCCGGACAATCTTTAAAACACAATAAATTTTATTTGAAAATTCAAAATAAATTGTCCATTTAATGTCATTAAAATTAAAATTTTCCGATTTAATAAATGCAATTTGAGAGTAAAACCCACTTCCCTTCATATGGTTTTTCAACAAAAAAAACAAAATGGAGAAAAAAAGAAGAAGAAAAATTATTTTAAATTTGAATTATTTATGAGAGGCGATCACACAGCTCCATAAATATTCTCTAAAGCAACCGAACGAGCAGACACACTACACTGTCTGTAGACTAGTTTGAGTGTGTATAAGTGAGACACATATGTACACATATATATGCACACACAATAGAAGAAAATCTAACACAATTTATTTGGATTTAATGCGGTTGAGTGTTCTTCGATTTTAAATAAAAATTTCAAAGCAGAAGCAAGAAATCAAAAACTATACGTACACAGAGTGCCATACAGAGTGTCATACAGAGAGAGAGAAACAAAGAAAATTTATACTCATTTACAATCAACAATACATATATCTACTATGCTTGCTAGCCAAGCATTTATCACCTACAAATACCACAGAGAGAGAGAGAGAGAGAGAGAGTGACAAAGAAGAAGAAAAAGAATTGTATTGTTTTTGTTTAACATTGCTTTGAATTGCATTGGTTTCCTTTGCTTTGGTGTTTCGTAAGCATAAAGAAATTTTATTTCTCTCTGTTTTATTTCGTTTGTATATCTCTCTATGTGTGTGTGTTGTTGTGTGTAAAAATATCCTGCTTCCGTTAAGCATATCGCATATACAAGAAACTTTCTTTCAGTTGAGTGTGTATGTGTGTGTAAGTGTATGATTTCTTGCTTGACTTTAGTGGACTGTGCTGCTGTGTGTTATGTTGTATTGCGTTGTGTTCGTGTTCGTGTTGCATTCGTTTGTCGTTGTCGTTGCCGTTGTATGATGATGAATATTGAGTCGTACTAAGTTATTGTTGCTGCTATTCATTCCCTTACAACCACATTTATTTGCATGAATTTATTTTTTAAATGACTGAACGAACGTACAACTGAATGACTTGAATGCATGAGGAAAAAATAGAAATAAATGTAATGAATGACTGAATGAAATGAATGAATGAAATGAAATGAAATGAATTTATAAATGAAAGTTTTCCTTCGCTCGCTCTCACTCTCTCTCTATGCATAAGCATAAGCTAGTGTTTGAGCATATTTGCCTGTGTGTAATAATATTTGAATAAATTTCAAGTGAAAGTAAAAAAAAAAAAATTAAGAAAATATTTAATACAGTACACTACTGTACGGTTTTATTTTGATTAACCCTATAACTGTTTACATTAAAAAAGAATACATATTTTATTCAAACACGCTTAGAGACAGAGAGAGAGAGAGATAGAGAGAGCTTACATATGAAATATTCAAATTTAATTCCAAATGTATAGTAAAACTAACTCCCTGCTCTCCCTAGAAAAATATGAAATGTAAGTTTTGCATTTAGAAGAGGTTTTAAAATGAAACATTTTATGAAATATTTAAAAAAGAACGAAATAATGTTAAAAGTCTGTATGAAAATTTAAAATTCAAACGTTAACCTCTTAACAGTTGACACTGAATTTTTAATTTAATTTTTCCCAATTTGAAAAATTCAAATAACGCAGCTAAAAAGCCAGCTGCACTGTTAATGGGTTTACCAATCCTCCTGTTTAATTTGCATTGCCATAGTATAGTAGGTAGTATGTTGGCTTATTAGACGAGACGCCGTAGTTCAACCACCGATGTTAAAAAGTGAGAAATCAGAAACCGCAGCGTTTTTTAGAACAATTGACATTGGCCCGTAAGAATCGTTATTGCACGATTGGCCATGTGGTTTAAATGCGTTGATCTTCTTCTTACCCATACTTACCCAGCAGAGTCAAGCAATATTGTGCGTATCCTCTTGCTGCCAACGAGATTGAGCTACCTTTTAACCCATTAGTGGATGAAGTTCCCAGGCCACTCTCCTTCTATAATTTTCATCAATTATTAATAAAAATGACGTGATTAAATAGTCTAAGAAACATGTTATTCCGAAAAATGTATAGTTTTTGAGTTATAGACCGTCCGTTATAACGGACACTGCGCACTAGGTACACTTGGCGTAAGATAGATTTTAAAGAATTTTTAGGGATGAAAGCCTTTTTTATATTTGTTGCAAATAAAATTTGTTTTATTTTCACAATATCCACATCGATTTTCAATTTTAGAATATTTAATAAGGTTGTTTCTACCATCATATCGTGTATATGCCATCAATTTAATTATTCGCAAACCTCTTGTACATGGGGTACCATACGTTTCAAGGTAAGAATTAACAAGATTTCGACGAAAAATGTGAAGAGGCACACATGTCAGATCATTGGGATGATACTTATTTAGCAGCAGCCATGCATTAGAATGAGGCGTGTCAAAGAGATATGCAAATATTGGCCACCACCGTTTCTTATGTCTGATTCGCAAGCAGTAGACTACAACTAATAGATCCAACTTATGCCATGTTTTATTAAAAACCACTTTTGGTTGGGAAATAGTTACAGAACCTCTTCCTTCGTCGAATCGTTGGCACGATTTAATTAGAATCAACATTTGCTGCATTTATGACATTATTATATTATTATCCTTCCATAAAATAAGAAATATAATTCCATTATTTCTAATTGAATGATCTACAGATGCCCTTTTCTCTTTTTTCATAATCGGGAATGAACGAAGAGGCCATTTTTCTGTTCGCCCTTCACGTATTGTTCCTGATCTACATAGTCCGATCGGTAATAGGTGCCGCAGTAATTTAACGGATACAAAACATGTATATGAACAAGTACCTGAGAGACATATAACGAGTTCTGTTCTATAAATTATTCAATCCTTTATTACGTGGAACATTGGTTTTAAAAGCTGATCAACCACTACATTATCAACTACACCAAATCTCTTAATAATGGACTATGCAATTTCTCACACATATATCACACTAGATATATCCGTTAAATTTAATCCCTAGTCACTGTGATCCCATATATTACCATCCTGTACTACTTCACATGCTGTAGATAATAATTAATATGATGTTTCTGTAAGACAAACGGTTTCAGACGAACCTTCATTGTTTATTTTTTCCTTGAGGACAGACATTCGTTTGAAACAGTTAGTCTTACAGAAACAGCAAATACGATTTTCTTCATGCTCATCATCACTTTTATAGCCATCTTGATCAGTATCGGATCCACCTAGTGGGGGAATTGTATAAATTGGAATATCATTGAGTTCACTGTCCTTAAGGTAGTCCAGTTCATACAATATTGTGGAAATTGTTGGTCTATATATGAAAAAAATTTTACCCAATTATCGTTTAACAATTGTTTCTCAAACTTGTCCTTCAAAGCCGCCATTTAAATTATGGTTGCTGTCAGTCATTCTTAAAAATTAACCCACACAACATAGGTGATGTGAGAAAATGGGTTGTAATCTTGAATAATGGCTTGTAATATGCAATTAAGTTAGCAAGTAACCCCCTGTATGCGTAGTAGCCACAAAGCATGGATGCCGGAAAGAGAATCAAAGTTAAAGCTAGCGGGCTTCTTACAATGACTGCTGAGCAGTTTTTAAAATTTAGAAGAGGATGAAACATTTGCTTTTTTCTCTGCAACTTTCCAACATTTTCGTGAGAAAGACAAAGATTTCCAAGAGGAATCTTTTTTTTTAATAAACAAGCAGGTATAGCATTCACAAATGAACTTCCAATTGATTCGAGAGGATTTGAACTGCGTTCGTACTATCTGGGACACTTAGATAGTCTCTATTGGTCTCTAATAAGGAGAATTTGCTGCAAGCTTGATTGAGTTTTTTTCTTGGATTTAATTTACTGTAGTTGGCAGCTCCAAGTAAGGTTGGCAACTTCAGTTATGAATAGAAATGTAAAGCATCAAGCATAGCTGCCGTAGTCTAGTAGGTAGTATGTTGGCTTATTAGATGTGAGACTTCGGTTGAAACACCATCTCGAACTAAAGCGAAATTTAAAAAGAAATATTTCTTAGGCAACTTCCTCTCAGCAGATTTCTGACAAAAACGCTGAAAGTAAATAAAAATTGCCATGAAAAAGTTTCTCAAAAATCTGCCGTTCGGAATCGACTTTAAACTGCTAAAATTAACACACACAACTTAAATGGTGTGAGAAACTAGGTTGTAATCCTGACTGAAGGATTGTAATGGTCAATTATGTATGTATGCATGTATGTATGTACAGTAAGCGCCAAAGAAAATGTACATTAATAACATATACACTAATAAATTACCGTTATTTTTGTTTTAAAATTGTTTTATTGTCAGAATTGAAACAACAAAATATTACACAAAATTTCGAAATATTGTCAAATTTTTTCTGGCACTCTCCTTAAGTGGTTAAGGTTGACTTAGGTGATTGTTAGAATTTTATTCTTAGTGTACAGTTTCCTTTGATGCTCACTGTATGTATGTTTTTTGAATTACCTTGTCATTGTGGAAGCAATAAAATGTGTTATTTTCATGTGAATCTTAGTGGCGGTTAGGTTAGGTTAGGTTAGGTTAGAGGACGTGTACTTGTCAATTAAGACAAGTACAGTACCCGGAGGTCGAATTGACCCATTGTACAACGTCCTAGTTTCTCACACCACTTATGTTGTGTGTGTTAATTTTATACATGAGTGGTGGGACCTACAATTTAAAGTAGACTCCGAACGACAGATTTTTATTTATTGAGAAACTTTTCATGACAATTTTTATTTACTTTCAGAGTTTTTGCCAGAAATCTACAGAGAGGAAGTCGCCGAAGAAATACTTTTTGTATTTTGTCTTTGATGGCTGGCCTGGGGCTCGAACCCAGGCTTTTGCGTCTAATAAGCCAACACACTACCTACTAGACTACGGCGACTTCAAAAAGTGGCGGTTCATTAATATAATTCAATTAAATTTAAAAACCCATGTAATTTTGTGCCTTCAATGATTACATCATAATTGTTTATTTAAAAACCTTTTTTTGTTAACTTTTCATTGAATCTGAGAGATTTCAAAGCCAGCACTTTCAATTCCATCTGGCAATTCACACAGCACCTCTGGCTGTTTTTCCAATGAAAGTGGAAAAACACTCTGTCATCACAGTTGATTGTCTTTTTTATTTTCTTTTTGTCACAAAAAAAAATTTTAACAAGTGCAAGTAATAAAGCTTTAAAGTAGTTCTTGACAACAACAACAACAACAACAACAATGAAAAAAAATGGGTATAAATTGTGCTGCCAAAGCTTCTCTTTCATTATGTTTTCCCTTTAATCCTGCCATTAAAATGATGCGCGGCAGATTTCTGTTTCCTTTTTTTTCTGTTACAAATTATTTAAATAATTCAGCCTGAACGGCAGATTTCTGTTTCCTTTTTTTTCTGTTACAAATTATTTCAATAATTCAGCCTGAAACAGAACCGAAGCAATGCCGTTGAAAAGAACAGCAAAGATATGCGATTAATTTTCATAAGCTAGAGAGAGATAGAGAGAGACAGAGGGAGACAGTGATTAAAAGTAAAAAAAAAACGAAACTGTCAACAATAAATTGATGGCAGCATTAAATTGTTGCAACGCTTAAAAGCGTTCATGAAATGCCATGAAGTACTTAAGCCGGGGGGAGGATTGAAAATATTTCTACTGACTGTAGGCAGCAGCATTCAAAATTAATTGTCATTGCAGTAGCAATAGTTGAAGCAGTAGAAAATGAAAATGTTATTGGAAATATTGCAAGAAATTTACTTCAAAGAAAGATTTCGGCTTTCTATTAATGTCGCTGTATAGGTTTCTCACATACAAGGCTGTTGTTTGGTGTAAAAGTGATTCCGAATTAGCTTCTAACATAGACAAACTGGTGTGGAATGATGCTCCTAAGCCAACAAGAATTGTTTGTTATTTCACAAACTTCTTAAGTAAGCATGTTGACCAAAAATATAGAACCAAAAAAAGTTGTAAACAAGTCGTATCGTAACCTTGATCACAATGGAATTAAAATTCTTTCACGCAGTTGTTGCAACACAAATTTTTGTATTCGTAACCATGCAAGAGGTGTTTTTCTACCACTTTACACTTGGGAGAAAGGAATCGTGGAAAAAAACTCTTATGTTTTGCGAAATTTGTGTCCCAAGAAGGCAAAGACGGTTTTTTTGTATATGTAACCATGCAAGAGCAGTTTTTCTACCACTTTATACTTGGGAGAAAGGAATCGTGAAGGAACAAACTGCCATGTTTTGCGAAATTAGTGTCCCAAGAAGGCAAAGACGGTGTTAGCTGTAGACAAGCACTTGTTTTGAAATTATTGAGTTCCTTAAAGGGTTAAAGGGCCGTTACTTAATTTGTCTCTAAGTATTGTTAAGTTTTTGCCTTCTAAAAACGTTTAAAATACGAGCTCGTAGATTTCAAATAAAATATAAATAAATTTTTGTTTAGTTTTAATTAAAATTCTTTATTGTTCGCACAATTCTGTGTGCCACTGTTCACAACTTGATGTAAACAACAACAATTGCTTTTCTTTGTTATTCCTCTGTTTACTCCCTTTGCATAAACAATAACAATTACTGGACAATTGTTCGACAGATTTTTGTAACGGAGATTTTCGAACCACGATTACTATCTCCAAACCCATCGCGTCTTCACACAAGACTGACTGAACTTCATTAGCTCACTCGCTAGCTTTTCCTTGCCTTTTATATGGCAGTTTAAACTGTCTGATGAATATTCTTGAAGGCGAATGTTTCGTGACTCTATTTACATTAGGAATTGTCAGTGTGCAGAATATTTTGAGAATGCGGTGTAATCAGCCATCTGTTCTTAAATTCTTAGTTGTTTACAGTCACACAAAATCGTAATTCACGCAGGGATTAAATACCCCGAATCTCTGCTCGGATTAGGGAATTATTACGAAAATGAAAAATCTTTTTCATTAACAACTAACATTGTTGAAAAAAAGAGCGAAATTTGGTCAAACATAAAAGAGTTATATGATCGATTCGACGAACAGTAACCGTCCAGGGTTAAGTCGCCGTATTCTAGTGGGTAGTGTGTTGGCTTATTAGACATAAAGCCAGGATTCGGCCCTAGGCCAGACGTCGAAACAAAATACAAAAAGTATTTCTTCGGCGACTTCCTCTCAGCAGATTTCTGGCAAAAACTCTGAGAGTGAATAAAATTGCCATGAAAAACTTTCTCAAAAATCTGTCGTTCGGAGTCGGTATTGTCCTTGTCTTAATTGACAAGTACCTAACCGTCCAGGGTTAAAAATTAAAAACGCAGCAATATTTTCTCATTCTCACTATTACCCGCAAAGTCAAAGGGCGATGTCGTGAAATCAATATCCACGAAAGTTACCAATTTCGTCTTAATTTTAGCTACTATTTGAGGCAACATTTCTAATAAATAACCATCACAGTTGTCGTAACATATTGTTACGTTTTTACCTTTTTAAAAACGTTTAAATATGAGTTCGTTAATTGCAAACAAAGTAAAAACAAATAAGTGTTTAATTTCAGTTAAACTCTCTTTATTCTTTACACTACTTTTGTGTGCCACCGTATACAACTTAACGATACAACAGTGATAATCTGTTTATTATTCTTATTACTACTTCACACAATTATTCAGTTTACAACCGCGACTTGTTTTGTTCACAGTCAACTTCACACAAGGCTGACTGAATTAACACTGACTGCTGCCTGCTTTGTCCAGCCCTTTTATAGTCCGACACAACCAGTCTAACGAACATCCTTGAAGTGGACGGTTCGCGATCTCGCCTTTTCGAGAGCTCTATTGCTAATACATTGTTGTTTGTGGACTTTGCTTATATTGTCTTTCCCTTTTTGTCACATACATGTTGTTGTTGGTACAGGGCGCAACCAAGTTCGTCGTACATATGTGTGTGTGCAGCATTAGATAATCAACACGTTCATTATATTCTTAGTGTTAGTGTGTATTTGTATCGTGTGGCTTTTGTTTATCGTTTTTGTTGTTAAACGATATTAGGTCATTTCGATTTGCGTAACAACATCTTCGAATGTGTTGCACCCATGCCAGTCTGGTAGTTGAATTATACTTGGCTTTAATTTACATTTGAAAACATTTTTCTCAAACTTAATAGACCCTATAGCTTCTGACTTTCTTACAAATTTTACCATGAGTTAAAGCAAAAGGAATATTTTGATTTTAATCCCAATACCAGCACACATACACTGTTTACTTTTCATTTCCATCGACAAATTTAATAATACAGCCTCTACTCCAATTAACTTCTCTCTCTCTCTCTCTGTCTTTAAATCCCCTGATAGAATTTACTGTGACAACAAAAACAAAAAAGAAACCATAACCGAGGGACTGACCAAACAATACCCCATTCAATTTAATAACAATATTGAGCTTGAGCAGCCACTTACATACAACCAACCAACGAACCATTCAGTCAGCGAGCCATTGATGAGAGAGTATTTCACACCCACTTGCATGTGCTCTCAACATTTTTAAGAGGGATTTATGAAAATAAAATGTCCTTCAGCAGCACAGAAAAGCAGCAATTGAATCGAATGGACAAACAAGAAAATAATACCCACCAAACGCCCTCATTTTAGTAAATTGATTACTAATAACACAACTCCTTATAAACTTTATTACTTTTCAGGGTCACTTATTCTTCTCCTCCCATATTATCTTCTTCTTAATTCTTTGTTTGTTTTTTTTTTTTTTGTTCTTTTCAATGAAGTTTATTTGTCTTTTTCTTCTTTTCTTTTTGGCATATTTTTCATCAGAATTTATTAGTGAATTACCACTTGTACCTGTTCAGAGATCCTTCAAAATGGCACACATCCTTAGAACAGAGAAGAGCAGAGCAGAGTTTGGGTAATAAAGTATTGTGTTCTGTGATTGTATGAGGGATTATAAGTTTATGTATTCGGCTATTCAGCTTCAATTGTTCTCCTATGTAAACTTACGTATGGCCTGTAAGTCCTTTGTACTCGAATTGCATGTATAGGGTGTTCTTTTAAGAGCTTGACAACATAAAATTACAATAAGAGTAAGAAATATTGTAAAGGATCCGCCAAATAACTTTTTTTTTTGAAAATGCTTTAAAAAAAACTACTGAATATTTTCTCAAATTTCTTTTTTTATTTGAAAGTACAATCCCTCCGGTTAATAATGGAATATAATTTCATTCAAATGGCTGCCTCGGCTGGCCATGCAGTAGCCTACACCAGAAGATGCCGATTTTGATCTTGGCGGGTATGTAAACAAGCAAAATTGTCGCATTTGGGCACAGAAAACCCGCACGCATACATTAAAAAGCCGACGCACCCAAAACGAGTCATTGTTTGGTGCGGATTTTGGTCCAGAGGCATAATTGGGCCATTTTTCTTCGAAAATGAGCAAGGAATGACCGTTACAGTCAATGGCGATCGTTATCGGGCCATGTTAAACGAATTTTCAAAAAAAAAAGTTATATGGCGGACCCTATATAACACCAAACACCAGCATAAAAAAAAATGGTAAACAAAAATACACAAACAACACTACAATAATAAATGCAAACTACGATTACAGCCTAGCTTCTTACACCACCCGTGTCTTGTGTATGTTAATTTTATTCATGAGTGACGGGACTTAAAGTTTAAAGTCGTCTCCGATCTAGAGAAACTTTTCATCACAATTTCATTCATTCTCAGTGCTTTTCCCAGAAGATTGCTGAGAGGAAGACGCCAAAAGAAATATTTTTTCATTTTTCGTTTTGTTTGAAAAGTCTGAGCTTGGATTTGAATCATTGGTTCACGTCTAATAAGTTGACACAGCCACCGACTCGTCTACGGTGACTTCAATTCCTATTAATTCAAAGAAATCTAGCCGTATGGCATCAATAATGGCTAGAATATTGGCTGCCAAGGCTTCAAGAGTTGTTATTTTGGGGGCAAAAAGTAATGGCTTATCTTCGCCGCATAAAAGTAATTCCAGAGGCGTGCAAACTAACGCCGGATTCAAATGACAACAGTCAGCAAAAATGCAATTCAAACAATGGTGATATGTTGTCCATTCTTGTGCAAACATTGTTTTACAGGCACATTGCCTCAAGATCCTTATGGAAAATTGTCCACGTAGTCAAAAGACATAAGGCAATAGGCGGAGAACTTGAAATCGAATTCGATTTCACCTTCATGGTTGAGATTCGAGCTACAACAGTACGACACTTCTCCGCATTGCTACTTGTTTTAAATCGAAGAGGGAGTTGTTAGCTTCTTACACCGATTATGTTGACCTAAAAAATGAACGAAGTGCTCTATGAACTTCCACATAATTGGTCATTACAACCCTTCAGTCAGGATTACAACCTTAGTGTCTCACACTACCCACATTATGTGTGTTAATTTTATGCATGAATGGTGGGCCCTAGAGTTTACGTGTTGACTCTGAATGCCAAATTTTTAGGAAGCTTTCCATGGCAATTTTAATTTCTCAGGCATTTTGGCAGAAAACTGCTGAACGGAAGACGCCTAAAGAAATAGCTTTTCTTATTTCATTTTATTGGAGAAGTCCGAGCTGGGATTTAATACACGAGCTCTAGTCTAATAAGCTAACACACTGTCTACTTCATGACAACTCTATAAACTTCACGAATTCTTAGTTAGCTTCCGTCTTTCCCGCAGGACACATCCGTTTGTGGTCGAATGACCAGTGGGTCTCACCCGGCATTATAGACAGAATTTCTTCTTTAGCCGGACTATCCGTTGTGGAACTTCCCACCTGCAAAGGTCTTTCCTGGCATTTATAATATTGTTACGTTTTCACCTTTTCAAAACGTTTAAAATATAAGCTCGTAGATTGTAAGTAAAATAAAAAATAAATTTGTGTTTAGTTTTAATTAAAATTCTTTATTATTCGCACTAATCTGTGTGCCATTGTTCACAACTTGATGTATACAACAACAATTGATTTTCTTTCTTATTCCTCTGTTTATACCCTTTGCATAAACAATAACAATAATGCTAGAAAATTGTTCGACAGATCTTTCTAACGGAGATCTTCAAACCACGATTACTCTCTTCAAACACACCGCGTCGCGTCTTCACACACTCACTCACAACTCTTACTAACTCACTCGCCTGCTTTGCCTTGCCTTCTATAGGGCACAGTAAACAGTCTGGTGAATGTTCTTGAAGGCGTACGTTCATGACTTCGTTTTCTCGAAGTGACTATAAATGTAAACATCATTGTTTACGTTTATTATTGTAGGTTGTTGTTGTATTTTTGTTTACTTGTTTATAATTTTTTATGCTAGTGTTTGTTTTTATATTGAGCAGTACGATAATTTGTAAACAGGTTTGTTTACTGCATTGTTTTGCTTTTGTAGCTTTTGTTTATAATTTTAATGTTAAGCGAAGTAATAGCAAGACACCACTATCCATTTTCGTAACAATATAAAAAGATTCAAATCTAATGTCCACAAACACTAATCCCTCTGCTCTCCTTCCCGTAATCTATTTTCCTAATTGCAACACAATGCACTGCATGAGTAGGAGCCATCCCCTGAGTGTTTGGTTTGGTCTTATAAGAAAAAAAATTCTCTCGATATGATGTTAAACAATTCATGATGATTTGTCGCATCTAACTAAACTGAAATGTCAAATCAGTTTGACATATTCCTCTATCATACCCTATTAATCCATATCGAGAGTTCTCATGTTGCTGAAAAAAAATCACCCGTTATGTATGACTGTATGTACGTGTATATATCATTGAGCTGATGATGACAATACCACACATGGAGTGTAACAACCATAAACAACGTGTAATAAAAATTTATTGAAAAAAGCAGTCATTTTCTGTTAATAATCATATTTATTTATTTATTCGACCATATCAAACGATGTATCAATTCGTGTTGCAACAACAAGAACAACTGCTACAACTGCTACAACAAAAGAAAATAATGTATAACACGATACAATTGTTTCCAAGCGAAAAAACCCCAAAAAAGCAGCACGAATACAAAAAAAATAAAAAATAAATCAAGAAAAACCAACAAAACTCTGTAACAATGTGTGGATCTGCTGTGCAATTGTTAAAGGATATGGAAATACATACACACAGGCAGACACACACACACACATACACTCTTAAGCCGTTACGTTATATAGAAATGCATTCTTACTTTGTAACACTTCAACACACATACAACATGTGTTCAACTTTGGTTTTGTAACTGTCAGTGTCGGTGTTGGGGTTGGTGTAAGTGTTAGTGTTTTGTAGAGATTCTTATAACTCTGAAAAAGAAAGAGAGAGAGAAAGATAGAGTGTGAGTGTGAGTGCATTTGTCTATGTTTGTATATGATAAATTGCTTTATATTTTGTAAAATAAAATATTGGCAAAAAAACCCCCTTCTCCTTGCTCTTATTCTACTCAGGATTGTAGTCCTGCTCAGCTTTAACAAATCCTTGTAAATCATACAAATGTATTCAGCTTTAGATCTCCTTTTTTCATACACTCTCTCTCGCTCTCTCTCTCTCTCTCTCTGAAATACAAGTACCTCTGCCTTAAAGATGTGGTAATACTGTAACAGCAGCTGTATGATTTGCTTATGGAAAAATCTCTTCTTTCTCTCTCTCTCTCTCTCCTTTCATTCTTCTTCCTCTCAGGACATCTGTATGCTGGTTGATGCCATGAATAAATTGTAATACATTTTCGCACTTAGTTTATGTCTGAATATTTTGTTCTTTTTGTGAAGTTTCTGAAAAATCTTATGAAACTTGGCTACACTGTACACTTCACAGGCATTTGTGTAAATCTACTGACAATCAGTGATGCCCGAAATGAAATTGTGCTGCAAACTTTGTACACTGAAAGGAAATACTCCAATATATTGTTACGAAAATGAAAAATCTAGATACTGGTGTTTTGCTCTTAAATCTCTTAACATTAAAATTATAAACAAAAGCTATAGAGTCCACCAAACAACTTTTTCAAATTTCTTTTTTTATTTGAAAGTAGAATCCTTCCGGTTAATAATGGAAAATAATTTCATTCAAATGGCTGCCTCGGCTCTCCATGCAGTAGCCTACACGATCGGTCCAATTTTTAAGCACATTATCGATTGTGTGCAGCTGTATTTCACCAATGGCTTCACGAATATTGTCCTTTAAAGCGTCAATTGTCTCTGGCTTGTCGGCGTAACACTTGTCTTTGACGGCACCCCACAAATAATAGTCCAACGGTGTCAAATTGCAGCTCCGAGGTGGCCAAACGACATCAGCTCTGTGGCTGATAATGCGATCTTCAAGAACAGGGCGCAAAACATTGAATGTAGCTTCGGCTGTGTGGCACGTAGCGCCGTCCTGTTGAAACCAAATGTTGCCAATATCCTCCTCTTCAATTGTTGTGAACAAAAATTCATTCAACATGGCCCGATAACGATCGCCATTGACTGTAACGGCCACTCCTTGCTCATTTTCGTAGAAAAATGGCCCAATTATGCCTCTGGACCAAAATCCGCACCAAACAGTGACTCGTTTTGGGTGCGTCGGCTTTTCAATGTATGCATGCGGGTTTTCTGTGTTCCAAATGCGACAATTTTGCTTGTTTACATACATACCCGCCAAAATCAAAATGAGCTTCATCTGATAAGATGATTTTTTTGCCAAAATCGGCATCTTCTGTAAGTCAATCGCAGGCCCACTTAGCGAAGCGAAAAAGTATTGGATGGTCAATTGGTCAATTCTGAACCAATTGGACTTTGTATGGCGTCATACCAAGGTCTTTATGCAAAATTCGTCTCAATGATGTCTCCGAAATGTTCAATTGTTGAGAAAGACGGTGAATTGATGTTGAGGGCGCTACACGCACACTTTCTGCCACAGCAGCAATATTCGACGCACTGTTTTTGGCTTTTCAAGCTTTGGTTTATCGATGACAATGCCAGTTTCTTTCACTTTTTTCACAAGATAACGAACATACGGAGCTGACGGTGCTTCTCTGCTTCCAAGATCCGTACACAATTTTCGCACACATTCTGCAACATTACCATGATTTTCAAAGTAATGTCGCAATATTTCCCAGCATTGTTCAAGCATATTATCTGTCAAATCAGACATGAGCTAAGTGTTACCATTCACGAATAAGCACTAGCACAAAGACAAAACAACAAAAATACAACAACAAACACCAGCATAAAAAATGGTAAACAAGTAAACAAAAATACAACAACAAACACTATAAGAATAAATGTAAACAAAATACACAAACAACAATAATGAAACAACGATGTTTACATTTATAGAGCTCTCGAGAAGACGAAGTCACGAACATTCGCCTTCAAGAACACTCATCAGACTGTTTACCCTGCCATATAAAAGGCAAGACAAAGCAGGCGAGTGGGTTAGTGAAGTTCAGTCAGTCTTGTGTGAAGACGCGGTGTGTTTGAGGAGAGTAATCGTGGTTTGAAGATCTCCATTACAAAGATCTGTCGTATAATTGCCTAGTAATTGTTATTGTTTATGCAAAGGGTGTAAACAGAGGAATAACAAAGAAAAGCAATTGTTGTTGTATACATCAAGTTGCAATTGTTGTTGTATACATCAAGTTGCAATTGTTGTCGCATACATCAAGTTGTGAACATTGGCACCCGGAATTATGCCAATAATAAAGAACTTTTAATTAAAGCTAAACATTACATTGATTTTTATTTTATTTACAATCTAGGAGCTCATATTTTAAAAGTTTTTAAAAGGTAAAAACGTAATAATACTGTCTGTGGCCATTTGCAAGCATATTTCGAAAGTAATTTCTTATTCCTTGTTGTTCCTTTAAGAAACTAAGGACTATTCTTTGCATTGTTTCAGTTTCATTCATAAAAGGGACGTCAGTGTCTAGAAGTAATACGATGTGTAATGCTAGTGTTGAGGAATTTCACTCATTAAGTTGTGTTTTCCACGAGTAAACACTGAATCATGTTGGCAAGCACTTCGTGTCTTCTCTGAAGCATGCGGAAGATTAAATTCATTCTTCTCTTCCATTTTAAAATGAAAATTTGTTTGCATGTTCCCAGATTCAAATCTGATTAGCATTAGGGCCCTTGAAAGTATTGACATTTTGTAGTTAAAGGATCGTTGGTTTGAAATTATACGGCATTCTTCTAGTGGAGACTTTCCTATACTACTTGGAAAACCTTGACCACGTGTATGAAAGATAGAAAATGTTATGCACGGTTATCCGAACACATCAAAGTTCATCCCATCACCCAATCCTTGCTCCGCTTTCAATATGGCCGTGGTCTTTGCTGGGAAAAGACTGCAGTACTCAGACAGTCTACGCGAAAGTCTAGTATCAGCCTTCCATTTTACTTAAATATTCAGAATACATATCAAATTCAATTTCAGAATCAGCCCAGACGCTATCAGGCAGCTGAAACTCCATCATCCAGCAATTGGGAATTTAATTTCGTATTTGAAAAGAATATTTTCAGCTAAGTTTTTACACTAGGTGTAGTAAATTTCCCCTAAGTAACTTCCAATTCTTTAAATGCCATGTCCAGTTGCTTGAAAAAGCCAGCAATACTGACATCATCTGTAAATGCTTGAACTGATGCTCATCTGCAATCCTCGAACTTCATTACAAATAAATTCTATACGAAACACAGGGAAATCAGAGACAATAAAACCAAATTTTATTGGAAAAAAAATAGAAAATTTGCATTCCAAAATACACTCCCGCCGTTCATTTGAAATGCTTAAGTAATCCCTTCGAAATTTCTTCAGTAATTTTCCTTTCAAATAAAAATAAAAAATCGTGGACATATACTCACTCACCAACTTCCCATTTTTTTCTTAATGCTTCCCCGTCTTTATTCACTTTCTCTAGCCCACTAACACTATAACGGAATAACAGCAAAAAGAGAATGTAATTCGATTTGAGATTTATTTGTGAATGTTTTTTGGGTTCCCTTTTAACATTTCTTATTGAAAATCCTTTAAACAACAACAGCAACAACATTAGTATTGCACATCAAGTAGGACATTACAGCATGAAATCTATGTTCGCTTTAATAGACTTGCACTTGCTAAGGCAAGTTGTTGTTGGATATTTCGAATTAAATTGTCTTCTCATTGACTCTACGCATTTCAGTTTTCAGTAACGCGAGCCATGAGGTCTTTTAGCTTTCGCTTCATATTTCGTGTAAAATATCTAATGGGAACGCGAATCTCTTTTTTTCCTTTAGTTTTGATACGAAATGAAAAGAGAACTAAACAGCTGTAAGTCAGTCATATGAATAGCAAGGAAAACTTGTTAAGTTTCAATGGAAATAATATTTAAAAGAAGACATTCGTTTAAGTATTTGAAAAGAAAATGCAAGTCATCATACATTTTCGATCAAAAATGCAAGTGCTCGATAAATCCAATTTTGTATCATGAATGTAGGTTATCAATAAATTTTCTATACAAAACGCACGTAATCGATAAGATTTCTATTGAAAATGCAAGTTATCGATGAATTCATTATAAAAAATGCAAGTTATCGGTAAAAAAAAGTTTGTAGAAAGTGTAAGTTATCGAAGAATTTTCTGTAGAAAATGCAAGTTATCGATAACTTTACTAAAAAAAATGCAACTCATTGGTAAATTACTATCATAAATGCTGGTTAGCAAAATATTGTCTATACAAAACGCATGTCATCGATAAATTTTCTATCGAAAATGCAAGTTATCGATAAATTCATTATAAAAAATGCGAGTCTTTGGTAAATTTTTAATAAAAAATTTAAGTTATCGATAAATTTACTGTAGAAAATGCAAGTTATCGATAACTTTACTAGCAAAAATGCAACCCATTGGTAAATTACTATCATAAATGCTGGTTAGCAAAATATTCTCATTTCTATCGAATATGCAAGTTATCGATAAATTCATTATAAAAAACGCGAGTAATTGATAAATTTTCTATAAAAAATGCAAGTTATCGAAGAATTTACTGTAGAAAATGCAAGTTACTGATAAATTTACTGTAGAAAATGCAAGTTATCGATTATTTTACTAATAAAAATGCAACCCATTGGTAAATTACTATCATTAATGCAGGTTAGCAAAGAATTGTCTATACAAAACGCAAGTTATCGATAAATTAACTAAAAAATGCCAATTATCGATAAATTTACTGTAGGAAATGCAAGTTATCGATAACTTTACTAACAAAAATGCAACTCATTGGTAAATTACTATCATAAATGCAGGTTAGCAAAAAATTTTCTATACAAAACGCAAGTTATCGATAAATTGACTGAAAAAAAATACCAGTTTTCGATAAATTTACTATAGAAAATATAAGTCAATGGTTGTAAAATAGTTGGAATTGGCTACAAAATTCAATTGTGACCAGATCTTCTTCGATAACTTCCTTTCAGCAGATTCCTGGCAAAAACTCCGAGGGTGAAATAAAACTGCCATGAAAAGTTTTTTAAAAATCTATCGTTCGTGGTCGACGTTAAACTGTAGGTCCTGCCAATCATGGACAATAATGAACATACATAACACGGGCAGTGTGTGATAAGCTAGGTTGTAATCCTGACTAAAAGGGTTGCCTAACTGTATATTCGTAATAACTAACATTCGTTAAGTTATCGTACTTATTGCCTTACCTTGGATTTACTAACGAGGCATTGAATATTTTCGTTAGAATTCTTTAAATTCCAAACATTTCAGACTCTGAATGGAGAGGGGGAAGGCCATTATAGAGTTGGTGGGATTTATTTTTATTGAATTGAATTGTTTGTTGTTGTTCGTTTTCTTCTCCTTTTTTTCTCTTTTTTTTTTCAACACTCCAACTAAAATTTCTCACATGCGATACACAACGAGTACAATATTCTTTTACAACAATGCGTATGTATGGCACATGTTTATAAGAGTGTAGGTGTGTATGTGTGTGTAGATATATTGCATTTATTTTATAAACAATTTTCTTGTTTTTTTTGTGCTTGCTCTTCTTCTTCTATTTATTTATTTCCCATTTATTTTTTTCCTTCGTTTACAATAAAAATTATTTTTCGAACACAAATACAAACACAGTTAGACAGTTACACGGAGTGACTCTCTCTCTCTCTCTCTCTCTCTCTGTCCTATACGGCAATAACAAACGCAGTTAAAAACGAAATGCTGCCAGTAATGCTGCTGCCATATGCTAGCAGAGAAAGAAAACGAAATAAGACAAGGAAAATATGAATTTCTTTCTCCATATTTTTTTTTTTTTTTTTTGTTGCCGATGCTGTTGTTGTTTTTCATTTCTTTTATAATATAAAAGACAGAGGGAGAGAAAGAGAAAATTTATGCTTTTCCACATCGTTAGCATCGTTACTGAGCGAAAGAAAGCGTACGTACGTACGTATGCATGTATGAACCAACCAACGAACTATTTTACACCGTATCCGCAGGCAATTGAAGACAAAGAAAAAAACGCAGAAAAAAACGAAAAGGAAGTTCAAATACAGAGAATGAATGTTTTTGGCTTAGAAAGTTAAGTTATGAAGTCATTTCTTGTTGAATTAAATTCTTTTTAAACCGCAACCAGGGAATGAAATTTAAACTGAAATTACTTTAGTGATGGATGGATGGATGGATGGAGGAGGGGAAAAAATATGACTTTCGGCAATGCATTGCTGTTGATTGAATTGAAAATATTTGTCTTTAAAAGTCTTTGTAAATGGTTTTCTTTGTAGGGGAAATGAGCAGTTCAATATTATTTTTATTTTTTTAAGTTTTATTAACGTATCGGCAGCTCCCATAAAGAATTTCGTTTAATTTGGAAATTTTGATAACATGACGTACAATGCTCCTAAGTATTGAAATCACATACCACAGGCATCTGTTCATGCCACAGAAACAAGTGATGCCCTTCAAAAAGTGAAAACAGTTGACGTTTCGAAATAAAATAAACAGCTGTTGTCGCATAACTGATCCTAATAAAAATGACCCCGAAGTACATCAAACAAAACTGCATTCAGGCATAACAATGTCTGCTACACCATATTCATAGAAATTCATAGAAACCTAGTAGGCTACTGACTGTGATTATAACACCCCACGTTATATTTCCACATCGTCGTAAGTTGTCACTTTCCACTGCTAATGCTGCCATGTATTCAAACGATCTCTGTACAACGCCTTGGCTACCCACAAAGTACACGAAAAGTATAATACGGTGTTCAGATATGCATCTTTATTGCGTAAATCGCAATAAACGCCATTATTGAGCTCAATATTTCATATAAAGTTTCAATTAATTATTGCGCAATATGTACGAAAATTGTTATAATATTGAGTAAATCTTAAAACGCAGCACTGGCATAAGTGTGTTTAGTGAGCATATTACAATTAACCGAACGCTTTCTGTTGATATTTGACAACTCAAATGTCAAAAAAAACAATGTTGTTGAAACAACCAGCTGTTTTGCTTACCAATTGTCAACTGAATATTGAATAAGCAGCTGAGATGCGTATATTATTATGCCTGAACACTTAAAATGTTGTACTCAATAAATCGAAACTCAATAAAAGTGTATATCTCAACATAGTATTAATGTCGGACAATAATTAACGACTTATTTTTGAGAGACTATGTATGTCCGAAAATTGGTACACGACCGCTGTAAACAGTTGTAAATCAGCTGATCGCACAAAGTTGCCGGTGTGACAAACATGCTTGCATAGTGGCTGTAACTTTCAGAGAACCGACTGATGTTTACAGTCTTAAGAGTAGAAAAATACTCACCAAACAGGCTAAAAGCACGGGAGCAGCCACTACTAGGGTGTAACTATTACTTCAATATCCTATAACTGCCTTAGGATAATCAGAACTGCTACTATACGGTCTTCATTTTACCTGGTCTTCATTGTTTTTAAGAAAACCTTTAACATGCTTCATCAAGTGATCTCAATTAGAGAGAGTATATGCAGCCCTTGCTCTGGCCAACTTCTTCCCTAGTTTGGTGGAACTCGGTCAATACAATAGCTGCGTTTACCTGAGGCGTCACAACGGGCCGCTCAACGGGCGTGCTCAAGTGAGCTTTTGCTATCAAAGCTACCACTTCAACCTACTTAAATACATAATTGGGCTTACAACCCTTCAATCAGGATTACGACCTAGTTTCTCACAGCACTTATGTTGTGTGTGTTAATCTTATACATGAGTGGCGGGACCTACAGTTTAAAGTCGTCTCTGAACAACAAATTTTTAGAGAAACTTTTCATGGCAAATTTATTTACTCGAAAACTTTTGTCTCCAGTGAAGAAAGCTATTATCACTCGAAGTTGACAAAAACGGATTGATCTTTTCCATACAACCAATACTCAGGGAAAGACCCCTACTCTTGCAGTATATTGTATTGGAACAAGACAAATATGTTGTGGAAGGTGGATGGAGGGTTTATGGACTGTGAACTTATTTATACCGTAAGTTATAGAAAAAACTTATTCAAGACAAGCTTTGTTTCACATAAAGATGGTGCAGTCAAAGAAAGAATTTTCTCTGTAAATCATTGTGAGTACCACAGGCCAATCATTAACCAATGTGCGACACAAGACTCTTTATTTTTCTAGAGTATGTCGTTTGTAGAGAATTGCTACCTTTTGTCCCCAGGGCAGCTACAAGCATACTCTATTATTTTGAGATTAACGCAACAAGACATAGTAAAAAAATTAACGGAATAACCCAGTAAGTACACACTAAGTACTATTTTAGAGGAGGAGGCATTCTACGGTATGCGAATGATTTGAGAACAGATATTGGGACAGGTGCAGTACTTTTTAATTCCAGAGAGAAATATTTCGAGCCGATGGAAACACGAGAGGAAAGGAAACACTTGGATTGCAATGCTTGGATTGCAAATTCTTGGAATTGTATTTGTTTACATAGGCTTGGAGGAGCCATTTTAGTTCTCAAAACGTACGTTTGTTTTTAGCGCATGAAAGGCAATGAGAACGATTAGAAATAGAAAGTGACCGTACTTTAGTAGGTAGTGTGTTGGCTTATTACACGTGAGGACACGGTTCAAACCTCAGGTCAGACAACTCCAACCAGCGGAGCATAAAAGCGAAATATAAAAAGCTATGTTTCGTCATTGACTTCCTCTCAGCACGTTTCTGGCAGAAACTCTCTGAGAGTAAAATAAAATTGCCATGAAAAGCTTCTCAAAAATCTGTTTTTAAACTGTAGGTCCCACCACTCATGTATAAAATTAACACACACAACATAAGTGGTGTGAGAAACTAAGTTGTAATCCACACTGAAGTGTTGTAATGATCAATTATGTATGTATGTAAGGAATAGAGTTTCGGCAATTTTCGTATGCTATAAACAATCGTAAATTCCGTTACGATGGCTGAACGTTTGCCTAATCCTACCTTTATGTTGCCTGTGAATTCCTCTCAAAAATTCCGTTTGGTAATGCTCTCCCCACAAACCCCTTTAATTTACTATATTACGGTAATTTTTTGTTAATAATTCTCTCTCTCTGGCTATGGCTCATAAAACAATTTCTCATATTAAATATTGGCCTGACAAATATGCTTGCAGTTCTCTCTTTAAGCCAATGCCAGCCAGGAATAAAAATTAGTTCCCCCCGTTTAAGAGTTCATAAATTTGCCACAAGAAAATCACGCATTAAGATGTACGCTAGATGTACTGCGGATGCTAAAAAGACCTTCAGAATGAAAATTATTCACTTGACACACACAAATTGTGTCTTCAGCGAACGAACGAATACAGGAACGTGTGGGAATTGACAGTGTCGATGGTGTTAAACTCCCCTTTAAGCTGTTCTCAATTTGGTATTTTTTTTTACAAGATTCTTCTTCTCTGGTTTTACATGAATTCTGGGGATTTTTTTTGTAAATGCTTACATAGACAGAGAGAGTGTGTGAGAGAGAGAGATGTTGAAGGTAAATATTTTAGCATTTTATAAGACATTTTTATGCATATTTTTCCGCCTGACAAATTCTACACAATAATGTGATAATGTTCGTTGTTGTTGTTGTTGTTGTTTTCTCTCTTTTTTTGCTTTTTTTTACTTTGCACTTCATCTTTTACTTTGAGTAGAAGAAATTTTTTTTTTACTTTTCTTTACCTTTTTTTCTACACTTTTTTCTTCTTCTCACTTTTGCAAGTTGTTTTCTGTTTGCTAGTTTGAGTGTATGTGTGTGTACGTGTGCGTATTTCTAGGTGTCCTTCTCGTTTGTTTAGGGAGTTGATACACTCTTGCTTGCATACATTCTCTTACACATACTTTAACTTTACATACCCACTGCTTGTTTACTCAACACATTTTTTTCTTTTTATTTCTATGCTTCTTTCGTGCTCTTCTTCTTTGTTTTTGTACACCTGGTTTGATACAACCAAAATAAAACAAAAAAAACTTTGAAAATATTGTTGAAATAACGCTCTCTCTCTCTCTTTGCCATTTGTTGTGTAGAAAAGTTTTAAAAGTTTTACACTGTAACAGGCCTTTGCCTGCACACATGTTTGTTTTGTATTTTGGGTTGTAATGTGATGTTGCCGTTGCTGTGTTGCGTTCTGTTTAATCGCTGTTGTTGCCTTTGAAAACATACACATACACACACACAGCAACAATTCTATTCCTGCCAACAGTAGGTAGCCATCAATGGTTGTGTGCATGCTTGCATGCCATAGCATGGCAAGGCATGGAAAAACTATTTGGGGGAACTTTTGTTTTGTGGTTAGAATTTAATAAAGCCTGGACAAGTGGCAGAGCAACCACAGAATTGTTAAAACTTTTTCCGGGGAGCCCAAAATCAAATTCTAAATACTTTTCGAATATGGGGTTTTTTCTATATCAAGAAAAAAGAAGAAGAAACTTAAAAAATTAAAAAAAGAACAACAAAAACAACAAACTAAGAAACTTTATTTGTTTAAAAAATGTTTGTTGTTGCTGTTGTTCTCGTTTAGACTCAATTATGCTGCAGCACAAGGCAATAAAATTTATGCTTGAACAACATATTTTCCTTCATTGATAATAAACTCCTCCATATTGTTTTTATTAGTTTCAGGTCAAATAAAAACACGAAAATAAAACATTTGAAATGCCTTAAGGATTTAAATCTGTTCCCACAAAATTTCTTCAATGAAAACTTTACAAAAAAAAAACGATTCATTTTTGACCAAAAAAATTTTCATATCGAAAGGTACTCTCTGGGGTTTTTTGCTTGGCACACACAAATTTTAAATTTTAATTTCTTTTACAATCTTTAATTTGTGTAAAGATTTGTTCGTATGTACATATTTACGTACATACATACATACATACATAATTAGTCATTACAACCCTGCAGTCAGGATTACGACCTAGTTTCTCACGCCACTTATGTTGTGTGTGTTAATTTTATACATGAGTGGTGGGACCTACAGTTTAAAGCCGACTCCGAGCGACAGATTTTTGAGAAACTTTTCATGGCAATTTTTATTTACTCTCAGAGTTTTTGCCACAAATCTGCTGAGATGAAGTCGCCGAATAAATACTTCTTTTTTTGTAAATGCTTTAAAAAAAATTTCTGAATATTTTCTCAAATTTCTTTTTCTATTTGAAAGTACAATCCTTCCGGTTAATAACGGAAAATAATTTCATTCAAATGGCTGCCTCGGCTGGCCATGCAGTAGCCTACACGATCGGTCAAATTTTTAAGCACATTATCGATTGTGTGCAGCTGTATTTCACCAATGGCTTCGCGAATATTGTCCTTTAAAGCGTCAATTGTCACTGGCTTGCCGGCGTAACACTTATCTTTGACGGCACCCTACAAATAATAGTCCAACGGTGTCAAATCGCAGGTCCGAGGTGACCAAACGCCATCAGCTCTGCGGCTGATAATGCGACCTTCAAAAACAGGGCGCAAAACATAGAGTGTAGCTTCGGCTGTGTGGCACGTAGCGCCGTCCTGTTGAGACTAAATGTTGCCAATGTCCTCCTGTTCAATTTTTGTGAACAAATATTCGTTCAACATGGGCCGATAACGATCGCCATTGACTGTAACGGCCAGTTCTTGCTCATTTTCGAAGAAAAATTTCCCAATTATGCCTCTGGACTAAAATCCGCACCAAACAATGACTCGGTTTGGGTACGTCGGCTTTTCAATGTATGCGTGCGGGTTTTCTGTGCCCCCAAATTCGACAATTTTGCTTGTTTACATACCCGCCAAGACCAAAATGAGTTTCATTTGAAAAGATGATTTTTTTTGCCAAAATCGGAATCTTCTGTAAGTCGACTTAGCGAAGCGAAAACGCATTGGATGGTCAATTGGCTTCAACTCCTGAACCAATTGGACTTTGTATGGCGTCATACCAAGGTCTTTATGCAAAATTCGCCTCTATGATGTCTCCGAAATGTTCACTTGTTGAGAACGACGGTGAATTGATGTTGATGGCGCTTCACGCACACTTTCTGCCACAGCAGCAATATTCTCGGGTGTACGCACTGTTTTTGGCTTTTCACGCTTTGGTTTATCGATGAGGATGCCAGTTTCTTTCACTTTTTTCACAAGATAACGAACATACGGAGCTGACGGTACTTCTCTTCTTCCAAAATCCGTACGCAATTTTCGCACACATTCTGCAACATTACCATGATTTTCAAAGTAATGTCGCAATATTTCCCAGCGTTGTTCAAGCGTATGCACAACCATATTCGTTCAGCGGAAGGATAAAACCAATTATCTGTCAAATCAGACATGAGCTAAGTGTTACCATTCACGAAATAAGCACTGGTTGAAAACAAAAACGTTAGATGGCGTACCCGATAGTTTATTAGTACGCCTTCTGTCCACTTTAGGCCAGGTGAGTGTATTGAGTTATTAAACACGAACCATGGTTCAAACAATAGCGCAGATATCTCGAATAAAACGAAATATTTTTTTCGGCAGCTTTCTCCCAACAAACTTCTGGCAAAACACGGAGCGAAAAAAATTGCCATGAAAAGTTTCACAGAAATCTATCAATGCAGGTTTCGCCATTCATGTATAAAAACCGCACACACACCATAAATGGTGTCAGAAACTAGGTCTATAATCCTGACTTAATGGTTGTAAAGACCAATTATGTATGTATGTACCAGAGGTCAGCAATGAGTATTCAAAACGACGAGTAGAATCGAATCATACTCTTAATTTCTGACACTTATACGCATTCATACTTATTTTAATGTCATACTCATACTACTCATATTCAAAGTTTGAAATACTCATCATATTCATACTTAAAAATACGCATGATGTTATTGACTTCGACTCTCCATGACTCAGCATATACACGAATCACAAAATAAGTATGTTTCGCATACGAACACCAAAATACTCACAAGAAGGTTGTGTGTTTGCTCTGCTTGCTGTCTTTGTCTTTTTTGTTTATGTGTCGTTCTTCTTTCTTTGTAAATGCAACACCAACTAAGACTGTAAATTTTGTTGAGTGATTCGGGTCACTCGAATCATTTATAAGTATTATAAGAGTATTTTTCTAAATTTATGAATCTGAATGAGTAGGCTTATGAATCAAACATATTTCGAATGGTATGGGTTTGATGTCAACATTGTACTCATACTCATTCCAACTTGTACTTATAAATCAATGTTGTACTGAGTACGAATGAATCCGAGTAGTTGGGTTTCAATACTGTTGGGTCACTCAAAGTTTGAATATTTCATGAGTACTTATGAGTAGCGAAAAAGCGATTCATTGCTGACCTCTGGCATGTACGCAGTGTCCTATAAAAGTAGACAAAGAAGTCTTTATAGTTCAATTTAAATGGTTGCTTGACAGGCTTTCTATCCAATTTAGGCCAAGAGGCAACCCAGGATCTATTAGCCTGTGTTCAATTATACTGAATAACTTCATTTCAAAATCAATTTCATTCAACAAACCTTGGAATTTAATTTCAAAACCTCTCATATACGTTTTAATTCAATTGTTTTACAACAGTTTTCTTTTAAATCCCTGAACCTCCTTCTACTCCTCTCTCTCTCACATTTCTTTCATGAATAAGACTTTAAAACATTTTTTTGTTTTTCTTTCGCGTTCACTTTACTAGATTACAAGACAGTGGAAGAGAATTGCATTAAAATTTCTTTGGGTTGACTTAACGTTTGGCAACGCAATAACAAAACGAGATTAAAAATTAAAATCAACAAGAAAAACGTAAGACGTAAGACGTAGTCGAACGTAGAACGTAGAACGTAAGTTGCAACTTGTAATGCGAAACAGTGTGTATGCAACATGGCTACAAATCTACTTAAAAATGTTTTGTAAGACGCAAGCTAAACTTTATTTGCATTTCAAATAAATACGGACGACAACGTCTTTCTATTTTAATGCAGAAACAACAACAACAACTGCAACAGCAGTTGCTAGTAGTTCACCTTCTTAAGACTCTGATTTCAGCAGCTCAAGAAATTTATTCTGACGTGTTTTTTTTTTCTCTCTCTTCCTTGCCGGTTCTTTTTTTGTTTTTGTATGCTGCTCCTGCATTATCATGTTTAAAGTAAAACAGGCCTCCTCTGTCTGAACTAAAAAGAAATATAAGGATGGAGATATAGAAGAGACAGAGAGAGAAAGAAAGAGGGAGAGACAGAAAGAGAGAGGGAGAGAGCTGAATAATTTTCTCTTGAAAATAAATAATGAACTGTTGTTGGGCATTATTTTTTATTGTATTTTCCATTTCCATTTCCATTTTTTATTTTCTGCTGCATATTCTGCATTAATAATACGGGTTGTACTAAGCAGTAGTACTCTACTCGTTATATATTTAGTATTAGTGGTAATTGTTGTTGTTGTTGTCATTGTTATTAGCATTAATAAGCAGCCTATTTCCTTGGTAATGCAGTAACTGTTACATTTTTGTAGCGTTGTTCCTCAGGAGAATATTCTGTTGCAATATGTACTTACAACCCGTACTTACTTACATTAGTAGTTAATATACTGCAACAAATTGTTGCTGTTGCTGTTGCTGCAACTTGTGCTACATACCACCAATGCCAGGCAAAAACATCAGCCTAAGAAAACATTTCATAAAGTTTCCTTTCGTCTTACATTTTCACTTTGTTTCTGTCGTCGTCAACCCCCCTCTTTTAGTTTTCTTGATACATTTTTAATAAACTTTCTAGTTTTCCTTTAACAGGCCCTATCTTCCAAACAGTTTCTTGTTGTTATCCCACCTTTAGATTGCAAAACACAAGAGAAAAAAATTATTTTCTTTGCCTCTTCTCCTCTTTCAACAACTTTCAAATGGGATGGTAACCTAACAGCACTAAACAGGCGAGTGTATTCTAGTGTTGCATGCCACTAGCAATACTAGCATGAATTAACTTTGAGAAACTTTACATGGCCCCTTTACGTTAGTTAAAGGACGCAACTGTGTTAATTGACTCCCTACTGCCTTATAAGGCAACCAAGACCAGATTTATTTGAGAAATTTTTCGGTTTGCAGCGAAAACAGAATAAACACTGGCGTAGTCGCCATAGTCTAGTAAGTAAAGCGTTGATTTATTAGATGTAAGGCCACGGTTCAAACCCCAGGTCAGACAACAAAACGAAATTATAAAAAAAATTGTTCTCTCTGGGATTAAAAATTACCGCCTCTGTCCCAATATCTATGCTCAAACCATCCGCACACTATAGAATCCTTCCTCCTTTAAAATAGTATTTAATCTGGGTTTTTCCGTTCATTTATTTACTAAGTCTTGTTGTGTTAATCCCAAAATAATAGAGTATACTGGTAACTGTCCTGGGGACAAGAGGTCCGCCACTGTGATACATTAGCTAGAGTTAGCACCTCTTGTGGGCCGTTGTATAAAAATTCAAAGCAATGTTCTACAACGACGTGTTCTAGTGAAATAAATAGTCTTGTATGCCATATTCGTTGACGATTGGCCTGGGGAACTCATAATGCTTTACAGGGCAAATTAGTTCTTCGACTGCACCATCCTAATGTGAAACAAAGCTTGTTTTGAATAAGTTTTTCTATCACTTACAGTCGCCGTATTCTAATAGGTAGTGTGTTGGCTTATTAGACGTAAAGCCAGGGTTCGAGCCCCAGCCCAGACAACAAAATAAAATACAAAAAGTATTTCTTCGGCGACTTCCTCTCAGCAGATTTCTGGCAAAAACTCTGAGCGTAAAATAAAATTGCCATGAAAAGTTTCTCAAAAATCCCGCCACTCATGTATGAAATTAACACACACAACCTAAGTGGTGTGAGAAACTAGGTCGTAATCCTGACCGAAGGGTTGTAATGACCAATTACGTACGTATCACTTACAGTATAACTAAGTTACAGATCTTCATTCAGATTTAAAAAATTCAAAATGGCGGATCCAATATGGCAGTCGAGGTTTATAAAAATTAATCAGATTTACTTGACCGCCATATTGGATCCGCCATTTTGAATTTTTTAAATCTGAATGAAGATCTGTAATCAGCGGCCCCAAAAACCCCCGAGTAACAATTTTCAAGTAAATCTGATTAATTTTTAAGGACCTCCGTAATGTGTTTCTTTTTCCTTTGCACCCCTTGACATAAACCAACCCCCTACTTTAAGGGTGTATGCAAACAATTTGGCTTTGGGCTCATTTTAAAGAGCAAAGATCAATTGTCAATTTCTAACAATAGCGATGGTTCTAGCACGTCAGTGTTGAGCTCTACAATGTTTCAAAAACGGCCAAAAACGCTTTTTTAGGGTTTTCAACCCCCTTTTTCTCGAAAACCTGACGTAATGGAAAATTTTTGAAACTAGATTCGTGTTTAGCGCGCCAAATGCCTTCGAAAACAACTGAAGCCATCTTATTTGCACAAAAAAGTCCAAATTTGCAGGGCTGTGTTATCTAAAGCTGCACACACACATATATACGACGAACCTGGTTGCGGCTGGTACCAACACCAACATGTATGTGATAAAAAGGGATAGACAACATAAGCAAAGTACACAAACAACAATGTGTTAGCAAAAGAGCTCTCTAGAAGGCGAGATCACGAACATTCCACTTCAAGAATGTTCGTTAGACTGCTTGTGTCGGACTATAAAAGGGCTGGACAAAGCAGGCAGCAGCGAGAGTTAATTCAGTCAGTCTTGTGTGAAGACGCGTTGCGGTATGAACGTAAAAGTGATATTGCTTGCAAAAAGGTTGTAAGCAGAGAAGATCTAACGAACAGTTGTTACTGTTAACGCGAACAGAAGTGTGAAATAGTATAGTGTACAAGCAAATTGTTGTTGTATCGTTAAGTTGTATACAGTGGCACAAACGTAGTGTGAATAATAGAGAGAGTTTAAGAAAAACTAAAAACACATATTTGTTTTTACTTGGTTTGAAATTAACGAACTCATATTTAAACGTTTTTAAAAAGGTAAAAACGTAACAATATGTTGTATGTGTTAATTCTATCCATTGCATCCTCTCCAATGTACTGCTATGGTGTGTAGTTTATATTGAACGCTTTATCGTGCTTTAATTTTTTTTATAATTTCACCGACTAAATAGCAACTCTGTACGGAGAACATTACAGAATTATGCACAACGACTTACTTCAACATCAACTAGACGAATTGGAACAGAAAAGTGTGATATCATCGGGATCAAGAAAAGAACGAAGTATACTGCACGGAAGTCGCCGTGGTCTAGTAGGTAGTGTATTGGCTTATTAGACGAAAAGCCAGGGTTAGAGTCCCAGGCCAGACATCAAAACAAAATAAAAAAAGTATTTCCTCGCGACTTCCTCTCGGCAGATTTCTGGCAAAAACTCTGGAAGTAAATAAAATTGCCATGGAAAACTTTCTCAAAAATCTGCCGTTCGGAGTTGGCTTTAAACTGTAGGTCCCGCCAGTCATGTATAAAATTAACACACACAACATAAGTGGTGTGAGAAACTAGGTCGTAAACCTGACTGAAGGGTTGTAGTGACCAATTTTGTATGTATGTTATGTATGTGTATACTGCACGACCCATCCTGCTTTCTGGAGAGTGCCTTACCGAGTTGAGAAATCTCTCGTTTTGGTGATTTGCACTGGCCGGCAATATCACTCGATTTAATCATTGTAGACTTCTTTTTCTGGGATATATTGATGCCAAGAGTATAGATCAACAAGCCTTAGATTTTTTAAGTTCTTAAAGAGAATATACGTCTGTAATTCAGTAACCTATACTCTGAGGTATTTGCAAAAGTATTGGGAAATGCTCGTACAGCATACAGAATTGGTCATTACATCCCTTCAGCCAGGATTACGGCCTAGCTTCTCACAACACTTATGTTGTGTGTCTTAATTTTATACATGAGTGGGAGGGTCCTACAGTTTAAAGGCGACTCCGAACAACAGATTTTTGAGAAACTTTTCATGGCAATTTTATTTCATTCGCAAAGTTTTTGCCAGAACTCTGCTGAGAAGAGATTGCCGAAGAAAAAAAAATTTTTTTTCATATTTTCGTTTTAATGTCTAACCTGAGGTTTGAACCGTGGCCTCACGTCTAATAAACGAACACACTGCCTACTACAATACAGTGACTACGGAAATTGCTCGTAAGGTTATCAATTTTGACGATAAATCTTGAAATAAACCTTGAGTCATAGGCACAATGACATATTTTTCGTTTTATTTCAGAGACTTTTCTCACGGCATTAGGTATCATTCCCCTTATCATCACAACAGACAGTTTGAGTAACGTAGAGGGCAAATAGATGATGAAGAAGAAGCAGAAAAAAAACTGAAATTCGACCCCAAAAAAGAAAAACAAAAGAAAATGTTACAACAATAACTCGGATTCATTTTGCAAATGTTGATGTCCTTGATATACATCAGCAACAGCAATAACAAAAAAATGTTTCTTAAGGGATTTTTTCTGCCATCAATCCATACACTTACATCCATATACATACATATGTATGTATGTGTATATACATACAGTTAGATAAACAGGTATTCATTTGATTTTTATCTGTCTCCCCTCCATGTACACCTAGTAGATGTTGCAAAATGCAAACAAATAACAAATTTTGATGGCAAATTGAGGGAAAAAATACAAAAAAATGGGAAAAATAACAGTAAAAAATTACGTTTTTTTTATATGACAGAGAGAGAGAGAAAGAGAGAGAGAGTAGTAAGAGAAAATAACTGTATATAAATCTCGTAAGTAAATAAAACCAGTTACTCTGATCGTCGATTTAGAAAACAATCTTTGATAATGAGAATTTACTTCAGCTCTTTCTCTATCTCTCTCCGTCTCTCTCTACGGATGCAAATGAAATTACCTGTGGACGAGAATGGAAAAATATGTGAAATGAAAGAAAATTAAATTAAATTTTATAAAGAATATGCCTCTCTAGGTTTAAGTTGATTACAATCAATTTTAATTTAAGTTTAGTTAATGCCACATTGATTTCTATTAAGAGATTAATGATGCATTAAATGGATGACCAATTTAAAATGTGTAGAATAGTTTTGTAGCAGATTTCAAGAAAAGAAAACCGACATATTAAATTTAATTAAAATTTTAACTTAGGAGGCATAATGATAGTCAAACCAATAGTAACCTGGGGCAATTGTCTAGATAGACAAAATGAGCCTGTGCTGTTTTCTCAATTGGATTTAGATAAGATACAGAGATGGGAGGGTATGTTTGTATAACAGAGGCAATGAGAACCAGAGATCAGCAATGAATCATTTTTTCGCTACTCATAAGCACTCATGAATTTTTGAATATAAGGGAGTTAACAGTATTGAAATATAACTTCACTACTCTGATTCATTCATACTTTCTACAATGTTGATTTACAAGTATAGGCTGCAGTGAGTATGATTCATAAGCCAACTTATTTACACTCATAACTTTAGAACAATACTCTTATAATACTGTTACGTTTTTAACATTTTAAAAACATTTAAATATGAGTTCGTTAATTGCAAACAAAGTAAAAAACAAATATGTGTTTAATTTCAGTTGAACTCTCTTTATTATTTACACTACTTTTGTGTGCCACCGTATACATCTTTAAGATACAACAATAATAATCTGTTTATTCACTTTACTAGTTCTTATCACACAACTATTCGCTTTACAACCACGACTTGTTTTGTTCACGCGCAACTTCGCACAAGGCTGACTGAATTCTTACTGACTGCTGCCTGCTTTGTCCAGCCCTTTTATAGTCCGACACAACCAGTCTAACGAACATTCTTGAAGTGGAAGGTTCGTGATCTCGCCTTCTCGACAGCTCTATTGCTAATACATTGTTGTTTGTGTACTTTGCTTATGTTGTCTATCCCTTTTTGTCACATACATGTTGTTGTTGGTAGCAGGCGCAACCAGGTTCGTCGTACATATGTGTGTGTGCAGCTTTAGATAATCAACACATTCATTGTATACGTAGTTTAGTGTGTATTTGTATCGTGTGGCTTTTGTTTATCGTTTTTCTGGTTAAACGATATTAGGTCGTTTCGATTTGCGTAACAATACTTATAAATGAGTCGAGTGATTCGAATCATTCATCCAAATTTACAGCCCTTGCTGCTGTTGCATTTACAAAGAAGGAAGAAATACTCATAAACAAAAAAGACATAGACAGCAAGCAGAGCAGAGAATCTCATTTTGCGGTGGTGGTTCCATCAGCAAGTAAAATTTAACCTACATTAACCCAGATATTTGTGGTTAAGCCATTGTATTTGGGTATTTGACACAAAAGAGTGTCTGGAAGAACCGTTACAAAGCGCTATGTACCTATAATAACCGGCTTTTTTGAGTTTTATTTACTCTTAGAGTTTTTGCTAGAAGACTGGTGAGAGGAAGTCGCCTAAAATAATATTTTTTCATAATTTGTTCTGTATGAGAGCTGGGGTTTGAGCTACGGGCTTTTTTACAATAGAAACTTAATTTTTATTAAATATACTTTTGCAGCGATACAAACAGAGGTGTGTTCTTTTTGTTGTTGTCTAATACCAAATCAATTGATATTTGTTGTATGAAATTATTTAGCAATCTATTTATCCTTGGAGTCACCCTTGCCACCACGAATACTACGAGTACGACGGGCAGCAATAAGACCGACCGTACGACCAGCAGAGGTACCACGCTTAACAGTGGAAGCCTTACCAATGTGTTGATGGTTACCACCACCGTGAGAATGTTCAACGGGGCCTTAGGCCAGCTGTTACGCTTAACCTTGTATTTGTGGTAGGCACGACCGGCCTTCAAGATAGGCTTATCGATACGACCACCATCAGCGACAATACCGACCATTGCACGGTTAGCGGATGGAACGAGTTTCTTGGCGCCGGCAGGTAACTTGACACTGGTCTTCTTAGTGTTGGTATGCATACACTCGGGAGCAATGAAGAGTTCCTTGCGAATCTTATAACGATAAGGGTCATGGAAGTGAATTACAGCCAAGGGAGCCCCACGGCCAGGATCGTGGATAATTTCAACAACATCGCGAATGTAGCCATTACGTTCAGCGAAATCCAAAGATCTCAATTTAGCAGCACCTTTACGATGATGAACATGGGCCTTGAAGACGGACCCGTGCACCTTTACGTTGTACACGAATAACGCGACCCATTTCTTGGCTTTAATATTCGAAAGCCTGCTAAAAAAGGACTCTTATCTAACCATCCTCATGGTGTTAATTTCAACTTTTTTTTTCATTAGATTCACAGAAGGCTTTTGTATCGTGTTCAGGAAATCAAGATACACAAATAAAATCTTCGAAACCTATTTTTTTTTGCAAACAGCCACAAGCCGTAAAACTTTTAGAGCACCCCACGCATAACCATAAATAGCATAAATACCACGTCAGTATGGGCTTAGACGATTTAAAATTTTAAATAAAATTTCTAAACATCATCAGTCACATCAACATCAACATCAACATCAATATCAACGCCGTCATCATCATCACCATGATTATCATCAACAGTATTATCAGCACATTGTCAGACACCATTGTCAACTAGACATACTGACACACATTTTATGCCACTAAGCCGATATAAAATGTTCGAAGCAATGCTAATAATCGATAACAAAGCGGCTTTAAAGAGAACAAGCAAAAAAAAATTGTATTTCAATGACTGGCATGCATGCATGCCTTAACCTGCCTGTATGGTGTGATGATAGGCATAGAAAATGTTGTAAAATGTTTAATAAATTGAGGGAGCATAAGAGAAATGCATGAAGAAATGAAATTGAATGAATGACTTGAACAGCCAAATCAATGGCTGAATGGGAAACACCTTCAATGTGTGAGTGCATGAATGTTTGAATGAATGTTTGAGTGAAGAAAGACTGACTGACTGGCTGATACAGCCTGAATGAAATGAAATGTAATTTAAGGCCAAAAGTATTTTAAAGCGTTAACACGTCTATTCAATTAAATAATTTGTAACGTTTACTTAAAACAGCCTACACACACTCTTCAATACATACACTTTCATTTACTCACACATTCAACACTGTGTGATACACACAGCAACGTTTACAGAAATACTCATACTTAACTGCTTAACTTAATATGCCGCCTGTTGTAAATGAAACAGAGAGAGAGAGAAAGAGTGTGGTAGTATGTATGGAAATAAATGAGAGAGTATAGATGGTGTGAGAGAGAGAAAAGAGAAGAGAAGAGGTGTATGCTTTGATAATATAAAATTGACGGATTTATTGAATTACAGGCATTATACATTCTATTGATATAGATTGGCAGCATCCATCTTTATATTTCACATGAGAAAAAAAACCAAAAAATTATCTCTCTGTGTGGGTACATGTGTGTATATAACGGGTGATTTTTTAGTTATTATCTTTTTGGCAACACTGGTTGAAACAGTTCACGCACGCTTCGTGTTTTGTTTCACTGTCAAACATCTTCAGTTTGGTCTATAATTTAACCATGAATCGTCTTACAAACGAACAACGCTTGCAAATCATTGAATTTTATTAACAAAATGCATGCTCTGTTAAGAAAGTTCATCGCGCACTTCTTCCATTTTATGGTCAGTTTAATCGACCCTTTGTAGCGGCTATTTGGGCTATTGTGACTAAATTTCGCATCAAATTTACATTGTTGGACATTAAACCACCAAACACGCTTACGTAGAGTGCGAACTGAAGAAAATATCGCAGCTGTATCGGCCAGTGTTAATGATGACCATCAATTAACGATTCGTCGCCGTTCGCAGCAATTGGGCCGCTGTTACTCAACAACGTGGACAAGTTTAAGGAAGGATTTAGGTGTGAAGCCTTTCAAAATACAGCTGGTGCAAGAATTGAAGCCGAACGACCTACCGCAATGCAGAATTTTTGGTGAATGGGCTCTTGGAAAGTTGGCCGAAGATCCACTTCTTTATCGAAAAATTGTATTCAGCGACGAAGCTCATTTATGGCTCAATGGATACGAGTACGTAAATAAGCAGAATTGTCGATTTTGGAGTGAAGATCAGCCAGAAGCATTGCAAAAGCTACCAATGTATCCAGAAAAAGTCTCATGTTTGATGCGGTTTATGGGCTGGTGGCATCATTGGACCGTATTTCTTCAAAGATGCTGCGAATCGTAACGTAACTGTGAATGGTGAGCGCTACCGTGAGATAATATCCAACTTTTTTTTGCCCAAAATGTAAGAGCTTGATTTGCATGACATGTGGTTTCAACAAGACGTTGCCACATGCCACACAGCACGCGTAACAATGGACTTATTGAGAGGCGAGTTCGATGAACATTTTATTTCACGTTCGGGACCGGTCAATTGGCCGCCTAGATCGTGCGATTTAACGCCTTTGGACTATTTTTTGTGCGGCTATGTTAAAGCCTATTGAAGCTATTGAAGCATTTATTCGTGAGATACCGGCCGAAATGTTGGAAAGAGTATGCCAAAATTGGACTAAGCGGATGGACCATTTGAGGCGCAGTCGCCGTCAACATTTGCATGAAATAATCTTCAAACAAATTCAAATTATATGAACCGTAATATCGATTCAAATAAAGATTTCATAAATTTTTCTGAATTTTATGTGTTTTTTTTTGAAAAATTTTCCTATAGATCTTAAAAAAATCACCCAATTATGTTTGTGTTTCTGTGCATACATACGATAATTTCACGTATCCATCCTGTGTCTGTGTGTTGCTTGCTCCTAATAGAGACGAATTTTAATGTTAATGGGCTGCTGATGGCAAAGCATGTTTTTCCGTTTTCTTTTTTATTTTATTTTTATTGCCATTAATGAAGAGTCAGGGAAAACGTCAGCTGGGAATGATGGCCATAGTGGGAGTTTTGGGGGAAGATGGGAAGCAGGCCAATCATTTTTCTGACAGCTTTCAATTCAATTTATTTATGCAAAATGAACAGAAAAAAAGGCAAAAACGAATACCAGCAACATGTTTAAAAATTATGTTCATCGCACATCACACTCACACGTCGCTTTTTGTCTTTAAATTATTGGCTGCTTTTTAACAAATTCTCCATAATTTACAATGTCCCCCCCTACCAAATTTATTTATAATTTTTAAAATATTCTTTATGGAAATCAAGCATCAGAAAAAAAATTCAGTTGGCATGACAAAAAAAAAATATTTTTTTTTATAAATTTGTAGCACTTTTCTCTTAAAATTCATTAAAAAAAAGGAAGAAATTCTGAACTCAAAACTGAAATACTGGGTAATTGCTGTGGCAAATTGTGAAAAAAAGCAAAAAAAAAAATTGTACGGAAACTATAAATTGCCGGAAATGAATGACAGAGCGAGAGAAAGAGAGAGAGAGAGAGAGATGGCATCAGTTGGTGTTGGAGGAAGAAGACAACACAAAAAGTTAACAGGTGGCAAAAAGTTTTCGTGATGTGGCCAGCTCATTAATAAACAATTTTTTGTTCACAAAAACTGTAACAAAACAAAGTTGAAAGTTAAAAATTTTCGTTTGTATTTTAATGATGTTAACGAAAATGCTTTCTCTGGCATTCTAATTTAGGGCCACGGCCCATTTTACATACTCCCATATTCCAGTTGGAAAAAGACATAAAACCTTCTACCACTAGAATCCTCTTTCATGGCCGTTAATATAGGCACAGTGCACCTAAAGAACCTGTTTATTCTAGCCAAAATGACCTACGTCTTGACAATCCTTCAGTCAGGACTACAACCTAGTGTCTCACACCACTTATGTTGTGTATGCTAATTTTTATACGTGAGTGGTGGGACCTACAGTTTAAAGTCGACTCCGAAAGACAGATTTTTTGAGAAACTTTACATAGCAATTTTATTATATTCACAGAGTTTTTGCCAGAAATCTGCTGAGAAGAAGTTGCCGATGAAATATTTTCACATTTTCATTTAAATGTCTGACCTGGTGGTTTGAACTGTGGCCTTACGTCCAATAAGCCAATACCTTACCTACTAGACTACGTCGACAATGACCTACAGTCCAGCGAAATTATTTTCCGCTGAAATGTGAAGCGTTAAGGTATTTGGTCAAACTTGGATTACTTTGGATTCTGCTGAACTTAATTTCCTTAACATATTTGAAGTGAAAAGCTCTACGTGCTCGGAGTGGAATCGTGGTTCAATAAGTTCAATATAAGGGCTTACAAGTTTGACGTGGAAATAAATGGTGACTATGGATGCAGGGGTTTTATCAGTCAAGGACAACATAAATCCTACCAATGATTACTTAGAACTCAAGAATCATTCAGTTGGAGATTCTGATATTAAGAAAGCATGTGTTGATGGTCAGGAAACTATTCTTGCCTTTTGCTGCCTCACTAACAACTCTCGGTTGGCCCCGTTTCTCGGCAGACGTTAATGTGGGTTAAAGCCCATCGACATTTCTACGAGTAATAAAACGAAGATTACGAGTTAGCTCCTATAATGAAGTCACCGTAGTTTAGTAGGGAGTGTGTTGGCTTATTAGACGTAAAGCCAGGGTTCGAGCCCCAGGCGAGACATTAAGACAAAATACAAAAGATATTTCTTCGGCGATTTCCTCTCAGCAGTTTTCTGGCAAAAACTCTGAGAGTAAATAAAACTTGCCATGAAAAGTTTCTCAAAAATCTTTTGTTCGCGTCCCGCCACTCATGTATAAAATTAACACACACAACATAAGTTGTGTGAGAAACTAGGACGTCGTACAATGGGTCAATTCGACCTCCGGGTACTGTACTTGTCTTAATTGACAAGTACACGTCCTCTAACCTAACCTAGCTTCTACAAGGTCTTATTCAGTGGCATCACTAAGGGATACAAAAGAAATATTTCCGACTATAACATGAAAAAATCAAATTAATGGTCGCGTTCATCCAGTTGGTAGAGTGTTGGTGTAACAAAGGACAGCCGGTGGTTTCATGCCCAGCCCAGGCATCTCGAACAAAACGAAAAGTGCCTTCAGCAACTCTTTCTCAGCAGTCTTCTGGTAAAAACTCTGAGAGTAAAATAAAGTTGCCTTGAAAAGTTTCTTAAAAATCTGTCGTTGAAAGTCGACATTAAACTGTAATTCCTATCACAGATGGATAAAATTAAAACCCACAGCATGGTTGCTGTCACAAGCTAGGTTGTAATCTTGACTAAAGGATTGCAACGATCAAATAAATAAGTAAGTAAGTGTGAAGTGATAACGCATCTGCTAATGCTGGGAAAATCCTTATACCCTCGAAATGATATAAAGACTACAATATCAGGGCTTATAACGTTGGCTCGACAATGAATCGTGGCTTTGGTTTGAGATTTTTAGCAGTGCAGACCAAACCTAGTCATCACTATATTGTTACTAACAGCTCTAGAATATTTCGGGTGCAGATATTTGCTTAAAAGAATTAAGAATCAAACAAAAGCGTGCCCGAGTTCGCCCATGCTAGATGTGACTCGATTGCATCATCAAGAATGACAAACTTAAGGTAACTGTGCTCTCCTAGGTACTGTGTGTACTTACGGGACGCAGGGCTTTGGTTTAAGCCCTAGAAAAAATATTTCTTCGGTGATTTTGCTTTCAGCAGTCTTCTGGTAACAACTCTGAATGTAAATAAATGTGCCAGGAAAAGTTTCTCAAAAATCTGTCTTTCGGAATCGTCCTGCCGCTCGTGAATAAAATTAATACACACAACATGGGTGGTGTGATTAAGTATATTGTAATCCTGGCTAAGGGTATGAATATGTGGCAATTGATTTCACTTATAGCATCCATATGCATATCACAGCCTGTTTTTATGAGGGTTCGGACTAACTAAATACATTGCCTCCGGACGTTCATACCCCATATATGCAGCTGTAGGGGTATGGGAAAAGCGAAAATAGTTGATCACTTTCTTTACGGCTTTCTAGCCCGTATAAGGCAATGGCGTAGAATCTTCCTCGCTATCTTATGCATATCACTGCCTGTTTTTATGAGGGTTCGGACTAACTAAATACATTGCCTACGGACGTTCATACCCCACATATGCAGCTGTAGGGGTATGGGAAAAGAGAAAATAGTTGATCACTTTCTTTACGGCTTTCTAGCCCATATAAGGCAATGGCGTAGAATCTTCCGCGCTATTTTTGACGTATCACGGAGTATTTTTGAACACCTCTGTAGAAGACTCTCAACCTGATGAGTACTAAGTTTCTTAAAATCCAATATGTAATCCACATAGTAGTCTAGAAATTATGGAAAAATATTACTCCTTGGCTAATACTTGCGGAGTAGAAAAGATATTCTGTTCGAGCGTTAGCTTGAGGTGGGCGAACCTCAACACATAGAGAACTAAAGGCCTTATTTGTCTCTCTGGAATTGACGTTAATATTATGTGTTATTATGTGTTACCTTCGGAGGTAAGCCCGTCGTTTAGCCCTCCCCTCACAAAAATTCTTCAGGAAGATGAAACACCGAAGAGGACGAAGATATTTTTGCGTGAACTGGAAATCCCATTCGTCTTCCTATTTGGGCACATCAATTGTCCAATCAAGCAACACCGAATTAAAATAATCCGGTAAACCGAGATATAGATGGCTACCCTATCATCCGAGAAACTGCTGCAGTAGACCAATCAAATGCTTGAATGAGAAAACTTGATGATGATGATTTTTATGTCACGTTTTGCGTTAATGGAGGAAAGGTGAGTCTTGAAATGTATGTGATCATCTATCAGATGAGATTATATCGCTGCTAGCAGTGGAATAATTTAGCGTTTCTTTTGCATTAAAAGAAGAGCAGAAGTATAGAAAAGATTGCTTGAAAACTACCATTTAGTCGCTCCATTAAAATTTTTTTAACTCGTCAATCTTATCCCCTGATGAAGAAAGAAATCAGTTTCTAATCTATGAACTTTCCTTCAGCAAAAATCTCACAAAATTTAGTTCAACTTCAATAAATTCATTGACTGCCATTACCCCAAGTTAGTCTATTAATTCCCACAGTAAATACACAAATATGTGCGGCATAAATTTAAAACGTCTGTCTCTCCGCCTAAATTATGATACGCATTTTACTGCCGTAGTCTTTGTCTTTGTAAGCGAATTTTTGTGATTCATAACTCGCATGTACGCTTGGTTTTGTGTAATAATTTTCGCTTTAAACCACAAGGCAAAAGGCATGAATTTCATTTAAATTTTAAATGGTTGGCTTGGCTTTATTACGGCAAAAATGCCACCAAACACCCACACCCACACCCCTACAATTACTAGTAAAACTATTGGCATTGCGACCTGGTGGCCCAAAAACGCATTACAAAACTTTCCCTTTCGCTTTTCGTTATTGACTGTAAGAATCTCTTATCAAAACTTGACTGCAAAGCCACTTTTTTTTCTTTCATCCTCTTCTTCTAACTTTGTTTGATTCACGCGTTTTGTTTCTCCGGTTGCAACAAAATGAGGCAGCCAGAGCTGTTCACAAAATGTTTGCATAAATCGCCAGCAAATGTAAAAGTTTGCATGCATGGCGTTGAGAAGTTCTCTCAGACAGATTTTAAATTCAAATTCCGAATGAAATTCATGAAGTAAAGTAAGGGAGAGAGCATATGCAAATGAAGGTTTGATATGTGAGTTAATATATGTACATATATGTATATGTATGCAAGTATGCTAGTATGTGTGCGTGCATTACTTTAAAGGTTTTCATAATAAATTTATGAAAACATTTCGTTTGCCATTGTAAACACGAGTGAAATGCTTTAGTTTTTGGCGTTTCTTTCGTATCAAACTTCTCTCACAACAACCTTCTCGACAGCCCAACAGCATTGCCTGTGTGTGTGTGTGTGTGGTTGATGACTATGCTACTATGTTCGCTATGGTGGTGGCGTTGACTGTGGCTTCAGTCTCACACAGTAACTTTTGTCGAGAGTCCTTGTATAGCGAGAGAGGCAACAGCAACAGCAAAAACAAAAAAAAAACAAAAACAAAAACGAAAAAAACTAAACAACAACAATAAAAACTAAAAGCAACGTAATTTGCATATTAAGCCATACAATGAGTACAGAAAACAGAGAAAAACAAAACAAAATGAACTGAACAAAGACAAAGAGCGAGTGAGTGAGTGAGAGGTTATGGTGACATTTGCCAAGTAAGTGTGGTTCTAAACAAAAACACACACACACACAGCATCGACACAACTCGGGGTGTTCAATACACATACAATTACACTTACACCAGCAGCAACACATCATCATACACTCATTGTTTTTATTTATACGCATTTCGTTAGAGTGTGTGAGTGAGTGCAGGCCTGTATGTGAATTTTAGCTGCAGTAACTGAGAAAAAATATCAAAAAAAAGTGGTGGTGGTGGTGCTGCTGCTGCTGTGCCTGCTATGGCAGCACAATTAAATGCAGCTGCATTTGCCATTAGAGATGATTAGAAAATGTTCACAAGTTCCGTTAAAATTTTTTTTGGTACGTTTCCTCATTGTTTCATTGGCATAATTGTGGATACATTGTGAAGTGTTTAAGGCTTTGGGAACCAGGGGAATTCATATCTGTGCTTGACATGCTATTTAAGGTAGTAAATAAGTGAATTTAAAGAGATATTGTGCAGGGAAATATAAAATGGTAATACGTTACAAGGCACCTATCGTGTATAAAACAATATCTGTTAGACGAACAAGTTAGTTTTCGGCACAGTTATTGCTTAAACCATAAAATACACCGGTTTATGAGGCTTTCATTGATTTTATGAACGTGGAATCCAGTCGTGTGCTATGACCGTGATTTTATTATGAGTCTTTTTTTGGCAAATTCCACCATCACTTGCAGCGTAAGATTATAAAGATTAGTGGTGGCTGTTGTGTGGCCTTCGTGTCTGAAGTCGCCGTAGTCTAGTAGGTAGTGTGGCTGTCTTCCAAAATGTGTCAATACAAAGTTTGTATGCAGTTCTACTACTGTATATAAACTACGTAGACATGCAAAGAAACCAAACAATGCATCAACTATAAATGCCTGATGCCTGATTGCTTTTTGACTGCGTTAAAAATGCACATTGACGACGTTTTGAAATAAAATACATTGTATATATTTTGTACAGCGGCATTATGAAACACGATACTTTGTTCAAATACAAAGCAACTAACATTTTGGAAGGCAGCCTGTGTTGGCTTATTAGACGCAAGGTCACGGTTCAAAAATCAGGTCAGACATCAAAACGAATATATACAGAAATATTTCTGCGGCGGCTTACTCTCAGCAGATTTCTGGAAAAACTCTGCGAATGAAATAAAATTGCCATAAAAAAGTTTTTTAAAAATCTGTCGTTCGGAGACGACTTTATACTGTTGATCCCTTGACTCACGTATAAAATTAACACACACAACATAAGTGGTATGTAATGACCAATTATGTATGTATGTATGTATGAATGCATGTATAGTGTGGCCATCCATAGAAATTCGATGGTGATCGTATTCAGTCCAATGATGATCAATCGATCGATGCTTGAAGACCATGTATGCAGTTCTGTTGAGCAACCACAAAGTACCACAATCTTTATACGTACTTTACATTCTTAATTGATCATCATAACGCTTTAGTCAGGTTTGTAATGTAGCTTCTCACACCACCCATGTTGGATTTGTTAATTTTATCCACAACTGACTGGACCTACTGTTTATCGGTGATTGGAGAAACTTTTCATGGCAATTTTATTCATTCTCAGGGTGTTTGCCAGATCTCTGCTGAGAGAAAGTCGTTTAGACATCTTGAACCAAACGAAATATGAAAAATAAAATTTCAGGCAGTGACTTCCTCTAGTCTGATGTCAGAAACTCGGAGAGCTAAACAAAAATTGCCATGAAAAGTTTCTCAAAAATCTGTTTTTCGGAGTCCACACATAAACTGCAGGACCCGCCATTCATGCAGAAAATTAACACAGGGTTGTAATCCTGACTGCAGTGTTGTAATGACCAATTAAGTAGAACTTCATTGAGCACTTCGTTTATATTTCAGGTCAACAAAATCGGTCTAAGAAGCACACAAATTTCTTTTCGTTTTAAAACAATTGACAATGCGGAGAAGTGTGCTGCTCTTGTAGCTCGATTTCTTAATCATTAAGTCGAAATCAAATTCGATTTGAAGTTCTCAACCTGTTGGCTTATGTCCTTCGAATACATGGAAAATTTTCAATAAAGATCTTGAGGTACGTACCAGCAAAACAATGTTCGCTGACTGATAACATTTGAATCCGGACCTAGTTTGTGTGCCGCTGGTATTACTTTTATGAGGCGATGTTAAGTCAGTTCTTTATGCCCAATAAACTAGCAACTCTTAAAGCGTTGGCAGCCAATATTCTAGCCAACATTGATGCCATACGGCTAGATTTCTTTGAATTAATTGGAATTGAAAATACCGTAGACTAGTTGGTAGTGTGTTGGTTTATCAGACTGGAGCCAGTGATTCAAACCCAATTTATTGATTTCGTACAAAACTGAGTATGAAAAAAAAAATTATTTCGTCATCTTTCTATCTGAAGTGTTCTGTCAAAAGCTCTGAGCGTAAAATAAAATTGTCTTGAAAAGATTCCCAAAAATTTGTTGTTCGGAGACGACTTTAAACTGTAGGTCCCGCCCCTTATAAAGGGTGTTTTTTATAGAGGTATAGAACTTTAAGTTGCAATAAAACAACGATGGATTATTCGATTGACATGAATTTTATTTATCCGAAAGATAATCTTGTGGCATTACATTTTAAATATGATTTCTGGCATATGACCGCCACGGCTGGCGCGGATGTAGTCCAATCTGGACGTCCAATTTTCGATGACCTTTTCCAACATTTGTGGCCGTATATCGGCAATAATACGGCGAATGTTGTCTTCCAAATGGTCAAGCGTTTGTGGCTTTACCGCATAGACCAATGACTTTACATAGTCCCACAGAAAGTAATCTAGCGGTGTTAAATCACAAGATCTTGGAGGCCAATTCACAGGTCCAAAACGTGAAATTAGGCGGTCACCAAACGTGTCTTTCAATAAATCTATTGTGGCACGAGCTGTGTGACATGTTGCGCCGTCTTGTTGAAACCACATCTCCTGGACATCATGGTTATTCAATTCAGGAATGAAAAAGTTAGTAATCATGGCTCTATACCGATCACCATTGACTGTAACGTTCTGGCCACCATCGTTTTTGAAAAAGTACGGACCAATGATTCCACCAGCCCATAAAGCGCACCAAACAGTCAGTTTTTCTGGATGTAACGGTGTTTCCACATACACTTGAGAATTACCTTCACTCCAAATGCCATTAAACCAGAAGTGCGCTTCATCGCTAAACAAAATTCGCTTATGAAAATCGGGAACAACGGTAATCTCGTTTTGGGCCCATTCGACGAATCTACGCCTTACTTGGTGATCGTTTGGCTTCAAATCTTGCACGAGTTGGATTTTGTAAGCACGCAAACCAAGATCCTTCCGCAAAATCTTCCATAAAGTGGATGGACACAGATCCAATTCCTGTGCTCGATGGCGGATGGACTCATTCGGGTCTTCCTCAATGCTACGCTCTACAGCAGCAATAGCTTCTTCTGTACGCACCGTACAGCGTCTCTGGGGATGCGAGTTATCAATAAGAGTAAACGTGGTGCGAAAACGTTCCATGATTAATCGAATTAACTGCTCTGATGGACGATTTTGTCGACGATAAAATGGACGTAGTGCGCAATACGTTTTCCGCACAGAACCATTATTTTCGAAATAAAATTGCACTATTTGCAAGCGTTGTTCAGGCGTGAGTCTATTGATGATGAATTGCCAAACCAAACTGCGAATAAATCACTTGACAGCTGTTAAATCGGTCGCCATCTTGAAAAGTAATGCCAACTTAAAGTTCTATACCTCTATAAAAAACACCCTTTATATAAAATTAACACACACAACAGATAGTGGTGTGAGAAGCTAGTTAGTAATTCTGACTAAAGGGTTGCAATGACCAATTCTATACGTATGTTTATTGATGCTTTGCTTCTCTGGAAGGAATGCTCGTGTAGAAAGCCAATGTGTCATGAGCTATGAGGCAATTAACTCCGTCCTGTGGAAAATACATGGTGTTGGTGTCCAGATCATTCAATTCAGATCAAAAAAAGTTGTTAGTCATCGACCTGTAATCGCCTGTATAATATGGGTGGCGTGAGAAGCTAGATTGTCACACCGACTAAATACGTAAGTGAGTTATGTACTCACTAAGTGCGTAGGTAAGTAAGTACGTAAGTAAGTACGTAAGTAAGTACGTAAGTAAGTACGTAAGTAAGTACATAAAAGAGGATGTAAGGAAGTACATAAGTAAGTACAGTAGAGGATTACAGATATTAGACGTCTTGGAGTTTCCACACAAATCCCAGAATTTATTACCCTACAGACCTCTATTGCCAACCACAATAAATGGTAACAATTGGTAATCAAAATTTTTTATTCATTTTATGTTCGTAATTCGAATGGTACTTGCATATGAACATGGGAAAAAAAGTACTCTTAACCAGCATTTTAAATATTCTAATTAACCAACATCCTTCTCTCCTCGCACTCCCTCATAAGGGGAAAATTTTACAGCTGTTGTTGTATAACAACAACAACAACAAAAACGAGAAAAAATATGCAATTTTATTACGTTGCGTTACACATTTGCTAGAGACAGAAAGAAACAAAAACGAAAAAGAAAACAACACACAAATTTAGGTCGTTGCAAGTTTAAAAACGGGGTTATTGTTGTTGTAATTTTCTAAATAAAAATTTTGTTGTTGCTGACTCTAATGCTGGCAATGCTAAAGTAGGAGTTGTTGTTGTTGTTGTTGTTATTGCATATATTTTTTGGCTTTTTTTCCTATTCAGGGCTAAAACATGTTTGTGGCTTGTAATTGCCCTCAAAATAATTTCGTGTAATAAATACTCGGACCAGCAGCAACAACAACAACAAAAAGAGAAAGAGGTTAGGAAAACCAAATATGAACTGAACTGAAACTGTATAGGAAACGGATGATGACAATTTAAAAATTTCTCTACAAGAACAACAATTGCAAAATAAAACACACACATACACAGAGAGAGAGACACTCGAATTTAAATGTTATGGCAGACTCACTTAAACCCACTTACACAAATACAAACGTAAATGCATTAAAAATATATACACTCGACCACTCTCTCTCTCGCTCTCTCTCTCTCTTTCTCTCTTTCTCTCTTTCTCTGTCTCTGTTGTAAAGTTTAACGTTTGTTTAGTTAGTTTAACTTTTTCCAAAGAAAACATGTGTGTTTGACTGCAATTACACACATTTACAGAGAGAAAGAGAGATAGAATCAGTGTGTGTGTGTATTTGTGTAGGAGACTATGTTTACATGTATTAGTCTATGAATTCAATTTCATTTGTATGTTCAACAAACGCTAACAAACAGAATTTCTAGGTGTTTCTTGCTTTTTTGTAAAGGTATGGGTATGGTATGTGTTATGTTACGTGTCATGGTATTAGAGGATGGGGAAGCCATCACAAATTTTATAAACAAATAAAAACTGTATGAAGCAATGAACGAAATGAACGAAATTTCATGAATTTCATGAATTCAAATATTTTTTGTCGTCATTTTATTTATGCTGTGATGCCACTAGAAATTTTTGCTGTTCTTTTCCTGAAAAAAGAATGGAGATGACAATATTTTATTTACTCAACTAACAAGTCTCACTTGTTTTGAACAGTGTTGGCTATAACGGATGAATAAATTATTAAATTCGATGGTATTGAGGCAAACATTATTCATAGGCGATGCATTTATGAATATTTTTTCCATTCATTTCATTATTTTTTAATTTTTATTTCATTCAATCGAGATTTTTTTTGTAATTAAAAGGCGATGTTTGTTGTGGACAATGCTACAAAAGCAACAGATAGTTGGGCAGTAAAAGGCATTCAAGTGAGTTTCTCTTCACAAAGTAAATGATATTGATAACGAGGGGTGATAATTGTTTGTTGTTATATGAAGTGGTCTTTAAGTCTTCCTAGGCAGCTTCAATAAAACAAAACTATAGAGAATGAATATCAAAGAAATACTTCCAGCCACACTTTTAATAACAAACATAATAGAAGAGGTTCAATCATTACTTACTTACTTACTTGGCCTTTACAATCCTTTAGTCAAGATTGCAACTTAGCTTCTCACGACACTCGTGTTGTGTGTGTTAATTTTATTCAAAAGTGGCAGGACCTGCCTACGAAGACTTCAACTAGACTACGACGACTTCAAGTAGACTACGACGATTTTAACTAGGCTACGGCGACATCAACTAGGCTACGGCGACTTCAACTAGACTACGGCGACTTTGTCTGCCGCGGCCTTTATGTCCTAGAAACAAAAGTTAGGTATTGCCGAGTGACCGTAAATGAGAAATTTTCCTTGCGTTCATGGACAAGAGCGGATATCGATTGATTTCCTTTCAATATAAAAGGTGTTTTTTATAGAGGTATAGAACTTTAAGTTGGCATTACTTTTCAAGATGGCGACCGATTTAACAGCTGTCAAGTGATTAATTCTCAGTTTGGTATGGCAATTCATCATGAATAGACTCACGCCTGAACAACGCTAGCAAATAATAAAATTTTATTTCGAAAATAATGGTTCTGTGCGAAAAACGTATCGCGCACTACGTCCATTTTATCGTCGACAAAATCGTGTTTAGCGATGAAGCGCACTTCTTGGTTGAATGGCTACGTCAACAAACAAAACTGCCGCATTTGGAGTGAAGGTAATCCTCAAGTGTATGTGGAAACACCGTTACATCCAGAAAAACTGACTGTTTGGTGCGCTTTATGGGCTGGTAGAATCATTGGTCCGTACTTTTTCAAAAACGATGGTGGCCAGAACGTTACAGTCAATGGTGATCGGTATACAGCCATGATTACTAACTTTTTCATTTATGAATTGAATAACCATGATGCCCAGGAGATATGGTTTCAACAAGACGGCGCAACATGTCACACAGCTCGTGCCACAATAGATTTATTGAAAGACACGTTTGGTGACCGCCTAATTTCACGTTTTGGACCTGTGAATTGGCCTCCAAGATCTTGTGATTTAACACCGCTAGACTACTTTCTGTGGGGCTATGTAAAGTCATTGGTCTATGCGGTAAAGCCACAAACGCTTGACCATTTGGAAGACAACATTCGCCGTATTATTGCCGATATACGGCCACAAATGTTGGAAAAGGTCATAGAAAATTGGACGTCCAGATTGGACTACATCCGCGCCAGCCGTGGCGGTCATATGCCAGAAATCATATTTAAAATGTAATGCCACAAGATTATCTTTCGGATAAATAAAATTCATGTCAATCGAATAATCCATCGTTGTTTTATTGCAACTTAAAGTTCAATACCTCTATAAAAAACACCCTTTACAAGCTTTGCGTCGTTTTCAATATGGCCTTGAACTCTGCCTATAAAACGCTGCAGTGTTAAGACTGCTGTACATAAGTCTAATGCCAGCATACTCTATCCGTTATCAGCATATTTTTAAAAGGCACTCCTGGGACTTTACTGATATGCACATCAGATCAGGTTTTAGTTGGAATCCTAAAATATAATCTCTTGTTGAGAAAACTATAAGGCGACATGTAGTGGGAAAACTGGTGTTTAATTTTCATGTGTTTTGGTGTCTACAAAACTATCTTGAATTGCAAGCCAACTGGCCTAGTTTTTTAACGGTAATAAACCAAAGAGATTCTAAAGAAAAATGGATAATAAAAAATGCAAACGAAAAACAACCAATAAATGCTTTCTATACAACCCAATATATGTACATAGCTTACAGCATATACTGGATACTTTCTCTTCAACGAAAATCCACTTTATTTTCATATGCTCCATGAAAAAAGGGAATAAAAATATAAAAGAAAAAAATAATGATAAAAAGGATACAAAAACAAAATTTAACAAGAGAAGCATTTTTTGTCATTGAGAAAATTGATGAAGAATCAGTTTTTCCTTTAAAAAGCTTGTCTATGCTTGAGTATATGTGTGGATGAGTGTATGAGTGTATGTTTGTGCAATTTTTTCTCCCTTTTTTAGAGCATAAAACAACTCAACATATGAGTTGCCTGTATACATACCGCCTTATAACTGTGTTGTATTCACGAAGTATGTGTGTGTGTGTGAGTGTTTGAAAGAGGAGTAACTGTATCCGTTACTACTTGTGTTTTTGTAATTCTCAGTCTATTAACAATTTTGCTGACACACAAATGTTTCTCTAACGAATTATTTTCAATTCTTTTTCAATTTTTTTTTGATTTTTTTCATTTTGTTATGGCATCATCTTCCTGCATAGCACAGCACAGCATAGCATTCCGATCAAATAAAAATATTGACGAAAAATTAATTTCCGTTTCATATTGAAAGGAATAAAAACGAAAAAAAAACAAAGAAAAATATAGAAAAACAAGCAGAAGAGAAATACAAAAGAAGAAACATATCACGTGTCAACATATAAAAATGGGAACAACATGTGTTCTTAACATTTTTACACAGCGGAGATTTTTTTCCTGGAAAACAATGGGATGAAGGTGCACAAACAGGCAGACAGAAACAAGAAGCACAGGAAAATGTTATTCGAGCTACAATAAACAAATTTAGCCACTTTTAAAATGTTGAATGTGTTAACAATTCTCTTCTTTTCTCTTTCCCTCTTTGTGAAAGGAGGGGAAACAAAAGGAAAACGGAAATTTCCTAGTTTTTCCATAATGGCGTATACAAGCAAAAGTAATTCATTATGATGCTATCAGGTGGTGTTGATGAATATAAACTCTGTACTTAGAAACGTTTTCAAACAACCTTTATTAGATTAAATGAAATGAAATAAAAATTTTAAATTCAATAAAATTTAATTGTATTCGTTTATTCATGCCACTCGGCATGAATACAGGTTATTTATTACGTTGCTAAGAAAAGTTCATTTCATACACACACTTCAGTCAGTATTACGACCTAGTTTCTCACACTACTTATGTTGTATGCTTTAATTTTATACATGAGTAGCGGTAACTACAGTTTAAAGTCGACTCCGCAGCACAGATTTTTGAGAAACTTTTCATGGCAATTTCATTTCATTCGTAGAGTTTTTTGCCGAAGAAATATTTTTTCATATTTCGATTGAACCATGGCCTCACATCTAATAAGCCAACACATTACATACTAGACAACGGCGACTACATCATCGATTTTTAATCTTGCCTAAATGTAAATGCAGTAAATACATACATATATAGCGTTTGATCGGCTGCATGCTTGATGATATAAGTGAGAATGCTATCGATTGCAACCCACAAGATTGTTGACGAAAGGAGATCCCCTAACAACAGGTAATGCAGGAAGCTGAATGCTAAGGCAGCTGTGTACTGGTCTTTACTTGTGGGTTCACAAACGTGTGTATAGTCTAATATCGCAGCAGATAATCTCATGAGACCTGCTCTGAACACATAACTAAAGTATTTGAAACGAGCCTAGTTGTCTAGTCAGCCAAAGCCTGAACTATTAGACAAGACTTGGAGCCGTATTACTCATGGGTATTGCTCATGCGATTAGAAGCAAAGTTTATTTCAGATTAAAGCGTTTAAGGTTCAGTTATCGATACCTACAAGAACAGTATTAAATCTATAAGAGCTCTCAACTTCAACGTAATAAGGTTTCCACTGCATTTGTTTTCTGGCAACAACAAATAGGTTTTCGAATCTGCCAATATATATGTCACCGTCGCCGTAGTCGCCGTAGTCTAGTAGGTAGTGTGTTGGCGTATTAGACGTAAAGCCAGGGTTCGAGCCCCAGGTCAGATATCAAGACAAAATACAAAAAGTATTTCTTCGGCGACTTCCTCTCAGCATATTTATGGCAAAAACTCTGTGAATGAAATGAAATTGAAATGAAAAAGTTTCTCAAAAATCTGTCGTTCGGAGTCGACTTTAAACTGTAGGTCCCACCACTCATGTATAAAAATTAACACACACAACATAAGTGGTGTGAGAAACTAGGACGTTGTACAATGGGTCAATTCGACCTCCGGGTACTGTGCTTGTCTTAATTGTTAAATACACGTCCTCTAACCCAACATAACGTAAGTAAAGTTTTGAGTACGTATAACAAAGTCTTCAGATTAAACCTAGATAGTCTAATACATGCAGCAGATCTTCTAATTTTGGAATTTTCCAACAAAAGGAATTTTCCCACTAAAGGAACAGCCAACCAAACAACCATTCCCATACTCAGAAAATTTTGGCGGCCATACTTGCAAGCTTGTTGCCAACCCATTGCCAAACATTCTCACATAACCTAAGACGCAGTAGAGGGTAACCTTATACTGTCTATCTAGCTGATTCAGCTTCTATAGACAGTCGCATACTAACTTCGATTTAACCTCGCGTTGAGTGCTCGAGTGGCAACTAGAATGCCGATTGTATTGCTATGTCCTGTCTTTTGTACTCGATATCCGAGTTGAATTTTGTGCATCTTTCCTTGGCATAGAAATTAGCCGCGAGCTTCCCCATGGTTTAGGAATATTTCCAGCTGGGGCCAAAAACTGTCGCTTCTGTCTCAAGAGTCCTTCTCGATCCATCTGTACATCACAAAATATACCACAATTCCAGAAGAACATGCAGCTTTCTGAAGTCGCCGTAGTGCAGTAGGTAGTGTGTTGGTTTATTAGACGTAAGACCAGGTCAGACATCAAATCGAAAATATGAAAATATTTCTTCCTCAGCATATTTCTGGCAAAAACTCTCTGAGCGTAAAATAAAATTGCCATGAAAAGTTTCTCAAAAAAAAATCTGTCGTTCTGAGTCGATTTTAAACTGTTGGTCCCTTCAGTCATGTATAAAAATTAACACACTCTACATAAGCGGTGTGAGAAGCTGGCTTGTAATCCTGACTGACGGCCGTAATGTCCAATTATGTACGTATTATTTCTGAAACTTTTTGTTGTTGTCGCTCAATGCATTTTTCATATTAAGTCTCGTTGCTAAGAACTTGTAATTTTTATTGAATTTACTGCTTCTGTGTGGGGAACAGTTAAGGAGGGAGTTATAGCCCAATCAATCTCTTAGATACCAAAATCCCCCCCAATAATATTAATGATATAGTCTCCACTAGAGTCGCTGTGGGACTGGTTCTCATCAGAGATCAGCAATGAGTATTCAAAAAGTTGAGTAGAATTGAATCATACTCATAATTTCTAATACTTATAAGCATTCATACTTATTTTAATATCATGGAACCTGTACTCATATTCAATCTTTGAACTGTACTCATCATATTCATACTTAACAACACATATGATATTGTTGATTTCGATTCTCCATAACTCAACATATACACGAAGCACAAAATAAGTATGATTCGCTTACGAACACTAAAATACTCACTAGAAGGTTGTGTATTTCCTCTGCTTTCTGTTCTGTCTTTTTTGCTCATGTGTCTTTTTTCTTTTGTTGTAAATGCAACAACAACTATTCAAGTGACTCGAATCATTTATAAGTATTGTTACGCAAATTGAAACGACCTAATATCGTTTAACAACAAAAACGATAAATAAAAGCCACACGTTACAAATACACACTAACACTAAGAATACAATGAACGTGTTGATTATCTAAAGCTGCACACACACATATGTACGACGAACCTGGTGGCGCCTGGTACCAACAACAACATGTATGTGACAAAAAGGGAAAGACAACATAAGCAAAGTCCACAAACAACAATGTATTAGCAATAGAGCTCTCTAGAAGGCGAGATCACGAACCTTCCACTTCAAGAATGTTCGTTAGACTGGTTGTGTCGGACTATAAAAGGGCTGGACAAAGCAGGCAGCAGTCAGTAAGAATTCAGTCAGCCTTGTGTGAAGTTGCGTGTGAACAAAACAAGTCGTGGTTGTAAAGTGAATAATTGTGTGAAGTAGTAATAAGAATAATAAACAGATTATTATTGTTGTATCGTTAGGTTGTATACGGTGGTACACAAAAGTAATGTAAAGAATAAAGAGAGTTTAACTGAAATTAAACACATATTTGTCTTTTCTGTGTTTGCAATTAACGAAATCATATTTAAACGTTTTTAAAAAGGTATTATTATTATTATAAGAGTATTTTTCTAAATTTATGAATCTGAATGAGTAAGCGTACGAATCAAACATATCTCGAATGGTATGAGTTTGATGTCAACGTTGTACTCATACTCATTGCAACTTGTACTTATAAATCAGTGTTGTACTGAGTACGAATGAATCGGAGTAGTTGGATTTCAATACTGTTGACTCACTCATAATCAAAATTTCATGAGTACTTATGAGTAGCGTAAAAGCAATTCATTGCCGATTTCTTTGTTCTGTTATGTGTGTTGGAGTTCGTATGGATGGAGGCTCAAATCCAAATGCAAAACACTCCAAACTAAGCCGTAAGATAAATCCAATTGCATGAAACGATGTGAAATCAACGAATATAGATTTTCCATCATTGCGATAATGCACAGGCCTGACCAGACCTGTAACACTTCCATGCCCTTCAAACCAAAAACTTTGAAAGTACGTTAGTTTCGTTAAACATCATAATATAGAAGGTTGCAGCAGCTTTACTGAAATCAAAAGTTTACCTAGGGTCGCATAGAGGTCCTGATCAATATCGGTTATGAGTTCAAAGGCTTAACCTTGGACATAACCACTCTTAAGTTAAGCTATAAACAAGACAGTAAGTAGCATGAATCTGGCAATTCATCTGATAGCGGGTCCGCCATCTAACGTGTTTGTTTTCAACTAGTGCTTATTTCGTGAATGGTAACACATAGCTCATGTCTGATTTGACAGATAATTAGTTTTATCCTTCCGCTGAACGAATATGGTTGTGTATACGCTTGAACAACGCTGGGAAATATTGCGACATTACTTTGAAAATCATGGTAATGTTGCAGAATGTGTGCGAAAATTGCGTACGGATTTTGGAAGAAGAGACGCACCGTCAGCTGCGTATGTTCGTTATCTTGTGAAAAAAGTGAAAGAAACTGGCATCCTCATCGATAAACCAAAGCATGCAAAGCCAAAAACAGTGCGTACACCCGAGAATATTGCTGCTGTGGCAGAAAGTGTGCGTGAAGCGCCATCAACATCAATTCACCGTCGTTCTCAACAATTGAACATTACGGAGACATCATTGAGACGAATTTTGCATAAAAACCTTGGTATCACGCCATACAAAGTCCAATTGGTTCAGGAGTTGAAGCCAATTGACCATCCAATGCGTTTTCGCTTCGCTAAGTGGGCCTGCGATCGACTTACAGAAGATGCCGATTTTTGGCAAAAAAAAAAAAAAAAAAAAAAAAAAAAAAAAACTCATCTTTTCAGATGAAGCTCATTTTGATCTTGGCGGGTATGTAAACAAGCAAAATTGTCGCATTTGGGGCACAGAAAACCCGCACGCATACATTGAAATACCGACGCACCCAAAACACTGTTTGGTGCGGATTTTGGTCCAGAGGCATAATTGGGCCATTTTTCTTTGAAAATGAGCAAGGAGTGGCCGCTACAGTCAATGGCGATCGTTATCGGGCCATGTTGAACGAATTTTTGTTCACAAAAATTGAAGAGGAGGATATTGGCAACATTTAGTTTCAACAGGATGGCGCTACGTGCCACACAGCCGAAGCTGCACTCGATGTTTTGCGCCCTGTTTTTGAAGATCGCATTATCAGCCGCAGAGCTGATGTCGTTTGACCACCTCGGAGTTGCGATTTGACACAGTTGGACTATTATTTGTGGTGCCGTCAAAGATAAGTGCTACGCCGACAAGCCCGAGACAATTGACGCTTTAAAGGACAATATTCGTGAAGCCATTGGTGAAATACAGCTGCACACAATCGATAATGTGCTTAAAAATTGGACCGATCGTGTAGGCTACTGCATGGCCAGCCGAGGCAGCCATTTGAATGAAATTATTTTCCATTATTAACCGGAAGGATTGTACTTTCAAATAAAAAAAAAGAAATTTGAGAAAATATTCAGTAGTTTTTTTTTAAAGCATCTTCAAAAAAAAAGTTATTTGGCGGACCCTTTAGAAGGTAGCAGCAGCTTTACTAAAATCAAAAGTTTACTTAGGGTCGCATAGAGGCCCTAATCAATATCGGTTATGAGTTCATAGGCTTAAACTTGGACATAAGCCCCCTTTAAGTTAAGCTACAAACAAGACAGAAAGTTGCATGAATCTGGCAATTCGTCTGATATAAAAAATGCTCCATTAAATTATAGGTAGAGGGAGCGAAATCAGTGTGAGTTGAGTAAGAGAGGTACATTGGCATATGAAATGTTCCATGCTCTCTCTCTCTGCTAGATCAGACTACAGAGTCTACAGCAGTCATTAGCAGTTAAGCGTAGTCTCTTCTATCCAATATCCAAAGTAGTAGTTGATTGGTACATTTTGCCAGTTAAGTCTGGCAGTAAACAAAACTCCATTACAACTCAAGATTTTTTGCAGTTCGATGGATACCTTAGAAGCAGATACCAAAGAAGCAGGCTCAGCGCTGTTATCGGGGTTATTACGCGGCATTGTATTATAGGAACGTATGCGAGGCGTATTGGTCTTGGACACCTCGCGAATGATTTCTGCAGAAGCTGTGGAGATGAGGAGGAGGATGAAACTATTCTTCACCTACTGTGCACATGCCCAGCACTTGGTCAGAGAAGAAAGAGACATCTGGGTGCCTACTACAAGGAGGACTTAGATGAACTGTCATGCATGGATATTGGTAGTCTGAGTCGCTTCATCGGAAGCTCTGAGTGGGGAGAATGTGGAACTGTGGTATCAAAATTGGTCCTGTGTGCGGCCTAAGTGTGTTCGCTCATGACTGCATCGAGGGGACAGCCACTTCTACCTACCTATCTATGGATACCTTTAAGGAGCATTGCTCTGCCACAAATTCTCTCCAAATTCTTATTCTGTTTATACTTTCTTCTGTGGCTAAGAAGCTAACTGCTTTATTAGAGTAGATTCTAGAATGATAGAGTTGCCATCTCTTAGTGTCTGGAAACATATGGGAAAATGTATTTTTGTTGTATTTGATATTGTCTTTGTTGTGTTGGTAAATTGATCTATCTGGCGCTGTCTGATCTGTTATTGATTTTATCCTTTCTGTAAGGGGACTAAAAGGATGCTGATAAGTTAAGCTGGGAAATAAAACAAAGTTGGACTACAACTCTGGATATTGTGATGCCGTACTTTAGTAAAATTTCGTACTTTTTAAATTCGACATTTAAAGATTCCAAACTTTAACCTCCTTGGTTTATAACATCTCTTCACTCTCCCTTATTGTTAAAATATGCAAAAATGCTATCATTTTGTGTCTTCATAGAAAAAAAAATGAAAATAAAGAAATTAAAATAAATTTTATTTGCAAAATTAAAATGAAAAATAAAAACAAAACAAAAAAACTGAAAAACGAAAAACGAAAATCAATTTTAATTTCTTGTGAATGGCGAAATACGTTTTCCAACTCAGCAGAGTCAATTTTAATGGAATTCAACAGCAAAAAACAAAAAAAAACTGGAACTTTAACAATAAAAACTCAGATTAAAAGAAAATGCAACAGAAAATAGAAAATCAAAATGGGAATGAGAATGAAAATGAAAATAATAAACAGAGATTAGATACAACAGTTATTATTGTTATTACAGTTGTTGTTGTTGTGTTTTATTGTTATTTTTTGTCTACTTTTCTCGTTTTAATTTTTTTTTTTGCTGTTGGAATGGAAAATCGATAACATTTTCCATAAAAGGTTTGTTCACGTTCTTATCTTGGTTGGTTTTTTCTTTTTTTTTTTTTTTTGTTTGAAAATGGTTTTTTATTTTTGTTGCTATTGCAGTAACTAATTCTAATAAAATGGTTAACCAAGGACAGCCGGGGTTAAAATAATAGAAGCGATATGACATCTATTTTCGTAATGTCGAAAAAATGTAAATATTGTTACGAAAATGCAACAAATCAAGATACTGGGGTTTTGCTTTTAGATCGCTTAACGTTAAAAGTATAAACAAAAGCTACAAAAACAAAACAATGCAGTAAACAAACCTGTTTACAAATTAGCGTACTGCTTAATACAACAACAAACACCAGCATAAAAAATGGTAAACAAATAAACAAAAATATACCAACAAACACCAGCATAAAAAATGGTAAACAAATAAACAAAAATACAACAACAACATACCTACATAATTGGTCATTACAACCCTTCAGTCAGGATTACGACCTACTTTCTCACACCACTTATGTTGTGTGTGTTAATTTTATACATGAGTGGCGGGACCTACAGTTTAAAGTCGACTCCGAACGACAGAATATTGAGAAACTTTTTCATGGCAATTTTATTTACTCTCAGAGTTTTTGCCAGAAATCTGCTGAGAGGAAGTCACCGAAGAAATATTTTTTGTATTTTATTTTGATGTCTCGCCTGGGGCTCGAACTCTGGCTTTTCGTCTAATAAGCCAACACAATACCTACTAGACCACGGCGACTAATAATACAACAACAACACTACAATAATAAACAACTATGTTTACATTTATAGAGATTTCGAGAAGGCGCCGTCAAGAACATTCATCAGACAGTCTACCCTGTCATATAAAAAGCAAGACAAGGAAGGCGACTAAGTGAGTGAACTTCAGTCAGTCTTGTGTGAAGACGCGGTACGTTTAAATAGATTAATCGTGGTTTGAAGATCTCCATCACAAAAATCTGTCGTATAATTGCTTAGTGTTTGTTATTGTTTATGCAAAGGGTGTAAACAGAAGAATAACAAACAAGGCAATTGTTGTTGTTTATATCAAGTTGTGAACAGTGGCACACAGAATTTTGCGAATAATAAAGTATTTTAATTAAAACTAAACACAAATTTATTTTTATTTTTATTTGCAATCTACAGGCTCATATTATAAACGTTTTTAAAAAGGTAAAAACGTAACAATATTTATGGACAGATCGTCTATATATGTACACGCATATTTTGGATAGCCTGGTAGTGTAATCTGCTAATGGAGCTTGAGGTTATTGCTGTCAACATTTACTTCTTAATTGGTTATTGCAACCCTTTAGTTAGGATTACAACCTAGCTTCTCACTCCACACATGTTGTGTGTGACAAGCAGCTTAACCTCGACTCTGAATGATTACGAAGATTACGACCTAGCTTCTTACACCACTCTTGTTAAGTGCCGCAATTTTATATATGAGCGGCGGGACCTATAGTTTAAAAAAGTCGATTCTTAATGACAGATTTTTGAGAAACTGTCCATGGGAATTTTATTTACTCTCAGAGTAAAGACGAACAAGACACTGCTGAGAGTAAGTCGCCAAAAGCAAAATTGTTCATGTTTCATTAGGTTTCGAGACGTCAGGGTTGGGGTTTGAATTACGGGCTCTCATCTAATAAGCCAACAAACAACCTACTAGACTACAGTCACTACCCCACTTAAAAGTGTACACATTTGCCCTCCACTGTAAATTGTTATGTATTTAAAATCAAATACCCTGTACGCACATTGTTTGTGTAAAAAAAAAATGTTTTTAAATCTTATTCGACTACGGGTAACGAAAGTAAAATCTACTGACAACGACACCGACAGTGGCAGAGTTACTGTTTCAACCTCTGCTAGATTTTGCATTTTTTGAATTTGATTTTCTAGCAACAAAAAGAGCTACGCACACACACCCACATAGTGTTGCATATTGGCAGCTTAAAAATGCAAAAAAAAAAGTGCGGAAAATAAAAACGAAACTCCATAAAAAGGAATTCCAATTTCGGTTGAAAGTTATTTTAGTTGATCTTCTAAAAATATACACAAAAAATCTCTTGTTTTTTTATTGTGATTGAAACATTTGCAGCAGCAGTTTTGTTAAGTAAGAGATTGGCAACGCAACTCTGTGCAACTATACTGCTGTTGCATGCTTTCAACTGAAAACTGAAGGTGAAACCCAGTGAATGTTGAAAAATATTTGGAACATTTTAATTAATTGTTGCACAAAACTTCAGGTATTTTCTACGGTTTATTTGCAAAAGTAATCAATACCCACACCAAATAAATTAAATTAAAATAGAGGCCGAAAGCAAAAAATTATCTTCTCTTTATGGAAGAGATTCAGAAAAAAATTATCAAAATAAACGTAATTTTTCAACATGTTTTAAAATTCCAAAAGAGACAAAGAAAAGAAAACATTCGTTGTTTATTGCAACCATATGCAGTCCCTTCCTGCAGTTCTCTCCAATCCATGTATTCTATGGCTTTTAATTAAATGAACCCAGAAATTGGCAATTGGCAACTCATGCCGCCACTTCACTTGAAACAATCAATGAGCACTGCAAATGAGCAACAATCGAATGCTGATGAGAAGGGGTAATAACTAGGGTTTTCATAACTCAATTAATTGTAAAAGGGAAAAAAAATTCTTTATTAATTTAATATTCGAATAATAATTCCTGACTGATACTTAGGACACGAATTAAAAAACGAAGAAACAAACTTCACTGTCTTGTTTCTCATCTTAGGATAGGAGAGCAGGGCGTGGCAGCTTTGTTGAAATCGGAACTAATGTGAACACCCCTAGCAATTCGTTCTGATAGCGATTTAAGTGATGGCACATCGGGAACTTACAAGTCTAGATTAAAGAAGCCGGTGGAATCAGCGTGACGACTTCGTAATAAATACACTCGATAACAAAATCAACCGAAGGCCTGTCTTAAAAGTTAATAAATGGTGACAAATATGAGAACCCAGAGATGGAAGTTGGATGAAAGTTGTTTAGTACACTTGCCATACAATTTAGACTAGAACAATACTGCAGCGGAGTAAAAAACCTTCTTAGCCCAGGTTTTTTAGCTTTCAATAAATACCTTAGTCTGCTGTATAGTCTATCGGAGGTCAGAGGTGTACATTTTTTCATTCGGTGGGACTGTACCCGTTTTGGCAAGTATATAATAATTTACCCAACTGCGCTATTTGTACCTGTGACTTGAAACCAATTTAGGGTTTGAACAGAACTGTTCGATTGTAGTTTAACTGTGAAATACGATACAGATACTAATATCAGGAGATTCCTTACGCCGTGTTAATTCCATAACATGATGTATGGGCATACCTCGGCTTGAAACGTACTCCAAAGTGTAAGATTAAGATTTTGGTAGAGCCCATCTATGTAGACTTCCACCGAATCTCTGGTCATGACCACCTCAAAGGACCTTACCTTCTATTCTGAAACCCCCTTAAAACTACAATTGAACGATAAAGGACATAATTTGACATTGCCTTTGTGTATCTGGGTGATGATTTCGATTTTACATGATTTGTTTGTTAACAATGTAGAGCGTAAAATGGAGACAGTTTCATATGAACATGCATACATACCTAATTGGTTGTTACAACCCTTCAGTCAGGATTACGACCTAGCTTCTCACACCACTTGTATTTTGTGTGTTAATTTTATACACGAGTGACAGATTTTTGAGAAACTTTTTCATGGCAATTTTATTTATTCTCAGAATTTTGTCAGACATGTCTGACCCGTGGGTTCATGATGACATTTCAAACACGTAGTCCATATGAGACAAAAAACACACGATATAAAGGCTCCTTGTAAATTGAACAAACATGGTCTTTCGCGTAGCCCCACAAAAAAAAGTCTAATGGTGTCAAATCGCATGATCTTGGTGGCCAGTTGATATTGCCACGACGAGAAATTACGCGGCCAGGAAATGTCTCTTGCAATAAAGCCATATTCGCTCGAGTTGTGTGGCATGCGGCACCGTCTTGTTGAAACCACATATTCACCAAGTCGTATTCTTCAATAGCAGGCAAAAAAAAGTCGATTATCATATGACCATAACGCTCCGATTTGACGGTGACAGTCGTTCCATCGTCGTTTTCGAAGATGTAAGGCCCATTCACACCTTCGGACCAACAATTTTGTTTATTAATATACCCACCGAGTGTGAAATGTGCTTCATCGCTGAAGAAAATTTTGTTCGATACGTGGCTGTGGCAAAATCACCATTTTTGTAGTAGGTTTTGATAATTTTTACGCGTTGTGTGATAATAATACTGGTTCCTAACGTGACGACCTCCAAGACAATTATTCACTGTTTCGAATTGCTCAATAAAATGACGGAGCGATGCGACATTCATATCATATAAGTAACGGAACACAGTGGCCTTTCAGGAGACTGTAGAGTGCAATCATAAACAAGGCGCGGCACAACATCGCAGTCTCTGGTAAGTTCTCTACATTGGAAACTTCAATAAGAACTTGCAAGCTTATAATTAACTATGCAGTAATGGATTTCGACAATCCCAGAGACATTTTCGGATACGAGGAAGATAGTGCAGGAAGGCCATTGCATTAAAGCGACTCATGACATACGCATTGACTCTGGACATTGATCCATAAATTGTACAGGAGCTGCAGAGACGTTTCAGACGAGGAGCTCTTCTTCACATGTGGAGTATATAACAAGCGTTATCTTAGAAGACGGAGACAACCTCTTGATTTCTATTATAAGGGCGATGTAAATGGTCTACTAACACAGTAGGAGTCAGAAGCTCTGGAAGAAGCCCCCAAGGAATAGGATGGACGCACTTATTGTGATATGGTTCCAGTACTAGAGAAATAGACAACTGTGGTAAAGCAATGGACCGTAGATGACCTAAACGTGTCTATCCATCTTCCTGGGTTGAAAATCACTTCTACTTATTTATTACATGGCACCAATATGAAATACGTTTCCCATAATGAATGGGAATCATAGAAGTTGCATTGCGAGGTTTCAAGGTTCCCCAGATTTTAATGAACAGGTGCTTGCGTAAAATTCTTCTCATATTCTGGCCCAAAACAATTAACAATCTATGAGGAGGCTATCCATATTGCAATAAGAGGGCATACTTGGAAATGGAGAGGCGATACTCTAAAGATGATATAACGACTGGCACCCACAGGGCAGACGATGTTTGATTGTGAAATGAAGTGGACACAACATTGGCTAGTTAGCTAAATAACTAAAAACTAGGTTAATTACAGACAACCTAACCAGGGAAGTTGTGAGATGATTGTAATCGAAATCATTACTTATAGTCTAGTGACTAGTGTAGTGGCTTACTAGAAGACAGCTCGCGTATATGTACGTAGTCATTCATCTGTGCCTCTCACGAGTGCACTCTGTTACTCCGAGTAAAGCATTATTTGTTATACTCAATAGGCTACCCTTTGAATAGACTATGAAAATGATGTTTTCCCCAGAAAACAGAGACATATCTGCGTCGATTATATGGTTCCTTATATTTTTCTGCATTTTCGTCAATGTCAGACTTTCAACTGAAAAGTTGGCTTCACAACTTAGTTTGACAGATGTCGAATTCCAGTCCCATACTTTTGAAACCACGAAATGGATAACCCTTACTTTGGCGTTGATTCCGCAGTTTAGGTGAGTTCCACATACGATTTCTTATGATTGGGCAGTTCTAAGGGATCATTTTTATACAGCCAATAAAAATTCTGGCTTAAGTTTTCACTCCTATGGACAAATCACTGGAAAATCCGACATGCATGATTTTTCTACATTTTTCTTAATCCCATAACCCGATGTACGCACCATTTCTGTCAAGTACCTGTCTATATTAGTCCTGAAACTCTGTCCCAAATAAACTTCTTATGAAACTTGAGTGTAAAATAAAGAAATATTCGTGGATTTTCATTCGCTTGTTCTTAAATCACGAGCAATTGAGAACCCTATTTAAGTATTCTAACTCCCCTATCCGTTATAAATCCGTTTAATCCTGAAATCTCTCACACACACCCACATACATAGATAAACATATGCTAATGCAGATATCAGTTAAACAATTCATATAATCATCCTCTCGCGCTCTCACTCTCTCTCTCTCTCTCACACACAAATATGTACTTACACAACAGACAAATACTAATTGAACAAACACAATCGACAACAATAACAACAACATTTGCATAATATTTTCAGCATAATTTCGTTTTTTTTTATTTTCTTGTAGTGGGCTCTTCTGTTTAGTCGCGTTGTATTCATTGAGTTTCAAGTCTCTCGCTCGCTCTCTCGCTCTCTCTCTCTCTCTTACACCCTCGCACACACACAAACTTTGCATAACTTTAAGTGTATTAATGGTTGTCATATTTTGTAAATGAATTTTGAATGTGTTGAATAAGTTGAATGAGTATGAGTGTGTAATTGTAATTGTAACAATGTGTGCATGTATATGTGTATGAAGGCAAATTGATGTTGAATTGCTTTGTAGTTATAGTTGTTGTTGCTGTTGTTGTACAAATTGTTCATTTGGGTCCATTTATATTAATTTCTCTCTTGCGTGTGTCTAAAATGTGAAGAGACAGCTGCTGTGTTAGAGATTTGTGTTTAAACATCTTTTTGTTCTGTTCTTAGCTCTTGCTCTCTCTCTCTCTCTTTCTCTTGTTTTTTATTTTTGTTTTACTAATGTAGGTGTGTGTGTGTGTGTGCATGTAAAAAGGCAGGTAATTCAAGGAATTGAAAGTTTTTTTAAAAGTCATGGGAAATTTTGAAAATAAATTATGTTTGTAAAGCGAATGTCTTCGTAAGTTTTGGAAACTTTTAAAAAATTTATTCGTCTGAGAGCTGTTGTATATGTTTTTGCCAAAAAGAAAACGTAGGAAAAATTTTTAGTTTATACTGCTGTTAACAAGATGGTTTTCAAAGCTATGCCTTACACTCACATCAGGGGCTTTGCAAAGTGTCAGCTACGCATCTATTTGCCATGAAAAGTTTCTCAAAAATCTGTTGTTCGGCGTCCTAATACTCATGGATAAAATTAACACACTTCAAATATGTAAGTGGTAGGAGAGGCTAGGTTGTAATCCTGACTGAAGCATCGTAGTAACCCATTAAATAAGTAAAGTAAACTAAGAGTTTCGCAATTGAATTTTTTTTTTCTAAAATCTGTCATTCGGAATTGACTCTAAGCCGTAGGTTTCAACACTCATTGATAAAATTAACAGACACAACATAAATGGTAGGAGAAGCTAGGTTGTTGTCCTGGCTAAAGGGTTCTAATGACCAATTAAATAAGCAAAGTGAACTTAGAGATTTTCAAAGAAAAATTTTGGGATGCCTTAACGACCTACACTACAGAAAATAAGCCCCATATCGAATAGCTTTGGCAGAACTTTTAACAACATAGTCGAACTGAGATATGCAGCCGCTCGTTGATATTGATGGAGACAACTTGCGGACAATCTATGACCAGTATAGCCACAACTCATAATCAAATGAAGAAGAGCAAGACATTCAAGACATTCTTAATGATTCCATACCTTTACCAGTACCACTCGTCCTACTCGACGTTCTTTAATTCTCTTTTAAAAATTAATCCATGCCAGTGAAAGTTTAGTTATGACATGCACAACGGGAAAAGAGAATCTGTTTTCTGTGATTAATTTTAGCATAAAAATAGAAGTCAAAAGGAAAACTTCGAAAGCAAAAAAAATTGTGAAAGAAAAAAAGGAGAGAAAAAAATTAAAAATTCTTTAAAATTCAACAGAAATTTGATTAAATTTATGCCAAGAGAAACAAGAGAGAACTACAAATGCAAACCAAAAAAAAAAAAAAAACAGTAAAGAAATCAAATTAAATTTAAAAAAGAACAGAGAAAACCAATAACGGAATTATTATATAAAAAGCGAATGTGTATGTGTGTATTTCCATACATACATATACAGATACATATGGTACACATGCATACATACATACATACACACTGGTTTAAACGTTACGAGAGTAGCAGCATATTACGGTGGTCGACTTTATGAGGTGTTGAATATAATTTGATTTTTAAGCTTTTATTTGTTGGCATTGGTGTTATTGCTGGTGTTGCTGTTTTAGTTGTATTTGATTTTTTCTCTTTTTAGCCAAATTATTAACCACACACTCAAATCTCTCTTTAACCACAATAAAAATGAAAACAAAATCAATTTTCTTTTCTGGTATGAAGTTGCTTATTATTGGGCTTTGGTGGCTGGGGGTTGAATATTCAAAAGAGAAGAAACCGACTTTTTATGCAATTTTGCCATTGTCCGCTTTCGATTTGTGGCACATTGCATTGGCTTAATACATTTTCTTTCTCATAACCAAACTTGCTTACCTACATACATATGTACATAAAAAATTGGTCATTACAACCCTTCAGTCAGGATTACGACCTAGCTTCTCACGCCACTCATGTTGTGTGTGCGTTAATTTTATACATGAATGGCGGGACCTACAGTTTAAAGTCAACTCCGAACGACAGATTTTTGAAAAACTTGAACGACTCTACATGTCACACAGCTCATGCCACGTTGGATATCATGTGCACAAGCGATTTGAAGGCATGTTAATCTCACGTGGAGGTGACCTTAGCTAGCTTGAGCAGTTTTCTTGAGTTGCAGTTGTATGCGCATAAGCCGCAAACTACAGCTGTTCTCAAACCTAACATAACCCCTGCCATCAATAAAACTTGACCTGATATCATGGAAAATTAGACGCCCAGACAAAAGTCTGTCATGGACTTCTAAATGATGTTATGTTCCACACATAATTGCTATTTCAAATGAATAAAAAATATCTGAGATATCCAATACACACACTTTCCTTTATTTAAACTAAATGGGAAGCGTTTGGAAATGAGACTTTATAGCTTTGTGAATGAATATTCATTAGATTGGAAGATGGATAGTCAACGGCAGCATATTCACTTCTGGCATGAGACCATTAGACTCGCTGGGCCATTTAAGAGTTTATATTTAAAAATGCAATAAAATAAAAACGGTATGAAATTAATTTTTTTGTTGTGAAGATGTTCAAGATACAGACTATGCAGATACAGGTCATGATGTATGTATTACCTACTAGAATACAGCCTAGAATTGCATAGAATCGGAAAATCATGTAAAGGGTCCGCCAAATAACTTTTTTTTGAAAATTATTTAAAAAAAAAAACTACTGAATATTTTCTCAAATTTCTTTTTTTATTTGAAAGTACAATCCTTCCGGCTAATAATGGAAAATAATTTCATTTAAATGGCTGCCTCGGCTGGCCATGCAGTAGCCTACACGATCTGTCCAATTTTTAAGCACATTATCGATTGTGTGCAGATGTATTTCACCAATGGCTTCACGAATATTGTCCTTTAAAGCGTCAATTGTCTCTGGCTTGTTGGCGTGACACCCCACAAATAATAGTCCAACGGTGTCAAATCGCAGCTCCGAGGTGGCCAAACGACATCATCTCTGCGGCTGATAATGCGATCTTCAAAAACAGGGCGCAAAACATCGAGTGTAGCTTCGGCTGTGTGGCACGTAGTGCCGCCCTGTTGAAACCAAATGTTGCCAATATCCTCAATTCGTTCAACATGGCCCGATAACGATCGCCATTGACTGTAACGGCTACTCCTTGCTCATTTTCGTAGAAAAATGGCCCAATTATGCCTCTGGACCAATATCCGCACCAAACAGTGACTCGTTTTGGGTCCGTCGGCTTTTCAATGTATGCGTGCGGGTTTTCTGTGCCCCAAATGTGACAATTTTGCTTGTTTACATACCCGCCAAGATCAAAATGAGTTTCATCTGAAAAGATGATTTATTTTTTTTGCCAAAATCGGCATCTTCTGTAAGTCGATTGCAGGTCCACTTAACGAAGCGAAAACGCATTGGATGGTCAATTGGCTTCAACTCCTGAATCAATTGGACTTTGTATGGCGTCATACCAAGGTCTTTATGCAAAATTCGCCTCAATGATGTCTCCAAAATGTTCAATTGTTGAGAACGACGGTGAATTGATGTTGATGGCGCTTCACGCATACTTTCTGCCACAGCAGCAATATTCTCGGGTGTACGCACTGTTTTTGGCTTTCCACGCTTTGGTTTATCGATGAGGATGCCAGTTTCTTTCCCTTTTTTCACAAGATAACGAACATACGGAGCTGATGGTGCTTCTCTTCTTCCAAAATCCATACGCAATTTTCGCATACATTCTGCAACATTACCATGATTTTCAAAGTAATGTCGCAGAGTTGTTCAAGCGTATACACAACCATATTCGTTCAGCGGAAGGATAAAACTAATTATCTGTCAAATAAGACATGAGCTAAGTGTTACCATTCACGAAATAAGCACTGGTTGAAAAAAAACGTTAGATGGCGGACCCGATAGTTACCTCTTTAACATACCAATACACACACCAACATGTTTTTTCTCATTCGCTCTTTACACTTCAGCTTTTTCCCTTTTTTTTATTTTTGTGTATGAGTGTGAGTATGTATCTATATATGTGTGTGTGAGGATTTAATATTTAATTTTTTTTATTTTTTCGATTTTATTTTCATTATTATTTAAGAACATTTGTGGTTATTATTGTTGTTGCTTTTCAATACCATTTAAGTGCTGAAAAGACCAACTGAGATACAATGTTTCCCTCTCTCTCTCTCTCTCTCTCTCTCTCTCTGTCTGTCTGTTGGTCTCTCTCTCTCTCTCTGTCTGTCTGTTGGTCTCTGTCTCTGTCATTTGGTTTTTTGTTTTAAATTGTACAATGCCAGTTCCAGTTCTGTCTGCTTGTCTATTGAGTGGGATAAACGTTGTATATTTCAAAGCTTTAGGATTATAAGGCCCTGATAATACTTTGTGGCAGGTGGTTGAGTGTTGGTTTTCGAAAAAACAAACTCTCTGTCGATATTTGTGTATGGTCGGGTGTGTTTTTTTCCCTTTTGGGGTGCCTACACTGAAAGAAATTGTATTTTGATAGGATTTAATTCAGTTGCTTTCATTTCAAAATTTATTCGCGTTAAAATATTGTTATGTTTTTACCTTTTAAAACATTTAAAATATGAGCTGGTGGATTTGGAAAATAAAAATAAATTTGTATTGAGTTTTAATTAAATCTTTATTATTCGCACAAATATGTATTCCACTCTTCACAACTTGATGTAAACAACAACAATTGCTTTTTTTGTTATTCCTGGCTGCCTTCCAAAATGTATCAATACAAAGTTTGTATGCAGTTCTACTACTGTATACAAACTATGTAGATATGCAAAGTAACCAAACAATGCATCAACTATAAATCCGATGCCTGATTGCTCTTTGACTGCGTTAAAAATACATATTGATGACATTTTGAAATATAATACATTGTATATATTTTGTACAGCGGCATTATGAAACACGATACTTTGTTCAAATACAAAGCAACCAACATTTTGGAAGACAGCCCCTCTGTTTACACTCTTTGCATAAACAATACCAATCCCTAAGCAATTATTCGACAGATCTTTGTTACGGAGATCTTCTAGCACGATTACTCTCTCCAAACACACCGCGTATTCACACAATGCTGACTGAACTTCACTGACTCACTCACCTGCTTTGCCTTGCCTTTTATATTGATGACAAAGTAAACTGTTTGATGAATATTCTTGAGGCAAATGTTCGTGACTTTGCATTCTCGAGATCTCTAGAAATGTAAACATCGTTGTTTACATGATTGTCGTTTGTGTATTTTGTTTATATTTATTCTTGTAGTGTTTGTTGTTGTATTTTGTTTACTTGTTTACCATTTTTTTATGCTGGTGTTTGTTGTTGTATTTTTGTTTATTTGTTTACAATTTTTGTTACGATAGTGTTTGTTGTCATATTAGGTAATTCGATAATTTGTAAACAGGTTTGTTTACTTGCATTGTTTTGTTTTTGTAGCTTTCTTTTAAAGCAAAACATCACTATCTAGATTTTTCCTTTTCGTAACAATATTTAATTTCAGCATTCATGTGGAAAAGAAAACCACTTTCTCCTTTATGCAACATTAAGTGGCATTCCAAACTTTCCTTTTATTCAAGTGTACCGTGCTTAACAATAAATTCTATTAAGGAATACCAAGTGATTGCTTACAAATAAAGGAGAGGAGATCTTGTTAAACAATTGCATTAAAAACCTATTGATTCTACCGCAACGAAAAAACCACAAGAAAAATTCCTACTCCAGCTCCTACACAAACTCCTACGCCCTCTCTTTGCCAGGCCTTTTCAAGAACAAGAAAACGGAAACAATTCTAATCCTCTTCAATATATATTCTGCTGTTTTTTTTTCCTTCTTTTTTTTATATATTAAAAGGCACTTTTGAATTTATTTCAACATTTATATGTACTTACAGTAAATGAATGTATGTGTGTGTGGTATACCTATACACGTACATATGTGGGTGTAAATGTATGTGTAGTAAAGTAACAGAGTGTGTGAATTGCGTATCATTTTTATAGCCACTTAAATAAACAAACGTATTAATTTCGCATTATTTTCTTTATACTCTGTGATCTCTTTCTCTCTCTCTCTCTCTCTCTCTCTCTCTCTCTGACTCTCTTTCTCCTTCTATCACCCACTTATATTGTAATGTTCCTGGCTAACCAATTAATATTTAAACACTTACAATCCCCAAAAGCCAATTCATTCGTTCATTCATTCATTCGATTTCGTTTTCGTTTTCACTCTCCTGGCGGCCTTCTGCTTCGTGTTCGGAATTTATTTTTCTGATCCGCAAATATATTGTAAATCTATACAACGATTTTCATTATTAACACTTAATATTAATGCTACAACAACAGTTACAACAACAATAACACGAAGAAGAAGAAAAAAACCAAAGAGAAAAATCCAACAAATTAAACATTCATAGCAAATGGCAAATGGAATTACAATCGCCGGTTATTTCCACCGTCCAATATTAAATACACGGCAAAAAAGAGTGTTCACAGAGAAAGTTTTACGGTTCTGCTAACAGATTGCCTATGCTCTAAAGAAAGCATGAAGGCCAATGATGTCAAATGGATTGCTGGTGATCCAAACTTTACTTACGAAATTAATTTTTTTATTTTATTTGTGCATTTGTGAACGGGCTATGGAAGCGGAAGCTATGTTCTACTGGTACTGGTGTTAGGCTTATTCCTAGCTTTATAATGAATTCGAAATAACGTTTAAAACATGCCCTGATTTTGGTGTCGAATAAGAGGGAATGTTGAAATATCAAAAGCAGGCGTTGACATTATCCTGCTCTAAGAAGATCATAGGGCCTAACAGGGGAAGCATTATAGTATTTTTATAACAGAGATGAAATCTTCTACCCTGCTACTGAGTAGCAGAAGCTGTTATAAAGCGGAAGCCCTACATTAAGCCATTAGCGCCCAGTGGCAACTTAAGTTGCCAGCAGAGGTTACCTTGGTTTTTATGCTCTGAGAGGAAATTGAGTGTAAAAAAGAAAACGGTAACCATTAGAAAAAAAAGTAATTCGGGCATTAATGGGTTAATTATGCAACTACGCACAACAGAGGAAAAAATGTGGCAAGGGGCCCACCTGTGCTATATGCGACAGATCTTGCATGTCTATTACAACAGAAGAATATTCTCTTTGACCTGTTATTACCCATAGAACTTGCTCATAGTGGTTATGGGTTACAGCCTTGTTGGTATTTATAGCGGATAACTGCCGCATCTTTAGAGATCGTGGTACAATTACCAGCTACTGACTGATTGCTGCTCTTGCAAAAGAAAGTTCCACTTCACGTTTTTTTTTCAGGGGCTGCAAGGTTTCAGTCATTACGAATGCACTAGAACCTCAGAATGATTTGAGTATGATTATATTTTTTTATTTATTTGATTTATTATGATCTACATAGCACAACAAGATACTTAAGGAAAACATACCTGGCTATGTTATTGTACGCTAGGCTAAGTTTCTGGTTGTCATCATAACTGCAATTTGCGAATATCTCACATTCATATAAAAGTACCGGAATTAAGTACGTTTTAGCAAGTTGCATGCCAATGACAAAAGGAGTTGAGTCTATGACAGCCCATAAATTTCGAAGCATGCCATAAATTCTGCCAACAATGACACTTATATGGGTAAACCACGATAGTTTGTCATTAAAGACAATACCCAGATTAGTAGCCCACCAGACAAATTTAATTTCATTTCCCCTGATACTCAATTCAATTATGAAAAATGATCCGTTTGTTCTCGAAAGTATAATACATTTAGACTTAGAAGAATTGATGCATAGTCCATTGGCCGAGGCCTGTCTGTCAATCTTCGCTAAGTCACGATTAATGTAGTCTAAACAAGAATAAATATTCTCTCTTGGAGTACATTGAACATTGCAGTTAATGTATAGACCCCTGGGGAACACCTCTACTAATATTAAGTGGATCCGAAACATTGCCATTGAAATGAACCTTCTGAAATCTGTTCGTCAAATACGAATAAATTAGATTACAGGCAGTTTCGGAGAAATAAAACAGTTTTCGGAGCATTTTCAATAGAACCGTGTGATCGACTGTATCAAAAGCCTTAGAGTAATCAAGCAGAATCAAGAACTCCACACTATTCCCATCAAGTTCCGACCTAAGACCCTCAACTACTTTTATCAAAGCGGTAGTACTACTACCTTTCATGAAGCCCGACTGACTGACCGTTAAATAATTGTGACCCCTCAGATATTCATCGATTGGAATGGCCATGATGTTCTCCAATACCTTGGATAAAAATGGAAGGATTGCAATTGGCCTGAACCCACAATTAGTTTTGGGAATGGAAAGGATTTTAGCCAGTTTCCAACTTTCAGGAAAAGAAGACTTAGTCAGAACTGTATTGAACAAGTTGGTATAGTAAGGCAAAAGTTTAGGAGCCACAGCTTTCAAGAATAAAGAATACAAATTGATTATAAAAATGGTTTAAACTGCCTTTAAGGATGATCAGGAGAGTATTATAAGTTCATTGGAATTCACAGAGATCTACATACATAACTGATCATTACAACCCTAGTTTCTCCCATCACTCACGTTGTGTGTGTTAAATTTTATACATGAGTGGCGGGACCTGCAGTTTAAAGTCGACTCCGAAAGACAGACTTTTGAGGAACTTTTCATTGCAATTTTATTTTACTCGCAGAGTTCTTTTCAGAGATCTGCTGAGAGGAAGTCGCTGAAGAAATATTTCTTTTCATATTTTGTTTTGATGTGTGGTCATGGGTTTGAACCGTGGACTCACGTCTAATAAGCCAACACACTACTTACCAGACTACGTCTACTTCAATCACCATTATATCTGACCTAAATGAGGCCTTACTTCATAACAGCTTCAGGAACAGGGAGTACCGCCACCTAAACGAAACAGTTATCGCATTACTGTTGCCGTTGCTGAAATAATTTTGCATTTGACCCTTAGTGGAGAATTGGCTCAACGCTGCTCTTGTACTGGACTCTATTCCGAGTTATTTGCCTGACCTTCTTTTCCTTGCTAATTCCGAAGAAACAGTTTCGAGTCAATTTCATCAATTAAACTTTAGAATGCGAGGATCAGAACAATGTTTTCCTTGTTCGCAATAGCATCGCTCTCATAGGAGTCATGTACAGAATTTATGAAAGCTGTAGCTATGTGCTGAAGATGGGCTTGAGTTTACTTTTAAGGACAAGGATTTTAAACGAATAACGTTTAAAACAAGTCATAATGTCAGTATCAAATATGTACGACTGCTGTCGAAATATAAGAAGCAGACGTTGGCTTTATCTTGCTATAAGACAATTGAGACCAACTGGGGAATCGTGCCTAGTATTATTCTGCAATGCTACTGAGTGATGGAAGCTATGGTAAGGAGGAAGCGCTACAGCGACTATGGAGCTACGGGCAGCGGAAGGAAAAATAAAAAGAGGGCTTTACTACCATCGCAAGAGAATATTCTCTTTGATCAGTTTTAAGCAATGCAACTTCCTCATAACGGTTACGAACTGCAGATCCGTCCAGTTGATACTCATAGCGAATAACTGCCGCACCCCAGAGGGCAGAAATCTCTCTAGAGATCATCAACAATTTGCGCACAGTGATTGGTTTGGTTACTGGCTACTGCCTGATTGCTGCTCCTGCAAAAAGAGTTCCTCATCGCGTTATTTATAGGGACTGCAATGACTTGGACTAGCTGGAGACAGTCACCCATTTCTTCTATCAGCATCCCCGGCTATTAATAAATAGACAACGATCCCTGACATATTGCCTGCAAATATCATTGCGTACTCATTAGAACCTCAAAATGATTAGAATATGATTAAGATTCTGCCCTGTCAATTCAATCTCCTTATAAAAATGATATGATTTGCCTTTAAGGACGATGGAGAGAGTACTATGAGTTCTTTGCCCTTCACAGAGATCTAACAAAGGTTAACGCAGGTATGGGGCGCCCAAATTGCAGTAGTCTAGTAGGTAATGTGTTGGCTTATTAGACATAAGGCCCCGGTTCAAACCCCAGGTCAGATATCAAAACGAAATATGGAAAAATATTTCTTCGGCAGATTTCTGGCAAAAACTCTGAAGAGTAAATAAAATTGCCTTGAAAAGTTTCTCAAAAAATTCATCGTTCGGAGTCGACTTGAAACTGTAGGTCCCGCCGTTCATGTATGAAATTAGCGCACACAACATAAGTGGAGTGAGAACCTTGGTCGTAATCCTGACTGAAGGGTTGTAACGACCAATTATGTATGTATGGGTCGCCCAACTAATTTCATATTGACAGATCGAATGTCATTTGTAAGAGTAATTCTTGGGATTTCAATTTAGTTTCCCTCCTTTGAAATGGCACGTGTGCGAAACTCTGTAGGATTTCCATCTAATTTTTTTTTTATTTCCACTTACTTTAAAAAAAAAAGAAAATTGTTTTCGTGTTCAACCTTTAAAATTCCTTACGTTTAAGTGTCTATTTACTGTCGACCTTTTAGCATTTTTTTTTTTTGTTAACAGCAGTTGCAGCATAACAAAGGTGTTAGCCAGTGTTGCTTATTACTGGCTTGGCTGTTAAAGTAACAACAACAACAACTACAACAAAAAGAGAGAAGGAAAGGAGGAAAAAAGCAATAAAAAGTTAAAGATTCTTTTAATGCAACAACGTCAACACTTTAAACCCAAAACGTTGGTTGCCCTCCCTGTATTGTATTGTTCACACCAAACTGAAGCCGGTGTTTAATATAAACTTTATTGTTTTTGTTGTTGTTGTTGTTGGTTTTATATTTTTTAACCCCGTTTTCCTGTTTGTTCTTTTAAAGACTTTTCATGGCGCAGAATTATGCCAGCACAGTACGTAACTTAATAATGGTGAAGGTATTTAAGCGCAAAAATAATATGAAAATGAAGAAGAAGAAGAGAAAGGGCGAAGGTTAAACCATGGTGTATAGTAACAGAAGGAAAAATAACAACAACAACAATTTCTTTAACTTTAGCCTTAAAAGCTTAAAAAGTTTTTTTTCCCATTTTTTTGTTTTTCTTTGTTTTTGTTTCTGTTTTGTTGTGCAGCTGTTTTTGGCATAAATTTCATAAATCTGGCCAAAATCATAATAACAATGGACAATGGCTTCCTATACGCTTGTGAGCTATGCTTGCCTTACACAGTGCTATGCTATGTTAGCAGCAGTCAGTAAAAGTTGAGAAAAATAATTTTTTTTTGTTTTTCTTTTCTTTTGTTTTTATTATCGTATTGGATTTGGTATTGTTGGCCGTAATGAAGATTACAAAATAATGAAAAGGTTAATCACAATAATTGCAAAAGTTTATTCGTTTGCCAAAGACACACAACAAATGCTGTTTATGGCGGCCTTCATCAGCATCCCCATTCCCATCATCTGTATACTCCTTATCATCATCATCATCCCATCATCATCATCAGTAATATGTTGGATTCGTTTATTACAATATTGTTGAATGTGAAATCAATACGAGAGAATTGTTTTTAACTTTGATCCTTAAAATAATTACAACTTTATTCCCCATATCCTCCACCGCCATGCACCGCCTCTCCCATTCTCCTCTCTCAATTTGTTATATTATCGGGCCAATCATTCTTTGGTTGTCAATCCTTAGTGAAGTATGATGGGTGTTGGTGGTGGTGTTGGTATTTGTGGTTGAATAATAAATCGTAAATGTATTCACATCCCATATCCTTATGATTCATCTTACATTGCATATGATGGCTATTAAATGCATTTGGTTTATTGACCGTAAACGTTAAATTTTTTATTGAAAAACACATGTCGAAATCATTTATTTAAAGGAAAATGATTTTATTTTCTTGTCTCCTTTTTCTCTCTCTTTCTCTCTTCTGTCGCAGTCTTTTAATGTTATGCTGTAAACAATATTTAAAGCATACCTTAAAGGGTTTGTTTTTCATGTTGAATTGGAAAATCTGTAGCATATATTAAGGCTTTCAAAATATTTAAATTGAAATTGATTTTAAAAATTAATTTAAAAAACTCTTCGAATTATAACTATCTTTCAATGTTGAAATTAATGCCACGCCTACATTAAGAAGGCATAGTTCACAGACAAGTTCCTTAAAGGAGCATAAGCCGAAACAAATCCCCAAATGGACTATGCAATGCTTTAATTATGCTTGGTAGAGGAATGTACTGAGACTGCTGCCAAAATCCACAGAGATCCGTTAAAGGCCACATAACCACATACCCGTTAAAAGATACTGAAGCGAAATAAATCTATACTGGGGGACGACAATTGAAACTATATTCTGACTTTTATGTCCATATAAAGGCTGTTTTTTATAGAGGTATAGAACTTTAAGTTGGCATTACTTTTCAAGATGGCGACCGATTTAGCAGCTGTCAAGTGATTTATTATCAGTTTGGTTTGGCAATTCATCATGAATAGACTCACGCCTGAACAACGCTTGCAAATAGTGCAATTTTATTTCGAAAATAACGGTTCTGTGCGGAAAACGTATCGCGCACTACGTCCATTTTATCGTCGACAAAATCGTACATCAGAGCAGTTAATTCGATTAACCATGGAACGTTTTCGCACCACGTTTACTCTTATTGATAACTCGCGTAGAGAAGAAGCTATTGCTGCTGTAGAGCGTAGCATTGAGGAAGACCCGAATGAGTCCATCCGCCATCGAGCACAGGAATTGGATCTGTGTCCATCCACTTTATGAAAGATTTTGCGGAAGGATCTTGGTTTGCGTGCTTACAAAATCCAACTCGTGCAAGATTTGAAGCCAAACGATCATCAAGTAAGGCGTAGATTCGTCGAATGGGCCCAAAACGAGATTACCGTTGTTCCCGATTTTCATAAGCGAATTTTGTTTAGCGATGAAGCGCACTTCTGGTTGAATGGCTACGTCAACAAACAAAACTGCCGCATTTGGAGTGAAGGTAATCCTCAAGTGTATGTGGAAACACTGTTACATCCAGAAAAACTGACTGTTTGGTGCGCTTTATGGGCTGGTGGAATCATTGGTCCGTACTTTTTCAAAAACGATGGTGGCCAGAACGTCACAGTCAATGGTGATCGGTATAGAGCCATGATTACTAACTTTTTCATTCCTGAATTGAATAACCATGATGTCCAGGAGATGTGGTTTCAACAAGACGGCGCAACATGTCACACAGCTCGCGCCACAATAGATTTATTGAAAGACACGTTTGGGGACCGTTTTGGACCCGTGAAGGGGCCAGTGAATTGGTAAAATGTAATGCCACAAGATTATCTTTCGGATAAACAAAATTCATGTCAATCGAATAATCCATCGTTGTTTTATTGCAACTTAAAGTTCTATACGTCTGTAAAAAACACCCTTTACAATCAATTATATTTGCTGTTATCATTGGGCTTTGCAACAAGTCACAACAGTTATTATTTTTGTTGGCCGAAAAGAAATTGAGGTCGTGAACTCTATGCCCAAAACAGAGGCATGGCAAGAAACCAGATGTGGGCAATATTTACATGGAATCATTAAAAGCAGCAATAATGAAACCTTTTCTTGAATCTGGACTTAAAGAAGGAGACATAATTAAACTACACAGGAAGGGAAATAAGTCGCGCTAGTCTAGTAGGTAGAGTGTTGGCTTATTAGACGTGAGGCCTCGGTTCAAACCCCAGGTCAGACATCTCCAACAAAATATGAGCAAATATTTCTTCGCTGACTTCCTCTCAGAAGATTTGTGGCAAAAACTCTGAATGTAAATTAAATTGCCATGAAAAGTTTCTCTTAAAATCTGTCGTCTAAAGTCGACTTTAAACTGTAAGACCCGCCACTCATGTATAAAATTAAAGCACACAACATAAACGGCATGAGAAACTAAGTCGTAATCCTGGCTGAAGGGTTGTAATGTCCAATTATGTGTGTATGTTTGTATGAAGGGAAAGAATGCAGAAGCTAAAGAGGTATGCCGACTATGCTCGACGCGTAAGTGAAACGTCTGCTCACAGCAGAATCTCGAAATAACTAAGCCGGTATGATGGCGGTTTGTTTTGTACTTGGCAGATGATCAGGAGCGCTTTTTAAAATAAAGGAGTTTCATTTTAAGTCAACTGGAATAACTTTAAAGCTGTTGTAGTCCACCAAAAATAAATCCGTAGAGTTTTTCATTCATTTAACGATTTACAGAAGAGGATGGATTTTAAATAAAACAATAAATTTTCTAAAACCTTAGGTGCCTCTCCAAGTTGCCACATTCCTCGCCTGCCTATGCAGCTGTGGGATACAAAAAATCCAAAGAAAAAAATCTTAAACCTCAAGAAAAACAAGCAGGATACGTACATTTTCTGGTTTTTCCTTGACTTCTTGTGGCAATTCTACGAAAGTAAACAAAGAAACAAAGTCCCCGCAGCTGTGCAACAAAATTGTTTAATTTGATCTCCAAAAGCTTACTTGCTTACTTTTAATTCCCATCTTTACTTTGGTTTACTTTGAACCTCTTAAAACGTTTTAACTGGTATCAGCTGTTAACGCGTAGAGAGCAATATTAAGGTAAACTTTTAGAAGGCGCATAAGTACTGGCATCTTACCACACAAATTTTTACGGTTTATTTATAAAACGAACAAAGAGGCAAAGAAAAGAAGAAGAATATTATTATGAAGTGCTTAAATTACAATCGAAAAAATGTTCATCCCTTGCCAGAAGGATATGCTTTCTCTAGCAAATGCTCAAGTAATTGTACGGCAGTCAGCTTAAGCCACAAAATAAATGATAAGAAATCTGAAGTAATATTGTAATACGAACTCCAGGTCAGTTATACTTTGCCCGTTTGAAATGAATTTATCGGAAGAGCAGGCAGCCTCAGAGTTACTTTTCTAAGAGCATTTAGAACATTAACAATAAGATCGTCTCCCAAGATTTTGGCATGCCCGTAACATATTATAGCTTCCACCATGTTTAATAACATGAACGCTTAACATTAATATTGTTACGAAAATGAAAAATCTAGACACTGGTGTCTTGCTATTACTTCGCTTAACATTAAAATTATAAACAAAAGCTACAAAAACAAAACAATGCAAGTAAACAAACCTGTTTAAAAATTATCGTGCTGCGTAATATAATAACAAATACCAGCATAAAAAATTATAAGCAAGTAAACAAAAATACAACAACAAACACCAGCATGAATAAATGTAAACATAGTTGTTAACATTTACAGAGGCCTCACGGAGGCGAAATCGCCTCCAAGAACATTTATCGCCGTAATCTAATAGGTAGTGTGTTGGCTTATTAGACGTAAGGCCCGGGTTCGTATCCCAGGTCAGGCATCAAAACGAAATATGAAAAAAATATTTCTACGGCGATTTCCTCTCAGCAGATTTCTGGCAAACACTCTGAGAGTAAATAAACCTGGCATGAAAAAGTTTCTCAAAAATCCGTCGTTAGCAGTCGACGGTAAACTGTAGGTCCCTCCACTCACATATAATTTAATGCACCCAACATGAGTGGTGTGAGAAGTAAGGTCGTAATCCTGACTGAAGGGTTGTAATGGCCAACTATGTATGTATGTATGTGTTTACTTTGCCAATAAAAGGCAAGACAAAGCAGGCGACGGAGTTAGTAAAATATCAGTCAGTTTTGTGTGAAGACGCGGTGTGTTTGAAGAGAGTAATCGTGGTTTGAAGATCTCCGTTACAAAGATCTGTCGAATAATTGCCTAGTAATTGTTATTGTTTATGCAATGGGTGCAATCAAAGGAGTAACAAAGAAGAAAATTGTTGTTGTTTACATCAAGTTGTGAACAGTAGCACACAGAATTGTGCGAATAATAACAAATTTTAAATTAAACAAAGCACATTTTAGGGTGATTTTTTAGCTATTATCTTTTTGGCAACACTGGTTTAAACAGCTCACGCACGTTTCGTGTTTTTTTTTCACTGTCAAACATCTTCAGTTTGGTCTATAATTTAACCATGAATCGTCTTAAAAAACGAACAACGCTTGCAAATCATTGAATTTTATTATCAAAATGCATGCTCTGTTAAGAAAGTTCATCGCGCGCTTCTTCCATTTTACGGTCAGTTTAATCAACCCACTGAAGGGGCTAATCGGGCTATTGTGACTAAATTTCGCACCAAATTTACATTGTTGGACATTAAATCACCAACACGCTTACGTAGAGTGCGAACTGAAGAAAATATCGCAGCTGTATCGGCCAGTGTTAATGATGACCATCAATTATCGATTCGTCGCCGTTCGCAGCAATTGGGCCTCTGTTACTCAACAACGTGGAAAATTTTGCGGAAGGATTTTGGTGTGAAGCCTTTCAGCTGGTGCAAGAATTGAACGACCTACCGCAACGCAGGATTTTTGGTGAATGGGCTCTTGGAAAATTGGCCGAAGATCCATTTATTTATCGAAAAATTGTGTTCAGCGACGAAGCTCATTTTTTGCTCAATGTATACGTTAATAAGCAGAATTGTCGATTTTGGAGTGAAGATCAGCCAGAAGCAAAAGCTCCCAATGCATCCAGAAAAAGTCACAGTTTGTTGCGGTTTATGGGCTGGTGGCATCATTGGACCGTACTTCATCAAAGATGCTGCGAATCGTAACGTAACTATGAATGGTAAGCGCTACCGTGAGATGATACTCGTATCCAAATTTTTTCTTGCCCAAAAAGCAAGAGCTTGACTGTGGTTTCAACAAGACGGTGCCACATTCCACACAGCACGCGTAACAATGGACTTATTGAGAGGCGAGTTTGGTGAACATTTTATTTCACGTTCGGGACCGGTCAATTGGTCGCCTAGATTGTGCGATTTAACGCCTTTAGACTATTTTTTGTGGGGCTCATGTTAAAGCTCATGTCTATACAGACAAGCCCGCTTCAATAGACGCATTGGAAGACAACATTGAAGCATTTATTCGCGAGATACAGAACGAAATGTTGTAAAGAGTATGCCAAAATTGGACTAAGCGGATGGACCATTTGAGGCGCAGTCGCGGTCAACATTTGCATGAAATAATCTTCAAACAGTAAATTATATGGACCGTACTATCGATTCAAATAAAGATTTCATGCATTTTTCTGAACTTTATGTGTTTTTTTTGAAAAATTTTCCTATGGCTCTTAAAAAATCACCAATTATTTTATTTGCAATCTACGAGCTCATATTTTAAACGTTTTTTAAAAGGTAAAAACGTAACAATATTATAGTTCCTCTCATGTTTACTAACATACATGTTAAACATTAAACATTACTGCCTAGTTTTAGGAACATTTATTTAATTTTTTTTTACTGGTCTTCTCAATGATTTCATAAATACTTTTGAATATTGTTTAACATAGCATATCTATAAGCATTCAACCCTTATTTTTATTTCTTTTTAATTTCCAATATTGTTCAACTGCTTTATGACAAAATGAATAGGAAAACTTTGTTTGTCTAAGTTTTCAAAAAGAAATCCTTTTAGTTGGCTTAAGAAAGTTTCCATATTTTCTTGGCCTCTTTGTTATTTTTCGGTTCAGTTCAGTTCATTATATGAATTGTAAAATCATATGCCATTCAGTATTAATTTATTTCCTTTCTTTCCATTCTATTTTATTTTGTTCCTTAAGGCCTAAAAGTAGGCAAATATTTTTTGTATTCAACAAGAGCCTGGCAAGTATGCTTCACATAATCATTTTCTTTTATTTGTTTAATAGAAATAAAAACGAAATAGAAAATAAACATCGAAAATAAATTTTTGTTAAAAAAGAAACTCGAAATTGACACAACAAAACCGCCGATGAAATGTTAGCAGAGACGCAGAGAAAAACTTATTTTGTTTAGTTTGATTTGATTTGGTTTGGTTAGGATTTTTATTTTTTAATTCATTTCGTTTTCCTCTACTTTTCTTGAGTAGTTTTCTTACTTGAAAAAGTTTTTTGGGGTCTTTTCCACTTCTCCTTTCTCTTTGCCTTTTTCACACAGAAATATGAAGCCATTTTGGCTTGCTTTCCCCTGTGCCTCCCCACATTAGATTGCCTTGTGTTCATGGCTTTTATGGCAGGCACCCAATTCATTGGTCAAATAACGACCACCACTTGACTTTCTGCTCGCTCTGGCTGCCATCACTATTTTACCTTGAACACTTTCACTACAACAACTATAACTACAACAACTATTTATTTCATATTTAGCAAAGAACAAAAAAAAAACAAAGAGAACGTTTCCTTTTGTCCAAAATAAACAGCTCGTGAAGGAAATCCATGTTTTGGTCTAAAAAAAGTTGAACAAAAAACACGAAAAAAAACTGAATCGTAATGGCAAGACGTGCTGGAAACTCAATGTAATGTTGGCTACTGGCTGATGGCTGCTGTTAATATTTTTGAAATCTAAACACTGTGCGTGTTTGAAAACAACTACTCATGCATTCACTTTTCCCCATACACGCTCACCTCACTGCTCTCACCACGTATGGGCATACAAGTTTTTTTGTTAAGGAAATTGTGAGGGGGGGGCCAAAGAAGAAAGAGGAAAAAAGTTGTGTAAATTGGTTAGTGAGAGAAAGTTTACGGGTTTATTGGTTGTACAACAGGAACAGGTCCATTTCGTTAAAGGCCAATATACAGTTAACTGAACATTTTGTATATGAAAACGAAGACGAAAAAAAAGAAGAAAAAAAGAAAAGTTTCTGCAAACAGCAATAAAATGATACAAGAGCTGAATAATTTAATGGCAGATAAGCAAATATTTGATTTGTTATGTGGACAGTCAATAGGGTAAAGAGACAGGTAAAGGGGACCACGTGCTCCGAAAAAATAAATTAAGAGTTTCAAAGTTTTCTGGATTTTAGATCATAATTGAAGAACAAAGTCTTGGAAGTTTAGAAAAAACGTTATGTCAGCAGGAAGCATTGCAACACTTATGGGAGTATTGTGTGCGGCATTGCTTTACAGCTGCTCAGTATTCTTCAATCCAGATGTTGTCGTATAATCACCGTACAAGGTTCTTATAATAACAAGCAGATTCTCTGACTTAAACGGCTTTATATCAAACCCCAACTTAAAATCTTTTCTATTCAACCGATACAAAAGCATTCATTGCTTTAACATCCAAAAAGTTCGGTCCACATAAGCCTCTAACCGATCCACTTCCTTAGTAGAAGTGATCAACACAGGAGGCAGCATTATGAATATTGTTACGTTTTTTACGTTTTAAAAACGTTTAAAATAAAAAAACTTCCATAAAATATTTACAAATAAAAGTCGTTTTTTTTACACTCACAGTGAAGAGCATATTGTTACGTTTTTAACTTTAAAAAACGTTTAAAATATAAGCTCGTAGATTGCAAACAATATGAAAATCAACTTGTGTTTAGTTTTAATTAAAATTCTTTAGTATTCGCACAATTCTGTGTGGCACTGTTCACAACTTGATGTAAACAACAACAATTGCTTTGTTTGTTATTCCTCTGTTTACACCCTTTGCATAAACAATAACGATTACTAGACAATTATTCGACAGATCTTTGTGAAGGAGATCTTCAAACCACGATTACTCTCTTCAAATGCACCTTGTCTTCACACAAGACTGACTGAACTTCACTAACTTCAGTCGCCTGCTTTGCATTGCCTTTTATATAGCAAAGTAAACCGTCTGATGAATGTTCTTGGAGGCGAATGTTAGCGATTTCGTCTTCTCGAGACCTCTATAAATGTAAACATCGTTGTTTATATTTATTAAACATCATTGTTTATATTTATTAAACATCGTTGTTTACATTTATTCATGCTGGTGTTTGTTGTTGTATTTTTGTATACTTGTTTACCATTTTTTATGCTGGTGTTTGTTCAAGCAACACCATCTATTGATAACTCAGCACTAACTCAGCAAAATGCCTAAGCAATTGTACCTTTCGGCGCTGTGTCGTATTACAATTGTATGTCCTTCTAATACTCGGCGCTGAAAGAGCCATCTAGTTAGTTAACTAAAGAATTGAATTTTATACTAAGCATGCCACTTCATCAGCAGCTTCAATGCCAGAGACCCGAAACACAGAATAGGAAAATTTTGTTCGCCGCACCAGCACGATGTGATGGAATATGAATCCAGGGCCCTTTGTGTAGTTTGAATATTCAAAAATATCTTTATGAACCTCCGTTGCCTCACTGCCTTGGCCACTGAAATTGGCTGAATCTCAACTTAAGTGTCACATAGGAAACCGTGCTTAAAGAGTCTCACCCCCTTTTATTTGTATCAGCCATAATCCATATGTAATCTATTTCAAGCGCTTAGTATCGCCTTGATCATCGGATCATTTGAAACTCATACCCTGCGATTAAGGAACATGATCTTGAACACTCGAGAGAAACCCAATTTAGTATTCATGTAGTCTGTGATCAAAGCCACCAGCACGATCAGGAGTCCTTCCTTCAACATTCCCGGAATTCTGGCCCTGACGCAAATCGCATTCTCAGAAAACTCTTCAGAGCGCTTTTCTTCACAAATATGTGCAGCAGGGAAAGCATTATTATTGCATTAGTGGTCACAGTCGGCTTAAGTGTACACAGCTTCAGGTATAGGCTTTTAAGCCTTTCTTCTAAGACTACGAAGTTTTTCTTTAACAATCTCTTGGCCAACTTTGGTTATAAAACACGGTATGCGTATGTAATTATCGGCCTCTATAAAAAATACACCAGATTACCTATTTAAGGCATTCACCACAAGATTTGAATTCCATATTCAATACATAAAGTCGAGGCTTCAAAACCTCCTAATTCCCGTTTCTAAGAACGTGACCCTATCGCTGAGGGGTCAAGCAATTTCCAACCATTTAATCTGTCTTAAGCGTGTCGCCGTAGTCTAGTAGGTAGTGTGTTGGCTTATTACACGTGAAGCCACAGTTCAAACCCCAGGTCGGACAACTCCAACAAAACGAAATATGAAAAGCAATGTTTCTTCGGCGACTTCCTCTCAGCAGATTTCTGACAAAAACTCTGAGAGTAAATGAAATTGCCATGAGAAGTTTCTCAAAAATCTGCCGTTCAGAGTCGACTTTAAACTGTAGGTGTCGCCTCTCATGTATAAAAATTTAACACACACAACATAAGTGGTGTGAAGAGTTAGGCCGTAATCCTGACTGAATGGTTGTAATGGCCAATTATGTATGTAAAGGGTGTTTTTTATAGAGGTATAGAACTTTAAGTTGGCATTACTTTTCAAGATGGCGACCGATTTAACAGCTGTCAAGTGATTTATTCTCAGTTTGGTTTGGCAATTCATCATGAATAGCCTCACGCCTGAACAACGCTTGCAAATAGTGCAATTTTATGTCGAAAATAATGGTTCTGTGCGGAAAACGTATCGTGCACTACGTCCATTTTATCGTCGACAAAATCGTCCATCAGAGCAGTTAATTCGATTAACCATGGAACGTTTTCGCACCACGTTTACTCTTATTGATAACTCGCATCTCCAGAGACGCTGTACGGTGCGTATAGAAGAAGCTATTGCTGCTGTAGAGCGTAGCATTGAGGAAGACCAGAATGAGGCCATCCGCCATCGAGCACAGGAATTGGATCTGTGTCCATCCACTTTATGGAAGATTTTGCGGAAGGATCTTGGTTTGCGTGCTTACAAAATCCAACTCGTGCAAGATTTGAAGCCAAACGATCATCAAGTAAGGCGTAGATTCGTCGAATGGGCCCAAAACGAGATTATCGTTGTTCCCGATTTTCATAAGCGAATTTTGTTTAGCGATGAAGCGCACTTCTGGTTGAATGGCTACGTCAACAAACAAAACTGCCGCATTAGGAGTGAAGGTAATCCTCAAGTGTATGTGGAAACACCGTTACATGCAGAAAAACTGACTGTTTGGTGCGCTTTATGGGCTGGTGGAATCATTGGTCCGTACTTTTTCAAAAACGATGGTGGCCAGAACGTTACAGTCAATGGTGATCGGTATAGAGCCCTGATTACTAACTTTTTCATTCCTGAATTGAATAACCATGATGTCCAGGAGATGTGGTTTCAACAAGACGGCGCAACATGTCATACAGCTCATGCCATAATAGATTTATTGAAAGACACGTTTGGTGACCACCTAATTTCACGTTTTGGACCTGTGAAATGGCCTCCAAGATCTTGTGATTTAACACCGCTAGACTACTTTCTGTGGGGCTATGTAAAGTCATTGGTCTATGCGGTAAAGCCACAAACGCTTGACCATTTGTTTTTCATTTGTTGCCGATATACGGCCACAAATGTTGGAAAAAGTCATCGAAAATTGGACGTCCAGATTGGAAATCAGAAATCATATTTAAAATGTAATGTCACAAGATTATCTTTCGGATAAATAAAATTCATGTCAATCGAATAATCCATCGTTGTTTTATTGCAACTTAAAGTTCTATACCTCTATTAAAAACACCCTTTATAAGTATGTAATCGTGTTCTTCCCTGAGTTTTTTCCGTCAGCTTTTGATGTTTATTATGGACCTGCGTCTACACGACGCCACTGTGGTTACTAGACCATTATGTCATGGAAGTAAAGTTTTAAGGTAGAAAGAAAGAAAGTAGTGCGTCGGTAATTACATGTGAGTACATCAGATAAAAATTTCGTGGAATATTGATAATTATGCCAAGAGGAATGGGAGTAGGGGTTTCCGGCTTACAAAGGATTGTAAAAGAACGATAAGTTTTCAAAATTTTGGAAGCAAGATTATAGCAATTCTTATTGGTGCAACTTCAATAGGCGTATATATGAGTATATTCAGAAGCCATTTTTACGATAAAGAACACGGTGAGAGAATGTAGACAGAAATATGTGGAAAAAGGGGTCGATATAGCCCTATAAGTTAATCGAGATGTACTGACTACTTTCACGTTAAACGTGATTTATAGAAATAGGAATAACAAGTTGCTTATGCCATGAGAATAAACCTCCAATCTAACCGTACCAATAAATATACAAAACTCCTCCAAATTTTTCTTAAACGCCAAAACAAGCAGCACATTCCGTTGCATTGGGACTGGAGTATGAAGTTTCAAAAAAAAAATTAAAAAAGAATATCAATTAAAAAGGAAAATATTTATTGTGCCTTTGTAGCTGTGGACTTTGGTTTGGTTTCAGGCTTTTTGGGGGCCTGATGTATTGTCCATCGACTACAGGCGTTAAACCAAAACATGGAAAAATTAAAAAAATAACCGAGAACCACAAAAAATAATAACAATTATAGGCTTCATCATCATAAAATGAAAATGTTTATTGTTGTGTTGGTATTCTTGCTGTTGTTATTATGGTGTGTAAATATATTTATTGTTAATACAAAATACAGTGATGTGAGAAAAAATAGCATTAATTCGGCTGGCATTTGCATTAAAAAATTCTAAATTATTTCCAAAAATTTTATAAATTTCTGTGCTGCTAATAATATTGTTACGAAAATGAAGAATCGAGATACTGGTGTTTTGCTTTTACATCGCTTAACATTAAAATTATAAACAAAAAATACAACAACAAACACCACCATAAAAAATGGTAAACAAGTAAACAAAAATACAACAACAAACACTACAAGAAATGTAAACAAAATACACAAACAACAATAATGAACGCAAGCAACCATGTTTACATTTATAGAGATTGCGAGAAGGCGAAGCTACAAACATTCGCCTTCAAGAACATTCATCAGACTGTTTACCCTGTCATATAAAAGGTAAGGCAAAGCAGGCGACTGTAGTTAATGAAGTTCAGTCAGTTTTGTGTGAAGGTGCGATGTGTTTGAAGAAAGTAATCGTGGTTAGAAGATCTCCGTTACAAAGATCTGTCGAATAATTGTCTAGTAATTGTTATTGTTTATGCAATGGGAGTAAACAGAGCAATAACAAAAAAATCAATTGTTGTTGTAAACATCAAGTTGTGAACAGTGGCACACAGAATTGTGCGAATAATAAAGAATTATTTACAATCTACGAGCTCATATTTTAAACGTTTTAAAAAGCTAAAAACATAACAATATGCTCTTCACTGTGAGTGTAAAAAAGACTTGTTTGTAAATATTTTATGGAAGTAAATGCTCACATTACTTGCCTCAGTATAAAGACCTCTGGCACATTTAACTGACCATGTACTCCCCACTACGTCTCTCTTATTACTATGGGTCCTGCATTTAACCAAACAAGAGGGCCAACAAGCAACAACATTTGGCCGCATCTGAATTAATATTTATTTCTGCTGGAATTTATTTGCCTTCTCTCTGAACAAAAAAAAAGTAGGGAATGGAACTCCCACTCACTTCGGGTCTGTGCAATGCAACGCAGACTGCAATAAATATTTTAATTTCTGTATAAAGTACTGAAATGGGTGTTTTTGTTGTAATTTTTATATTCAATCTTGGCCAGTTTCAAAATAAAAACGGCAAAAAAGAACCTCAAACAAAACGAAATTACACTCATAAACCCAGTGTGCAAACGAGCGCACTCACTCGCTCACTCACTCACTAAAAACTGGGCTTACTACTCTCTGTGAGTAGAGTAGAGTAGAGAAGAGTAGGCCCATCTCTGGTTGCAACAATATTTTCGTAGATTTTCAACAACAACAATTTACTTTGTGGTCATTTTAAGGCTTTTGCAACATTTAAATTTAAATGCTGTGGTATTTTCTCGTTTCAACATTTCAAATTGAAAATCCGCACACACACAAACAAAATCGCAATCACAATCGGACACACAATCAAAAGAGGCAGTCGTGCAGAGCTGGGTGTTTAAAATAAACGAATGAATGAATGAATATGAATAATAAAGAATTATAAGCGTTATAATAAATTTTTGAGCAGAAAGAAATTGGAAGAATGGAAAGGAACGAGAATAAATGGAAGTCTTTTTTAATTTAATTTGAAGTCTGGCAATATCATACTGCAATTGGTAGCAAGATTCTGCACCCATGAGGCTTGCTTAAGGTAGTAACAATTGCCAGTTCAGCCCGTCTAAGATGAATGTGAACATTTCGGGCACTTCAAATTTAATTGGGGAACAGTCTTCAAGCTTTTTGGCAAAATAACGACTACATTCAACAACATGTTGTGATAGAAGAATCTAGGGAATGTCGTAGTGCTAGTATTTGTTGGTTTTTTTAGGAAAGCCTTTGATTTTGCAAGGACTGAAATATGAATGCATAACTCTCCAGCTCTTCACAAACGAAGCATAAGTCTATCATATCATATCTATGCCATAGAAAAACAAGGCGGCCCTCTATCACATCAACTTTCAAACATCTTTTGCTGGACGATATCCTGAACGTAGTTTTTTCATAGAGTAAAATAATTTCATGTTTCCTCTTACGCCAACTTGACCTTCCAATTTCAGGAAAATACAATCCATGAATAAAGAAGATCGTGGACTCAGATAGCTGCTGTAGTCACTGCAGTCTAGTAGGTAGTGTGTTGGATTATTAGACGCGAGGCCTCGGTTCAAAGCCCAACGAAACGAAATATTAAAAAATATTTCTTTGTCACCTTACTCTCAGTAGATTTCTAGAAAAAATTCTGAGTGCAAAGAAAATTGTCATGAAAAGTTTCTCAAAAATCTTTCGTTAAGGATCGACTTTTTTAAACTATAGGTCCCACCACTCATATATAAAATTGCGGCACATAACAAGAGTTGTGTAAGAAGCTAGGTCCTAATATTGACTGAAAAGTTGTGTAGTCGACGCTACGTATAGTTGACGCTAAGTAATCAATAGCAGTGCAAAAGCAAAGGAAAACAATGTACTCAACAAAGCCTGAACGACCATTTCGACGATTACAGTAAATATAAAGAAGCTCACAAATATCTACACGTATTGAACTTAAAATATTCAAAGCATATCTGAGGTCTACTCTTTTGTACGGATCTGTAACCTGACTGGTAAAAATACGTCAGAGTTATATGCAGAACATACTGGCTCAACTATTCAGGCCAGTGGGATCTCATATATATTTCACTACAGTAAAGACGCCAAAATATAACTTCATTCCGCCCAAATAAATGAAGTTCCTGTCTTTAGAGAAATAATGGCACAATGTTCTCTCCCACATAACCTCTTCTTCTAAAAATTTTCTGAACTTATTTGGAATTATACTAAACGATTATATCAAAAGTAAACTCAATTATGAGCTGCCTCATCAGCAGTCATAAATCTAGCATATATTACTCCCTCAAGATATTTTCTTTCCATAGTTGCGACACTTGAACGTAACGACAATTATTTACTTAATGGATCATTACAGTATTGTAATCAGGAATACAACCTACCTTCTCACAGCACCCATGTTGTATGTGTTCATTTTAACTATGGGTGGCGGCGTAGCTGTTTATCTTTAACAGAGATCAGCAATCAGTCTTCAAAAAGATAAATAGAATCGAATCACACTCATAATTTCTGATACTTATACACATTCATACTTATTTTAATGTCATGGAACCTCTACTCATATTCAAAGTTTGAAGTGTACTCATCATATTCATACTTAACAACACGTATGATGTTATTGATTTCGACTCTCTATAACACAACATATACACGAAGCACAAAATAACTATGAATCGCGTACGAACACTAAAATACTCACCAAAAGGTTGTATGTTTGCTCTGATTGGTGCTCTGTCTTTTTTGCTTATGTGTCTTTTTTTGTAAATGCATATGTCAAATACATACATACATACATACATACATATTTGGTCATTACAACCCTTCAGTCAGGATTATGACCTAGTTTCTCACACCACTTATGTTGTGTGTATTAATTTTATACATGAGTGGCGGTACCTACAGTATTAAAGTCGACTTCGAACGACAGATTTTTGAGAAACTTTTCATGGCAATTTTTATTTTCTCTCAGAGTTTTTGCCAGAAATCTGCTGAGAGGAAGTCGCCAAATAAATATTTTTTTATTTTGTTTTGATGTCTGGCCTGGGGCTCGAACGCTGGCTTTTACGTCTAAAAAGCCAACACACTACCTACTAGACCACGGCGGCTTGGTAAAACTATAACTCACACGTATAGACTGAGAAGAGCTTGAAGAATATCAAAATACTTTTGATTTTCGCTACCTGCATTGCATAAATCATATGTTCTTTTCTTCTTCAGGTTTGAAGGTTCAATTTTGATGTGTTGCTGTGCTAAGCAAAACAATTATTACCAACACATATGCAAATTTGATCAGTTAAATTTGATTAGTGGCCAAAAGACTGTAAATTTTGATGAATTTTTCTAAAGTTATGAATCTAAATGAGTGGGCTTATGAATCAAACATAATTCGAATGGTATGAGTTTGATGTGAACGTTGTACGAATACTCATTGCAACCTGTATTTACAAATGAAACATTGAAGTTAAATTTCAATATTATTGACTCATTTATATTCAAAATTTCATGAGTGCTTATGAGTTGCGAAAAAACGATTCATTGCTGATCTCTGATTACAACATTGTAGCCAGGATTACAACCTGCCTTGTAACACCACACATGTTGTGTGTATTCATTTATTCATGGGTGGAGGAACCTACTGTTTATAGTCAACTTCGAAGACAGATTAAATTTCATTCCTTCATGGATTCTCCTGAAATTTGTCGTTATCCACACTGTGATCATTTGTTTTACCATGCAGTGTAATTAGTTTTCAGAAAAACTATCAACGAATTGTAATATTTCTGTGTAGAATTGAGTATTTGAACACATTTTTCTCTCTCTCTTTACATATCCACACTCATACTTCATGACCAATTGACTGCTTTTGTGTTTTTGTAATACTCAAATAAAACAAGAACAAAAATAACAAAAATTAACAGCCAAAGGATAAATAAATTCACATGCAAATTAACAACAAAACTATCGACACCAAACAACATCAACACCAACCAACACCAACCAACACCATCAATATCATCGTCAACAATATACGGAATGAGACAGAGACAGTGACAGTGAGAGTGAGAGACGAATTGTTTATAAAAAAATATTTATTTTTTAAATAAAAACAACAACAACAACAACAATAACTTTAAACAAATACAAAATGGTGAGACTTTAAACAAATTGTGTTCTGCTGGTGTATTGTGTGTTACAATGTGTTTGGTTTATGGACGCTGTAAACAAATATAAACTCGGGTGTTACAAATTGATACATGGAAAGTGTACAGGAAATAGAAATTAAAAAAAAGAAAAGAAAAACAATTAAAACAAGTTAACAGTAAAGGAAATGGTGGTAATAGCCGTGTCTATGATACACCGTACCGTGCTACTGGTTTTAAAATTTTCTTCTGTACTTTCTTATGGCATTGTGGTATACCTAGGGACGGACCTTTCACTAGATTGAATCCATTTTCTATGGACGAATGGGTGATTGGTATACAGAATACAGTACAAAGGATCTACTTCCTTTATGGACTAATCGGAAGATAGCAATGGGAGGATTGAACGGGATGTTATGTTTCCAAAAGTCTTTGTTCTAGGTTTCTTAGCTGGAGTAAAGCAAGGATACTCTGTATCACATCAACTGCTCATTATCTTGTAAGATGCTATCCTGAGCCAAGATTGTTGAGAAAGGAGAGGAATTACATAAAGTCTCTCACAAAAAAAAAGTAAAGGGTCCGCCAAATAACTTTTTTTTGAAAATGCTTTAAAAAACTACTGAATATTTTCTCAAATTTCTTTTTTTATTTGAAAGTACAATCCCTCCGGTTAATAATGGAAAATAATTTCATTCAAATGGCTGCCTAGGCTGGCCATGCAGTAGCCTACACGATCGGTCCAATTTTTAAGCATATTATCGATTGTGTGCAGCTGCATTTCACCAATGGCTTCACGAATATTGGCCTTTAAAGCGTCAATTGTCTCTGGCTTGTCGGCATAGCACTTATCTTTGACGGCACCCCAGAAATAATAGTCCAACGCTGTCGAATCGCAGCTCCGAGGTGGCCAAACGATATCAGCTCTGCGGCTGATAATGCGATCTTCAAAAACAGGGCGCAAAACATCGAGTGTAGCTTCGGCTGTGTGGCACGTAGCGCCGTCCTGTTGAAACAAAATGTTGCCAATATCCTCCTCTTCAATTTTTGTGAACAAAAATTCGTTCAACATGGCCCGATAACGATCGTCAGTGACTGTAACGGCCACTCCTTGTTCATTTTCGAAGAAAAATGGTCCAATTATGCCTCTGGACCAAAATCCACACCAAACAGTGACACGTTTTGGGTGCGTCGGCTTTTCAATGTATGCATGCGGGTTTTCTGTGCCCCAAATGCGACAATTTTGCTTGTTTACATACCCGCCAATATCAAACTGAGCTTCATCTGAAAAGATGATTTTTTTTTTTTGCCAAAATCGGCGTCTTCTGGTGTAGGCTACTGCATGGCCAGCCGAGGCAGCCATTTGAATGAAATTATTTTCGATTATTAACCGGAAGGATTGTGCTCTCAAATAAAATAAAAAATTTGAGAAAATATTCAGTAGTTTTTTTTTAAGCATTTAAAAAAAAAAGTTATTTGGCGGACCCTTTAGCATAATTCCAAATTTATGGGATATACTTTCTTTTTAATTGTATTTGAATTTATATTACTCATACGCATCATATTACATGTACTGGAATATGTAGTTACCCTGAAAAGTATGCAATAAAAAAATTTTATTTTGTCATGTATGAAACTAATGGAATTAAATATAACTCATACGTCACATATGTTCTCTGCATTATGAATTTTACATACATACATACATATGTATTAGATAGTTTTAGTTTAGTTTTTTAGTTTTCTTTTAAAGCATTTTCCAAAAAAAATTATTTTTGGCGGACCCTTTACCATGAATGAACGACTTTAGCGCGGAAAATATTATGCTACAAGGCTGACCAGTCGAGTACTTGCTATTTAGGCATTATAGTTGACGCTATGTAAGCAGTAGCAGTGCAAAGCAGACGCAAACAATGTACTCAACAACAGAAGAGCAACCTTTTTCGACGATTACAATAAATATGAAGGAGCTCACGAATCAGACTCAAGATATTCAAAGCAGGTATGAAGTTTACTCTTTTGTACGGATCTATAACCTGACTGGTACAAACATGTCAGAGTTATATACAGGATACACTGGCTCAACTATTGATGCCAGTGTGATCTCAGACACATTTAACTACAGATCCATTCTCTCTTAGAATTTCGTTTTGTCTCATCAATTCACTTCATCTCTGTCACTAACTCTTTCATACCTTTCGTTTCCTAACTCCCTTTGTTCACTATCCTCTGAACCCGCCGTACAACTAATAGGTTGGCTTGTAAAACGAGAACCCATGGTTTAAGTCCCAGCTAAGACATCTCAAACAAAAACCAAATATGAAGACAAGAATATTTCTTCGGCCTTTTCCTTGCACTAGTCTGCTGGCAAAAACTCTGAGTGTCAAAATAAAAGCGCCATGAAAAGTTTCTGAAAAATCTGTCGTTCGGTGTAAACTTGTCCCATGTGAATTGCTGAAAACAGCATCATAACCTTGCTTTTAGATGCTACTGTCATTGGCATCTTTAGATTCTATAACCCACTATTTTGACTTCTGCTTTTGTCCAGATATGTAGTTGAAAACCTACATCTCATTCGTGTTTATAAATCAACGTTAAAACAAAGAATTTGTCAAACACTCGATTGAAAAATCAACACAACTACGTATTATTTCAAAACATAGCTGACAGATTTGACGATTTTTCGTCATTTTGACGATTTTGAGCACCAAAAATATCATATTGACGATTTGACGATTTATGCCCTTATTTTGACGATTTTTGGAAATTAAAAATTTACATTATGTTCTTTACTTTAGTACATTAAAAGCCACTTTAGGCTTTGCATTTACTTTGCAATTGTTACTAATCAAATACTTACTTACTTACTTAATTGGCCATAACAACCCGTTTATCGGATTTCGGCCTGCCGCAACACATCCTTCCAGGCGCCTCTGCTTCGTGCGCGCCTACGCCAGTTGGTCACACCAATCGATGACAGGGCTTCCTCGATTTGGTCCTTCCAACGGATGCAAGGTCGTCCTCTTCGCCGACTTCCGCAGATTCCCGCATCAAATACCCGTTTTGCCGGCGCATCCTCCTCCATTCGAACGACATGGCCGAGCCAGCGCAGCCGCTGGATATTAATACGCTGTACAACGTCCATGTCGTTGAGGAGCTCATACAGCTCACTGTTGTATCGGATACGGAAATCATCGCCAACTCGCACTGGACCGAAGATCTTGCGCAGTACTTTTCTCTCGAACACTCTCAAGGCCGCTGCATCTGTACTTAATAGGGTCCATGCCTCTGCGCCATAAAGAAGCACGGGTAGGATGAGTGTCTTGTAGAGTGTTAGTTTTGTCGTACGAGAGAGGTCTCTGCTACTCAATTGCCTATTGAGACCATAGTAGCACCTGTTGGCAAGAGTGATCCTGCGCTTGATCTCCAGACTGACATCATTTCTGGTGGTAACGGCGGAGCCAAGATAGATGAATTCCTTGACCGTATCAAAAGTATAGTTATCGGCCGTAATCTGAGAATCAATACGCCGCGCGTCTCGACTCGTCGATAACATATACTTTGTTTTGCCCTCATTTACTGCCAAACCCATCTTGGTAGACTCGCGTTCAATAGCACTAAAGGCAGCAGTGACATCTCGCTTCGTACGCCCTATGATGTCAATGTCGTCATCGTACGCAAGCAACTGGACACTTTTTTGAAAAATAGTGCCACTGCGATGCACTCCTGCCTTTCGCAGAACACTCTCCATGACGAAGTTGAAGAGGTCGCATGATAAGGGGTCGCCTTGTCTGAAACCTCGCACGGTATCAAAAGGCTCGGAGAGGTCCATTCCTACCTTGACGGAGCTACAGGAATTGCTCAACGTCATTCTGCAAAGTCTTATCAGCTTCGCGGGTATACCGAGCTCAGACATTGCGGCAAAAACACGATCCCTTATGGGGCTATCAAAGGCAGCCTTATAGTCGACAAAAAGATGGTGTGTGTCGACTTGTTTCTCGTGGGTCTTTTCCAGGATTTGGCGTAGTGTGAAGATCTGGTCGATGGTGGACTTGCCAGGTCTGAAGCCGCACTGATAAGGTCCAATCAGTGTTTTGACGAGTGGCTTCAGTCGTTCACACAATACGCCTGTAAGAACCTTATATGCGATAGGGAGAAGGCTTATACCCCTATAGTTGGCGCATATAGTAGGGTCTCCCTTTTTCAGGACAGGACAGAGGACACTGAGGTTCCAATCGTTGGGCATACTTTCCTCAAGCCATATTTTGTAAATAAGCTGGTGCATGCGCCCTACCAACTCATTACATCCGGTCTTAAACAATTCAGCGGGGAGGCCATCAGGACCTGCCGCTTTATTGTTTTTAAGGCGCGTAATCGCGACTTTGACCTCTTCATGGCTAGGCGGCGGAAACTCCACTCCGTCATCATCGATCGGGTTCGGAACATCATCTCTAAAGGCGGAATTGGTGTCGTCATCGCCTTGTAGCAGAGTAGAGAAGTGTTTCCTCCATAACCTCAGTACTCCCTGCGTATCTGATACTAAGTTTCCATTTTCGTCCTTGCAGGAAGACGCTCCGGGTTTATAACCCTCGGTTAGACGCTTAACCTTTTGATAGAATTTTCGAGCGTCATTCCTACATCTATACATCTCGACTTCCTCACGCTCACGCCTTTCCTGCTCCCTCTTCTTGCGTCTGAAAAGGCGTCTCTCATCCCTTCTCTTCTCTCTATAGTTCTCGACAATGGCTCGCGTAGCGGCAGACTGCAACGTTTTCTTGTATGCGGCGTTTTTCGCTGCAGTTGCCTCGCGACACTCCTCATCGTACCATTGATTTCGTTGGGGTGGGCGTTCGAAACCAAGGACTGTTTCCGCAGTAGTGCGCAAGGAGTGGGAGATGTTGGCCCACAGTCCGCCAATGTCGTTGAGATTAGATGGGGAACGACGGAGCTTATCCGAGAGTTGAGCGGAGAACGCCTCAGCTGTCCTTTGTGATCAAATATATTGTAATGAAAAGCAAATACTTCGCAAAAACATTCTTATCAAATTATTGCCATATGTGTGCAATTCTGGAACATTCAAAACTAGTTCACGTATTCATTGAAAAATGCATTTATGACCGTAAATATATTCAATAAATTTCGAAAAACTTACAGTTTGGTTTGTATTTTGCCAATGATTACAAAATTCTTTTGGCCTTGATTAGATGATTTGGTCACCAGCGGGAAATGGTTTCAACAGAACGACGCTACGTGTCACACAGCTAATGCCACGTTGGATATCATGCACAAGCGTTTTGAAGGCATGTTAACCTCACGTGGAGGTGGCCTTAGCTAGCTTGAGGGGTTTTCTTGAGTTGCAGTTGTATGCGCATAAGCCGCAAACTACAACTGTTCTCAAACCTAACATAACCCATGCCCAGCAATAAAACTTGACCTGATATCATGGAAAATTAGATGTTTTGAATGTGATCCAACCAGACAAAAATCTGTCATGGACTTTTAAACGATGTTATATTCCACTTATAATTGCTATTTCAAATGAATAAAAAAATATCAGTGATATCCAATACACACACTTTCCTTTATTTAAACTAAATAGGAAGCGTTTGGAAATGAGACTTTATAGCTTTGTATATGAATATTCATTAGATTGGAAGATGGATAGTCAACGGCAGGCAGCACATTCACTTCTGAAATGAGACCATTAGAGTCGCTGGGCCATTTAAAAGTTTATATTTAAAAATGCAATAAAACAAAAACGTTTTGAAATTTTGCACAAATAAATTTTTTTTGTTATGAAGATGTTCAAGATACAGACCAAGAAGATACAGAATATAGCCTAGAATTGCATAGAATCGAAAAATCATGTATTTATGTAGCTTAATTCCAAATTTATGGGGTATACTTTCTTTTTAATTGTATTTGAATTTATATTACTCATACGCATCATATTACATGTACTGGAATAGTTACCCTGAAAAGTATGCAATAAAAAAACTTCGATTTTGTCATGTATGAAAACTAATGGAATTAAATATAACTCATACGACACATATGTTCTCTGCATTATGAATTTTACATACATATTAAATATGAGCATAATGTGAGTAAATATAATGGGTTGGCGATCTAAAAGTTTAAATTAAATAATGTAGTAAAACAAAAATAGTTTGAAATTTTGATAAATTTATTGTTTCGCCGTGAACTACAACTGCTCCGGTTGGAAATGGATTTTTATTTCATTTATATGGCTGCCGTGGTTGGGCTTACAATCATAGCTCCCAGATTTATGCCCTTATTTTGACGATTTTAAAAATTAAAAACTTACATCATATTCTTTACTTTAGTACATTAAAAGCCACGTTTAAGCTTTGTATTTACTTTGCAATTGTCACTATTGGAAATTTATGTTTGTTAGTAAAAACAAGGAGTAAAGTATTATAATTTTAAGTTACTTTCGAATACCTGTGATGATTTTTCTGTATTTTTTTCCTGTTTAACCACTTAAAAGCTGAAAAATCACAACTCCTGAATAACCTAATAAAATAATAATAAATTATGGACACTAGACTTGTATATTTTTATACCATAAGTTACAGGATAGATCTCTGCAGGAATTGAGTTCCACATACGGATAGTCCGACTAAAAATTTTTATTTTTACTGTAATGCAGTGTGCGATCCACTGGCCAATTGACCACATACGGATTTTCTGGCCAAAAAAGACGAGTTTTATGTAGGATAAATGATTTTCGGGAAAAGTCCCCTTATTTCGTTCAAGTAAAACAATTTTATAGTAGCGACAGAACAGTAAAACACAAACCACATTGCAACGATGCTCCAATGATTCAATGCAGTTGGATACACTACCGTCATTAACGAGATGCTATGGCCTCTCCTGTACACGGTCGAGAAACCGCAAAATATACGTTGAGGCACTAACCCATACATGAGAGTTGTATTCCATTCAGATGATAAGAAAGGAATTGATAAATGTGTCATCATTACACTGAATTTTTCATGCTCAGAGCATCAAAAGCTTCTGATTCCCTAATACCTACGCCGCCCATAGATATGATGATGATGTAATATTATTGCTGCGCTTATGTGTCAATAAACAATACTATCACTGGGATAGATTGTTTAAACCTTAAACAATTTTTTCCTGAAAATGATATAAAATTTCTCCATTTTTTTGGAAAAAAAAATATTAAATGAATATGAGGGACGCTAGCTTTTAATTTCCAATAAATTCTCTGTTAAATGTTTTATTTTTTTGATACATATATATATTGACTTTATATGTTTTACTACAATAGAAATAATTTTGATTTTTAAAAATGTTTAATTTATTTATTTATATTTTCTGACGATTTTTTGACGATTTTAATAGACGTCTTTGACGATTTTGACGATTTTTTCTCAAATTTTTGACGATTTGGTGCCTCATTTATCTGGCAGCTATGTTTCAAAAGCGGTTCTTGTCCTTGCTTTACGATTTCCTAGCGCAAAATTTTTGCTGCCTAAGCAAGACCTCTTTTGAAGGGTAAGGCCTCAAATTTGTTCTATGAGTCAGCCATTTTTCACCGCACGGTGGGCTTATGTTTGAAAAGCCTTTGGATACAAAACTATAGTTTCAGCTGCCTCCTAAGCATGGGTAGGGCATCAATAAATTGATTTTGGCCACGTTAATATTATAAAATAACAGACAACAGCTTCTTTTCTTCCATTTGACGGTATTTGTTTAAGAAAAGCAATGAAAAACAAATGCAAATAAAAGCACTTCCCAATGTGGAGTAGAGAAGGAGAAACACCACCAAAAATACAGCGAGTGTAGGAGTAAGTGTACAGGATGTAAAGTAGAGTGTAAAGTAAATTGTAAATTGTAAAGTAAAGTGTAAAAAAGTAAAGTAAACTGAGTAATAAAATTAAATTGCGAAACTTTTTTAAAACAAAGTTTTTCTATTTCATTTTTTTTTAACTGTTGTTATTTTGTTGTTGTTGTTGTTGCTGCTACTATTGTTGTAGTTGTTTTAATTTGTTTTTTGTAATGGAATGTTAAAGTGAAAATGACTTCAAAACAACCTTCACCTGATAACACCATTTCGTTACTCACACATACACACTCATACACACATATATGTATGCGTGTGTGTGTGCATGGCCACAAAATATTTTTTTTCTCTCTCAAAAAAAAGGCCAGAACTTGAACAACAACTGAAATTGTTTAAAGGCCGAACAGCAAATTATTTTATAAAAAAAAAACAAAAAAAAAACGGGGAAAAAGGCAGCAAAAAAAATAAAAATAACAACAAAAATTTAAAAACATTTCTTTTTCCTTTATTGCGAGTGAGCGAAATATTTAAGCTGTTTTGCATTTTTTTATTGGAATTTTAAAATGCATCACAATGCAGCACACAGTGGTTAAATTGAGCTCGAAAAATAGAGAAGCTTTTGGCCACTGACCATGTACTCAGTACCACTGAGTTAGTAATCTCCGACAGTAATAGCCTTATGCTCTGCTTAGATTCTCTTACTTGGACATCATTAGCGACAATGATTAAGAAACTTTCGTTGCTTAAATTCTAGCATAACGACCATCAAACATTACGCCCAGTTATTCTATGGAGTCCGAGGATAGATCATCAGTGCATCCCATAATGGATGGCTTCCAATTAAACAATTCACCATGCAATGTCACTTTCTACAATTGATGTTCTTCTAGTGAATACAGAGGAATTTTATCCTTATCTCCCTTCTAGGATGGGAGGCTTTCTTCATCTGCTGGCCTAAATGGAAATCATTTCGTTCAAGATCCGCTTAATAAAACAAAGGCATAAGAAGCTTCCAACAAAGCTCCCGGAGGGTGACGAGTACGTATACTCCGCGATATTAAAGATAGAGAGAGACGGAGACCTCATCATGCCAGATGGGTTTGTGCGTTTGACTATCTAACAAAGCTCCCGAAGTTTAACTCGGATTAGTATCAATGAGTGTGGCGTGATTGTGCCCAGATAATCGTTTGCAGTCACACGAATATAATCGAACACATTTACATATATGTGTGTATATTCCGCAATAGTGAAGATAGAGAGAGACGGAAACCTCATCAAGCCAGACAGGTTTGTGTCAATAGTAACTTTACTATTGCGCTGTACTATCCAACAAATCTAACGAAGCTTAAAACGAGTTATTATAAATGGATATGGCTTGGTTGTTCACGAATGTAATCGAACACATTTATATGTATACTCTGCAATAGTATAGAGAGGGACGGAGACCCCATCAAGCCTGACGGGTTTGTGTCAATGGTAACTTTACTCTTGTGCTATACTATCCGACAAAGCTTAAGGCGAATTGCTATCAATAATTGTGGGTTGATTGTTGCCAGATAAGCGCCTACAATCAAATGAACATAATCGAACACATTTATACGTATGTATACTCTGCGATAGTGAACATAGAAAGAGGCGAAGACCTCTTCGTGTCAGATGGGTTTGTGTCAATGCTAACTTTTTCTAGGCAGTTATAAGGGAAAGAAATTTGCGTTAGACTGCCCAGGACAGTATAACAATAACTCTTGTATAGAGAACGAATCGCTCCAAGTCTTTGTAGTCTAATAGATGGCATATTGGCTTATTAAACGAGAGCCCGATGATCAAACTTATTCTCAGAATAATCGCACAAAGCGAAATATAAACAAATATTTCTTTCGGGGACTTCCTTTCAGTAGACTTCTGGTAAAAACTCTGAGAATAAACAAAATTGCCAGGAAAATTTTCTTTAAATCAGTCGTTAGCAGTCGTCGTTAAACTATAGGTCTCGCCACTCATGTAAAAGTCGCCGTAGTCTAATCGGTAGTGTGCTGGCTCATTAGACGTGAGGTCTCGGTTCAAACCACAGGTCAGACATCTCCAACACAACGAAAAATGAAAAAAAATATTTCTTTAGGAGGCTTTATCTCAGCTGATTTCTGGCAAAAACTCTGAGCGTAAAATTAAATTTCCATGAAAAGTTTCTTAAAAATCTGTCGTAAGGAGTCGGATTTAAACTGTAGGTCCTGTTAATCATGGATAAAATGAACACACAGAATATGGGTTGTGTTAGAAACTAGGTTTTAATCCTGACGTAAGGGTTGTAATGAGCAGTTCAGTGAATAAGCAAACAATTCGGAAGCTATGGTGGTATAATAATGGGTCCGCCATCTAACGTTTTTTTTTCAGCTAGTGCTTATTTCGTGAATGGTAACACTTAGCTCATGTCTTATTTGACAGATAATTATGAACGAATATTACCATCCAATGCGTTTTCGCTTCGCTGAGTGGGCCTGCGATCGACTTACAGAAGATGCCGATTTTAGCAAAAATAAAAATCATCTTTTCAAATGAAGCTCATTTTGATCTTGGCGGGTATGTATGTAAACAAGCAAAATTGTCGCATTTGGGGCACAGAAAACCCGCACGCATACATTGAAAAGCCGAAGCACCCAAAACGAGTCACTGTTTGGTGCGGATTTTGGTCCAGAGGCATAATTGGGCCATTTTTCTTCGAAAATGTGCAAGGTGTGGCCGTTACAGTCAATGGCGATCGTTATCGGGCCATGTTGAACGAATTTTTGTTCACAAAAATTGAAGAGGAGGATATTGACAACATTTGGTTTCAACAGGATGGCGCTACGTGCCACACAGCCGAAGCTACACTCGATGTTTTGCGCCCTGTTTTTGAAGATCGTATTATCAGCCGCAGAGCTGATGCCGTTTGGCCACCTCGGAGCTGCGATTTGACACCGTTCGACTATTATTTGTTGGGTGTCGTCAAAGATAAGTGTTACGCCGACAAGCCAGAGACAATTGACGCTTTAAAGGGCAATATTCGTGAAACCATTGGTGAAATACAGCTGCACACAATCGATAATGTGCTTAAAAATTGGACCGATCGTGTAGGCTATTGCATGGCCAGCCGAGGCAGCCATTTGAATGAAATTATTTTCCATTATTAACCGGAAGTATTGTACTTTCAAATAAAAAAGAAAGAAATTTGAGAAAATATTCAGTAGTTTTTTTAAAGCATTTTCAAAAAAAAAAGTTATTTGGCAGACCCTTTGTAAGGCGTTCATGGTCGGCAATTAAAGATTATGACATGGACGACTCACACGGCTCGGAAAGTTTCTAACCCTTTATGTTTATGTGTGGCCATAAATCACAATTTATTCTGAAAACTTTAATTTTGTTTAAGTAAATCAGTTTTTAAACAGTTTCGATAACAGTTTTAAACATTCTCTCTGTAATCTCTTTGAAAATAAATTGAAAATGAAATCATTTTTAATGCTTCAATATTCAAAGAAAATATCATCAGTATTGAATGCCTACTAAAAAGTTTTATTGATTTATTTTCTATACACAAAAGAAGTCATGGCCCTTATTGTTTACAACTTTATTAATAATTTCAATACAATGGACAAAAACTATGTATAGACATGAAATGTCATGTGACATATGCCTGTCAAAAATTGTCTCATGGCATAAAGTTTTATTGTGTCAATCATTAAATTTGGGAGGGAAAGAAATAAAGACAACATTCTTAGACGAATGAATATAAAAGCGATGTCAAACTCAAATAAAATGTTAATAAAATAAAAACATCACAATAACAACAAAATATTTTTCTCTTAGTAAGTTTGTATGTGTATGCCCAAAATTTATTATTAATAATCATAATAAAACACCACACACAGATGGCAATTTTATGGTTAGAAGAGAAAACTTTTGCCCACACCTAAGAAAACCAAGCACACACGCACACAACAATTGTTTGTTGGGAACACAGTGAGCCGAGTGACCATAAGTTTTACGGCAATTAAATTTAATCATTGGGAAAGATAACACGGCCACACAATTACAATTTTATTACGCAGGCACACACACACATAAAGAGAAAGCGACACGCAAACAAACAGAAAATAAAAACGAAAATATTTTTTTTTTTTATTGTAATTGTATGCCTGTGTGAGTATGATTTGTTGATAATGACTAAATTACTATAACACTGCCATACATACTGACATACACACGCATACATACATACAATTTGTAAAGGGCAACACACAAAGAGAGAAAAAAAGGAGAAAAAGAGAGAGAGAGATGCCGAGATAAAGACAATTTATAATAATGAAATGTCAAATAAAAATCAAGAAAACAGACAATCAAACAACCCCACAAAGAACAGCACTAACACACACATACACACACAAAACAGTTTAAAAAGAAAACCCCACTCACACAAACAATATCCCAAGTAAACTACCACAGGCAGAAAGTAAGAGAGAAGAGAAAAAAAATCAAAAATTTAAAACGGTTTCTTGCTGAATGAGCTTAACAAACCCAAGCAATTTATTTTTATTTTGTTGTTGTTACTAATTATGCCATCTTACTCCCTTACTCCCTTACTCTTTACATAAAATCATAGGATTGTATGTTAATTCCATTTTGTTTTTGTTTCTTTGTGTATATTTCCAGCCAGCACATCGAATCCCGATGCTAAACGTCTATACGACGATCTTCTCAGTAATTACAATAAATTAGTGCGACCCGTTGTCAATGTTACCGACGCATTAACCGTACGCATTAAATTGAAATTATCGCAACTGATTGATGTGAATTTAAAGAATCAAATCATGACAACCAATTTGTGGGTGGAACAATCGTGGTATGATTATAAATTACAGTGGGAGCCTAAAGAATACGGCGGTGTTGAAATGTTACATGTACCCAGTGATCATATATGGCGTCCCGACATTGTTCTCTATAATAAGTAAGTATTTTATTATTGAATTAAATTTAAATTTAAATAAATTTATTTTTAAATAACAACAGCATGATTTTTTGCGTTTATTAATCGTATATACAGTGGGCTGCACAAATGAGTATTTGTTTGTACTCTGAACGATTTTAATTGCATAAAAATAAAAGTGATAAAGCAATTCAAAAAAATTTTTTCGTTTTCTCATTTAGTATTTAGTACTTAACAAAATAATTTAAATTTCAAAACTAAAATGATCAAATTCTAATAAAAAAAACAATCAAGAGGAAAATAACTCGGATGTACTCAATATTTCAACATTCCAAAATTTTAGAGAGTAATTTTAATATTTAGTCCAAAGACCCTTGTTATGTAAAACCTCATTTACGCGACTTGGCATGCTCTCCACCAAAATCTCTATAATTTCTTCGGAATATTTGTCCATTCCTGCTGAATCCGTTGCCAAAACTCAACTAAATTGGTTGGGGCTGATCCGTACTGTCCCAAGCGTCTCTTCGCGATTGACCGCACATTCTCAATCAGATTGAGGTCGGGCCTTTGTGCTGGCCACTGCACTAATTAAAAATTTTGCTCACAAAGCCACTCTTTAACGATTTTGGAGGTGTGTTTAGGGTTACCATCCAGCTGGAAAAGTAAAGGGTGTTTTTTATAGAGGTATAGAACTTTAAGTTGGCATTACTTTTCAAGATGGCGACCGATTTAACAGCTGTCAAGTGATTTATTCTCAGTTTGGTTTGGCAATTCATCATGAATAGACTCACGCCTGAACAACGCTGGCAAATAGTGGAATTTTATTTCGAAAATAATGGTTTTGTGCGGAAAACGTTCGCGCCCTACGTCCATTTTATCGTCGACAAAATCGTCCATCAGAGCAGTTAATTCGATTAACCATGGAACGTTTTCGCACCACGTTTACTCTTATTGATAACTCGCATCCCCAGAGACGCTGTACGGTGCGTACAGAAGAAGCTATTGCTGCTGTAGAGCGTAGCATTGAGGAAGACCCGAATGAGTCCATCCGCCATCGAGCACAGGAATTGGATCACTTTATGGAAGATTTTGCGGAAGGAACTTGGTTTGCGTGCTTACAAAATCCAACTCGTGCATGAATTGAAGCCAAACGATCATTAAGTAAGGCGTAGATTCGTCGAAAAGGCCCAAAATGAGATTACCGTTGTTCCCGATTTTCATAAGCGAATTTTGTTTAGCGATGAAGCGCACTTCTGGTTGAATGGCTACGTCAACAACCAAAACTGCCGCATTTTGAAGGTGAAGGTAATCCTCAAGTGTATGTGGAAACACCGTTACATCCAGAAAAACTGACTGTTTGGTGCGCTTTATGGGCTGGTGGAATCATTGGTCCGTACTTTTTCAAAAACGATGGTGGCCTGAACGTTACAGTCAATGGTGATCGGTATAGAGCCATGATTACTAACTTTTTCATTCCTGAATTGAATAATCATGATGTCCAGGAGATGTGGTTTCAACAAGACGACGCAACATGTCACACAGCTCGTGCCACAATAGATTTATTGAATGAAACGTTTGGTGACCGCCTAATTTCACGTTTTGGACCTGTGAATTGGCCTCCAAGATCTTGTGATTTAACACCGCTAGACTACTTTCTGTGGGGCTATGTAAAGTCATTGGTCTATGCGGTAAAGCCACAAACGCTTGACCATTTGGAAGACAACATTCGCCGTATTATTGCCGATATACGGCCACAAATGTTGGAAAAAGTCATCGAAAATTGGACGTCCAGATTGGACTACATCCGCGCCAGCCGTGGCGGTCATATGCCAGAAATCTTATTTAAAATGTAATGCCACAGGATTATCTTTCGGATAAATAAAATTCATGTCAATCGAATAATCCATCGTTGTTTTATTGCAACTTAAAGTTCTATACCACTATAAAAAACATCCTTTAAAAGTGATAAAGCAATTGAAAAAAAATTTTTTCGTTTTCTCATTTAGTATTTAGTACTTAACAAAATAATTTAAATTTCAAAACTAAAATGATCAAATTCTAATAAAAAAAAACAATCAAGAGGAAAATAACTCGGATGTACTCAATATTGCAACATTCCAAAATTTTAGAGAATAATTTTAATATTTAGTCCGAAGACCCTTGTTATGTAAAACCTCATTTACGCGACTTGGCATGCTCTCCACCAAATTCTCTATAATTTCTTCGGAATATTTGTCCATTTTGCGGAATCCGTTGCCAAAACTCATCTAAATTGGTTGGTGCTGATCAGTACTGTCCCAGCCGTCTCTTCGCGATTGACCACACATTCTCAATCGGATTGAGGTCGGGCCTTTGTGCTGGCCACTGCATTAATTAAAAATTTTGCTCACAAAGCCACTCTTTAACGATTTTGGAGGTGTGTTTGGGCTGGAAAAGTACTTCTTGCGCAGGATAGGCGATCTTGTCGGGAAGATTGGTCTGCAAAATTCTCAAATAATATTATTTTTTCATAATGTTATTGAATCTTTGCAGTGGTCCGAGGTGCCATCATGTAAAGCAACCCCATACTATGACATTTCCTCCACCGTGTTTAACCGTTTTCTTAACATAGTGTCTTTCAATTCTTTCCCCATGGCGTCGCCAGCAATATTGCTTACCATTGCACTGAAAGTGGTTGAATTTTGATTCGTCTGACCAGATCACATGTTTCCAGTCATCCACTGTCCAATTTCTGTATTCTCTGGCAAACTTTAACCGTGCCTTTGCATGTTTAGCCGAAAGTGCAGGTTTTTTCTTTTTGACTGCTGAGGTATAGCCAATATCATTAAGAGCTCTACGACCGTCCATCGGTGTATATTATTTTGTTAATCACTAAATGCTAAATAAATGATAAAAAAAAACTTTTGAAGTTTTCTTTATTACTTTTAGTTTTATTCAATAAAAAGCGTTCAAAATACAAACATGTATTCATTTGTGCACCTCACTGTACATGGCCATTAAATTAGATACACTTCCAGAACACTGTAGCTTCTGCAATATTTTTCTGCAACTGAAAATCATGAAGTGGACAGTGCCACGAGCCACATAACACGGTTGATTTTAGAACATACATACATAACATATTTGGTCATTACAACCCTTTAACCAAGATTACGACCTCGCTTCTCAAATCACTTATATTGCGTGTGTATATTTTTTACATGCGTGGTGGCAGCTACAGTTTAAAGTCGACTCCGAATGACAGATTTTTGAGAAGCTTTTGCCAGAAATCTGCTGAGACTCAGCCACCGAAGAACCCACTTTCACACACACATATTTTTTTCATATTTTGCCATGATTGAGAAATCTGATCAGGGACTTGTCGCGGTGGCCTCACGTCTAATAAGGCAACACACTACTGTAATAAGGAAAACACATACATAGTTTAGTTACTTTTAATTTTAATCACTTTTATTTATTATTATTTATATATTAGTGTGTTAGAACTTATGTATATGGTGGGAATATGCTGAGACAGCATAATACATGATGTCTCAACATTTATGTGTGTTGAGTTGCATACAAAGGTTATGACAACTTCGACTAGTCAAACACACTACACTACCTACTAGACATTTTAAAAAATATCTACGCTAACAAACCCTTAATATTGAATCGTATTGTTAAATTATAACGAGATATTGCCGAAAACGTGCAAAATAATAGTCGAGAACCACCGAAAGTTGATTGAGTACGGAAACCAATTCATTTACATGAAATTCTCGTTCTTATTTGTATGGAAGTGTCCAAGAAATATAAAAAAGCATAAAAGTTTTCATGGAAATCACAGCGTGTTGGCTTATTAGACATGAGGCTACGGGTCACACTATACGCCAGGCATCTCGATCAAATCGAAGTATGAAAAATATTTCTTTGGCGACTTCCTCTCAGCAGATTTCTGGCAAAAACTGTGAGAGTAAAATAAAAATTGGCAGGAAAAAATTCTCTAAAAAATCTGTCGTTCGGTGTAGGTCCTGCCACTCGTGTATAAAATTAACGCACACAATATAAGTGGAGAGAAGCTACGTCATAATGCTGACTGAAGAGTTATAATGACCTATAATGTATGTTTCAGGTCGAAAAGACGGTAACTCTTTATTTTCACAGCTTCGAAGTGTTTAACACTCAGAAATGTCTTGATGTCTTCAGAGAATCTCACAGTGGATGTACCGGGTTCATAATAGTGGTCATCAAGCTAGACTTTGTGGAAGTCCTGCCTCATTAGCCTACATGACACACCATCGTTGTTCGAGAATTAATTCTCGACTATTCGATTCCGTTATTCAACTGCATTTATTAGGATTTGTCTCCACTCCGCCAAATTAAGCCAATTTTTTTAGAAGGTAGTGGCCTAATAACTGCTGTATATATACTTTCTTTATTAGCCATTAAGAACCTGTTTAACGGATTTCGGCTTGCGTTAACATATTCTTCCAGGTGTTTCTGATTCTTGCGCTTCTACGCCAGTTTGTCACACTAATCGATGACAGGGGTTGATCAATCTGGTCCTTCCGACGCAAACAAGGACGTCCTCTTCGCCGACTTCCCGCATCAAATACCCATTCCGCCGGAACGTTCTCCTCCATTCGAACGACATGCCTGAACCAGCGCACTCGCTAGATGTTAATATGCTGCACTACGTCCATTTCGTTGTGGAGCTCATACAGCTAACTGTTGGATCAGATGCGGGAAACAGCGGCAACTCGCACTGGACCGTAGGTAGGACTTCTCCCTCGAATACACTCAATGCTGCTGTCTCTGCGCCATAAAGAAGCATGGGGAGAATGAGCATTTTGTAGAGTATTCGTTTTGTCGTACGAGAGAGGTCTCTGCTACTCAATTGCCTATTGAGACCATAGTAGCACTTGTTAGCAGGAGTGATACTGCGCTTGATCTCCAAACTGATATCATTTTTGATTGTGATACATGTATTCAGCGGCAGTTATAAGGATTTGTCACCATTCCGCCGAATCAAAACCAATTTTTTGGGCAGTTATTTAACCCATATCTTATATTATAAGTCGCTGTAGTCTAGTAGGTAGTGTTTTAACTTATTAGACGTAAGGCCACGGTTCAAACCCCAGGTCAGACATCAAAACGAAAATATGAAAAAATATTTCTTCAGCGACTTTCTCTCAGCAGATTTCTAGCAAGAACTCTGAGAGTGAATAAAATTGACATGAAAGGTTTCCCAAAAATATGTTTCCCACAACATGAGTGGTGTGAGAAGCTAGGCCGTAATCCTGACTGAAGGGTTATAATGACCAATTAAGTATGTATGTGTGTATTTACCCCATGTCTAATGCTACTTGCTCTGGGCAGAAAGTGTGCCTGCCATCCCATTTTAAATACTTTTTCCCTGTGATATTTAACTCTTTAGTGTCATCGAGTATTGCTGCCACAAAAAAATTTTCCAAAAATTCATGAGAAACGGCAAATAAAACGATTCAACATTGACGTGAATACCTTTTACATGCTTTTGCTGATTTTCCATCTGCTTTTCCATACAATAAATCAATAAAAATCTTATGCAGACGTCTGTCAAATAAAGATTCCTTGATTCTAGGCCGCCATGTTGTTAATACCAGTTTTAATTTCCGGTTACTATTGATTAAGAGAAAATGGAGATGAAAGAATAAAAAACAGAAACTGAATGAATTTGTAAACGAAATGTCACAAATTGGTCACTCATTGTTTCTCTTTCACTCTCGCTCTCTCTCTTTCTTTCTCTTTACTAAAGAAAATATAACAGGTTACAGTTAATTTTTTTCAACAAATCTAACGTTTGCCCTTCTCTGTGTGTTCTCTTGTATCGTTTTAGTGCTGATGGCAACTTTGAAGTGACGCTGGCAACAAAAGCGACTCTTAACTATACGGGACGTGTTGAATGGCGACCACCTGCCATCTATAAGAGTTCATGTGAAATTGATGTCGAATATTTTCCATTCGATGAACAGACGTGCGTTATGAAATTTGGCAGTTGGACATACGATGGGTTTCAGGTAAGTTGACCAAACGCCAGACCAAACGTGCAACTCAACGTATAACGGAAAATTTGTAATAGTAACGGTAAAACATAAACTGAAATGAAATGATTTTTTTTTTGTTGTTTTTTGGTTTCGTTAATAAGATTTGGGCCTCCAAAAAGGAAGAAAAAAATTGTGTTCATAAAAAATTTGTTGAGTTTTTTTGCCTTCGTTATGTTCTTCTTGATTTTATTAGTTTGTAGATGAGTTTTTCAATAAAATTAAATGAGGCCTAGAAAAAGGTCAAACAAGAGTTCACATATATAAAACATTGTCTGACCTTTTCTCCATCTTCCTTTTTCTGTTGTTGTTGTTGTGTTCAATAGCAATTGGCCCTTTTTCTTGTGTAGTCAGTATATGTATGTATGGCTATTGGCTTTAGATGTTATAGGTCCTGGCATTTTATTGCTTTCTGGTAATATTCGATTAAATTTCTTCATGCGCTCTTCAGCTTCAATGTAAAGGAATAATTTAATCTGCAAATAATTGGTTGAAGATAAACTTTAAAGATCCCTTTCCAATATAAAAAACAAAATACTTTCGTAACTCCTTTAGATTAAGGTATTAAAGCCAATGATGTTTAAATTTAAATAGGCACTCTTACTCTCTCTTTCCCTCTCTCTCTCTCTTTCATTAAAAATTATTTTAGTTTTTTCTTACCAGCCCTTCAATTATAATTTCATGTACTTTTAATGCCTCTTTCATTATAAACTGTTTTTGTAGGTAAAAATTTTATTAAAATTTCCAATCGCGTTTTAAATTTTCTACTCATAAATATTCATAACGCATGACAGTACCCTCACCCTCACCACCACCACCACAACCTTCTTTATGCCGTCCATTTCAACCGCAAATACTAGGACTCGGACAGTTATTTTGGCTGTCAAAAACAATTTCATTTGAAAACTGTTTTCAGAGCTTTGATGTCATTAATTTAAACTGGGCGTCATTGTTTGTTAATAAATAATTACAAACAAAAACAACAACAAAAAATTGATTTTTAAAGGGTGGCACCGCCCAGAGAGCTAAATTGGTGGCAGTCAAATCCTAGCTCAATCTGGACTAAAGCACATGCTGCTATTATCGCAAGATGTAGGCACATCAGGCTTGATTATTTGGCTCCTTATAATTTTCTGAATAAAACATTTGAATTTAGAATTCCAACGAGGATTTTCTGGCCTAAAAGCTTGGAGGTTCCTAATGGGACCCTTGAGATTTATACCAATGACTGTAGTATGGGCTCTGGTATATTTTTTAAGAGTACGGATATTAAACTTTCTTATAGGAGGTCATGGCTATTTCCAGAGTGGCACAATCTCGGATGTTGGGTAGCGGGATTTACTCTGAAAACCTCTTGATTTAATTGCACATTCATTCTGCTGCTTAAGTCAATAACGTGCATATTTTCAACGACCGTTCTTATCCAGAAATGTCAAAAATATCTCAAGAAAATTTTGGGTGATTTAAAGTAACTCTTATATGGGGTCCGTACTAGAGGGATATCGTGGGAAATTACATTTCTGATGACCTGCTTAGAGCTGGCCGGTTCGGAGCTCCTAAACTCCAATATATTACAGGGCATAGGTATTCCGATTGCCTCAGTTATATTGAAAGGTTTAGGTTTAGGTTAGTGGATGTGTACTTGTCAATTGAGACAAGTATAGTACCCGGAGGTCAAATTGACCCATTGTGCAAACGTCCTAAAAGAGAAAGAATAATAGGGGAGATAGAGAAAAAGGAAAGGAAGTAGGAGTAACAACACGCGACCACACTATTGAAGCCCTAGCACTTCTCAACAAGCTCAAACTAACAATGAATCTGTGGAGAGCCTTAATGTCGGCTCTCGACAATGAATTCAAACCCCTAGAAAAAGCCTCTGACAAGGGTCCTCAACCTCAACCTACTAAGGGCTGGACAGTTACAGAGGAGGTCTTCAACTCCTCCTCATTGCAACATAGTCCGGATGGGATCTGTTGCAGATCCTTGTCAGCGATCTAACCTCTAAATGCCCAGTCCACAATAAACCCACTAACTAATGTTAAACTGGCCTTATCCAAGCCCAGCAGACAGCCTGCTCTTACACTGTCCAATATAGATACCTATAAATTGGAAATTATTTACAGGAAATTATTACAGGGAGGCTCAATTTCGTTGACAGTTGTACACTTATGGATAAGAAGAGGGCCGACGCATACTGAAAAACCTGTAATGCGGGCAAATAACTTCTGCAGGAGCTGTGGTTCTGAGGAACACCTTTCTAAGCAGTCTTCTGACAAAAGCTCTGATTTTCTTGCCATAATAATTGCCATGGAAAAGCATGTCAATGCCTCTTCTTACTTAATTGGTTATTACAGCACTTTAGTAAGGTTAACAACCTAGTTTCTCACATCACCTATGCAGCGTGAGTTAATTTTAACGTCGACTTTAAATGACAGATTTAAGAATATTTTCATGGCAAATTTTATTGTAAGGCAACGTTTTTGCCAGAGAAACTCCTGGAAAAAATATTTATCATGTCAAGTTGCGTTACTTTTTTTTTCGTTATTTCTGAGCCAGAGTTTGAACGACGATCTCTTGTCTCATAAGCTAACACAATACCTACTAGACAACGGCGATTAACAGACATTAATCCATAAGATTTCGTTCATGCGAATGATACCACCCTCTTCCAGACATCAGTCAACATGCATTCTACACTTCTGCTTGTTAGTCCCTGCTTATTATACGAGTTGCAGGGTCAAACATTAGAAAATAACTTAAATTCTAGCCCCCATGGCTAGAATCTATTGGCTCTTCAATCCTTGTGAGTTTGACGATGCTATCATCCATTGATGTCAAGGATAAAGCTTCGTTTATCAAACTTTCAGGCTGGGTTTCCAGCGTAGAGTAGTCATGCTTTTAGTGTGCAGTCCTTACGCTGACCAACTTCTTCTTCCCTGGTTTGGAGGGACTTGGTCAGTAAAGAGACTGCATTCACCGTGTAGCGCCACAACGGGCCGCTATGCTTTTGGTATCAAAGCTACCACTCCAGCCTAACCTAACCTAGCCCAATGGCAAGGACCTGTGCCATAAAACATGGGTATTCATGAGTCTGTTTCATCATGTAAGTAACCACAATGGAACGCTTCTGGTATACGAACTAAGCTAATAAGACCTAAAAATCTCTTCTACAAGAATTTTCCAGATTTTTTTTTTGTGCCTGGGGTAACAGGCCTTTGTCCAAATTCAAATTTTAGCCTTCTTATGATGCCACCTTCACATATTATCCTCCAATGTTTTCATGTCAGGAAAAAAAAAAATTTCTCCCATTTTTTTTTAAATTTCCCAACAAGTTTTATGACCAAAGAAGCCAATTAAAATGTTTCTTTCAAGTTTTATTCAAATTTCTTTCATGCAAATTTTCCCAGGTGTAAAGTCTTAAGAGACTAACAAGCCTACAATACAGACGCCTTGTTTAGCACAGGCATTTGATTATGAATGCCAACGGAACTGTATTGCTGACAAGCATTTCCATAAGAATACACACACACAAAGAGGCACACAAACTTGAAAACTATTTCTTAGGAAAAGAGATTCAAAAGAGAAGTATAAAGGGCACCGGAGTAGAGAGATAAGTTTATAGGCATAGAAAAACGAGGATGGGAATGTAACTCATTGTATCCAAGGGAAATAGTTTATTAAACTAATTTCCTACAAAGATTTCCAGTTAAAATTTCCTTTTAACGATTTTTCTTTCCCTGTTTTTTTCTCTTTTTTTTTGTCAAAGAAGTGAAGGCAAAAAAGTAACAACTCAACTCACACTTCAGTTGAGCTACAGTTCATCATCACAATTTGTATTGCCTGGCTTTTCATCTTTTAAAATGACTTTTTCCCTCACCTTCCCCTGCCACAGACTACTGTTTGTAGTTCCTTAAAGAAAAAAAGTTCAAGTCAATGATTATCATCCTTAAGATGGCATTGCCGTTGCCAATGATGAGCAAAAAAGCAGCAAAAGTTAAGCATCATGAGCAAAGGATAATGAATGAATGACGATGACAATGAGAATCTGAATAAGAATGTATTTGTCAGAAAGTCCCTATCTCTCTCTCTCTGGGTGAGTGAGAGTGTGAGAAGAGAGAGAAATTGACTTTTATTGTGATGATTTTTCATTCACTTTGAAGACTCAGTAGGCGTTTTACTTTTTTTCCATGTCATCGCCATAATCATCATTCTCATCCTCAATGTGCTCATCTTTAAAAATGGCTCTCATACGGTATCATGTCTTTTGGCGTATCAGTTTTTTTTTAACGGTAACGGTAATTCCCTTTATGTGTTTTATTTCCCATTCCTTTTTAATGTACGAGTATTTCCTGTATTTCTCTTTTTATGATAACATTTCATTATTGATTTTTAACTGTCGCTTCGTCGTCGCCGTTTATGTTTGTCTCTTTTTTATTTGCAGGTTGATTTACGCCATATTGATGAACTGAACGGTACAAATATTGTTGAAGTTGGTGTCGATTTATCAGAATTTTATACATCCGTAGAGTGGGATATTTTAGAAGTACCTGCAGTGAGGTGAGTTAAGTTTTTATTATTTTTTTCTTTTGTTATTATTTTATCGGAGATATTTTAAAACATTTTAAAGTGCCATGATTTTGAAAGAAAATTTTATGAAAATTTTTTAAAAATTCCATGACACTGAGGGGCAACTAGCTGCCAAAAATTAGAATTTTAATTAAATCAGTTCAGAAATATGAAAATTTTTAATGAAGACATTGAAAACAATAATTTAAAGCATAATAGAATCCGCAAGTAATTCAACTACCAGAAGCAATCTGGGCGATCTTGATTATGTAGACGATGCATGACACTTAAGGGCGGCTAGTATGTCACAAAAAATTAGAATTTTAAGGAAATCATCACTAGTTTAAAACATAATAAAGCTCGGAAGTCAACTACTTGAAGCAATCTAGGCGATCCTGATTACGTAGATGACATTTGTCAATGTGCCAATCACAAGCAGACAAGTCAGTTCAAGTTGCTTCAAACCTTACACCACTCATGTTGGGAGTGTTCATTTTGCCTGTGAGTGGCGGGACCTACTGTTTGAAGTCAATTCCGTATGACAGTTTTGAGAAACTTTTCATGACAATCGAGCCAATCTTGCTTACGTATTCAAGATCTGTTAATTTGTCCACAAGCATTCAAGTGAGTTCAAGTTTGTTCAAACCTTACATCACTCATGTTGTGTACGTTAATTTAACCCATGAGTGACGGGACCTACAGCTTGAAGTCAATTCCGTATGACAGTTTTGAGAAACTTTTCATGACAATCTAGGCAATCTTGCTTAGGTAGACGGCATCTGTCAATTTGTCAATCACAAGCATGCAAGTGAGTTCAAGTTGGTTCAAACCTTACACCACTCATGTTGGGAGTGTTCATTTTGCCTGTGAGTGGCGGGACCTACTGTTTGAAGTCAATTCCGTATGACAGTTTTGAGAAACTTTTCAGGACAATCTAACCAATCTTGTCCACAAGCATTCAAGTGAGTTCAAGTTGTTTCAAACCTTACACCACTCATGTTGCGTGTGTTCATTTTACCCATGAGTGGCGGAACCTACTGTTTGAAGTCAATTCCGTATGACAGTTTTGAGAAAATTTTCATGATCAGAGCGATCATTATTACGCAGACGACGTCTGTCAATTTGTCAATCACAAGCATACAAGTGAGTTCAAGTTGGTTCAAACCTTACACCACTCATGTTGTGTGGGTGTTAACTTAACCTATGAGTGGCAGGACCTATAGTTTAACGACGGCTCCGTATGACAGATTTGAAAAACTTTTCATTACAACTATTCCTAGATGTTTTTTAACATTTGTTTGTCCTTTCTAGGGACTGCATTTAATTGAACGAAGTGGAGTTGTATTATGGCGTCGTCACAGTCGAATGTGTCGGAGATCCGATTGGCCTGAATAGTTAAGTCAGTATATTCTGCAAACATACATACATAATTGGTTATTACAACCCTTTAGTCAGGATTACGACCTAACTTCTCACACCACTGATGTTGTGTGTGTTAGTTTTTATACATGAGTGACTGGGCTTGCAGTTTAAAGTTTTCATGGCAATTTTATTTCTTTTTGCCACAAATCTGCTGAGAGGAAATCGCCGAAGAAATATGTTTCAAAATTTAATTTTGTTTCAGCTGTCTGACCTGGGCTTTGAACCGTGGCCTGACGTCCAATAAGCCAACGCACTACCTACTATGCTAAGAACTTTCTCCATCAATGTATTGTCTTGTGAGTACTACCTTCCTCTTATTCAACTGTTTCTGTTCTTATGCCTCTACAGTCGAAAGATAAAAGCTTTTCTAATGCCTCCATATATATTCCGAGCAGCTGCTACACTATTTAAGCCATTAAGAAAAAAACCCAATTGATTGTAAAGCAATTTAAAAGAAAAATTATTTTAAATTCTTTTAAATTTCATACGAAAAATGAAAGAACAAAATCGTCCCCAAATGGCTATAAAAACGCCGCCCCACCCCCTTAAAGTTTCTTAATTTATTTCATAGTTTAATGACTTTTTCGGGGAGCTTCACATTATTTTTTGAGGCTGCTTTGACACATTTTGTAACTGTAACGGCAAAGTATCAACTAACACACACACACACAGCTAAAAACATTCCGCCCTCTTATGGCTTTTACTGAAAAATAAAAACAAAGAAACGAAATAAATGGGGAAACGGAACGGAAAGTGAGATTATCTGTAGTGTCAGGCATAAATGATGGCGAATACGTGACACATCAACTAATTGTCGTGAAATGTAACAGAAAGGGAAACAAAAACAAAAACTAAAAGGTGGCCCAACGGCAACCCAGAGTCCAGTGCATTTACAAAACATTTGTGCCTTTATCTCCGCTTAAACTCTCTTTCTCTCTCTCTCTCTCCATCCCTTTCTCTCTCTCTCTCTCTCGATTGTAGCATGAACTACATCAACATCATGTGACGTGTGTAACTACAACTGACTTTAACAGCAGCAACTGAATTGAAAAACGTGGTGGCAGTTACAGATTTTGGGCTGCCAATTTTCATTGGGGCGGACACAGTAAACTAAAAAACAATCGTAGACAAAATAAAAAAAATTATTTGGTTTTTGTTGTAAAACTAAATAAAAATAAAAACAAATAGAAATAGGGCGAGGGGAGCGATAAAAGTATTAGAAATTATGTTACAAAACAAAGAAAAAATAAATATTCTGCAAGTGTTGCAAGGAAGTGGATTTTGTCCTGCAGTTGAAATTAATTTTTCGTTTTTGTAAACCGTTTTGAACCACATCCTTGCTACCTTCAGTTAGGAAGTAAAGTTGGTGTTGAAATTTATTTTCAAACTCAGTAAATGACGCTTAATACTCGTGAAGCAGTCCCTGTAGTCTATTACGTAGTGTGTTGGCTTATTAGACGTGAGGCCGTAAATCAAACTACAGTTCAGGCACCTCGATCGAAACTAAATGTGAAGAACAAATATTTCTTTTGGCTACTTTCTCTCGTCTCAGCAATCTTCTGGCAAATACTCTGAAAGTAAAATTAAATTGCCATGAAAAACTTTAAAAAAAATTTGCCGTGCGGAATCGCCTTTAACTTGTGGGTCCCACCGCTCGTGGATAATATTAACACACACACGATGGTTGGCTAGGGGAGGCTAGGTTGTAATCCTGATTGTATCACAGAAAATTCCCGGAAAAGTATTATTTTTTTATGTGACACATATATGACTGACATGGCCCTATATTAAAACTTTTTTTCTCAACAAGCCGTGTCAGTCTTATATGTCTGATGCATTATGTTGTTTTGATCACAGCGTTGAACGCATTGTGTAGGAATTAGTGGTACGTGCAGCATTTACTGTGACTATTTCTTTATAAATAAAATGTCACACATAATGGGTGATTTTTTAAGAGCTATAGGAAAATTTTTCAAAAAAAACACATAAAATTCATAAAAATGCATGAACACAGTTACGTTACGATTCGCAGCATCTTTGAAGAAGTACGGTCCAATGATGCCACCAGCCCATAAACCGCACCAAACTGTGACTTTTTCTGGATGCATTGGTAGCTTTTGCAATGCTTCTGGCTGATCTTCACTCCAAAATCGACAATTCTGCTTATTTACGTATCCATTGAGCCAAAAATGAGCTTCGTCGCTGAACACAATTTTTCGATAAAGCAATGGATCTTCGGCCAACTTTCCAAGAGCCCATTCACCAAAATTTCTGCGTTGCGGTAGGTCGTTCGGCTTCAATTCTTGCACCAGCTGGCTTCACACCTAAATCCTTCCGCAAAATCTTCCACGTTGTTGAGTAACAGAGGCCCGATAATTGATGGTCATCATTAACACTGGCCGATACAGCTGCGATATTTTCTTCAGTTCGCACTCTACGTAAGCGTGCTGGTGGTTTAATGTCCAACAATGTGAATTTGTTGCGAAATTTAGTCACAATAGCTTGAATAGCCGCTTCAGTGGGTCGATTAAACTGACCATAAAATGGAAGAAGAAGCGCGATGAACTTTCTTAACAGAGCACGCATTTTGATAATAAAATTCAATGATTTGCAAGCGTTGTTTGTTTTTTAAGACGATTCATGGTTAAATTATGGACCAAACTGAAGATGTTTGACAGTGAAACAAACGACACGAAACATGCGTGAGCTGTTTAAACCAGTGTTGCCAAAAAGATAATAGCTTAAAAATAACCCGTTATATGTCTGACATGACTCGTGTAGAATTTCTTAACGTCAGACACATATGACTGACATGGCGATTAACGTGTTGAAGGTATAGAAAGGCAATATAGCACTTGGAATTACGGGATGCTGCAAAGTTCGAAACATTAATCACATAAAAAACTGTCGCTTTTGTTTCTAATTCCCAGCCTCCATAAAACGGCTTCATTGCTACATACTTTAATGACCCTACGGCTATAACCTCTTTTAACAATAATTCGAAAATTTTCCCTTACATTCAGTCCAAAACTGGCACAATACTATGGCTGCAAAACTCTGAAGTTTTCGCTGAAAAGAAAACGAAAAGGTTCATGAAGTTTCTATCAACATTCTGAAAGAGTTGAAGGAAAACCTGTTATAGGGTCTTCAGATTTTTAATATATCAGCTCAGTTGTGAGCTGATATTCTGCTTAATTCGAGTATCTGGTCTCACTGTGTTAACCACATAGTAAGAAACCAATCGTCGGAAAAGTGTAATGCAGTCCATAATAATAGGGTTGTACACCATACAATGCATTGTTATTGTTCAAAAAACAATAACGCTGGGTTGTATAAGATGGAAAAAGACTACCATAAACTAACAACGCCATATAATTTACTCAGAGTTAAATCTTTTTGATATTGTTACGTGTTTACCTTTTAAAATATGAGCTCGTAGATTTCAAATAAAAGAAAACTAAATTGTGTTTAGTTTTAATTAAAATTATTTATTATTCGCACAATTCTGTGTGCCACTGTTCACAATTTGATGTAAACAACAACAATTGCTTTGTTTTCCTTTTTGGACTCTTTTGCGTAAACAATAACAATTACTAGTTAAATGTTCGACAGATCTTTGTAACGGAGATCTTCAAACCACGATTACTTTCTTCAAACACACCGTGTCTTCACACAAGACTGACTCGTTGCCTGCTTTGCCTTGCCTTTTATGTAGCAACGTAAACAGTCTGATGAATGCACTTGAAGGCTAATGTTCGTGGCTTCGCCTTCTCCAGATTTCTATAAATTTTAACATCGTTGTTTCATTATTATTGTTTGCGTGTTTTGTTTACGTTTATTCTTGTAGTGTTTGTTGTTGTATTTTTGTTTACATATTATCATTGTTCTTTTTATTGGTATATTTTTGTTTACTTGTTTATCATGTAAGCAAGTTTATTGTTTTTGTTGTTGTACCTTTTGTTTATAATTTTAATGCTAAACGATGTAAAAACAAAATACCAGTATCTAGATTTTTTCTATTTTTGTAACAATATTGTTACGTTTTTACCTTTTTAAAAACGTTTAGAATATGAGTTCGTTAATTGCAAACAAAGTAAAAACAAATATGTGCTTAATTTCAGTTAAACTCTTTATTGTCCGTACTATCTTATGTGCCACTGTTCGAACTTGAACCACGTATAAAACAATAACAACAATAATCTGTTTATTCGTTATCCTTATTACACAACTATTCGGAACGGCAATCTTCAAACTATTTTCTTCACACGCAACTTCACACAAGGCTGACTGAATACTTGCTGACTGCTGCCTGCTTTGTCCAGCCCTTTTATAGTCCGACACAAGCAGTCTAACGAACATTCTTGCAGTGGAAGGTTCGTGATCTCTCCTTCTCGAGAGCTCTATTGCTAATACATTGTTGTTTGTATACTTTGCTTATGTTGTCTATCCCTTTTTTTCACACACATGTTGTTGTTGGTACCAGGCGCAACCAGGTTCTTCGTACATATGTGTGTGCAGCTTTAGATAATCAACACGTTATGTTATTATGCGGCAACCTAGCACTCTACCAAGTTGACCGATCAGATAAGCTGTAGAGAGAGACAATTTCCTGTTTACAGACACCGCTGAACGGACAATGATACAGAAAGTGAATGATAGTCTTATTTTCCATTATGACATAAGTCATAATATGGAAGACCGAATCTTGTCCCATAAGCATAGATTCGGTAGAGACCAGTTACCATTCTAATTACTACAAACATACCGTATTTGTGAACACTAATTAAAGCCGTGACTTTATAGCACAGTCTGCTTCGGACATGAAACGTATAAATTAAAATTTAACTTCTAGCATGGTAGATTGACATCAATTTTGACCTGACGTTTATACTCGTCAATTGATTACATAGCGACATAGATCATTAGAGGCATCAGTAGTATAGGGAGTAGTGCTCCAATCTGCGTGTGATGCAGATTGTGGTTTGTTAGCACAAAAAAATTATAACAAAGTTATAACACTGGTCACCAAAAAATTGTATTTTGAATATCAATACAATTTGCCCCGTACTACTTCCAGATTTTCCTTCTCCCCTAAATCATTTTCGGTTATTTCAATACACAGTACTTCATGAATCAGGATCATCTCTTGAGTGCAGATCTCAGTTAAGAGAAAACGAATTATATAGCTGGACGTATATATACGTCAAATATGTATGTTTTACAGCTTTAAGTATTTAAATTTTATTTCAATTTAAAAGCTTTTAATGCTTAAAATGAATTTAAATCTTTCGAAAAAGTTTAGAATTTTATTCTAAAATACACCATTAAGTGTCGCTTAATGTTAGAAATACGGAAATATTTGTTTTTGGCACCGCCATTAAAGAGATTAATGGCTGTTAAGGCTGTTAAAGCTGTTAAGGCTGCTAAGGCTGTTAAAAATAGGCTGCTGTTTGCTGCCCGTAAATGATGTTCAATTGTTTAAGAGTGTAAAATTTAAATTATTTTTGTGTGGAACAGCATTATGCAAATGTACACACTCCCAAAAGGAAAACAATAGAAAAATAATTTTCAAAGCAAATTTGCATTAAAAAAAAAATTCATTTTTAACGCTACAAATAATTTGAATTTAAAATAATTTCCGGTTCCTTTTAGGATTCTTTTCTCTTTTTCTGTTTCTAACGGAAAAAAAGAAATCCTTTTTATTTTGTTTAAGCAACAAAGAACAGTTTTTTTTCCTTTTTTTCTGTTTTTTGTTTAAGAATCTAATTAATTTTCTAATAATTATAATGATAAATCATATTTAAAAACAAAGAAAAGAAAATAAAATTAAAAGAAAAAGGAAAACAGAAAAAAATAGTTTCTTACAAACGAATAATTTCTTTAAAAGTTTTTTTGTTTTTTTTTTTGTTTCTTTAAGCAGCATTTTTCTTTGATTTGTTTTTTCTTTCACTTTCTCTTTATCAGAGAATTTCCTTAAAATAATTGTAACTGTTTAGGTATTTAAAGAATATTAAAAAAAAATTTTTTTGTTCCTCAATACAATTATTGGGTGTATAAAATACAAATGTGGTACTCACAACGGTATGGTATATGTGCAGCACATGGTTTGTGGCTTTAATAACTTATACAGCATTTTAAAGGGCAATCATCTACCATTTATTGGCACTTAATTACTGAGCGCAATAGTTTATCTCCTCACACATTGCTCATTCAAGCCTTTCATGAATATGTGTCGTCATTTTCGAGATAATTTGTGTAGGTTACATCACGTAAAGTGTGATTTCTAATCTAGCTCGCCATAATTAGATCCCCAAGTTCATTAAATCACCTCGAGGCCCCAACTAGACAAAATCTGCACAGTAAAATCATACCATATCCTTAACAAGGCCCAAAATGTTCTATTGTTTGAAATCTGAACCATCAAACAGATGCTTAGAGGTACTAGGATACAGCAACCAGACAACTTACTTTACTGCCATCAACTTATGTAGGATATCCTTGTAATATTCCTGCAATCCTGATGCCCTGCAAAAATCAGAATGCTATTCGATCTCAGTAAGATTAACCACCTGCCTCCTATTTGATAAACACTCAGGTATTTCCTTTTGGGATGCAATAAAGCCACAGAGATGGCAAGTATGACGCCTGGTGACTCTGCAGTAACTGCATATTGGACTTGAATCGATTCTTATTCTAAATCTACAGTCCTTTGAGTCTCTGTGACTCACTAAAATGCCGATTACTACACTTAGGCTACTTCTCAATAGTCTGATTACTTACTTGCTTACATACTTAATTGCTTATTACAACCCTTTAGTTAGGTTTACACCACCCATGTTGTCTGGGTGAATTTTATCCATGAGTGACAAGACCTACAGTTTACAGTCGTCTCCGACCAACAGATTTTTAAGAAACTTTTCATTGTAATTTGATTTTTCTCTCAAAGTTTTTGCCAGAAAACTGCTGAGCGTAGTTGCCAAAGAAATAAATTTTCACATTTCGTTTTGTCTAGGCTGGGGTTTGAGCCATGGTCTCACGTCTAATAAGCCAGCACACTACCTACTGGACTACGGTGTAGATAGTCTGACGCATAACTCAAATCACTTGTCATTGTAAAAACCCAATCAAACCCATTTGATATAAGGAGAGTATGGGCCTCGCTTTTTTCTACTCCACTGACACATTCTGGTCTAATCAAAGTTGTGAAAGCTATATCCTCCTGGCGAACTGACAAGCCTGTTCATTATCGCGACTATCGTAGTTATCCTGAGTCAGACTATTAGGAATTGAGATAGTCAGATGGCGGAGTGACTATTAGATAGTATTGTTATGTCTTCTATACTTCAAGTTCAAGTTGAATTGGACACATCTTTCGATAGCGTAAACTTTTCCCATTTCTGCTAAGTACCGAACACCCCCATTTCGTTATAAGTCTTCGTCCCATTTTTATAATAAGAACATGAAATTAAATTTTTCTTTTCAGAATTATTAATCAATCACTCTCGTTGCGAAACATTTTCTGAATTCATAGAATGTACAGGGACTGTCTAGCAGATAGTTAATGATACGTAATTGGTCATTACAACCTTTTAGCCAGGATTAGACCTAGTTTCTCTCACCACTAATGATGTGTGTGTTAATTCTATACATGAGTGGCGGGACCTACAGTTTAAAGTCGATTCCGAACGACAGATTTTTGAGAAACTTTTTCATGGCAATTTTATTTCATTCGCAGAGTTTTTTGACAGAAATCTGCTAAGAGGAAGTCGACGAAGAAATATTTTTCCATATTGTTACGTTTTTACCTTTTTAAAAACGTTTAAATATGAGTTCGTTAATTGCAAACAAAGTAAAAACAAATGTGTATTTAATTTCAGTTAAACTTTTTATTCTTTACACTACTTTTATGCGCCACCGTATACAACTTAACGATACAACAATAATAATCTGTTTATTCTTTTTACTAGTTCACACAATTATTCACTTTACAACCGCGACTTGCTTTGTTCACACTCAACTTCACACAAGACTGACTGAATTCTTATTTACTGCTGCCTGCTTTGTCCAGCCCTTTTATAGTCCGACACAACCAGTCTAACGAACATTCTTGAAGTGAAAGGTTCGTGATCTTGACTCCTTGAGACCTCTATTGCTAATACATTGTTGTTTGTGTACTTGGCTTATGTGTTTGTGTTTGTGTACTTGGCTTATGTTGTCTATCCCTTTTTGTCACATACATGTTGTTGTTGGTACCAGGCGCAACCAGGTTCGTTGTACATATGTGTGTGTGCAGCTTTAGATAATCAACACGTTCATTGTATTCTTAGTGTTAGTGTGTATTTGCATCGTGTGGCTTTTGTTTATCGTTTTTGTTGTTAAACGATATTAGGTCGTTTCGATTTGCGTAACAATATTTTTGTTTTGATGTCTGACCTGAGGTTTGAACCGAGGCCTCACTTCTAATAGGCCAACACACTACCTATTAGACTACGGCGACAGTGTCAGTCACAATGCCTATTATTAAGTATCGCACTGGACTTGTCTCTAAGTAAACTAACTCCCATCTTCACATCTTCAACTGTCAGCCTCCAGGTAAGACGAAATTTGAGCTTACAGAAGGGCATAGGCACATCCAGCCCTTGCAAAACCGTTGGAAGTCACATGCCATTTCAAGCTCTCTGTGCTTTTGTACTCATCTGATTCGGGTATTAATTTGTTTAACCATCTGCTGATTCGTTTTTTAGCTGAACACCTAATATAAGCAGCACCTAATTTCAGTTGACTTAAGACAAAGAAAACAGAAAAAAATGGCAAAAATAAAAAGCCCGATAAAGCAAAAAGAAAAAAGATTTAAAGCTAAAGAAAATTAAAGGAAAAACCCATGATATTATTTTTCTTTAATCGTCAAGTGCTCTACAATTTGTATTGCATTTCCTCTCTCTCTCACCCTTTGTCTGTGGCTGTGTGATTTTATTTTTAAATATTTATTCGTTTCATTTTTATTTTAAATTTTTTTATAAAAGAAAAGAAAGGAAACAAAAAAAATTTTACTTTTATTTGGCTTTTGGCAAAAATGTTTGTCCCTGCTTTGGCTTTGAAAATCGTTTTCAATCTACAACTGCTGCTACTGCACACAGGCAAACACACATACATACCCTTACTAAAGCAAATATAAAAAGGAGAAAACTTTTCTTTCTCTCTCTCTCGCCTGTGTTCGTTCAATATTGGTTTCAAATGCCTACGTGTGTGTGTGTGTGTGCATTAAATTTAGTTCAAAAGATATTTAGAGACCCCAATTGTTATTCTTGTTGGCATTGACTTGACTTGGTATAACATTTTTAGACACTTTTTTCTCATTCTTTTTTACACTCTTTTCGGTTTCTTTTTTTTTGGCTTTGCTTTCCTTTTTTTCGATTTCCATTTGACAAAGGTTTTCTCATATATTTTTTGTTGTTTTTTTTTTTTTTTTTTTTTTTTGTTCTACTAAAAGTCCAAAAAGGAAAAAAAACGAAACGAAATGTTTTTTACATGTTATTTTATCTTTTTTTTACATTTGAATACTTTTACTGCCTGCCATCACTATTACCATCACCATCACCACCACTGCCATCACTGCCCTTGCCACTAACACTTTGACAATGATTTCTTGTATGATTTCTTGGAAATCTATTCTCATTTGGTTCCATTTCATTTCATTTGTTTGTGATCACCACACACTCACACACACACATACACACGTTCTTGATTTATTTATTGTATTCTAATGTATTCGTATTCGTATTCGTATAGCATATTCCTATTGGTATTGGCATTGACATTGTTGTTGCTATTCGAGTTAGAAGTTTTGCTTTTATTTGCTCAAAACGAACATACCAATACATTAAGTTGTGGTTTTCTTGGTTTTCTTTTATCTATTTTGCCACTACTTTTCATATTTCTTTTTCTGTTTTTTTTTCATTCTCTTAAACAGTGGGCCGCAATGAAGGATTCTGCTTCCTTATGGGGGTTATAATTTCGATGAATTTTTTTTTCTGCATTGGAATACTTAGTCTTTGCCATCCAGTTACGAAGTACAATAACATTTAATGACAACTCTAGATTGCTTGCAGCAGTTCATCATTTTGTGGTAGATGTCGTCTACTTTTTCACACATTTCAGGCAGTATTTCGACAATAACTTGATGAATTTTTGTTTTAAAATGCTCCAGTATTGATGGATTATCCAACTAAACGCGGTTTTTGACGTAACTGCACAAAAAAATCCAATAGTGGCAAATCTCATGATTTTTTTGGCCAATTATTGTTACCAATTATTACTAAATTTGTCTTAATGAGTTGCCTTAACACTGCAATCACACGATATATCGTACTCTCCTCAAATTTTATACGATATCGCAATAATGTCTCTTCTAAGCCTAAGCCCCTGACAAATTTCAGGCTGCTGCCTCTAGTCAACAATAACAATTCCCTGCCTGGCATTTGATATGCACGCAGATGTCTCTTCCTCGGATGCGTTAATGCTCCACAGGTTCTAAGAATGTGTTCCGATGATTTATTCTTATCGTCACAGAATCCATATATACCGCTTGAGGCAACTGCCATTGTGAATAAATGTACGCTGAATCTACAGCAGAAGTCGCCGTAGTCTAGTAGGTAGTGTGTTGGCTTATTAGACGTAAAGCCTGGGATCGTGCCCCAGGCCAGACATCAAAACAAAATAAAAAAGGTATTTCTTCGGCGACTTCCTCTCAGCAGATTTCTGGCAAAAACTCCGAGAATAAATAAAATTGCCATGAAAAGTTTCTCAAAAATCTGTCGTTCGGTGTCGACTTTAAACTGTAGGTCCCGCCATTCAAGTATAAAATTAACACACACAACATAAGTGGTGTGAGAAACTAGGTCGTAATCCTGACTGAAGGGTTGTAATGACCAATTATGTATGAATGTATGTATCGCTATGATGTCTCTTCTAAGCCTTTTTCACAGATAAATTTCAGGATGCTGTCTGGAGTCAACAATGGCAATTCCTTGCCTAGCACTTGATATACACTCTGATGTAACTCCCTCGTAGGCATTAACGCACCACAGGTTCCAAGAATGTGTTCCGATGATTTATTCGAATCGTCACATAATCTACATGTTGGGCTCGAGGCAACCCTCATTCTGAATCAATGTATCCTGAGTCTGCAGTATCTTACCAAAAGAAAGTTATCAACCTCAGGATGGTCTGCTGCACGACTCCTTTTATTGTAGTTTTTCAACAGAAGTTTCGGTTGCCTCAAATCCACTTGGTTTGAGAAAAGTCTGAGCCTCTCATTGACTTTCGTTAATAATATCTTTCCTAACTTTCGCTCACACTCTTCAGAAGAGTTCTGGCACCATTAGTTGCGTGGAACTTCCCTTCCTTGCAAGCTCATATACCTACTGATTACCGCGAATTACTACACGAGCTGTGACTTTAGCATGCCATCATCCTATCTTCCCGACCTTGCTGATTCAGATTCTTCAGACTGTCCGATACTACCATCGATTTAATCTCAAAAAAGCAGAGAGCTGGAATGACGGCCTGACTGTTAGATAGTATTGCTATGCCATGTCTTTTGTATTTCCTATCACATTATGCTGAGCTCATCATTCGATTGCATTGACTTTCGCTTGAAAAATACTTGCGAGTTTTTCAATGGGCTTAAAGTATTTCATTCAGGGGCCAAAAATGTCTTCTTCCAATCCAAGATTCGTTCTTAATCTATCTGTATAACACAAAATAGTTTCTCTTTTAAAAGTATATGCAGCTTCCAGATTACTTTAGTCATTTTTGTTAGAAAGTCTCGCTGTTTTCGCAATCCAAGAGTTCACTGGTCCTGTCCAGGGAGCTGTTAATGAACGAATTGTCAGCCTATCTATTCCGAAATCCCCCAATAAATTTCCTGTTAGATTTCCCTACCATTATCCGAACTTACTTACTTACTAATTGGCCATTAACAACCCGATTAACGGATTTCGGCCTGCCGTAACAAACCCTTCCAGGCGACTCTGCTTCTTGCGCACCTACGCTAGTTGGCCACACCAATCGATGACAGGGCTTCCTCAATTTGGTCCTTCCAACGCAAACAATGTGATCTTCTTCACCGACTTTTGCAGATCCTCGCATTAAATACCCATCTCGATGGAGCATCCTCTTTCATTCGACCGACATGGCCGAGCCAGCGCAGCCGTTGAATGTTAATAAGCTGCACAACGTCTATTACGTTGAGGAGCGCATACAGCTCACTGTTGAATCGGATGTGGAAATCATCCTAAATACAGACTCCAAAACTTTAGTCTTCACTACCATATGCATCAGACTGGTTCTCATTGCCACTGTTATGTCAACACACATGCTACGATACTTCCATTTTTTTTCGAACGTTCCCGGCCTCACACTAACCCACCCTCACCCGACCGCGGAGGGCTCGTCCCCATTACGTAGGGACACGTACACACTACAGTCCGGACTGTAGCGGGTAAGGGAAAAGTAATGGCAACGAGAACATAAAACAGCTACAGAACTTAATCACAAGCTGAATAAAGTAACAATAAACAGGAACTATCTATGACAAGAACGAAAATACATTTTTATATAATAATTTACAAATTAATGCCAGCATATAAGCTACGTTTTATATTACAAACACTACAATTAAAATCAATAGAATCATAATATAAGTTAAAATCATTACATAATCTACGAAAAGGAAAATTACATTCATAGTTCGTTCTATAAAAATCTAAAGAAGGAGGACGATAGTGCCGTGAAAATCTTGCAGGTTATAAAGCAAAAACTCAGAATCGATATCACCTTTAACCAGATTAAAAACAAAACAAACCCCTAAAACAGCCCTTCTACGTTCTAAAGTTGGAAGTTTAATCAAACCTAATCTAGTCTCATATGACGGAAACCCATTGGCACAATCCCATCCTAAGCCACGTAAACAGAATAATAAAAACTGCTTCTGCACAGACTCTATTGAATCACTATGACAACGATAGTATGGATTCCAAATAATAGACGCATACTCCAAAATAGGTCTAACAAGTGAAATGTATAGCAGTCTTGATATATAAGGATCAATGAATTCCCTAGCCCACCTTTTCACAAAACCAAGAACAGCCCGAGCCTTGCCAAGCATCATACTAATATGATTAATAAAAGACAGTTTCATATCCAATAATACTCCCAAATTAAGAAATGTAGTCACAGTTTCCAAAAGGGCAAGAATTAATCACATAAGTGGACGAAATTACGTACCCGAGAGAGAAAACCATGCATTTACATTTCTTCAAGTTAAGATCCATTAAATTAATTCAGCACCAAGTTACAAACAAATCAATATTTCGCTGAAGAACAGCCTGACCATGATCATCATCAAAAGTATAAAATAATTTAATGTTGTCAGCATACATCAGAATATTACAATCAGAAATAGCACAAGAAAGATCATTAAGAAACAATAAGAACAGTAAAATGCCCAAATGGCTACCCTGCGGAACACCAGAAGTAACATATACAGTCTTAGACAATACATTCCGAAACAATACCCTCTGAGTCCTAAGGGAGAGGTAGCAGTCTAGCCAACAATGAATAATATCAGGAATACCGATTAATAAAAGTTTAAGAAGCAAAATTCTATGATCAACCCTATCAAAAAGAGCGTCGAATGTCTTTTCCAGTTTATTGTAGCAAAACACGCGACCTTTATAGTGAAGAAATTGTGTAAGAAAACCGCATTTTTAAGAAACAAAGTGTGTTGCTAACAGCACCTAAAAAGAAACAAATTTTTTATATTCGAAAATCGAAGGTCTTTTCCTCCACATTTTCTATCATCCTAACCCACTGTGCAGTGCATAGAAACGTATCTACTACCGATTTGAAATATTTGAATTATCCATTTTAACGGTTTTCCCTATTTACACCAGCACTTTGTCTGCGTAGATAAATAATGTGAATGAACGGGGCAGAGAATGTACAAACGAGTATAAACGAGCAAATGTATTTGTGTTTGTGTATGTGTGTAACGCATGTTTAAAAATAAGTGAACGAGTATATATGTATTTAAACATACTTTTATTTGGTTTTATTTATTTTCCTTTGCCATGCTCTTCCTTTCTTGCCGCGATTCATGCGTTATTTTCTTGATTTTATTTTAATGTATACAAGTATTCAAGTGGCTGTGTATGGAAGCGTATGTGTATGTGTGTGAATATTTGGTTTATTTTCTTTGAATGCGTTTTATTGGCAATATGTTGTAGTGGTTGTTGCTATTGTTGTTTACTGTTCAATACACACAATATAAGAATCTCTTGGGGCAATACTTCTCAATACTTTGACTCTGCTACACACTACTATGGTTTCTTTTTTTAAACACCCAAAGAGGAGGTAGAGGGGAGACGAAAAAAAAACAATGAAAGAGTAAAAGTGGAAAATAGAAAAACCAAAAACGAAAAATTTCACAACATTTTGACCCACATTCAATGTCTTATAAGACGGAAAAGAAATCTTTATAAACATTTACTTGTTTTTCTTGTCTATCTTCCATTTTTTTTTTAACTACGTGTGTGTAAGTAAGTGTGTGTGAATAAGTGAGTGTGTGATTTTTTTTATGATACACAGCAAATGTTTTCGACGTTATGAGTTAAGAAAGAGAATGAATGGAACGAGAACTAAAAACAAAAGTAGAAAGAGAGCCTGAGTAAGAGGCCTGTGAGTGAGTAAAGGTTGAACATCATAAATCAGAAATTGTTTTATAAGAGAAGAGAAGAAGCTCATCGCAGTGATTAATGTTTTAGCAACCATAAGAGTATTGTAAACTAAAACCAGCAGGCAATAGCAAAAATACATAAAAAATTACAACAACACACAAACAAACAATAAAAACAAAACAGAATAAATAAATAATGAAAATAGAAAATCTCTTAACATACACACACAGACACCCTGACATATACACGTGCTGTTTTTATAATCTCTTATTTATGGCATTTGATTTAAAGGAAAATGAGAGTGTTTTTTTTTTCAATTTTTCTGTATTTCTTTTGCCCTTCCTTACGCTTTTTTATGTTGTCCGCTTCATCTTTCTTTTGCTTGGTTTGCTTTGCTTTAATACTTGATTTTGGCCTGCTTTAACGTTTCATGATTGTGGCTTGTCTAATCAGCTGGCCAATACCAATGGATTTGCTTGTTTGCTGGTTACAATTTATCAATATTGACATTCAAAACTGGGTTAAAAAAGTTTTTTTATAATTTTTTTCTCTCTCTTTTCATTATTATTGTGTATGATTTTCTGTTTTTTTTCGTTTTTTTTACAAATTTTTGTAAAACTAATTATAACAAGTCTGCTGGTAGAATAGAAACTAATAATTCATTGGCTATGCCAGAGATGAGCATTTTATTGATTGCTTAACAACAACACTTACACTCATACACCCACTATACAACAAAGAGTGATGACGTGACTATCATTCAACTCAAACTGCTTTGTTTTCAACTCAAAATGAGAATTCTAAACATTTAAACGAATTGCTCCAGAGCTCACATCTACGTTGGTTTTAAGGAGCAGATGATGGGCTATTGTCCGAACATCACATGAATGACATCAGTTGCTAGTCTAGTTGGCTATCGTTTTAGTTTCGAAACTAACTAAAATTCAAACTTATATGGGTGCATCAGGCCTCAGTCGCTCATAAGAATCGAAACCCTAATAATCCCATACTCAAATATGCTCAATCTACCCATTACACTACCCGGTAAGAATTAAGCACTGCATGTATACCACGATACAAAGGCCGACTGCTTTTTATGGAGACCGAAGGACATACTCCTTTAATTGGCCATTGCCATTCTTTAGTCAGGATTACAACCTAGTTTTTCACACCACTTATGTTGTGTGTGCTAACTTTATCCATGAGTGGCAGCTTCTACAGTTTAAAGTCGACTTCGAACGTCAAATTTTTCAAAAAAATTTTTTGCCAGAAGTAGGCTGAGAGAAAGTGGCCAAAACAAATACCTTCATTTTCGTATTTCGTTTTGTTTTAGATGTCTGAGCTAGAGTTTGAACCACGGGCTCTTGTCTGATAAGCCAACAACAACTGCCTACTAGGTTACAACGACTTCTTTGTCTCTGATTACTTTTGGAAAAAGCTTCCACTTTTCGAGGCCACTCTTGTATGGGAGAGACCTTTCGCTGTTATACAGATAATTTTTTTTTTGGCATGTGAGGTAGGGTTTAAAATGCCTTCGCACTTACAGTGACCATCGTCAGCTGCGTCGAGTGGGGCTTCCACCAAAACAATCCCTCCTCCTCTTCTGGAGATACTCCCTTCCCGGGACGGCTATCTGCATTACGTCGGGAAGGGTCAAGAACTGCGTACTGTTAAGGACCGTTGTCACGTCTGGGTACGCCATACTTGAAGCCAGCCTCATGCTATTGGCTCGTCTTCTCATGTATCATTCTGCCGTACTGTATCAAGGTCGACCTTTTTCCTGCGGAGTACACATTCTACGTATCTTCTCACAGCGTTCCACTTTGTCTCGCTTTCGAGCATTGCATCAACAATGTTGTCGGGTGTGAATTCGCCAATCTGTTCCATCAACACGTTCTTCTCGTCTTGCCATTTGATGCAATGGAAGAATGTGGTTCAGCGTCGTCACTCATTTCCTCGCAATAAATGCAGCCGGGATCATTCACCTTGCCTATGCGGTGTAGATATTGTAGGAAATAACCATGCCCGAAAGAAACTGGGTCAGGAAGTAGTTAATTTCCCCAAAATTTCTCTGTGTCCATGCTTCTGTAGATGGAATAAGTCTAGCAGTCCATCTTCCACTTGTTTCATCACTCCATCTACTTTGCCATCGCCGTATAATTTGAGATCTGACATCTGCGGTACTAATGGCGAGGTTTTCCCTCTTCGCTTTCCATAACCTTCTTCGCTCGAATGCCAGCAAGTCGATAGGTGTCTCAGATGCTACAGGAGGAATGATTGATCAGGGGCGTTGAAAATTCAAGTGAAAGTTTACACCACCAAAAGATGTATTCAATTCAACTTAGACAGGAAGTTTAGAGAGGGAATCAAACGATATATCTATGTTTTCTAAGCAAAGTTTAAACGATATTTTTAACGTCTATGTTTTTATGAGCGATGTTGCATACCTAAGTACACATACACGCGGCATTGTTGATATGCCTGACAGTCGTTTGACCACTCCAGAACTTATTTTTCGTGATGAGGTGTCCACTTCAACCCTACGATCTACTGTACCCCCCTCAAACTTTATAGGGTATTCCTATAATATTTTTTTTAAACCTTTTTGTTCTCTCAAATTTCAGGGACCAGCAACTACATTCTCCTGCCTTGCTGTCGTTACGCACCCAAGTGTTTCTTGTTGGAATACATTAAAGCCCCACAGTTGCTAAGAATGTGTTCCAATGATTTATTCTCATCGTCACAGAATCGACATGTTCGGCTTGAGACAACCTTAGGTTATGTTAGGTTAGGTCGGAGTGGTAGCTCTGTTATCACAAAGCTCACTTGAGCACGCATAGCGGCCCGTTGTGATAACACGGGTAAACGCACTCCCTGTACTAACCAAGTTCCACCAAAATCAGGGAAATGGAAGAAGTTGGTCAGCGCAAGGGCTGCACAACAAAAGCACGACTACCCCATACTGGAAAACCAACCAGAAAGTTTGATGAACGTCCTTGATGTCAATAGATGATAGCTCCGTCAAGTTAACAAGGAATGGGGAGCCAAATAACCTATATCTACACCTAGCAAGAGACGGGCACTGGCAAAGAAAGTGAACAACAGTCTCCACTTCCTCAGTGGACCTGCATCCACGGCAGAAGTCGTTGAAAGGGAGCCTCATTCTCCACGTGTCTACCCATGACGCAATGACCTGTAAGCACGGCCACTATAGTCAATGAGACAACCTTCATTGAGAATAAATGTACGCTGAGTGCCCTGTCAAAACGCCGTTTGCCAACCTCAGGTTATTTCTAGATAGTCCGATGCATGGCTCAGATCTTCTGTAATTTCCCAAATCCACTTGGTTTGAGAAGAGTCTTTGCCTCTATTTATCTTCCCTTTCCGAACATTAGCTCCTCCTCCCACGGAAGGGTTCTGGTTTCATCAACAGAGTGGTAGCTCCTCTCCTCCCTAGTTCATCGGCTGCCTCATTGGCGAGAATTCCCCCATATGCTGGGACTCAGCACAGGGTAGCCATTTCTGTCCCCCAAAGTGATTTAGCTTCTTCAGATAGTCAGTTTTCTAACAGACACCTGTCTTCTGACAGGCCATTGTAGACTCAAACACTAGCCGGTGATGAGGAAACGAATTAACAGAGCACATACTTTTTTTTTGTGGGAGGGAGGGAAAATGATTTATGCATTCATGATGGCCGTCACCAGACATGATATGTCGGACTCTCCCACTGGGTATACCGACTAAGAACCCGCCTTGTCTCCTCACCGGGTAATTATTCCACCTCGGAACCACGGTTGTATTACTTCGAGATGGACCCTTTTTCTGGCATATGTTCCAGTTCCATCGTCGTCAACCTGCGTCCAGGCTCCGCTCTATTCTCAGTCTGCTGCGTCTAGGTCAAATTTCTTCCTACGCAGGACGTGCTCTATTGTTTTACTGCGTTCCAGCTCTCTTTACTGTTTATCATTTTCAGCACGACGTTTGTAGGGCTAATGACGCCGATTTCAGCTTCGAGTCGCTGACGGCTTTCGGCCCATCGACGACAGCTGAAGAAAGTGTGTTCGGAATCATCTAAAGTTTCTTTCTCTTCATAGATACAGAACGGCGAGCGGCATTTCCCCATGCGATGCAGATACTCTCTGAAATATCCGTGACCGGTCAGCATCTGGGTTATATAGTAGTCTACTTCGCCGTTTTATCTGTTTTTCCACACTTGCAACTCGGGAATCAGTTTATATGTCCACCTTCCATGCTGTTCATTTTCCCAGCGAGATTGCAATTTTAGAAAGACTTCGTTCTTTATCGCTTCTATGCTCTGTGCTTGAGTCGTACTTTGCCTGGCGTTGAAGATCGTCCGGCGCTCATATGCTTGTAGGTCTATGGGAACCATTCCGGCTATAACTAGGGCAGATTTTGTCGATACCGTGCGGTACGAGAATGTCACTCGTAGAGCAGCTATTCTCTGCGCAGACAGTAGCTTTCTAGCCCTGATCCGGGTTTCCAAAGTAGAAGCCCAGATTTCAGACCCAAACAGGAGTATGCTATTTCCAGCCTCCATGAGTAGCTTCCTCTTACTTGGAACCATTGCCAATTAGGGAAGCTAATTCAGTGTCCACTGTATGCTGCTTTAATATGGAAAAAAATTAAAGTACGGCTGTATCCTCAAGAGACTCTTAATGCAGAGCACTTATGAATTGCGAAATATACCCATGGCATGGACAGAAGCCGAACTTTTTATCCGTGAAGTTAGTAATATTGTGCATAGAACGTGTGAGCACTCCATTTGACTCTTCTATCCTAAATATCTTTTCAATAGCTGCTTAAAGCTGTCAGAACACTAGTTTAATTTGCTATCTTCGAGTGTGGACACTTATCAGTACTGTCTCGGTTTTTGTGCCGCTAATTCCAGTCAAGCATTATCCTGCAATGCATTTAAAAACATCAGAAATTATGTTCACTTTCGTTGCTCTCCAATGTAATAAACCCAACACTTGCCAAGACATTAAAAAGTGCATAAAAACAGACACCAAGACTCAGGAAAGGGACTACAGCCTCAGTAATTAGTAAAAGTTTCGAAATCATTCACTTTAATTTAAAGTGAATGCTGTTGTTGTTATTTTTATTAATTTTTTATACATACTTTGAACACACTCATTACGATTTTTTTTAGCAACTTTACTCTGCACCCCTAAGCGTATGAGTAATAATAGATTCCATTATTATTTTGGCATTTTTTATTACTCATACGCCACCATATTGTATCGTGTAGGCAAGTAGACGGTATGTATTTATTGTTTAGCCATTAAAATTTCTTTAAAATGCCATTAAATTCCAAAAAGTTGATAAAAATTTAACGCGTTTCTTTTTAAAAACCAATAAAAAATTATGACAGAAATTTACTACCGCCGCCTGTGTGTGATACTAAACTTTATAAAGATGATTGTTAAGATAAGATGTACGCCGTATGTGTGTTAATAAATTTCCTGTAATGTTATGTTTATTACACTCATACGCCTTCCTAATTAATGCTTTTTCTTTTTTTCTTCAATTGTTGGGGAAGCTATAAAAACTCCCTAATATAGATGAGTAGTTCTGGAATTTTGGTTTGAAAAGTTGAATTCTGTGATACGAGTACGCTGCACTATGTGGCATTTATCCTGAAAAGCTGGCCAAAAAGGCAAAAATGAATTTAAAGAAATTTATGAAACTGAATATGCAGTTCGATAGACAACAAAATTCTGCATTATACAGTGAACTTTCACGACTTTAAGTTGAGATTTGTAGATTTGAGACGATGTCAAAGTCAGGAAAGTGAAAAAAATTAAAGGCGTTTTTAGTGTTTTTTTGAAATTGTAATAGGTTTATATGACATTTTTTGTAGCTAAACGAATAGAGGTTTTATATTGATTTTTTTTTGTTCGAAAGGTATGAACAACTGCTACTTTTAATTTTTTGTATATATATATATCTCATATATTAATGTTAAAATTATTCTTTCAATATTTAAAAATAATAAAAATTTCACATTTTTTTATCCTTTAATAACGATTTTAAAGGTGAAAGTAGTTTTTAGTTGTTTAATGTTATATACCACAAGAAAATATGAACTCTCTACATTCAGGAACAAAAAGAAAAGTTTGCGCAAATTTGCGCAATTATTTTTGGTGATTTTTTGAAAATTTTACTTTTTTTTAAATTAAAAAAATTAGACGCAGTGTAATAAAGTCATAGGCAGTAAAGCTATATGGCGTACGAATTATGCGAGGAAATTCAGTAAAAGCGATACCAATCGAGATGTTCTGAATAGGTTACTTTTATGCAGTGACCCTTTTATAAGCTGCAGTACACAAAAATCGCGAAGGAATAGAAAAGCATTTTCATCAGATACTATTAAATTACTACTTCATAACAGTGATGATGAAAATGATAACGATTTTAACGATTGTAGTTAGTTTCAGTTTTTAAGTATTTTTTAAGTTAAGTATTAAATAATGTAAAATAAATATTATTAATAAATATTAATTATAATAGAAGTACAAAAACTTAATTACATATGTATGTCGACTATTATAACAATATAAGATGTATGTTAAATTTTTTAATGGACCGTATGTGGTACCTAGGGGCACTTATGATCCGATCATAATAAAACGTGATCATAAATGATTCACATTCATATTAAACATGTTCATGTCGAATTTCATCGAGGTAATAACACTTTTAAACCAATTATAATTGCTTAACATATTTTCTTAAGGGGCCCTATTTTGGACCCAGGGGGCAATTATGGACCGACCATAACAAAATGTGGTAATATGATTTAGATTTACAAAATACATTTTCATACCGAATTTCATCACGATACCGATGTTTTTAAGCCATTTATAAGCGCAAACGTGAATTTCTAAAAAGGACTTTATATGGGGACCAGGCTGAAATGTGATTCGATTTTCACCAAACATTACACAGAACTGATCCATGCTAAATTTTATCATGATTGTTGCAAAATTACCATAATTATGTGTAAATAAGTGCAATTTCGAGGGGAATTTGTATGGGGGCTATCAAAAAAATTCCAGCCATTAACACATTAAACACTTCTATTAATTTTGGCCAGGTTTTCAGGCAAAATGCCACATAGTGCGCTGCATGAAAGGTTTTTGTTAAGAATTGTTGAATTAAATGAGTTTGCGAACATTTTTTAAATAGCAACCAGCGATGGAAAGTATATTTTTGAAGTGAAAGAACTACACGGTGTTCAAGTTACCCTATTTCCCAAACCGGTTCGCCCGATTTTCATGGTTTTCTTTTTCAAAGAGTCTGTAAATTCAGGACTTTACTAAGATCTTTTTTATTTCCAACTCTACTCCGATCTTTCTATCACACTCTTCCGCTCCCTATCTTCCTCACTATCCCTATCTCCCTCTCTCTCTATCTCTTACGTCATTTGTCACCCAAATTCAGAAAATGGAGGGAACGCAGACTAGTGTCCTGCATCAAAGCCTGAAAGATCACAGACAAAAGAAATGACTGTCTCACTCTCTAAAGTGGCCTCTATAGCTCTTGCAGTGAAACTTAAATGGCAAACACATCAATTGTCCAGTGACGTGGGTACACTACACCCTTGTGAGTATTAAAGCTCATCCGATGTCCTTACCCAGTCATGCGAAGGCCAGAAGGCCATTGAATTAACAGGAGATAAGACTGCATCTGCTCTATGCTGTACCACCAAAAGAAATTTTAGATTTTTTCCCTAGGACGACAAAGCTGAGTGTAGGAATTGCAAGATTATACACCCACCGAGGTTTTCCTAACAAGTTTATCAATGTCTCTGTGCCAGGGGATAGTATTTCTTATAATGGAGGTAGAAACCAGGCATAGATCCCTTATATTGGATGCCTACCAAATAAAATCGCCTCTATTGGCAACACATCTTCTCTTCGCCACTGTCATTTGGTACTACATTGCGGAGTAGTCAGTTCACTGTGCTGATCTTATTTCTCTCAATGATTTCGTGATTTTATTACTTTAAGCTCTGGTCGTGGCATTGCTTTCTTCAATAGTTGTTTGCTTAGGTATAATTTGAACTCATTTTTACAGTTTTGGTCTTCCTCATAAGTCAACGGAACATTCACTAAGTTACTTATACAGGAACTGAAAGGTTGCCATCTGAAAGTTGCTAGAGAGCTCCAGCAACTTAAAGAGTACCACAACCTTGGCTGACCGATTACCATCCTATTATATATGCTATACCCTTTAAGAAAGATGAGGGTAAACGCGCAACAATGTTGCGTCAAATGTTTAATAGAAACCCGTGTTCAATTTATCGACCATTTTTAAACAGGCGGCACATCTTAAAGTGAGTGTTTGTCTACTTACAGTCGCCGTAGTCTAGTAGGTAGCGTGTTGGCTTATTAGACGTAAGGCCAGGGTTCAAACCCTAGGGCAGACGTTAAAACGAAATATGAAGAAAAAGTATTTCTTAGGCGACTTACTCTCAGCAGATTTCTATCAACTCTATTCTGGGAGTAAATAAAATTGCCTTGAAAAGGTTTCTCAAATAAAATCTGTCTACTGTAGGTCCCGCTACTGATGTATAAAATTAACACACACAACATGAATGGTGTGAGAAGCTAGGTCGTAAACCTAACTGAAGAATTGTGATGACCAATCACGTATGTATTAATAGCAAAATGAAAAATGTATATACTGGTGTTTTGCTTTTACTTCGCTTAACATTAAAATTATAAACAAAAGCTACAAAAACAAAACAATGCAGTAAACAAACCTGTTTACAAATTATCGTACTGCTTAATATAACAACAAACACCCGCATAAAAAAATGGTAAACAAGTAAACAAAAATACACAAACAACACTACAATAATGAATGTAAACAACGATGCTTACATTTATAGAGATTCCAAGAAGGCAAAGTCATGAACATTCGCCTGCCATATAAAGGGCAAAGCAAAGCAGGCGACTGAAATTAGTGAAGTTCAGTCAGTCTTCTGTGAAGACGCGATGTGTTTGAAGAGAGTTATTGTGGTTTGAAGATCTCCGTCACAAAGATCTGTCGAATAATTGTCTAGTAATTGTTATTGTTTATGCAATGGGTGTAAACAGAAGAATAACAAACAAAGCAATTGTTGTTGTTTACATCAAGTTTTGAACAGTGGCACACAGAATTGTGCTAATAATAAAGAATTTTAATTAAAACTAAATACACATTTAGTTTTATTTTATTTGCAATCTACGAGCTCATATTTTAAACGGTTTTTAGAAGGTAAAAACGTACCAGAATATATGTTGCTCTACACCTTAAATGTAGTATCCAAGGCGTTGCAAACCCAAGTTGTATGTGGTCTTCTCAATGATATGGTGGCCAATTAATATTACCCATCCCTGTATTTTCATTTAATAAACCCAAGGGAATTATTCAATTTCCCTTATGGAATCTATTTGGCTCTCCCCCTGTCATGCCACAATTTCTTGTTAAAAGTGATAAAAGTTTTTAAAGCCATAAAAATGTTGATTCCATTAGTTTTCCCACTGACAAACGCATAAAAAGTTATGATCATCATCAGATGTTAAGGTAACGCAATAAAAAGAAGAAGAATCCTAAAAAGCATGCCAATTGAAATGCAGAAATAGTGAGAGGCAGACACAGAAAGCAGAGAGAGGCTGATGCGTTGTAATGATGATAATTTCGAAAACATGTTGAATTTTTATGTGCCAAAGTTTATAGGCCTGTTTGGCAAATAAAAATTGTTCACAGGTAGTTGTTATGGAAAATAATAAAATATTAAATTATTCGTGGCATGGCACCTTTGCAAACATACGCACTTTTTTTCTTGATTTTATGATGCTATTCCGGTGTACATACGTACGTGCACTCTGTATTTCGGTTATCATGGCTATTTATTAAACATTAAGAAATTAATTGTTTTTAAACAAATTTATGAAATAAAAAAATTATTTATTAAGCAATTATTGATTTTTTTCATTCTTGTCATTGTTGTTTTTATTTTCTTTACAGAAACGAAAAATTTTATACCTGCTGCGATGAACCCTATTTGGATATCACATTTAATATAACCATGCGCCGTAAAACACTTTTCTACACAGTTAATCTCATTATACCCTGTATGGGCATTAGTTTTTTAACAATTTTAGTATTTTATTTGCCATCCGATAGTGGTGAAAAAGTAAGTATTTCACCAGAGATTTCAATTATCATCCACACATACATACACAGAATACATCACTTAAAAACCACAGAAAAATATCTCACACTCAGTAGATATGGAAGGATTAGTACCCCCCTTTCAAAATTCCGTGAGCTATGTTTCGGAAGTCTAGCATGAAATCAATTTTTACTGGGACGACTGACAGACGTACTTTCCCAAAGATAGGTCCACGATTTATTCGATATTCCCTTGAGTGAAATAACCTACAAATTTTTGTCCTCTTTCCTACAGAACCGGTCAAACAGATCGCTGGTATATGCCGTTAGAATTATAATTAAATATGATCTTCGGTGTAACGAAACAAGACTCCTAGACATAATTAACCTGTTAATCGGTGAATAAACTTTTGTTTAACTACATAAAAATGCATGCATTCATGAACGTAAAACCTCGTCCTCACTATTGTAGAAATTCTTCGTATGACGAGATATTTCGTCACACCCTGTCAACAGGTTAATCGTCTATCGATACTGTTAAACATCCATTACTTCTAGTATAAGCAGGCCTGTTAAGTTCTCTACTACCCTATTCCAGTCAATTTTCTTCTTAGATGTATCGTTTTGCAGTCCTCTCGTTTGCCGATAAGACAATATATGGGCGGCTTCGGAAACGGGTAGAACAACGTAGACAAGCTGGTCAAGTTTGGAGGGCGTACAGTATGTCCGCTTAGACTCCAAAGAAGCACGCTCAGTATAGTTTTGATCTTGGACATCTTGCAAATGATTTCCGCAGAAGCTGCAGAGATTAGTAAGACCAAGAGACTGTAATTCACCTACTAGGTACGTGTCCGGCACTATGTCATAGAAGAAAAAGTCCACGACTATTTGGATGATCTGAGGGAACTGAGTATTTTTATCAGAAGATCCGAGTGGTTTCGGGTCTGAGAGATAACTGGGCCCTAAGTAGTAGTCTAAGTAAGTCTATCCAATTTCCTGAAGTAGACAGCTACCTCTACCCATCCCTTCTTATGTAGATAACTTACAATAAACTCCAATTAGAGAATACTTGCAGTAGGTAGGTAGGTTGAAGTGGCTGTCCCCTGGATGGAGTCATGAGCGTACACACTTAGGCCGCACACAGTACCTCATTTCCCCTATTCCAGGAACCATTCGGAGCTTTGGATGAAGCGACTCAGGCTGCCAATATCCATACAAGACAGTTCATCCATATCCTCCATGTAGTAGGCACCCAAGTGCCTCTTTCTCCTCCGACCAAGTGCCGGACATGTGCACAATAGGTGAAGAATAGTCCCATCTTCCTCTTCATATCCACAGCTTCTGCAGAAATCATTTGCAAGCTGTACAAGACCAATACGCCTCGCATGCGCTACTATAATGCAATGCCCCGTAATAACCCCAATACCTACTTCTTTGGAGTTTAAGCAGAGTCGCCGTGCGCCTCCTATCCAGCCTCGGCCAGATATTTTGCGCCACTCTGCCCTTATCCGAAGTTGCCCACATTCTGTTGACGAGATCTACGGTTGCATTGTCAATTATAAGTTTGTAGGTACCCAAAGGGATCCCCAACGTAGAAAATTCATCAGATAGTTCGATTGTCGTACCCCTTCTGGCCAGTTCATCCGCTCTGCAGTTGCCAGGAATATAATTACGTCCCGGTACCCCATGTGATACAAACAATGTCTTGATAGCCGCTTGGCTATCGGAAAGTATGATGATTTTCCGTCCGTGAACATTTTTGTCCACAATAATTTTCACCGCAGCCTGAATTGCTGACACCTCCGCCTGAAAGACGCTGCAATGATCTGGTAGCCTTATAGACTTGGATATTTCCATTGATTCCGAATAGATGCCAATTCCAACGGCTCTTTCCAGTTTGGAGCCATCGGTGTAAATTTGTGCGGAGTCCATTGGGAGGTTCACTGAATCACTCCTCCAGTCCTCCCTTTCCGGAATGAATGTCCCATAGTTCATTGAGAAGTCATATCGCGGTATCATGTAACCATTGCCTCCGACAATATCAATTTCTCCCAGTATCTTTGTATGGCCAATGCCCGATGCATGCCATTGTCGAGTAGCCCAGAGACGCCTGCTAACCTTTGCAGCCACGCTCCTGCAAAGGAGGATAAGCGGCAGAAGGTATAAGATTATCTCCAGAGCGATCGTAGGAGTAGTGAGCAGAGCACCACTGATAATTATTAGCAGTAAACACAAGTATTGTGCAGAATGGCAGGAGATGCATCTAAAACGAAATTCATTGTGGTGGGTAGCAAGTGCCTCTTTAACAGAATCCTGAACAGAACCAGCAAAATTTAAGATTTTGGAAGTGTTTGGTAACAAAATTGTGTAATAAGGGTGAAAAAATAATTGTCAAGGCTGCATACACTTTTAACTAGAAGACACTCCAATCTGTGCTATATGGATGGGCCGAGAACAGATAATGGGACAGGAGTGGGAATGTTCGGTCCCAGTGTACACCATCGAAAGATGTGCCTAATTCAACTTGGAAAATGAGTTCAAAAGACAGATTAGACCACCATCCTAACACTCCATTCATATGTAGCTTACTTGAAAATAGTACGGGACTGTAAGGGCAACTGAATTAACTTAGCCGGGAAATACTATTGGATCCCAGGTAATGTGAGAATTCATGGCAATAAACAAACAGATCAGCTTATGAGAAGGAAAGCTACCACACCGCAAATAGGTGAAGAGATTTAGAAAAGTATACTCGACGAAGGAAGTCAAATGGATTTGACAGAATCTTAACTTTGGCTAAGTAATTCGCTCGAATTCGTTCTAATTCGCACTAAGAAAGCGATCATGGTGAGACTATTAGGCTCGGAAGTAGTATGAGACAAGCAATCAGCCATTTAATCGGTCTTTATAGGCTCAAAGAACACGTGTTCAGAATAAGGATGACCCAAGCCTTGTAAATGGGTTTAGTAACGAGGAGAATGAATCATTAGAACACTTTCTTGAGCCTTAAAAGGAAACACGTGGACGCATATCAAATAATAGGCAAGGGCTTATCGTTTCTGGCATCGCACAAGATTTGAGCTCATCCCTGGACTATTAGGCTCAAAAGTAGTATGAGACTAGCAATCGGCCGTTTGATCGGGCACTATAGGCTCAAAGAACACGTGTTCAGAATAAGCATGGCCCAAGCCCTGCTTATATAATCAGTAACGAGGAGAAAGAATCATCAGAACTCATTCTTACATCTCAAAAGGAAGCACGTGGTTGCATATCAAATACTAGGCAAGGATTCATCCTTTCTGAGGCTGGATAACATCCAGAGGTTTGTCAAGGCATCAGGATTGGACTAGGCATTATAGAGATATTCTTTATTACGGCTAGTACAACAGATCGTCCGATCATTCTACTCTAGTACCTCTAAACAACAATAAGTGATAGGAGATGATAGCTTTGCCGTGATTATAGTGACTGACAGTCTTATTATATGTGGTACTTGAGTTGCAGCTTTTTGATGTAATCTTTTCTTAGACAGCTTAACTACGACTTCACTACCTAGTATGGACATTAGGTTTTAATCTCTTCAAATAAAGGGTGGTTTTTTTATAGAGGTATAGAACTTTAAGTTGCAATAAAACAACGATGGATGATTCGATTGACATGAATTTTATTTATCCGAAAGATAATCATGTGGCATTACATTTTAAATATGATTTCTGGCATATGACCGCCACGGCTGGCGCGGATGTAGTGCAATCTGGACGTCCAATTTTCGATGACCTTTTCCAACATTTGTGGCCGTATATCGGCAATAATACGGCGAATGTTGTCTTCCAAATGGTCAAGCGCTTGTGGCTTTACCGCATAGACCAATGACTTTACATAGCCCCACAGAAAGTAGTCTAGCGGTGTTAAATCACAAGATCTTGGAGGCCAATTCACAGGTCCAAAACGTGAAATTAGGCGGTCACCAAATGTGTCTTTCAATAAATCTATTGTGGGGCACGAGCTGTGTGACATGTTGCGCCGTCTTGTTGAAACCACATCTCCTGGACATTCAATGGTTATTCAATTCAGGAATGAAAAAGTTAGCAATCATGGCTCTATACCGATCACCATCAAAAGTACGGACCAATGATTCCACCAGCCCATAAAGCGCACCAAACAGTCAGTTTTTCTGGATGTAACGGTGTTTCCACATACACTTGAGGATTACCTTCACCTTCCAAATGCGGCAGTTTTGTTTGTTGACGTAGCCATTCAACCAGAAGTGCGCTTCATCGCTAAACAAAATTCGCTTATGAAAATCGGGAACAACGGTAATCTCGTTTTGGGCCCATTCGACGAATCTACGGCTTACTTGATGATCGTTTGGCTTCAATTCTTGCACGAATTGGATTTTGTAAGCACGCAAACCAAGATCCTTCCGCAAAATCTTCCATAAAGTGGATGGACACAGATCCAATTCCTGTGCTCGATGGCGGATGGATTCATTCGGGTCTTCCTCAATGCTACGCTCTACAGCAGCAATAGCTTCTTCTGTACGCACCGTACAGCGTCTCTGGGGATGCGAGTTATCAATAAGAGTAAACGTGGTGCGAAAACGTTCCATGGTTAATCGAATTAACTGCTCTGATGGACGATTTTGTCGACGATAAAATGGACGTAGTGCGCGATGCGTTTTCCGCACAGAACCATTATTTCCGAAATAAAATTGAAATATTTGCTAGCGTTGTTTAGGCGTGAGTCTATTCATAATGAATTGCCAAACCAAACTGAGAATAAATCACTTGACAGCTGTTAAATCGGTCGCCATCTTGAAAAGTTCTATACCCCTGTAAAAAACACCCTTTATAATCAGAAATAATTATTACTCCGATCTACTAGGAGTATAGTTTTCCTCCTTATCGTTTTAATAGAAATCTGTAGCAATGTTTCCATGCTTGAAGACTTAAATTTACTTCAATCCTGCTTTACAAACAAATTTTTTGTGTTTTTTTTATTGCTTTTGTTTTAATTGTTTTCCTTATTAAAACGATAAGCGTTTATAAACTCCCATAAAATTGTTTTCCTTTCGGTATTATTTACGTTACAATGTTACAACAACGATACAACAACGTTAGCAACGGTTATTCAATTTCTTTTTTAATCTCCTGCCCTGGAATTTTTTTATTTTTTTTTTTCGTTTTTCTGTTTGTCGTCGATGTTAATGTGTTTTAGTTTGGCGCTGTCGTTGTCGTAATCGTTGTTGTTGCAGTTGTAGTTGTAGTTGTATTATTATTATTACTACTGTTGCTCTAACTGTAATAATTGTTGTTGTTTTATTACTGTTTTTTTCACTCTTCCTCTTCTTCTATTATGTTTATTTTTTTTCATTCGTTGTATTTGTTCTGTTCTGTTCGGTTCTGTTCCTATTGTATTTTCCAGGTCTCATTAAGCATATCCATTTTACTGTCGTTGACTGTGTTCTTCTTGCTGCTGGCGGAAATTATACCGCCAACATCGTTAGTTGTGCCACTTTTAGGGAAATTTGTACTTTTTACAATGATACTCGATACATTCAGGTAAGTTTTTTTCCTCTCTACTATCACATTATTATTTCTCCCGTTTTGTTTTTTCTCTCCTTCCTTTTGTATTTCCAATATACATATGAACAGTTTATATAGCCCCAACGATATGCAAATGCATATTCAAATAAATTCTACGATAAAAAAAAAATTCAAAAAATTCAAAAAAAAAATTGAAAAAAAACCCAGAGAATTTAAATCCAATATTTGCATTGTAATGGTGAGATTTGTTTTATTGTGTATAACGTAGGCATAAATATGCAGATTTTTTTTATTTTGTTTATCAAATCCTAGACGAGTATACAAACTACACATGCACACACACATACATATATTTTGAAAATAATGCAACTGTCGCCAGTAACACCGAGAAGAATGTCTCCTTCTTGCCAAACATCGTCATTATCTTTTAATGCTAACGATAGTTCTCATAGTTTAGATGAATACACCGCCATTTTGTAATTTAAGTGACGATTAGGCTGATTTTGCCTAACCTTTAACCTTTATAAGTGTTTTAAAATCACTTCGTATTTCAGAGATAACGGAAAGACTTTTCAAGGTTCAGTTTAATATGCATTCTAGAGCCTGAAAGAGGAAACCTTCCAAGTATTTCTATGTAAGTTTCCCCAGAGAAATATCCGATGCTAGTCCTTATACAGGGTGGCTGGTATGTATTGCAACCAACTTCATGTTATTATCATTTATAAACAGCTCGTCTGACAGCTGATAGATTTATTCCAGTGACAGTTCATTTTATTGTTTACAAGCTTACAAAAGCATTTTGATCAATTGCATTCAGAAAAAAAGTTATTCGTGATGGAATTCAAGCGTGATTGTGTGATTGCTTTATATTTGGCTGGAAAACCACAGGTGGCTAGCGTTAGAGCCCTCCAGCATTTAAATGTGAATAAATCTTTTGTTTCTCGTACCATTGCTCGTTACCGTGATACTGGCAGTGTTGCATCGCGTCCAAAAAGTGGACGAAAAAAAACGCAAAACAACACCAGAAATGATCCGAAAAGTGAAGGCCAGATTTGATCGAAATCCATGCCGCAGTGGTAGAAAAATTGCTCGTGAGCTGAACAGCGAAAACGGATGCAACACATATTGATATGACTAAAGCCATTAAAGTTCCAAAAAGTGCAAGAGCTCACCGATGGACAAAAAAAAGTTAGACTGGAAAGACTGGACTTTCGCTTGCACGAAAGTGGCCAGTTACCGAAGTTGGTTTTCTCCAATGAGAAGCCATTCCAAATTGAGCAGTTTGTGAACAAAGCTGAAAATTTACACCTGCGATTGGCCACCAGAAATCAAGCGCCGCCTATGGTAATGGTGTGGGCCGCCGTAACGGCCGATGGTCGTTCCCCGCTCGTATTCATCGACCGTGGGGTCAAAATAAATGCCGAATATTATCGGGAAAATGTCTTAAAGACAGTATTGAAGCCCTGGGCAGACAAACATTTCGGCCGCAGACCATGGACATCCGAACAGGACTCAGCACCACCGCACTCAGCACGCGTCAACCAAGAATGGCTTAAAAAGGAGGTTCCTCGCTTCATTTCTACCGCAAAATGGCCACCAAAATCTCCGGATCTCAATCCGTTGGACTTTTGCGCCTGGGGCATTTTGGAGAGTAAGATTCTCACTAAAAAATACCAAAGTGTCGATCATCTCAAGACGGCGCTTCACCGGGACTGGGCCAAAATACCGCAGAGCCACTTTCGTACAGCCTGTGATGGCTTTGTCGGTCGTTTGAAGGCCATAATTCGTACCAAATTCGAACAAATCTAAACTGATTCTAAAATTTGATGTTGTTTCCAACATTTTTTGCTTTTGAACAATAAAATTTAAAAAAAAATTAAAAAAATATAGCGCTTTACTTTGTTGCATTATATATCAGCCACCCTGTACTACCACATTTGAGCACCTCATTTCCTTCACAAATCTCAACGCTGTGCCGATACTTATAGTCAATTGAAAAACTGTTTGCATCTTATGATGGTGATAGCTATTATTCCCACTAGGTACTGCTCTATCCTCTCTAAGAATCCGACAGAGCCCGAGTGAAATCGATTGTACCATGTCTGATCCCAGTCTTCATAGAAAATTTCACAAAGTCCCATCAGGAGTTTCTGAGGAAGTCTACATGGACTACAATGTGTTTCAAAACACAAATCACACTGTGGAACTGATCATAAGTAAGGGATCCTCCAACTAATAAGATTTCTATCCTGTCCACAATAACAATCAGATGACTGGCACTCTCTTTCGAATGCAACCTTCAGCTCTAAACTGGTTGGTGTGTGCCTTGACTCCTTTAATCAACTATCAGTCTAATATGAGTTCCTGGTCACAAAGTTTAGGTTTAGGTTTAGGTCGGAGTGGTAGCTCTGATATCACAAAGCTCACTTGAGCACGCATAGCGGCCCGTTGTGAAGCCACGGCTGAACGCAGTCCCTGTACTGACCAAGTTCCACCAAAATCAGGGAAGAAGAAGAAGTTGGTCAGCGCAAGGGCTGCACAACAAAAGCACGACTACCCCGCACTGGAAAACCAGCCAGAAAGTTTGATGAACGAAGCTATATCCTTGATATCAATAGATGATAGCTCCGTCAAGCTGACAAGAAATGGAGAGCCAAATAGCCTATATCTACACCTAGCAAGAGACGGGCACTGACAAAGAAAGTGGATAACAAAGTCTCCTCTTCCTCAGCGGATCTGCATTCGCGGCAGAAGTCGTTAAATGGGAGCCTCATTCTCTCCGCATGTCTACCCATAACGCAATGACCTGTACGCACGGCCACTGTGGTTGAAATGACATCACGACCAAGACCATGTAATTGGTTGGTACGCCGTCTATCCATCAAGGGCCAGGTGAGTCTGGCGGTGGAGCAGGACTCCTCATTGACCCACGATAGGTGGTCACAAAGTAATCTCGGGTAATTCTGAGATTACTAGATCCAGTCACTAACATAAATATCTTAGACTTTCGCTGTTAGACTTTCTATTAGGCAATCGCGACTGAACAATTCTAGGCTATTGAAGAACCTTGCAAGACTCAACTGGTCTATATTGTCTAGACAGTTTACCAACTAAAAACTTAAAGTGCACCGTGAGCACATCTCTGTCACTGTATATATTTTCACGGATCATTACACGCTAAGAGCCTTTGTTTAACTGTAAATGAATTCTGCAAAGGTTGTAGATGGATTTAGAAAGAAGAGAGTATTGTCCGCCAATTTTATATGTCTACAGTTTGACACAAACTTCTCTCATTTCTTACGAATTCCTCGATATTCTAACGAAGCTATCGTTTTATTAGACAACGAATCGATCACTAAATTTATTAAACTTTCAAGCTTGTTTAAATGCGAAGATCTGCTTTTGATTGCAGGACCGCTTAACCAGCACCAGTTAATCAGACCGCGCAAGGGAGTTTTGATTTGACAAAGTTGCCACTCCTTTCTATCCTTTGCTGCATTACCAAGGCATTCCCTTTTGAACCACTTTGTCTATCTTATTACCATCTTCGTGATCTGATGCCGTAGGAGTAGTATTACGGACTTCTCTCTAGAGGAGCAGTTTATCTGAAGTTGAGTCGCCGTACTCTAGTGGGTAGTGTGTTGGCCTATTAGACATAAGGCCACGGTTCAAACCCCAGGTCAGACATCAAAACGAAAATATAAAAAATATTTCTTCAGCGACATCCTTTCAGCAGATTTCTGGCAAAAACTCTGAGAGTAAAAATAAAATTGCCACGTAAAGTTTCTCAAAAATCTGTCGTTCGGAGTCGACTTTAAACTGTAGGTCCCAACACTCATGTATAAAATTAACGCACACACACAAGATAAGTGGTGTAAGAAGATAGGTCGCAATCCTCACTGAAGGGTTGTAATGACCAATTATGTATGTATGAGTCCCATCTTTATATGTTCAGAACAAGTATACTTACTTACATAATTAATTGGTCACTGTAGCCCTTTAATCAGGATTACAATCTAGCTTTTCCACCACCTTTATTGGGAGTTGACTTTATCCATGCGTAGCGGGATCTACACTTTAATGTCGACTTTGAGCGACAGAAACAGGAACTTTTCTTGGCAATTCTTACCAAAAAACTGTTGAGAGAAAGTCGCTGAAAGAAATATTTTTTGTTCATATTTCGTTTCGTTCAAAATATATGAACTGGGGTTCGAATCAAAAATTCTCGTATAATAAGCCAACACATTACCTTCTTAAGCTGTTAAAGTGGTTTAAAACTTTGCCATACACCAGTTGGGAGACAGTCCCTATAACCACAGGCTAGAGCTGTGTAAATGCCAGTGTATAGGTAAATAAATTTGTGTCTGTATGTGTTTGTATGGGTTGATATTTAGTGTTTTTTTCCTTATAAATAAACATGAGCTTGAGTATGATGAGTATGGACTGGGTAGACGATGATCTATTTTCAGCGGATTTTTTTTTTCCTTTTTTTTGAGAACACAATCAAATATTGATTTATTGTATCGAATGTCTGTTGTATTGTTGAATATGCAACATGAAATGATTGTGGCATAAAATTTTTACAATATTTCAGTTTTTTAGTTGAACAGACAAACCAAAAAAAAAAAACGTTGTTAAACAAGTGACAGGAAAAACACAAAGGAACAAAAAAATGCGAATCACAGAGTATACAAAAAGATGAGTAGAATCGAATCATACTCATAATTTCTGATACTTATACGCATTCATACTTATTTTAATATCATGGAATATTTAAAGTTTGAAGTGTACTCATCATACTCATACTTAACAACATGTATGATGTTGTTGATTTCGACTCTCCATAACTCATCATATACACGATGCACAAAATAAGTATGAATCGCGGTACGAACACTAAAATGCTCACTAAAAGGCTGTGTGTTTGATCTGCTTGCTGCTCTGTTGTCTTTTTGCTTGTGTATCTTGTTTCTTTTTTTGTAAATGCAACAACAACTAAGACTGGTTCGAGTCACTCGAATCATTTATAAGTATTATAAGAAGTATTTTTCTAAAGTTAGAAATCTGAATGAGTAGGCTTATGAATCAAACATATTGGCATGAGTTTGATGTCAACGTTGTACGCATACTCATTGCAACCTTATAAGTCAACGTTGTAGTGAGTGAGTATGAATGGATCAGAGTACATAAAGGGTTCGCCAAATAACTTTTTTTTTGAAAATACTTAAAAAAAAGCTTCTGAATATTTTCTCAAATTTCTTTTTTTATTTGAAAGTATTATTCTTCCGGTTAATAATGGAAAATAATTTCATTCAAATGGCTGCCTCGGCTGGCCACGCAATAGCCTACACCAGAAGATGCCGATTTTGGCAAAAAAAAATCATCTTTTCAGATGAAGCTCATTTTGATCTTGGCGGGTATATATTGAAAAGCCGAAGCACCCAAAACGAGTCACTGTTTGGTGCGGATTTTGGCCCAGAGGCATAATTGGGCCATTTTTCTTCGAAAATGAGCAAGGAGTGGCCGTTACAATCAATGGCGATCATTATCGGGCCATGTAGAACGAATTTTTGTTCACAAAAATTGAAGAGGAGAATATTGGCAACATTTGGTTTCAACAGGACGGCGCTACAGCCGAAGCTACACTCGATGTTTTGCGTCCTGTTTTTGAAGATCGCATTATCAGCCGCAGAGCTGATGTCGTTTGGCCACCTCGGAGCTGCGATTTGACACCGTTGGACTATTATTTGTGGGGTGCCGTCAAAGATAAGTGTTACGCCGACAAGCCAAAGACAATTGACGCTTTAAAGGACAATATTCTTGAAGCCATTGGTGAAATACAGCTGCACACAATCGATAATGTGCTTAAAAATTGGACAGATCGTGTAGGCTACTGCAAGGCCAGCCGAGGCAGCCATTTAAATGAATTATTTTCCATTATTAACCGGAAGGATTGTACTTTCAAATAAAAAAAATTGAGAATATATTCAGTAGTTTTTTTTAAAGCATTTTCAAAAAAAAAGTTATTTGGCGGACACTTTAGTTAAATTTCAATATTTTTGACTCACTTATATTCAAAATTTCATGAGTGCTTATGAGTAGCGAAAAAAACGATTCATTGCTGATCTCTGATGCGAATATAATTGAAAACTCAAAGACAATTGCGTATAATTTTAAATTTAAAAAATTTTTTCTTTAATTTTTCAAATTAAAATGAAACTCTCCCTACTTCTCTCGTTTGCGCTACAATTGTGTCAATAATTTTTTTTTCCTTTGGATAATTAATGCTGAATAAACAAATAAAATCGTCATCATCGTCAACATCATCGTCATCGTAATCATTATTATTATTAAAGAAAAGCAAATAAAATTTATTTAATTTGCTGTTGACTAAATAATTACAACCATAATAACAACAATTGCTGTAAGTAAACACACAAAAAAGAAACACAGAAAATAAATACAAATTAAATAAATAATTGATTATTTAAACGTTCATCCATCCATCCAACCATCCATCCATCCATCCATCTATTTGATTTGCCTGTCCGTCTGCCTATCTATCTGTCTGTCTGCCCCATCATGTGTTGTTGCTATTCATGTTTATGTCTTGTTTATTTGTCAACAAATGATAAATCTGTGTGTGCGCCCGAGTATATCACATAAGTAAGTATGGATGTGATTGCCTAACGGCTGATCCATAGTCAATATAGAATCACATGACCACTGGCCATCATAATAATGTTATTAAAAACACCCACTCCCTTATGTTTGTATATGTGTCCGTGTGTCCGTGTGTGTGTGTACGAATTGTTTAAACAATATCAGTCCAGCATCAACGTAATGACGTTAGAATTTCGTGGTTTAGCGTAATTGTTTGATACATGCACAGGCCATTAAACTAATGTTTGGCATTTCTTATGTCATACATACAGAGAGAGAGAGAGAGAGACAAAGTGACAAGAGTGATATGTACACAGTCAAATAAAGCCATGGATACATTTATAATTACACCTATACATACTTAAACATGTAGTTATAGGCAACATGCTGAGTTGCCATAAGAATTTTAGGCACAGGCGGCATTTTTTCCTTCTTTTTTGTTTTGTTTTCCTTTTTTTCTATGGCTTCTACACTATGGGGCAAGGTAATGGGGCTCTATTGTGTTCTTTTTCTAAATGAAGTGTGCTGTAGTTGACTGTCAATAGTGTCTTGATTATAATGGGTAATTTTTTAAGAGCTATAGGAAAATTTTTCAAAAAAAAAACACATAAAATTCAAAAAAATACATGAACTCTTTATTTGAATCGATAGTACGGTCCATATAATTTAATGTTTAAAGATTATTTCATGCAAATGTTGACCGCGACTGCGCCTCAAATGGTCCATCCGCTTAGTCCAATTTTAGCATACTCTTTCCAACATTTCGGCCGGTATCTCACGAATAAATGCTTCAATGTTGTCTTCCAATGCGTCAATTGAAGCGGGCTTGTCTGTATAGACATGAGCTTTAACATAGCCCCACAAAAAATAGTCTAAAGGCGTTAAATCGCAAGATCTAAGCGGCCAATTGACCGGTCCCGAACGTGAAATAAAATGTTCACCGCACTCGCCTCTCAATAAGTCCATCGTTACGTGTGTTGTGTGGCATGTGGCACCGTCTTGTTGAAACCACATGTCATGCAAGTCAAGCAAAAAAAAGTTGAATATCATCTCACGGTAGCGCTCACCATTAACAGTTACGTTACAATTCGCAGCATCTTTGAAGAAATACGGTCCAATGATGCCACCAGCCCATAAACCGCACCAAACTGTCTGACTTTTTTTGGATGCATTGGTAGCTTTTGCAATGCTTCTGGCTGATCTTCATGTCCAACAATAGAAATTTGGTGCGAAATTTAGTCACAATAGCCCGAATAGCCGCTTCAGTGGGTCGATTAAACTGACCATCAAATGGAAGAAGCGCGCGATGAAATTTCTTAACAGAGCACGCATTTTGCTAATAAAATTCAATGATTTGCAAGCGTTGTTCGTTTGTAAGACGATTCATGGTTAAATTATAGATCAAACTGAAGATGTTTGACAGTGAAACAAAACACGAAACGTGCGTGAGCTGTTTAAACCAGTGTTGCCAAAAAAATAATAGCTAAAAAATCACCCGTTATAAAAAGGTTCCATAAAAAAAATATCCCGCCTTATGGAGCTTCTGTGATTTGTGAGTGACAAAGTTGATTTTGATTTTTCGCGGCTTTTCCTTTGACCCATTTGTCCACCAGTAAGAGAGTTTTGCACGGGCACAAGCGTATTATTTTTGTCTAAGCGACAGGAAGACAATGTTAGGCGACTCAGTGTCTTCTTTTATAAACGGAGTGTCTAACATTTTTAGCCAGAAGTAATGTTCAGGCCTGTAACTAAAGTTTAGGGGAGTCACAAATCCTTACTCTTCTTGATCCCCAACATCTATCTAAACAGGTGCTTAGGCATCATCATCTCAAACAGAGGCTACGGAAATGCAAAGTCAGATTCTTCTCCGAATTTTCTGGGAATAAACACCAGCGGCTGAAAGAAAAACGGGCTGTGGTATGTTTGTAGAGAGATTGGATATCAGAAACCCATACAGACTCTCACTGTCGTGCAGGGGACTACCCCTACGACGTTTAGATTGCTTCTCGTACGTACGTACGTAATTGGTCATTACAACCCTTCAGTCAGGATTACGACCTAGTTTCTCACACCACTTATATTGTGTGTGTTAATTTTATACATGAGTGGCGGGACCTACAGTTTAAAGTCGACTCCGAACGACAGATTTTTGAGAAACTTTTCATGGCAATTTTATTTACTCTCAGAGTTTTTGCCAGAAATCTGCTGAGAGGAAGTCGCCGAAGATTAGATTGCTACTCAGTGGCATAATATTCCCTGAGGATATTCGGATAATAAAAGGCAACCAGGCTGCCATAAGATCACTACTACGTCACTATTATAATGAACCCTGAGCATAGGGACATACCTGAAAGCTGTGATTCAAACGCTTTAGCCAGGACAGCTACCAACCTACAAAACCTCGTGTGTGCTCAACTTATGGGAATCCCCTTAGCTGTCATAAAGCTTGAAATAGAAAAAAAATTACTGGAAAGCATGGGAGGATATGTCCTTACACTTAGTTGAGCTCGTAGAAACATAAAAATCGAACTAATAAGGAGGCGTCCTCTTAAGCTAAGTGGCTCCTGTCGTGTTTTCTGTAGAAATTGGGGCACGCACATGGGAGAGTATCTGCCACTCAGCTCTGCAATATTACTAGACTTTGCTGGACATGTATGGACAAGAAGAGGACCGACTCACTTTTGTTCTTAAATCACATGGGCATTCATTGCGCAATAACGATACTTGAGGGCCATTGTCCATGCCAAAAGACTCGGCATTCCATCGAATGTATTTTGCAGGGCTGTAGGTCTGAGGAGGAGCAAGGGACTGCCCTTCTCCTACCATGTTAGTGCCCTGCTCTTGTCGTAAAGAGATGGAGATTTTTGACCTCCCAGTATCTGATATCTTTGTCCAAAATTAAGACACGAAAATGGGAGAGTATCTGTCACTCAGCTTTGCAATATTACTAGACTTTGCTGGACGTGTATGGACAAGAACAGGAACGACTCACTTCTGTCCTTAAATCGCATGGGCATTCATTGCGCAGTTGCGATTCTTACTGGCCATGGTCCATGCCAGAAGACTCAGCATTCCATCGAATAAATTTTGCAGGAGTTGTAGGTCAGAGGAGGAGCAAGGACTGCTTTTCTCCTCACATGTCAGTGCCCTGCGCTTGTCGTAAAGAGAAAGAGATTTTTGACCTCCCAGTATCTGATATCTTCGCCCAAACTCTCGAATATATGGCTGCAATAGCATTTGCAGTCGGGTGGGTTTGCTCTAGGAAATTTTTGATTCCCGAGTAGAATTATTTGCGGCACTACAGTGGGTCCAAATTCTGGCTAAATGCTAAGTGGGATCTCTTCCTTTAGAGATAGTCTGTCATAGAAATACTTGCAGCTGTATTGCCACAAATTCTTTATTGTAAATAAAAAAAATTCCCAGTCAAATTTGCCCTGAAACGACCCATAGTGCACTTTACATCATGTCTTATTACCATCTGTACTTGTATGGGCATATGAAAATAAGCCTAGTATGAGAGCTACTTACAAGTATGCATACCTTTAGAAACCGCTATAACACAGCCTATATGTAGGCTTCAGTTTTTTTTTTTTTTTTTTTTTTTTGTTTTTACTCTGCTCCTTAAAACAATCACTGTGGCCTATTAGGCAACAGTTTTATGGCCATTTAAGCTGCATGGGTTAATGAAGTTGTGCATATTTTATCAGGTTACAAATGGAACATTAAATAAATTCCTTCTTTCATTCGCTCTTTTTTGTTTTTGTGATAATTTTGGGGGCTTTTTCAAAATGAAGCCTTAATAGCCCGGCAGCCTATTCTAAAGTGTTGTTTTGTAAATAATTTATTATGAAAATGAATATTTGCGCTCTAATTTTTGCAAATAAATCAATTAAAATTGAAATGATTTTTTTTTTGTTCATGCTTCCTTTTATGGTTTGTGTTTGTAAACTATTCGGTTGACAGTTTAATTAATTGTTTATTAGTCTAATTAAACATAAATTTTTATCGCTTTTTTTGTGATTTTTCAAAAAAAATTTAATTTTATTGGTGAAATGTTTGCCTTGAGTTATGCTTTAAAATTAATGGATTTCGTTACAAAGCCGAAAAGTATGCTAATGTTTTTGGCGAATCACTTTCAATTAATTATTTATGGCCTTAAAATAGGCTTCATAAATTTCAAAAACATAAACGTTAACTTAATCGTAAACCATTCATGTATTGTAAATGAAATGAAATTTAAATTTTTGTGTGTTTTCATGACTTGTTAACATATTAGCGCCATGGGCTGAAATATCCTAAATAATGAACACTAAAAGCAGAAAAGATAGAGTAGGAGAGAGAGAGAGTGAAAGGGAGAGAGAGACAGCTGTAGTCATGTAAAATTATTTGCTAACATTGTCGGTTAATCTGAGGGCTACTGGCGGCATTGTTGCGGCGTTTATTTAAAACATTACCAAAAGGGATCCCTAAGTATGAAAGGTAAAAAGCTTTCTTTTGGTGTTAATGGGCTCTCTCTCAGTGTTTAATTAACTGTATATGCGGCAAAATTCATAAATTTAAAGGCCAAAAAACTTAATGAGGGATATAGGGGATATTTAAATTACTTTCATATGCACGGCGTTTATTTTAAAGCGGTTTTATCGCAAGAACCCTAAAATAATAACCCACACCCACTGCGCCTTTTAGTGTTGCTATACCAGGTTATTAGTTTTGGGATGTGGTTTGATGGAACTTAACAGCTTTATGGATTTTATGAACAAGAAAACTTTTGAAACACTTTCACTTTATGAATTTTGTGGCATACTTACGCACAAATGTTTTTCTAATCTTTTTCACTGTGGTGCCAATATCACCTCACAGTATCCTTAGCGTTCGTGTAGCAATGTTTGTTGAATTTCGGTTAGTAGATACACTTATGTTGCTCTAGATATGTCAAATAAATATCTTCAAAGGAGATATGACGTAGTAGCTGGCAAACAATTTGCCATTATGGTAGCAGAACGTTCACAGAAAGGTAACGAGAACGATTATCTCCACGGAATATTATTTCGGTAAACATTTGCATTATTTTCGTATGCTGTAAACGAACGTACGTTTCGTTATGTTCTGTGAACATTCGACTAATTCAAGCTTAAAGATTGATAACCGATAGCAATCGTCCGATAACAATATGTTCCGCACTTTCGAAGGTTACGAAAAGTATGATTAGCCACCGCCTTAAGAGGTATGAAGAGACTAACAATCTGATCACCGACGGATAATATGGGTCACCTGTTCTGCTGGTGAACTGCAGAAAATAAAGAATAGGTTAGGTGGTGCGTCCTTTCCATATGGTAATGTACGGATTATGCCTGATGTTAGTCATTTTCAGTCTCCAGAGATTGTTTGAGTGTGGCCATTCAGACCAATTATAATATCCTGTACATTTTTGTAAAGAAGTGTGTAATAAGGAACTCAATATTCTCGAATATTTACTCGCCTTCATTCGAACATCGGAGAAGTTGTTATTTAAACAAGAAATTCGACTTGACCCTTACTAATGGGGTTAGATTTGAGTAAAATGTTACCGGTGGACGACTGTGTTTGACGGGATATCATCTTCTATAGACGTTGTATTTATAATTCTGAATTTCGTTTTGGGGAGGGATGGTCCCTGCTTATGCATTGTATTGTGTTGAAGTTGCCGTAATTAGACGTGAGGCCACGATTCAAAACCCAGCTCAGACATCTCCAACGAAATGAAAATATGAAAAATATAGCTTCGGCGACTTCCTCTCAGCTGATATCTAGCAAAAAGCTCTGAGAGTGAATAAAATCGCCATGAAAATTTTCTCAAAAATCTGTCGTTCGGCGTCAAGTTTAGAATGGGACCTATAGGCACTCATATGTAAAATTAAAACACAAAAGTGGTGCGAGAAACTAGATCATAATCCTGACTGAAGCATCGTAATGAGAAATTATGTATGTATTGTGTTGTATTGTTTTGGCCTATACATCTAAGTTCTTGTGCTTTGAGATATTTTACAAAATCCGCGTCATGATTCAACTGCGTCTTGCAGGATGTGTCAAATATTTTTCCTTAGAATTCTCGTAGACAAAACTTCTGAAATTTCTGATAATAACCTATAAGCCGTATATTGGCATAATTACACCTTCTCGTTGTAAACCCTATTCACTCTAAGTAACAGAGATTAAGCCTGTAGAAGATTGTGAATCCAATTCCAGAGGAAAAATTCGATCCGGGTATAGCTAAAGACAAAGGCATATTTGTTCTCCATAACTAAAATTAAGCATCGGGTTTACAATCTTCGCTGAACACAAATTTTCATGAATTCAATACCATTTTACTTAAGGCATCTTAAGTCATATTAACTCGCTTAAATGCTTGCAAAAAATAAAGAAGATTCCTATCAGAGATCTGCAATTAATCGTTTTTTCGCTACTCATAAGCACTCATGAAATTTTGAATATAAATGAGTCAAATATACTGAAATTTAACTTGACTACTCTGATTCATTCATACTCCCTTCCACGTTGATTTAAAAGTACAGGTTGCAATGAGTATGCGTGCAACGTTGACATCAAACTCATACCATTCGAAATATGTTTGATGGATCATAAGCCTACGCATTGAGAGTCATAACTTTAGAAAAATACTATTATAATACTTATAAATGATTGGAGTGAATCGAATCATTCATCAAAATTTACAATCTTAGTTGTTGTTGCATTTACAAAAAAAGAAAAAAGACTCATAAGCAAAAACGACAGCGCAGCAAACACACAACCTTCCAGTGAGCATTTTAGTGTTCGTACGCGAATCATACTTATTTTGTGCTTCGTGTATATGTTGCGGTATGAAGAGTCCAAATCAACAACATCATACGTGTTGTTAAGTATGAATATGACGAGTACACTTCAAACTTTGAATATGAGTAGAGGTTGCATGATATTAAAATAAGTCTGAATGCGTATAAGTATCACAAAATTCGATTCTACTCAACTTTTTTATTTTCATTGCTGATCTCTGATTCCTAAGTTCCTTTCAAAATATTTAAAAATATTTTGAAAATATTTTCCATTAGTTTCTCTAAAGATGAAAAGAAATCATAATTTAAATACATGAAATTAATAAAACAAATTAAGGAAATTAACTTTTATTTAAGCTTACAATAAATTAAAGTCTTAATTTCAATCTCTTGCTCTCTCTCTCCCTCTACAACTCACTGTCACTGTTTGGGTTCATCATAAAAATATTACAGAATCATTTTAACACTTTATACTGTGTGATATTATTTTCCATTTTTTTTCTTTTCATTGTCATTCTTACTTTAAATATTTGATTTTTTAATAAATAAATATTATTTTAATTCGTTATTATTATTGTTATTGTTGTTGTTTTTTGCTGTATGTATTATTCATATTTAATATTTAATATTTACAAGTGTTTTATTTCTGTTAATATTTACTACAGATTGTAATACAAATTGATTTAAATGCAAATAAATTTAATTGTTCGCCTTACACACACACACATACACATATACGCTTTTAATCTCTCTGCTCTCTCTGTCTCTCCCTCTATCTCTCTCACACATACACACAATCACATACTTATTAAATTTTTTAACTTTAATCAAGAAAGAAATGCAATATTAACAGCACTTGTAGGCACTTAACGAATAGTGTGGTACCCTACTGCAAAGTAAACTTTTAGAAAAATTTTATTTTCTTTATTAATTCAAGAATTTATGGGTACTGAGTCGAGTATTGCTCAAACATTTTTATAATAATGCTGCCTTCCAAAATGTTAATTGCTTTGTGTTTGAACAAAGTATCGTGTTTCATAATGCCGCTGTACAATTATATACAATGTATTCCATTGCAAAACGTTGTCAATGTGTATTTTTAACGCAGTCAAAAAGCAATCAAGCATCGGATTTATAGTTGACGCATTGTTTGGTTACTTTGCATATCTATGTACGTAGTTTATATACAGTAGTAGAACGGCATACAAACTTTGTATTGACACATTTTGGAAGGCAGCCGTTCTGAACAGTAAAATAATGCTTTTTTGTATAAGAAGGTTAATGGTAGGTGAAGTCACCGCAATCTAGATGGTATTGTGTTGTCCTATTAGACGTGAGGCCTCGGTTCAAAGCCCAAGTCAGACATCAAAACAAAAAAAATTAAAAAATATTTCTTCGGCGACTTTCTCTCAGCAGATTTCTGGCAAAAACTCTGAGAGTGAATAAAATTGCTATGATAAGTTTTTTTAAAAAATAGTTGTTCGGAATCGACTTTAAACTATAAGTTCCGCCACTCATGTATAAAATGAACACACACTGCATCAGTGGTGCGAGAAGCTAGGACGTAATCCTGACTAAATGGTTGTAATGACCAATTATGTACATATGTATGTATCTGTAGGTTAATGGGTCCAGTTTTATGTTTATAATATATACCCCAGAGATGCCATTAAGCATTAATACAGCACATTTCCTAATCATTCCGCTTTTAAGTGTATGCATGGGAATCCTCTCAAAGCATTTCAATACTCACGAGAACAAATTTTTCAAGTAAAGAAATATGTGGGCCAGATTTGTCTGCCCCTCTATGTACATGAGCTTATTATCTCGTCTTTCCTTTTCAAATGAAAATCAATCAATCACATATGAATCCAGTTCAATTTCCTGTTGTAACAGCCCTTGCAAGTGCATTAACATTGTCTTTGCATTCAATATTCTCGCACCCAGGAACTCATAGGAATGTAACTGGCAAAGTTCTATCTTCTTCCGTAGCATTCGGCATGTTTTGACAAATTTAGCTTGGTTGTCTACACTATCCAGGTACGTAACAGCCTTTTTAATGTCCGTAAATATGCCTATAAAGTCACCATAGTCTAGCAAATTGTGTCTTCGCTTATTTGACAAGCAAACCACAGCTCAGACAACTCGAACAAGACGAAATATGAAAAAAAATGTTTCTTTCAGCGACTTTTTTCAGCAGTTTTCTGGTAAAAACTCTGAAAGCTTCTCAACACTGTCTCTAAAGTAGATCCACTCATGAGAGAAAATTAATACATATAATATGAATGCTGTGAGCAGCTATGCGTATATTTCCACTAGAAATACTCTGATAGTGGATTCAAAATGAGGCAATCTTTGTAGTCATTACCAGCTGTACTCTGCGCGTGTTGCTGCGCCACCAACTAAAATAAATTTGAAGGCAAGACATTACACAAATGTCCAATTAATTTTGAATCATTTTATTGATTTTGTTTCCCGTTGTTCTGATAATTCAGATGAACGGGCCGTTGTTCAACTGGTACAAGCGAACGGGTCTCAGCGGCATATACTCGAAGATTTTCCAGTCTTAATGCTAGTCTGATTCTAAGGCTCATAATGTTTTTTTTCTTCCATGCTTGAGGTGTAGCTCGACCAATTGCTTGTCATTTATTTTGAATAATTTTCATTGACGCCATCCATCGGAAATTAATCGCACCAACCTCCGTCGACTCATGCGCAACAACTTTGTTAAAGAATGTACAGTTTACGATTTAATTCATTTTAAGAAATTTTCAGTGGCGCCACCTATCGGAAATTGGTCATACCAACTTAGAAATCTTCCCCGGCTCATGCGCAACAACTTTGCTAAAGATCATATCATGATCAAATGCATTTGGAGTAATTTTCAGTGACGCCACCTGTCGGAAATTGGTCAAACTAATTAAGAAACCTTCGTCGGCTCATGCGCAACAACTTTGCTAAAGATCATAACATGATCAAATGCACAGTTTACGATTTAATTCATTTTGAGTAATTTTCAGTGGCGCCACCTATCAGATATAGGTCATACCAACTTAGAAACCTTCCCCGGCTCATGCGCAACAACTTTCCTAAAGATCATATCATGATCAAATGCATTTGGAGTAATTTTCAGTGACGCCACCTGTCGGAAATTGGTCAAACTAACTTAGAAACCTTCGTCGGCTCATGCGCAACAACTTTGCCAAATATCATAACATGTTCGAATGCACAGTTTACGATTTATTTCATTTTAAGTAATTTTCAGTGGCGCCACCTATCAGATATAGGCCATACCAACTTAGAAACCTTCCCCGGCTCATGCGCAACAACTTTGCTAAAGATCATAACATGATCAAATGCACAGTTTACGATTCTACAAGGTACATACAAACAAACATTCATTTTTATATATGTAGACTATGGGAGGTGACACGCCCACTATAGCCAATCCGCCCATTTTGTTCATTTATACGTCAAAGGAAGATAATGTGAAAATTTAAGAAAATCGGTTCAGTCCTTTAGCCACAAACAAATAAACAAACATTAATTTTTATATATAAGAAGAAGATTGTAAAACAGTAATCGGCTAGTGCAGCTGTCTAAGCACATCCGATTCGGCATCCGTCATTTAATACTTGGATGACGCTCTCTAGGAAGTGAGAATTATTATCACAATAAGATATCTATCCAGTATTTTCGTTATAAGGCCAGGATAGAAAAAGGGTTCCGATATTATAGAGTCAAGAGGAAGGTTCGGATCAAGAATACCTTAGATTGCTCATGAAGAAAATATTCAAAGATGCCAAAACAAAATCTTACGGATTATTGCAGCTGCACCATGGTGAATTAAAAACTCGTACATATAGATCTCAACTAAATCTCCTATTCCACCCAAATCCCTTGTCTCACGACATTCTGGACTTTTGTAGTCACGTTAATTGAAAGAATAGGGACACTGCTCCAAAAGTTGAATTTATTCGTGATCTTAACCGTGATTAAATAGTTTTTATTTCCGACTTAAAATATGAAAACTTTTGTCCGTTCAATATAAAATTGAAGCCACAACAAATAAGTGATCAGAAAAGAAATAAAAATACTGCATGAATCATCACTTTCATTTAGTTTTCCTAACTACAATGTAGGGTATAACAATGTGAATACTCTCACGCATACATTTGTAATGGCTCTCAGTATACATTTGTTTATTTATTTATTTATTATGAATGAAAATAATGAATTTTTTACAACAACAACAAAAAAGAAAGAAAAACACTTTTACAGACCAACAATTGTAAAAGAGCAAAAAAAAATATCCGTTTTTCCATACTCAAAATATGAACATGAGGGGGCTCTCCTGCAGGCTTGTTTATAAATTGGTTACATATGTCACCTATGCTCTTACACATAGTACATGCATACATGCACTTGTAAATGTATACCAAGAAAAACAACACAACACAACACAATACAACAATTAAATTGTGTGCTCATAGTCAAAAATGTTTAACAAGCGAAAGTCACAAGAAATATGCAGAGAAAGAGTATGGGAGAGAGAGAGTATGGGAGATAAAATAAAACGTAAACAAAAACAAATAAAATGTTGGGTATTGTTTTACAGCTAACGTTGTAGTTGTTGTTATTGTTGCAATTTTGTATGTTTATATAGGTTTTGCAGGCATGCCTGTTATAAACACCTACGCAAACAAATGCACACATGCATACGTGTGTTCTTTTTTTGTTTTTTTTTTTTTGTGTTATATTGGGAGAGCTGGAATAACGGTAGAAACAAAAATCTCACCATTGCATTTACTCAACATGCAAACAAAGTTGAATAAGAAAAAAAACCAAAAAAATTTTAAGAAAAAGGAAATAAAAAAAGAGAAAAAAAGCAAAACAAAACAAATCAAAAATTAAATCTCTTTCTTTCCTGTTTTGTTTTTTCTTTATGTATTCTTTTTTAATGGATTTGCATTTTTTTCTCTTTCCTCTATTTTACATGCCGTGCCTTGTGGAAAACAACAACTGTGAACTGAATGCCGACACAAACACCGTCATGCTGAACTGCTGAATGAATATCCTGATCCCTGTTGTATGAATGGATTTTTAATAATTCGTTTGCTGGCTACACCAAACACCAACACCAACACACCTACACCTTACGTTCGTTGGTGGAAATAATATTTCTGTGGACATGGTCATATAAATGTGTATGTATGTATGGGTTGGTTGGGTGGTCGGTGGCTATGGTTATTATGGCAATACAAAAAAAAAACGAAATAAATTTTAAATAAAAAAAAAATCATCAAAAAAAATCATAAAAAAAATAAAATCACAGTATATGTGTTACGGTGGTAGTGCTTAATATACACTTCCGATCGCCGCAAACGCACACTATGGCACCGTGGGTGCGCACAGTGTTTATCAATCAACTGCCACGGTTTCTGGTAATGCGACGACCGCTTTATCCCATTGGTGAGATGATGTAAGTAAAGCGTATATACATACACACTTACACACACACATATGTACATGCATTTGCATAATAATAATTTCTGTTTGTTATGGTAGTTGTTGTTTTTATTTTTATTTAAATGTGCAACGATTTTTTTTTATTCATTTTTTAAATCCGTATATTTTTAATTAAAAAAAAACAATTCGTTTTAATTTTTATTGCAAGACAATTGCAATTTTTATTCAGCCGTATAAATTATTAATATTTCCGTATACGTGGGTACAGTGATAAGTTGTTGAGGGCATTCAAAATGATTGAAAATTGAAAAGAAAATTTGATACGTATTATGACTACGAAAAATCCATTAAACCAGTAGACAAAGTAGAAAACTAAGTGGTGGAGGTCACCGAAGTCTGGCTTTTTAGACAATTGCTCGTGAGTTCAAAACTCAAACAAAACGTAGTAAGAAAAAATATATTTCTTCTAGTATCTCCTAACAGTCTTCTGGCAACAGTCCTTAAGGTAAACAAAATTGCCATGAGAAGCTACACAAACCTGTAGTCTAGTTGAAGTCGCCTTAGTCTACTTGAAGTCGCCGAAGCCTAGTTGAAGTTGCCGAAGCGTAGTTGATGTCGCCGTAATCTTGTTGAAGTCGAAGTAGTCTAGTTGAAGTCGAAGTAGTCTAGTTGAAGTCGCCGTAGTCTAGTTGAAATCGCCGTAGCCTAGTTAAAGTCGCCGTAGCCTAATTGAAGTCGCCGTAGTCTAGTTGAAGTCGCCGTAGTCTAGTTAAAGTCACCGTAGTCTACTTGAAGTCGCCGTAGCCTAGCTGAAGTCGCCGTAGCCTAATTGAAGTCGCCGTCTAGTTGAAGTCACCGTAGCCTAGTTGAAGTCGCCGTAGTCTAGTTGAAGTCGCCGTAGTCTAGTTGAAGTCGCCGTAGTCTACTTGAAGTCGCCGTAACCTAGTTGAAGTCGCCGTAGTCTACTTGAAGTCGCCGTAGCCTAGTTGAAGTCGCCGTAGCCTAATTGAAGTCACCGTCTAGTTGAAGTCTCCGTAGCCTAGTTGAAGTCGCCGTGGTCTAGTTGAAGTCGCCGTAGTCTAGTTGAAGTCGCCGTAGTCTACTTGAAGTCGCCGTAGTCTAGTAGAAGTCGCCGTAGTCTAGTAGGTAATGTGTTGGCTTATTAGACGTAAGGCCACGGTTCAAACTCCAGGTCAGACAACTCCAACCAAACGAAATACGAAAACACAATATTTCTTCGGCGTCTTCGTCTCAGCAGATTTCAGGCAAAAACTCTGAGAAAAGTTCCTCAAAAATCTATCCTTCGGAGTCGACTTTAAACTGTAGATCCCGCCGCTCATGGGTTTCAATAAACACATACAACACAGGTGGTGTGCAGGATAAAACATCACTCTTTAAAAAGTAGAGTTTTCAATGCATTTGAATTGCATTTGGCACATCTGGATTTTATAAGGCTTCTCCATGCTGATTGTAATTCTTCGAATGCAATTCGTGCCTTCTCCATGCTAACGTCGGCTATTTTCATGACTTTCGTTTTATCTCAAGTCCATCATTACACGCAAATCTTTTTAGATCTTCTAGAGTCGATGATCCTCGATTTGCAGTGAAAGACTCCATGTAATTTATTTTCTCTCTAAACAAACTGCGCTCAAGATATCATTCAACACGATAGAGAACATTTATTGTGTTCTACTGTTGACTAAAGCTTCTGTTTGGTAGAAAAAGTAGTTTGGGCCTTCGTAAATACCTCTTTTAATTTGTATCACTTTCTGGTGTACTTCTTGCATTCACTTGTTTCCAATCATTTTAAAAATATTCTGATTCCAAGAACTTGTTTCCTTTTATTAAATTATCAACTACCAGGATTCGAACTTGGGATGCTTAAGCTTGTAATAAAGTTGCCTTTTAGAAAACATATCAAAATGAGTATTAATCTGCATGAAAGTAGAGAACAAAACTGATCAAAGTTGATGAGAGCAGTGACATGGACCCAAGTATTGTTGCATTCAAAAATTTCGACTTAATCATGATTTTTTATTCTTTTTCGATTCTCTTCTTTTTCCTAGTAAAACATCAAGACAACTTATGTTACGAACCTGCAATGGACTCGAACTTAGGGATCAAATACCACCGCTGCCACCACCCGTAGCCTTATCACGGTAAGTCAATTAAAATCTTCATTCAATCTTTAGCAGAATTTTTTCTAAAATTTTTATTACCTCCTTGCCAGACTACACCACAGTCCACATAAAACTTCACGTAGCACCTCGCCACACCTACAACATCGAGTACAAAGTCTCAATATGCTGGACGAGGTTAGCGGGGCCTACGGCGGAAGTTGTGTTGTCGGTGGTGCGTCAACAATAACGGGTAACTGTTCCATTCTGTACCCATCCACTATGAATCAAGAGACTTCAACAACCAGCTCCCTGGTGGATACACTGCATCACAGTCAATACCAGCAAACGGGTGGCTCCCTATTGGATCATCCACTGACACCAACGAAATTTCGCCAGAAAACCTCAACATCCGTACAAACGAATGGCATGGGTCTCGAATCCTCCACATCACAATACAGTGGCTACGGTACATTGCATCAGCATCAGCATCATCGTGAGTCGCAGCCACTGCAACAGCCCCACATACATCATATGAGTCATGGTGCTAATGCTGCCAAATCCTCATCGACCACAACGCTGCATCAGCAACACTCTGCCTCACATCCCTATCATTTGTATCGCCAACAGTCAACATGTTCGGCGAATTTTTCGCCTGTGCCTGCGCCCTTGCATCCGCATCAACAACATCAGTCGACTACGACATGTGACCTGATAGGCAATACCAATTCGAATGTGATAAAATCGACTACAACCGTTAATTCGGCAGCAACGGCCTCCACATTGGCGGGCTCTTGCTGCAGTGTTAATGGGGCGATACAAATACATCAGGGTCTGGGTGCTGGTGCAGCCTGTGAATCGGCAGCGAATCGAACACAACATACGGGTGTGCAAACTAATAATACAACAACTACTACAACAACTGCCAGAGGGATAGGCGCTGCCGCCAGTGGTGGCGTTGGCGGTGGTGGTGCAATGAGCATGGGTGCCGCCAGTGTAAGTGCTACCACTATTTTACCCGAATGTCAACGTGAAGGTGGTACACATTGTTGCTCGTCGGGCAAGAGTCGTGTACGACATCGTTGGCACAAATGTCCCGAGTTGCACAAAGCCATGGACGGTGTCACCTATATAGCGGATCAGACACGCAAAGAGGAGGAGAGTACAAGGGTAAGTGGCGGAGTTTTTTTTCTAAATTTATGTTCGATTCAAAATTCAAAGTTTTGGGATTCTAAATAAGCTCGGGGACATTAAATATTGAGTTCTGTGTTGTTTCGTATTCAATTCTCTTAAACACCAGCCTTATGGTCATATCCGAAAAGGAGAGATGCGTTGATCAGTGCCTGTAACTGTCCTTGAAAGTGGACGAACCAAGCCTTTTCATTTCAAAGGATTTACAAGATCCCATGATTTCTATCCCCTTGTCATTCATCAGAAGTTTAGGTCCAGAATTTAAACAATTTCTCCCAAAGGATTTGCTTTGAATTTTTTCCCAAATAAATTCCCTTAAATTGGCAATCGCTTCCAAATTCTTTAATCTTTAATGCACTCCCCCTCACCGACAACATCAAACATTATAATTAAACTGGGGATAAATTTTTCTCTTCCATCACCCTTGAAGAGAGTAGGTATGGTATGGTGGGCGTAATTCATTTCATTTGATGCTGCCAGCCACGTTGATCCCACCTAATTAATGGAGTGTGTTACAATTTACACAATTGCTCTCGCTCGTATGTTTTTAATTCTAATCCGCCTTAAATTATGCTGTTTGTTTTGGATTTTGTACCTTTTTTGTTGTTGTTTTTGTTATCCTGCTGCCACTTTTATTCCTTTTTAGCAGATGTTGTTGAGATTTTGTTGGTATTTTAGTTGGCTTTAATAATAATTTTCTTCTTTTTTCTGGCAATTGTATGTAGTATTTTTGACACTGTGTGGCTTTGTTTTTTTTTGTAACATTTTACCTTTTGGCTCATGATATTGTAATTCAGACACGTTAAAAAGTAGAGAGCATAAGTTATGAAGGCTGGTGGTTTCACATTACACTGGGAGAAAACGAATTGGTTGGGTAAAGTTTATATTTGAGTGCAGAGTTGAAAAGAACGATGCCTGTAGACTGTAGATGAAGACTTGGATATTCGAAAAACAGACTTTTTAAAGACTTTGGAAGCTTTTGGAAGTAAGTAGATTAAACCAAGTATAGCGTTTATTTTGCTTTAGTAGCAGTTACCTATAATAACAGTTCAGATTCTTTTGGACTTGAATTAAACACTTCTAAAGCCAAAAGACTCCAGGAATATACCTTCTTTGGGCATTATCTACCACAAGAAACAATCAAATTTAAGATGTAAGTCAGTTTTGTTATCTCGAGAACATAATTTCCCAAAACAGTAGATCAACTTTGACAACCACAAACAGAAATTACGACGGGCTTTCGCTTGGCTTAATATCCGTTTGGAAATTGTCTTCATTTCTCGGCACACAAAATTGACAATACTTCACACCAATGTCATTTTTATGTTTGAGAAATATAGAACGTTACGTCTCCAGACATGCAGAAGACCCAGCTGTTCGTGAATGAAGATCTTCTTACGATTTAAGCAGTATTCTAGCCTAGCGAGATGTCTAACAAAAAGGTTTGAGAACAATTCAATACAACAACCCATGGATACACATGGCCAAACTTTCTAGAAAATTGTGAAACAGTAACTCGAGCAATGCTGGAATTAGCAAGGCAGGCTAAGTAGGAGACTTCTGAATCGGCGGCGAGTAGACAAATTCATGTAGAAATACTAGCTAGTAATAAATAATACTAGGATAAATCCTACTACCCTAACCAACATAAGGATTTTGCTCCCTGTCAACAATAACCTCCAGCCTAGTGCTCTACACGCATCCGAGGTATTTTCTTATGAGGTGAATTATCGCTGCTCAGGTTCCAATTGTGAAACTAGGTTGTAATTCTGACTGAAGGGTTGGAATGACCAATTATGTATGCATGTAGGTTCTGATGTTCTTCAGCGATCCTGTGTCTAAACGAATTCTCTTTGAGTTTACAGTACCCATCCAAAGTCCGGTTACTAACCTTAAGTTGCTCCTGGATTGCCAATGCATACCTCAAATCTCCTCTTATTGTCATTACCCCAGAAAAGTTTAGATTGTCCCAAACCCATTAGCCCCTCAAATTCGCTTATTTTCGTTTCTCTAATCTCCTATTCCGTCGAGTACACGCTGACAAACATCTCTTTCCACTGCAAAGAAAGGTTCTGGCTCTATTAACGGCGTAGCTGAACATCGAGATTGACTTGGTTGTAGTTAGAGCATATAGCGAGGCTTGTTTGTCGTTAAATATCGTGATATTCTCACCTCCAGATACCTTTGTCTACTTACTCTACAGGTTTTTCTACTGCTAATGTAGGCATAACCTCGAAGCGTGTCAGACTGTACAATATTCAGTGTTTTACATGACATTCTAGAAGTTGACATCGTTATCATTATTGTTCAGCGTTGATGTCGCCGTAGTCCAGATTGTATGAGATGTGAGTCCGTGGTTCAAACAACAGTTCAGACATGTCAAACAAAACGAAATATGAAAAAAAGCATGTCTTCGGTGAGTTCTTCTCAGCAGTTTTCTGGCAAAAACTCTGAAAGTAAATAAAGTTGTCATGGAAAGTTTCTTAAAAATCTATCGTTTGGGGTCGAATGTAGGTATCACTATCATGTGTGAATTTGATTAAAATGTCGCCCATATGTACATAGCAGTCGCCGTAGTATAGTAGGTAGTGTGTTGGCTTATTAGACGCAGAGCCAGGGTTCGAGCCCCAGGCCAGACATCAAGACAAAATACAAAAATTATTTCTTCGGCGACTTCCTCTCAGCAGATTTCTGACAAAAATTCTGAGAGTAAATAAAATTGCCCTGAAAAAGTTTCTCAAAAGTCTATTGTTCGGAGTCGACTTTAAACTGTAGGTCCCGCCACTCATGTATAAAATTAACACACACAACATAAGTGGTGTGAGAAACTAGGACGTTGTACAATGGGTCAATTCGACCTCCGGGTACTGTACTTGTCTTAATTGACAAGTACACGTCATCTAACCTAACCTAACCTAACCTATGTACTTTACTGTCATTAACTGTTTTCTCTCAAGTCAACAGCAGAATGTGAAGAGCTTATGCAAGTGTGAAGCAAAAGGTGGAATAACACGTTCAACTCTTCCCCGGTCAGGTCCTCAGTGTCCTCTTTACTTCTATACCTTCGATAATAAGTACTCTTGATGTGCATTGAGCTATTATATCTCACAATATGGCCCTGTATCTAAACTGAACATTTATAGAAACATTTATTCTATGTGCGCTTATTTTGCTCATCACTGTACGACCCAAAAACCAAAAATATCTCACAGTATTATTCTAAATTTACTTTTTTTTCGCTTAAAAATTTTCAAAAGAGTGACAACAATCATCGTCACCAAATCATCATTATAATCATCATTATATCATCACACACACACACCACACAGAATACAGTAACAGCAATATTACACCGGCGAACACATTGATAACAATCCCTTCGCTTCGTTCTCTTCGTATCAATCGATGAACGAAAAATCCCTCATGTTAAATGTCAGTTACGACAAGTTGATAATGCTCTTCTGTGTTGTATTGGATAGATTTTTCAATTGTTGTTGAGGTTCTAAAATTGTGACAATATTATTTTTTTATTGTTGTTGCTACTGTTGTTGGCGTTTGAGATTATTTGTGTGGTAATGTTATAGGGCAGACTAGAGGGCAGGGAGGGCTTTGGTTGTAAAATTTGTTGGCAATTTAATGCTAAAAATGTGCACAGGTTTTCGGTTTTTTTCTCTCTTCTTCTTTTTTGTGTGACAGTGATTGTAGGAAATATTGACTTGCAACCACCATGCAACAGCAACCTCTTGCTATTTTTATAAACTGTGTTGGCAGCAGCATATTCCCAAATATAACACGGTGTTCTTGTTGATGTTGTTGTTGAAAAAATTTAAATTATTTGTCTACTGTAGCCTGCTGCAAAAACAAATTGTTGCAGCCAATTTACATTCATTCACTCACTGATTATGATGCCACCCACCAATCTCTCTATGGACTGTCAGGGTGCTGTTAATGCCACACTACTTTAGGTTCCATCTACAATATGTTTTTCTATTTTTCTGCATTTTTTTATTGTTGGTGTCTGTATTTTAACTGTTTTTTGGCTTTGGTAGTGGCGGTTTTTCATGCTTCTTTATGCGGTTGAAACGAAATTTTATTTCAACTTTTTTTTCTGATAATGCCTGCTAAACCATGCCATAGAATAGAGAATTTGGTGTGTGCAAACAGAATTTAGCGGTTGAAATTTATTTACTGCAAATGAATTTCCAACAATATGACACAGAATGTTTAGAAAAAGTGGCTGAATTATGGAGGGGAAGGATAAATAAATAAATAAAGATAAGATAAGATAAGAGTTTTATTGCAAATGGCAAAAGAGCGAGAGAGAGAGAGAGAGAATTTTTAGTAACAAAATGGGTAATATTGGCAATGCTGAAGTCGGCTAAAATGGCTGGTGGTTGTAAAATGAACAAGATTGCATAAAACTTTAAAGTTATAAAAAAAGAGCACAAAATTTAAAACACTGGATGAGCTCGAAATAGGCGTATTGACTCTCTTTGTTACACGTTGCAAAATACAAGGTTGGTCTCAAAATAAAAAAGGGAACAATCTGTGAAATGAACAGGCAGGTTTTCTATCAAACACGAGTTGCATAGAATGCTCAACCTATCCTTTGTATCTATACTTCAGCGAATTCAAAAAAGTTTTAAATTCCTTCAGGCGATCTACACACAATTACTAAAGTATACATACGGTTAACAAATTTCTGAAATTTTTTAACCAATCCGTTTTCGTTGAAAACCTTTATAGTTTCCTCGATTTTAAGACGGTCTTTTGCATGGGTTAAAAAATTTCTGAAATTGAACTGAATTGTGGCCCTGCACAGGCCCACAAAAGTATACGTACGATTAACAAATTTCACAAATTTCTGAACCACTGCAAAAGACCGTCTTAAAATCGAAGAAAGATGTCAAACAATTATAAAGATTTTCAACGAAAACGGATTGGTTAAAAAATTTCTGAAATTTGTTAACCGTATGTATACTTTTGTGGCTGAGTGTACTTACGGTTAAAGATTGCAAAGAATACCAGCCCTACAGAACATAGTTCTAATCATCAGAGTTTTCGAACACGATGAAGATTCAAGGTTTCTCATAACGGAAATATCAGTCGAGCATTTACACCAAAGTTTCAAGCCAAAACATGGTTGCGTTCTTAGTTTCAAGATTAACTTGATTGATGATAGAACTTGTATTGCAAGCATGTTATCGATAAATATTATAACAAAACCTCTATTGCTTCCTCTATAGTTGAAAAACACCAGAAAAGCATGAAAACATGTTTAACCTCGTGAATAAGAACCTGTATCGACTTCTGAGCCATCAGAGTAGAAGTTCTCCATCTTGTCGATGAAATTATTGTGAAAGTACTCAATAATCTTCGGCAAATCCTCTGCGAATTGGCCGCTTTCCCCCATGGCTATCATTCTAGACTCCATCTAGAGTTCTAAAATCATCCTTGAGTATCTAAAGTTATTGGTTTCGGTGATAACAAAAGGATTAAGAGGGATAGGAGTACCACATGAGGATACTGTATTTGCCGGAGTCTAGTAGATAGTGTGTTGGCTTATTATATGCATGTACGTGAGGCCACGGTTCAAAACCCAGGTCAGACATCTCCAACAAACCGAAATATGAAAAAAAAAATTTCGGCGACTTTCTCTCAGCAGATGTCTGTCAAAAACTCTGACAGTAAATAAAATATTTTTCATATTTCGTTTTGTTCAAGATGTCTGACCTGGGTTTTGAACCGAAGCCTCACGTCTAATAAGCCAACATACCACCTTCTAGATTACGACGAGGTAAAGTGTCTTCCTGACATCAAATCATTCATTATACTTTCAAACAGATTTCCAACTTAATTTATGGAAGTGTAGTACATTAAGGCAAAGTCCCTGTGCCGATTGTCAAGATTGGTTGCTTTGGACTTAGCAACTAGCACTGAAACATCGCTTTACGTAGCTCCAGAATGATTTCAACAACTCCGCCGCTCCATGGTTTCCTGTATTATCGTTCATAAATCACAACCGCTATAGTGGTAGTCATAAACAATGAATTAAAGTTCGATTTGCTTCATCTCGCACCTTTTTCGAAAAAATTAGTTGCCCTGGATTATTTTTAATTGCGAAACTTGTAAAGATGCATTGTTGGTAAAGAAATAAGCAACAATAAAGAAGTAGAACCTTCAACTGATAGCTGTTTTCAGAATCTCCAGACTTTTTATTATAAACAAGGTATAACAGCTTTTGAACATTGCTAGGAAAGCTGTATCGTGATTAAAGGAAAGTATATTGAGAGGTCGCCGTAGTCTAGTAGGTAATGTGTTCACTTATTAGACGTATGGCCATGGTCAGACACTACCAACAAAACGAAATACGAAAAAAAATTTCTTCGGCGACTTCCTCTCAGCGGATTTCTGGCAAAAATTGTGACAGTAAAGTGACGTAGAGTGACTAAAGGGTTGTAATGACCAATTATATATGTATGTACATATCTTTAGTATGTTGAGAAATAAAAAAAAATTTAAATTTGTACTGTTTTTTGTTTATTAATCCACTAATTTTGGGAATGCCCTCGTATCGCTAATAAGTCCAGTTTTCTATTGTTTTTTTGCTTATTTTACTAAAGTTTTTAAAGTTTTAAGTAATAAGCCTTTTCCATATACCAAGTAAGTTAGCAGTACAATAAGTTGCTTTAAACGTTTGGGCCATAAACCGTTACAATAACTGCAACTGAACAAACGATTACAAAAAAAAATTCGCAATTAAATCCTGTAATACGCCTTTTAAAATGTGTAAAACCATGGAAAAATTAAAATTAAAAGTTTTCCATTAATTTCATTCTTTCACTTTTTTATTCTTCTTCTTCAAATATTGCATATAAGTATTGCTCTACGGCAGTGAAAGTTTTAATTTCGCTTTAAATAAACATTTCTTAACAACTTTTCTTTCAATTGCAGCTCATTAAAGAGTTTAATTTTCTTCTTCTGCCTTTTTTTGTTTGTATTCATTTTTGTCTGTCTGTAATTAAAAAGGAAAAGAGGGAATAAAACGAAATTCAAACAATTTAATGCTCGTAAAAACTCATAATTTAATAAAAAGAAATACAAAAAAAATTCACTCACACATGCTTCACATATACGCCCACACCCCCTGTTATATGCAGCAGCCATATTTAACACAATAAAAGAATTTAAAAAAGGAGAAAGAGAGAGAGAGAAAGAGAGAAAATCGGCAACAACACTTCTGTGTTATAGTCTTCATAGTAATGTAATGCTTGCATGGCGAATACAATCAAAAGCCAGTAAATATTTTATCCTTTAACACACATCGAAATAAAAAGTGAAAGGACAACAAAAAAAAAGAACACAATACAACAGCAACAACAACAAAACAAGGTGTGGTGGGAAATCGTAAGGGAAAGAGGTAGAAAAATTGTAAAATTTTCCAATTTTTTATTGTCAAGTTTTTTTCCTCCCTTTTGCTCTTTTTGTAACTGCGTAGCTATTAAGGTAGTTGATCAGAGCTGCTTATAAAACGTTGTTCACATAAAATACGGCCACACTAAAGATTAAATTTATTTACTCAATGTGTGTCGTAACCAGCGCCTTTTATTTTCATGTGGGAAATGGTTACAAACATTACAAAAAGCTGAAGCTTTTAAAAATCACTCTAAAGGATGTTGGGAAATGACATAAACAAACCCTAACTATGGATTGTATGTGACAAGAAAATAAAAATAAGCTGACATAGAAAACTCCATCTGATGGGAATGTCTTCGCCTTCCTTGAACACGATTCTTCTAATCCAGTCCACTGCTCTGTGTGTGCCTTTGTCTCAGGAACTTAGTTATGAAGCCGTGGCTGTTTAAACATCACAGAAATATCTTCATGAAATTGTTACTGTTCTGTCGTAAGACAACTGTGAAAACCATCTTCTGTAAAGCTTTCTCGTTTCTAATGTGTGGTGTATACCATTATTTGAAGTGCCTACCTCTTCAGCTTACTCTAGTATTTTTAGCCTATCTCAAACCATATTTGTGAATTTGCGCCAACGTTTCTGATGCAAACTCCTCAATTAATGGACTAATGGACTGTCTTGTCAACTTGTAAAGCCTTGCTTAAACTCTTCTATCCTTTATTGTGACATTGCCGACAATGAAGGAACAGATTTTCTCAGTATAAAAACCAAATTAGGTTAGGTTGGATTAAACTGGCAGCCGCCTCACTGTGAACAACTCACTTGGGTCCTGTAAGGTCCCGCTGTAACACCGATATTTTCTATTCCGTCCTATAATAATAACTCCTGATTGGTATCCCTTAACCATCCCGAGAGTCTTATGAAGAAGTGCGTTTTTCACAAATCGCCTTTGGCTAGTCAAGTTTTGTCACTAAATTATGGATGTCGAAGAATTCTACTCCTCAGATTCGTAAATGTCGTCGTCGTAATCTCTGCAAAAGTCGGAAAAGTTCCCGGCCTCCTGGCGTGAATACCGCGAGGCCAGTGCTACATTATCACTGCTATGAGGTTCTTTAGATGGAATCTTGATACGTTCAATGCAAAATCAGTTCTGCATATACCCAAAGCCAGATCTGACGCATGGTTCCACAAATGTTTTCATAATCCCGTCTGTTGGCTCCTCTTTTTCCTTGTCGTTGCAGTTTCTGCCGAAGTCGGATAAGTTCCCAGTCTCTTGGCGTGAACACACAGAGGCCAGTGTCCCGTTATTACTGATAAGAGGTTCCTTAGATGGAATCTTGATAGGTTTAATGCAAATTCTGTTCTTCATATATCCATGTCGGGTTAGATCTGTCTCATGGTTCCACAAGTGGGTTCTTTATCCCGTCTGACCCTGCCAATGAGACTAAAAACTACTTCGACTTTAATATTGAAATAAAGATTTTCTATTACAGAACGGTGACGAATTATCTTTCACGTTAGCAAATTGACGTCCTTATTTAATACATACATACATACATAATTGGTCATTACAACCATTCAGTCAGGATTACGACCTAGTTGTGTGTGTTAATTTTATACATGAGTGGCGGGACCTACAGTTTTAAGGCGATTCCGAACGACAAGGGCAATTTTATTTACTCTCAGCGTTTTTGTCAGAAATTTGCTGAGAGGAAGTCGCCAAAGAAATACTTTTTGTATTTTGTCTTGATGTCTGGCCTGTGGCTCGATCCCTGGCTTTACGTCTAATAAGCCAACTTACTACCTACTAGACTACGGCGACTTCAAGTGACAAGAAAAGAAAAATAAAAATAAGCTGACATAGACAACTCCATCTGATGGGAATGTCTTCGCCTTCCTTGAACACGATTCTTCTAATCCAGTCCGCTGCTCTGTGTGTGCCTTTGTCTCAGGAACTTTGTTATAAAGCCGTGGCTGTTTAAACATCACAGAAATATCTTCATGAAATTGTTACTGTTCTGTCGTAAGACAACTGCGAAACCCAGCTTTTGTTCAGCTTTCTCGTTTCTAATATGTGGTGTATACCACTCTTTGAAGTGCCTACCTCTTCAGCTTACTCTAGTATTTTTAACCAAAGACTATACGAAACCATATTTGTGAATTTGCGCCAACGTTTCTGATGTGAACTCCTCAATTAACGGACTAATGGACTGTCTTGTCAACTAGTAAAGCCTTGCTTAAACTCTTCTATCCTTTATTGTGTAGATGACAATGAAGGAACAAATGTTCTCAGTATAAAAACTGAATTAGGTTAGGTTGAATTAAACTGGCAGCCGCCTCACTGTGAACAACTCACTTGTGTCTTGTAGGGTCCCGCTGTAACACCGATATTTTCTATTCCGTCATATAATAATAGCTCCTGATTGGTATTTCTTAAAGTCGCCGTGGTCTAGTAGGTATTGTGTTGGCTTATTAGACGAAAAGCCAGAGTTCGATCCCCAGGGCAGACATCAAAACAAAATACAAAAAGTATTTCTTCGGCGTCTTCCTCTCAGCAGATTTTTGGCAAAAACTCTGAGAGTAAATAAAAATTGCCATTAAAAGTTTCTCAAAAATCTGTCGTTCGGAGTCGACTTTAAACTGTAGGTCCCGCCAATCTTGTATAAAATTAACACTCACAACATAAGTGGTGTGGGAAATTAGGTCGTAATCCTGACTGAAGGGTTGTAATGACCAATTATGTATTTTTGTATGATTGGTATCTCGTAACCATCCCAACAGTCTTATGAAGATGTGAATTTGTCACAAATCGCCTTTGGCTAGACATGTTTTTGTCACCAAATTCTTTGTGTCCAAGAATTCTACTCCGCGGGTTCGTAATTGCCAGACAATTACAGAGAAAATGTTTTGTTGGCTCCTCTTCTTCCTCGTCGTTGTAGTTTCTGCAAAAGTCCAAAAGTTCTCGGTCTCCTGGCGTGAATACCGCGAGGCCAGTGTTACGTTATCACTGCTATGAGGTTCTTTAGATGGAATCTTGATAGGTTTAATGCAAATTCTTTTCTGTATCCCGTCTGTTGGCTCCTCTTCTTCCCCGTCTGTTCTGCATATATCCATGTCGGGCCAGAACTGGCTCATGGCTCCCGTCTTACCCTGCCAATTAGAGTAACTAGTCCGACTTTAATATCGAAATAAAGATTTTCAATTACAGAACGGTGACCAATTATTTTTCAAGGTTAACAAATTGACATCCTTATTTAATAAAAGTCCACCAATTAATATTCTTTTTTTTTTTGAAAATGCTTTAAAAAAAAAACTACTGAATATTTTCTCAAAATTTCTTTTTTTTATTTGAAAGTAGAATCCTTCCGGTTAATAATGGAAAATAATTTCATTCAAATGGCTGCCTCGGCTGGCCATGCAGTAGCCTACGCGATCGGTCCAATTTTTAAGCACATTATCGATTGTGTGAAGCTGTATTTAACCAATGGCTTCACGAATATTGTCCTTTAAAGCGTCAATTGTCTCTGGCTGGTCGGCGTAACACTTATCTTTGACGGCACCCTACAAATAATAGTCCAACGGTGTCAAATCGCAGCTCCGAGGTGGCCAAACGACATCAGCTCTGCGGCTGACAATGCGATCTTCAAAAACAGGGCGCAAAACATCGAGTGTAGCTCCGGCTGTGTGGCACGTAGCGCCGTCCTATTGAAACCAAATGTTGCCAATATCCTCCTCTTCAATTTTTGTGAACAAAAATTCGTTCAACATGGCCCGATAACGATCGCCATTGACTGTAACGGCCACTCCTTGCTCATTTGCGAAGAAAAATGGCCCAATTATGCCGCACCAAACAGTGACTCGTTTTGGGTGCGTCGGCTTTTCAATGTATGCGTTCGGGTTTTCTGTGTCCCAAATGCGACAATTTTGCTTGTTTACATACATACCCGCCAAGATCAAAATGAGCTTCATCTGAAAAGATGATTTTTTTGCCAAAATCGGCATCTTCTGTAAGTCGATCGCAGGCCCACTTAGCGAAGCGAAAACGCTTTGGATGGTCAATTGGCTCCAACTCCTGAACCAATTGGACTTTGTATGGCGTCATACCAAGGTCTTTATGCAAAATTCGTCTCAATAATGTCTCCGAAATGTTCAATTGTTAAGAACGACGGTGAATTGATGTTGATGGCGCTTCACGCACACTTTCTGCCACAGCAGCAATATTCTCGGGAGTACGCACTGTTTTTGGCTTTTCACGCTTTAGTTTATCGATGAGGATGCCAGTTTCTTTCACTTTTTTCACAAGATAACGAACATACGGAGCTAACGGTGCTTCTCTTCTTCCAAAATCCGTACGCAATTTTCGCACACATTCTGCAACATTACCATGATTTTCAAAGTAATGTCGCAATATTTCCCAGCGTTGTTCAAGCGTATACACAACCATATTCGTTCAGCGGAAGGATAAAACTAATTATCTGTCGAATTAGACATGAGCTAAGTATTACCATTCACGAAATAAGCACTAATTGAAAAAAAAAACGTTAGATGGCGGACCCGATACATGCCTTTATTCAGTTTTGATGCCTTGGAGGTCTTACTGCAATTCCAGAGCGATTTTCATACAAGAACAACATGAAACAATCTAGTGTCCACTACCTGTACAGTCCGTTTGAGATAGCTCTTGAACACAACACGTAAACCGCCGGTTTAGCGAACCTTTTAGCTGTTATATATTCTTCATCCAAAGTGTCATTTACATTTACAGTGAAAGTTTTGCCTAAAGAAGGTTTTTAGCCTGCAATTGAAGCTTATGAACAGGACGTTAAGAGGTTTCAGCAAGACAGTACAACGTACCGACAACAGTCGACACAGATTTGGTTTTATTCCTTGAACAGTAATTTCCCGTAATTTTATACGATAATACTAGAATATTTTTGTGTGGCCATGTCAAAGACCATTTCTACACGAATAAATTCCTAACTGTGCTGAATTTCTATACAAACATTTGTCCAGATTTCGTTAAAATACCGACTGAAATTTGCGATAAAGTTATCGGAGACTATCTCAAAAGGAACCAGAGGCGGCTATTTATATTTCGTATTAGCATTGGTAAGTCGTTGTACTCTCGGTCGCCGTAGTCTAGTAGGTAGTGTGTTGGCTTATTAGACGTAAAGCCAGGGTTATAGCCCCAGGCCAGCCATCAAAACAAAATACAAGAAGTATTTCTTCGGCGACTTCCTCTCAGTAGATTTCTGGCAAAAATTCTGAGAGAAAATAAAAATTGCTATGAAACGTTTCTCAAAAATCTGTCGTTCGGAGTCGATTTTAAACTGTAGATCCCGCCACCACTCATGTATAAAATTAACACACACAACATAAGTGGTGTGGGAAACTAGGTCGTAATCCTGACTGAAGGGTTGTAATGGCTAATTATGTATGCATGTAAGTCGTTGTACTTTACTAAGTTTGCTGTTGGCTTCTTCGCTTGGATTTGTTGGTTCAAATCCCAGTTCAGACCAGCTACAACAAGACGAAATATTTCTTACCACAACTGCCTCTCAACAGTCTTCTGGCAAAAACTGTAAGAGTAAATAAAATTAGAATGAAAAATTTCATAAAAATCTGTCGTTCGGTGCCGACTTTAAATTGTAGGCGAGTCCTACTCATGTAGAAAAGTACACACATAACATGGGTGGAGTGAGAAGCTAGTAAGTACGTATCAGAGATCAGCAATGAATCGCTTTTTCGCTACTCATCAGTACTCATGAAGTTTTGAGTATGAGTAAGTCAACAGTATTGAAATTCAACTACTCTTATTCATTCGTGCTCAGTACAACATTGATTTAAAATTACAAGTTGTAATGAGTATGAGTACAACGTTGACATCAAACTCATACCATTCGAAATATGTTTGATTCATAAGCCTACTACTCATTTAGATTGATAACGTTAGGAGAATACTGAAAAATACTTATAAATGATTCGAGTGATTCGAATCATTCATCAAAATTTACAGTCTTAATTGTAGTTGCATTTACCAAGAAAAACACATTAACAAAAAAGACAAAGACAGCAAGCAGCGCAAACACACAACCTTCTTGTGAGTATTGTAGCGTTCGTACGCTAATTATACTTATTTCGTGATTCGGGTATACGATGAGTCATGGAGAGTCGAAATCAATAACATCATGCGTATTGTTAAGTATGAGTACCATGAGTATTTCAAACTTTGAGTATGAGTAGTATGAGTATGACATTAAAATAAGTACGAAGTCGTTTTGAATACTTACTGCTCACCTCTGGTACGTATGTAATTGCTATGGGAAGATTTAAGCATTGTAATGAAATAAAAATATCATCAAAATCCTTACTTTATGTGTGCTTTACTTGACCTTACTTTTGAAATTCTTATGAAACGAATACAGGTACTGAGAGGTGGCTCAACATCATCTACGAATGAGTAAGAATTCGCTACAGTTTTACTAGAACGTTTAAAGTGTTTTTACTTTTACTATTCATTGTATATTTTATTTACAAGTAAATTGCCTGATGCACTAACAAAGTTTTATTTATTTTCCACCATTTTCCTTTTTTTCATTTTTCATGCCGCCAACAACAACAACAACAACAACAAAATAAATGTGGAAAAACAGGTTAAAGAAGATTGGAAATATGTGGCCATGGTATTGGATCGTCTTTTCTTATGGATTTTTACATTTGCTGTAGTTTTTGGAACGGCCGGCATAATATTGCAGGCGCCAACACTGTACGATACACGCGTACCAATCGATATTAAATTGTCTGAAATTGCATCAACAACAGCAAAACCGAACATTGCCAAACCTGTGTTGTAAATACTATTATTTAATAATAAAAATAAAAATAAATTTAATAAATTTAATAAATAAATAAAATTATTACAAAAAAACAAACACAACAAAACAAACAAACAACAAATATTTATAATAATAAAGAAATGAAAATAAAAAAAAAAAACAAAAAAAATTTATTTAAAATTAAGAGAAAAAGAATAAATAAGTGAAACCTTTCGTTACTACTCCATAACAAGGGATAAAATAAATTTAATAAAATAAACAAACAAAACAAAACAAAACAAAACAAAAGTAAATAAAATAAAAATAATAACAATAAAAACACAACAACAAGAACAACAGCAACAAAATTTGTTAAAAAAAAAACAAAATTAAATAAAAAGTAAGTAAAATAGTCTTAAGAACCCTACAAACTGAAGAATATAAAACCAGAGTTAAACCAATTGGAAAAAATAATCCAAAAAAAAAACAAAAAACAGAAGGCAACACAAAAGTACCATAAAAGAAAAAAAGTACTTTAATTTAAGTATGATAGGAGAAAAACAAACAAATATAAAAAGGAAACCATAAGAAATATTGTATAAGAAAAACTCTTTAATACATTAAGAAAGAAAAGAAAAAAGAAGAGAAAAAAATATAAAAAAAAATGTTTTATTAGAAATGAAGCACAAAAACAAATACATACGAAATAAGATAAAATGATAGGCCAACTCTAACTTGGCACAGTGGTACACTAAGTTTAAAATATTTGGTCCTGATGATTAGCACATAAAAATGTCAATTTCAAGTATCATTGAAAAATATCTGTGAATACAATTTTATAAAAATTTGCATTTCATAAGCTCTGGAACCTAATTTTGGGTTGGTTTTTCGATTTAAAAATGCTGATTAAAATTCTCAGTAAATTATTTCAATATATTGTTCATAATATTCCCATATCCTTCAAATTTCATGACAAACAGTATTAAAAATACTTAGCTACACCTGGCATCGTACTGTTTACATACATAGCTTTAGTCGATCTGCTTGCCATTGTAGAACAGACCATTAAGTGGAGTCCCTGCGAATTCTTCATTTATAATGGGCACTGCAATAGAGAGGAGCAGCATACAAAATCCATCTTATAATACAATGGGTGCACATGCTGCATACAATATGGACAACACCTCAACAGACGACTAGTAACATCAGATAGTGCTTTTCTTTTTATTCAGTATTTAGTTTTTTTATTTTTGGCCGCCCTCGTTACAGTGTGCGACTGCCTGTAAAGGAAGTTTGCGACAGGTTTCATACTATCGCCTCTGCTTTTCAACAATTTTTCAATGCCTCGGTAATGCAAATTCCAAACAAAACAGCGTAATTAACTGAAAAATACGACTTCCTACTCATATAAATTCATACAGACTTAAATCTTAAACGATTTTGGAAACTAGACACTCTAGCAGCACTGACCGCCAACTTTCCTAAAACCAAAGTTATGCGTATCAACATCAACAATCTCCACTTAATTGTTGCATAGGATACAGCTATTAATACCGAAGATTCATTAATTATTATTGATTCAGTAATTATCATCCTTCCGATGGGCAGGCAGCAATCAAAGCTTTAAATTCCAATGTAGTGAACTCCGCGATGCTGTACAGCTGTCGCAGATATCTCAGTGGGCCCTAGATACGGTGACATTTCATGTAACTGTAGAGTGAACTGTGGTACAACCATTGAACACTCCGATGAATTTTCGAATACCTCTAAAGACCTTTAAGCTTAAGATTGACAATGCAATCGTGGATTCTATCAAAACCAAATTGGCGAATTCGGACAGAGGCAGATCAGCGCAGAAAATCGAGCCAATATTGGTTAAAAGGCGCATCAAAAGTTCGCTTCAACTCCTAAGAAGCATACTCAGTATGGTTAATGGGATTATTATCGGGCATTGCATTAAAGGCACGCATACGATGCATAGTCGCCGTAGTCTAGTAGGTAGTGTGTTGTATTAGTTGTAAAGCCAGGGTTCAAACCAAAAAAAGTATTTCTTCGGCGACTTCCTCTCAGTAGATTTCTGGTAAAAACTCTGAGAGTAAAATAAAATTGCCATGAAAAAGTTTCTCAAAAATTTGTCGCTCAAAGTCGATTTTAAACTGTAGCACCAGCCTCTCATGCATAAAATTAACACACACAACATAAGTGGTGCGAGAAACTAGGTCGTAATCCTGACTGAAGGGTTGTAAACCAATTATGTATTATGTATGTACGTATGCGATGCACAATGGTGTCTTGGGCATCTTGCAAATGATTTCTACAGAAGCTGCACTTCTTTTCCGTGCAGAAAAGGAGTCTGTTCTTTACCTATTGGATTATGGCTTGCACTATGTCGGAGAAGAAAAAGACAACTTGGTTCCTACTTTATAAATGATCTAAAGGAACTATTCCACATTGTGATTGGTAGTATGACTCACATCATCAGAAGCTTCGAGTGGTTCCGAAACTGGGGGATAACGAACACTATGGTACCGACAAAGGCCCTAGTGGGCTGTATGTGTCCATCTTACTTCTTAAGATGGACTGCCATTTCTATCTACTTATATATATACCTATATTCGTTGCGATATATAGTATAGACAGGAATTTGAGACTTGTTGGGTAACGTTTCAATAGGGAATAGTAGGTGGTATTTCTTGTCCTTCATTAACTTTCCTAAGGAGGAAATTTTCCTAGTTTTAGGGCCTTCATTATTCTCAGGTGAAGGTTAATTTTTCTTTGTATTTCTTTATTTAGAACTCTTGAACCAAGGTGTTCCTAGTACATGTCTTTTTATCCACATTTCAATTATTTGCAACCTTTTTTCGTTCACTGATTTAATTGTCCGTACTTCAGGTGCGCATATAGAGCCAAACCATACATAACATTTGTTGTAAGGAATTCTCAAATTTTATATTAATTCCGTGCCGTGTTTGAAAACCCCCTCCTTTTGAGTCAATTTATTAGAGTTCCTCAGTATTTATACGTTCAGACTTTTGACGATTTTTTGAAATAGTTTCTACGAGTATATATACAACCTTGTTTAATGTGTGGCCTCACTTACTTAGATCACCATTCACTGTTAGTTTATATTGTAATTGATCTGAAAAGGTCTGCTAACATTTTAATTTATCTTCTATTCCAATGGCTGTTAAGATTTCAATTAACTTATCATGTTGAACTTCGAAATAACTTTTTCTCGGACCATTTATCGCTGAATTCTCCTCGAGGTTTTATTTATTCCGTAAAACCACACCACTTTTGAGGTGTATTCACTTGTGATCCATTTTCAGAAATATTTTTTGGGCGTGGCAAATTAGGTTAACTAGTCTATAATTGCTATGGCGAAGGTATATCAACCATTTGAGGGAATATTGTTCTGTTGCGTAATAACAACAATCGCTTACAGTCACCGTCTATTAATTTTAGAGCTACGGAGAGGATTTCGGCTAGATTTTCAATTCCTTTGTTTTTTAAGAGGTTCACCTCGTAATCGATCATGAAATTGTATATTGTACTCAAGGAGGCATATTGTGAAACTTTACTTACTTACTTACTTAATTGGCAATTAACAACCCAATTAACGGATTTCGGCATACCTTAACACATCCTTCGAGGCGCCTCTGCTTCTTGCGCGCCTACGCCAATTGGTCACACCAGCGCGATTACAGGGCATCCTCGATTTGGTCCTTCCTTACTTAGTTGGCCATTAACAACTCGGTTAACATATTTCGGCAAGCCGCAACACATCCTACTAGGCGCCTCTGTTTCTTGCGCGCTTACGTCAGTTGGTCACACCAATCGATGAGAGGGCTTTCTCGATTTGGTTCTTCCAACGGATACAAGGTCGTCATCTTCGCCGAATTCCGCAGATCCCCGCATCAAATAGCCGTCTCGCCGGAGCATCCCTCTCCATTCGAACGACATGGCCGAGCCAACGCAGCCGCTGGATGTTAATACGCTGCACAACGTCTATGTCGTTGAGAAGCTCATACAGCTCACTGTTGGATCGAATGCGGAAATCATCGCCAACTCGCACTATACCGTAGATCTTACGTAGGACTTTTCTCTTGAATACTCTCAAAGCTGATGCATCAGTGTTCAATAATGCCCATGCCTCTGCGCCATAAAGAAGCACGGAGAGGATGAGCGTCTTGTAGTGTATTAGTTTTGTCGCGCGAGAGTGGTCTCTGCTACTCAATTGCCTATTGAGACCATAGTGACAGCTGTTGGCAAGAGTCGTAATCCTGACTAAAGGATTTTAGCCAATTTGTTTTAAAAATATTTGATAAGAGTTTTGGAACTTTTTTAAAGATTTTCTATTCTTAACCAAGAGAAATTGGATCAACTCGGATCGGAAATAGACTTAAAAGAACTAAAATTGTTGAGGTAACAAAAAGCAACAGAGTAGCTAGATTACAAATGCAAATACCCTGTACATTTTTTTGTATATTTTCGTACTTTTGGCCCACTGTGCTAGGTAATCAACTTTAATAATAAATAAAATTTAAACAAAAACAAATTAAATGAAATAAAATTTATATTTTTTTTATTAAAATGAAATGAAATAAAATTCACAACAACAACAGAAATAAGAGAGAGTAACAGCTGTTAAGAATGAATTTTCTTTTTTATTATATTGTTTGTATAGACGCTGTAATGTATGAATGAAACAAAAACAAAATACGAAAAAAATTTATAAATTTAAACAATTTTGAAAAAAACATTAAAAAAACAAAACAAATATTTGAAAAATGAAAAATAGATTTAAAAAAAAAACAAAAATCTTTAACGAAATTACACTAAAAACATTGGTTTTTTTAAAAAAGACAAAACCATGGAATAATGAAATGAAATATTCATGGAAATCTGTGTATATGTACGTGTAGAGTAAATGAATAAATAAATAAATTTAAATTATAAAAAAATAAATAAAATAATGAAACACAAACTAAAACTATAAAAACAACAACAAATTTATATTGTATTTTAAGTTTAAAATAAATATTTTAAGTATAAAAAAAAATTAAAAAAACAACAACAACAGAAAACAAATTTATAACATTTAAAACAAAAACAAAAACAGAAATAAAAAAATATATTGTGTAGCATTGTTTTAAGCAAAAAAGAAAATTAAAAAAAAATTATTGGGAATATTTAAGTAAAAACAGTAAAAAAATTAAAAAATTAAAAAAAATTAAAAAAAATTTGTTACATTTATACAAACATTAATAGAAAGAAGAAAACTATTTATACATATACAAACAAACCAAATAAAATTAAAAAACAAAAATACAAACAAACAAACAAACAAATATTATAATAATCTCACATGCACTTTCATGTTAGCATATATACTTACATACCATATATACATATGTACATATGTACATACAAGTACATACTTTGGTACATTATATCATTGTACATGGCGTACATGCGTACATGCATGTAAACATTCATTCATTCATTCATTCATACATTTATCAATACATTTATTTTATATGAAAAACTTAAAAGTATTAAAAAAAAATTTAAAAAAGTTTTCGTTTTAAACTTTTTTTTGTTTTTTATCACACCTCAAAATTTGCATAAAAATTTATTAGAAAATTCAAAAGTTATTGTGTGAATAAAATACGTTTAACCCTTTAAGAGCCATAAATTGTAGTGCCAGTAACAAGTTTACTTTACTTTAAAGCCTGTAGACAGTCAGCAGTCCTGATTGCAATTCGACAAAGGCATTATTTGCTACACTCTGTTGTCTGCTCTTTAACCTTCTTTTAAAACCGAAGATTGAATTAATAGTAGTGAGACTCTATTTAGTCAAGTCCTGGTCCAAGTTGCACTATGGACCAGAGATCAACAATGAGTATTCAAAAAGATGAGTAGAGTCGAATCATACTCATAATTTTTGATACTTATATGCATTCATACTTATTTTAATATCATACTCATACTACTCATATTCAAAGTTTGAAGTACTCATCATATTCATATTTAACAACACGTATGATGTTATTGATTTCGACTTTCCATAGCTCAACATCTACATGAAGCTCAAAATAAGTATGAAACGCGTATGAACACTAAAATACTTACTACAAGGTTGTGTGTTTGCTCTGCTTGCTGCTCTGTTGTCTTTTTTGCTTATCAGTCACTCGAATCATTTATAAGCAGACGTCGGCACCAATGTCCCCCAGGGGAAGAACATCTTCGGCTTTTTACACACATAGGACACGAACATCAACAATGTTTGTAAAAGAGCATAAAAATGCATTCAGTTGCTTGTCAGCTTCAGAAGAAGGTCATGCCGCTTTCTTTCAGACTTCAATTATACACCCAAAGAAATATTACAGTAGGATTCACTAATATCAATGAGAAATGATTTCCAATTTTGGAAGAATACTTGCCAAGTTAAATACGATATCTTTAGGGATTTAGCGCAGTAAAATTTTTCTATATTTTCCGCTCACATATAGTACATATTATTGGGTTAATAAGTATACTTGAAAATATTACTAACAATTTTCCTCTGGGTTAACACATGCCTGTCACAAATGCACTCACATTTTTATCATGTTCTCTTTGTGCCGACGTCTGTTTATAAGTATTATAAGAGTATTTTTCTAAAGTTATGAATCTAAATGAGTAGTAGGCTTATGAATCAAACATATTTTGAATGATATGAGTTTGATGTCAACGTTGTACGCATACTCATTGCAACCTCTACTTATAAATCAACTTTGTAGTGAGTACGAATGAATCAGAGTAGTTAAGTTTTAATATTGTTGACTCATTTATATTTAAAATTTTTTGAGTGCTTATGAGTAACGAAAAAAACAATTCATTGCTGATCTCTGCTATGAACATGGTACTATTATCTATGAAAACGTAGGCACATCTGAGACGTTTATTTGTTTTCTTACAACGTTCTGTAGAGAACATTCGATTATAAAATTTCAACATAAGACTTCTGATCTGAGGACCGTGAAGTCTCTATAGCAGGCGTGGCCAGGCTTTTCTTGATGAAGATCGACTTTGTCTGAAGTCCAGAAGGATAGATCGACTAAAAATAAATGTAATTTTTTAGAAAATTTTTATTTAATCATTAATATTACATGCACTTAAAATAAATTTGCAATTTTTAATTAGGTGTAGAAGCGTGATATTGCATGTTGTCAGCATGCTGGTCGAATGATGGCACGTTATTGGTAACTGCTAAGTGCAGACACATTTTTAAATGTTCAGCTGTTAGAGTGCTGCGGTATTTTGATTTTATTATTTTCATATGAGAAAATGCTGACTCGCATAAGTAGGTAGATCCAATGTACGCGGTCAACTGAAAAGCAATGTCTCTTAAACATGGATATTTTTCTTCTTGTGGCAACGACCAGTAACTCTTTTCAGACGCTTTTGATTTTATAAAAATATCTCAATTGAGAGCTATAATTTCATCTTCTATTTTTGAAGAGTCAATGACAAAAAAATTAGCTATTTTAACAGACATTTCTTTAAAATTCTGATTTCCGAAAGGGAATCACATAAATAGCAGAATTGGCTCTATTTTTTTAATATCTTGAAAACGTTTTTCAAACTCACTCGAAATTTTTCTAATCTCTGCAATATTGTCATCAAATGTTGTATTAAATTTGAACTTTTCTGATACTAAGTTTAAACTTTTAAAGTTTTTTAAGTCTTTTGCTGATAGCTGCGATTTCGAAAGCTTTAATTTTAATTTGAAGCTATAATGGAGTTCCAGTTTAAGTATATTCAGGTGATTTGTAAAATCTGTTAAAAAAGCCAAATCATGGAGCCATTTTTCGTTCGACAATTGCTCATATCTTTCTCCTCTTGAATCCAAAAATTGTATAACTTCTGGTAGTAGTTCTTGAAATCTTTCCAAAAATCCCCCACGACTCAGCCATCTGACATCAGTGTGCAAAAACAGATTTTAATATTCTGTCTCATTTTCTTCTGAACTGAATTTAAAAAAGTCGTCGCTGTAAACTTCTTGAACGTATTGAATTAACTATTTTAAAAGCAATATCCATAACCCCGTTTAAGTTCAACATTTTTGCACACAACGCATGCTGATGTATAACGCAATGAAACGATACAAAATCTGGAATATCATCATTTTTTCGACAAAGAGCCACAAAACCGTTTAACCGGCCCACCATGGCGGGAGCACCGTCTGTTGCTACGCATACAAGTTTGTACAACGGTAGTGGAAACTTTTCCACAAATTTTATAAACTCGTAATAAACTCGTCTTCACCACGGGTATTGCCTTTTAGCGGAAGAAATGTTAAAACATCTTCCTTTGAAGTCATGTCAGTGAAACTCATTCTTATATAAATGCATAATTGGGCAATATCAACTACGTCGGTTGATTCGTCAAACTGAAGTGAAAAGTATTTGCATTCGGCGATGTCTTGTTTCAGTTTTTGATTCAAATCAATTGCCATAGCTTCAACTCTTCTTGTGACTGATTGGCGCGAAAGTTGCACATCTTTAATAGCTGACATAATTTGCGACTTGTTTTTAAAATTTTCCCATAAAACTTCTCCACCTTCTATAAAAACTTTTTTCACTAATTTATGTTGAGCTAAAAGAAAACTTATTCGAAAGGAAGCTTCCGTTGATGCTGTGGGCCCTATGTGTGGCTTGGTAAACATAGATTGTTGGGCTTCTAGTTGATTTTTCACCATATTCAACTGATTTCTACGCTTCTCCGATTTTGGCGGAAAATCAGCTTTATAATTCTTATGATTGGATTGATAATGTGCTTTTGATTTCCTTTTTTTGACATCGATATTATGGAATTGCATATCAGACACACGCACTTTTCTTTAATTAGATTAAAGAAATAATAATAGAGCAGCCGGCTGCTCTATACAGTCAAGTCCTGACCCAACTTGCACTATGGACCAGAGATCAGCAATGAGTATTCAAAAAGATGAGTAGAATCGATTCATGCTCATGATTTCCGATAATTATACGCATTCATACTTATTGTAATATCATGGAACCTCTACTCATATTCCAAGTTTGAAGTACTCATCATATCCATACTTAGCAACACGTAGGATGTTATTGATTTCGTTTCTACACAACTCAACATATACACGAAGCTCAAAATAAGTATGAAACGCGTACGAACACTAAAATACTCACTAGAAGATTGTGTGTTTGCTCTACCCGCTGCTCTACTTGCTGCTCTGTTGTCCTTTTTGCTTATGATTCACTCGAACCATTTATAAGTTTTACTAGCTGTAACCTGCGCGTGTTGCTGCGCCACCAACTAAAATAAATTTGAAGGAAAGACATTACACAAATGTCCAATTAATTTTGAATCATTTTATTGATTTTACTTCCCGTTGTCCAGATGATTCAGACGAACAGTCCTAAGTAGTACGCATTCGATCAGTTTCTAATCTCACTTCTCGCTGTTGAAGTGGTTCAATCGAACGGGTCTCAGCGGCATATACTAGAAGATTTTCCGGTCTTAATGCTCCTTGCTCGTCTAATTCTGAGGCTCGTAATGCTCTTTTCTTCCGTGCTTGGAGTGAAGTCGACCAATTGCTTGTCATTCATTTTGAATAATTTTCATTGACGCCATCCATCGGAAATTAATCGCACCAACCTCCGTCGACTCATGAGCAGAAACTTAGTTAAAGAATGCACAGTTTACGATTTAATTCATTTTGAGTAATTTTCATTGGCGCCACCTATCGGAAATTGGTCATACCAACTTAGAAACCTTCGTCGGCTCATGCGCAACAACTTTGCTAAAGATCATAGCATGATCAAATGCATTTTGAGTAATTTTCAGTGGCGCCACCTGTCGGAAATTGGTCAAACTAACTTAGAAACCTTCGTCGGCTCATGCGCAACAACTTTGCTAAAGGTCATAACATGATCAAATGCATAGTTTACGATTTAATTCATTTTGAGTAATTTTCAGTGGCGCCACCTATCAGATATAGGTCATACCAACTTAGAAACCTTCGTCGGCTCATGCGCAACAACTTTGCTAAAGATCATAACATGCTCAAATGCACAGTTTACGAGTCTATAAAGTCCATACAAACAAACATTCATTTTTATATATATAGACTATGGGAGGTGACACGCCCACTATAGCCAATCCGCCCATTTTGTTCATATATTCGTCAAAGTCGACCATACAAAATTTGAGGACTCTAGCTGTTGCAGTTTATGAGATATGCGACATTAAATACTTATTGGGTATGCGGGCGTGGAACCTCGAAATTTTAAAATAAAAAGTAGCCTATAACTCCTTACAGACATACAGGATGATGCTGTGAACATTTCAAGAAAATCGCTCTAGCCGTTTAGCCGTCTATAGACTTCAAACAAACAAACAAACCAACAAACAAATAAACACACATTCATTTTTATATATAAGATAAGAGTATTTTTCTAAAGTTATGAATCTAAATGAGTACGCTTATGAATCAAACATATTTCGAATGGTATGAGTTTGATATCAACGTTGTATGCATACTCATTGCAACCTGTACTTATAAATCAACGTTGTAGAGAGTACGAATGAATCAGAGTAGTGAAGTTAAATTTCAATACTGTTGACTCATTTATATTCAAAATTTCATGAGTGCTTATGAGTAGCGAAAAAACAATGGATTACTGATCTCTGCTCTGGACATGCTACTATTATCTGTGAAGACATAGGCACAGCTGGGGCGTTTATTTGTTTTCTTACAGCGTTCTGTAGAGAACATTCGATTTTAAAATTTCAACAAGACTTCTGATCTGAGGACCGTGAAGTTTCTATGGGAATACTTGAGGTTTATACTGATGGCTCTACTGATGCATGACGAAATAGGCTGTGTTATTTTTTATTAAGGTCTCGGATTTTAAACTTTCTTAAAAACTGCCTGACCCCTGCAATGTTTCCTAAGTCATGTCTATTTTGAAAGCTATGCAATACTTGTTGGGTTACCAGATTTTTCCGTACAATCTCTTGGTTTACGCGGACAGCCAGATTAAGATTAAGTTCTTTCTTGTTCATAAAATCCGAGGATTTCTTAGTCCAATTTCCAATAATTCGAAAGCATTTCTCTATGTGTTCTGAGGCATAGGGACGATATCGTTGGAAATTGGATTGATAATGAGTTGGTCGCTGCGGAGTTGACAATCTCGAACATGATACGAGGGTAGGTGTGCAGATTGCTTCAGATAAATTGGAAAGTGTATCGCTGACAGCAATAGGATACGCGTGTAATATTGCTACTGGACATGAATGGCTAAGAAGAGTATTGACTTACTTCTGTCTTTAAATATCGTGGGCATCCAACTCACAACGGCGATTCTCACGGGTCATTGTTTATTTGACAGAGACAACGAAAGACTTGTTATTCCGGCAAATGATTTCTGCAGGAACCATAGGTCTGAGGAAGACCTCTTTCACCTCATGTGTGAGTGCCATGTCAAAAAAAGACGGAGGTTTCTGACCTCTTATTTTCTGACTTCCTTGAGTAAGCTTTCTAATATAAAAATTGTTGCACTAACAAGGATTATCCCGGACTCGTAATTATTTCTAGGGATGTTTGAACCCCGGCTTGAATATTGATTGTGGAGCCCAAGTGCTGGTCTAAATTGGACCTCGTACTTTAAGAGTATCTCCACCGTACTGAACCTAATCTTTGAAACCCTTGGAAATCAAAAGAAAATTGTTTTCTTCACTTCCAGTTGAATTTCGAAATTATGTCTGTTAATTTCATGATCTTTCAATGAAATTGTTATGATAAAATTTTTTACCTTTGTTTTGTATTGTTTTTTTTTTGAATTCGTAGTCTAGTAGGTAGTGTGTTGGCTTATTAGACGTAAAGCCAGGGTTCGAGCCCCCAGCCAGACATCAAAACAAAATAGAAAAAGTATTTCTTTGGCGGCTTCCTGTCAGTAGATTTCTGGCAAAAAAAAACTCTGAGAGTAAATAAAATTGCCATGAAAAAGTTTCTCAAAAATCTGTCATTCGAAGTCAACTTTAAACTGTAGGTCCCACCACTCATGTATAAAATTAACACACACAACATAAGTGGTGTGAGAAACTAGGACGTTGTACAATGGGTCAATTCGACCTCCGGGTACTGTACTTGTCTTAATTGTACACGTCCTCTAACCTAACCTAACCTAACCTTTTTTTTTAATTCCGTAATTTGTTGTGTAATCATGTGTACCGTTCAATGTGTGTATTTTGTTCTTGTCTGTTTTTCTTGTTTACGTATTTTCGTTTACGTTTGTTTTCCTCTCTCAATATTTTTTGTATTCTCAACAAAATTTTTCTTATGAATCCTTATAATTTTATGAAAATTGTTTTAAAAACTTTACTTAGTTAACTGCCTTAGAACAGAACCGACTTAGCACTTGCATTAAGCGTCTTTATCTTATGCAATTTGGATTGCTTGTTGATTTTCATTCCTGAGTCAGCAGCATTCCTTCTCTCTATTCCTATCAGACTGCCGAGACAGCTATACTCACTAAAATTTGCATTGGCATCATAAGCAAATGTTTGATGAGGTTGTCATGTTTTATTATAATAATTTAGTTTTCAAACTACAGTTATCGTCTGTAAGTCTGGTCAGCTAACAACAACAAATTTATAAATTTATGGCCTGTAAAATATGAGGGAAATAATGTTTATGGCTCTTAAAAAATTAAGCGGCCACTAAAAAAAAATTGGAAACATTAAAATGTAACACAGAAATTATTTTCATAAATTATTTTTTTTTCTTATTAACAAAAACAAAAAGAAGAAACAGTAAACGAAACAGAAGCAGAAGAGGAAAACAATTTAAAACTTAAAACAAATTTTTTCATATTTTTATAATAAAAAAAACGATAAATTAAGTAGAATTTTACGAATTCAATAAGAAAAGAGAAAAAATAAAAAAAAACAAAACTGCCCTTTTGTTAATGTTTTTATTAAAAAGAAAAAGAAGAAAAATATAAAAAAAATTAAAATTTAAAACACTCAACTACCCTCTCCCTTACTCCCCTCACCTTAAAAATTAATTTTTAAAATTTATAAAAAAAATACAAAAAAAACTTTGAGATAAGAAAACTTGTGTAAATATTTCAATAAATCTTTGTCTCCAGAAAATGAAAATGAAAAAAGAAAGAAGAAAGAAGAAAATATAATGGAGGAAGACAAAAAAAGACATTGAAACTCACACTAAAGCAATTGGTTCTAAAGCTATAGATTTTAAGGACAACAAAGAAAATTTAAAATTTAAAATTAAAAATTAAAAAAAAAGAAATTTGAAACTAAAAAACAAAAATTAAAACTCATAAAAAACTCTACTCATATGGATCAAAAACAATTAGAATTAAAAGGAATGAAGAAAGCAAAACAGAAAACAAGGAATAAATTTAAATAAATTAAAAAAATAAATAAATTAGTAATAAAAACAAATTAAAATATTTAAAAACTAAAAAACAAAAACAGAAAATTTATATATTAAATAAAAATTAACTTAATTAAGAAAAAACAAAACACTGTTATTCAAGCTGGGAGAATTTAATAAAATTTTCCTTAAAAAAAAGAAGAGAAAAAGATTTTTTTTTTGTTAATAAAACAGAAACTTATTTAATAAAATATAAAAAAAAAATTAAAAAAGAATTTAAAAACAATTATAATTAATAAAAATAAATAAACAAATAAAAATAAAACAAATAAAAATAAAACAAATAAAATAAAAATAAAAAACAAAAATGAATTAAAAAAAGAAGTTGAAGAACATTACTGTGTCCACTGCCTTCCCCCCAGAAATAAAAAAAAAATTATAAGAAAAAAATTTTAAATTTATAAAAAATTTGTTTAAATATTTACATTTCATCACGATTTCAATATTCATTAAAAATGTTCATTTCAACTCAAAAAAAAAATTACACAAAATACTTTAATTAGCAAGAAACAGCAACAAAAACAATGAAAAAATCATTAAAATTTAACATTAATTGCTGGAATTAAAAAATCGATGAGTTTTTCAAACATAAAACCTAAGGCCCAGTTGTTACATACATGAACGTTTGGCTTGTCATTCAAAAATGCAGGTTTTTTTATTGTGACATACAGTGGTGGCCACGAATTTAAGACACGACATTTTACTTATATATTTGTGATAATTTTTACATCTTATCAAAAAGATTTTAGGTCCATGATATTTTTCTTAAGATTTTAGTAATATTATGAAGAAAAATTAATAATATTTTGCAACCTACATTTGGTTAAGAATTTTTATTTACATATTATATAAATTACCACAAATTTTATCCTGGTCATTAATTTAAGACATAGGCGAAATAAAACTTAATTCACTAAAGTAATGCTCAGCTTCATAAAAAAACCCTAGTATTTGGTGGGAAATCCTTTATTTTGGATCACAGCAGCACATCTCCTGGGTAAACTTTCGACAAATGCCATACAATGTTGGTTTGGAATCGCACACCAAGCTTTTTGGAATTCTTCCCACAAATCATTTAAATTTTGGTTTTATTGCTCGTACATGTTCCTCAACATCATTCCACAAGTTCTCAATTGGATTGAGGTCCGGGAATTGAGCTGGCCACTTAAGAACAGTGATATTGTTTTCCTCTAAGCAACTCTTTACTAGACGTGAGGTGTGCTTAGGGTCATTATCATGCATAAATTTCCTTATTAGAGGCATGTTGTCTTCAATAGGTAGCATAGTGTCTGTTAGAATGTTTTTGTAAACGTGCTGGTCCATTTTATTATTAATCTTGTAATTGGGACCTACACCATGCCAGGAAAATGCTGCCACACCACCATGTTTGACCGTTCTAAGGGTGTACTTTGGGTGATGCTCCAGGTTTGGAAGGCGCCATACGTACTGCTTTCCATCAGAGGCGAAGCGACAAAACTTCAACTCGTCGCTCCAAAGTATATTTTTCCAAAATTTCATCGGTTTATTGAGACGTTCTCTCGAAAATGCTAGTCGGGATTTGATGTTTTTTTGACACAACTGGTTTACGTTGTACAATGCACCCACGCAAGTTTTTCTCATTTAGACGTTTTCTTATTGCCCTATACGAAATATCAATACCAAAATCCATTGCAATTTTAATTTTTATTTTACTTGACCTCGTGAAAGGTAATTTAGGGTGTAGTTTTTCGGGTTCTAGGTTGCTTTTTGGTGTTTCCATGTTGCTTGATGTGTTCTCCCTTACTGTTTTTCGATCAAATTTTAGTTGTTGGATCAGTTTTCGCTCGGCATCGGAATTCCAAGTACCTCTGGCCATTTATAATTAAATATTTCTATGTATTCCATTATAAAATGATATAAAACATTCGTTGCTCACCGTTTAGCTTCAAAAAACACCAACAAATCTCTTAAAAACCAGATATTTTTAAAATGTCTTAAATTCGTGGCCAGTTTCAAATAAACGTTTTTACAATAATATTATCAAAAAGCAACAAAATGTAAAAAGAAGCAAAATAAAATAATGGTACTTTTTCTTAATATTACAGGGTACATAGGAGAATAAAGAATATCAAATTTGATATTACAGGATTGTAAATATTATCACAACTAAGTCAGTCATATGTCGTGTCTTAAATTCGTGGCCACCACGTTAGGAAATGTTGGCTTATGACATACACTGACAGGCAAAAGGGGGTACATATTCAGAGGGAGATGTTAAAAACGCGAACTGGCTATCTCATGTATTAAAATGGAATTAAATTTACGCATTTTCTTAATTTTCTTTTTCTTAATCATTTCTGATTCATTGTCTTAATGTAGTCCAGAGTCCACTCCTCTTACCATAGATGAGTACTGTCTCCCATTATTATTATCACTTAAAGCTGCTAGAGTACTGCAGCCAAACGATTTATTATGCTACCCCCTCAGGACAGCTCGACTGTCAACGAAAAATCCAATCCATGTTTTTCCATATCAAAAGAAAGGAGGTTATACATTTTTTTTTCGCAGGAAGGAGGGAAAATGCTTTATGCATTCATGAAGGTCGTCACCGTACATGGTATGTCGGACTCTCCCACTGGTTATACCGACTAAAAACCCGCCTTGTCTCCTCACCGGGGTATCATTCCACCTCAGAACCACGATTGTATTACTTCGAGGTGGACCCCTTTTTGGCACCTGTGCCAGTTCCATCATTGTCAGTCTGCGTCCAGGCTCCAGGCTCTTTTCTTATTCTACGGCGTCTAGATCATATTTTTTCCTTCGCCGGGCATAGTGCACAAATTGTTTTACTGCGTTCCAGTTTTCTCTGCTGTTTGTCATTTTCAGCACGAGGTTTATAGCACTAACAATGCCGAATTCAGCCTCGAGGACCTGACGTCTTTCGGGCCAGCGTTGCCAGTGTTCGGCATCGTCTAACATTTCCTCCTCCTCGTAAATGCAGAATGGCGAGCGACATTTCCACATGCGATGCAGGTAATCTCTGAAATATCCATGACCGTTTAGCATCTGGGTTATATATGTAGTAGTCTACTTCGCCGTTTTTTTCTGTTTTTCCACACTTGCAATTCTGGAATCAGTTTATATATACACCTACCATACCGTCCATTTTCCCAGCGATATTGCCATTTTAAGAAGACTTCGTGCTGTATCGTTTCTATGTTCTGCGACTGAGTCGTGCTCTGTCTAGCGTTATAAATCATCTGGCGCTCAATTGCTGGAAGGTATATGGGAACCAGGCTTCAGGAATCTTCAAAATAGCAAAAATCTCTACCTAAAAAACGCTGTAGTTTTCATTCAGATCATCTCAAAAGACCCCACTAGTGTACCATCTAATTTCCAATTCTATTGCCCGGACAAACGTCCATTTGTATTACTCTAGGAGTTTACTTCTGAGGTACAATTATGCCTCATAGGTTTCAAGTATGTGTCCTAACGATTCATTTACCTCATCACAGAATCTGTGTACTGGCCTAAAGGCGATCAATATTCCCAACAAGTGTCTGCCACATCTTGCTACTTCCGGATAAATTAGATCTCCAAACCATTTGCCACTCTTTCAAACTTCTTTTCCCACAAAAATAGTTCAAAGCCTTATACATAGAGGCAGTACTCGCGTTTCCTCTTGGCAATCAAAGCTTAAATTTGGACCCGCTCTGCCAACCTCGCCTACACATACACAATCTGAGTGCTTCAAAATTTCTTGGGTTTTACAATTTTGTCGCATCATAAGCTTTACAATTCCGGTCATCGACCTGACATCACAATGTCTTGTAAGGAAGCCAGTCACCAACATTGAGTCCAAGCTGTGATAGATTGCTCCTTCAAGCAACTCGGGGATATATCCCGAGCCCATAGGGATAGCAGATTGAAGTATAAGGGCCAACAACCACATCCTGAATTGAGGATTGCAAATGTGGAAGTGCGTTCGTTCTCTCGTACCCACGAATACTTCTTAACTCTACAGAGATTGACTCGATCTAATCCAAAAGCTTTTATTGAGTCCTTACAATCACGAACGGGCTATTTTCCTTAGTACAGCTTGACTATTAAAAGAAAAAGAATCCATATTGGAAGAAGCAAGCTCAGCAATGGACGCAAGAGCTGCAAAAATAGCGAATATTTCCGGCTGCAGTCCAGTCCCAAAGGTATCAGCACGATTGCGCCAAAGGTATCAGCACGATTGCGCCATTTAATATTGAGAACTGAGAGATCTGCCCTTAGCATTCCACAAAATTCTAGCAGGAATTAGATAAATATTGGCTCTCATTATTCCCCATTTTAGGGAGCCACACAGTAACACTGTTTAACGCTGCTATCAAATAGACATACTTAGTTCGGTTTGGCAGCAAATACAGTTCGAACTCCATGCTTTATGTGGAGCCTGGATGGTTACTCTCGCCGTATTTATATAGGGTTCAATGTCAATGTCTGTGCAGCCAAGATAACTGAAAGAATTCCTATTGTCACAGTCAGCATGCTGGGAGTGTCATTTACCCCTAGGGAAATAAAAATGGCAAACTATACGTTCCATTACAACTTACTCGGCCTATAGCTCTTTAAGTTAAGTGCTGGGAATTTCAAAATTTCTTAACATTATTGACCCATCCTCCTTAGTGAAGCTCTTAATGTTCTGGCCACAAAAGTCGAATGCAATGTTCTTTGGAACTAGCATAGTTTGTTGAAAAGAAAGCATTTCGCCTTTAACATTTTAAAACGGTTCGAAAAATATTTCATTTCAGCTAACAAACTTACTCTATCTAAGGACCAATATGTTCTCTATATTGAAAGTAGGGTGTCATGCTCTATTTAATCTTTCGACTACCAATGGAATATTGATTATACATATTTTACTGTGTCATAAGTACTACAATGGATTAAGCTTTGCTTTTCCTAAATAAAAAATTAATTTTTTTTGATTGAAACATTTCCGGTATTGCTGTTGATATTTTGAGTGGATATGATATAAAATTAAAGCATATTTTAAGGGGATTTAAAATTTAAATATCAACACCTAAAAGTGTGTTGTTATTATTAAATGCAATCAATGTTCTGTTATAAACAGAAATAATTGGCATACTTTAAGGAGCTTAAGCATCCCTACAACAATATTTGAATAAATAGTTTATTTATGACACACACAAACAAACAAACAAACAACTGTGTAAATCCCTTTAATTATGCTTTTGATAAGCAAGGTGATGTAATGTTTTATATGCGCGTAGTATTTCAGAAATAAAACAATAATTTTGGTTTTTTTGTAGAAAGGAAATAAAATTAAGGAAAATGGGAAAATGGGAAAATGTTTATAAACTAATTAAGAAAAGATATGCTTTCATTTTTTCTTTGGCTTACTTTAGGGTTTTTGTTTCAATTAAAGCGCCTTAAAGCAGGCTTTAATAATTTAATTTTATTATTCTTCATTTCTTTTGTGAGAGACGGTTACATACACGAGTATGTGTATGTGCGTAAAGGACATTACAAAATAATTTAATTTTACAATGAAGTAAAAAAGCAATGAAATAAACGTAGAAAAAAATTGTTGGCAATTAAATTATTATTTTTTGTTTAATAGCTTAACATCGTTATAAATAAATATTATGGTCATCACTAACATTACAACAAACAAACATCATCATTATCATTATTATAGTTATTAATAAATTAAAATAAAAAAGGAAAAATAAATTATATTACGAATAAAACAAATAAAATAAATTAAGAACAGAGGAAAAACAAACATTAAAATAAAATAATCAAATATACATAAAACAAACCAACAACAACAACTACATTAAAATAATAATTAAAATTAAATTATTTAGTGAAATATTAAAACAAATAAACAACAAAAACAAATTAAACATGATGAAATGAAATTAAATTTAAGCAAATTATTAATTAATTAATTATAAAAACATTAACAAAGAAAAATTATTTAAAAACAAAAGCATGGTTGGGGACTAAATAACAACGATATTAAATTAAACAAAAGAAAAAAAATTATTTAAAAAATAAAATGAAAATAATAATAAAAAAAACAAAACTATTTAAATAAATTTAACAAAAAAACAAGAGAAAACAAAAAAACCATTTAAAACAGTTAACTTACATTCTAGTTAATAGTAAATTTAACAAAAACAGAAAACAAAAACAAAATATTAAAAATAAATTAAAGAAGACAACATTTAACAAAAGAAGAAAGTAATTTATGATTAAAAAGAAAATTTAAAAAAATAAATAAAAATAAAAAGATGAAAATTTAAATGAAATAAAAACAAAAACAAATTCTTTAAATTGTAAATAAACGATTTGAAATAAAAACACACACAAAATTAATTATAATATTAAAAAATGAAATTATACATACAAGGGTTTTTTTATTATAAACAACGGGCCTATTTAAAAAATTCTTAAAAATTCTGTTCATAAAGGTAAGGCATCTGGCAATATTAAGTTATCGATAACTCTGTAAATAGCCAGTAAACAAACCTTATAGCAAAGCCAACTCCTTTATTAGTTTAGTAAAGACAAAAACCATAAAAGCAATATTTCCTGAAAAGCCAACTGCACATGGTTATTTAAAAAGTGGAATAAAAAATAAGAGACAGAGTTTCCACGCCTTTTATTTTCATTCTAAATACCAAGCCTATTTAAAAAATGCTTAAAAATGTAACACATCTGGCAATATTAAGTTATCGATAACTCTGCAAATAGCCAGTAAACAAACCTTATAGCAAAGCCAACTTCAATACATATTAGTTTAGTAAAGACGAAATCCATAAAAACAATATTTTATGAATAGCCAACTGCAAATAGTTATTTAAAAAGTGGAATAAAAAAATAAGAGACAGAGTTTCCATGCCTTTTATTTTTATTCTAAACACCAAATCTATTTAAAAATGCTTAAAAATGTAAGACATCTGACAATATTAAGTTATCGATAACTCTGTAAACGGCCAGTAAACAAACCTTATAGCATTATTAGTTTAGTAAAGACAAGAACCGTAAAACCGATATTTCCTGAATATCCAACTGTAAATAGTTGCTTAAAAAGTGGAATAATAAAAATAGGAGGCGTGGAAACTCTACTGAATTTAAGTCCGTTGCCCAATGTAGAGACATATACAGCATTGGAGGCGAAAGCAACAAGCTTAACACCAGATTCATCAGTGGACATCGGGAGCTCACAGCTCCCTACTTAACTCTCCCCTGGACAGAACCAGTAGACTCTATAATTTCAAAAATTACTTTGCAACGAGACTTAGTAGTAAAAGTGAAGGGACTAGTATGACCATGATAAGACATGTGGATGGATTGAGGGCAAGTACTAGCACAGAAGCGAAGGTTCTTAATCACAAAATGCAATATTTTGAGCTTTTGGAGTAACTGGCAGATATCCTTCAACCAGAAAACCACGTCTTCTAAAGATGTGCCCAATAAAACATGGACAGGAAGTGGAAAAGATGGAACATAGCAACACTATCTGATGGACAGACCGCCATTCGAATACTCCGTTTTTAAAAGGCTGGCACGAAAATAATATGGGACTAGTATGGGGGAGCTAAATCGGCTACGCATGAAAAATAGGATCAGCCTCTGCTATGTCTACAGATGAGTTTGTGAGGAGATGAAGATATGTTTGAAAGGGAATACACAGAAGAGAATAAAGAGAGAGAGAGAGAGAGAAAGCATCTTCTTAAATCAAATGGGTTTGAGGTAATCTGAGTTGTTGTTGGATAATTACAATAGGAGGAGTTCTCAGTCATGTATTAGACAATCCAGGATTAGACTGAGATTAATCTAGTTTTTTCAAACAGCACTGTAGACTCAAGAAACACTTGTTCAGAAGACAGACAATTGCAGACAATTGGATTAGGCTAGATGAGGTGAAGCATTACAGTCGTCAACTGCCGGCCGCGGTGCCTTTTGACTCATACGTTTTCGTTCACGTGTGCCAAACATATTAGGAAATTAATCTACGTTTTGTCAGACCATAAACAGCTATTTTAATTTGTAAGATGCGAATGCTACTTGGCGTACATTACATGTGATAAAATGAATTTCTTTTCGAGTACTACTGCCCCTTAAGTTCTGCATACTCAAGCCTTTGTCTTCTTGTGCAGCTGTAAACAGAGGTAATGAGTTCATTTTCACATTATTTATGTACTTTAGGGGATTAATCTTTAATGGTCGCGTTATCTTAAACAATTACCTGCAGTTTTCTTTCAGTGTAGCTAATTAAACACGTTATATTTATGGTCCAAGTAATTTTTTTTTCTTACAGATAAAGCCTTTGTTTCGCTTTTAATTTTTATGCTAATTAGTATGATTAGATTAGATTAGATTACAAAAAGCACATCTCAGTAGAAAATTGTTTCAGTCACATTAAGCAAGCCAGTCCTTCAGCTGTTTTTAATTATTTTTTGTAAAATTCTGTGAGTGTTCATAACAAATTAAATTTGAAAAGTTTTAATGAAAGTGTGCCTATTAATTCTTTATTGAAAATGTTCTTGTTTATAGGGAGTTAAAGAAAAAAACTGACTTTTTTAGAAAGAAAATTCTCAATTCGAGATGTAAAACAAAATTTAAAAATTTTATTAAAATTTTTTTTGCTATTTTTTCTAACAATTTCTAATAATAATTTCTAATTTTATCTAAATTTCAGACACATAAGTTTCTTATACACATAAAGCTTTTAAGTTAAGTTTGTTTAAGAGGGAACATAAAAATAATTTCAATACTTACAAACAAACAAAGTGTGGATGTGTGTATTTATTTGAATATTTCGAGTTATTTTAAGCACTTCTTTAAAAGTATCAGGAAGAGTAAATAGAGAGGAGATTGAATAAGTGTGAGAGACAGCAAAAGTGTGATGCATTCATTAAAAATATTGTCATTTTATGAGATTATTAAGTTGGAGAGCACAAGGATTTTGTAAGCAATATAATTAACAATCAATAGAGACAATACCATCATTGTCTTCTTCAGGCTCATTGCCACGACCTTCGCGTATGCGTTTCAATTTACGTTTTAAGGTCATAATACCTGAAACAACAAGAAAAAAAGGATTATTAACACCCAAAAGCATAAATGGAAAATAAAAGCTTACATTTAATAGCTTGAAAAGCCTTAGCCGAAGAACTTCCCGTGCCTGAAGCACTTAGATTACTGGCGTTCTTTTTTTCCTGAGCCAATTTCACTTCCAAGTAGGCTTTCTTCAAAGCCTTAAAGTGACGATGTTCACTGGAGTCTTTAAGTAAAATACACTTGGCCGCTGAGCCCTCGCCCGAGCAATCTACCGGTGAATTGTGATAGATTTGATGATAGAAATATTGTAAGACGGGTGAATTCCAAATGCTTAGGCCATACCATAGCCAAATGGTTATATTCAAAATGAATTTAAAATTCTTGGCAAACAAAGTAGGCACGAGATATTTAAAAGGCAAGAGGCTAATGAAGACATGGGACCTGAAATAATTATAAAAAAACCCTGAAATTCGTTTTCTAATCATACAATGTCTCCTTCAGATTACTTACCACGAAGCTATGCGCATACCCAAAAATATTTGATACACCAACACATTACGTTTCGAGTTTTGTAAGGCAAGTAGGGAAAGCACTTCTGTGATAATATTGTAAATGCCCAATATGAGATTAATACCCACGAAATAGCTTTCATATCTGCAATATAAGCCATAAACAAAGTACAATAAGTAATCCGGCACTGCATAACATAATACCCCTACTCACCTATAAACATCTATGGCCACCATGGAGACCAAATATAGACTTTTCGAGGCCGCCTCCAAATAATCGGATTCTTTGTAGTCCAACATTGCTCCATGCAAATAGAAGGTGATTATAAATATCGAATAGAATTGAAATTTTTCACATTGTTGAGATTTATAGAAAATTAAGTTTTCGGACGAATAGAACAACGAATAACGGCCTTGATTTTTTAATATTTGCGGCAATATCACCAGATCATTGTAGAAATACAAAAACAATGTACAGGCTGTATAAAAGGCAATATTCCATATGGAACGGGCAAATTGCTTGTGTTTGTAGTACTTGATGTTGGATGTTTTAAGAAAAACCTGAAAATTAAATTTTTTCATTTTTAATAAAATTAACGTTACACTCACTCACTATCACGATATAAATTTCAGTTGGCAATGCGCTGCTCATAATGTTTATTTCTTGGTTTATTTACTTCAATACCTATTGTGAATTTCGTTTTTCAATGTTTGTTTTGATTCCCATTATTCTTCAACTACGTGGAATTGCGATTAAATGAAATCAAAGTCGTCTAAGACACAACGTATAGGTGACGTCGCTCTCAGTTTAAAATGTATTGAATTGAATTGAATTGAAGACCCTATGTTCCAAAGGGAATCAATATATTCCCATCAATTCAACAAGGTTAAACAATATGCGATTAGCGTAGTGCATTCCAGTTTTATGTTCTAACCATCTAATCTGTCACCTGTCAAATGAAAAATTAAAGTTTCCAAAAAACAAAACTTTTTTCAAGTGATTTTGAACTGATTTTGTTTAAGAGGGGTCGGCTTGAGTCCATATTATGCACACTACATAATCAGGGTTTGATCTTACTTTGAGGACGGCATTAAGTTATCCTATAGGCCATCCCATAAGTATAGTATATTTCAGGCTGTGTTTGTGATCACCAAAGTGGAGTCATTATAACCAAGACTAGTTTCAGTTAAATTAGCAGCCACTTAGCATACTGGGTTCCCATAAGATGTCATTGTAATACCACTAATACATATTCAACTATTTATCTATAATTCCAGGCTGGCATCTCTTCACCATCCTGATAGTTTTAGAAAGTATGGATTTTATCCAAATCTCCTTTACGCTAGACACAAATTTTGAGCTCACAAAAATACTTCGTGCCCGGTTTCCAAGTGCTGTACAATTACAGAGAAGATTTCCGAGGTTTATAACAAGATTCAGTTCAGTGTTAAAAAGAAACAAAAAAATACATCGCCCCTTAATTCGAGTTAACTTCAACAGCTAATCAACTAATTACCGAATTTAATCTATTTTAGGCTAAAAATTTTGACGTATCTGAACAAAACAACAATATCCCTAGTCAAATAAAAAGATAGTCTCATGTTCAGGCCGTTTTTGATGAAAAATAGTACAACATTACTTACAAACATTACTTTTAACGCCGTCAGTAACAGTTTCACGACTCTGATGTCTGTAAAATTTGTTCACAGGACTATATAGTATATTTCTTTTAGTAGCAATAAGAACAACAATTGCACTTTACATAAGTCTTGAGTTTACCCTGAATCTATTTCTGGCACACCCAGTGTCAACTGCTGTTGCATATATATTCTATGTGTGTGACACTTACCTGAAACAATTTCTGGAAACCAACAAAACCAAAACTGAAGCATAGGAAAATCCAAAACATTGCATTCACCAGGTAATTAAAATTAATATTCTCCACCAAGGCATCGAAACGCTCGCTGGTGATGATGTATTTGAGTGGCAAAAACAAATTGCCGAGTTCCTCCCAAATGGTAGGCTTGGCCGTACGCATATCCAAAATGGAACTCATTTTTGCCTACACACACTACTAGCTGGCTGGATGGCTGTTGTTTATGTAGATTTTTTATTTATTTTACAATAATTTTGGTGTTGATTTTAATTTTCTTAATTGTTATTAATTTATTTCTTTGCAAATAGTGGTGACATTTTTATTTGTTTTTGCAATTACGAATCCTTTTGCTGCAGCAACACCGAAATTTCTCTTGCTCTCGCTGTGTTTACAAGAGGCCGAAACCACAAATAGTTTGAAGGAAGAAGAGTTTATTTTTAAAATCAGCTGTTCTGTGTTGTTCTTTACAGTTTTGTTTTGTTGTTTATTTCGTTTGTAGTGTTTGATTATTAGTTATTAGTATTAACGTTGCCAATCATTTAGGGGGAACTAGGTTTGATGGAAAACTAAAATCGAATGAAATATTCACAATAGCAACACTTAGTTCGTAGAGTGCACTTTTTTTATTCATCTCTGATTCGCACCCCAATTTATGTAGTTTTAACCCTATGGCTCCGCTAATGGAGGTGAAAAATACTTATTCTAGACATACACCTGTTAATTCATCACTGACAGTACATTGATCTATGGTAATACAGCAGATTTCTGGCAAATACTCGGAGAGTAAAATCAAATTGGCATGAAAAGTTTCTCAAAAATCTGTCGTTCGGAGTCGACGTTAAACTGTAGGTCCCGCCACTCATGTATAAAATTAACACACACAACATAAGTGGTGTGAGAAAATAGGTCGTAATCCTGACTGAAGGGTTGTAATGACCAATTATGTATGTATGTATGTGTAATACAGTGTATATTTCGAATAACGATACTTTGGTGAATTTATATTTTATTCACCACACTTTGTAAAAATTCACCACCTTGAAAACTCACCACACCGAAAGAATTCACCACACTTTCCAAAAACAGAAACACTTAACAGCAATATAAATTTTTTTGGGGAGGATGCGACCGTCGTTCGCCATCCGTCCGTCAAATCTGACCAAATTTCAAACAATCCAACCAACCACCCCACACAAACACGGCTTACTTGGCCCATACAAACACGCACATGTTATTTTATCACAGAAAAAGAAGCCCCCCACAAGCATGAGGAGCACAGTCCAACCGTCCACGCACACTTTGTTTTTTAAGCATGGAACGGACTTTAATTTTCACTTATAAAAAAAACTAAAAAATAGGAAAGTTTAAACTGATTTGAACTAAAAATAAGTGAAATAAAATTAAAGTGATAGTTTTTTCTATTTTTTCAACATTAATTATTATATTTGCAATAAATGATAAATCTAAATTTTTAACAAGAATCTACTCTTTAAACAAAAATACCCAGTTTTAGTTAGAAATAACCTAAAACCGGCAACACTGAAAGGGTACTTTTTTAATGCAACAGCCATATTCCTGATAAGAGAAAAAGAAGAAGAGGCAGACACAAACAAACATTGTTGTTATTAAAACAGCTGTTGTGTTTTCTATGTTTTTAATTTCCTTTATGCATTTTATTGTTTTAGTGGGGATTTTTTCCGCTTAAGAAAATATAACCGTTAAAATTGGAGAACATCTATTAACAAGAGAAAATAAAATAACGAATGAAATATACTACAGGGAGAATGAATGAGTAAATTAATTCAAAATGTTTCTCTTGGAATCAAATAGTCGTGTATTTAATAAATAATGCAGCAGCCGTACAGAGTATTTTATTTTCGTCTGTTTAAAAAGGAGAGAGTCTTATTTTTAATCATGTTTTGTGTTTTTCTTTTTGCTTTATTTTGTTTACTTCGTTGGTAGTGCGGCATTGTTATTTACTCTTTTTTGTTTATTTCGTTGCAGTCAGTAACAACAACATAAGTTTGCCGCCATTAATTTGGGAAGAATAAATAAAATAAACGATTGTTTTAAAAGGAAATTAAATTATGAGTAATACGGAGGTAAGTAAAATTAATTTATTGATACAATTAAAGATAATTATTAAGAGAAAAATAAATTTTCTAGAAAATGTTGCACTTTTCAAAAATAATGCGTGCACCATCCACACCCATACAAATGTTTAAGCAAGTAATTGGCAAACTGGAAACACACACAATCATGATGAATTTGGCCACAGTGGACAAGTAAATTAAAATTTCTTTCAAGTTTCTTAAATTATTAATTATTTCTTTCCATTTTAATCCTTCCTATACCAGGGACTATGGTGTTCTCAATCGCACTGTTATTTATCGCGGTCTTACCCCAGAGGAGGAGGAACCAAACCAACACATACGTTTTGTTACTGAAAAAAATTCCCACAAATATCAAAGCCTTAAAGAGAATCCCAAAGTATCGGTTACTATAGTCTTGAATTTGCCCGATGAAATATGGCAGATACGTTTATTTAATGCAGAGGCCGTTGAATTACCAAAGGAGGCTTTAAAAAGCCTGTGGGAAGATGAGCCTCTCTTTGCCAAGATGCGAAGCGTGGTGTGCAAGTGTGGCAGACCAAATGAGGGCATTGAAGAGTTGGAATGTAGGTATCAGAAGTTATCTGAGCAATATGAAAGTGAAGGCAAGAAGGAGCCCGAACAAACAGAAACATAGTAAGTATTGTAATTTAAACTTCTCTAGAAAAAATAACCTGAAATACCACGTAGCCGTGATACCCGTATGTTGCCTGTATATTTTAATAACTTATAGTTGTTGTGTCTTCAATACTGCAATTTAATTAAAGCGAATTCACAAAGTGGTTGTTTTGATTAGCCCCTGCCGGTTATAACAGACAGTCATATCCTGACAGATAGGATGTCCAAGTATCTCAAAAATTAGAGACCATGTGTGAATGGGAGACAACAATGCGAAAAAGAAGCGAAACCGATAAATTTATTACGCATAAAATAAGCTGAATGAAGTGCTCAGCCATTTGTACAGCTCCAAACGAAGCAATTGTAGTAGCATTCACTACTTGCTTGGTTGAAGTCCAAATTATAGAAGGTACAATCAGCAAAAACAAAGAAGAAAGCGTTAAGGACTTTAAAAACATCAAGAACTTGTCATTGCATAGCCCAAACTACTGCTGCGGTTGTTAAGTCTAAGATCTAGTTCTGAATAAATGGGCATGGGGTTGTGTTTTAGTTGTAAATCCCGGAAAGTACAAATTCTGCACCTTTTTGCAATTGAGACTGAACAACTCGAATCTAGAACTTAGTGAAGAGGCAACATTCTTTGAACTTATTTGGAATAAGAAGCATACTATGCTTAGTAAGACAGGGAAAACTTTAATTACTCATTATACTTACAATGGAATATTTTGAAGGAACTGGAGTCTAAAACTTAAGATGACTAATTATAACGAGTCTGAAACACTATAAAGCGAAATGATAGCTCGAATCAGATATTGGTCACGCGAAAATTCTGACTAAGTTATGAACTTTTGGTATCATCGAGGAGATGACACAGCTCTATGACTTAACGAGGCAGTTCTGAATAATCTTCTCCACGACTCCTTAATAATCCTTTACGAATGTCTTTAAACTGAACGGAACTATGGGTAAAAATATCTTTCAAGAATCGGCTGGTATAGCTTACAACCTATGTATGTCCCCTTGACCATTCGATTCTCTTCTAAGAAGAATAATTATAATCAAATGAGCTGAATTGATGATTGTTGGAAAAAAATTTCCGTATGATAGCCTCTAGCACAATTTTAGACTATCGCAGCAGGTCTCTCACAAGATGGATGAGTTAGTACGATATTTACAACATATCGTCACATGACCACCAAAATTATGGAAGAATCAGGAAGGAATCCTATTAAGAAAATTCAAGTTTAAAGATAATTCCGCTAAGGCCGCATAGTAAGCAACGGATACGAGCAAATTTAACTGCGAAACTACCACAGGCTAGAACCGTAGACTACCATAGGCTGCTTAAACTCCTTTGGTTCACACTTAACTTCCTTGTTGTAGTCATTGCTGGATATTGTGTACATACAGGTTAAACATGTATGTACTTCATGAAATACTTTTAGAGAAATTACAGAGGGAAAGGGGGAGTATATTCATCATCTACCGGTGATACATACATTCCGAAGTTTATGTAGCAGAAGAAAAAAGCGTCTAGACTTCTACCAGGCAAATAAACTAATGGACCTGTTGAGGACAGAAATTCATAATTGTTGGAAAAAAATTTCCGGGTGATAGCCTCTAGCACGATTTTAGATTATCGCAGGTCTCTCACAAGATGGGTGGATGAGTAATACGATATTCACAGCATATCGTTGCAGGGTTTCAGTGCCTGGTCATTATGCTTTATTATGAGTTTCGGATAATTCGTACATTGAGTGAGGAAGACATTAAATTATCACCACCATTGACCTTCTAACTGTTGACAGTAGTTTTTGACAGCAAAAAAATTCAATTTCAGAAATAGGCACACGGCTGGTACCTAGTAATGAGATTTTGGGTTTTAAAAATAAATTTTTTCTTTGCAGCACGGCTTTTAAAATTATACCAAAACATTGGGATTTTTATTTTTCCGAGCCAAATAAAATAGCCGATCGTGTGCAGTATAAACAGGTAGTTAATGAAGCAAATAAATGGAATATTTATCATGCAGATGCTTAAAGGTGCACATGTACATATATACAAACCAAAGAACGTTTATCTTAGTAAAAGAAATTTTTATTTTTATTTTTGAAATTTTTATTTAAAATTATTAACCGAAAACAAAAAAATAAAATAAAAAACAATTAATATCGTACGTTAATAATTAATGTTAGCTTTAAATAACAATTTTTTATGTTTTGTTTCTTTTCTCACTTATAAAAATATTTAAAATGTATAAATAAATACAAAATAAAAAACATTAATTAAAAATATTATTTAAAAAAAAATATATAAAAACTACAGATTAATTCGTTACACATTCATACAATGCCACATTCACGCAAATCAAATACACTCAAGGGAATTATTTTTAACAAAATTAAAATTAGAAAATTAAAAAAAATGTTAACATTTTTAAGTTAAATACGTACGTATGTATGAAAGATATTAAATAATGAAAGACTATAATTTTTATAAACTTTTTTCTAAAATTTAAAGTTCAAAATCTAAGTCTAATGCTTTATAATGCCTCCAAGATGTTACCAGGTACAAATATCGCCAGGGGCCTATTTAAAAACATTGATTTTCTTACTACAAACTGCTGTATATGCTCTGTTAAAGTCCAGGGTAACAATTTTTATCTTTTTATTTAAAATCTTGATTCCAAGCTCTTACAATATTGTTATTAAAACTCTTCAATTAATTGATACTATAAATCAAACATTTTTATCACGTTTTTTAGAAATTTCATCAGCATAAGAACTTCTACGTTAAATATTTTAAGCCCTTAATTACAAACCCTGGTAACTTTATATGAGACAAACCATCTTATTTAAAGTAAAAATCAGTTACGATTACGTTCCTAATACTTTTTGGAATTTTATGTTGAATTCCAGAGTTCGGATTTGTATCTTAACAAGAAAACTCTTCAAGAGTTATACTCTTAATTGCTAAACCTGACCTCATCGTTCTTGTTTTTCCTGGCAATTTAGTATTAAACTATTTTATGTAGAATTCCAGAGTTCGGATTTGTATCTCAACAAGAAAACTCTTCAAGAGTTATACTCTTAATTACAAAACCTGACCTCATTGTTTTTGTTTTTCCTAAAAATTTAGTATTAAACTATTTTATGTAGAATTCCAGAGTTCGAATTTGTATCTTAACAAAAAAACTCTTCAAGAGTTGTACTCTTAATTGCAAAACCTCACAATTCTTTTTTTTTGGTTTTCGTAACAATTTAAAATATTTCAAATTAAATTTCAGGGTTCGTATTTGTATCTTAACAAGAAAACTCTTCAAGAGTTATACTCTTAATTGCTAAACCTGAATATCTGCTTTTGTTTTTCCTTAATTTCTGGAGTATAAATCATGGATTACTGCCAGTTTTACATTGTATTCATTCCCTGTTCAAGATCAGAGTTAGGATTTTTGTATTCATAATTTAACTCTTAGGAAAAAGCTCACTTATTTCTAGCTTTGATCGTTTTCTATGAGCTCTTTATAAACTTTGAAGTATAACTCACAAGTTATTGTCTTTTCTATGTTTTTAACATTTCTTGATTGAAACCAGGGTATGCATTTTTACTATAAGACAATACACTTAAAAAATAAAACTCCTGCTTAAAAAACTGATAACACATATATATGATGTCTTTGTTTGTATCCAAATTTACATTTTATCCATTATTTATAGCAATTCAAAGCATTAGACTTAGTAAGCATAGACTAAGGAAATAAAGCTGAAAAGATTTTTGTTTAGAAAGTGAAGCTTAAAACCTAAATTAAGTTAAAGCCTAAAAAGTTTTGAATTTAAATATCGAGAAAAGAAAATCTGTTTTCTTTTTTATATACACAAATACAATACAACATAACCTAACCTATGATTTTATAAATATAATACACAAACCAATCAACTCCTCGCGAAATACTCTACTCTATGAGGCATTCACTGTTTCTCGTATCCAGGCAACATTCGATGTTATTTTGTCATACATTCGTGGCCTCTCAATGCCCGAAGCAGCACAGGCAATGCGCCACGAAGAAACACCCACCAAAGCCCATTGATTAGTACCGGGTATGAGACATTGTACAGGAGCTCCAGCATATTCTTCTTGCTGAAATAAAAGAGAACAAAAATTAGAAGAGCATATAACATATAACATAAGGGTACAAGTAATTAAGGGTTCATTTCGAATAAAGTTTCCCCCTCTCTTTCTCTGTCTATTTACCTAAGAATCTAGTATTTTTCCATACCTAAGGCAAACAGATTTATTTAAAGGAAACATTAAAAGTCATCAGATATTGGGTTTTTTTATAGTGTTATTGAGGTTTTTCATATAAAATTCTCTTTATTCTCTGTCTCTCTCTATTACTCTTTAATTTTATTTTTACCTAAAGGATATAAAAATATTAATTTATGAAGGTATCCTCCACACGAAGAAAAAAATTCCAAGAAGAGAGACCATAAAAACATAAAAATCTTGAATCACGAGAAGATTTAATTCTGTCTCTCTCTCTCTCTGTCTTAAAAAAATGGGTTGGTTTTTTATCTCTTTACGACAAAGAGCGAGTTTGCAATTAAGAAAGGAAGTAAAAATTGTATCTTCCTTGGAAATAAATACACAAAAGATTACCAAAATAAGTATCCTTAGTACGTGGCAATATGTTTCGTATTTGTAGGTTTTAAGTGGCAACTGGTATGAGTTTAATGTAATTGACAGTTCTCAACAGGATGTCTGGTTTATTACAAAAGATAAGACAATCAAATTTAAAAATGCAACCCTTTCCGTGGTTAAATTAACCGCCATTTGAAGCATAGTTCACCAAGGTTTTATCTTGGATATCCTGTGCCTCTTGTGCTATATTTGTCCTTCAGTTATTATGTTGGTTTATCCAATTTATAAACATCACTTAAAATACCTCTATCTAGTCAGTATCTATCAATAATTATTGGTAACACAAGAAGTTTTCATCTCAGGTGTTCAAACACCAGATTATGTTCAGATGAACACGTACAGTGGCTCAACCACTTGGGGAATACAATTAGCGCTTAGGGCTATCCCTCGCAGTTGTTGATGTCAGCTGTCGTATGTTATGCTTTGGCGCAGTCCAAAACCGCAAGGACCAACTCGATATGTTAGCATAGCCAGTAAAAATGTCCGGTTTGATGTATACAGAGCTCGTTAATGTTTGGAAGTTTGATGAACCCGGAACGTTTAGCCTTTTACTGTCCTATGCAGGATGTTATCAAAGTAGTTATGATACTTATTCTTTACTCTAGGGGATTGTTGGTACTGAAACCTAATTTTCACATTTACCCAGAGTCCAGTAGCCACTGCTTGGATACAATTTTCTTTGATTTTCGTAAAAGGTTTTCTGTTTCTTCTTCTTAAGCTGCTCCCTAGTTTGTCTAGTCATATAATAAGTTGCTAAACTCTTCCATCTGCTTTTGTTCTTTTTCAAGAAAGTGTACCTTAATTTCTGCCTAATCTCACGCATTGAGATAATAACCCCTGAATGTCTCTGATGGACTATGACAGCTCGTCGGAAAACTTTTTTCCATCGTGATTACAGTGACTTGACCGCCTGAATGTAAAGGGTCCGCCAAATAACTTTTTTTGAAAATGCTTTAAAAACAAACTACTGAATATTTTCTCAAATTTTTTTTTATTTGAAAGTACAATCCTTCCGGTTAATAACGGAAAATAATTTCATTCAAATGGCTGCCTCGGCTGGCCATGCAGTAGCCTACACGATCGGTCCAATTTTTAAGCACATTATCGATTGTGTGCAGGCTGTATTTCACCAATGGCTTCACGAATATTGTCCTTTAAAGCGTCAATTGTCTCTGGCTTGTCGGCGTAACACTTATCTTTGACGGCACCCCACAAATAATAGTCCAACGGTGTCAAATCGCAGCTCCGAGGTAGCCAAACGACATCAGCTCTGCGGCTGATAATGCGATCTTCAAAAACAGGGCGCAAAACATCGAGTGTAGCTTCGGCTGTGTGGCACGTAGCTCTGTCCTGTTGATCTCAAATGTTGCCAATATCCTCCTCTTCAATTTTTGTGAACAAAAATTCATTCAACCTGGCCCGATAACGATCGCCATTGACTGTAAAGGCCACTCCTTGCTCATTTTCGAAGAAAAATGGCCCAATTATGCCTCTGGACCAAAATCCGCACCAAACAGTGACTCGTTTTGGGTGCGTCGGCTTTTCAATGTAAACGTGCGGGTTTTCTGTGCCCCAAATGCGATAATTTGGCTTGTTTACATACCCGCCAAGATCAGATTGAGCTTCATCTGAAAATATGATTTTTTTTTGCCTAAATCGGCATCTTCTGGTGTAGGCTACTGCATGGCCAGCCGAGACAGCCATTTGAATGAAATTATTTTCCATTATTAACCGGAAGGATTGCACTTTCAAATAAAAAAAGAAATTTGAGAAAATATTCAGTAGTTTTTTTTAAAGCATTTACAAAAAAAAAGTTATTTGGCGGACCCTTTAGATGCATTAGTTTCTCCTTGCATCACTCAGTAGTCTCCGCTTTTTTATTGTTACTGTTTGGGCTGGTATTTTCAACTTTGTAGCGTGTTCGGTGGTTAAAACGGATTTTAACCAGTTTGATCATAAATCGTGTTCTCTTCATAATCATTTCGTTTCAAAATTGTCTGTTCTAATTTCATAAGGACCCTGTCTTCAAGCCCGCCTTAACGATTATGTGGAATCATTAGTGTATCTTTCATTAGAATCTGTAGTTCTATAGACTTCGGTGATTAACACATAACATAATTGGTCATTACAACCCTTCAGTCAAGATTACGACCTAGTTTCTCACACCACTTATGTTGTGTGTGTTAATTTTATACATGAATGGCGGGGATCTACAGTTTAAAGTCGACTCCGAACGACAGATTTTTGAGAAACTTTTCATGGCAATTTTATTTACTCTCAGAAATCTGCTGAGAGGAAGTCGCCGAAGAAATACTTTTCGTATTTTATTTTGATATCTGGCCTGGGGCTCGAACCCTGGCTTTTCGTCTAACAAGCCAACACACTAACTACTAGACCACGGCGACTGCAACGACTGATTAATCGATAAATATTTCACTAACTCTTCTGCATTCGTTATACTTTCATATAGAATTTGTTTCACGACAAATTTTACAGCCATTTCTTCCGTTTCTACTGCAAGGCCCAAAGAAAGATGATGTTACAAAAGTCTAGAATGAGACAGTTACAGTTTGTAAAAAAAATCTTTGCACAGATCAAAAAAATATAAAATGTGATCTTCATTCAAGAATTCCAACAACAAAATCTTTACATACTTTTTTATTTTTGCACACATTCTATAACTGTACTTGTTTACGACCATAAGGCGCCAATAGTTTTCTAATAGTCACACACATTACGATAATAACAACAATAAAAGAACTTTACACAATATAAAGGGTGTCAAAAAAATCTTTGCATATTGAATGAAGATAATAAAAAAATGACAAAAAAATGCCGTTATTTCCCAAGAATGTTGTGCATTTTGGGTTTTTTACAAATGAAATGGAATGTGAAAGGGGTAAACAACGTTTTATTAATGAAGTGATCGTTTTTTATGTAACAGGTGTCCTTATATTTGAATACAAAAAATGCCAGGAATACGAGTTTCAAAACATATTATACAATTGGTCTATTTCAACTACTACAAAGGCAAATCTGCCAAGTAAATCGCCGATATGTTCTCCTTGAACATCAGGACCGTATATAATATTATAAACCGTGCTGAAAAAGGAGGACTAGACTTAAAAGGATTTACAGGCAGGCCAAAAAATGTGACGCAGCGAGTTGAAAGAAAAATTATTAGAATCGTGTATGGTAGCCCACAATCCAGTACGAGATGATTAGCTCTTCTAGTGCAAAAAGACTTTTGGTTACGTGTTTCCCAAGAAACCATCAGAAATGTTCTTCAAAAACACAAATATTCTTCAAGAGTGGCTAGGAAAAAACCCCTGCTGTCAGCACAAAATGTCGAAAAGAGATTAAGATTTGCCACCGAATACATTTTACTTCTTCCGGAGTACTGGGACTCTGTTATTTTCTCAGATGAGACGAAAATAATGCTTTATTATCATGACGGACCAGAAAGAGTTTGGCGTAAGCCTCTGACAGCACTTATTCCTACAGTAAAGTTTGGAAAACTGTCTGTAATGGTATGGGGCTGTATATCCAGCAAGGGAGTTGGTGTAATCAGGATTTTGGATGAAATAATGACTAAGGAAGTATATCTTGATATTTTAAAAAATGAACTGACCGCCAGCATTAAGAAATTTGGTTTTATTGACCCGGTTAATCCGAATAAATTTAATTACAAGTACTATCAAGATAATGATTCTAAACATAAATCTTATTTATGTAAGTCCAGGTTACTTTACAACTGCTCCAAAGTTATTGATACTCCTGCCCAAAGTCCTGATATTAACCCTATCTAAAATTTGTGGGTTCATCTAAAGCAAAAGGTAGGAAAAAGATCGCCCACAGATAAAAACGAATTGATGAAGTTCATCAAAGAAGAATGAAAAAAAATACCATTAGAATATGCCATTCCGAAGCTTATTCAATCCATGAGAAGGTGTCTACAATCGGTGATTGATGCTCAAGGTGGACACACAAAATATTAGCACTATAATTTAAAAAAAAATTGCATAAGTCTTAATATTTTTATCAAGTGTGCAAACATTTTTTTGACAGCAGTAAAATTGAATTGTTTTTGTTTTTTAATATTTTACATTAGAATATTTTCATTGTTATAAAAGTTTTTTATTTATTATATTAACAAAACATATGTTTATAAAATCCTGTTTGAAAAAAATGAAAAAGTTGGTTATTTATATTAGAAATCAATGAATTTTCGAAGTTTTTTTATTTTTCTCTATGTGCAAAGATTATTTTATCAAACTGTATATAGCGGCTTCAACTAAAACAATTTACTGTCGGTGGAAGATTGCAATGCTTGTTCAGTTATAGGAAATGGCACTGAAACTTTAGTCGTTCACTGTACATATGAAATCGAAATCAGTTTTATAGGTCAAATCGACTCTACTTTTTAATTTGCAGCCAGCAGTCAAGAGTCTACAATATGATAATTTGTTCATGAAAATACTGCATAAAACTTAAATTAATAAACCTAAGGACGCCCCAAAAAACAGCTGTGATAATATTTTAGTGGCTTGTGCCGCCAGACACTACATGCATGAATGAATCACTAAAAATGCATTAATCCAGCCATCACAATACACTCACTAACACTATTGCTTCACTGGCATGCGTCATTTCAAAATATAACGGCTACCCAACGATAAACAAAACAAGAGAATACAATTGAGTTGAACATGTTAAAGCATGAATGTTTTTATTTAGTAAAGTGCCGCTCATAATTACATGGGAGCTCAACGTACATACATACATACTATGTCCCGGTAATAACATGAGCAAAACAAGTAATAAACAACAACGGCCTATACGTACTATCTTGTTATTAAAGAGAATAATAAAGTGAGAGTAAGGAAAACATGAGCAAGAAAGAGCTTTCTTTGGTGAACAACAAAATAATAAACAACACATACACTACACTACACGTGATAAAAATAGGGAAGAGTCACTGTGTAAAATTAAACGAAAACAAAACCGAAATGAGTTTTTATTTAAATTACGGGTACTGTTGTTATTGTAAAGTAAGGCAAACAGTAAACATTCTACCGAAAAAAACAATTAGATGATAAAGAGCAGGGCCGTGCATGTGAGTGCGTGTGTGTGTGTTTTACTCCTTGTTGGGGTTGTTTTTTGTTTATTTCAAATTCTATAATTTTTTTGGTGCCTGTTTATTATCTCATATAAGTTGTTCTCTTTGCATTTACTCTCTTGCTAATGCTGTCTCTCTTGTTTGCAAAGTAAATGCCTGCTTTTATTGATGCCTTGTTGAGGTTGTTTGTTGTTGAAATTATCTGTTAATTGATTGTGTTTCTCTCTTTAAATTTACTCGTGAAGAGCATTCTTTACACAACAGCTGCAGCCTGTACTATCATTTAAATATCACCAGCAAACTGCTTTCAGCTACAGTTACAATTTGAACTTTGTAAAGCAAGCATCGTGGTGAATAAAAAACGCAGTGAATATTCGAAAAAAACAGTGTAATAATGACTTTAAAAAATTGTTTAAAAATTTCCTATAAAGGTCTTACGCGCTATATTGTTTGTGATTTAAAATTTCAATATGATGATCTCTTAGATATTGTTTTGGATAAATTCAATATAAACCTGAATTATAAATTGGCCATAGAATTCTATGATGAACAGGGCCACAAGTACAACAAGGATACATTTGAATATTTTCTTTTGCTGTTTCCAAATCCAAAGAAAATATTTTTTATACGTTTGGATTCTACAAAGATACAACAAACAACACAACAACAGCATTCACCAAATACCACTATGGAATATAATGGTCGTATACCCTTGGGGAAATCGCATTTAAATAATGTACCTTCAACAGAAAAGCCTGCAGACACAACAGAAGATTGTAAAGCAGTACCGGTTACCAGACAAAATTGCTTTATAGGCTCTTGGCCACAGCAACAGCGTTCATTAAAAGCAACAGAGGAAATGTTGGCATTGGAAATTGTCCAAAGAATGAAGCGTTTGAAGCAAACTCCACCCAAGAAGAAACGTTTAAATAATCCAAATAGTTTCAAACGTTCGTTAAGGATTTAATTATTGAAACGAATTTCATCATAAACATAAGGGCTGTTTTACAAATATAAAGACTTATTTAACTTTAATTTTAGTGACAAAAAATATATGTATGTAAATATCCTATAGTATATTAGAAGAAATTAAATGTAGAAAAATACTCAGAAATATTAAAAAAATTAGTTAATATAAGTGAAAAATAAACTGTAAGTGTATATAAACTGTATAAATTAAGTTTAGTTTTTTAAAAGAAGTATGAAAATATATTTAATTTATATTTAAAACTCTTAAGTCTTTCATTTGAAACCAAAAAAAAAAAATATTCTAAATTTCATTCAATTTAAAATAAAATTTTTTACAAAAAAGATTTAATTTTTTTAAATTAAATTTTAATTGAAAACCCAATTGATTTCATTGCTATGAGGCTTTGTTGACGTATGGCTAATTTGATGTGTTTTTTGTTTTGTTTAAACACTCTGAAAGCTAATGTACATATGCATGTACAGTAAAGTACTAAAGTCTACATACAATACTAAATTTGAAAAGCAAAAAAAAAATTTTAAATAATGGCAAAAAGTAATAAAACATTTGAATATGCCTCTCGAAAAGTATTTTAGTCATCCAAACTCGTGATAAAAGAATACTTTTGGAAAGAGCAAAAAGGATCCCAACAAGATCGATTCCAATTAGATTTCATTAATGCTAAATATTTTCTTCCTTATAAAGGGTCCGCCAATGAACTTTTTTTGAAAATGCTTTAAAAAAAACTACTGAATATTTTCTCAAATTTCCACTCCTTGCTCATTTTCGAAGAAAAATAGCCCAATTATGCCTCTGGACCAAAATCCGCACCAAACAGTGACTCGTTTTGGGTGCGTCGGCTTTTCAATGTATGCGTGCGGGTTTTCGTGCCCCAAATGCGACAATTTTGCTTGTTTACATACCCGCCAAGATCAAAATGAGCTTCATCTGCAAAGATGATTTTTTTTTGCCAAAATCGGCATCTTCTGCTGTATTCTACTGCATGGCAAGCTAAGGCAGCCATTTGAATGAAATTATTTTCCATTATTAACCGGAAGGATTGTACTTTCAAATAAAAAAGAAAGAAATTTGAGAAAATATTCAGTAGTTTGTTTTTTAAAGCATTTTCAAAAAAAAAGTTATTTGGCGGACCCTTTACTATTCATTCTAGTATACGATAATTCGATATAACTTATCGATGCATCGAAACAATTCGATGTTGTTTTTTTTGAAAGATATCGACATAATACCGATGCCTTTTAGTCAATGTATTGAAATTAAAAATTTAATACAAATACAAGTGCAATATGCTTATCGATATCGATAAATAATCGATCCATTAATGTAATAAAACATTCTTAAAAACAGCTCAGTTGGAATTGTAAAAGATGAAGAGATTATATTGCGTTGGTAAATTCATAGCAATGGGAATCTATGCTATGTACATCGGCGCTGTAGACTCTTTCGTATTTAAGACCATTGCATATTATACTGAGGATCAGAGCCCCTATGGTTAGGGATAATGGGAGACAAGGTTGACGCGTAATTCATCAGGGAACATCGTGAACTGATAAATCAAATGGCTGACAGTTCCCTTCTCAACTGCCCACATTCATAATTGGTAATTACAAAACTTCAGTCAGGATTACGATCTGGTTTCTCACACCAATTATGTTGTGTGTTTGTTAATTTTATACATGAGTGTCAAGATCTACAGTTTAAAGTCAAGTAAAGGGAAACCTTTATATGGCAATTTTCTATTTACTCTCATCGTTTTATCCAGATATCTGCTGAGAGGACATAGCCGGACCGTATCCTTCTATGCTGGGTTTCGGGTTATAGCGGAATACTAGGCAATGAGACGGCGGATGCCCTCGCTAGGCTAGGTTCGCTTTCAGGGGGCGATTTGATGGTTGGTCCTGACCCCCCAGTCTGCCACCTCTATGGCCTCATCAATGGATGGGTCATGGAAAAAGAGCAGAGGCGTTGGGGGAACGGATCATGTTGTTTTGTTTCTAGGTGTCTATGGGCTGCTGTAGACAGTAAGAGAACAGGTTGGTTGCTGGGCTTGGATAAGGCCAGCTTAAGGTTGTTTGTCGGTTTTATCACGGGGCACTGCGAGATTAGGTCACTGATGGGGACCTGGAACAGATCCCAGCCGGACTATTGCGTGTTGCGATGAGGAGGAGTTGGAGACTATCGAACACTCCTCTGTAACTGCCCAGCCCTTGGTAGATTGAGATTGAGGACCCTTGGCAGGGCCTTCTTTGGGAGCTTGAATTCGGTGTCGAGAGCCGACATCAAGGCTCTCCACAGATTCATTAGTGGCTTAGGCTGGTTGAGAGGTGCTAGAACTTCATCGGTGTAGCCGCGCTCTCCCACCATTTTGTTGTGTCTGGTCTGTGCGATTCCTTCGCTTCCCACTCCCCCCTTTCCCATATGCCCTCCTTTCATCCTATCCCCTATACTATCCTTCCCTCCTTTAGGACGTTGTACAATGGGTCAATCCGACCTCCGGGTACTGTACTTGTCTTGACTGACAGGCACACGTCCTCTAACCTAACCTAACCTAACCTATGTTGGAAATATGAACCTGATGCCTCGGTGATCTAATAAGTCAACACACTACCTGCTACACTAGATAGAACCAGTAAATGTTTCGCCATAAGGATAAGCGGTAAGGAAGACTTAAGTTGCTACTTACTCTTCTAAGAAAATGATCATTCTACTGTATGCAAATGGGTTAAGGACATATAGTGGAGCAAAAGCAATGGTGTTCGTGTCCAAAATGAAATATTTAAGAACAAATCGGAAAATTCACGAGTTTTCTTGCAGGCGACATTTTAAGTCATCGAAAGATGTGCTTAATTCAACGTAAATAGAAGGGACAGACAGGCAAAGGACGGGAAATAGTAAGACTATCTGGTAGTCAGACTGCTACTTAAGCATTCTGCTGCTATGAAGTTGACAGATGAAAAACAGTCGTCTTCTGATGGCTCAGAGGCCATATGCACCTGGTTTGAATGGGTATACCCGACAGAAAGAAGGGTGAAGACACTGAAGCAATAGGCAGGGAGTTAAACTTATTGAAGTCCTGAAGTTTTTCAGCATAACAGGATTGGGGTAGACATTATAGGGATTCCTAATATTGATTCAAGGCAGTAGAATAAATCGTTGGGACTCTACAACCTCTGTTCAGCAATAAGTACACTCCGTTCTTTTGACACAAAAATCAATCAATGCACAGAACACATCGATGTTTGTTTTTAATGTTCATCACTAATCCATGACGGCTGCTTCCGCTCCCACTGATCTTACCCAAGCATTTTAAAGGTGCCTGCGTAAAATATCCGAATCTTCTTTTGCTTTGTGATGAAATGAACTTCAAAAACTTAACGTATTTTCTTGAAATGGTTGGTGTAGCATATTCTCTTTAGTGCCACCTTATTGACTTATTCGGATTCTATCAACATAATATTAAAGAGATGTTTTTCAGAGGGATTAGGATAAAAAAATTTCTACAAAAATGCCCTCAAACACTCAACAGAAGACCTATTTCTCTACTTGTTACTCACCGTACAATCATGCTTCTGATACGTAGCCTCCGTACACATGCTATTCACTGTTGCTATGGAAACATTTTCACAGGCCGCCATATCACCAATTTTCAATTGTACCCGTTGCAGATGATCACGTTGACGTGACCAACCCAACGTATTACAATTGGTCCAGATCTGCTCCACATAAGGCGGAGCAGGTGAAACAGTTCTTGTGCCGGCTGCTGAATCTACTGCTATAGATTTGGTAGGATTTGTGCGATTTACAGCATTAATGCCATAATAATTGACTTGGGGAGCACTTTCGGCTATGGGATATGTATCCAAATTGAATTCTTCGATTTCATCGTCCACCAAAGCCTCGGCTCTAGGCATTTTATAAGCTGACGATTCATATTCCGAGCTATATGGACTCATGGAATCTTCATTGCTGTGATAGAAATTGGGTGACTCAAAATATTGTTGAGTTTCATGTTCTAAAAGTTTAATTGGTTCACGACTCTCGAGACGTTCCGCTTTGGGCACATACGATCTTCTTTGTATCTGCTGGTCGAGCTTTCTTTGTGACTCATCGGGTAGACAAACGGGTCGCACATGATCTGAGTATACAACCGAAGTTTCCAAACGTATTAAAGCAGCTGTGGAACCTTCAACGGGACTTTTAATCATGCCTATTATACGCCTACGCTGAGTCCAGGGAGCTTTGGAAGCCAAACGCACGGAACCAAAGACCGCCATCCAAGTGGCCCTGGGTTGACCTTGGAAACAGGACTCGGTTGTTAAAACCCAATCTTGGGAGATCTGTAATTGAAAGCTTATTACTAGAGTTCATTATTCAAAATGAGTTCTGCTTGCTTACTAAAGTGCCATCACAAACGTGTACATCTTCCCGATATAAAGCTGCTAACCAGGGCCAGTCTCCGGGGGCGGACATTTTTGGTAACGATAAATGCTGTTTGCCATTTAAAACCGATTGTACGCCACATTGCAGTTCACCACAGCCCACATAGAGCACTTCACGTCTGGGACAATGAGTGCGAACGAAGGAAATTTCCGGCGCATGAGGATCCAAAACGCGCACATAATCATTTACGTTTTCAGTATCCGGTTGTACCTCATATATCTCCACCGATCTACAAATTAAACGTTACATGGTATGACTTTTAACTGCTAATCAGGAAGTTGATAAAAAATCTTACTCGTAACCCAGTGATTTGCATAACGATTCCGCTACTGTTTGCCTCACCACCAGTTTGCTATCGCCCTCCAAGCCCTCAGCACATAGTTTTCCTACCGAACCCTTTTCGGAAAATACAGCAAAGCCCTCGGAATGGAAACGCGGCAGATAGGGTACCAAAGGTTCGGGATTTGTTAAGTCTGCAGCCAATGGAGCTATAGAAACTGTAAAGGAAGGCAATTTAATCATCAATTGAATAGAAAACCTGACGCAAACTTACGACAATCTTTTTCATCTGAACCATCAGGACAGTCGGCTTTGCCATCACAACGTGCTCTACGCGGTATACAAGCGCGCCCTTTACCACAGTACAGAGAATTGCTTGTACAAAACGTACACGTTCTCTCATCCGAAAGATCAGGGCAATCAGCAACACCGTCACATAAACGTGGGCTTTGAGCATTACTCTGCAAACCATTGGCACAGCGAGGCTTTTGACGACACGTCTGTATGCCGGTGACCTCAGGAAATCTTTCACAATCGAAATATTTTTGAAATCGTATCGGCAAACGGCTGCCACAGCCTTTCATAAACTGTTCGCAATATTCCCTGCACATTACCCCGGCGGTAGGTTCCAAATTGCCATGAGTCTCACAGGGAGGCTGTAGTAAGCGGCATACAAAATCGAAAGCCTCACGAAAACACTCAGCATCCACCAGTTCCCTGAAGGCAATAACATCCGATTGAACCTCCTCAAACGAGTAGTGGCCCAATAGGTTGGGATACGTGGTAATATTATAGCCAATCGAACGACAATAGTTTAGTTTTAAAGGTTCACAGCGTCTGGGTTGCCTGGGGGTTGTGGTAATATACTCTGTAGTCTCATCGTCTCCACCCAAGGGAGAGGAAGACATAATGGGCTCTTCTATAAGGCCGGTTACCTCCTTTATATTGAGACTATTGGGATCCACGGTAATATTGCCAAAGTACCGGGGCTGACTGCTGCGAAACTCTTCGCCAAATAAAGCCAACAGATCGGCTGTAGAAACCAGGCCCGCATACGGATCAAACACCAAATTGAAATGCACTAAAATATCACTGGTATCCTCGAAACTAAGCGACAAAGTTTAAGAAATCATTAAAAAGGACGTGGACTTAACCTTAAAAACTTACCCATCCAATGCCAATATTTCACTGCCCTCATAGGCTTCCTTAAGATCTGAACGCCTCACCAGCAAATTGATACGCTCACGATAATCTCTAGACTTTTGTTGAAATCTCAAGGAATTTTGATTGGCCAAATCCATGGACCATTTATCGTTTAATATTTGAAACTTACCACGAAATATACGATCCGATAAAGGTTCCGGCTTGAAATAAGTATCTGTAATCAAAACATAGCATAAAAATAAAGCCTAACTTGAACTTATTTTGAGTACTTACATCCCACATAAACAAAGACACCCGCCACCAAAAGAGCCACCAGAAAGCCAGCTATTACAGCACAACCACACTTCTGACTGTCGCCTAGCTTTCGTCGTGTAAATCGTATGTCCGAATCTGTGGATAGCACCGATTCGGTTTTCTTTCGATGGCCCGCACTTGGCAAATGATGAATGTGTGTGTGACTATGACCGCCATTCAAGTGATGACTGTTTATTTCGCTTACCACTACACCGTTGCCGCCATTGCTCGTTCGGTTCGGTGAATGACTGTGATGGGCTTTGTGATGTCGTGTACAGCGTGTATTGTGAAATACTTTTGGCACGGATGCTGTGGTCGGTGTTGAATTGCCATTCGATAAGGTATCGCGTGTAGAATTACTAGAGTTACTGGTAACACCCTGAAAAGTAAAAGAATAGAATAAAAGGTTCGGTTTAAAAGCAATTAAATACTGACTATTCGAATAATAAAAGAAGATCCGGTTTTGGATCTGTGTGTTCAAAAAACTGAAGTTAAAAATGTGCAAATGTGACTTGTAGTTGCCCGATACTGTAGGGGCTGTCTATCACCCATCCTGATAGACAGAGTTGCGTTCTTGCCGACAAATATCCCCGTGAAAGAGTTTCGTCGGCTTTACAGCGATCAAATGCAGTACTATGGCAGAAACGGAAATCAGAGTAGCGATCACGTTCTATAAAAGCATGGTGCCGCAATGAGGATTACAAGTTAGAATGCTGAACTGGATTAATATCTCACACATATCCCTTTTCAGTGGCGAGTGGACAACCCTTCTTGAAGGGTATGGTCTGCCTCTTCATGGCAAGAGTCGAACTCCGACACATGAGGTAAGAGATACTCTGGTGCTCCTTCTCAGATCCACAGCTCCAGCTGAAGTCATTTGAAGGAAATTCAAGTATTTGGTGTTCCTTCAATAGGGCAGTGTGCTGTGGGAACCACAATAGTATGATTGAAGACCGTGCAATTTCAGGATAGAAGAAGGCAATCACTTCCAACTATGTCACTATAGTCGGGAGGTCGTATAAGAGTTTGCCTTGAACGAATCCTTGACATTAATGGACGAGTACAGCGTCGTGGTGGCGTACGTTAAGAATTTGATCGATGGGTGTCAAAGTAAATTAAGAGATTTTCAGATAAAATCACTTCATCCAACAGGCACTGCGCCACTTGCAGTATGTCATGAACTCCATCTGGAAAGCAATGCAGGAACACTACGAAATTCTAATGTCACACGCCTCCTCCTCCTCTGTCCAGTATTTTGGAGACGTCAGTGTATACCAGAGTGAACTTCCAGGTCATTAGACCAGAAGTCTCAAATCTCCTCTTGAGAAAACTATAAGAAACCGTGTAGTCCACATGAATGTTTCTGGGGCTTCTTAGTAGACGTTATGAGCTGCAATCTAAGTGCAACAGTTAATCGGTAGTGACATTAGTGGATGGAAGTCTCACACCAACTCTGGCTTTCAATTGCTATGCACTTCGTTAAAAAAAACATGGAGGGTGCCCTGGTTGAAGTCGCCGTAGTCTAGTAGGTAGTGTGTTGGCTAATTAGACGCAAAGCCAGGGTTCGAGCTCCGGGCCAGACATCAAAACAAAATGCAAAAAGTATTTCTTCGGCGACTTCCTCTCAGCAGATTTCTGGCAAAAACTCTGAGAGTAAATAAAAATTGCCATGAAAAGTTTCTCAAAAATATGTCGTTCGGAGTCGACTTTAAACTGTAGGTCCTGCCACTCATGTATAAAATTTAACACACACGACATAAGTGGTGTGAGAAATTAGGTCGTAATCCTGAGTGAAGGGTTGTAATGACCAATTATGTATGTATGCATGACCTCCGCCTGGAAAACACAGCAGGAATCAGACATCCTATACGAAATTTTAATGTCACACGCCTCCTTCTCTGTCCAGCATTTTGGAGGCGTCGGTATACACCAGCGTGGGCCTCCAGTTCATTAGACCAGAAGTCTCCCTCTTGAAAAAACTATAGACTTGACCTAAACTTGAGAAAACTATAAGAACCGTGTAAAACACCGTGTAGTCCACATGAATGTTTCTATGGCTTCTCAATATTGCAACGGAGCTACAATGACGTTTGAACTTAGCACTCTAAGTGCAACAGTTAATCGGTAGTGACGTTAGTGGGTGGAAATCCCACTAGAACTCTGGGTTTCAATTGCAATAAATTTCGTTAAAAAAAACAAGGAACTGCATGCTATCGCCTTATTGTTTAGCTTAAGGTAAGAGAAGCTCTGCTAATCTAGTAGAACCATGTGTTGTGGATCTACGTAATCGCTTGGAATACCTGAACTGATGTTTACTTGGGCATAAGTAAAGAGACTTTTGATTGAGTTGGCGAACGCTTATGTGGAATTGAGCATAAACTTCTTTAAGACTGAGACGATAAGACTCAATACAGCAAGCTCCTAAAAATAAATGATGTGTTGTTGTTCTCTTGAAGATGAAGGAGTCATATACTTGACTCTGTCATTCCAAACCAGATAATTCCTTACAAGATGTCAAAAGCAAACTCAAAAGAGCAAAGGGTGGCATTGTGCATGGAGTTCCTCACAACTCCCGAACATTATTCAATCGTTTGTCAACCGATGGGTTTGAAAAATATTGGAAATCTTTGGCTTTTCTCGTAGCTCTGAGTAGCTCTGGATTGGTAAGAGCCAAAGCCATTGAAAGATCAAACATCACACCAGTAAGTGACATCCATAGAACTGAAAGATATTATAAGAACTGCTTTTGGGGGAAATCTTAAGCTCAACGATGTGTTGGGCTTTGTGGACATATAAACTGATTCCCGAATTGCAAGTGTTGAAAAACAGAAAAAACGGCGAAGTAGACTACTACATAACCCCGATGCTGACCGGTCACGGATATTTCAGAAAGTACCTGCATCGCATGGGGAAATGCCGCTCGCCATTCTGTATCTATGATGAGAAAGAAACGTTAGATGATTCCGAACATACTTTCTTCAGCTGTTGTCAATGGGCCGAAAGCCGTCAGCGACTCGCAGCTGAAATCGGCGTCATTAGCCCTACAAACGTCGTGCTGAAAATGATAAACAGTAAAGAGAGCAGGAACGCAGTAAAACACTTTGTAGAACACGTCCTGCGAAGGAAGAAATTTGATCTAGACGCAGCAGACTGAGAATAGAGCGGAGCCTATTCCCAGGCTGACGACGATGGAACTGGAACATATGTCAGAAAAGGGGTCCACCTCTAAGTAATACAACCGTGATTCCGAGGTGGAATTATTCCCCGGTGAGGAGACAAGGCGGGTTTTTAGTCGGTATACCCAGTGGGAGAGTCCGACATATCATGTCTGGTGACGACTATCATGAATGCAAAAAGCATTTTCCCTCCTTCCCGCAAAAAAAAAACGACGTGTTGGAAGACCCCCAGGTACATGAAGCAAGCAGCTTAGAATAGAATGTAAACTGGCAGGATTGCTTGGGGAAGCTGTGTATCACTCTATTATCCTTATAGGAATACGTATCATTGATTAGGTTTATTGGGAAAATGGGAACAGTAAACATGCCTAAGACACTAGATTGACTAGGTTCTAAGACTGAAAGGACCAATGATTGTGCAAAACTACAGCCACGAGCAAAAGCTAGTACTTAACAGAGGTACTTCGCGGATTGATAAAAACCTTTGACTGCAGGATATCGTACTTGAGGAACTTTAACTTCAAGCAGGCAACTGCATTGTCTGACTGCATTGTTGTCATTTCAAAAACCTTTTCTTTCCACTTTTCTTTTATCGAATACTAGAGAAACATTAACACATCATTTAACACTTGGAACAAACATCAGCACTATCAACGATCAGCATCATCTGTTAAATGCAACACGACAAAACAGCCGACATTTTCATCACTTGCAACGCATTTTCAAAAGAAAAGCGTTTTTCATTCAGATTTCCTTACTCTTTTCTTTTCGCCAGATATTGCGAATACTTTTTAGATTTCAAAAAGTTTTCTTCTCCAAAGTAAAAAAAACGAAACGAAAATTTCATTTTCAGGTGGGCATTTTTGAAGCCGAAAAAAAAATGTTCATGTCTTCATGCCATTAATCTTTTAAACTTTCGTACTCTACTAAGATGCAACAAATCTTTGAGATACGATTTCAAACACTTATTGAGATGAGAAGAGAGAGAGAGAGAATGGATGGCTACTTACTTAAGTATGTATCTTATCTGTCTGTCTGTCCGTTTATATAAAAATGTCTGTACAAATGCGATTATAAATCAAATGCTTCTTCGTTTTTTCTTAAAGCATTTGCATGCCACCATAATTATCGTTTAATCAACCCGTTTTTATTGAACATGTTTTCTACCAAAATTTTGACGTTTATTACTGCAGATGATGATGATGATGATGATGCTGATGAGGTTGATACTGATGATGTAAATTTGTTTTGTGATGCGATTTGTATAATTAATGATTTAATAATGAATTTAATTTTTTGTTGTTGTTGTTGTTTGCGTACTCCTCCTCCTAGCTACTCGCTCCCCTTGAGAGAGAGTGGGAAAAATTAAAACAAATGATTTTTAATTACAATTTAAGTACTTTTTTTCTTTGGCGTTGGTTCATTTAATGTTTAATGCTACCAATTTAAACGGGGCTTTTACACTCATTTAGCGGATTTGAATATTTCTTGTAACATTGTTTGATGAAATGAAACGTTATTTACGGGCGGCTCATTTGTGATTCAATTAGTTTATTTACCTTTAGTTTTAGATCATAATGGTTACAGGTTATTGGATATGATTGTCTTGTGTGTGCTTCACTATTTGATTGGAACTAAAGGGTCCGCCAAATAACTTTTTTTTGAAAATGCCTTAAAAAGAAATCTACTGAATATTTTCTCAAATTTCTTTTTTTTATTTGAAAGTACAATCCTTCCGGTTAATAATGGAAAATAATTTCATTCAAATGGCTGCCTCGGCTGGCCATGCAGTAGCCTACACGATCGGTCCAATTTTTAAGCACATTATCGATTGTGCGCAGCTGTATTTCACCAATGGCTTCACGAATATTGTCCTTTAAAGCGTCAATTGTCTCTGGCTTGTCGGCGTAACACTTATCTCTGATGGCACCCCACACATAATAGTTCAACGGTGTCAAATCGCGGCTCCGAGGTGGCCAAGCGACATCAGCTCTGCCGCTGATAATGCGATCTTCAAAAACAGGGCGTAAAACATCGAGTGTAGCTTCGGCTGTGTGGCACGTAGCGTCGTCCTGTTGAAACCAAATGTTGCCAATATCCTCCTCTTTAATTTTTGTGAACAAAAATTCGTTCAACATGGCCCGATAACGATCGCCATTGACTGTAACGGCCACTCCTTGCTTATTTTCGAAGAAATATGGCCCAACTATGCCTCTAGACCAAAATCCGCACCAAACAGTGACTCGTTTTGGGTGCGTCGGCTTTTCAATGTATGTGCGGGTTTTCTGTGCCCCAAATGCGACAATTTTGCTTGTTTACATACCCGCCATGATCAAAATGAGCTTCATCTGAAAAGATGATTTTTTTTTTTGCCAAAATCGGCATCTTCTTGTGTAGGCTACTGCATGGCCAGCCAGGAAGGATAGTACTTTCAAATAAAAAAAGAAATTTGAGAAAATATTCAGTAGTTTTTTTTTAAAGCATTTTCAAAAGAAAAAGTTTTTTGGCGGACCCTTTATCATCATACTTCCTAGCTATTGTAGCATCCTCTTGCCCTTTAACGTGGATGATCTGGACACCAAGGACATATGGTTACAACAGAATGGCTTTACGTTCCACTTAGCTCATGCCATATTAGATATTCCACCCGAAAGATTTGAGGGCATAGGTCTTCTGACGTGGAGATTATGTGAACTGTTCACTGTTATTGTACGATTTGATCCCGTTAGACTTTTCTTGTGAGGTTTTTTAAATTGCAGGTATATGCGAATAAACCACAAGGCACAGCGAACCTCATAACAACGCATGCCATCATGCGTCATGCCAAATTGGACTTTTCGGATGCTCTACGCACTCAATGAAGCCTTAACAAACTTTTGAACATTGTTATATTGCATACATAGGGTGCCCTGGTATTCTAGTGGGTAGTGTGCTAGACTATTAGCGTGAGGATCGTGGATTCGATTCCCACCAGAGACTCTGGTCTGTGACACAATACCGAGCATATGATCAAAGTTACTCAGTTCGTATATAATTAGAATATAATTTGTAATTGTATTTTAATTAATAAATAAATAAATTGCGTACATAATGACATCCATAGGCCTTTTTAATGAATAAGAAATTTGTTTTATTTACTTTGAAAGATAGGAAGGCGCACTTGTTTTAATTTCCCAAAAAAATAGGTCATGTTCATAAATACATTGCCAACTTACGACTGTTAATTTCAAATTGCCTCCCAATCAACAATTATTACTGTTTCTGTTTTTTTATTATCAATTTTAAATTTAACTTTTTTAAATTTCAAAAATAAAAACGAAATAAATTTTATAAAAGACCATAAAAAAAATTTCCTAACATTAAGCACGCCACTAACAATTTTAAACAATTGATTTTAATTACCGATAAATTTTTTATTAATTATGGCATGATAAAACCGCATTTAAAATGTTTTACACCACACAACACAACACACATAATTTTTGAAACAAATTGAACACTTAAAAACAAGGTGCACAATGTAAACATTTCCTATTACAACCCATTCAACAAATCATAAGAAAAAAAAATTAAATAAAAAATTACAATAAAAAAAATTAAAAAAATGTTTTTTTCCCCAAAAATCAAATGCTCCAGGTGAGGCTCGAACTCACAACCCCGGCATTGCTCACAAGTTACTGATTATAAGTACCGTGCGCTAACCAATTGCGCCACTGGAGCGCTTGGTGGGGGGTTGTCAAATGCTGTACTTAAACATAAGTGTACACACACTGTGTTTACATTGTTTTGTTAAGAATAAAAAACGAATAACAAAAATGTATAAGAGTATGAGTGTAAAAATAAGCATGAATCAGCATTTAGAATTAACAGCAACAGCGATTATGTACATTGTACAACCACATTGAATGCAAAAACAAAAAATAAAAAATAACAGACTACATACATAAATGTAAGATTCTCCGTCATAAAGTATTTTGCTAATGTTAATGTTTTTTTTTACTCTGTTACTTGTAACAGCTGATGTTAGGAAAATCGATTGAAAGTTTATTTCAAATGATAGTGATGTAATTAATTATTTACAGTTATTTATGTCATATACTAATTATTGAGCACTTTTTAACTGTTTTGAGTCATTTGTCTTATTCTCTACACCTCCATAATGTTGGTCTGCTATAAATTTGCATTGTATTTATGAACCCTGGCGACCCTGTAATTTTAACAGTATTAATGAGAACTTCCTATATGTATTCGTTTTTTTAGCAGTTGTTTACTATACGGCCTACGGTGAACAGTTTGAATATGGCAGCATTATTTGTTGTTCTGTTATTAACACTGTTGCCAATATTCTTTGACAAAAAATTCAAAAATAAATTGTAGGAGTTTCTTAGTTTGACAGTTGATAACGTCCATTGAAGTCTAATCTGTCAAATTAGCTGTCAATTATTCAGTTTGTTTGCTATAGCAGTTAACAACTGACCCTAATTTTCATCAAAAAATCATCTTCAGCGGTGAGACGGCCCATTTCTATATGAATAGACACATGAACAAACAAAATTGTTGAATTTGGGACAATAACAAACCACATGAGATCCTAGAACTTCCAATGCATTTTAAAAAGGCCCTGTTTTATGTGTATTATTGTACTGGCAGCATCTTCGGTCCATAATGCTTTGAGAACAACATTGGCCCAAGTTATGGAAAATTGAACATTTCATATGCGCTCCCTCCCAGAGATGTAATATTTCACAAATAAGCCTTGCAAGGAACTCATCCCAAAAAATTTAATTTTTAAATTTAAAAAAAAAAAATTTTATACAAAAAACAATAACAAAAGAAAAAATAATTTAAAAAAAAACAAATTTTTAAAGATAAGTTCAATAACTTTTGCTGGCCCCACCGGGATTCGAACTCACGCACTTCTATCAAGAACTAAAAACCAAACATATGGCAACTGCCTCCACCCAGACAGTTAAGCCAAACAAATAATGTCTGCCGTTGGGAAGAGTTTCTGTTTTTGTTGAGTTGCCAAAGGATTCAAACAATTAATTTAAAAATAGAAAAAAAGATTCCTTAAAAACAAAGAAAAAAATTAAAAAAAACAACTGCTCCAGGTGAGGCTCGAACTCACAACCCCGGCATTGCTCACAAGTTACTGATTATAAGTACCGTGCGCTAACCAATTGCGCCACTGGAGCGCTTGTCAACATTCTGTCCAATATATGTGAAGAATTTCGGACAATAGGAAAAGGGTTAATGAAATTGCAAGGTCAAAGGAGAGAAATAGAATTTAGAATCCTTAAGTCGGGAAAGAAGATCGTAAAAGTTTATAACGAGGTGAGTCATAATCGCTGAATTTTTGTATGAGGTTTTTAGAATAAAAATATTTTTTTCTTTGAATATCTCAACAGATGTAAGTGTTCTATATATCCCCCATCGAAACTTTCTGAAAATAAACATCATACTGAGGGATTAGCTGAACGAGAATGGATCTACATTCCACAGCCAGCGTCATAACTCGCACAATAAACGTCAGTAAAACGTGACTTTCGGTTCCTGACAGGGTGTTGAAATTAACGGTATTCAAATACCGCAGATATATGCTTTCTGTCTTCAACTCCTTCTCATTTCGATTAAATCCTGCAAAAATTCAGTTGATATTTATCTCAGATTTCTGTAAGCGTCCTGACATCAGAATGTCCTGTAAGTTACAAATTACCAAAGTCAAATAGGGTTTATCGAGTCCCAAAGCCAATCCAGTTCTATCACTTTCAATCACTGGTCAAAATGCTTCTAGGCACATAGTAGTCCGACTTGCCTTCCCATCATGGATTCTTCTTCGCCTGAACGCACTCCCTGATGAGATCATAGTGGTGGTAGATAGGGCCACTTACATGTAGCAAACGCCTCATCCAAAGCATGAGAAAATACATCAGCTAAATCGTTCTCGAAAATGTTGATTGCTATGCAAACTAGCGGAAACTATTTCGATTTGGCTCGAAGGTACCTAGAGAGTTTGCGAAACATTTCCGATATTCATCAGAGCATTCCTATCTCCTCCAGGCCCGCTGGACTGTCAATGAAAATCACAGAAGAACCTAACCAGGAGGGAGTAAGGGTGGTAACAGTCTTAAGGGGCTTCTATACAGCAAAGAACTCCACCGCTGCAGTCATTTCGCATTTTTTCTTAATGGAATACCAACATTTTCATCAATAGACACGACGTTGCTCTTACCTCCGCCGGGAGGCAGAGGTACACCATGCTGCCAACAGAAACATACAGAATCTGCGACAATTGAACTACATTTTATCGTGAATTAGATTAAAGGGTAACTTTCAGCCTGGGAAGTATTCGTCGCGCTCTGAAACTCTAATTTTCACCTTCCGAAGCATTTGTCAGGCTTTCGCTGTTCTTGGATGTTCAGTGGTGTTGTGCTAATTTTTTTTTACCGGAACGCGTTCCGGACTCCGGTTGACGGTTCGGAAAAACAGGCCGGTTCGTTTCGGTGTTTGTTCCGGTTCGGGTTAGGTTCAAATCCTTGTTTATAAAAATACATAAAAAATTTGTCTAAAATTAGAAAAAAGAATCAGCAATTCTTTTTAATTTTTTGTTTTTCAAAACGTCGCCAATTCTCGTTTTCAGAAATCATCTTTAGTTCCGGAACGCATTCCTGTCCAAAAAGGAAGTACCAGAACGACGTTCCGGAGCGTTCCGGCTCGACAACACCACTGTTTTAGATTCATGGCAAATTTTGAAATTACTAGTGCCTGCTCTGGTGTCATTAGTTCCATTAGTAGTTTCTGACAACGTTTGGTTGCGATTTTTTCTCCAACTTCAACTCCAAAATTAGTCTTCGTCTCATGTTATTTTAAGGTCCACTAACTGATAAGGAAGAACAGAGATTTACTCGGTTAATCAATAATTTATTAAGCTGAACCACTGTGCAGTTAATGGAATTCAATTCGAAGCCAATAATATTTATATTCTCAGACCGAAAATCTGTAAATGGTTTCGTTCAACTTTATGTTCAAAGAATTTTTAATTTTCAATATTTTTTTTAAAGAATAAATTCATGAGAGCCAGAATTAAAAATTCTAAACACACAGAAAAAAACCTCTAGAAAGCCTACAATAGGCGACAATAAACTTGGAATCAGTTCAAGAACCTCACATGAAACGCAATTGCTATACAGTTTACCATATACGGTGCTTTATTTACTTGAAACGGTATTAGAGAGCGAGTGAAATGGAGTAATTTCCTTATCACTCCATTGCTTGCTTTAGAACGCAATTAGCATTTCAATTAAAGCCACGCATTTATTTTAAAATTCCATGAACTTTTTTTTTGTTCTTATGGGAAAGGGGTAAATTAATTACAGAATAATGAGAGGGAGGGAGAAAGAGTGTTTTTACTGCCCAATGAACACTTATTTGTTTTTAAATATTGAATTGGAATTGTTTTTCAATTGTAAAAAACTTAAATTGCTGCTGCTCCAGGTGAGGCTCGAACTCACAACCCCGGCATTGCTCACAAGTTACTGATTATAAGTACCGTGCGCTAACCAATTGCGCCACTGGAGCGCTTGTCAAGATTTTGTCAAAAGCTTAACAAAAGCTTAAGACAGTGGACACTTAAAACACACTCAGAGAAATTAAGTTATGATTTACGAAAAGAAAATTTCAGTTCTTTGCATTTACACACGCCTTAAATTCATTCTTTAAATGTTTGTAAAACAACAATAACGATAATTTTGTTTTGTTGTTGTCGCAATTATTTATACAATTTATTACGGTTTCTTTCGCTTTTTTAAGTCGTAAACAATTTTTTTTTGTTGTTGTTTAGGTTTGCTTATGTGTGTTTTCAAGAGACGATAAGAAATTCTCTTACTCATCATCATCATCATGTTCGTTTATAACGTAATGAGACTTAATTTTCCACACACACACATACATACACACTCGCACATCTATAAATTTCATTTAGTATGGTTACTAACAAAAGCTTTAATCAGTTTAATGAAAGCTATTTTTAGATCATGTCACTGAAACTAATGCACACACATGCATATATATTTACTCACGCATACAGTGGGTTGAAAAAATGTAATCATTCCTAAAGGCCTGCACAAGTGATAATCAAGCTCGTTTAAGAATGAAAAAAAATGGGTAGACGAGGTTTAAAGTGTTAATTTCAAAAAGGTTTTAACAAAAATGCTAAATTCGGTATTCTGAACTCAACAAAATTTTAATTTAATTTTTTTTTTGATGGGAAATTAGAAAGTTTTTAAAATCATTAATTTATGGCGCATTCATTTCATTTAACATTCAGTACTATGGCGTGTTGGAAAGTAAAACATTCTCAATTGTTTAGATTGTAAATTTAAAATTAATTCTGGTTTCATTAAGCTACCAGACCATGTCGTGTATTATGTAAGGGGGCATGTACATAAGTTGCTTGAATTCTCACTATTTGCCGAAGGGTACTTCTGTTGAGTCCTGCATAAATGAGTATCTGCGTGTTATACGGCCATGATTAACAGTTATCCTTAGAACTATCCCATAGAAGGCATTCTTCACTATCCTTAAGTGTTTACCACCGGTTAGTAAAACAAGCAGCTGCGAACTGTGACTACTAAGCGTGATACTAGTGAGACGAATTCTCCCCCTCTACTGGCTTAAAGATACCTCAACTAGCTTTTCACATATGTATGTACATACATACATACATACATAATTGGTCATTACAACCCTAGTTTTTTCACTTTTAAACCTTGTTTAAAAACAAGGAATAGTAAAATGAGGACATCATTCTCAAGATCACACCTCTAGAGAGTAGGTATCTTACATCGAAAATTGTCCAGGAATGTTACGATAAGAGATTGAAAGCCATTCAATGATTCCTTTAAGCGGTTCCTAAACTTGTGGGCATGAAAGTTAGTACAAAAATCAATTTTTTTAATCGGGTCTTTCAAACTTTCACAGTCAATTTCAGGCATCTTATCAAAGCTATATCTACCAAATTACTTGTAATTTATTCAGACTGTTTTGCCAAATCATTATGGATGACCGTAGACAATAACTGTCGACGCCTCCGTTCTATAACATTCTAAGTCGAAAAAGTGTGTTTTGAGTTATGAGCTCTCAAAATTTGTGTAGATTATTATGTGTATTCTAAGGAGATTTTTCCCTATAACTTCGGAACGGACCGGTGCATCTTAACCAAATTTTGACAGTATTTATTTAGAGAACGTATAATTTAAAAATGCAATACTTGGATCCCAGAGCGCCCAATGCATCCAGAAAAAGCACTTTTTGGTGTGAATTTTAGGATGGCGCATCATCGGCCCATATCTCTTTGAGAATAATGTTGGCCAAGCCATCACTGTCAACTGCAGGCAACGTAGGTTGATGATTACCGATTTTTTTAAATTAAGCCGTTAATGCCCGAATTACTTTTTTTCTAACGGGTACCGTTTTGTTTTTTACACTCAATTTCCTCTCAGAGCATAAAAACTAAGGCAATCTCTGCTGACAACTTAAGTTGTCATGGGTTGCTAATGGGTTAATTGAATGCTATGGATACCAACGATATGTTGTTACACCAGAAAGGCGCTACATACCATACAGCTCATGTCACATTGGATATTCTGAAGGAGGGATTTGAGCGCATGATCATCTCACGTGGAAGTGATACAAACTGGCCATTGATAATATGCGATTTACCCTTGTTAGAGTTTTTATTATGGGGTTTTTTAAGCCTCAGGAGAAGTCGAATAAACCACAAACCACAGTGATCCTCAAAACCAACACAACCCAAATCATCGGTAAAATTCCGCCTAATTTATGCACTAGAGTGATAGAAAATTTGATATTTCGGATTCAGCCACAAAAGTATACATACGGATAACAAATTTCAGAAATTTTTTAACTAATCCGTTTTCGTTGAAAATATTTGTAATTGTCTGACAACTTTCTTCGATCTTAAGACGGTTTTGGTTAAAAAATATCAGAAATTTGTTAACCAATCCGTTTTCGTTGAAAATCTTTATAATTGTCTGACATCTTTCTTCGATTTTAAGACGGTCTTTTGCATTGGTTCCGAAATTTGTGAAATTTGTAAATCAGATGCATACCTTTGTGGGCCTGTGCAGGGCCACAATTCAGTTCAATTTCAGAAATTTTTAAACCAATGCAAAAGACCGTCTTAACATCAAGGAAACTATAAATATTTTGAACGAAAACGGATACTTTAGTAACATCTGTGTATATTAAAATCACCTTGAATCAATAAAGTATCATCTTATCTTTCATTATTTTTAATAAAAAACACCATTAATAATAATTTAATACAGAAAAAAGGCCCTTTATAAGGCCCTTTCATATCTTCAATCCATTAATGTGCATGTAAATAATATCGTATGTACTGTTGCTAGTACTAGTACTAAGCGGTACTTTAAATAGAAAAAAAAACTAAAGCAAGCCTGAGCATAAATGTGATCGAACATTGTGAACCAGTTGTAATCAAACTTGATTTCTTTTCTTCAGTTACTTTAGTTTTTTTCTCTTATTTTTCTTTTAAAATACATACGATTGTATTACGCAAATATTACAGTTTAAATATTGTATTAAATGAACATTCATTTTTTATTAATCAGACTGTCTTATAATATGTAAATACACATACACATACACACTCATGTACTGCTATAACGCAGAGAGCATATGTTATTGTTTTTAATGTAAAAAATTTACTTTGAAAACTTTCGCTTAGAACACAAAGAGACATATTTTATTAAAAGATTGCGTTGTTAACAAGCGTTAAACAAATTATGTTGTTGCATACTTAAGTACATACATACCCACACTCGTACATAAAATGCGTAAAATTGTAAAGAACATAAAATAGTGTTTGTGTTTGTATATTATTATGTAGAGATTTATGATTGTATTGGTATTTAAATTACTGTTTTATGCAATATTTACTGTGATTACCACATATACCAGAAGTATGACACGACAGCCAGCATCTGTGGTTAAACCAACCACACATGCCAAACAAGCAAGAAGAGTAGAGAGAAGAGTACGGCACAGAAGGAGTACAACATACAGAATTATCGCGCCGTTATCGGTTGTAATCTTATAATAGGTTTATTATTATCGTCGTACGCTTGATATTTTATATTCTTTTTTATTATCGTTCTTGTTAAAATTTCATAATTTCATGTTGACTAACCTAGAAATTAAATAATTAAGGCTAATCACAGTCTGTCGTTCGTTAACTCGTAACAATACTGTGGTCAAAGTAAAGGCAATTAATAAAGAGAAGAGTGGCTTTTGTTTGACTGTTTGTTTATATTTTTTTGACACCAGTGGTCGTTATAATAAATTAACGAGTTTTTATGAAACTGCAGAGAATTGGTTTCAATGTAATTTACGACACTGTGTATGGTCAGCCGGATTAAATTGTTGCGCGATTTCAACTTTATAGGAATAGAAATGCAAATTCAAATGCAAAATTCGTTATAAGGTACCATAATATAGTCTGAGAATGCCATGGGATTGACAAATTCGAGTTATCAGCCCCCAAGGGTTTTAAATTTTTTTGTAATCGCACCAATTCCTTTCCACTGCTTTTGTCGACTATGAAAGGTGGCCACATTTGAACCACGTTGTACGTTTTGAATGTTTTTAAACGACCCGTGTTCGTAAAAGGTAACCTTTTCACTAAAGAAATGAGACTTTAGAAGCAAGATATTTACCAGCTGACAGATCTTAATGAATTAATTCCTTCAATCTGTTTCTAAGGGGTTAAGGAAAGTGTTTAAAAAAAATATTCTCACTCTGGCTTGTATACAATTGGAGAAGTTTCAAAATAAACGAAACTAATAATTAGTAGAGGCAGTTAATACGCTACTGAGCAATAGGGGTCTGATACAACCGAACTCTTTTGTAGTTTTTAAGAACCTGAGGTCAATTGATGCAAGATTAAACAAATAAATAAATGATGATTTTAAATAAAAACCATTGAATAACACAAGTCAAAGCAAAGGTAAACTTTTCAGCCTCACTTCGTAACCATCATATCATTAGTCATTCCTACCACCGCGCATAGCTGACTTCCCAGATTACTCCGATTTTAGAATGCTTTGGGGATGCTGTTTGGTATCAACATGGACAACTTTCTGTCAAGTACTTGATAAGCACCCAGGCGTTTTCTTCAGAAATGCATTAACGCCGCATATGCTCCAAATATCTGTTCTAGTGATTCATTTTCTTCATCATATGGAGCTGAAGCGATCTTTACTTATTTACTTAATTGGTCATTGTAACCCTTTAGTCAGGATTCCAACCTACTTTCTCACAGCATTCATGTTGTGTGTGTGAATTTTATCCATGAGTGATGGGACCTACTGTTTAATGTCGACTCCGAACTATAGACTTTTGAGAAAGTTTTCATGGCAAATTTAATTTGCTCTCAGAATTTTATGCCAAAAAGAAATATTTGTTTCATATTTCGATTTTCTTTGTGATCTCTGAACCAGGGTTTGAACCATGAGCTCACGTTTAATAAACCATCACACGACCTATTTCGGCGACTTCGCAGATTTACATGAATTTATTAGGAAAGCGGAGATGTTGTTATTTGACAGAAGAGACAGACTAGCATTCGGGATACCGCTTCTTATTTATGTAACAATTGAGTGGGTTGCAGTGGCGTAAGTCGCCGTAGTCTAGTAGGTATTGTGTTGGCTTATTAGACGTAAGGCCACGGTTGAAACCCCAGGTCAGATATCAAAATGAAATATGAAAAGATATTTCTTCGGCGACTTTCTCTCAGCAGATTTCTGGCAAAAACTCTGAAAGCAAATAAAATTGCTATGAAAAGTTTCTCATTCGGAGTCGACTTTAAACTGCAGGTCCCGCCACTCATGTATAAAATTAACACACACAATATAAGTGGTGTGAGAAACTAGCTCCATAATCCTGACTGAAGGGTGAAGCTGTGTTCCAAATAATAAGAGTGCCACCATGTAATATTTTCAAAGTTAAAATATTTTATTCTACCAATTTGCAAAACATGATATATTTTAATGATAGTTACAACGATATGTAAGAAATAAAATACAAAAAAAAAGAATCTCGTAATAACTTTAATATTTACGATGAAATTGTTTCATTTCTGTGTTTGCCCTTGAATTCAGTTGATAAAAAAATAGGAGTGTGAGTGTTCTTTTAAAAATAAAAATATAACAGCATATAATCTAAAAAAGGTAAAAAGTAAGTATGGAAAAATGTAGTTAAAACTTTTTCTACAGTGATTCACATAAATTTTTGTAATAATGGGACGAGGAAAGCACTGTACTGAAGAAAAGAGAAAAGTAATTAAAAATCTTCGAAAAAAAGGCAAAACTTCTAAGTTGCTCCAATCAAATGATCGCAAATCCATTAAAATATAAAAAAAGCTCGCAACGCGTGGGCACAAGCTTAAAATACCAACTGTCGATGACCGCAGAATTGTGAGATACAGCAAAATGAATCCTTCGGCGTATGCAAAAAAAAACTCAATCTTGCCGTAAGCGGCCCTACTATTCGTAGGCGTCTGATGGACAACAATTTATTCGCAAGAAGTCTGCGAAATGGCACAAAAAACAGGTAGCAGCACGCTTAACGTTTGCCCAAGAACATATCAATTGGCCGAAAGAAAAATGGAGAAACATACTGTTGACCGACGAAGGCAAAGTTGTTTTATTTGGTGGCATACCCAGGTCTAGACAGTATGCTAGATGTCCGCCCAACACCAAATATAAAGCTCAGTATACACAAAAGACAGTTAAACATGGTGGTGCAAAACTAATGACATGGGGAAGGTTTTCATATAATGGTGTAGGCCCAATCCATCCAATTAGAGACATAATGGATAGGAACGTCTATGTTGGCATTTTGAGAGAAGTGATGTTACCATACTCCACGCCTCTAAAATGGATATTCCAACAAGATAATGACCCAAAACACAACAGTACATTGGCAAATGAGTGGTTTCGGGTTAATGGGGTAAAGGTTATGGCGTGGACAGTTCAGTCTACTGACCTTAATCCCATAGAACATCTATGGGGAGATGTTAAAAAGTATGTTGCAGAGAAAAAAACCTTCAAATGCAAAAGAACTTTGGATCACAGTGCGCGATGCGTGGCATCAAATTCTTTTAACGAGATGCCAAGATCTTATTGACTCAATGCCTCGTAGATGTGCTGAATTCATTAAAAGCAAAGGTTATTCAACCAAATACTACAACAACTTTACTATTTTAAGATATTATCAAACTTTTATGCCTTTTGTTTATAAATTATTAGGTTGTTTGCTAACACTCCTATTATTTTGAACAATTAATTTTGAGAGTAAGCTTTATTTACACAAAATATTTTTTGTTTTCGTAGTTTTAATTAAATAATTAAGTTTTAAAAAATTAGAAAATGAATTATAAATAAATTTTAAGTCAAAAAAATTTGATATTTTCTTTTTTATTTTTCATAATTTTAAACTTTGCTTTTAAATGAAGAGCGCTCCTATTATTTTGAACACAACTGTATGTATGTATGTAGTGGCGTAGACATATAGTTTACCATCCTTAACCAAAATAGGAAGCAAAGCGTTGTTTACGTCAGTAATTATTACGTCAGTATTATCCCAATTGGAATTTATTGTCCTTAACCGTCTTTGAAGTGCTCTTTTTCATGACATCTTATAGCGTCCCAATTGTATTGTGCTTTAGGGATTCCATTGTAGAAAAGTTTTATTAATGAAATCGAAAGGTTTTCTAAGGGTTTGGCTTACAAACACCTATTTTTAAAATACTTGGAATACAATTATCTTCCGAACCTAGTTTTTATAGCCTCCTTTCCCCTACAAATCTGTAGTACGAACCATGTTTGATCTAGAATACGCATCAAAAATCGTCACGTCGAATTTTATGATCTCTGTGCGACACATTAACCACTTAGTCTAACCTTTAAAGCTTTTTATACTAACTCCGGATTAATATCGCAAACTAGCACGCATAAATCAATTAAATTAAATGACACAGATTCTTTAGAAACGCTTTCTTTTAAATTGTAATTCTTTTTCGAAATTAATTGAAAACAATAGAAATCGATAAACTCTACTAAAGAAAAACAAAATAAAAAAATCATCATCATTTGTTTTCCTAAGAAAACGTGATACTAAAAATAATCGATTTCATGCAACAAAATAAAATTTATTTTTATCGCCACAAAATAACAAAAAAACCCGGTTAAAAATTGCGTAAAACATACAACAATTTTCATAGATTTTTCATTTCGTTTTTCTTTTTCCGGCACGTTTTTCCATATGGGGAAATTCATTGCTACAACAAAATATAATTAAATTTATTATTGTTGTTGTTGTTGTTGTTGTTGTTAATTTTTCAATTTCATTTATGCGTAGAAAAAAATAACAACAACAAAGAAAAGAAATCAAAATATATGTTACGATGTATGGTGTACCATTTTCTTAATTGCTACGTAAATTACACTGAGAGAAAGAATCCCACTGATACTAAAAAAACAGAACTGAGAGCAAAAATCTATCGTTCGTAGTCGACACAATTCAGTAGGTACGGCTACTCATGTATAAAATAAACGCACACGACATGACTGGTGTGAGATAAGAAGCTAGGTTGTAACCCTAGGTTTAGATTTAGGTTAGAGGACGTGTACTTGCCAATTGAGACAAGTACAGTACCCGGAGGTCCAGTTGACTTATTGTACAATGTCCTAAGAAAGAGAGGATAATAGGGGAGATAGGGAAAAAGGAGAAGATGTAGGAAAGGGAGAATAAATAAACAGAGGAATTACATAGACTAACAAAACACACCAGAGAGCGCGACAACACTATTGAAGTCGTAGCACTTCTCAAACAGCTCAAACTAATAACGAATCTATACATACATAATTGGTCATTACAACCCTTCAGTCAGGATTACGACCTAGTTTCTCACACCACTTATGTTGTGTGTGTTAATTTTATACATGAGTGGTGGGACCTACAGTTTAAAATCGACTCCAAATGACAGATTTTTGAGAAACTTTTCATGGCAATTTTATTTACTCTCAGAGTTTTCGCCACAAATCTGCTGAGAGGAAGTCGCCGAAGAAATACTTTTTGTATTTTGTTTTGATGTCTGACCTGGGGCTCGAACCCTGGCTTTACGTCTAATAAGCCAACACACTACCTACTAGACTACGGCGACTACTGAATCTATAGAGAGCCTTTATGTCGGCTCTCGACATAGAACTCAAACCCTCAAAGGATCCCTTGCCAAGGGTCTTCAACCTCAACCTACTAAGGACTAGACAGTTACAGAGCAAGTGTTCGATAATCTCCAACTCCTCATCATTGCAACAAACTCTGCAATAGTCCGGCTGGGATCCGTTTCAGATCCTTATCAGCGACTTAAGCTCGCATTGCCCCGTAATAAACCCAATAACTAACCTTAAGCTGGCCTTATCCAAGCCCAGCAGCCAACCTGTTCTTATACTGTCTTTAGAAGTCCATAGACAGCTAGAAACATAACAACCCTATCCATTCCCCCAAGGCCTCTGCTCTTCCCCCCGAACCAACCATTGATGAGACCGTAGAGGTGGCAGATTGGAGGAGCAGGACCAACTATAGCATCGCCCTCAGAAAGTGAATCTAATCTAGCGAAAGCAACCGCCGTCTCATTACCGAGTATTCCGCTATGATCCGGAATCCAGCATAGGTTGTAATCCTAACTAAAAGGGTTGTAATGACCAGTTAAATTAATTATGTAAGTAAGTTTTCATAGTTCTGACAATGTGGCCTGATTTTTACTGTTTTAAAGATACTACAACGAAATGTGGCCTAGTGTGATAAAGAAACTTGTTTCCGAAAATTTCATCTATCAGAGCAAACCCGATTGGATTCGATTGGCCAGTGAGTGCATTTACAATGAGAATGTGTTCTTTAGCTGCACTATCTGTAATAATGATTGGTCTGATGGCTTTCAATTGTAACATCGAATAACTTGCTAACCATTTGAGCTTTCAAAGTATAAAACATATTGGGTTCTCGAAAAAAAATTGGTTGCATATTGCCGGTAGATACTATAGCTCGTTTGAAAAGCAATATTTTAAGCTTCCGTTTCTTAGAAGACATTATTCAAATCACATCGTTTTGTGTAAAGTAATCTATGTTAAGCGAAATTTCGGAATATTTCTGGCATTATTTGATTTTTCTATAGCGCAACAGAAAAGGTAAGAATGCGGCACAAGTTGATGAAAAGATTTGTGAAACTGTGACTAGAAAAAGAGCTCGTTTTCGATCTGTTAAAGATTCACTTCACTTTGTGATACTGTGGAGTAAAAAATGGATGAAAGAGCGGCATATAATCAGCATGGAACTAGGCATCTATCACCAAGCAGTTAAGAACCATTTTGAAGAAAGCTAAAGACACAAACAATCGGAATTCATGGATGCCACAATGTATTAACTTTCAAACAAAATTTTGATACCCTCCCTAAATGGAATGAAATGAAAACATTTCTGAATTAATTAATTTTTTCCATTAACTCTCTTGGGACCATATGGATGCCGTTTCTTTAATCTTTCTTTTTTTGTTTTGTTTCAACTAAGTTGGTAATTGGTCTACTGTATCAAGTCCTATGATATAGGGCTGGCTTCTTTCGTTGTCTAGAAACAACGCCCTCCGACAATTTGGTGGTGTATTATGGACGAAGTAAAGAGAAGCTTCGTAGACGGTGCCAAGAATAGGACTGATACTAACATTGGTAATGCTGAGTGTCTGGTAGCATTGGAAGTTAATTGTTAATTATGAGCTACTTCAACCACGTTGAGTGAATGATTCTGATCTCTACTGTCTACAATTGACGAGATTGAATCAAGCGATTTAAATAAAAAGACTAGAATTGATCAACAGAAAAAGTGTTGTAGTCTATAATGAAAATGCCAGACCATACCTACAGTGAGCGCCAAAAGAAACTGTACACCAGTGGATAAAATTCCAACAATCACCAAATTCAACATTTACCACTTAAGGAGAGTGCCCGAAAAATTTGATAATATTTCGCAATTTTTTGAAATTGTTTTTTTGTTTCAATTTTAAAAACTGGCAATAAAACAATTGAAAATAACGGTAATTTATTAATGTATACTTTTAATGTACAATTTCTTTTGACGCTCACTGTATCTTTGATAAGTTGACAGAAACTGAGAAAACTTGACAGAGACCAGATCTTAAAACTTTAGATTATCAATTGTTTTAATTTCTGTAGAACTTCCTTAATAGTATAGGACCATAGAGATCTGCTAAACAAATTTAAATAAGTTTTCCGCTTAGAAAACCCACGAGTTTGCCCTCAAAAATGGCAAAGGGTTATCGATCACAAGAGCACATATTTTTTGAAATAAAGCACGTTTCTAAAGGGTCCGCCAAATAACTTTTTTTTTGAAAATGCTTTAAAAACAAAACTACTGAATATTTTCTCAAATTTCTTTTTTTTATTTGAAAGTACAATCCTTCCGGTTAATAATGGAAAATAATTTCATTCAAATGGCTACCTCGGCTGGCCATGCGGTAGCCTAGACCAGAAAATGCCGATTTTGGCAAAAAAAAAATCATCTTTTCAGATGAAGCTCATTTTGATCTTGTTATTTGGCGGACCCTTTAGTAGGAGAAAGCGGGTTTTCATAGTATGCCAGACTTTTTCAGACTATTTCTGATTGTTTCTCTTTCTCTCTCTGTTTATTTGAACGCATGCATTTGTTACATTTTCATTTTTGTTTTCATCGATTTTTCCTTTTTGTTTTCGCAAAAACCGCCGGGATCAAATGTTTTTGGCACATGCTCGTGTTATTGTAATTGCCACAGAAATAAAAAGAAAAGAAATTAAAAACAAAAATTGAAGAAGAAACTCATAAACATACATGCATACAAGCAACATCCATTAATTCATTCCATCATTTATTGTGCGAATAAATGTCGGTGGCGGTTATTCAAGTCGTAAACTCCAGATGATGTTTTATTTTTAATACCCCAACCAACCAAGCAACTAACAATCATAAACAGACAAACAAAATTAAACAAAAAAAAACAAAAAAAATAAAGAAAATTCATTGTAAATTAACAACAATGTTGGCCAGCATTACATGACATGTAAGCGGCGATTGTAACATTTCTTTATAAGGCTGTGTAGTACGGGTTATGGAAGAGAGAGTGTGTGTTTACTTTTTTGCAAAAGTGTAAAGGTTCACATCAGAAATAAGCAAAGGTTCATTGAACTTATTTGCGTTGTTGTTTGTTTTTTTCCTCTTCTTCTTCTTGCTCGTATTATTATTACAAAAATACAATTTGAACGGCTTTACTTAATTCCATCTTCGTTTTTTTAATATTTTTAGTTGTTGTTGTCAAATATTTTTTTTTTTAATACTTCTTATGCTTCTTCAAACTTCTTTGATTCTTACCTTCCAATTCGTTTTGCCATTCGATGATGCGTGTTTGCCACAAACGTTACTGTCTCTCATATTGCTGCTGTTGTTGTTGTTATTATTACTGTTGATGTTGTTGTTGTTGTTGTTATTATTGCTATTGCCGTTGCTTTTTACATGTGTTTTTGGTGATTTATCGGAGGCAGAATTTTTACCATCACTACTGCTATTACTGCTACTCTTTTTATTCTGAAATTGAGAAGAGAAAACAAGAAAATCGAAATTTTAATAAAAAATTTTACTAAAAAAAAGTTTCTGAAAAAAATTTATAAAAACAAAAATCCAGGACAGATTATTTTATATCGGCTTAGTTTTGGGCCGATATTTGCTAGAATCATTCAAATATGCAACATGGAATATGGCACCGCGCGAATAACACTCTCTTCAGGTATTTGTTAACAAATGTTGAAAACCGAAAACTACTACAAACTACGTCTACAGTGGAACGAAGTCAAATATCGCGCTGACGATCGAGCTCATTGGAACCAACTAGTTGCGGCCCTATGCTCCCTAGAGGATTAAAAGGAACATATATATACAGGGTGGCTGATATGTATTGCAACCAGCTTCAGGTTGTTATCATTTGTAAACCGCTCGTCTGACAGCTGACAGATTTATTACAGTGACAGTTCATTTTATTATTTACAAGCTTACAAAAGCATTTTGATCTATTGCATACAGGAAAAAAGTTATTCGTGATGGAATTCAAGCGTGATAGTGTGATTGCTTTATATTTGGCTTGAAAACCACAGGTGGCTATCGTAAGAGCCCTCCAGCATTTAAATGTGAATAAATCTTTTGTTTCTCGTACCATTGCTCGTTACCGTAATACTGACAGTGTTGCATCGCGTCCACAAAGTGGACGAAAAAAAAACGGAACAACAGAAATGATCCGAAAAGTGAAGGCCAGATTTGATCGAAATCCACGCCGCAGTGGAGAAAAATTGCTCGTGAGCTGAACATATCGTGAGAACGGATGCAACACATATTGAAAAATGAGCTTGGACTAAAGCCATTGAAGTTTCAAAAAGTGCAAGAGCTCACCGATGGACAAAAAAAAGTTAGTCAGGAAAGAGCCAAGGAGTTACTTCGCTTGCACGAAAGTGGCCAGTTACCGAATTTGGTTTTCTCCGATGAGAAGCCATTCCAAATTGAGCAGTTTGTGAACAAACAAAATGATCGGGTTTACTTGCCAAAGAGGTCAGTTAAAAATTTACACTTGCGATTGGCCACCAGAACTCAAGCACCGCCGATTGTAATGGTGTGGGCCGCCGTAACGGCCGATGGTCGCTCCCCGCTCGCATTCATCGACCGTGGGGTCAAAATAAATGCCGAATATTATCGGAAAAATGTCTTAAAGACAGTATTGAAGCCCTGGGCAGACAAACATTTCAGCCGCAGACCATGGACATTCCAACAGGACTTAGCATCACTGCACTCAGCACGCGTCAACCAAGAATGGCTTAAAAAGGAGGTTCCTCGCTTCATTTCTACCGCACATTTACCACCAAAATCTCCGGATCTCAATCCGTTGGACTTTTGCGCCTGGGGCATTTTGGAGAGTAAGGTTCTCACTAAAAAATATCAAAGTGTCGATCATCTCAAGACGGCGCTTCGCCGGGAATGGGCCAAAATACCGCAGAGCCACTTTCATGCAGCCTGTGATGGCTTTGTCGACCGTTTGAAGGCCATAGTTCGTACCAAAGGTGGCCAATTCGAACAAATCTAAACTGATTCTAAAATTTGATGTTATTTCCAACATTTTTTGCTTTTGAACAATAAAATTAAAAAAATATAACGCTTTACTTTGTTGCATTATATATCAGCCACGCTGTATGTATATATCCAAATATGAAATACTTTAATCCAGAATTTTCAAAAAGCCATTATCAGTTCCGGATCTTCGCATAATAATAATGGAGGGAGAAGGGGATAATGATATTGAAATTTACACAAAAATTATGAATCTGTTCGCTAAACGACATTTTCGTGAATGAAACATTTTTACTTTTACTGCTGATCTTTGTAAATGATAACGTTCCAAATAATACATTCAATACCAAACAGTATGGAGAAGGGAGGGCCAAACTGCGGATTGCGAGCCACATGCGTTTTTTGGAACGATTATTTTCGATTCTCGATAAATGTACCCGAGTTCAATTTGGCCCCCCCTTGGAATAGAGACACGAATGACATTAAACTTGTTCACATTGTAAAGATATAATGTTCATGGCACCAAAAACCAAAATATTTTGCTTTGTTTTAGAAAAATAGGAATACATGGCTGGCCGCCTCAAAAGTCTGGATGGTAAAACTGAGGCCATAAGGCCCATTGTTATATCACAGTACATAATCCATTTTCCTCTAGTCTCGGAACCATTTAGAGCTCCTGAAAAACATACATACATACACAATTGGCCAACCCAAAAAGTCAGGATTACGATCTTGCCTCATGAGCGACTAAAGTTTAAAGTTATCTCCGATCGATAGATTTTTGAGAATTTTTAATTGAAATTTTTTTACCTTCGAAGATTTTGCAAGGACTCTACTGAGTGGCAGCCGCCGATGAATAATTTTCGAGGTCTATGAGCTGTCGTTTGATCCATGGGCTTACGTCTAATAAGCCAACACACTACATAATAGGCTGCAACGACTTTAGCTTCTGAAGGAGCGAGCCAGTTCATTGAAATTATCTATGTTGCATTTTTTCTGCAACGTAGTACGGGCAGGTACCAAATAGATGAGGAATAGTTTTCTCCTCTTCATCTTCTTTGCTTTACTTTAATTAAAAATTTAATAAAGTTTTCCTCAATAGTGTTTGTAACGTCTAGAAAAGCATTATTTTTTTTATTGTATTACTCGTGTGTTTAATTATTGTGTTACTCGAGAAGTAACAAATTTGACCAAAAACTAAACAATTTTCTCTTGCATTTAAAACAGACTTTATTAGCCCAGTAGACATCAGAATGAAACTTTTGACCAGGTGATAGAAGATCATGACGAACAATTCCTTTCCAATTCCTCAATACACACGGCAAAACTTTTCTTGGTGTTAATACAAGCTTTACAGCCATATGTGAAGCTTATCTTTGCTCCAGCCTTGATCTGTTTCACACATTATTATTGTTCTCAACCTACATATCATTGCTTGTAATCAATTGTTTCAGAAATGCTTAAATTTCATTCCGCTTTAGTAAGTGAATCGCAAACAGAAATCCAAGTTTCATTGTTAATTAATGTGGTCCCCAAATACCGGTTTTCTTCAAATGGTTAACAACTATTTGCTAATGAATACCCATTTAGTTCCCTAGCAGCTTTTGTAACACCCTTTCTCAATTTCTTCCATACTTTCATCGACTTTCTAGTGATGAACGAACGGCCAAAATATCGACCTGGTGCAATCGAGTAAGTCCCCGTCCTTCAATTAACTTACTTTATTTACGTAGCACACTTAGCTTTCCGGCATGATACTACATGAAGCAATGTTTCGGTCCGTTCCTAGTCATTACTCAATGACTTGTGAGAATGAATAAAGTGGCAGTCTCCTGGCAGTCAGAGAAGGTGCCGTACTTATAATCAATTCCTTAGAGAAACTAAAGGCGATTTTTTAAGAAGTCGCCGTAGTCTAGTAGGTAGTCTGCTTATTGACGTAAAGTGCTTAGTGCTTATTAGACGTAAAGCCAGGGTTCGAGCCCCAGGCCAGACATCAAAACAAAAATACAAAAAGTATTTCTTCGGCGACTTCCTCTCAGCAGATTTCTGGCAAAAACTCTGAGAGTAAATAAAATTGCCATGAAAAAGTTTCTCAAAAATCTGTCTTTCGGAGTCGACTTTAAACTGTAGGTCCCACCACTCATGTATAAAATTAACACACACAGTGTTGTGAGAAACTAGGACATTGTACTGTACTTATCTTAATTGACAAGTACACGTCCTCTAACCTAACCTAACCTAAAGGCGATTTTCTTGTCCTGAAATAAACAACGAAAGCCTAGAGGCGGAGAGATGCCCTCAGATTATATTTATCGAACAAAATTCATCAGAATACCATGTTCTTAAATTAGCAACAATCTGAGTAGATTTCTATCAAGTCCTTGGATGTGAGCAAATCAATACCTGGGAATCTAGTATGAAATTTCCTATACAGATTAGGCTCAGATTTAATTTCATTTAAGGTCTGGACTTCCACAAATAGGATAAATAAGTGCCCAGAGTATAATTTGCCAGCGAGAAGGGACATTAAGGCACAGTGCTACAAGAATGGCTTGTTGTCTGGCAAGTAAATAAAATGGCAACCAATAAAGTATAAGAAAAAGAGCTTTTCTAGACTTAGTGCCAAATGAACCTTAAATCTGTATCACAGCAGATCTCCTTTCATAATGAAGACGTTTTTCAGTGGGTATGGCAATTTTGAAAATGATCATCCAACCTCTGTAAACACTTTATTTCATGAATTTTTCATTTACATTAGCAAGCTTGGAAATCGAAATTGGTTTTAAAAACTGTTCAGTTTCAGTTTCATTTTCATACTAAATTCCCTTTTTTGGAAAAGAAAAAATAAAAAAAAATGTTTAAAGATTGTATCTGTTAAGGTCGTACATTGTACTTTAAAGATTGAAATTGAAATTATTTCTCGTATAATTATTTACTTTCTCTGTATAAAATTATTATTTTCGTTTTCTACAGTTTTTCTTCATTTTATTCGTTACGATTGATTAAATCGCAATTTTTTTTCTTTCTTTCTTTTTTTTCTTCTTAATAAATGCCATGGCACCACCCTTTAAATTATGCAGCGAACATAAATGATGGTTCATACGCCATGGCATTTCAACCTACAACGAAGTACAGTGGGTTATAAAATTGTTGAAGAATTGAAAATAAATGGAAGAAAAATTCGAAATTGTAAAGGCTGCAGTTGTTAGAAAAATAACATTCAAAAGCCACAAGAAAATTGTAATTCCTTTAAGTTATAAGAATTGTTTGTTAACATTTACACGTCACTGTATATCACAACCTAAAATCTGTCAATATGATATTTGTTGTTGTTGCTGTTAAGCTTCTTAAAATTGTTTTCTTTTTTTTCTTTTTTTGCACTGAATTTTAACAACAACAACAACAATAATAACTTTCATTATCAAAATAATTTTTATTTTCTGCCGACTCTCGTGTCTGAATATTTGTGCAGGCAAGAAATTGCGATGTGAGACCCAAAAAAAAATGTATTTACATGCGACTAGGCAGACAGTTACTTAACAGAATGCTGCATGCCTTGCCTAAATTGGAATTTATTTGGCAAAAACTAAAGGACTGGGGGTTAAGAAACTATTTCACAGTTTTTCACTCCTTTTTGGAAGGAAAAAAAACAACAATTTTTTTATCTTTTCAAAATGCCAGACGACACATCTTCTCACCAAATATTTTTTTTAAAGTCGCTTCAAATGGCGGCGTCATTGGTGAAAGTGTTGCATATCCAAATAAATAATCGGAAAAAAAGTATGTGAGAATAATGCTGTTCAGCAACATTATCATGTGAATCATCATCATCATGATGATTATAAGTATTTATCCTCCTCTCCTATCAAGGCAGTTCAAATCGTCATCATCACCATCATCATGATCAGCATTCGATTGGATCGCATTGGTTTGTTTAGATTGACTTGAAACGTTTAATTGAAACTGAAATCTTTGGCGAAAACATCTGCATCAGTAAACCAGCAGCAGCAGCAGCAACAACAATTAAGGCTCCATATGCACTTTCTTTTTCATTTTTCCATGCATTTTATTCACTCATTTCAGACGGCAAAAAAAGCAAGACAAACGCGTTTTAATTCAACTTTTTTTTCGAATTTCGATTTTTTCTCCTTTTTTTGTTTCTTTAAAATGAATTTCTTGTTGTCATTGTTATTGTTGTGGTTGCTGTTACTGTTGCTGTTGTAAAGATGTAAAACTTTATTTTTATATGTGCAACAAAATGTTGCAAATGTCAAGGTCCCAAAGCATTAATTCATGCCGCCATTAATAACAGCAAAAACAACAGCCACCACTTGTACTCGTATTGCAGCCTGCACACCGCCATAATGATTTTGCAGTACCCGTGTGTTATTGTTGCTGCTGTTTCACTGCCTTTAACTATAAGACCGTCTTTCTGCATGTTTTTCTTTAAGTTTTTGGTGCCTTGTTTTTGACTTTGAAAGTGACTTTTTCTTTGTCATTGTTTTGCAGGAGGCGAAGTAGAAGAAAAAAGTTGTCTGCTTTTCATTTCATTTTTTTTATTTAAAATTTTTATTTAAAAAAAAAGAATGAAAAAAGAAACGTCAAATCTTTTGTTGCACGAATCATCGCTTAAATGTAATTTAATTCATTATTTTTCAATTTTTTTGTTTACTTGTATTTAATATTTCCATTTTTTTATGGCATTTCGTATCACATCAAACGTCAATTGAAAACATTTCTTTGTTACTCGTATTCATTAAAGAAATTTATCAAAAATTGAACTTGACTTTCACGAAATGAAAGGAAAAAATATTTAATTCACTTGAATCATTATAAATTCACATCAATACTATACAAAAACAAATTTAACCAAAGAGTAAACAACATAGAGGGTTTTATTTTTCAAAATTCTGTAGTTATTAAGCGAATTCAGTAACTCAATAGACAAGGGGTAGAAAACGTTCGTCATTTTGTAAAGCTGCATAAAAAAAAAACTCAAAAAAACTCAAAAACTCGGAAGAAATAGTTCGATAACTACATCCGTACATACTACTACATACATAACATAATTGGTCGCTACAACCCCTTAGTCAGGATTCCAACCTAGCTTCTCACACCATTGATGTTGTGTGTGTACATTGTACAATGGGACCTACAGTTTAAAGTCGATTCCGAACGATAGATTTTTTGAGAATCTTTTGATGGCAATTTTATTTACTCTCAGAATTTTTGCCAGAAATCTGCTGAGAAGAAGTCGCCCAAGAAATATTTTTTCATATTTTCGTTTTGATGTCTGATCTGTGGTTTGAACCAAGGCCTCACCTCCTAAAAGCCCACACACTACCTACTAGTCTGCGGTCATTACAATCCTTTAGTCAGGGACACAATCTAGTTTCTCACACCAGCCATGTTGTTTGTGTTCATATTATCCACGGCAGTGCCTACAATTTGCCGTTGATTCCAAACAATAGATTTGGTGAACTTTTCATGCCACATTTATTTGCTTTCAGAGTTTTTGGCAAAAGGATGCCGGGGAAATATTTCTTCATATTTTATCTCATTCGAGCTGTAGTATGAACAACAGCCACACGTCTAATAAGGCAACACACTAAGTACTAGACTTTGGCAACTTATTTAATAACAGGTTTCTTGCTTAAATGGTGCAATAAATAGAAAGTATTCTGTAGTTGAAGCCATATTTGCAGACCTAAACGGAGTCGAGATCTAAACAAAATAAACTAAGAGATTTCGTTAATCGCTGTCTGCGGAGAAGTAATGAACAACTCTGGATCAGAATAAACATTAAAACGGCATCATAATCATTTGTCTGTTGAGTTTTTTGTAACGAAATCCAGAACAATGCGATAAATAAAAGCATAGAGCTAAACCCTAAGAGGTTCGTCGGTGAATTTCAGTAATGGCATAATTTTTACAGCATTTCGGTCTGCAACTCACCATTGGCAGCTATAATGTTGCTGAAATTGTGGCCGGCTTATTACTGCACACGAGGGACTGCACACATCGCCACTAAAACACATTCCAAGAAGATGTTCTGTGGTCTTTCCTCTGCAGAAGTCATTTCTCTGCATGCCCAGGCTCAGGGCATGCACACCCAACAGCCTGCATCGCGTTATAACAGCTAAGAGATTCCTAAGATAATACCTAATCAGGTTAAAAGCTCTGTACTGTATACAATAATCCCATATCGGTTCAGATCTGTTCAATCTTACTACAATTGGGTCCACTATCCCAACTTTCTTTTGAAAATTAATGAAGTTTGTGTGCAACAATTTGCTTACTCTTCTGTAGAGGAACGCCAAAATCATGTATGATTTCAATTCAATTTAGTCATTATTTTAGCTTTTACAGCGCGTCGGTTTTGTTGGTACCATGAATGTACCAAAGTCAAGGCACCTATATGAGGGAAACTGTCAGATGTCTTACTGTCTCCTCTACAGACACTAGGCATTCTTGAACAATCTTCAATGTGATAATGTGTGCCATTGTATAGAGATTTAATGATCGCTTTACTGGCAGTAAAAATGCGTATATCACCATACGACATGCTCTGATACCAGGTTCCCAGAGCGGCAGTATTTATAGCCATTATTTTAGCCTGAATTGTGCTACAGTAATGAGGCAGTGCAAGGAACAATACAAAATTCAGTTGTTCTGAGAAGATTCCACGTCCGACTTTATCGCGTAATCTGCAGTCATCATTGAATACTTGTATATGGGAAGTGTAAACTATTATTAATAGGGATCTATCCGGATCTATATTCCTTATAAATTACTTGCCAAAATCGCCTCTCAATTGGTTTATGGCAGTGACGCTCAAAATCTAAATTTCCTATCACATTTGATAGGCCAAGAAAAATCTGCTGACGCTGCGTTGATACACCTACACTATAAGCTTACTTGTATGGTTTCTTATAATGATCGTGTGTTTGTTGTTTTGTGTTGAACTCAGAGAACAAAATCAATTCAGTTGATGTTTAGCGATCTCGCCACGCAACTTTTTTGAATGATTTTTTGTTTTTTGCAAATACACACAGCAAAATGTTTGATGAAAATTTTGAATATGATTTTTTTTATAGAGCATATGGATGTTAATGCACAATGCATTGTGTGTTATCGCACTTTATGTAGTAATTCTTTTTTTTTAAAAAAGACATTACGAGGCTAGCCATGGATATTTCGACAACATTAAAGGGAATGATAGGACTTTAAAATTATTGCATTATCATCAATACGTACATATACACACTCAAACATCAATATATTCATCAATACATACATACATACATACATACATCAATATATTTATCAATACATACATACACACATATATCAATATATTCATCAATACATACATACATACATACATACATCAATATATTCATCAATACATACATACATACATACATACATCAATATATTTATCAATACATACATACATCAAAATAATAATAACATACACGCAACACAATAAACCATTTTTTTATTTTTTTTTATTTTCCCAGTGTACGATTCTCAAAAATTAAGTTGAATTTTGTTCTCTGCTGCTTTAAAAACACAACCAAAACTATGGCAGTATGTGTTTGAGCACCACTGGTTTATGGTATCGTCTTGTGTTAATCAAGTCCAATTCTACTATTTTGGGCAAAAAACAAATTATTTTCAACATTCCATCAACTTTAGCGTTCCAATTTTCATCGTTTTTGAATAAGTACGATTCAAACATGTGCATTTATCAGAGTACGTTAACAGCACTTAAAATAACTCTGCCAACTCTACAAACCAAATTCACAAATTCTTAAAGCTGATGTAGTCATTCTAATTTTTTTTCAATTTTATTAATCGAGCTTTCTCCAGCTAATTTTGCCAGAGTTTTTGCCAGAAATCTGCTGAAAAGGAAGTCGCCGAAGAAATATTTTGTTCATATTCCGGTTTGTTAGAGATGTCTGACCTGTGTTTGAACCGAGGCCTCGCGTCTAATAACAACACACTACCTACTAAACTACGGCAACTTCACATACCATTAACCAACCTCTACAAAAACGCATTCTTGTACTGTCCAGAACCTACTGTTATAAGCATGTTTGATAAATACTCTACCATCTAAATTCCAAACTCCTAATTCTGACAAAGAGGCCTTAGCCAATGGTACAGAATCTTTGGTTCTAGTTTTTTAACCAATTGAAATAAGTGGTTATTAAAAGAGACAAATTAATTATTTCTTCTGCGACTTGCTCTCAGCAAATTTTTGGTAAAAGCCCTTAGAGTAAATAAAATTGGCCATGAAAAGTTTCTCAAAAATCTGTCGTTCGAAGTCGACTTTAAACTGTAGATCGCACCACTAATGTATAAAATTAACACGCACCACATAAATGGTGAGGGAAACTAGGCCGGAATCCTGACTGAAGGGTTGTAATAACCAATTATATATGTATGAGAGATCACCAATGAATCGTTTTTTCGCTACTCATAAGCACTCATGAAATTTTAAATATAAGTGAGTCAACAATATTAAAATTTAACTTCACTACTGTGATTCATTCGTACTCACTACAACATTGATTTACAAGTACAGGTTGCAAGGAGCATGCGTACAACGTTGACATCAAACTCATACCATTCGAAATATGTTTGATTCATAAGCCTCTACTCATTTTGATTCATAACTTTAGAAAAATACTCTTATAATGCTTATAAATGATTCGAGTGACTCGAGTCATTCATCTAAATTTGCAGTGTTAGTTGGCGTTGCATTTACAAAACAGAAAAAAGACACATAAGCAAAAAAGACAGCGCAGCAAGCAGAGCAAACACATAACCTTCTAGTAAGTATTTTAGTGTTCGTACGCGATTCATACTTATTTTGTGCTTCGTGTTTAAGTTGAGTCAAATTCCATAACATCATACGTGTTGTTAAGTATGAGTATGATGGGTACTTCATACTTTGAATATGAGTAGAGGTTCCATGATACTGAAATAAGTATGAATGCGTATAAGTATCAGAAATTATGAGTATGATTCGATTCATTGCTGATCTCTGATATCTATGTAGAGCACCATTTTTCTTTGAAATTTATTTTTAAGAATATAATTTCACCTAAAAATTTGATTTTGTATCGAAAGACTGTTTTTCGTTTAAATTTTATTTAAATATTCTATCCAACCTTACCACAGCTTTTCGTGAGAACTTTCCTGAGCATAATTTATTTAGAAAAAAATTTAGTACAAACTGATCTAGTTTTATTCGCTTTTAATTAATAACTGTTTCTCTTTCTTTGTCTTATACTTGTCATGCTAAAGTTCTATAAATTTTTTGTTGTTTTTTTTTTTGTTTTTCGTAAATAAAACCAGTAAGACATGCTTAAACTTTTCCTACAACAACATTTTAATTAGACTTGAAGTGTTAATAAGAATAAATTATTAAAATAAACAACAACAATGACAACAAAGACACACAAAAAAATGTCATAAGTAATCTAAAAAGAGAAGGCAAAAACAAAATCTAGGCTAAAAACCTTTAACACTTCTTTCAGACAATTGCAGCAGCCAGCAAGCAGCAGTTGTCAAAATAATATGAAATTTAAAACATAATGAGCATCATCATGTTCACGATGATGACAATAATGGTAATGATGATGATGATGAACTTTAAAGTAAAAAATTTCGAAATTTCATAAAATATTGTAAAAATCATGATAATTAGCATGAGCATGAGTATGAGCATGAGCATGAGTATGAGTCTTTGTCTGATCATGATAATGATGATGTTGATGTTGATGGTGATAAATCTGTTTGTCACACAGGCGTTTGTTTAATTATTGTTTTGTTTACTGTTGCTGTTGCTGTTGCTGCTGCTCTCTGTGTGTGAGTGTAGCTGTCTTAAGTCTTTTGTTTTGTGTGACTGGATGACACTTGGTTTAAACAATTCTTATGAAAAAATGTTCATCTTTTTTTAATTTTTTTTATTTGAAATATTTAAAAAGAAAAACCACTTTTAATTTCAATTATTTTTTTTTAATGGGTGTGTTTGCTTTCGTGTGTGTGTTTGTGTGTGTTTTATTACAAAATCTAAACACAGATTATCTGTAGATTTTTACGGAAATATTCCATTTTTTTATTTCATTTCTTTTGCTATGTTCAAAGGTTATGTTTTGTGTTATGTGAACACATTGCTGTTGTTGTTGTAAAGCTAAAGGGTGTTTTTTATAGAGGTATAGAACTTTAAGTTGGCATTACTTTTCAAGATGGCGACCGATTTAATAGCTGTCAAGTGGCATTGAGGAAGACCCGAATGAGTCCATCCGCCATCGAGCACAGGAATTGGATCTGTGTCCATCCACTTTATGGAAGATTTTGCGGAAGGATCTTGGTTTGCGTGCTTACAAAATCCAACTCGTGCAAGATTTGAAGCCAAACGATCATCAAGTAAGGCGTAGATTCGTCGAATGGGTTCAAAACGAGATTACCGTTGTTCCCGATTTTCATAAGCGAATTTTGTTTAGCGATGAAGCGCACTTCTGGTTGAATGGCTACGTCAACATTACATCCAGAAAAACTGACTGTTTGGTGCGCTTTATGGGCTGGTGGAATCATTGGTCGTCCGTACTTTTTCAAAAACGATGGTAGCCAGAACGTTACAGTCAATGGTGATCGGTAAGAGCCATGATTACTAACTTTTTCATTCCTGAATTGAATAACCATGATGTCCAGGAGATGTGGTTTCAACAAGACGGCGCAACATGTCACACAGCTCGTGCCACAATAGATTTATTGAAAGACACGTTTGGTGACCGCCTAATTTCACGTTTTGGACCTGTGAATTGGCCTCCAAGATCTTGTGATTTAACACCGCTAGATTACTTTCTGTGGGACTATGTAAAGTAATTGGTCTATGCGGTAAAGCCACAAACGCTTCACCATTTGGAAGACAACATTCGCCGTATTATTGCCGATATACGGCCACAAATGTTGGAAAAAGTCATCGAAAATTGTACGTCTAGATTGGACTACATCCGCGCCAGCCGTGGCGGTCATATGCCAGAAATCATATTTAAAATGTAATGCCACAAGATTATCTTTCGGATAAATAAAATTCATGTCAATCGAATAATCCATCGTTGTTTTATTGCAACTTAAAGTTCTATACCTCTATAAAAAACACCCTTTATAAAGATTTCTTTAAATACCCCCATCTGTTGTTATGGGGCGTTAAAAACTTTTACTTTTTCGGTAACCAAAAATTAAATTTTTATTTTTCTTCTTTGTTTTGTTTTGTTTTGTTTTCTTTCAGATGCCTTTTCAGATAATTTATTTATTATTTAAACATTTAATGATTCTTCTTTTCTGTTTCTGTTTCTGTTTGTTTGTTTGCTTTCATTCTATAATTTGTTAGTAAAACTAATTTTCTTTTAACGCTTTTGTAATACCAAAACAAAACAAAGTGAATAACAATAAAAACAAAAGAAATAATGAAACAATTTAATACATAATCTCAATTTAGCCTAATTTTATGATCGTAAGTAGTAGTAGTAATAGAGGAGGGAGAAACCCAGTAATTTGTTCCATGCTGCACATTTTCTTTTTAATTTCATTCAACATTAACAGCCAACAGCCGTGTTAACTATACCCGCCGCTTCACTGACATTTTATTACATCTTCACGTTTCGCCCATTCTGTCAGTCTTATTAGATGTGTTTTTCAATCATTTTAAAAAGAAAAACTTGTAAATTATGCGCCTGCTCATCTAAATGCTAACTAAGGAAGTCATTAAAAGTGTTAAAAAAAATAGAAGAACTTCCGAATGCAATAAAGTAAACAAAAAAAACTAAAGAAGATACCGCATACAAACACAAAAGGTCATGGATGATAATGGCTAACTAAATATTTTCAAAAGATAATCACGATAGTTTTCTATTAAAAGGGAAGAGAGTGATAATGATTCCCCAAAATGTCTGCATTTTAAACACTCGTTCCTTGTTATTCTTGAATTTTTACATGCATGTGTCTGGGGTTTGCATCTGTTCTCTGATCGAACTTGACCGCACTAAAGTGTCATCATTCTGATACGAACGAGTATTTTCCTAATGGCTTAACAGTTTCACTGCACATGTTCTACATTTAATGGCATTGTCATTGGTTAAGTTGTAGAAATCCGTGTTGCTGATATTATTGAAACAAAATATTCTGCCGTAATTTAGTAGGTAGTGTGTCAGCTTATTAAAGGGTCCGCCAAAAAAATTTTTTTTGTTGAAAATGCTTTAAAAATGCTTTTTTTTATTTGAAAGTACAATTCTTCCGGTTAATAATGGAAAATAATTTCATTCAAATGGCTGCCTCGGCTGGCCATGCAGTAGCCTACACGATCGGTCCAATTTCTAAGCACATTATCGATTATTTGCAGCCGAATTTCACCAATGGCTTCACGAATATTACCCTTTAAAGCGTCAATTGTCTCTGGCTTGTCGGCGTAACACTTATCTTTGACGGCACCCCACAAATAATAGTCCAACAGTGTCAAATCGCAGCTCCGAGGTGGCCAAACAACATCAGCTCTCCGGCTGATAATGCGATCTTCAAAAACAGGGCGCAAAACATCGAGTGTAGCTTCGGCTGTGTGGCACGTAGCGCCGTCCTGTTGAAACCAAATGTTGCCAATATCCTCCTCTTCAATTTTTGTGAACAAAAATTCGTTCAACATGGCCCGATAACAATCGCCATTGACTGTAACGGCAACTCCTTGCTCATTTTCGAAGAAAAATGGCCCAATTATGCCTCTGGACCAAAATCCGCACCAAACAGTGACTCGTTTTGGGTGCGCCGGCTTTTCAATGTATGCGTGCGGGCTTTCTGTGCCCCAAATGCGACAATTTTGCTTATTTACATACCCGCCAAGATCAAAATGAGCTTCAGCTGAAAAGATGATTTTTTCTTTTGCCAAAATCGGCATCTTCTGTAAGTCGATCGCAGGCCCACTTAGCGAAGCCAGCCGAGGCAGCCATTTGAATGAAATTATTTTCCATTATTAACCGGAAGGATTGTACTTTCAAATAAAAAAAGAAATTTGAGAAAATATTCAGTAGTTTTTTGTTTAAAGCATTTTCAAAAAAAAAAAGTTATTTGGCGCACCCTTTAGAAGTGAGACCACAGTTCAAACACAAGGTCATGATTACGAAATATAAACAAATTATTCTGCGAAAACTTCCTCTCAGCAGGAGAGGTGAAAAAAAATTGCCAAGAAAAGTTTTTTAAAAACCTGTCGTACGAAGTCGACTTCAAACTGTAGATCCCTCCACTCACATATAAAATTAACACTCACAACATAAGTGGTGTGAGAAGCTAGGTCGTAATCCTGACTGAAGGGTTGTAATGACCAATTATTTATGTATGTAAGCAAAACGTCTACGTCGTTGAGGAGCTCATATAGCTCACTGTTGGATATGATGCGGAAATTACCGCCAACTCGCACTGGACTTTTCTCTCGAACACTCTCAAGACTGCTGCATCAGTGCTTAATAGGGTCCATGCCTCTACGCCATAAAGAAGCACGGATAGGATGAGCGTCTTGTAAAGTCTTAGTTTTGTCGTACGAGAGAGGTCTCTGCTACTCAATTGCCTATTGAGAGCGTAGTAGCACCTGTTGGCAAGAGTGATCCTGCGCTTGATCTCCACACTGACATCATTTTTGGTGGTAACGGCGGAGCCAAGATAGATGAATTCCTTGACCGTATCAAAAGTATAGTTATTGGCCGTAATCAGAGAATCAATACGCCGCAGGTCTCTACTTGTCGATAACATATACTGCCAGGACCCATCTTAGCAGAGTGTAGTAGTTTATTCTCATGACTTTAGTTTCCTTGATATTTATACCAAGCCGAAGAATACGAGCAAAACTTTCGAGATTTTTTTGTTTTCCTTGAATGTTTGATATACATACATACATACATACATACATACATACATACATACATACGTAATTGATCATTACAACCCTTCAGTCAGGATTACGACCTAGTTTCTCACACCACTTATATTGTGTGTGTTAATTTTATACATGAGTGGTGGGACCTACAGTTTAAAATCGACTCCGAACCACAGATTTATGAGGAACTTTTCATGGCAGTTTTATTTCCTCTCAGAGTTTTTGCCAGAAATCTGCTGAGAGAAAGTCGCCAAAGAAATACTTTTTGTATTTGATGTCTGGCCTGGGGTTCGATCCGTGGCTACGGCGACTTCATGTTGTTTGAGATATCAACCGAAATTCAAGCAATGTAAGCGATTTCATGTAACTACTCTTCTTCTCTCTAAAAGGTCTTGGCTCATGATATCATCCACCACGATCGTGGAATAAATGGGGGTTTTTGTTACACTCCAGCGTTTAAATGAAACGGTCTACTGGTGCTCTCATTGCAAAGAGAGAGAGAGAGAGAAAGAGTTCTGCAACCTCGTACAAGCCTTGATAATTTGAATAGTTTTCTGGGGTCGTTCTTTTCTTCTCAGTGCTTTCTACACAGCAATATGATGACATCAAAGCAAAGGCTACTAGATGCAGGTCTTAACCCATTAGTGCCCAGTGGCAACTTAAGTTTCCAGCAGAGGTTGCCTTAGTTTTTATGCTCTGAGAGGAAAAAACAAAACGGTAACCGTTAGAAAAAAAAGTAATTCGGGCATTAATGGGTTAATATAGACTGAGAAAATACCTCGAAATATAAAAATGTCATCTTTCGTTCTCATTAAGTGATCTGATCTAATTTTTTTAATATTTTCCTTTTTTTCTTATTGTAAACCTATTGAACCATATAAAAATCATTCCAATATTATGCTCCACTGTATCCAATCTCATATGAAAGAATAATTTATTGATTATTCATTACAATTTCAACTCCATTTCCGTTGCTCTATTTAAGCGCAATTATGTATTGCTTGCTCCCTGCTTTGGTAAGTAAATTCATGAAAACAGCTGAATAATGCAGCAATAATCAGCTTGACGTGGTTAAAAAAAAAATATTAAAAGTACCAAATAAAACCCCAAAAACAAAAAAAGAAAATTTATTAAAGAAAAAATGAAAACAAAAACAACAACAATAACAATAACAACAAAAAAATTAAAAACAAAATTCAAACAGATGTGTTGGCTTTCTCTTTGAATGTTGCGGATTTTTTCCACTGTTTTTATCACAATTTTTTACGTTTTTTTCTTCTTTTTTTCTTGTGGAACACAAAAGGAACTTCAAGAAAGAAAAAATGAGTGACTGAATGAAACAAAAATAACAACAACAAAAAAGAAGAAGAAAATCTGTTACAACAAATGAGGTTTTGTTGAACAGAAGAAAAGACACGCAATTAAAGACAATTTTCCATTAGAAAAATACATCATCTGTTGGCATCAGTCAGTCAACATCATTTACAAGCAAAGCGTCATCATATTTACCTCATCATCTTTGAAGATTTTTTTTCTCGTATTTTTTTTGTTGTATTTTTAGATGTTGTAATGGAAAATCAAAATAAATCTGCATAAAAATTAATGTGATGGAGGTGTTGTAAATATTTTTCGTTTTAACAAATGACGCCTGTTTGCAACAGCATGTTTTGCAGCATTTTAGACAAATTGCTGTTCACCTCAATTAACCCATTTTGTATGGGGAACAAATTATTTGTAATTCTTTTTAGTTTTTTCTTTTCTTTTCTTTTGTGTTGACCTTCAAACATATTTGAAATAAAAATTAGAATCAAAGAATAATGGAAGTTGTTGTTGTTTATATTTATAATGGTTTAGAAAGCCAAACAAAAAATTTAACCACCAATTGTTTAGACAGACAGACATTTCTTCAATTACCATTTTCTAAAGTGATGATATGATGGTAGCGATGTGCAAGAACATCAAGCTGATGGGAAGCATTGTGAGGGAAGAAAGTGATGATTTACGTTCGAATGTATTGTTCATTATTTAGGTTCTGCTATTAGAAAGTAAATTCATGTTGATTTAAATAATTTGAATACTTTCAGTAATTTTTTGGTGTTTATTTTCATATTAAGTTTAAATTTTTTTTAGAAAATTTACTGGAAATTGTGTTTAAAAGTCCAAAATTGGAATTTCTTTCCTTTAAAATCTCCAGGATTTGTTGTGATATGTATTGCGATTGTTAGACATGAGTTCTGGGGTCAAACCCCAGGTCAAACATCTCCACCAAAACGAAATATGGAAAAATATATTTCTTCAGCTACTTCCTCTCAGCAGATTTCTGGATTTCTAAAAACTCTGCTAGTAAATAGAAATTGTCATGAAAAGTTTCTCAAAAAAATTGGCGTTTGAAGTGGACTTTAAACTGTAGGTCCCACCAATCATGTATAAAATTAACACACACACACCATAAGTGGTGTGAGAAACTAGGTCGTAATCCTGACTGAAGGATTGTAATGGCCAATTAAGTATTGTCACCGAAAACAATAAGTGTACTGTCTGACTGACTTAAATTAAATTGTAAATAATCTGCGAAACGAACAGTCAAGTTTCCGACCAAAAATATCTGAGTAGATAAGCTTAGTAGGCCAATACTCTACACAATCTGCCGTACATCGATACTTTCAAACGAACTGGCCTATGGGAAGCATTGAGAATAAAACGAGAAGCTCATACAAATATTCAAAGTATAAAACTTTTTTATAAGAAAACAGAATTTTTAGTTCTTCAAACGGGCATATCAGTCAACCATTTCCTACCAACGCTGGGGCTGCTATCTATTACAATAACTCCTCATCTACTTGTTAAATGATATCATAAGCCAAGTGTGAAAGAAAATTTATTTTGAATCTCTCACGCCAACTCAAGGATTTATTTTATGCGGATGATATTTCGCAGAAAATATCCACTCATGTAAAAAAAAAAACTAAACGATCTGAAAACATTAAGGGCTAATATCATGAAAAAGAATGCCAAGAGAATAAACAACGATAGCTGAACGTCATAATACCAGCTGAGTACGAAAAAACACAGGTTCAACTGAGCCTCACCGGCTTTAAGATTACTGAACTCATTATAGAAAATCCAGAAGTCGCCGTGGTCTAGTAGGTATTGTGTTGGCTCATTAGACGAAAATCCAGGGTTCGAGCCCCAGGCCAGACATCAAAATAAAATACAAAAAGTATTTCTTCGACGTCTTCCTCTCAGCAGATTTCTGGCAAAAACTCTGCGAATAAATAAAAATTGCCATGAAAAGTTTCTCAAAAATCTGTCGTTCCCAGTCGACTTTAAACTGTAGGTCCCAACACTCATGTATAAAATTAACACACACAACATAAGTGGTGTGAGAAACTAGGTCGTAATCCTGACTGAAGGGTTGTAATGACCAATTATGTATGTATGTTATGTATGTTATAGAAAATTCCACAAATGTACCCAACACATGTGTAAATTCTACTCAATTAGACGTTTGGAACATTATCTCGCAAAAACTGTAGATTTCTCTAAAAGAGTACCACAGTAATTCGTGTTTCAGACTCATAGGGTAACACTATCAGCAACATGCATCTCTAGAACTCAACCAATAGGGAATCCATAATGAAGCAAACTAAATGTGAAAAATGAAAGTGGATCAGCTACATCATTAAGGCAAGTCTGATAGCATCACAAACATGTGTAAGTTGGTTTAAAGTCTAGCTTGCATTTTTTCAAAACTAGTAGGGCCTCGAGAGGGACTAAAGAGCTTTAAGCTGAGCACAAAGTATTTCTATTTTACGTTATGTGAAGAATTTGTGGTTATTACCTCTCAAATCTCTACCAACACCTTCTTCATGTTATTCTCTAACGCTCAATGCTCCTGCTTCCTTTGAAATACCATTGTAAACTGAGTTTAACTATGTCGTCAATATCTTCACAGTTCTTAAAAGGGCAGCGTTTGTTATACGGTTGAACGGCAATCACTTTTTTTTGTTTTGACGTCATATTCTCTTTTATACACGACTTTTAAAGAACTGTGTTCAGAGCCAAGAGTAAAAGTACAGGTTATATATTGCCTAACATCTGTATTAACATTAAAGGCAATCATTTCTTATACGACGTGTTTGGTTATAATTCACTTACAAGGAAGGTGCGAGCCAAATTGTAACAATATTGAATACTCTTTCAAATCCTATTCTGTTCATATTAAAAAGATTTCTTAATAATTGGAAAAACACTTTCTAAATTGATCTTTTAAATAATCTTTCGAAATGTTTTCAATGGTGTTGTTCCACTCTAATTCTTTTATTGAATGAGTCGCATATTTTCGTGAATGTTATTATTACGCTGAAGTTGCCATAGTCTAGTAGGTAGTGTGTTGGCTTATAAGACGTGAAGCCAGGGTTCGAGCCCCAGGCTAGACATCAAAACAAAATACAAAAAGTATTTCTTCGGCGACTTCCTCTCAGCAGATTTCTGAAATCCTGAGAGTAAATAAAAATTGTTATGAAAAGTTTCTCAAAAAATTTGGCGTTCGGAGTCGACTTTAAACTGTAGCTCCCACCAATCATGTATAAAATTAATGCAAACAGCATAAGTGGTGTGAGAAACTACAATGTAATCCTGACTGAAGGGTTGTAATGCCCAATTAAGTATTGTGACCGAAAACAACAAATGTACCGGCAGTAATAATTTAAGTTAAATTGTAAATAATCTGCGAAATGAATAGTCAAGTTTCCAACCAATAATATCTGAATAAAACAGCTTAATAGGCCAATATTCAAAGTAGTCAGTCTACAGACCTTCGATGACATCGAATGAACGTTGGAAAGGCAACGAGTAGCTCACTCAATAATTTAAATCATCAGACGGAACATCAACCGACTATTACATACCAACGCTGGACTAACATCTGTCCCCGCAACTACTTATCATCGTGTTGAGTGATATTTAACGCGAAGTCTGATTAGAAAGGAGAAGAGCCTCTCACATAGGGTCTCTCACGCCAACTGAGCGGTTTGGCTTATGCGGATGATATTTGTATACGAAATCTATATCCATGTAAACAAAACTAAAGTATTTAGAAATATTAACGTCGAAGACATGCAAACGTTATCTCAAAGAATACAATGTTACCAGTTGAATTCGTATATTAATTCGGCATTATAACCAGCCATGTTGTGTGAGTTAATAATATTCCTGTACAATGGTTCAATTCCACCTCCGAGTACTGTAGTTGTCTTAATTGACAAGTACACGTTCCCTAATAATATCCCTTATCCTACAGTTTGAAGTCGACTGCAAACGTTAAATTTTTGAGAAACAGAAAACAGTTGAGAGAAAGTCGCCGAAAGAAATTTTTTCTTCATATTTCGTTTTGTTCGAGATGTCTGGGCTAGGGTTTGAACTACGGCCTCACCACCAATAAGTCAACACACTAACTATTAGACTTTGTAATCTAAGAGGTATAATGACAAAAAGCAGGCTAATCAAATCAGCTCGAAAAACTTTAAATACATATAAATACCCAGATGAACTAGGTATAAAACATTCACCGAACGCGTAAATTCTACTCTGTTGGTCGTATGGAACATAATCTCTCAAAAACTATAGGCATTACTGAAGAAGTATCGCAGATTCATTAATGCTTCAGGCTTATGACCCATATGACACTATCAGCAACGTAGATCTCTACTCCTCAACCAACCGGAAAGCCATACTAAAGGGAAATTAAAGGTAAGAAATGGAAGGCATTACAAGGATGGTTATGGTCACAACTACGGTGATAAATTGAAAACATTTTTTTTTACGCTGAGGAGGAGTAAATGTACCTAACCGCACCATAGTCGTCACTATCCCCCGTGTGTGGGTCCCTCACCCACTAAATCTCCCCCTCCTCTTTGGGACTCCTTATGCTCACTCCGGAACTACTGTGTTATTACCTCGAAGTGGAGTCCATCTGGCCATTTGGCCCCTTCATATCCATATCCGCGTCCGGATTGCGTCACGAATTCCGAGAAGATGTCTAAACGTCCATTCTACTTCTCTCATCCAAGTCAATTTTCTTAGATTTCAGTAAGTCCTCCGCGTATCTGACTATACTATTCCAAATTTCCTCACTGTTCAGAATTACATCGCAGAAGTTCTCGACAGTACAGACGCCGACTTTGCCCTCAAGACTTCTTCTTTGCAGTCCCCATCTCTCACAATAAAAGATGATGTCTATTCTTGAATATCTTCTGTTTTGTCGCTGGGACGCTAGGCTGCTTGGATTTATTGCCAGAGGCTGAGGCCAGAAAAGCCTTTTTCATCTCTCAAGCTTGTCTTTGGTGTTCATATGAATGTAAACGTGTCTCAGGATTCATACAAATTGTTTTCTTGCAAAGCTGTGACACTCATTTTATTATTCTCAGGAATCATCCAACGAATCAAATCAAAAACATATTTAAGCCAATAATTCAGTTAAGTTTTTCAAATGCATGTGCTAATTTTGCTTTTCACTGTATAAGAATTGCATGAATTTTCAAATATGTACCTATGTGTGCATGTGTGTGTGCGTTTTTGTCTTACTTTTTGCGATCAAAAAACAAATGAAACAAATTGAAGACACACCAATAACAACAACAACAACAACAATAATGACGTTAAACAAAAGTAATCTATAAAAAGAAAATAAATACAAACAATAAACAGAACAAAAACAAAAACAAACTACAAAACAAAAAATCAAAAAACAAGTTTGTGTCTTAAGTCTTTCGTTTTCAGCTTGAATCACTCACTTGTATTGACTGCGATCGATGATGATTGTTAGAGGAATTCTTTTGTTTTTCTTGATGTTTTATTTACAAAAGTTTTTTTTTTAAATTTTTTTATTAAGGTATTGTTTAATAATTGTATTAATAAAATAAATAAAATAAAATTGAATTATTTTTTTATTTTAATATAAAAAAAACTTCCTATAAATTTTGTTTTTTTTTCTTTGGAATTAAATTTCTAAATAAAGAAAACCATCATCTACAATGAGAAAGTAGGCCAAAGCATTATGCCGAGTTTTATTTTATTTGAAACGTTCCTTGTTTATTAAACAGTCAGTGGTGAGTGACTGCTTTTTGTATTTAAAATAAGGAGACAGAAAAATTTTCTTTTCTTCTAATGTTAAAAACAAAAAAATACATGGAATTGATTTTTTAATTAAAAGCCAAATGAAACATAACGTATGATTATTAAAATTATTACAACAACAAAGAAAAAGATAAAGAAAAATTAACATGATGATGCTGTTTTATAGTTTTTCTAAATCGTGCTAATCAAGGTTTTTGAAAACAAAATTAAACTGCGACTGTAGGCGCTTAAAAGCCTCAGTCTCAGCCTCCCCTGTATTTATAATTTTAAGGCAATTAAAACGATCTCCATATTTATAATTATTAATGGCATGTGTCATCATTTGTTTTGTGTTAGTTTTTTGTTGTTTTTGTTTCTGTTTTTAAATTTAATTTAAAATGTTAATCATGAATTTAAAATGTGAGAATTTTTATTATTTTTTCAACATTTAAAACATTTCTAAGAAGTTTTCGTTTCGTTTTTGGTTTTTTTTAAACTACGTTTTGCTTTGTATTTCTTTTCACATTTCATTTCTTTGAGAGTTTAACTTTCTCTTTTATTAATAATTTCGTTGTTGTTGTTGTTTTTATTTGTTTAAATATTTAAAACTTAACTAGAGGCCAGAAGAGACCAGCTTAAGACATGTTTTACATTTTAAAATTAAAAATTTTTCAGCATTTATTTACCTGGTCATTGCTAGTGAAGATACCTTTTTACACCCTTTTTTTTTTTTTTTTGTTAAACACTTTTACTTAGTGTTGGTTAGTGTTGGTATGTCTAAATGTAAATTTATTTAACCCACTTTAACCAAGAAAATAAATCATAGAATTCCACTTTTTTTAACTTCACGTACTTAAGCTAAGTTATGCCACCTAGTGTATGTACTTTTCATTTTATTTCTTCCTTAACTTTTATTTTCTTTTGCAAAAGACCAGCTCAATGTATTGTTGTTGCTGTTGTTTGTATTAATATTGGCTTTTGTTTTATTGACTTTTTAATTACCAGCGTGCTAATAATAACAACAAACGCGATAAAGTAATGCCACCAATTGAATGGAATGTTGTTTCTTAATTTATTCTGTTCAAGTAAAGAAGAAAAAAAATGCTAAAACAAGTATTTTGTTTTATAAAAAAAAACTCTTGTGTAATTAAAGCTGAGCTTAATTTCGAAATTAATCAAGTACAAGAATCTAGAAAATAAATCTTTTCAATAACCATGGATTACAAAATAAATTCAATAATTTTTGCGAAAAAGAAGAAAAAAATCTAGAATTGCAAACAAATATTCGCTTGGGTGGCAGGGTAAAATAAGTGGGAAAAATAATATTTTTTTTCAATTTGTTAAGACAAACAAAGACTAGTTATTAAATTTATAAATCTTTGAAACTTTATACGTCCAAGCTGTTATAAAATTTACGTGACATTAAGCTCATATCATATGCAAAAGTCTTTGGTGTGAAGCAATCTTTTTTTCTCTGTTCTTGATGCAGGATATAAAGGGTGTTTTTTATAGAGGTATAAAACTTTAAGTTGGCATTACTTTTCAAGATGGCGACCGATTTAACAGCTATCAAGTGATTTATTCTCAGTTTGGTTTGGCAATTCATCATGAATAGACTCAGGCCTGAACAACGCTTGCAAATAGTGCAATTTTATTTCGAAAATAATGGTTCTGTGCGGAAAACGTATCGCGCACTACGTCCATTTTATCGTCGTCAAAATCGTCCATCAGAGCAGTTAATTCGATTAACCATGGAACGTTTTCGCACCACGTTTACTCTTATTGATAATTCGCATCCCCAGAGACGCTGTACGGTGCGTACAGAAGAAGCTATTGCTGCTGTAGAGCGTAGCATTGAGGAAGACCCGTATGAGTCCATCCGACATCGAGCACAGGAATTGGATCTGCGTCCATCCACTTTATGGAAGATTTTGCGGAAGGATCTTGGTTTGCGTGCTTACAAAATCCAACTCGTGCAAGAATTGAAGCCAAACGATCATCAAGTAAGGCGTAGATTCGTCGAATGGGCCCAAAACGAGATTACCATTGTTCCCGATTTTCATAAGCGAATTTTGTTTAGCGATGAAGCGCACTTCTGGTTGAATGGCTACGTCAACAAATAAAACTGCCGCATTTGGAGTGAAGGTAATCCTCAAGTGTATGTGGAAACACCGTTACATCCAGAAAAATTGACTGTTTGGTGCGCTTTATGGGCTGGTGGAATCATTGGTCCGTACTTTTTCAAAAACGATGGTGGCCAGAACGTTACAGTCAATGGTGATTGGTATAGAGCCATGATTACTAACTTTTTCATTCCTGAATTGAATAACCATGATGTCCAGGAGATATGGTTTCAACAAGACGGCGCAACATGTCACACAGCTCGTGCCACAATAGATTTATTGAAAGACACGTTTGGTGACCGCCTAATTTCACATTTTGGACCTGTGAATTGGTCTCTAAGATCTTGTGATTTAACACCGCTAGACTACTTTCTGTGGGGCTATGTAAAGTCATTGGTCTATGCGGTAAAGCCACAAACGCTTGACCATTTGGAAGACAACATTCGCCGTATTATTGCCGATATACGGCCACAAATGTTGGAAAAAGTCATTGAAAATTGGACGTCCAGATTGGACTACATCCGCGCCAGCCGTGGCGGTCATATGCCAGAAATCATATTTAAAATGTAATGCCACAAGATTATCTTTCGGATAAATAAAATTCATGTCAATCGAATAATCCATCATTGTTTTATTGCAACTTAAAGTTCTATACCTCTATAAAAAACACCCTTTATTAGTGGAGGTGTTGCATTGTTACCGACTAACATAGTAATTCACTTCCGTAGCAATTCACGAGCAAGGGCTTTCAATCCATTCCTTTATCTATATGGCGGATTAATTTGTACCTTTTTTAGAAATGTTTTCCCAATTTCAGTTTGCCTTAACACTTCTGAGCTGTTACCAAACGACAGACACTTTGATTTCGTATACCATTTGTGTCCTATATTGTTCACAAAAGATCCCTACAGAAGATGATAGCCAGCAGACCACAATACACCACCTATAACAGACAGGGAATGTCGGAAGCCATGCTCAAATAACAACTTTTCGTTCTGCTATAAAAGTAATGTTGTCTGTAGAAATCGTGTAATATCTCTGCACATTTTCAAGTAGACTTTCCCCGAGAATGAAAATCTTCATACTTTTGTTTACATTTCTTGTATTTCTCGATTCGTTAGTCACAAAAATTTGGTCTTCCTGGAATTGTGGATTGCCTAATGGGCGAGATAACCATGGTAACAACTATTCCAAAACAGGTTTTCTTACGGTCAGGCATTACATGAAACCGGAGATATGGGCAACGAAACAATTTGTTTTTTGGAAAAGAGCAAAAAAGTGTTATTAATCGGACTAAATCGGATATAAAAATGGACATAGTGGGGGAAATGGACCTAATGGGTTTTGATACCATTGCTCTCCAGGATTCCAAAACGATGGGGTATTACTTGGAACCGGAGATACAGGCGATGAAGCCAATTATTTTCTTCAAATGATCAAATAAAGTACTCTATATAAACCGTGGAAAAATATCGATATCTTGCGTTTTTTTTTTGCCAGTGATTTGCATTTTTTGCGTCGATGGCTTGATAACTCTCTATATAAAGCGGGCAAAATTATTGATGTTTTGCGTTTTTTTATTCAGTGATTTGAATTTTTTGTGTCGATGGCTTGTTTAATCTCTATATAAAGCGGTCAAAATTTTCGATGTATTGTGTTTTTTTGCCGATGACTTGCATATTTTGGCCGATGACATGTACTTTTTAGTGTATGACTTAAATTTTTTTTAGTGGATGACTTCCACTTATTGGTCAACGACTTGAATTTTGTTCGATAACTTGCATTTTTTGATCGATGACTTGCATTTTTTGGTCGACGACTTGCATTTTTTGATCGATGACTTGCATTTTTTGTAGATGTGTTTGGTTGATGATTTGCATTTGTTTTGTCCATGATTTGCAATTTTTGGCCCATGACTTGCATTGTTTGGTTCATGACCAAATGCGATCGATGACTTGTATTTTTCTTGGTCAATGACCAAGTCGGTTATATCTGTGGTCACAAAGGTTACCCAACTGTAGAGAAAAATGTTTTGGAATCCTTAAATTAAATTTTAAATTTAAATTTTATCGAATTTTGCCTGATTTATGGAGAGCACTTTTTTGCTCTTATAAAAATGTTAGCTTTGTTGTCTATATCTCCGCCAAATAACTTTCTTTTTTTTTGAAAATGCTTTAAAAAAAAACTACTGAATATTTTCTCAAATTTCTTTTTTTATTTGAAAGTACAATCCTTCCGGTTAATAATGGAAAATAATTTAAATTAATTTACTGCATGCCGGAAGGATTGTACTTTCAAATAAAAAAAGGAATTTGAGAAAATATTCAGTAGTTTTTTTTTAAAGCATTTTCAAAAAAAAAGTTGTTTGGTGGACCCTTTTGCTATGAATGTTTTAATGAAGTTTCAAACTGATGATCATCTTGATTCTAAGGCAAACAGGCTTTAAATGTGAAGCCCAGGCTGTGCGGTGAATTGGGATTTGCCAATAAATCTGCGAGACATCGCTTCATGTGACATTAAAATGGAGTCGAAATGTGTGTTCATGTGAGCTTTGATTTAAAGCTGCCACTCTCTCCTATCTGACATATGCTATCCTATCCTACTACTGAATTCTAAAAGATTACATTGCCTAAAATTAGGCTATAGAGTGAGTACTCATAGGAAGACAGATATTATTATTCACATTCTTTTACAACCCCAAAAATAAAATTCCAAAAATTTATTTCAAAAACAATAACATAAGTAAAGTAATGATATTTTAATTTTAACTGTTGCTGTTGCTATTGCCATTGCTATTTTTGTTGTCGTTTTAAAGCAAATACTCTACTTAACATGAAATTGTGTTGGTGTTGGTATTGGTATTGGTGCCTAATGCCTAATGGTGGGTTACATTGAACTGTTAGGAATGGATTGAATGAAGTGCACGAAACAAATACTTGTTGTTGTTCTGTCTTTCTTAAACCAAAACATTGATTTTGCCAAACAACAAACGCAAAAGAGAGGCGAAGAGAGAGAGAGTATAAGTTTGAGTTGTTGTTAGAGGGGTGTGTAGGTACATGAGTATTACTAAGTTGCTGTTCTTTTTTATTCTTCACAGTTTCTTTTACATTGTCTTGGCATGTCTTGGCTTGGCTTAATGCCAAATCAAAAGAACAGGTTACTTGTTGTTATCTAGTACTCTGGTGTTTGCTGTTGTTGTTTTTGTTACTTATTTTTACTTGTTGTTTATCAAGTGAATCGAGTAACTGCTGCTTCATACCTTTAAACAATTCAGACACAATTTTTTTTTCTTGTTAATACCGCAATACACACCTATACACACACACAAACACTTGTTTCAAATATTGTAAGAAATGATGTTTTCTTAGGATTTTTTTCTGTTTTTTCGGAATATTTTTCTTGAGGTTTTTTTTTGTTTTGTTTGGAGTTTTTTTTTTCTCGCTGTTTAAATGTTATTGTGTAAATAACCAAGAAATCATTTTTTTTTTTCAAAAACAATATTGGGAATTATTTTTTTTTTTCAATTTTTGTTTCTTGTTGTTATTATAGCCGGTCCTAAGCAAAATTATTGCATTACTGCAGCAGTGCAGTACTCTGGTGGTAATTTGTCTGGTATTTTGTTTGATTGCATAAAAACTTGGTTTTTTTTTGAGAAACAGTGAAAAATATTTGTTTAAAATATTTTTAAATAATTTTTTCTTATAAACAAATTTAAATAAATTATAAATAGACCTTAACGTAACGGAAAATGAAAATGTCCCACAGCCATTATCTACCATACAATACAATACAATAACCGCGCCGTGAACGTAATTAAAGAGTTTTTAAAGTTTTTAAATAAATTTGAAGGAAACAAAACAGTTTCAATTCCCATGATTATCATCAAGTTTTACGATTATTTTTATTGTTTTCTATACGCCGTTTTAACATTTAAATTGCAATTTGAAAAAAAATTGTTTTAAAAGACACCGATTTTTTTCCTTTTTTAATTCAAAGTGTTCTAAAGGGTCCGTCATATAACTTTTTTTTTTGAAAATTCAAAAAAAAAACTACTGAATATTTTCTCAAATTTCTTTCTTTTTTATTTGAAAGTACAATCCTTCCGGTTAATAATGGAAAATAGTTTCATTCAAATGGCTGGCTCGGCTGGCCACGCAGTAGCCTACATGATCGGTCCAATTTTTAAGCACATTATCGATTGTGTGCAGCTGTATTTCACCAATGGCTTCACGAACATTGTCCTTTAAAGCGTCAATTGTCTCTGGCTTGTGGGCGTAACACTTATATTTGACGGCACCCCACAAATAATAGTCCAACGGTGTCAAATCGCAGCTCCGAGGTGGCCAAACGACGATTATGCGATCTTCAAAAACAGGCGCAAAATATCGAGTGTAGCTTCGGCTGTGTGGCACGTAGCGCCGTCCTGTTGAAATCAAATGTTGCCAATATCGCCCTCTTCCATTTTAGTGAACAAAAATTCGTTCAACATGGCCCGATAACGTTCGCCATTGACTGTAACGGCCACTCCTTGCTCATTTACGAAAAATGGCCCAATTATGCCTCTGGACCAAAATCCGCACCAAACAGTGACTCGTTTTGGGTGCGTCGGCCCAAAATGTGACAATTTTTCTTGTTTACATACCCGCCAAGATCAAAATGAGCTTCACCTGAAAAGATGATTTTTTTTTGCCAAAATCGGCATCTTCTGGTGTAGGCTACTGCATGGCCAGCCGAGGCAGCCATTTGAATGAAATTATTTTCCATTATTAACCGGAAGGATTGTATTTTCAAATAAAAAAAGAAATTTGAGAAAATATTCAGTAGTTTTTTGTTTAAAGCATTTTCAAAAAAAAAGTTATTTGGCGGACCCTTTATTAATTGTTTGAAAAAAATGTTTGTTAAACATTTTAATTAATTTGATCTTGGCTTATAAACCCTTATGGGTGATGAAGTAAACTTACATACATACATAATTGGTCATTACAACCCTGTAGTCAGGTTTACGACATAGTTTCTCACACCACTTATGTGTTCTGTAAGTTAATTTTATACACGAGTGGCGGGACCTACATTTGAAAATCGACTTCGAAAGCCAAATTTTTTTAAGAAACTTTTCATGGCCAATTTTATTTACTCTCAGAGTTTTTGACAGATATCTGCTGAGGGGAAGTCGCAGAAGAAATATTTGTTCATATTTCGTTTTATTGGAAATATCTGACCTGGGGTTTAAACCATGGCCTCACGTCTAATGAGCCAACACACTATTCTCTAGACTACGGCAACTTCAAGTGGTGTAAACTTATTAAAACGAATTTTTTTAAATCCTAAACATAACTAAAGCTGTGTCTATTTAAAAATCTTAATCACATGAATTTTTATGAATTGTTAACAGAAACCTGCAGCATTACGAATGACAAATGCTTTAATGCAGTTATGCAATTAATTATTGTATGATTATTTAAAATGCATTGTAATAGGCCCATCTTAATGGATTGCAAAGGTAATTAAAAAGAACGACTTTACATAAATAACCAATTGAAATTACTATCTGCCTGTCTTCCAAAAGGACAGTAGTCCGTGAGGAAAAAGAGACTATGCGATTTAAGGACAGAAGTAAATAAGTTTTCTTCTTATCCCCACAAGTCCAGCAGAGTCATTTAATAGTTCACATACCTTCCTCCAGCCAGGGAATTCGATTCTACCTCTAATACGAGCGTAGAATATCGAATCTAACTGAGGCATTGAGAATACCTATGATCTGTAACATATAGAAGATTGTGAGCTCCGTACCGGCCCTGCAATGCAATTTTCAACGATATTCCGGGAACTCATATAATAGTTACCTTGAAATTATGCAAAATTTCATTAAGAAATTTTCTCTATGTTCGTTAGTGACTTGATCGCAGCCTGGCTCTCCGCGTAAATCAAGGGGTTCACGCAATATACAAGCATTACGACGCTTTTAAAATGGTCACTGCTTTGTTTAGACAGCCTATACGAAAGTTTAATATCAGAATCCTTAACAATAATACGACAGTCTGCTCTTTACAGTATTTTGAAGCCATCGGTATAAATTGCAAAGATTGCACTGAGACCTCACGGATCCTCAGACCAGAAGAAATTCAGAGCCTAATTGAAATTTTAATAGCAAATGTCCTTTTCAGAAAATTATAAAACACTATATGATCGATCTTATGATTAATTTCCAGAAATTCAAATCTATTCAGATTTTACTCTCCTCTAAAATAAAATATGCACCTTAATACCACCACCATCCTCATATGTAGGTCATGCTGTATTTCTCTTAAAAACCAATTACTTTTAAACACTTTTACATGCAAAAGATTATTTTCGTTTTACTTCTTTAGTGCCACATACCTTAAGGTTACTGTAAATTGCAATAAGTTTCTATGCCACACACCAGCATTCTAAGCAATTTTAATGATCATCGAAAGATAAAAAAACCCAAAAAGAATTACAAATTTTTGTATTCAAATCACAGTAAATGTTTAATGTTTTTATTCTATTTCATGTGTCTTCAAAATAAATCAATCTTTGGCAAAGGTTCTCTACGTAATTGGCATGCATGCCAAATTATCGTCAGCCAAAGAACTGTTACGAGAAATTCAAATTTTATGTTTCAAAAATTGTACAAATTATTTTGGTTTTCGTATGGAATTTAAATTAACCGCAACAGACTACTTAAAATAATGCCAGTGAATACTGCTAAAGCTTTAAAAAATATACGGAAATTTGTATCGTAAACCTAAGATTCTGTTTGGATCAGCAGTATTGGTTGACTGGGATAACAAAATAAAAAACTGTTCCAGTTAAACATCACGATGCTTGATACCTAAACAATGGACAGAACAGTAGAAAGAACAATTAAAAATGTCACGAGAAGGGACTGCTTTCTTATTCAATTGGTCAATACAATCCTTTAGTCAGGATGACAACCATGTTGTGTGTGTTAATTTTATAGGTCCCTCCGTGCACCTACAATTTAAAATACAGTTTTTGAGAAACCTTTCAAGGCAATTTTATTTATTCCCAGAGTTTTTGCCTGAAGACTGCTGAGAGAAAGCCGCCGAAGGATATATTATTTTCGTATTTCGTTTTGTTTGAAATGTCTGAGCTGGGTTTTGAACCACGGGCTCTCATCTAATGAGCAAACACATTAGCTACTAGACTACGGCGACTTCAGTTCAATCACACAACAATTAAAGTCGACTAACAGTAGATGTGCTAGAAAAGGTTCGTAATGCTAACTTTTCGCTGAAACTCATTACTCTTTCGGTGGTTAGGTCAACAAGCAAATGTCCTAGAATAATATGAAACGCTGTAGAATTTGAGAATTTTAGTTTGAGGACGAGAGTCGTTGCGAAGTTTCCACAATTTAACGGAATTACAGGTTGTGCGGAAGATATTATAATCGTTCTGATAGCCACTTAGCAGTCAGGGTTGTATTTACATGACATCCATTTTAATAAGAAGATCCCGGACATCTCCTAAAGGGATTAGAATCCCCTGCCTGGCTTAATGATCAAGAGTGTCAAGAGAGATCGAGTTACTAAGGTGCTACAACTCGCCGTAGTCTAGTTGGTAGTGTGTTGGCTTATTAGACGTAAAAGCCAGTGTTCGAGCCCCAGGCCAGACATCAAGACAAAATACAAAAAGTATTTCTTCGGCGTCTTCCTCTCAGCAGATTTCTGGCAAAAACTCTGAGAGTAAATAAAATTGCCATGAAAAGTTTCTCAAAAATCTGTCGTTCGGAGTTGACTTTAAACTGTAGGTCCCGCCGCTCATGTATAAAATTAATACACACAACATAAGTGGTGTGAGAAACTTGGACGTTGTACAATGGGTCAAGTCGACCTCCGGGTACTGTACTTGTCTTAATTGACAAGTACACGTCCTCTAACCTAACCTAACCTAACCTTACCTAAGATGCTATTCACGGGCAGTGATCACATGATTGATTGCCCTTCATACTCACTATAAACTAAAATAGATTGTGCGCTGAGAAAATTGGCGTTGCCTATATGGTACAAGGGAACTACCTGTACTCTAAACTAGCAGAATACACCTCTAAGAATGGCACCTCTAAGAATACAACAGTAGCTAGGTCGAAATCCTTACCGAAGGGTTGTACAGTAAGACCCCGCTTAATGCGGCGGATACGTTCCAATAAATTCCAGCGCTAAACGAAACAGCATTAAATGAGACAATTTCACACGTACTTAACTAATAACGTACTTAACTAATAAGTCAACTGTAGCGCAGGAAAGATGCGTTCGTACTGTGATTGTGACTTCGGAAAATACAGTTGGAGTCTTTATTCTGGATAGACTAACAGAACTAAACTAAAAGAACGTTGACAAAATAGCAGTATACACCGTCACTATATAATGCACCGCTTTTGGTTGGTGCATGGCCGTTTCATTTGCACACATATACAACAAGTATCAATACAGTGTGCGATTTAGGGGAATCCTAATACTACCGCATAATACTGAAACAGCGTTAAGCGGAGCAACGTTAAGAGGAGCAACGTTAAGCGAGGACTTACTGTAATGACCAATTATATATACACGTATGTATGTAAGGCCGCAACAGATAATCTGTGGATGATAATTGGAGTGATGAGATTCAAAAGTTCACTTCTTTTCTTTTTAAGAGGCTGTTTCCTTTGTCATTGCTCAGAGAAAAGTTTCTGGAAAGGTATTCAAGGGATAACTTAGATGACGTTGCTTCTATGGACTTTGAAAAACTACACGATTTACGCAGAAACTACGCAAAGAGAATTAAACGTGCCTAGGCTTGTTGTAAAGTAATTATCTTTCTATTGCCTTATGACAGCTTCAACGTTTTCCGAGGGAACCATCTGAGCAGAGGTTGAAATTTTGGACAGTATCGAGTGATATCTTATGCATTACACTACTTGCATGGACAGTGCTGTTGATGATAGAACTTTTCTTACGGTTAGTCTCTTCACAATGTTATGCTAGGCAGTATGTTGGCTTACTAGAAGAGAGCCTGGGGTTCAAACGCCAGCTCAGACATCTCGAATAAAACGAAATACGAAAAATATTTCCTTCTACTCTCTACTTACTCTCAGCAGTCTGCTCGCAAAAGCTCCGAAAACAAATAAACTTGCCATGAAAACTGTCGTTCTGAGTCGGCTTTAAATTGTAGGTCCCGCCACTCATGGATAATAACGGGTGATTTTTTAGCGATTATCTTTTTGGCAACACTGGTTTAAACAGCTCACGCACGTTTTGTGTTTTGTTTCACTGTCAAACATCTTCAGTTTGGTCTTTAATTTAACCATGAATCGTCTTACAAACGAACAACGCTTGCAAATCATTGAATTTTATTATCAAAATGCGTGCTCGGTTAAGAAAGTTCATCGCGCGCTTCTTCTTCCATTTTATGGTCAGTTTAATCGACCCACTGAAGCGGCTATTCGGGCTATTGTGACTAAATTTCGAACCAAATTTACATTGTTGGACATTAAACCACCAACACGCTTACGTAGAGTGCGAACTGAAGAAAATATCGCAGCTGTATCGGCCAGTGTTAATGATGACCATCAATTAACGATTCGTCGCCGTTCGCAGCAATTGAGCCTCTGTTACTCAACAACGTGGAAAATTTTGCGGAAGGATTTAGGTGTGGTGTGCCTTTCAAAATACAGCTGGTGCAAGAATTGAAGCCGAACGACCTACCGCAACGCAGAATTTTTGGTGAATGGGCTCTTGCAAAGTTGGCCGAAGATCCACTTCTTTATCGAAAAATTGTGTTCAGCGACGAAGCTCATTTTTGGCTCAATGGATACGTAAATAAGCAGAATTGTCGATTTTGGAGTGAAGATCAGCCGGAAGCATTGCAAAAGCCACCAATGCATCCAGAAAAAGTCACAGTTTGGTGTGGTTTATGGGCTGGTGTCATCATTGGATCGTACTTCTTTTCAAAGATGCTGCGAATAGTAACGTAACTGTGAATGGTGAGCGCTACCGTGGGATGATATCCAACTTTTTTTTTTGCCCAAAATGCAAGAGCTTGACTTGCATGCCATGGGGTTTCAACAAGCCGGTGCCACATGCCACACAGCAGGCGTAACAATGGACTTATTGAGAGACGAGTTCGGTGAACATTTTATTTCACGTTCGGAAACGGTCAATTGGCCGCCTAGATTGTGCGATTTAACGCCTTTAGACTATTTTTTGTGAGGCTATGTTAAAGCTCAGACAAGCCCGCTTCAATTGACGCATTGGAAGACAACATTGAAGCATTTATTCGTGAGATACCGGCCGAAATGTTGGAAAGAGTATGCCAAAATTGGACTAAGCGGATGGACCATTTGAGGCGGAGTCGCCGGCAACATTTGCATGAAATAATCTTCAAGCATTAAATTATATGGACCGTACTATCGATTCAAATAAAGATTTCATGCATTTTTCTGAATTTTATGTGTTTTTTTTGAAAAATTTTCCTATAGCTCTTAAAAAATCACCCATTATTAACACACACACAAGATGGGTGCAGTGAGAAGCTACGTTCTAATCCTGACAAAGCAGGTTAGACAAGTAGCACAGAGAAATAGATATTTTTAAACATGAGTGGATATGAGGCCCTATCCACATGTTTATCCTGCCCATTGTATCTAATTTAATAGGCATTCATGTCATTTCAGCTGTACACTAAACATGGAAATTAATGCAGACATTAAGAAACAACTGGATTGAAATTCTCCTTTCAAGGCTTCTATTAAAAATATTTTTCTCAGAAGAGTAAGATTCAAACGATAAATGACTTGCACTAGAAAATGTTGATATTTGTGGTTTAATTAATAATTTTTTTTTGATTTTAAATTAAATATTAAAACTTGTTTGCTTCCTCTACCATATTTCGTACAAAATGGCCTTTAAACCGAGGTAAAGAAGAAGAAATAAAAACTCAAATTGATTGTGTGCATATATATTTTAAGCTTCTTTTTATTGCAAAAAAACTCCAAACGTCAGCCAACCATCCGTCTCGTCTATTGATCGTGTGTCAAATATTTAAAAAGTTTTCAAACATTTTTTACTCATAATTTGTCGTGTGTTTAACACCAGAGCTGAATGCATAAAATTAGCGAAAATTTATTGCGAATGGACTATGAACCACGATTAGTACGGGAAATGGAAACAAAATTATGGGCAATTTTCCAATAAAACGCGAAAAAAAGGAAACCTTTTAAAGTTTCCTTAAAGGCAAAACAACAGCGGGCATAAAATAATGATGACGACGATGATGAAGGCGTTAATGAAGAAGAGGGTGAATAAATACACTTGTAACAGAAACATAAATATTGCTGAACACGTTTTACTCTTAGCTAAGTCAAGTGACATTATAATGACTGTTTAAAAAAGCTTAAAAGCGAAAATTTATTTAAAAAAGAAGCAAAAAAAAACAAAACTTTACAATCATATTTGCATGCAAATATAGAGAAGAGAAGAAGAAAAAAGGCAATACTCATGCATTTATTCATTCATTCATTTGTTGCTTTCTAAATGGCTCCCCATTTTTATGACTAACATGGCAAATGTTGATGTTGGTGTTGGTGTTAGTGTTGTTGTTGCTGCTGCTTTTACTATTTGTTGTTATTGTCATTGTAAGCCAGTACACTTAAATAGACACCAAACAGCAACACTAACAGCAGCAACAACATTTACCACCACCAAAAAATAAAAACGAAACTAAAAAGAAAGACAAACAACAACAAAAAAAACATTCACACACACTTAAAGAGGAGATACAACAGATTTACTTTCACTCTTCTGTAGAAAAACTGGCTGGTTTGGAGCACGCGTTTAAAGTTGATAGCTGGTGGCTGTATTCTGTTTTTTGTTTTGTTTGCCTTTTTTTTTCTTCTTCTTTTTTATTTTAATTTTTTAACGAAAATAAATAAACGAAAAACCCAAAAACAATAATGATGTTTAATGATACTTGAAGATCATTATTGTTGCATTCATTATTGATTTCGATTTCAATGCTGTGTGCTGAATGCTGCTGCTGAAGGTGATAAAGTTTACCAAATAAACGCATTGGGATGATTCCAAAAAAACTAATGATGATCAGCCTTTTAAAGGTGAAACTTTTGTTTGTTTATTATTTTTAATATTTTTTTTTTTCAATAATACTTTTGATTTTATTTTTTCTTTTTATTGTATTTTTATTGTATTTTTGTTGATATTTAAAATACTTGTCCATGTAAAGTTCATCAATTGATTATTGTTGTTTGAAAAAACCAAAAACATTACATTGTCAGAGATTTTGTAACATTTCTTCACCAATAAATTGTATTTCCAATTAATTATTGTCTACACAGCACAGCATTTTCAATGATTTCCAAATTGAGTCGCCTACAGACAACTTTTTAAAAAAACTTAAGTAATCATTAATTAAATGAAGAGAAAAAACAGAGAAAAGAAATTCCAAAAATATCACTGGAATTATTATGAATTTTGTAACAGAAACCAGCAGCATTACGAATGGCAAATGCTTTAATGCAGTTGCGTAATTAATTATCGTATGATTATTTAAAATGCATTGTAATAGGCCCATCTTAATTGATTTTAAAAGTAATTAAAAAGAACGACTTTACATAAATGAGCAATTGCAATGACAGTAGTCTGTGAGAATCGCAATTGTAAGATAGAGGGCTATGCGATTTAAGGACAGAAGTGAATCAGTTTTCTTCTTATCCCCACAAGTCCAGCAGAGTCGTTTAATATTGCACATACCTTCCTCCTGTCAGGGAATTTGATTCTGCCTCTAAAACGAGCGATGAAAACCATATCTAACTGAGGCAATGACCATATCTAAGATCTGTAACATGTCAGAGATTGCGATCTCCGTACCGGCCCTAGCCTGTTCATCAGCAATGCAATTTTCAATGATATCCCTATGTTCGGGACCTTATAACGGGTGATTTTTTTAACTATTATCTTTTTGGCAACACTGGTTTAAACAGTACACTCACGTTTCGTGTTTTGTTTCACTGTCAAACATCTTCAGTTTGGTCTTTAATTTAACCATGAATCGTCTTACAAACGAACAACGCTTGCAAATCATTGAATTTTATTATCAAAATACGTGCCCTGTTAAGAAAGTTCATCGCGCGCTTCTTAAATTTTATGGTCAGTTTAATCGACCCACTAAAGCGGCTATTCGGGCTATTGTGACTAAATTTCGAACCAAATTTACATTGTTGGACATTAAACCATTAAACTCGCTTACGTAGAGTGCGAACTGAAGAAAATATCGCAGCTGTATCGGTCAGTGTTAATGATGACCATCAATTATCGATTCGTCGACGTTCGCAGCAATTGGGCCTCTGTTACTCAACAACGTAGAAAATTTTGTGGAAGAATTTAGGTGTGAAGCCAGCTGGTGGAAGAATTGAAGCCGAACGACCTACCGCAACGCAGTATTTTTGCTGAATGGGCTCTTGGAAAGTTGGTCGAAGATCCACTTCTTTATCGAAAAATTGTGTTCAGCGACGAAGCTCATTTTTGGCTCAATGAATACGTAAATAAGCAGAATTGTCGATTTTGGAGTGAAGACACAGCCAGAAGCATTGCAAAAGCTACCAATGCATCCAGAAAAAGTCACAGTTTGATGCGGTTTATGGGCTGGTGGCATCATTGGACCGTACTTCTTCAAAGATGCTGCGAATCGTAACGTAACTGTGAATGGTGAGCGCTACCGTGGGATGATATCCAACTTTTTTTTTGCCCAAAATGCAAGAGCTTGACTTGCATGACAAGTGCTTTCAACAAAACGGTGCCACATGCCACACAGCACGCGTACCAATGGACTTATTGAGAGGCGAGTTCGGTGAACATTTTATTTCACGTTCGGGACTGGTCAATTGGCCGCCTAGATCGTGCGATTTAACGCCTTTAGACTATTTTTTGTGAGGCTATGTTAAAGCTCATGTCTATACAGATAAGCCCGCTTCAATTGACGCATTGGAAGACAACATAGAAGCATTTATTTGTGAGATACCGGCCGAAATGTTGGAAAGAGTATGCCAAAATTGGACTAAGCGGATGGACCATTTGAGGCGCAGTCGTGGTCAACATTTGCATGAAATAATCTTCAAACAAATTCAAATTATATGGACCGTACTATCGATTCAAATAAAGATTTCATGCATTTTTCTAAATTTTATGTGTTTTTTTTTTGAAAAATTTTCCAATAGCTCTTAAAAAATCACCCATTATAATAGTTACCTTGAAATGATGCAAAATTTCATTAAGAAATTCTCTCTATTCGAAGAGCTGTTCGTTAGTGACTTGATCGCAGCCAGGCTCTCCGCGTAAATCAAGGGGTTCACGCAATATACAAGCATTACGACGCTTTTAAAATGGTCCCTTCTTTGTTTAGACAGCCTATACGAAAGTTTAATATCAGAATCCTCAAAAATAATACCACAGTCTGCTCTATGCAGTAATTTGAAGTAATCGGTATAAATCGCAAAGATTCCACTGAGACCTCACGGATCCTCAGACCAGAAGAAATTCAGAGCCTAATTGAAATTATAAGAGCAAATGTCCTTTTCAGAAAATTATAAAAAACTATATGATCAATCCGTATGTGTCTTTGCGTTCTCAGAATTGCAGCATGTCCACTACCCAAGTTGGAACACGATGCATTGAACTTCACTGCCACCATCTCAACCAGCAGTTTCGATAGGAGGGGACCCAATTGAATATAGCAAATTGTGCCTTAGTACGAGTGAAACAGAGTGTACTGATGTTAAAGAGGACAGACTGTCTGCATACTTTCTCTAGCAGTCGACAGTGGCATTGGTGTTTGCATACCATTCACCAAATATGAACACCGTAAGCCATACGACGTGATAGAGCAAGTATTAGATGGGGTCTAAGCCTCCAGATCTTATCAACGACTCTTTTAGAGCTGTAAATCGCTATGTTCGCTTTCTTTACCCACTCAATTCTCTTCTCGTGCCGTAAGAGATTAGGACTCTGGCCTTTCAACTCTGATCTCGTACCGTGAGAGAGTGGTATTCTGGCCTGTTGCACTTTGTTTTATTTGTGGTTTATTAAAGAAAGTTTCCAAGTTGTCACACACTTCTTATTCGCACCTCCACTGCATGAATAGCGACTAAACGTTAAGTGTAAGCAGTGTTGAAAAATTCAGTACTTTAGTACTTTTTCCAGTACTTTTTCTTTTCAAAAATACCGTAGTACCCCCGGGACGCTTTCAGTACTTTTTTGTTATTAAATATTTTATGTCTTGCGCTTTTCAACTATCAATGCATTCGGAACGTATTGCAAAAGGTAGAATTAGCCTTTAGCTCCGCTTTGGACGTTTGGATAAGCGAAAAGCAATGAGAACGCTTGCCGAACCGTAATATAATTTCGCTAAGCACTTACATTGCTCTTCATATGCTACAAACGAACGTTAACGTTTGAATAAATGGGACTTTTACGTTTTTTTACGTTTAGAATCAGCAGATTTTTTTTTTGCATGTGAGGAACACGTATAAGTCGTTAGTTTTTCTCTTCAGTTTCGTATGTGTATTAAATATAAATAAATAAATAGTCTAGTAGGTAGTGTGCTGGCTTACTAGATGTGAACCCATGGTTCAAATCCCATTTCAGACATTTCCAACAAAAAGAAAAATGAAGAAAAGATTCCTTTGGGTACCTCATTCTATCAAAAACTCTGAGAGTTATTAAATTTCCAGAAAAGTTTGTTGAAAAATCTGACGTTCGGAGTCGAATTGAAACTATAGGTACCGCCACTCATGTAGCAATATTAACACACATAAAAAATGGCGTGAGAAGCTAGACAATAATCTTGATTGAAAGGTTGCAATGACCATTTATGTGTGTATTTCTATATAAAAGCACCATTTGATGCGAAAAAGTACTCTTTCAGTTACAGTTCAGTACCATTTTCAAATTTCAGTTTTGCAACACTGAGTGTAAGTGGCTATCTCTTACACATACCCTCTTACCCTTATTCTCTCCCCCTGACAAAGCTGCAAATTATGTCCATCGCTTAGAGTAGTGTAGAGAGTGCAACACAGTTTTCTGAGCGCTGTAGATAGACACTCGTTAATAATTTATTTACTTTCCATGTCTCCCTAAAGTTCTCTTACTTGCACACAGTGTTTTAAAGTGTCTTAAAACCTTTGAACTTTCAAATCCCTTTACCTCTCTGTTAAATACAATTCCTTCATTCCCTTTTACATACTATCTATTGAAGGGTAGTGTCTGGCTTTGTTTTTTAAGCGATAAAAAAGAAGACAGAAAAAAACCCACCAAAAAACAATGAAGAATTATTGCACCTTGACCGTTCGTTTGGGTTGGTTTTATGAGCATAAATTTGTAAGCAGCTTGCCCATAGGCCTTGTAAAATTCAAGTTAGCCATACAAACACTCCTATGAATGTACATATGAACATACATATGTATGTATGTATATATGTTTGTCTACAATATTTATTTCTAAAATAATTTATGCTGGCGTAAAGCAAAAAAGTGAAATAAAATTGAATGCTTTTAATATTTTTAATGAATTTTTTTTTAACTCGAAATACCTCAAGATCAATTAGAACTAAAGTATCAGATGCATGAATACAGACGACGGGGTGTCAATAAGAATGTCTAGATTCCAATACAAAAGCTACCAAAGCCCACTTGATCACATGAAAATAAATTATTTAATTTATTCATTTTAATTACATGAATTCAATAGCAATTTGTAATAAGGAGAGTGCACGAAAAAATTTAGGCATGAAAGAAAATAATTACCGTTATGTGATCGAAAATATGAAATGCTTATGACCAGATGTCGGCACAGAGAACATGATAAAAATGTAAGTGTATTTGTGAGAGACATGTGTTAACCCAGAGGAAAATTGTTAGTAATGTTTTAAAGTCCCAATAATATGTATACGTGAGAAAAAATAAAAAATTAAAAATTAATTAAAAATTAAAAATAAAATCTTCTTTAGAAGCTGACAAGCAACTGAATGCATTTTTACGCTCTTTTTAACGAACATTGTTGATCTTCGTGTCCTATGAGTGTAAAAAGCGGAAGATGTTCTTCCCCTGGGGGACATTGGTGCCGACGTCTGCTTATGACATTTTGTCAGATAACTTAAAATAGAAGCCTATCTTAAGGCATTTAAGGTTCAAAAAGAACCTGATGTAAAAGCGAAACAAAATTTCGAAACTAAAAGATGTTTACGAAAGAAGAGATTCGAATTGATTGATTTCCTATAGCTTGGAGAAAAAAGGGATCTATTTTACGAATTCCAAGGGAAATGTTGAAGAAAAATCATAAAAATAATTATATAGTACGGCGTAATGCAGTTAAATCCTGGTATAATCTGGAATATGGAAAGCCGATGACACATTCGGATTTCCATGATTTACTCGATAGGGGATTTGATTTAAATATACCAACTAGAATTCCTCCCTTGCGCCATTGAGGTGTATATCCATGGCTCCACAATGCTGGACACAGTGAGCTGCGGTATATATATTAAGGGTTCTGATATAAAAATTTCAAGTGGTCTGCCTGACAACCACTGCGGTGTTTTCCATGCGAAAGTCATGGCTATATTGGAAACGGCGAATTTCTCAGGGAAATTTTGAATCATTCAAACGTAACTTTTATATGGATTCCCGGACACACGAATATGGCACAAAGCTTGTGATATCTGACATATTATAGAGCATAGATATTCGAATTGCCTCTTCGCTCATTTTACACGGAGGTTCAACTTTATTATCAACAGGATGCTACGTGATATATTTCAGGGCTGGAGTGATATGAATATGAAAAGGACTGATTGTCGTCTTTTCTTAAATCGTATGGCCATCCGCCATACTATTGCAATTCTGACAGGCTACAACCATATTAGAAAGCATTTCAATAGACTTGGCATTACTACAAATATCTTCGGTAGTAGTTATCTGAGGAGAAGGAGGAGTAAAAGACCAGCATTAGCCTCATATGTCAGTGCCTGACTCTAGACATGAAGAGGCTTATGTTCTTGACCTCCCATTTTTTGTCATCTTTGATTGAACTGTTGGAAATAAATAAAAATGCAAAAGTAATCTTTTTTGAACTAGGGATGGTTACGTATAGGGAAAGTTTCATTCCCAAGTTAAATATTTATTTGTGGTATCACAATGGAACTAAACTCTGAACTAAGTGTGGCAAATATGGCAGGCCAACGATGTTGTAAGAACTGTAAAATGATAGTTTCAGAAAAATTTATGTCCGTAATGCAGTGGCCTGCTCAATAGTCGGACCTTAAACCTAACGAGCACCTTTGGGAAATCTGGAAGAATAAAACAACTAATTTTCAGACTAAAAATAAGTATGAAATGTGAACGGTACAAAGCGTTTTTAAAAATGAGGGAATGTGTGCTCCGTCCAAGTATTGAAACAATAAGTGGGTTCGTTTTTTTAAATTATAAGATGACCTTGGCGTTTACATTAGAGTCAAGCATCATTTTCAAAGATTTCTTTTATTTCCAAGAAGATACATAGCTGGAAAGAGTTGTAATTATTTTTATAGGTTTTTATGCAGATGATTTCAAAAGCTTGAAATTCAAATGCAAATGTTTTATTTGATCGATCTAAAGTAAATTGTAAGAAACTGTTGAAATTTTTATTGTGTCCCTATTGTTTCTTTCAAGCATATATAAGCATGACACAATTTACTGAAGTCATCTATTGAAAAAAATAATGGATTTCTTATTACCTCACCTTATATTTACGTTACAATTTTAAAATTTGTGTTTAAATAAATGAAAATAAAAACAAAATAAAGGAAATACAATAACGTGTCTTTAAATTTAATTGAAATCTGATACCAGTTGAGTTCCACTTTCCATTTTTATGCAGCTACAGTGACAAGAAAAAACGATCGATACATTTGCATGAAGACAATAACAACAACAAAACGAAAACCCGGCCAATTAAAAAAAACAAAAAAATTAGAAAAAATAATGCATGAATGCATATTTTTTTAAATTTAATTCGATCTTTTATTATGTAAAAGTATTGTACAAGAAAACCAAGATCAACTATTCAATAACAATAACAATGACGATGACAAACAATAATGACGAATAATAATAAGCGATAAACAATTAAGCGGTGGTTAAATAATCGATAATACTAATGAGCGTTAAATAAGCACAGCAAAAAAAAAGAACACAAGAAATAATAACAACAAATCACCTGCTAATGCTAGAAACAAGAACGCGGAAACTTTTCGTAACGAAAACAATAACAGGGTACCACTAAACTGTAAGAGAATAAGAGATGTGTGAGAGGAATACATATATATTACCGTTAATTGTTATGTGTTATTATTTTGTTGTGTTTTCCTTTTGTTTACTACTCCCACTTCTGGTTACACTCTTTTCTCTCACTGTAAAACAAACGAGCGTGCGAATGTGTGTGTGCATGAATGAGCACTGACCACATGGACAACTTTTTAATCGGAGTTGTATGAAGTAAAAACGCGAAATTAAGTCAAGAAAACAATAACAAAACAAGGCTAACTGGCCTACAATAAATAAATTCTTATCAAGTTTAACTTTAAAACAAGTTACGAAAAAACAACAAAAACAAAAACAAAAACAATATAAAAACGAATGGACGATATAAATAAATTCAAAAAATTAATTCAACTTACCTTGCTGCAATAATAAATATCCGACATGTTTGTTATGCTGCTGCTGTTGCTGCTATTCTGCTGCTGTTCTGCTGCCTTTGTTGTATATTAAAGAGTATGTTTTTTTATTTAATTAAAGAGTATTTCTATTCGTATGTAAGTGTGCAAAATACTCATGTACAATGTATAATTGTAACGGTTTTTGAACTTAAGTATGTTTTTTTATTTTTATTTTTTAATATTTCATGTTTCATACGCTTACTACACTCTCATTAATAACAAATCAATTCTTTTTCTCATTTCATATTCTTGCTCTCTCTCTCTCTCAATCTTTGTAGATCAATAACAATAACAATACGAATGCTTTTGTTCTTTACTAATAATACACTGTAAACAACATGGATTTCTAGCAGAGGAGAAATAAAACTGGATTTTAAATAAAAAAAACCGATTTTTATTAAAAACTAGCATTTCTGGCTTTAATTTAAAAGTGAATTTCAAAGTGACTAATTTTAAAATTATAGTGCTTTTAACTTAAAACACTAAGGAATGCTACGATTTATTATGTCTTATACGATCTTTTTTTTTTTTGATTTTCTTTTAATTTCTGAAATTTTTAATTAATGCGTTGGAAAATTTCCGCCTTATTTTTTTTTCTTTTTCTTTTACTATTTATGTTTATGATTATTGTTAGTATTGTTGTTGCTGCTCTCAAAGTTGCATTCGGTAGCATTTGTTGTTCCATTAAGTGCTGGAAACACGGTTTTTTTGAAAACTTTCTACTTCACTGACTGCCAGCTTACATTGCCTCAAAAAACCGAAGAAGAAAGAAATGAAAAGAAAAAGACATAAAAAACGTCTTTCTATACTACACTGATAAAAAAAATTGGTTTATATTTGTTAACAGCATCATAACAAAAATAAGATATTAAAGAAGCAATCCATCATTATTTTTATTTGTTGTGAAACTAAAGTTATTGGTTTCTTTATTTATTTATAACCCATAGTTTACTTTGCATAGCCTTCAGTTTGTAGGCGAGAGGGACTAAAAAGAATGGATTGAGTAATTATTTTAACGTACTTGAATTATAAAAAGTTGTACAAACAACAACAAAAGAATATGACGTTTGTAAAACTATATTTGCGTATGCAAAAGTTGTCAGGATTACAACCTAACTTCTCACACCACCAATGTTGTTTGTGTTAATTATATACATGAGTGACGGAACCTGTAGTTTAAAATCGAGTCCGAACGAGAGATTTTTGAGAAACTTTCCATGGCAACTGTATTTAACACTGGCGTTCTTGGCAAAAGACTTCGGAGAGGAAGTCACTAAAAGAAATATTTTGTTACGTTTTGGCCGATATGTTTGAACTGAGATTTAGACAACACTACTACTAGACTACGATGATTTCAAAATATAATTAAAAGGCTTTATAGAAGTCTCAATGAAAAAGAAAAGATCTAGATCCTCCGGCCTCAAAGATAACAGGAAGTACCATTCATTGAACCTTCCGAAATGCAGAATACAGTCAACAGAAATTATTTTGTTTGAGCTCCGGTTTCGTTATTATGATTTATGGTATCGCAATGTGTCCAGCCACTGCCCTATGGGGGCCTTATTCTCAAGGAGGATCTGGAAACTTTTCTAATCATTACGTGTGAAAAGAATATATCCATTAGCACAGTTAAAATACAGTATGTATGTGTAGTGTATCTGTCATGTGGACCGTCTGCAAAATTTTGTTTGTTATACCTTAAAATGTTTGGTATATACACTGAGCGCTAAAAGTGAATAAACACCACTGAAATAATTAATTTTCTTAGAATAGCGAGAAAAGTAATTGAGAATAATCGAATAAATTTCCAAAAATAAAAACGTTTATTTATTACTTATAAAATGTTAAAACAAAAACAACAATTCATGATAAAGGAACTTTTTTTAACAAAACAAAAGAACAAAACTGTTTTATACTTAAGAACAAAAGTGTTGACTCACTTATGGTGCTCAGTGTATGTAATTGCTGTTGCTACCAGCCTATGTTTGTAGATTTTGTATAGAAATGCAATTCAGTCATTTATTCTTGAAGTAAAACATAAGGTAAGTCAACCGCTAGTGTATCTCTTGGAAATTCTCTCGCTATGGAAAGTTTTAGACAAATTCGAAACTAGGCTGAGATAAGTTTTACCATCAGGAAAGTTTAGTTTTGTTTTGAATGATATCGTGAGCTCTTATGAACTGATCCTGTCGGAAAATCGCCTCAATTGAAGTTCAATACTTCCAGTTTTCTGCCTAATACTGCCAAAGATATCTTTGGGACATCTATTCATAATAGTTATATTCCTATAAAAAGGCCACAAATTAATACTGTTCCTATATATGTATATATATAGGATATATAGGATATATAGGATATATATATATACAGTTACTTGGCAAACATATTTTCCCTCGAATGCCGATACAAATTCTCATTTGAAAGAAGAACTTATGGGTGCTTTACAATGCGCCGATTGTTATCCTTTGTGTTCCTACAAATGATGCTATTATCGCATGACCGTGAATAGGCTAAAACACACATTTAGACAGCCTTCTTTCAGGCAATATTTGTAAATATAAATTTGATGTATTGCTTCGGAAAAGAAAATCAAGGAAATTTCTACTTTTTCTTGAGACAATATTTCCCATTTACCTACGTAAACCACTCTGGGTAAAATATATTATCTTTATGAAGCCAATTACAAGGTATCAAAATATCCTTTTCTACAATAAGAAATAAATTTTATGTGAGTTTTACAAGTCGGTTTGATGGATCTAAGGTTTTCGTTTAAAGGGTTTTCTGTCTTTCTCTTTTTAACTGACATTGGTGGCGCCTTAGGCATCTGCATGATTATGGGCTGTTCCATTATAAGTGGCATAGAAATTATTTATTTTGTTTGTTATCGTTTGATGGAAAATTATATCAAATTGAAGAAATCCAAGATATAAATATTTAAGGAGTTTAAAATAAATTTGGGAATATTATTGGGGGGTGTAACTTAAAAATCCGTGCTTTTTTCTGATGGGAAGTCTGCTTGTAAAAATTAGTTTTTCCTACCTTTTCTGTAACATGTGGCTTTTTGAAGGCCAAGGATTTTTTCACACTAATTTAAGATACCCAGTTCTGAAGTGTAATGTAGTTCAGCGAGACCAGCTTGAATCTATCGAAACAAATAACAGTTGGACGTAAGAAGATCGGCACTGATGTCAACTAAAGCCACAATGACCAAGCGATTCAAAAGCATGCGATTTCTTTATTTTGTACCATTTGTAAAGGGTGTTTTTTATAGAGGTATAGAACTTTAAGTTGGCATTACTTTTCAAGATGGCGACCGATTTAACAGCTGTCAAGTGATTTATTCTCAGTTTGGTTTGGTAATTCATCATGAATAGACTCACGCCCGAACAACGCTTGCAAATAGTGCAATTTTATTTCGAAAATAATAATGGTTCTGTGCGGAAAACGTATCGCGCACTACGTCCATTTTATCGTCGACAAATCGTCCATCAGAGCAGTTAATTCGATTAACCATGGAACGTTTTCGCACCACGTTTACTCTTATTGATAACTCGCATCCCCAGAGACGCTGTACGGTGCGTACAGAAGAAGCTATTGCTGCTGTAGAGCGTACCATTGAGGAAGACCCGAATGAGTCCATCCGCCATAGAGCACAGGAATTGGATCTGTGTCCATCCACTTTATGGAAGATTTTGCGGAAGGATCTTGGTTTGCGTGCTTACAAAATCCAACTCGTGCAAGATTTGAAGCCAAACGATCATCAAGTAAGGCGTAGATTCGTCGAATGGGCCCAAAACGAGATTACCGTTGTTCCCGATTTTCATAAGCGAATTTTGTTTAGAGATGAAGCGCACTTCTGGTTGAATGGCTACGTCAACAAACAAAACTGCCGCATTTGGAGTGAAGGTAATCCTCAAGTGTATGTGGAAACACCGTTACATCCAGAAAAACTGACTGTTTGGTGCGCTTTATGGGCTGGTGGAATCACTGGTCCGTACTTTTTCAAAAACGATGGTGGCCAGAACGTTACAGTCAATGGTGATCGGTATAGAGCCATGATTACTAACTTTTTCATTCCTGAATTGAATAACCATGATGTCCAGGAGATGTGGTTTCAACAAGACGGCGCAACATGTCACACAGCTCGTGCCACAATAGATTTATTGAAAGACACGTTTGGTGACCGCCTAATTTCACGTTTCGGACCTGTGAATTGGCCTCCAAGATCTTGTGATTTAACACCGCTAGACTACTTTCTGTGGGGCTATGTAAAGTCATTGGTCTATGCGGTAAAGCCACAAACGCTTGACCATTTGGAAGACAACATTCGCCGTATTATTGCCGATATACGACGTCCAGATTGGACTACATCCGCGCCAGCCGTGGCGGTCATATGCTAGAAATCATATTTAAAATGTAATGCCACAAGATTATCTTTCGGATAAATAAAATTCATGTCAATCGAATAATCCATCGTTGCTTTATTGCAACTTAAAGTTCTATACCTCTATAAAAAACACCCTTTACAATGCAAAGTGTTGTAGGTGCTCTACAGCCACTAATTGGTAAAAAAAGTGTCTTTTATATACCACGTTACTAAAGCTTACCCAACAAAACAATATTTTTATCACAAAATAAAATAATTCTCCTTACTGTGCTTAATAAAGTCCTTAATTTCATGTTCTGTTTTCGTTCTCATCAAATCACAAAAGAAATCCTTTAAATGTGTTCTTTCAACTCTCATACTTCTTTACGCTCAAACACAAACGCACAACTTTTTTATGGACAATAAAGAGCAGCTAAACAACAATAATTGTAGTCAAAAAAAAGCAGAAGACAACATGCACGCATTACACTAAAACACACACACTCAAATGCACATTTATTTTTCAATGGAAATATTGTTGTTGCCCTCTATGTTTTTTAAGTTTTCTTTCTTTCCGTGTCTGTTGGTTGTTCCAAGTAGTTGTTGTCATGAGACAACATACATTGTTATTGTTTTTTGTGGTGATTCCAATAAGAAATAGATTTTGCTGTTGTTGTTGCTTTAATTGATAGATTGGTTGCAAGACTTTTTCTTGATTTCTTTTTTGTTGTTGTTGTTATGCTTTGCTTTTATTTTACTCTAGTATTTTAACATTGTTGTTGTCGTTGTTATTTTTTATTGCACTTATAATATATGTACGTACATATGTACGTACGTACGTTTTTCTATTTGTATAACTTTACGGCACTGGTTTACACTAAATCTCGTAATAGTTTGCCCGCTGACGCTCAATGCTTTTTTGTTTTTCATATTCTTTTCATCAGCAGGGTTTGTGTTTATGGTCACCACAATTTATAGATCAGATTTCAATTGGCTTTTCTTCACAATTATTTAAATTTTTTCTACTTTTCTTCTGCCGTTTTTTGTTTCAATTTCTTTCAACAACACTTTATTTTATTTCATGCTCTAAAGAAGAAGAAGAAAAAAGCGCGACCACTTTGTCTAACTGAAAACAAGCATACGACGTAAATAACAACAACAACAATGATATGCAAAATCAAAATGTCAACAGCACTTATGCATGCATTCACAACACAAAAAATTAACGTCACTTGCACTAACACCAATACATTGTAAATCATTGAACACAACAACACATTAACATGATGAGAAATAAATCACTACTGCACTCAACTCTTCTATTTACGATTTTAATATTGAAGTCACAAACAAACACTCTCTCCCTGTGTCTTTTTTTCAATTTTTTCTTGTTCTTTAAAAGGCTCTCTTTACTTCGTTTGATTTGTTTTTAGAAAGGTAAGTTATGAGTTAAGTTAAGAAAAAAAAAAGTAACAATAACAACAATAAAGATATTTTTATTAAAACCATATTAAGCTTGTTGCTTGCTACCTTTGTTGTTGTTGTTTTGCTTTTAACGCGTATTCCGTTTTCTAACCATAAAAAGGTTGTAAAATTTTCTTTTCGCCAAATTTCTTTTCTTAAAGCCCGTTACCAACGTGTGTCTCTTAGCCAAGTCCGTAATGAACTGATTCGAGTTGTTTTGTTTTGTAAGTCAAGAAGTTGTTGTCTTAACCAAAACAATCGAAAATAAAAGTTTAAGCTGCTGCTGTTGTTGTTTTGTTTGCTATAAATGTGCTGCTGATGCTTTTGCTGCACACATTATTTTGTGTTTTGTGATCATTTCTCTCTCTTCTCTTCGCTTGAGCATGAGACAGTGTTGAAAAATTCAGTACTTTTGTATTTTTTCGGTACTTTTTCATTTCAAAAGTACCGCAGTACCCCCGCCAAGCTTTTAGTACTTTTATCGTTCAAAAAATAAATATATTTTAATATACTCGTATAATTCGCAAATTCTTTTTCCTTTTCCGGGTTTATTAAGTGAAAGTTAATCCCCGTTTGTTTAATGTACTACTACTATGTGGTGGGCTTTCTGTCTAATGGGTAGTTACAAGTTCTTCTTAGTAGACGCCACTGTTCAAACCCCAGGTCAAACAAAACGAAAGCAAAAAACATAACGGCGTATAGTGTGTGAATGTTGTATGTAGGTAGAAAAAAGTAGGTAAAAAAGGTAAGTTGTTAGTTCGCTCGCCAAAAAGAAACGGACAAAACGAAAACAAAAGCATAATGTGTTGGATTGTGGTGTGGATGGTGAATGTCAAACGCCGCTCGCTGCTGGTTGGAAAGAAAAACAAAAAAATATTTAAAAAAAATTTAGTGTGGTGAATTTTGTAGTCGTGGTGAGTTTTTACAAAATGTGGTGAATTTATCCGGTGTGGTGGATAAAATCGAAGTATGGTGAGTTTATACTATGGTGAGTTCTTCCAAAGTGTGGTGAATTTATCCGGTGTGGTGAATACAATCGAAATTCACTAAAGTACCGTTATTCGAAATCGGTACGGTATTACCATAAATACATGTACTGTATATCGTGACTTGGACGGTGCGTGTCTAGAATAAGTAATTTTCACATCTGTTAGTGGACACATTCACCAATATGTCTGGTTACTGCATTAAAACAATGTTGCCATTGTGTCATTCCATTTAAAATTGTAAAAAAAATTAAAATTAGAAAACTGCATACAAAAAATAATTAAATTTAACTATTTTTTATGTTTTATTTTATGAAAGAAGAAAAAATATTTTTGTGGATATCCAAGATATTTTTAGGAATTTTTTTGAAAACCCGTGGCACTACACGGAAAAAAGGAATTTTGTATGCCGTGAGGATTCGATACTGTGGGGACTTTTGAAAAATATGACTAAAGTAAGTATACACGCTGTGATGAATGATATTGAAATTTAATACAAATGCCGTTACCCGTAAAAAAAGCACCGCACTACCTGTATGTCGGTAATATCCAATTTCACCGTATTATCAGCGATGAACTGTGTGGTTTATGGCTGCAATAAATAAATTTTACTTCCATTAGCGGAGTTATTGGATATGGTTGGCAGTATATCCAGAGTGTATGTATTTATTATAAACAAATTTTTAGGGAATTTTGGGATTAAAAACTTCTGAATTGAGGATTCAAATAGATAACAGTCCGACAACACTGAGGACAGATTTAGAAGAGCAGTTTTTTTCGTTTGTTACTCTTAAGAAACCAGTATGGAATGTTATTTCAAAGGCATATAAACCGTGGTGGAAAACTAATATGAAAATTATTTAAATTTTACAAATAGGCCTGCTATCTAGAAAGCATTAAAATTTTTATTTTATTAAGAAATTAAAAAAAATCTAAGTTTTTCGTCATTCTGATGCTGTACTGGTTACACAAGATTTCCTAGACATTTTCAATATCTGGCAGCAGCTTGGTTCTTTATCGTGTTACTTGCATTGGGATTTACGATTTTTTCTAATGTTTACGTCTAGGTCAAAATAATTTCTGCCGTTTTTAAACAATCAAAGAAGCTTCTTCTACACTGGGCCCTCAACCTCATTCTATTAAGGAGTGTACATTTAAAGAAGAGGAGTTCGATAGTCTTCAACACCTCATCGCAATAATATTCGGGTTGAACTCTGTTCCAGATCCTTGTTAGCGATCTAACATTGCAGTGCCCTGTAAGAAGTCCAGAAACAAGTCTCACGTTGGCTTTTTCCAAATCCAGTAGCAAACCTGTTCTACCACTATCTGTTGAAAGCCTAGACACATGCCAACCCGATCCCTCCCCCATCCTTCTCCCTGACCTATTTACTGGCAAGGCCGTAGAAATGGCAGATTGGAGACTTGAGAACAACTTAAATTTCTGTGACCTGGTGCCTACGAAATTCTAATAACATGGTTTCGAATACCTGTTCTAGCTCGGTTACGTATTTATTTTCTTTCTTTGTTTATTCTGTTTTTTTTTTTTTTTTTGTCAGGCCTTATTCGTGTAAATGAAATCGAAATTAATCCAGACGATTAAAATCTTTTGGGCAATTTAACAACCGGTAGCCAAAAACTATTAATTTCACATGTAATTTGTGTCTGTCTAATATGTATACGACGGCTATTAATGAACAAAACATGTTCACATGTTTGTGTTTGAAACGCTTTCAATTTCATTCAACTGTAATAAATTTCTTTTATTCTCTGCTTTGTAACGCATTTTCGATTTCAATCAATCAATTAATGTTCAGTAGAAAACGTTAAACAGCCAGTAGACGGATTAGTTTTGTTAACAAAAATGTCTACAAAGATTTTCTATCAGGCAGCTAAAGAAACTCTTGTGGAGTATTTTCAAAAAACCAGTCTAAATGGTTTTGGCCTGCTCTATTACATTAGAAGGCGCAAGTACCAGAGGTGAGAGTGTAAGTTCCAAATAGAATAACAAGATTTAATTCCAAAGGCTTGCTTGTATTTCTTTTAGAATCTTTTGGTTTTTCTTCATTATCTTGGGTATAATATTTGCCGCTTACGTGTCTACAACCACCTTAATATCGTTCCTAAAAGATCCGACTGTAACGGCTTTGGATCCACAGATACATTCTGTTTATGACGTACCATTTGCCTCGGTGGCTGTGTGCAGCAATAACAAGTTTAGCCGTCCGGCCATACGCGATTATGCAGTGAATATGTAAGTATTCTATGAAAAAGTAGGCGTAAATGTGGGCGTGTTTTAAGTGATTTTATAAGCTCCAGAACAAGTAGTTGGCAGGTCTTCTTCGTCTTAGAAATATAATAAGACAGCCGAAACATTTCTTATGACTAAAAATAATACCCTGGTTTCACATCCATTTTAAATCCTTTTTTCATATTTAAGCTCTCAACGCAGTTGGAATCATAATCTTCCCGCATATTGGGAGTATAAACTGGAACAATTTGCCGGCCTTCTTAATCCCGATTCGATAGACTTTGATGAGGCCTTGAAATTGCACAATGAATTGGAAGATTTACTTGGAAAACCATTCAACACGCTCGAAACCATTGAAATGTTATCGCCCAAATGTGAGGATTTAATAGTGAAATGTTTTTGGGCTGGTCAAAGGCTAAACTGTACCGAACACTTCCAATTGAAAGCCTTTCTTGATGGAGGCTGTTGTGTGTTTAATTATCAATACAAAAAGTAAGTCCAGTTTCCCTTGGGAACTTTTAAACAAATTGAAGTTTAAATTTCTTTCTGCTTACAGACCTGTGGAAGAAGTTTTCTACCCTTATGCCACGGGACCGAATATGGGCTTAATTTTGATATTAAATTCCTCTATGGCAGACTATTTTTATGCCGAAGAGAATACTATCGGTTTTAATGTTAAACTTTTCGGTACACAACGCATACCCGATACCTCAATGGGAGAAATGGAAGAATTTCACGTATGTCCTGGTGAAGATGTGAACGTTAAATTAAATTTAGTTTCCCAGCATACTACAGAAGATGTAAGAGCCTATAGTGTTGCTAAACGAGGCTGCTATTTCCCCTTTGAACATAAAGAAGCCGCCTTCGATAGATCCGAATGTCTGTTGAAATGTAAAATACGAAGCATTGAATCGCTATGTGACTGTGTGCCATTTTATAGCAGCGAAAAGGAACTGGACTTTAGACAACAAGACGAAATGAAAGAGCAATGCTCTTTGGCTCATGCCGAATGCTTGGAACGCTATACGGGTAAAAGAGAAACTATAAATACATGCATAATTTAATCACAAACGCATACTTACAGTTACTTGGCAAACATATTTCCCCTCGAATGCCGATACAAATTCTCATTTGAAAGATGAACTTATGGATTCTTTGCAATGTCCCGATTGTTATCCTTTGTGTTCCTACAATCGTTACTATTATCGCAAGACCGTGAATAGGCTAAAGCACACATTTAGACAGCCTTCTTTCAGGCCATATTTGTAAATATAAATTTGAGGTATCAAATGAAAAAAGAAAATCATGGAAATTCTTATTTTTTCCAGAGGCAATATGTCCCACTTGCCTGCTGAAATCAGTCTGGTTAAAATCTATTATCCTTATGAACAGATAACAAGGTATCAAAAAAATCTTCTTTATAATTGGTATCAAATTATATGTGAGTTTTATAAATCGGTTTGATGGACCAGAGTTTTTCATTTAAAAGTTTTTTTCTGTGTTTCTCTTCTTAGCTAACATTGGTGGCGTCATTGGCATCTGTATGGGCTGTTCCATTATAAGTGGCATAGAAATTATTTATTTTGTTTGTTATCGTTTGATGGAAAATTATATCAAACTGAATAAATCTAAGAAATAAATATCTGAGGAGTTTAAAATAAATTTGGGGGATTTTTCCGTTGATTCTTGGTTACAAACATTAATTTTCTCATCTTCTCGGTAACATATGGGCTCCAAATCGGAAAAAAACTGCCTTTTCTTAAGGTCAAGAACAAATCAAACCAATTTCAAATATCCCGTTCTGAAATTAATCGTATTCCAGTGGCAGTGTGTTGTACAGACCGAAACAGATAATCAACAAAGTGATGTAGTGTAGCTACGGCCCCATCTTTATCTAAAAGTCTTCCGAAAAACTTATGAAAAACACAATAACTGTTATGTGCCAAAACAGTGCTTAAAAAGCATGCTTTACCTAAAGTCCGGTCCTGTCGTAGTACAGACATACATACATAATTGGCCACTACACACCTTCAGTCAGGATTACGGCCTAGCTTTTCCACCACACCACTCATGTTGTATGCGTTAATTTTATACATAAGTGGCGGGTCCTACTCCTAACGACAGTTTTTTGAGAAACTCCTCATGGCAATTTTATTTACTCTCAGAGTTTTTGCCATAAATTTGCTGAGAGGAAGTCGCCGCAGAAATATTTTTTCATATTTTCGTTCTGATGTCTGATCTGGGGTTTGAATCGAGGTCTTACGGCTATTAAGCCAACACACTGCTTATTAGATTAGGTTAGGTTAGGTTAGAGGACGTATACTTGTCAATTAAGACAAGTGCAGTACCCGGAGGTCGAATTGACCGATTGTACAACGTCCTAGTTTCTCACACCACTTATGTTGTGTGTGTTAATTTTATACATGAGTGATGGGACCTACGGTTTAAAGTCGACTCCGAATGACAGATTTTTTGGGAAACTTTTTCATGGCAATTTTATTTACTCTCAGAGTTTTTGCCAGAAATCTGCTGAGAGGAAGTCGTCGAAGAAATACTTTTTGTATTTTGTCTTGATGTCTGGCCTGGGGCTCGAACCCTGGCTTTTACATCTAATAAGCCAACACACTACCTACTAGACTACGGCGACTTCAAAAATTAGATTACGGCGATTACAAGTCCGGGCGTAATAGTTACCGAATATTCAACTGTTATACCGCATTCAACTGTAACAAATGGTTGTGAAGGTGTGATAAGTTCTGTTAATAAATTCCGGATGTCAAAGGATTCTTTCAGGTTCCTAAGTACTTGACATGTGGTCTCATATTCTTCCTCGTGAGGTATTTCCAACCTCTAATAGCTGTACCTAATAAGGATTCTGGTTAGGTTTATTGCAAATTTTATTCTGCCTAAATCCATAGCAAGCCAGATTTGTCTGGTCCCTATATAATCGGATTCATTACTTCTGCCTTCTTTTGCAAATGATTAAAATTTACTTGACATCATTTGTTTGCTCCTCTTTGGAGGAATGTTATCTCACGTATGAATTCATTATAATTGTCTGTTGTAGCAAGCTTTGCAAGTGCGTCGGGTCTTTGTCGATACCCTCAATGGCCCCGTATTCAGGAACCCATATGAGAGCAACCCTCGAAACTCTTCTCCAGTCTAAAGTACAAGTACTTTTGATTTAATTTATATTGTAAAGAAGCAAATTTTTTTCTATTATTAAATATTTAAACATTGCAAATATTACGACTTAACGGTGTAAGACACTATTACCGTTAGCAGTGCAACTGCTATCGCTAGCGATATTATCGTCTAATGTTACACCGGTTAAGTCTACAATCTCATCTTGATCATCATCATCATCTAATGTATTAGCATGATTGGTATGATGGGAATTACTACACAATGGCCTAGTACGTGAAGGGTGGTGACCACCTCGCGGAAAGATTAAGGTATGTTGATTGATCGGTATCAACGTAATAATAAGATTTCGACTATTTGCCACTATCAAGTTGGTAACCTGGAAAAAAGGTAAAAAGTTTTTTTTTTGATAATCACTAGGACAACAATAAAAGACTTACCTGATCTAAATCCATGCCAGCTATATCAACACCATTCACTTCTACGATCTCATCATTGACTTCGAATAGACCGCTACTCTCCGCTAAACCGCCTGGCACTATACGCGATATGAATATGCCCCGTTGTTTTTTCGAATCATTCGAAGTAGCACGATTCGAGACACCATCACGTATTACGAAACCCAAAGGCTTGTCACTATCATGCTTATGCAAAAGTACACGTCTATGCCTTGCCGGTACAATGTCCACATCAATTATAGCCGATACTTGATGACAATCGTGTGGCGAGGATATTGCTAGTGTTTGCGGTTTGCCTGCCATAAGTCCACACATAGAGTTTAAACTTAAACTCTTAAGTTGTTTCACATCATTTTTACGTTCCACAATAATACGCAACACGTGCTCTGATATTTTGAGGGCCTGTTCGAAATTGCTATCGTTATTAATCGGCAGTAATCCGCTATCACTTGGATCAATGTAACATATTCGGAATGGTGTGTTCAAAAGGCCATGCAATTGCCTTACAAGAGCTTTAAAATTTTCAAAACGCGGTGGTCCTTCAGTACGTTTCAAACCGAAACGACGAAATTCTTCGCCGAGCTGTTTAGAAAGGAAATTGAAAATGTTTTGTATTAGAAAATCTGTATTAATGAGGAAAAGACTGATTATTTATATTCGATCACAAAAATAGAAAGTGTGTTTGATTATAAGTAAAGGGTCCGCCAAATACTTTTTTTTTTATTGAAAATGCTTTAAAAAGAAAAACTACTGAATATTTTCTCAAATTTCTTTTTTATTTGAAAGTACAATCCTTCCGGTTAATAATGGAAAATAATTTCATTCAAATGGCTGCCTTGGCTGGCCATGCAATAGCCTACATGATCGGTCCAATTTTTAAGCACATTATCGATTGTGTGCAGCTGTATTTCACCAATGGCTTTACGAATATTGTCCTTTAAAGCGTCAATTGTCTCTGGCTTGTCGGGCGTAGCACTTATCTTTGACGGCACCCCACAAATAATAGTCCAACGGTGTCAAATCGCAGCTCCGAGGTGTTCGAACGACATCAGCTCTGCGGCTGATAATGCGCAAAACATCGAGTGTAGCTTCGGCTGTGTGGCAGGTAGCGCCGTCCTGTTGAAACCAAATGTTGCCAATATACTCCTCTTCAATTTTTGTAAACAAAAATTCGTTCAACATGGCCCGATAACGATCGCCATTGACTATAACGGCTACTCCTTGCTCATTTTCGAAGAAAAATGGCCCAATTCCTCTGGACTAAAATCCGCACCAAACAATGACTCGTTTTGGGTGCGTCGGCTTTTCAATGAATGCGTGTGGGTTTTCTGTGCCCCAAATGCGACAATTTTGCTTGTTTACATGCCCGCCAAGATCAAAATGAGCTTCATCTGAAAAGATGATTTTTTTTGCCAAAATCGGCATCTTCTGGTGTAGGCTACTGCATGGCCAGCCGAGGCAGCCATTTGAATGAAATTATTTTCCTTTATTAACCGAAAGGATTGTACTTTCAAATATAAAAAGAAATTTGAGAAAATATTTAGGAGTTTTTTTTAAAGCATTTTCAAAAAAAAAAGGTTATTTGGCGGACCCTTTATTACGATTTTATTAACAATAACTTCAATTTGGGATTAAGAAATTCGTAGATCGTAATCTCTTGCTTAAGACCGAATACGAAATGTAAGTCGGATTCCACATGAACTAAAGTACAAATGATAAGAACCATCTGATAATCACTGTTGCATTATAATAAAACTGATCGAATTGAATTATAATTCCACTCACGAATGCTTCACTTAAGAAAATGCCGAGCAATAATATAAATGATGACCCTGACAGGTCTAATGGAAAATAAAAAGATTTTTAAATTTGTTAGATGATATAGACGGGGGCTAAATTGATCTCCAACTGCGACAGTCTTAACTCGAAACGGCCACACACAACACCTTGCCTAAGGCACTTGCGGCTGATTGGAATATTCTTTTGAAAGTTTCAACGAAGAAAACTTCAACAGAAAAATGTCACTGCAATCCGTCACTATCCGTGTTTTTTTTCTGTAACTAAATGATCAATCCTAACAGAATATTTTACCTTCGATTTCACGTGAATAATATTTAACGATTCCGCTGTAGTTGATGGCGTAGAAAGTATATTTTTCGATTTTTTCTTTTCCCAACCCATTTTTTCACTCCTAGGTTTTCTGTACTTTTCGTATAATTTTTTTGTTTTGTTTTTTATTTTAATCATTAAATAATTTTAGTTTTTTTATTTTTTTTCTTAAGATTGTCCTTTTGAATTATTATTACGAGGCACTGTTTGGAAATTTTAATTTGTTTTATTTTATTTCTTCTACTTAATGTTGTAGTTGATGTCTCCTGCGACAAGTTAAAGTAATACTGAAAGATAACCTTATTCGATTCTATACGGAAGTCTATTTCTTATGTTATTGCAAATAATATTCATTATAATTCTATCTTTGCTTTCATAGATGACCGCAACATCCGTCATTTTATATATATATGTACTTAGCTTCGACCAAGCTAAATGCAATACAGATTGAGGCTAAAATGATTATACAATACACTTACAGCTATAGTTCAGAAAATTTTCCGAAATTAGTTCGTGTTGCTTGTTGTCTCCCAAGGTTGAGTTTGATCCCTTATTTGAAGTGGGGCCGGGCTATTAAAAAAGAAAACGGCCGCACATCAAATAACACATCTTTCTGGTTATTGTGTTGATAAATAATACTCACACATTATAACGGGTGATTTTTTTTAACTATTATCTTTTTGGCAACACTGGTTTAAACAGCTCACGCACGTTTCGTGTTTTATTTCACTGTCAAACATCTTCAGTTTGGTCCATAATTTAACCATGAATCGTCTTACAAACGAACAACGCTTGCAAATCATTGAATTTTATTATCAAAATGCGAGCTCTGTTAAGAAAGTTGGCCGAAGATCCATTTCTTTATCGAAAAATTGTGTTCAGCGACGAAGCTCATTTTTGGCTCAATGGATACGTAAATAAGCAGAATTGTCGACTTTGGAGTGAAGATCAGCCAGAAGCATTGCAAAAGCTACCAATGCATCCAGAAAAAGTCACAGTTTGGTGCAGTTTATGGGCTGGTGGCATCTTTGGATCGTACTTCTTCAAAGATGCTGCGAATCGTAACGTAACTGTGAATGGTGAGCGCTACCGTGGGATGATATCCAACTTTTTTTTGCCCAAAATGCAAAAGCTTGACTTGCATGACATGGGGTTTCAACAAGACGGTGCCACATGTCATACAGCACGCGTAACAATGGACTTATTGAGAGGCGAGTTCGGTGAACATTTTATTTCAAGTTCGAGACCGGTCAAATGGCCGCCTAGATCGTGCGATTTAACGCCTTTAGACTATTTTTTGTGGGGCTATGTTAAAGCTCATGTCTATACAGACAAGCCCGCTTCAATTGACGCATTGGAAGACAACATTGAAGCATTTATTAGTGAGATACCGGTCGAAATGTTGGAAAGAGTATGCCAAAATTAGACTAAACGGATGGACCATTTGAGACGCAGTCGCGATCAACATTTGCATGAAATAATCTTCAAACATTAAATTATATGGACCGTACCATCGATTCAAATAAAGATTTCATGCATTTTACTGAATTTTATTTTTTTTTAATTTCCTATAGCTCTTCAAAAATCACCCATTACAATGAAGTTTGAAGATTTGAAGTCGCCGTGGTCTAGAAGGTAGTGTGTTGGCCCCAGGCCAGACATCAAAACAAAATACAAAAAGTATTTCTTCTGCGACCTCCTTTCAGCAGATTTCTAGCAAAAACTCTGAGAGTAAATAAAATTGCCATGAAAAGTTTCTCAAAAATCTGTCGCTCGGAGTCGACTTTAAACTGTAGGTCTCGTCACTCATGTATAGAATTAACACACACAACATAAGTGGTGTGAGAAACTAGGTCGTAATCCTGACTGAAGGATTTTTTTTAATGTTGCAACACAAACAAACAATTTAGATGTTAACAATTAGAAAAAAAGCAACTTTGTTGGTAACAAAATTCCCTTGTCCTTAACATTTTTTTATACGTTTTAATAGGAATTCTCTGTATCATACCAACAAAGTACAGTAGAAGTCCATTTGTCCGGCATCCAATAGTCCGGAATGCCCGATAGTCCGGCATCGCTCCAGAAAATTATAAAAAAAAAATGTCCAAAAGTGTGCTTTAAAGCAAACAAAAACGCTCGAGAGCTATTCGGAAGTTTTCGGGGTAGTTCGGGATCATCCGGAAGCGCTCGGTATTACTCGGAAATAATTAGCGGCCGGCTAGTCTCAGCTGTTACAACAAGTTCAGGTGCAGTACAGCTCCGTTAATCAATCACGAAACTTCTTCGCCATTTTTTGTGCGTTGTTGTTTTTGTGTTTTGTTCACATCGCAGTAAACGTAACTTTTGAAACTGTTTATAAAAAAGTGATTTTCGTTCTAATTGTACAGTCACCATGTTTTCAAAACATAAGCCTTCGAGTTCAAAAGAAGAGGAACGAAAACAAATCATTATCAACATTGTAGTAAACCGCAGCCTACTCAAAATCTTGAAGAAAGTGACTCGGATGCCGAAAAGGAAAAAAAGACAAAAATCAGTTGGGAAGAACCTGCGGAATCACTAAATAAGTCTGTCTCTTTTGCTGAGGCTGGTACTAGGTATAGTGCTTCAGAAATTATTGATTTCCATATCAATGGAAATAAATTTTATACTAAACGCCAATAGTCAAGATAACAAAAAGACATTCGTGACTTTTTTAAATCTAAGTGAAATATGTTTACAGTACGTGTACATACTTACATTATATGAAATGTAAAATAAACCACACTGTATTTGTAGTTTAATTATTAACCTAATTGTTCTTATAATTACCGCCCGATAGTCCGGAATTTTCGATAGTCCGGCACCGAGCCGGTCCCGAACATGGCGGATTATCGGATTTCTACTGTATTTTTTTTTTTTTGATTTTTGAATTTCAAATGATTTCTTTTTCTTATTAAACATTTTAAATCAAAAGTTTATAGACTTTTGTTTTAATTATATTATAAAGGATATGTGTTTCATGTCTTTTTTCTTTACTTTTCTTTTATTACAATAAATAAAAAATGTACGATTGTCAACAAACTTCTTAGCAAAGACTCAAAGACTTAACTTTTATGAAAAATTTGGTTCAAAACTTTTTTTCCTAAATATGAGATTAAAATAAATCAGAACTTTAAATGAAATAATAAAAATGTTTAAATATTACAAATAATATGACTCAAAGGTGTAAGACACCATCACTGTTAGCACTGCCACGGCCTCTGCTACCGGTTAAGTCTATAATCTCATCTTGATCATCGTGCTCAACTTCATCTGATGTATTAATATGATTGGTATGATGGGAACTGCTAGACAATTGACTTATAGGTAAAACGGAACAATTTTGCGTAAAGGTTAAGGTATCTTGATCGGTCGGTTTAAAGGTAATAATAAGATTTGAGCTGTTGGCCCTCATCATATCGGTAACCTAGGAAAAAAAAGAAACCGTTATACGGTGTATACATTCACTTAATTATCACTAAAATTTCAATAAGACACTTACCTGATCTAAAGTTTTGCCAGCTACTTCAATGTCATTTACTTCTGTGATCTCATCATTGATTGACAATAAACCGGAACTCTCCGCCAAGCCGCCTGGTACTATACGCGATATAAATATACTCGGTTGTTTTTTCAAACCATTCGGTGTAGGACGCACCGTGGTGCCATCACGTATATATAAACCCAAAGGTTTGTCACTGCCATGTTTAAGCAATCGTACACGCCGATGCGTTTCCGGTATAATGTCCACATCAATTATAGCCGATACTTGACGAAAATTTTGTGGCATGGATATAGATATATCTGCCTTTTGGCCACGCATAGATACTCTACATGAAAGGCTACGCATTGACTTATATATACCACGTGCCTCTTTACGTACCGTATCCTCTTTACGTTCTACAGTAATACGTAATATGCGCTGTGCTGTTTTGAGAGCCTGTCCGAAATTGTAATCGTTATTAATCGGCAGTAATTCATGATCGCTTGGATCAACGTAATGTATTAGGAAAGGTATGTTCAAAAGGCCATGCAATTGCCTTACAAGAGCATTAAATTTTTCAAAACTTGGTGGCTCTTCAATACTTTTCAAACCAAATCGACGAAATTCTTCACCAAACTGTTTAGAAAGGAAATTGAAAATGTTTTGTTTTAGAAAATATGTGCGAATTGCTTTACAACAACAAATTATTCATTGAAAGGACAATTTTAATTATTCATTGCTCATTGAAATAGTTGAGAACCATTGCTTATTCTTTTAAAACTAAGCTTCTACCAGTGATAAAACCCTATATTTCACACACCTTCTGGAACAATCACGAATAGGCAATCCATACAGCTGCAAATAATGGGTGATTTTTTTTAAAGTTATAGGAACATTTTTCAAAAAAAAACACATAAAATTCAGAAAAATTCATGAAATCTTTATTTGAATCGATAGTACGTTCCATATAATTTAATGTTTGAAGATTATTTCATGCAAATGTTGATCGCGACTGCGTCTCAAATGGTCCATCCGCTTAGTCCAATTTTGGCATACTCTTTCCAACATTTCGGCCGGTATCTCACGAATAAATGCTTCAATGTTGTCTTTCAATGCGTCAATTGAAGCGGTCTTGTCTGTATAGACATAAGCTTTAACATAGCCCCACAAAAAATAGTCTAAAGGCGTTAAATCGCACGATCTAGGCGGCCAATTGACCGGTCTCGAACTTGAAATAAAATGTTCACCGAACTCGCCTCTCAATAAGTCCATTGTTACGCGTGCTGTGTGGCATGTGGCACCGTCTTGCTGAAACCACATGTCATGCAAGTCAAGCTCTTGCATTTTGGGCAAAAAAAAAGTTGGATATCATCTCACTGTAGCGCTCACCATTCACAGTTACGTTACGATTCGCAGCATGTTTGAAGGAGTACTGTCCAATGATGCTACCAGCCCATAAACCGCACCAAACTGTGACTTTTTTTGGATGCATTGGTAGCTTTTGCAATGCTTCTGGCTGATCTTCACTCCCAAATCGACAATTCTGCTTATTTACGTATCCATTGAGCCAAAAATGAGCTTCGTCGCTGAATACAATTTTTCGATAAAGAAGTGGATCTTCGGCCAACTTTCCAAGAGCCCATTCACCAAAAATTCTGCATTGCGGTAGGTCGTTCGGCTTCAATTCTTGCACAATTCTGTATTTTGAAAGCCTTCACAACTAAATCCTTCCGCAAAATTTTCCAAGTTGTTGAGTAACAGAGGCCCAATTGCTGCGAACGGCGACGAATCGATAATTGATGGTCATCATTAACACTGGCCGATACAGCTGCGATATTTTCTTCAGTTCGCACTCTACGTAAGCGTGTTGGTGGTTTAATGTCGAACAATGTTAATAATGATGCGAAATTTAGTCACAATAGCCCGAATAGCCGCTTCAGTGGGTCGATTAAACTGACCATAAAATGGAAGAAGCGCGCGATGAACTTTCTTAACAGAGAACGCATTTTGATAATAAAATTCAATGATTTGCAAGCGTTGTTCGTTTGTAAGACGATTCATGGTTAAATTATAGACCAAACTGAAGATGTTTGACAGTGCAACAAAACACGAAACGTGCGTGATCTGCAGTGCAGTGTTGCCAAAAAGATAATAGCTAAAAAATCACCCGTTATATTTATGGACTCATTACTATGACAGCAGAACTGGCACAGTTTTCATTCCTAAGATTCAGTCCAGTTTATTTTAGTGACAACAAACCTAAACACTCTGACACGTCAATATAATAATGAAGATATGTCAAGTCGTACAACTTAATCCCTCGTATGAGACTGAATACGAAATGTAATTCAGATTCCACATAAGCTAACGTATAAATCTTAAGACCCATCTGCTAACCGTCAACTGACAAATCGCATTAAAGCATCAAGCGAAGGTAGAAATGATGACCACAGCAGGTTTGATGGGATAAGAAAATGTTTTTATGTTTTTTAGATGATATAGACAGGGGATAAATTGATCTCTTACTGCGAAAATCTTAACTGAAAACGGTGTGCTGCTAACAATTTTGTTTCATCAGAATAATTACAGGCCACACCTAACACTTGCCTAAGGCACCAGGAACTGATTGGAATTTCCTTGTGAAAGCTTCAACGGAAAAGTCTTCATTGTCACTGCAATTCCTTTTTTTACTTTTTTCCTTATTTACTTACAAGATGAATTATGTGATCCTATGGAATACTTTACCTTCGATTTCACATGAATAATATTTGCAGAATCCACTGCATTCGGTGGCGTATAAAATTTAGTGTTCGGCATTCTGTTTTTCCAAATTGATTTTACACTCTGTGGTTTTATTTCCTTTTGTAAAACTTTGCACGTTTTTTTTTCGTTTAAATCATTAATAAATTTATTTTTCTTATGATTCTTATCATGAGACACTGTTTGGTTTTTTTTTTTTCTTATTTTATATCCGACAAGTAGAGCCTATACTGGGTAGGTAGTAATATTCGAACTCTACTTTCTTTCTTATTTCTGTTTTAAAAACCTTTTATTATAAAACTATCGACACTTTTACAGGTGGGCACAATATCCGTCGTTTATATTGCCGTATAGGTTTACCCTTAATGATGATTAAAATACTCTGACAGCAATACTTCAGCAAATTTCCGACTGTGGTCGCATTGTTTATTGACTCACAGGCGTGCGGTCTCTGATGTAATAATTACATTCCATTTTAATAATATAATCTGTAACTATGAGTGGGTATAAATAGAGTGGGAAGTCAGAAGCTGCTGATGTTTTAGGTTTGTTCGGTTTTCTTCAATATTTTGCTTTACTTTAGCGAGCCACCATACAATATATATACATACATAACTTAATTGGTCATTACAACCGTTCAGTCAGGATTACGGACTTAGTTTCTCACACCACTTATGTTCTGTAAGTTAATTTTATACATGAATGGCGGTATCTACAGTTTAAAGTCGACTCCGAACGACAGATTTTTGAGAAACTTTTCATGGCAATTTTATTTCACTCTCAGAGTTTTTGCCAGAAATCTGCTGAGAGAAAGTCGCCGAAGAAATGCTTTTTCTATTTTGTTTTGATGTCTGGCCTGGGGCTCGAACCCTGGATTTGCGTCTAATAAGCCAACACACTACATACTAGACTACGGCGACTTCGGTTTACCTTTTAGAAACGTTTAAAATATAAACTCGTAGGTTGCAAATAAAAATAAAATTGCGTTTAGTTTTAATTAAAATTCTTTATTATTCGTACAATTCTGTGTGCCACTGTTCACAACTTAATGTAAACAACAACAATTGCTTTGTTTGTTATTCCTCTTTGTACTCTTTTGCATAAACAATAACAATCACTAGTCAATTGTTCGACAGATCTTTGTAGAGGAGATCTTCAAACCACGATTATTCCCTTCAAACACACGGCGCCACTATGTGGCATTTACCCTGAAAAGCTGGACAAAAAAGCAAAAATGAATTTAAAGAAATTTAATAAACTGAGTATGCATTTCCATAGACAACAAAATTCTGCATTATATAGTGAATTTTCACGACTTTAAGTTGAGATTTGTAGATTTGAGACGATGTCAATGTCAGGAGAGTGAAGAAAATTAAATGCGTTTTTGGTGTTTTTTTGAAATTTTAGTAGGTTTAGAAGCGATACCAATCGAGATGTCCTGAATAGGTTACTTTTAAGCAGTGACCCTTTTATAAGCTGCAGAACACAAAAATCACGAAGGAATAGCATTTTCATCAGATACTATTAAATTACTCCTTCCTGACATTGATGATGAAAATGATAACGATTTGAACGATTGTAGTTAGTTTCACTTTTTAGGTATTTTTAAGTTAAGTATTAAATAATGTAAAATAAATATTATGGATAAATATTAATTATCATAGAAGTTTAAAAACTTAATTACATATGTATATCGATTATTATAACAATATAAGAAGTATGTTAGATTTTCTTAATGGACCGTATGTGGTACCTAGGGGCACTTATGATCCGATCATAATAAAATGTGATCATAAATGATTTACATTCATATTAAACATGTCCATGTCGAATTTCATCGAGGTAATAACATTTTTAAACCAATTATAATTGCTTAACATATTTTCTTAAGGGGCCCTATTTTGGACCAAGGGGCAATTATGGACCGACCATAACAAAATTTGGTAATATGATTTAGATTTACAAAATACACGTTCATACCGAATTTCATCACGATACCGATGTTTTTAAGCCATTTATAAGCGCAAACGTGAATTTCTAAAGGGGACTTTATATGGGGACCAGGGTCAAATGTGATCCGATTTTCACCAAACTTTACACCATGATTTCTTAGTACACAGAACTGATCCATGCTAAATGATTTACCATGATTGTTGCATAATTACCACAATTATGTGTAAATAAGTGCAATTTCGAGGGGAATTTGTATGGGGGCTAGGCGAAATCACGGACCGATTTGAACCAAAATCAAAAATTTCAATATCAAAAAATTCCAGCCATTAACTCATAAAACACTTCTATTAATTTTGGCCAGGTTTTCAGGCAAAATGCCACATAGTGCGGCGTCTTCAAACAAGACTGACTGACTTTTTACTGATAGTTGCCTGCTTTGCCTTGCCTTTTATATGACAACGTTAACAGTCTTATGAATGTTCTTGAAGGCGAATATTCGTGGCTTCGCTTTCTCGAGATCCCTATAAACTTAAACATCGTTGTTTCATTATTGTCGTTATTGTGGATTTTGTTTACGTTTATGCTTGTAGTAATTGTTGTTGTATTTTTGTTTACTTATTACCACTTTTTATGCTGGTTTTTGTTGGTATAGTTTTGTTTACTTGTTTATCATGTATGGAAGGAAGTCACCGTAGTCTAGTAGGTAGTGTGTTGGCTTATTAGACGTAAAGCCAGGCCAGACATCAAGACATAATCCAAAAAGTATTTTTTCGGCGACTTCCTCTCAGCAGATTTCTGGCAAAAACTCTGAGAGTAAATGAAATTGTCATGAAAAAGTTTCCCAAAAAATCTGTCATTCGGAGTCGACTTTAAACCGTAGGTCCCATCACTCATGTATAAAATTAACACACACAGCATAAGTGGTGTGAGAAACTACGACGTTGTACAATGGGTCAATTCGACCTCCGGGTAATGTACTTGTCTTAATTGGCAAGTACACGTCCTCAAATCTAACCTAACCTTATCATGTAAACAAGTTCATTGTTTTTGTTTTTGTAGCTTTTGTTTATAATTTTAATGTTAAAATGTTGATGTAAAAGCAAAACACCAGTATCTAGACTTTTCCATTTTCGTAACAATATCATCAAAAATAGACCATATGGACTTAGCTTTGCTTTTCTTTAATTGTTGTAACACAGGTTTTTTCTTCGTTACTTCAGCTACGTTGTAGAGTCTAATTTGAGTTTATGTTGAATGGAGGCTGTCATCTTTGATTAAAAACTCGTTAAAATTATTTAAAAAGTTAAGAATAAAATTTGAAAAGTGTTTTATTTGAATTTGATTTTCTAAGTTTTTCCTTTTTTTAGATTTTCATTTTAATTGGTTTTGTTTTATTTCGATTTTCTTATAGAACTATAAGACACATACATGCTTAGGTTAGTTTTTCATTATTTTTTTTTAAGTTTTTGTTTTCGATTTTTGATGTGTAATGTCTAATCGATGAATGTCTGTTATGAACGGCAATCTAACCTCAGTTGCATTGTCAGTTGGCATTCAAATATTTATAGCTGCGAAAGAAATGATATTTTTTTTCATTTTGGTTTTCAGTTGTCAACTGTAATGCCACCTGACAATGCAACCCAAGTTCAGTTGCCATTCACAAACGTGCAATGGTATACAAATTAAATGTTATGAAATGAAAAAAAATGTCTTTTTGTGTTAAAAACAATAATGAAATCTTAAATACAAATACAGGACATATGCATGATAAATAAGGACAAATTAAAATAAAATTAAAAAAATAGAACAATAAATACATATGTATACATACATATAAAGATAAATATATATATTTTATAAGTTTACATAAAAAAATAAAACAAGTATAGCATAAATACAACATATTCATTTGATTTTTTGTTCTTCTTTTTTTTATAAGTAGGTAAGTTATAGTTTAAACACAATTAAAATTAAATAAAAATTCAATTTAATTGTTAAAATTTAAAATGAATAATAAATTTTGTGAATAAGAATAAAAAATGTTATATTAAAACATATATTTTATAATAGAATATCGTAATTATTATTGTAAATAGTATTGAAAATGTTTAAGTAATTAAATTTATGTTTTAAGTAGTGTTTTTAGGTGACAAAACACAATTTTCAATTTTATTTAATTGGTTTGACGTTTAAAAAGTGATTCAAGTATTAATCATACGCTTATCATCTCAAACTAAATATTTGAACAAAAAAAAAAATACTCATAAAACCATCACTTTCGAATATGTTCAATTTCCATAAGCTAATAATCACAGTGTCAGTTACTAGCATGCAATGACATGGAATCTAAAAATAATAAAGTCCAGTCCAAGGCGAATTCATAACTTGTTGTAGAGTTGCGGTTACCTCATGTGAATTTGCCTTGGTCCAGCCAAAAATATGGTATCATTCGAGAGAATATTGTTAAGATTATCAAATGAATATCACAACATATTACCGAAAAAGGATAGGTTTTTAGCGGACAGGTTTTTAGCAGACTAAGCTTTTTAAATATAAAAAGAAAATATATAACCGAGCTACATCATCAATTGAAAGAAATCCCACTTCTTAAGATGAAATCACACAAAGAAGTTGCAGAGACTGCCATGACAACTAAAAAGTTGGAAGAATAAATTTAACTGGTGGTAGACCTATATTTTATAATCAAATCTAAATGGAAGGGCATTTCATAGACACAAAGAAAAACCCTCAATCTAACGTAAATCTATCAGGACTTTGTATAAAAGTTGGTTATAGTGGTTTTATCTTACCCAAAACAAAAGTGATTAGTGACTGAATATAACAAATATAAGCAAAATCCTTGATCAGGGAGATCCTAATAGGCTCACGATTAAATCTAGTAATGCTGCTATCTAAGGACAAGAACCTATTCAACACTTAACGTAACACAGCAAAAAAGATGTCGACCCGTCGAGCAGTAATGTCGCACGGCAATTCCAAAAAGTATGAAATTGAGAGTGGAGGTGATTTTAGTTGGTAAGAAAAAAACAAAATAAAGGCCCTGTAGCTCAACGGGAATCTAATTATTTCTGTGCTGTTATGATTCCCTTGAGCACCTCGAACATGGTTTCATCGTTTGTCTCAGATTTACACTCAGCCACAAAAGTATACATACATTTAAAAAATTTCAGAAATTTGTTAACCAATTCATTTTCGTTGAACTTCTTTATAATTGTCTGACATCTTTCTTCAATTTTAAGACGGCCTTTTGCATTGGTTCTGAAATTTGTGACATTTGTAAATCGGATGTATACTTTTGTGGGACTGTGCAGGGCCACAATTCAATTCAATTTTTTATTCCGAAATTTTTTAACCAATGCAAAAGACCGTCTTAAAATCGAGGAAATTATAAAGATTTTCAACGAAAACGGATTGGTTAAAATTTTTTTGAAATTTGTTAACCGTATGTATACTTAAGTAACAGTGTGTAATATCGAAAAATTTTATTACGGCAGTTGGAAACGGCATTAGTATTGGTAAATTCACTTATAAGTAAAACGCACACGACAAATTATGTAAGACTCTTTATTCTAGAGAGTCTGCTGGCATAATACAGTTTCACTTAACCAATGACAAAATACTTCTCTAAAGCCGCGGTTCGGTTAGGTTAGGTTAGAGGACTTGTACTTATCAATTAGGGCAAGTACAGTACCCGGAGGTCGAATTGACCCATTGTACAACGGTCCTAGTCTCTCACACCACTTCTGTTGTGTGTGTTAATTTTACACATGAGTGGCGGGACCTACAGTTTAAAGTCGACTCCGAACGACAGATTTTTGAGAAACTTTTCATGGCAATTTTATTTACTCTCAGGGTTTTTGCCAGAAATCTGCTGAGAGGAAGTCGCCGAAGAAATATTTTTTGTATTTTATTTTAATGTCTGGCCTGGGGCTCAAACCCTGGCTTTTCGTCTAATAAGCCAACACACCACCTATTAGACCACGGCGACTTCGCACACGCTTATCATCTCAAACTAAATGTTTGAACAAAAAAAAATACTCATAAAACCATCACTTTCGAATATGTTCAAGAGGAAATTGTATGTTCACTAGAAAATATCGTTCAATTCCCATAAGCTAATAATCACAGTGTCAGTCACTAGCATGCAATGACATGGAATCTAAAAATAATAAAGTCCAGCAAAAATATGGTACCATTCTCGAGAAAAATATTGTTAGGATTATGAAACAAATATCACAACATATTTCCAAAAATATGTAGTATCTTAGCAGAAACTACACTTTTATTTATAGAAAGAAAATGTCTCACGGGCCTACACCATCAAGTGAAAAAAGTCACCCTTGTTTAGGTGAAATAAGAATACAAAAGAGAAGGGCCTTCACAAAGAAGTTGCAGAGACTGCAAAGACAACTAAAAAGTTGGAAGAATAAATTTAACTGGTTGTAGACCTATATTTTATAATCAAATCTAAATGGAAGGGCATTTCATAGACACAAAGAAAAACCCTCAATCTAACGTAAATCTATCAGGACTTTGTATAAAAGTTGGTTATAGTGGTTTTATCTTACCCAAAACAAAAGTGATTAGTGACTGAATATAACAAATATAAGCAAAATCCTTGATCAGGGAGATCCTAATAGGCTCACGATTAAATCTAGTAATGCTGCTATCTAAGGACAAGAACCTATTCAACACTTAACGTAACACAGCAAAAAAGATGTCGACCCGTCGAGCAGTAATGTCGCACGGCAATTCCAAAAAGTATGAAATTGAGAGTGGAGGTGATTTTAGTTGGTAAGAAAAAAACAAAATAAAGGCCCTGTAGCTCAACGGGAATCTAATTATTTCTGTGCTGTTATGATTCCCTTGAGCACCTCGAACATGGTTTCATCGTTTGTCTCAGATTTACACTCAGCCACAAAAGTATACATACATTTAAAAAATTTCAGAAATTTGTTAACCAATTCATTTTCGTTGAACTTCTTTATAATTGTCTGACATCTTTCTTCAATTTTAAGACGGCCTTTTGCATTGGTTCTGAAATTTGTGACATTTGTAAATCGGATGTATACTTTTGTGGGACTGTGCAGGGCCACAATTCAATTCAATTTTTTATTCCGAAATTTTTTAACCAATGCAAAAGACCGTCTTAAAATCGAGGAAATTATAAAGATTTTCAACGAAAACGGATTGGTTAAAATTTTTTTGAAATTTGTTAACCGTATGTATACTTAAGTAACAGTGTGTAATATCGAAAAATTTTATTACGGCAGTTGGAAACGGCATTAGTATTGCTAAATTCACTGATAAGTAAAACGCATACGACAAATTATGTAAGACTCTTTATTCTAGAGAGTCTGCAGGCATAATACAGTTTCACTTAACCAATGACAAAATACTTCTCTAAAGCCGCAGTTCGGTTAGGTTAGGTTAGAGGATGTGTACTTGTCAATTAGGGCAAGTACAGTACCAGGAGGTCGGACTGATCCATTGTACAACGACCTAGTTTCTCACGCCACTTATGTTGTGTGTGTTAATTTTCTACATGAGTGATGGGACATACAGTTTAAAGTCGACTCCGAACGATAGATTTTTGAGAAACTTTTTCATGGCAATTTTCTTTTACTCTCAGAGTTTTTGCCAGAAATCTGCTGAGAGGAAGTCGCCGAAGAAATACTTTTTGTATTTTGTCTTGATGTCTAGCCTGGGGCTCGAACCCTGGCTTTACGTCTAATAAGCCAACACACTACCTACTAGACCACGGCGACTTCGGTTAGTTTTTAAAGTTTTTGATGATTTCATATCGTGAAGAAGGTGTTCAGCTAACACAATGAGATTTGAAGCCAAAAGGAATTGATTTTATATCCATAATACGAACTCATACATTTACATATGTAACTGAGACGTAAAGTTCTCCCATAAAAGTTGTACTTCAGTTGGAAATTTATCACGAAAATATGAAGACGCATTATAAGCTAAACACAAACATCTAATAAGACGACTATTGGTCATTAAAGATACAATCTGAAGTAAGCATTTGTTGGTCTTATACTCGACAATACATAATCATAAATTCATTTATACTACTGAGGCGTGTAGTTCTTTTCATAAGCATTGTATTTCTGTAAATTTATCATGGACATCAAATGCTGACTATGGATGACACAGCTAAACTTCAGTTGACAGCCAAATTTCCATATTTAAAAAGAGGTAACAGAAGGTACATGGAAACATAACACAACATAATTGGTCATTACAACCCTTCAGTCAAGATTACGACCTAGTTTCCAACACACACAAGATATATGAAATTCAGTCTTAATCTGTACTTGACCCACAAGTATTTCTTGATTTCATAGCCACAGTATGGAATGATAGATTCATCTAGGCATGTAGTTGCTGTTGTAAAAACAACATTGAAAGCCGCAATATATGAGTCCACTACAGATGATAGACGAACTTGATTGGAAATGGCAACTGCTGTTCGTGAACGACAGCATTAGTTATTGACAGTTGCTAGGATGGATATACGATTCGCAGCTTATAATGCATTTTACAACCACGAGAAAAAACTTGAATTTCTTTTATTATTTTAAATTGTTTCCCTTTTAAAAAGTTTTAAACCAAACAATCGAATGTTGTGTGTTATTTTTGATTGAATAAAATTGAAAATTGTGTACTTAAGTAGAGAAATCATAAATGACAATTAGTACCTAATGTATGTAGATTTATAATTTCTATTCATTCATTCTATGATTAAAAGTTCTTAGTTTTATTAAATTTGTTTTTCTCAAAATACATTTAAGGCGTTGTTTTACTAGTTGGTGTTTCTTTTTTTTCGTTTTGAAGAGTGTACATTATTTCGTTTTTTCTATCAAATCTCAAGGCTATTCATAATACATATTTCAAATTGTATTTTCATTTTATTTCCTTTTCTAGTTGGAACTATTATTGTATTGTATATATTAGTTAGTAGAGTTTATAAAAAAGGCTAATTTAAGTGTGTAATTGGTTTTTCAGTTTATAATACGTTATTATAAAATTGTTTTTAAAACAATCGATTTTTTTCTTTTCTTAGACAATATTTCTTTTAATGCTTATAAGTTAAGATTAAGAAGTATTTAAACAAAAATAAAATGTTTATTGTATACGAACGACGATATATAAATATAAATCAATGAATATATAATAATTAATGTGTGTGGTCTTCTTTAAAAATGGAATGTTTTAAATAAAAACAAAAATAAAAACAAAATATAAATAAAAAAAAAGTTAATAATACACACGTAATACAATAAAGAGGTGTAATAGTTGTTGGAGGGATTTGCAGTATGAATAAATTTGTTTTTCTTTTCTTTTAAAGTAATTTAACAAGGACGTCTTAAAAGGCAGGCAGGCTTAGTATTCAATATTCAAATTTAATTAAGTAAATAACCGAAAAGATATTAAATTATTTGTTATTTGATATTGTTATTGTGTTTTCGTTTTTTGTTTTGTTTTAAAACATTTTAAAACTAATAATCATAATAATAATGAATAATTTTATATTTTTATATGAAAAATAATAAAATAAAATAAAATACTTGTACCAAATTTTAATACAACAAATATTAGCGTTTAAGTGAAAAAAGTTTGCTTTTGTTTTAGTTTCGAGAGTTACAAAAGTGTATGATAATGTCACATAAACAAAATAGGAATGATTTTTTTAATGTTGAAACACAAACAAACAATTTAGATGTTAACAATTAACAAAAAAAAGCAACTTTGTTGGTAACTGAATAGCGAATAGGTTCCTTTTTTTAAGCCAGTATAATTTCATATAATGGCAAATCAATAAAATGTATTCTTTTTATACGTTTTAATAACGATTCTCTGTCTATCATACCAACAAAGTATTTTTTTTTTGATTTTTTGATTTTCAAATGATTTCTTTTTCTTTTAAACATTTTAAATCAAAAGTACAAACACTTTTGTTTTAATTATATTATAAAGGATATGTGTTTCATGTCTTTTTTCTTTACTTTTCTTTTATTACAATAAATAAAAAATGTACCATTGTCAACAAACTTCTTAGCTGAGACTCAAAGGCGCAACTTTTATGAAAAAATTTGGTTCAAAAATTTTTTTTCCCTAAACATGAGATTAAACGCAGACCGACCGAAACAAACAGAAAGAGAGAGAAAGAGAAATAAATCAGAACTTTAAATGAAATAATAAAAATGTTTAAATATTACAAATTATATGACTCAAAGGTGTAAAACACCATCACCGTTAGCACTGCCACCGCCGCCGCTACCGGTATTATCGTCTAATGTTACGCCGGTTAAGTCTACAATCTCATCTTGATCATCTTGTTCAAGTTCATCTGATGTATTAGTGTGATTGGTATGATGGGAACCACTAGACAATTGACTAGTACGTGAAAAGGAACCACGTCGCGGAGAGGTTAAGGTACGCTGATTGGCCGGTTTAAAGGTGATAATAAGATTTGAGCTGTTGGCTACCATCATGTCGGTAACCTAGAAATAAAATAAAAAAACTTAATATATAAACCCATTCGAAAACCAATTGAATTTCAATAAAACTCTTTCTTACCTGATCTAAAGTCTTGCCAGCTACTTCAATACCATTTACTTCTATGACCTCATCATTGACTGCCAATAAACCGGTACTCTCAGCTAAACCGCCTGGTACTAAACGCGATATGAATATACCCGGTTGTTTTTCCAATCCATTCGGTGTAACACGCACCGAGGTGCCATCACGTATATAGAAACCCAAAGGTTTGTCACTGCCATGTTTAAGCAATCGTACACGTCTATGCGTTTCCGGTACAATGTCCACATCAATTATGGCCGATACTTGACGAAAATCATGTGGCATAGAAATTGGAGGTGCTCTCGGTTTGCCCGGCGTTTGTCCCAACATACTGATTATATTGAAATTACTACGCGGTGGCTTATACATACCATGCTCAACATCCTCTTCACGTTGTACAATAATACGCAATATGCGCTGTGCTGTTTTGAGGGCCCGTCCAAAATTGTCATCGTTATTGATGGGCAGTAATTCGTGATCGCTTGGATCAATGTAACGTATTAGGAATGGTATGTTCAAAAGGCCATGTAATTGCCTCACAAGAGCATTAAAATTTTCAAAACTTGGTGGCTCTTCAGTACGTTTCAAACCAAATCGTCGAAATTCGGCTTCAAACTGTTTAGAAAGGAAATTGAAAATGTTTTGTATTAGAAAATCTGTATTAATGAGGAATAGAATGGGAGTTTTTTATTTTAAAACAAATATAGAAAGTATCTGCTTATAAAACTAAAAGAGAAGAAAAGATGGTCATATGAATTTCGAAAACATTTTCTTTCGAATTGAGAGTTCTGCTAAGATTCGAAAATTCAGTTGAACTTTTGAATAAAATCTCAGCAATTCATTTGTCTTTCCCGAACTGTTGTCATTGAGGTTTTACAGTATTTGATAAGATCTCATATGGACTATGAATTGTGGACTAGGCTACCCCAAAACAATTTGACTAGAATTTTTAGAACATCTCCACATTAAATTAAATCAAATGCTACAACATAAAGGACGATGCCGGCAATGCAAAGTTTCTCATAATCCTTTGCTACCTTTGTTGCCTCTGTAATTCGGCTGTTGCCGCTGGTTGATGCTGTAATGACCGCTGTGTGCCGCTATATTCCTCTACAGCTGAAAATCGTTTACGACATTGGTGCGAATGTTACGAATTAATTAAAAAAGCAAATAAGACCTTGAAAGCCATTTAAAGTGTTGGAAATCATTACCACTTTAGCTGGAAACCATTTATTGTGCTTCTACATCGAGTAAATGTGTCTTGCTTTACAGCCATGTGGCTATAAAAAAGGGAAAAGTGTTCATGACCCTACTTTCGTAGCAGTCAACCATGAAAAATTTGGTTTCCAAGACTTAGCTCCGTTTATTTTGTCTCAAACGAGGAGCTATACAGAGCTATACCGAAACGCTGTGTTTCGCAAAAGGCTGGATGGAAAAAGAAATTTTATTTACAGAACCCACACGAATGAGGGCAAAAAGCTTCAAATCACCTAACTGATGACGATGTCACCTATCGAAAGCATGCGAAGTAATTGTGATGAGCCGGTGGCCAAGATAGGATTGATGGTTAGAAAGGTTTTGCTTTGTGTTTCGTAAGACAAATAAATATGAGCCAAATCCACATCATAAAACTCTTATTTCGAAGCGATACTGTGAACAATTCTATTCGATTAGAGCATTACAAGACTGTAACCACTACCAAGCTAATTGCCCTAATCTTCGGTAAGTTAGGTGAGGTTTTTTTCTATTATTAGCAGGGACAAGCTGATCTCCTACATCGCATTTCGTAAATCCAGACTGTACTGTCAACAATTGTTTTCCATGAGAGCAATTCAAGACTACAAACACTGCCGAGGTACTTGCCCGGATCCTAGGTAGCTTGGGTAGGAAGTTGTTTTCTATTACAGTCAGCGGCAAGCTGGTTCCTTACGTCAAAAATTTTAATACAGAATTCGCTGTTGTTTCCCATCAAGGCATTGAATGTCCATATAGTATATTGCAAGCTATTTGACTGAAGCTTTGGGTTTTGGGTTGAGAGGTTTTCATTAATTCTGCATAACGAACTCTTGTAGAAACTTGTGAAATTCAATTGTCCCAGTTTTTCCAACTAGGCATTGGGGGTTTGTATGTATATGAGAGTCATAATTGAATTCCCTTCAAGAAGGCCAAAAATAATGGAACACAAGCAGAATATTTGATCTGATGGAGATCCTTCCAGATATGCTAAATAAGTTTTTCTCAATTCATTTAGAAATAATGAATTTATTTTGACTCATCTGATGTTTATTATGTATTAATGTTATTACAAGCATTTTAAAATTGTATTTGTAAATAGTTAAACTGGAACAGAATGAATGCTTCACCGGTTTTTCTAAGAACTTAATGACTGTTTATGTGTTACATTCAACACTGCTCTTCATCCCTCTCATTTGATTATCTGTTGCAAGAGATACACGCATTCAATCTTCGGTTTGTTGTTTTGTTTCAATGTCGCAAGCAATCAACCCCGCTTTTTTATTTTGCTGTTGAAAGCAACACAATTCATCAAAGAATCAAGAATCAACAGGTAAAATTATTACGAAATGTAAGGCATACATACACACACCACATAACCGCATTATGTATTCAAGTGACAGTGTGGAAGAAATCTAAAAACAAATAATTTTAATAAAATTATGTTTTTGGACAAAAAAAACAAACCAAAATTATGGCAATAACTTCCAAAATTGGAATAAAAATTCGAAATTCAAACGAAAAGTCCAATACAAATCCACCCATTTCTTGCTACATTTAAAAACAACGTTTTTCAATTGAAATAACGCAATAGACAATGAACAGATAATAGCTAAGCTAACCCCTCAGACTATTCCAGAGCAGTGAAGATAAAAAACGTTGTAACGTTTGATTGATTTGCATTCTTCACACATTAATTATACCCCCTCTATTGTAATGAATAAATTTAGTGTGACTTATGCAAGTGAACTTGAAATGGAATGCGATTTAACTAAGATCGACCGTTCATTGTAGAAGGAGGTGGAGCAGGGCAGCAGTAAAAAGACAATGCAAGCGGGTGATTCATAGCAACACTGCTCTGTGCTCTGCTCTGCTCTAAACAATTTTTACAAGTTCCCGTGAAAGCTAATGAAAATCTTCAACAGAGAAATGCCACTGCAACTGCCTACTTATGCTTGATTTTTTGTTGTTGTATATCATTTGACCAATTATGGATTCCTGGTGAATAATTTACCTTTGATTTCACTTCAATAATACTTGAATCCGCTGTATTTGGTAGCGTATGAAATTTATTTTTCGACATTTTCTTCTTCCAAATGGATTTTTCACTCTGTGGTTTTTATTTCTTTTCGTGTGACTTTCTTTGTTTTTCTTTTTCTTTCCTTTTAAATCATTAACAAATTGAGTTTTTCTTTTAATTTTTTCTTAAAATTTTCCTTTTGAATTGTTATTACGAGGCACTATTTGGTAATTTCACTTTTTGTTTGTTTTATTTCATGTAGAAAAATTGTATATTATGTGTAAATTTATTTAAAAAAAATTTATTAAAACGAAAAACTTGTATAAAAAAATAATAATTTACAAAAATGTAGAAAATATGAACACACAACCACACACACACATGCAAACTCGCTCAACTTTACAAAACTTCGTTTTGATGTTTCGACGTTTCTCTTTGAACGTTATTTGTCACATAAAATAAAAGATGCCAGATCAAAAGAAAGACAAGAGATGGCATTTCAATAATACAAAGGAAAGAAATGAAAATGAAACAAAAAAATAACTTACCCTGTGGTTATGCTTGAACGGATTTCGTTCAAGTTTTTCACGTATAAAAATTCGCGGCATTCGTCGAACAGTGCTTGCACTTGATATCAATTTCTGTTTTCAAGATGTATTCGTCAAGAGAATAACAAAAAATTATAGAGACAGAATATTTAAGAAATCTTGTTTAAATACATCAACTGCTCTGTTGTACGAAAATTGCAACATTCTATTGAAAGCAAAATCGATTATCAATTTGGTTTAAAGTTTTCAATTTGGGAAGCTGTGTGTTAAAAATTAATATACAAACATTGAACGTAAAATAACCTGGTAAAGTAAAATGTCCCATTTCCATTCATTCCGTTGTAAACTTTACCCACTAAAACAAGCATTTTATGCTGACACACACACACATCAATACTCGTTAGCGCTGTCAAACATTCATTAAACGTCTTATTTTTTGCGGTGTTTTCTATAAAATCGTCTTTTTTATGAAATAAGAAAAGTTTTTAAATAAAATTAAATTTATTTAAGCAATAAACAAATAAAATATTAGAAACAATGGATGTACGGCCAAATCAAACCATTTACATTAATAATCTCAATGAGAAAATTAAAAAAGAGGAGCTGAAAAAGTCACTCTACGCCATCTTTTCACAATTCGGCCAAATCTTGGACATTGTGGCGCTGAAGACACTGAAAATGCGTGGCCAAGCTTTTGTAATATTTAAAGAAATAGCCAGTGCTTCTAATGCTTTAAGGACAATGCAAGGATTTCCATTTTACGATAAACCCATGCGTATAGCATATTCCAAGTCGGACTCAGATGTGGTGGCCAAAATGAAGGGCACCTTTAAGGAGAGACCCAAGAAACTAAAACCACCAAAGCCAGTGGCACCAGTAGAGGATAAAAAGTAAGTTTTTCTACAACAAAAAAATAGAAAAAAGTGTTTAATAACCCTTCATTTGTTTTTCCAAACTACAGAGACAAAAAGAAAAAGGCCAGCAATGCGGAAAATGCCAATCCAAATACCCAAACGGAACAGCCGCCCAATCAAATTCTTTTCCTTACCAATTTACCAGAAGAAACAAACGAAATGATGTTATCTATGTTGTTCAATCAATTTCCCGGCTTTAAAGAAGTACGTTTGGTACCCAATCGTCACGATATTGCTTTCGTTGAATTCGCCACGGAACTGCAGAGTAATGCCGCCAAAGAAGCGTTACAGGGTTTCAAGATTACACCTTCGCATGCTATGAAAATTACATTCGCCAAAAAGTAGTTTTATAAAATACCTAAAGTTCATATTGAATATAAACTTTTCTATTTTTATTTGGTATTTTAAAAACTTTGAAATGTAAGTTGTCGAGGAGTGTTCACAGTTGGATCACTGTCATCACTTGCTCGGTTTGGTAGGAATAATTTTTATTTTGTAACTAGAAACCCGATCGTTTTGTTTAATATGCAAAATGTATTAATTTTTTTTTTAATTTAATGTAAACCATGATAATGAAAACAAAGAGACGCACAAGAATGAATTTGATTTTATTTTCAAATGTGGAAGGCCGGCATCAACGCAATATTTAATGGAAGATGTAAATAATGCTGCTTTGCTGTTATGAAGTATCTTGTAAGCATCACTGCTTAATAGCGGGATTTATTGCCTCAAGCGGGAAGGGCGTATTAGATTATGTCTTAAAAGACCCAGACGTCTTCATGTCTAGAAAAATATTCAGAATCATCAGGGATGATGCAGCGAATAAAATAAACATCGTCCCACATGAAATTCTGATTGATATTCGGGTGGGGTTTTAAGAACGAAGTTTTAGAATCATTAATGAGCACTTTGGATACAATTGAAGTCCATGCCTGGAACATATTTGTCATAAAATGTTCTACCATTATTATGTGCTTGAAAGCTTCTTGGTGGCTATGTTGAGTACATTGTACTGGAGTCTATGTTACTGATTAGTGTTTCCCCGACCTTATGCCAGAAATGTGAACGAAAATTTTGTAAGGATGGAAGTCTTTTGAAATACAATGCGAAGAGTAAATTTCAAATTTCTGGGGGAAAAATCGGCTCCTGTATTTTAGAAAGTATTTGTGAAGATTTCAGTGGCATTTTTTTAGTGCTCCTTGGACCGATTGCAGTTTTCGTTCGCATTATGCGAATTCGGATTCCTCGTTGATGTCTATGATTTTGATATATTTCCTGGTGATAGCAAAACCTATTTAATATTTTTGATTCAATTCGGCGAATATATCAGAATGGTTGTGGGCGAACAGGCAAACCTTATGGGAGAAGACCAGATTTTCAGTAGACTATTCACACTTTGTGATACCCCGTATAATGCATGTTGCTTGCTGCATAATCTAAACCAATACAATGCAAACCTTATGGGAGAAGACCAGATTTTCAGTAGACTATTCACACTTTGTGATACCCCGTATAATGCTTGTTGCTTGCTGCATAATCAAAACCAATACAATGCTAATCACAGTTGTAATCCACTGCTCTCACCAAAATGGTTTTTTGTTCAAAACTAGGCTCTTTGAGTTCTGATACAAAGCTTTAATATGGTGGATCAAGTCAAGTGCATTCTCCTTACATTGAGGTAAGTGCCAAAAAGCTGCACAAAGTCGGTGGAGGTAAAGTATAATGAACAGCTCCATTGCTTGAACAGTAACGTATGTAATCTATGGATTTTGGAATTCAGTGAGAGCCTCCTAAAACTATTCACTTGTATGCTATTTCTATGAATGCTAGCCTTAGCTTTTCTCCGTTTTTGAAAACTAAACTGAAGACACCCAAATGTGGGATAATTTGTTGAAGAACATCAGAGCTTCACGAATTAAAACAAAATATGAAAGGGGTTGCAGTGACTATTCGTTTTGAATATACATTGAATTTTGGCAAAGATTTCAACAAATTGTTGTACAAGGAATAACTTATTCCTTTACCCACATTTTATCACTTGAACTTACCTTTCCATATCTCTTTGCTTGTAAGAAAATAAATATTTTTTAAATAAGAGAATCAAATAAATCCATTATTTAAGCATTTATTTAATAATATTCCTTCAAATATATTTCATAGCAAAAATCATTGATAATCCTCATCTACAACCAATTCTAACGCTTCACCTGGATCCTCTTGGTAATCGTCAACATCCAGGTGTTCATCTGATAGATAACCATTGGCATTGTATTCATCATCATGCGCTTTAGTAACTGGATTATGTTGTTGTTGCTGTTGTATTTGAACCTCATCTTGTTTGGCATACTTTTCCAAATTCTTTACCAATTTCTCGGAATTTCCGCCTACCACTATGTCCACAACTTGCTGACCTTTTATGAAAACGAATGTTGGCATGCTGGTCACGTTATATTCCATGGCGATATCCTCACAGTCATCGATATTGACTTTTAAAACCTTGGCTGTATCGGCATACTTCAAAGATAACTCTTCCAATATGGGACTAATAATCTTACAGGGGCCACACCAATTGGCAAAGAAATCAATGACCACCAGCTTATTGCCAGCCTCGATGAGTTCCTGCTCAAAATCGTCTTTATTTTGTACGGTATAAGACATGGCTGTTAATTTAATTAATTTTTTTTTATAAAGTTTTTAAAATGAAAATTTATTTTTAAATTCTTGGCGTAATTGATCGATCGATTAACAAAAAAAATTTTCTGAAGTGTGATGTTATGAAGTTTAGATATTTTTTTTCAAAATTAAAACAAAAAATTTTGAATTCTAAAAAACATGTGTGAATGTGTGTGTGCGAGGGTGTGACGGTAAACTCAATTTTTAACTCCAGATTTAGCAGCTAACTTTTTCGTCTTCTTGATTGTTTCCTCCTTTTTAGGTTTCTGTCCGCTCTCTTCTGGTTTTCCGGCATGTTTCTGCAGAATATTTTCCAAATTCTCAATATTACTACTGGAGAATTGATCGACTTTCTTGCGATTTTTTATCACCACAAATGTAGGCATAGCCGATACATCATATTCCAAGGCAATCTCTTCAAATTCATCAACATCCACTTTAACTATCAACACTTTGCCATTGTAGGAATGGGCCAAGTCCTCTAGTTTTGTAGCCAAATTCTGACAGGGTCCACACCATTTGGCAAAGAACTCCACCAATACTATACGATCCCGTATTTCTTTGATAAGATTGTGAAAATCATCTTTGTTTCTGATTATTAACATATTTGAACCGTCAAGTAAATTTGCAACAGTCTCTGGCGAAGAACTGGCGCCATCTTCTGTTCTAGAGACACTGGCCGCAATGGGTAGTTTTGATTTAGATGGTGCAGCCATTTTCACGAAATTAGAGGAGCTAAAAATTTAAGTCTACAAGCACTTTTTTTTTGAAGTTTTCGTTTTATTTTTAATTGTTTCTAAAGAATATTGATTGTTTAAAACCAAACGGAATAAATTTGTATTGAATTTTAATGAATGAGCTTGTCAATCTAAGTATCGATAACTCTGTTTGACTCCTGTGATGACAATTCAATACACAGGGTTTGCTAATGCACTCTAAACCTTTTACTCTGTGTGAATAAAGGTTTCAAGGTGTAGTAAAAAGAAATCCATCATTTTCCAAACGGAGGAGTTTATGCACACAGTTCACACGGTTAAGGAGAAAATGTCTCGCATTTTACGGTCTTCTTACGTTGAAGAGGAGTGCGCAAGCTGGGCTCTTATAAAAGTGAATTGCTTTTGTAATCCTGTTACCGTAACTGTCAATAATAGGTTAAGGATTTCTTTTGTTATTCGCAGTATTTCGTTGATTACTTCAATCAACTTCTCCCAGTTTTTTTCGAAGAGTAGCCTCGCCGCCATTATGTTGTTTTCCGTTAGTACAGTTTGGATCACTGTTACCATCTCCATACGTTATTTGCCTAACCTCAGATGTTTGAACATAATATGTTCCGTACTTCCGACAAGATCGACATGTCTTCCTTGGAAGTTACCTTATAGTTTGCCTTTCCATAACTTCTATTAATCTATTCTTCAATATGTCGGATTGGTTTATAGGTCCGATGTATGGGTTCTACACGAGCTAGCACAAAAAACTCAAGAGCCATAAAACTGCTGGAAAAAAACGATTAAAGAAAACCTCAAGCGAATTAGCAAGTTGAAGAATCGTGTTAAACCGCCTTAAACGATGGATAAGCTAAGCTTAACGCTCAGTTTTGCTGTATGTTTGAACCCAGCAACAAATTGGTCGTTGGAAAGAAGTATACACCGATTTTAGATGATTAGAAGAGAAATTAAGCAGAGGAATCATTCAGCGCCATATGGATGGGTTCAAGGCTGGTGGTATTATATTAAAAGGGGTGTTCAAGCCTTGGAAAAACTTATGGGTTTTTTCAATCGAACTTCGACAGAAGGTGCTAAAGTTGACTCGGGGTGTTCAGGCTTTGGGAAAACTTATGGGTTTTTTCAATCTACCTAGGACAGAAGGTGCTAAAGTTGACTCGAGATTAGTATGGAACTATCTGAGCAAGCTTAATCAGTTAGAAAGAGAAAATAGAGTTTTCCTCTGCTGGATCAATTTCATTTTGGAATTTAGGATCACGAGCAGGCAGATGAGCTTAGCAGGGAGTAGCTTCCACGTCGCTAATAGGGACAGATATCTTTCTGTGGAGCGCGAAGAGAAGAGAGGTACATTTTAGAGAAACCTTATACAAGTCTAGGTCACTACAAAAGATCGTTTAGTCGCCGTATTGAGTTTCGCTACTAAACAATACAAAGTTCTGCCGTTCCCACGACAATCGGATCTTCGCTCCGGAACGACCCGACTCAAAATCGGCCAAGGATTGTCAACCCAGCGAAAGCTGTATCAACTTGGTTGAGACAGCAGCCGAGACAACAGCCGAACTGTTACAACAACAACAACATAGTTCTGCAGTTGTGAGCCTTGAAATTACGCATTCGACTCTTTTTTTTTCAAATTAAGAATTTAAGAACCATAGACGCGAATGTGGTTTCCAATAGGGACGCGACAAGATGTTCATCGAATGCAATTCGTTAAATTTAAATGCGACATGGTAGACCTGCTTACATCTGGAGTAGATTTTAGGAAGTTTGGTGAATCCAGTATGATTTCAATCGAAACAAAGCTGGTAGCGCAAGATATATGCAGAAAAGAGTTTTGTTATGCCTTCCTTCCTGACCCCACTGATAAGTTCAAAGCCTTCAAATAATTTAGGCCCTGAAGACATCAATAGGCGTGCAAATGCCATGATTGAGCCCGGACTGTTGGCACTAAAACGTAACGTAAACTGCAGTAAAATATTTCTCTTACTCACAATGGTGAAATAGAAATCTTTTTTATTTTCTCAAAGAACAGTGGATTTGTAAACTAAGTTGTGTTGGCCAGATATTTCTCAGCCAGTTTGTCTACTTGGTCTAATTTATTACCAAAAAAATTTTCCAATTTTTTGCCTTCTTTTACAATCGTAAACGATGGCATCACTGTAACATCATACTCAACGGCTATTTCCTCCAAGTCATCGATATTGACTTTTAAAATAATAAGCTTATCTTGATATTTTTCAGCTAATTCCTTGAATTTCACAGATAGCTTCTTGCATGGACCACACCAGGTGGCAAAAAAATACACCAGTATGTATTTATCCTCAGTCGACTTGACATATTGGTCAAATTCATCTTTATTATTGATTGTTATTATTAAAGAGTCGATTTCTTCGCGTTTGGTCTCTTTAGCAGTTGTTTGGGCTGGAGTTGTTGACTTGTTTAAGGGAGTTGACATTTTAATTTTGATTTGATTTTCTATTAATTTTTCTTACTTCTTGTTATTGTTTTATTGCAGAATTTGACATGTTCGAAAATTTTCGGTTTTTAAAAAAATAATTTCAATTTTTATTTTTTCTCTTTTGATTGACTTTTTCTACAAAGGGGTGTGTTTCATCATAAATTAGTTGAGTTTTTTTTTTTGTTTCTTTTCTATATATTTCTGTATATAAAATAAAATTGTTTTATTTTTCCAACACAAAACTATACATTTTCTGTTTTTGTTTTTATTTGTGTTTCGTTTTAATTTTTTGTTAAAAATTTACGAAAATCTTCATTACTTTTTGGTGGTCCTGTCGCATTATTACTTGCTTGTGTCGTTGGTTTAGCAGCAGCAGCTGCTGCTGCTCCTTGATTTGTATTTAAGTTTTTACGCACCACATTTGGTATTAAAGACATACGAGGCTTTTGTGTCCCATCATATGCTCTCCGTTTAGGTGCCAGTCCCAGCATTTTTATGGGATTAACCGGTGCAGTGGTGGTTGGTTTTGGTGGTGGTGCCGAAATTGCCACCGATATCTGTTAAAAATTAAAGAGGAATGCTTTTAAATACCTTTGTTTTGTATTAAAATTAGTGTTGAATAAAGAATTTGAATAAATTAAACTGATTATCAACCGTTGATGATCTACAGCGCATAAAATACGATACGAAGGAAAAGTTAAAAAACTTCTAAAAACTTCAAATTGGATCAATATGTGTGTTCATGGGTTAAAAAAAAAATACGTACAAGCTCTGTTTTAACAAATTGGCAAGCAATTGAAGTATACATCTTCAATCCAATGGACGAAGGAAGACAAGATTACTTGATGCCTATAAACCAGATATGATTGATACACTTCTCAGGTAAAACAAATATGAAGTTTCATATCTGATCTCATGGATTAGTATAAATGAAGGTAAACAGAGGACTTGACTTCCCTGTGAGGTCTGTGTAAATAGCACCGATATTTAATTCTGTGCGTACATTCCTTAAAGTACCTAAGGCATCCTATAATCACCGAACTGAAACACAAACTGACATAGTCATGAACGATCTCGCCGCATAAGACAAGACCTCACAACTTACAACTCGGACATCACCCATCTCATACCCTCAATAGTGGACCCACAGTCTATATGGGAGGCACAAAACGCCCTACATCAAACTACTGTCATGACGGCCAGAGACGTGCTTAGCCACAACAGGGTCATTAATCGACATCCACCACCTATATCCGATACTGAAAGGCAGCTCCCAAGGGTTACGAGAACCATTCTGGCCCAGCTTAACCCAGGATAGCTGCCCCTTATGCAACCGGGCACTACACGATACGGTGCTCATCTTTAACTGCCCAGCTAAACCGACAGCCCTGCGACCCATAGACCTATGGCTGAACCCAACGACAACAGCGGACTTCCTCGGACTACCGACCACATGACGATGACAACATACACACACGACCAGCAACAAACAATCCCATCTCCAACCCATCCCATCCCCACCGAATATAAGCAGTCCGGAAACTAAAAATACAGTCTGCCAAACCGATATGGCGCATTCAACCTTACACTTTCACATGCATGCGAAAGCTTTATTGGTTCTTAAAAGACTCCATCCGAAAGTGAAAAGACAGTTCTATACGACATAAGCACAATATATTAAAGAAAGGGGTCATGCCATAAAAGCAGCTCGAAAATCTTGTCTCCAAAATCAGTTCACCGACTTAAATTGTTGGATCCAACGTAGGACAAGGGCTAATGCCGATATACCCAGGAATAGAGAGAGAGAGAGAGATTTGTATAGAATTAACCAAAAGGTTTTAGGAAACGCAAGTTCAACTGCGTGTTGATGAAATGATTTGTAAAGGAAAAGTAACAAATGGAACGATTGCCAATGCATAGGTGCATTGAGAAATAATTCAACAGGTGTTTACAACTTCAAATTGTAAGACCTTCAAGCCGCTTTAACTCTCAGTGCAGAGATAAACCACTACTAAGCCGTCTTCTACTCTGTCCAACCTTAATTGCTTACTAAAGCATTAGAAACGTTTCATAATACAGGCGATGCATTTCAATACAGGGAATTTCCATTCACAAAATTTACTGGACTACGCTATCATTAGTTTGAGGGTCCCCTGTCTTTGGCAAATATAAAAAAATTTTCTGATCGAATATGATTTTAAATAGACTGGCAAAGGACAGGCAAAACTCCAGTCTGCAAGGAGATTGCAAAGGCAAAATGGAGATAGAACCGTAGCGTTTTAGAAAAACCACAGAACGACATAAACAAGAAGATAATTGACTGGTACCGTTAAGGTATTCAGAACTTCTTTGGTCATTTGCACTCAAAGTTAGCAAAACCGGAATAACTTGGCACAAAAAATTGGAACTGATGGTGTCAGAATTTTGTTCCTCTCCACAGATTCATTAGTGGCTTAGTCTGGTTGAGAGGTGCTAGGACTTCATCGGTGTAGTCGCGCTCTCCAACCCTTTTGTTGTGTCTGGTCTGTGTAATTCCTCCGCTTCCCACTCCCCCCTTTCCCATATACCCTCCTTTCATCCTATCCTCTATATTATCCTTCCCTCCTTTAGGACGTTGTACAATGGGTCAATGCGACCTCCGGGTACTGTACTTGTCTTGATTGACAGGTACACGTGCTCTAACCTAACCTAACCTTATATACTGAGTGTAATTTAGTTCTTAATTTTCGCTTTATTAAAAAGAGGTTTTTACTTACATTATGGCCTCTTATAGACATATTGTCAGTGGCCAGCACTGCTTTACTCGCCGACGACTCTTGTTCGTATTCCACATAAGCGATATTTTTAAATTTGCCCGACCTTTACAAGAGAAAAAGAAAAAAAAAAAACAATAAATTTATAATCCTTAAAAGCAAGTACCATTCAAGACTTACTTATGATAAACCAGTCTAACATCTTTCAATTTGCCATAGGCACTGAAGATTTCCTCCAATTCGTTTTGTGTACAGTCATGAGGTAAGCTTTTAATAAATAATTTATGCAGTTCCTGATCGGCATTGTATTTAAATTTTTGACGTTTTTCCTTGTCACGCAATACACTGGATATAAATATGGGGCGGCCATTTATACTTTTACGATCTAAAGTTAAAGCCTTTTCTACTTCAGCCTCGGCTTCCAATAAGGCATAACCAAAACCGCGACTTTTATCACTGGCTGAGCGTATCAATTCAAATTTTTTTATTTTTATTTCCGGCAAACTGGAAATAATTTCATCTTCGTTTAAATTATAATCCAAATTCGATAAAAATATACGCAAATGATCTTGAGTAAGATCAATTTCTTGATTTTCATGTTCTTTAAAGTTAACGTCCTTAGCTGCAGATGCTGCTACTTTATTACTTTGAGTTTCTGTTTTTAATTTTGGCTGTTTGATGGGAGAATTCGTTCCAGAGGCAGAAAGTTTTCTTTTAGTTGTTTTGCTAGCGGAGGAACTTGATTTGGTTGCAGGTTTAGTATGGGAGGTATTAAGTAGTAGTAGTTGTTGTTGTTGTTTAAAGAAATTACATTCCTTAAGACAGTTGTTAAGGGTTTTAATGTTGCCATTACATCTTTCGAATCTTTCCCAAGCAGATGCTATCACATTGGGATTGTCTAAGCCCACGGTATTTAAAGCCTTGCTAAAAAGTCTTCAAAGAATTTGAAAGTTTTATTAAATTTTTGTTTCTATTACAGAAAATAAATTTAAAGCTTACTTGCGTGTGGCTTCTAAATCACGTCTCATTTCCAGTAAAATAAATTCTATCCATAAACCAGATTTAGTGGCATTATCAGAACTCTCTTAAATAAAAATAAACGTTTTTTTAAATCTAATTTCCATTAAAACATGCAGCTTTTTTACTTACCCATTACAGTTGTCCATAGATCTTTACCCCTTTTGGGATCTTGTAAGGGGCCGTATTCCAAACGACCCCAGAATTGTAAAATCTCACAATTACAATCAGCCAATACACCCCACTGTTGGCCCAATATGGTCCAACCTAAATTGAAATTTTTCCTTAAGATCTCACAGTCATCCGGATTATTCCAGTCTGTGCGTCGTCTCAAGTAGGTCAAGTATTCCAGCCATATTGATACCGCAGGTTCAGGCGTTTGAAAGCCGGCTGCCAACGTCGATTCTAAAACTTCTTGCACTTCAGATACCGTTTTATCCATCTTTTCGAGTATAAGCATGCGTTTTATATACAAATCCGGTGACCAGGTACAATTACGCAAAGCTCTCTTGCATACATCATCTGGTGTTTGTTGAAACAGGGGTAGATTCTGCAAATCCTCTGGTCTACCAAAGGCATCACGATAATCTAAAAAGTCGATATATTTTAACCAACACTCAGCATTGAGGCAACAGTCAGCCACCATGCGTTCGTAGAGTGTTTGTAAAACATTTTCATCGAGAAATTTATCAGATTCTCTTATGTATTCGAAATACACTTCAGCTCTTTCGCGATAGGCCTGTGCCTCCAAACCTTTCAGTTTTTCTTCATACACTATAATATCCTTGAGATGATCTTTGGCTTTGAAATAACGCTGATCAATATCTGACCAATCGAGTGCTTTCAATGCACTTACAGTATCCTTATTACGTTCATAATACACTTTTAATTCTATATAAGATTCTTCCATCTCATGGAGAGGATAACGTAACTCTTGTAGAAAACTATTAATATAATTGCTTAGGTGTTCTGGTGTTGATAAATCAACGGCATGATAGCTACGATAATGTTTAAAGAATTCACGGCCTCTATAGCAGTTGAGGCCATAAGTACCTAAAATTTCTTGCCATATTGCTTTTGGGTCGTCACAGCGTTGTGCAAATTCGGCAAATTTAAGTGCTAAATCACAAGCTGCAAATAAACGTTATTTATAGAGTTTTTATAGAGAATATAACGACAAATATTTATACTCACAGTAATAGTCCTGTAAAGCCCTTTGAAAAAGCTGCTTAACCTGTTCAATTTCCTTAGGAGATTGTGCTAATACTAGTTCAACATCGATATACTTTAACCATAGTTCAGCAGTTAAAGGATACACAGCCGAGAAACTAGAGTAAGCACGACGTATGTTATCTAAATCACCCGTTGCACTAGAATGTAAAAAAGAAACGCTTTAGATTCTCTAAATTGCATACAATCTTGCTAACTTACTGGGATAATTCACACAGACGCACATATTTCTCATAAACATATTGATTAACTTCCAATTCCTTAAGTATAGTTTGAAATTCTTTAATATTTTTAAGTTCTTCATCTTCATCATCATCCTCATCATCATCTTCGTCACTATCGTCATTAACTTCTATAACATCATTGCCTGAGTTTAACATGTCCTCATCATCATCGTCATCCAATAAATCAATGGTAGCATCTTCCGGCTTATCGTACGGTGGCAGCTCTTCTGCATCTTCTGTGGTATCTTTGAGCAGATTATCATTCAACAGAGAGTTGTCATCGTTCAAGTCGTTAACTAACGAAACCGGCGGAGGATGTAGTAAATTTACGCTCAAATTTGTTTTACCAGCATCACTTTCATCATCTGATTTCAGTAAAGCTTCCTCCTAAAAGTTCATAATAATATTAGTAAACCCTTGCCTTCTCTAAAGGCCAGTAACCGCATTCGAAAGAAGACAGCGTCTGCTGTACTGCGAATGCATGCCAATTGCAAAGAAAACTTACCTCCGCCTCATCTATCTCTTCAAAAGTACTTTTATTGTTTGTCGACATTTTCATTCATCAATCGTTTGTTTATATTAAATATTAATGTCCGTCCTTGTATTTTTATTCACAAGGTATTGAAATTATTTTTGGCTGGCGATTTATTTTATGAAAATTACAATAATAATCACACAGAAGATATAAATGTAAACCAAACGAAATACTCTAATAAAAGTGATGCTTTATAGCCGCCGTCAATGTTGAGTAGTGACGCCGCCACATTCTTTCCCATGGCAACGTTCATAATAAGTGTTGTGCTGGTTTGTGAGAAGAAGCCGCTAAAACGTTTAAATGCAAAAATTTACATATGGCAGCACGGAAAAACAGCAATTATGTTTTTTTCCGTTCATTTGCAATATTGTAGATCCTATGCTTATAATTCAAACATTCTTTTTCGCTTATCGGTAACATTTAACGAACATTTTTATACCGTGCTCTACATTCGTAACTTGAAGCTGCTGAAATAGATTAAAAATGATGTGGGTGTGGCTGTTTGTGTTGTTCATAATTTGCTTGGATTGCTATATATTCTTGCGGATGCCTTGGTTTGTTGTTGTACGTCGCCCAGTCCTTGTTACTGTTATTAACCTTGACGACGATAGTGATGATGATGTGGTGATTGAGTGATAAATGAAGAGGGGAGGGGGGGGGGAGGTTTTTACACATGAATAAGCATCACAGTTTTAACCATTGATTGACATTGTTGGGGAAAAGCAAACAAAATTTCAACACTCCAACCCAACCCCTCTTTTACTTTTTTTTTAGTTTTTCAGTTCTAATTCAGTACTATTTCAAAATTTCAGTGTTGACGAACTGATTTTTAGAATATTTTTTCTTTCTGGCAACACTGGTAGTTAGAAAAATTCGTTTTTGTTCTTTCGTTCAAAAAAAAAACCCATTATTATTTTATTTTGCCGTTTCCGGTTTATATAAGTAAAAATTAAGCCATATTTGCTAATTAATATTTATCGTCTATCTATCTAGTAGGTAGAAAAAAAAATTATAATAAACCCTTTCACACCCCCTTTCTTGAGGTGTGACGAATTTTGTTGTGTGGTGAGTTTCCACTGTGGTGAGTTTTTACAAGGTGTCGTGAATTTATTCACCAAAGTGTCGTTATTCGAAATGGTACCACAGATCAATGTACTATACACTGTGAATTGGACGGTGTCTATCTAGAATAAGCAATTTTCACCTCTGTTAGCGGAGACACTCACCGACATACCTAGTTATCATTATATACTGTATTACCAACTATGTGGTTTGTGTTTGGATTAACGATAATTAATCTCAATTATGACTGAATAAAAAAGGAACGAATTAACATTAGAAGAGCTGATGACCTTAAAAATTAGAAAACTGCATACAAATGGTTAAATTTAAATTAAATTTAGCATCAGAAAAAATTATTAAATATAATGATAGTGATGTGTTGATTGAATTAAAAATGAAGATTTTAAACCACTGACATTGTACGGGAGAGCAAAAATCGCCACTCCTCAATCTCTCCTTCTACCACCACCCATCCGTGTTGTCCTTCCCATCTACCACACCTACAATTTATTTTGTAAATGTGGTAAATTTTTTGGCATTGTTCGATGGTAACAAATTTTCTAAAAGTGATGAATTTTTCGGGTGTGAAATGAAAATTAACCACAACTATCGTTACCGTTACAAAATACACGGTCTTATCGGCACATAGGTATTACCATATCTGCACATCTATATGAGTGATTAAATTGGAAAACTTAGGTCCTCAAAAAAATGATTTCATCTCGATTAGCGGGTTCATTGACATTTGTTTTGCCGGAATTTTTAGTAGATTTCTTTATAGGCTTACGTCAAAAAGTTGTGGTTATAGTAGTACAGCCATTCACCAAGTTAACTTGCAGACAAACCTAAAACAATTTTGAATTCGCATTTTTGTTGTAAAAGCAGAACGTCTTTTCTGGAGCTGTCCAGAGTTTGTGTAATTTTCTCTTACTTTCGCTTAACTCCGTATGAAGCAGATAGGCAAAATTTCTCCAAACTATTCTACTTATTTTCCTTATCCGTGGACTCCAAACTAAGGCTTGTCATGCGGCATTTTCTCTGCTTATTTTTTAAGAATATTTCTGAGCCTGAGGCTTGTCTCCATATCCGTCTCTAAATCTCTGAAGTCGTCATGGTTGACATATAAGTAAATTGCCGATAATTCGGCTTCACACAAGGCAAGTAACTGACTTTACATGGCTGCAAAATGTGTTGAGAGTTCCACACTGGCTGTGGTTGGCCAAACGCTTGTCTGCCCTATTAAGTTGTGCGAAACCAGATATACATACATATGTAGGGTGCCTAGACCAGAACATCGAAATTGCTATTTAAACTTCAGGTTATAACTCTCATCATAATAATTGCGATAACGCTCATGTTGAAGAACAAGCATAATGGAGGACGTATTTCACGGTATTAAATAATCCCGAAATATCCCGGGAATTTGGGATTTTGAAATCCCTAATCCCGGAATTCTGAAAAATCAATAACGTCTGGCATCCCTAATTAATAATTCTTATTCGTTTTCGTTTCATAAACAAGAATGTGTGCCAATATAAAATAGAAAAGAATGTGGTGAATAATATTTAAAGTTTATAATTTAAAGATTAATTTGTAAAATTTGTTTAAAATGTTAACAGAAAAGTGTTAAATTTAAAAGATTTGGGTGAAGTTTCTCAAAATAATTACAAAGTTGTCGGGCATTTGTTTCATTAAAACATATTAGTGCCGTTAAGGCAGACAACACCTGTTGATACGTTTTCGGCGTGGCAGTTAAGTTCTTTTTATTGTCGCCTCTGGACAACGTGATGTTTCTAAATAATTAACGTAATTTCCATAACAAAATGTACAAAATAGTGGAATAAAAAGAAAACAGGAGCAGTGGAGGCAGTGTCAATTCAAAAGGGTAAGCATTAATATAAAAAAATGAAATAAAAAAGCTGAAGTTACTGCATGGAGTAGCAACAAATTATTGACAATTGATAACGCCTCATATTAAAGGGTGTGCCTGAAGGGATGATTACATTGCTCCCAACTCAGCTGAAGTTTAGAACGATCTGCATTAAGCTAGTGATTGCAATTAAATATATTAAAATCCCAAGCAGTTGCTCTTAGGAAGAGCTGTTATATCTTCCCTAGGGTCGTGTAATAGATGAAATTCTTCACAAACTGAACCATTTGTGCTTTTACATTCAATGTCATTTCTGATTGCAGGAATTTAAACAGCAAAGGGTATTAATGCGTTTCACTAGGAAGATTAGCGTAGGATGCAAATGCCTTATCTGAAAAGAAACTTTTCTTTAATTTCACAATGAAGGTGAATATTTGGTCAAACCTTGGAACACAGATTTTCAATATATTTCTATGATGGCGACATTCTTTGTCTTAACGAAGATTTTTTTCTCAAGACTTGGAATTTTTAATCCCAGAATTCTGTTCGGGATATAAATTCGTTTATAAAACCGATCAGCTATGACTCTAAACACCAAATGCTAGAAACGGCTTGGGTAAACTGTAGCTAATCATCAATATTGGCATGAAATATTACATCGCATCCGATCATGAGCTAGAGAGAAGCCCTTTATAGTGTCTTGAGATAAAAGTGTACTTCTGATCTAAAAAGTATTGACGTTATGAGGTGTTAGAGGGTCGTATGGAACTTTCTCTGCAGTTCGATTCTGCATTGGTAACAGTTTCTACCTTCCTTCAGAAACCTGTCAATGGACTTGGAGGACAACTAAGCCTTTCAATTTCAAGCCGTATGCTCTGGTGTGGTATAGCGACGGATCTAAGCTAGAAAATGATAGAATAGGTTAGGTTAGAGGACGTGTACTTGTCAATTAAGACAAGTACAGTCGAATTGATTCATTGTACAACGTCCTAGTTTCTCACACCACTTATGTTGTGTGTCGACTCCGAACGACAGATTTTTGAGAAACTTTTTTTCGTGGCAGTTTTATTTACTCTCAGACTTTTTACCAGAAATCTGCTGAGAGGAAGTCGCCGAAGAAATACTTTTTGTATTTTGTCTTGATGTCTGGCCTGGGGCTCGAACCCTGGCTTTACGTCTAATAAGCCAAGACACTACCTAGTAGACTACGGCGACTTCAAATGGTAGAATAAGGGAAGGAATAAATCGATCGATTCCAATAGCTGCCTATCGGACAATTTTCCAAGCAGAAAGTCATGGCTTTAGAATATGTAGTAAGTGCGAGAGAATATCATATTTCGACTAATCCAGCAACTCAATCGACCGCAAGCATGTCAAAAATGGTGTTTGAGCGTGTAAACCTTCTCGATTTGTCAGAGAACTTTAAAATTGTTACATTAGCCAGTTGTTTGATTTTCTTTTTCCGTTTAATAGTTGATCTTTCAAGCGATATCGTACTCTCAAATCATCAACTAAGGAAGGAACCTTTGTAATTTAAGCAATTAAGAAGCCGCACGCTTTCCCTTCTTAAAGCTTGAGTCAAAGCTCTTAGGCCGATGACTCAATCTATGTGTTTCAGCATCTTTTGATCGAATAAGTAAAACATTTTAGTTTTCTGTCATAATGTAGGCCTCCAGCTCGTTTCGAGTTTCTACAGTTGTAGTGTTTCAGCTCCTTTATTTTGCCAACTTTTAAACGCCTTTTTTCAACACTTTCTTGGCATGTTAGCAAACGCGTTACCCTGTATTTTATATCCATTATATGCTTATGATAACTGACGTACGTACATACATACGTCCCTAGCAATTAACATCTTATTAAGGATTTATAATTAAATTTGAAACCCGTAAAGCGTCTCTGTCGATCACTTAATTATATTATTCACAACATGCAGCTCTCCCGCTTTGTCTCTTCTGTTGAAATTCCCAAATTGGCTATAATTTAAGGAAAATTAATGTTTTTAAGCAAAGAAATTAGCTCTCACGCTTCTATACTATAGCAGCACTTCGCATCGCTACACAAATGCCCTGAGATGAATGCCAAAAACATTGAAATTCCCATAACTGGTGACACCCAGTTGTCAAATGCAGAAGTGTGACCGCATGTTGCCACATGCAACCACTACAACAACAACAACAAAAAGAGAAATAGAATACTAAAGAGAGCAAAAAAAAAATAGCAGTTTCCTTTTCTGGTTATCAGCCAGTGGCAAAATCAAGATAACAAGTGATGTTTTGTGCTCTCTCCAGAATACTAAAAGCTGGCATTCAAACAATCCTGAAAACTTTTAAATACGAAAAACGAATCAAATCTCAGTTCGGTTATTTAGATGACAGTGAACGTTTTATTTTTTTTTGTTCTTTATCTTATATTCGCTTACAACTGAGGAACTAAGAAGAGACACGTGCTGACACGTGACATTCTGGGTAGCACGTGCTGCTCTTACTATGCTGAAGACTATACAAGGCAGCTGAAGCAAGAGTGTATGAATATGTTGGTTGGTTGGCTGCATGTCTTTGACGAGATAACGTATGAAGTCTCAATAAGTTTGCTGCTCTAAAGGTAGTCGAAAAAAAAACAAGAATAACGACAAAAATGTTTGACATTTCCTTGTGTTAGGCGTCCGTCTGTCCATCCGTCCGTCCAATCGTTACGAATTCGTAAATGTGACAGAACATTTCAACTTCCTTTTACTTTTTTTTTTTGGAAATTGTGGGCGTGTGATTTCCTCCTCACAACTCTTTTGTTCCTGCACATTTCGATAAGTGATGTTCTGTTGTTCTGTTATTCTGTATCTAATCATATTAGATGACTCTATTATTACCGTTATGACGACAATGTTGTGTGACAAACGTTTGCATTTTCCGATTTTCTATATGTAATTGTTATTGTTGTTGTTGTTTATTTGAAAACAGATTTAAATTTCATTCTTTCCCTTTTTTGGGGAAACAGATTGAATTGGATTGGATTTGTTTATCTGGAAAATATTGAATTGTAGAGATTTTATCCTTTTTGGTCATTGAGAGACATGGTGTGAAAGTTATTCTTACATTATTGGTTGGAGAAACCCAATTCTATTCAACATGAAGTGCTGAAATTATGATTTAAAATAGTGTTACGTTTTTACCTTTCGAAAAACGTTTAAAATATCTGCTTGTAGATTGCAAATAAAATAAAAATAAATTTGTGTTTAGTTTTAATTAGAATTCTTTATTATGCTTACACATCTCGGTGTCACTGTTCACAACTTGATGTAAACAACAACAATTGCTTTCTTTTGTTATTCCTCTGTTTACACTCTTTGCATAAACAATAACAATTACTGGGCAATTGTTCGACTGATCTTTGTAACGGAGATCGTCAAATCACGATTACTCTCTTCTAACACACCGCGTCTTCACACAAGATTGACTGAACTTTACTAACTCACTCGCCTGCTTTGCTTTGCCTTTTATATGTCAAGGTAAACAGCCTGATGAATGTTCTTGAAGGCGAACGTTCATGACTTCGCCTTCTCGAAATCTCTATAGATGTAAGTATTGTTGTTGTGAAGTCGCCGTAGTCTAGTAGGTAGTGTGTTGGCTTATTAGACGTAAAGCCAGGGTTCGATCCCCAGGCCAGACATCTCCAACAAAACGAAATATAAAAAATATTTCTTCGGCGACTTCTTCTCAGCAAATTTCTGGCAAAACACTGAAATGGAAAGTTTCTCAAAAATCTGTCGTTCAGAGTCGACTTTAGACTGTAGGTCCCGCCACTCATGTATAAAATTAACACACACAACATAAATAGTGTGAGAAACTAGGTCGTAATCCTGACTGAAGGGTTGTAATGACCAATTATGTATGTATGTATGTATGTTGCTTACGTTCATTATTGTAGTGTTGTTGGTATATTTTTGTGTACTTGTTTACCATTTTTTATGCTTGTGCTTGTTGCTGTATTTTTGTTTACTTGTTTATCATTTTTTATGCTGGTGTTTGTTGTTATATTAAGCAGTACGATAATTTGTAAACAGGTTTGATTACTGCATTGTTTTGTTTTTGTAGTTTTTGTTTATAATTTTAATGCTAAGCGATGTAATAGCAAAACACCATTATTTAGATTTTTCATTTTCGTAACAATAGGTTTTCTGTTGGAATATCTCACTGACTGATATTCTTTAAATGATGTACACCATAATTCTAATAGAAAGCAAGTTTAAGTGGCGCGTATCCTGATCAACTATACCAAGCGATTTAAAACTTCAACTTAACTACTAGAAACTTTAAAGTAGAAACAAAACGTAGATCTTTCTTAATAGCAACGAAACAGAGAATCTTTTGGCCCTATAAACTCTATTACAGGTGGTGGTATGTCGTATGCGTTGTGTGCCTCATTTTTTTCATGATATTTTATGTCACTAATCAAGTTTAAAGATTCCCCATGCTGCTCTTAAAACTGAAACAATTTTACATATAATTTTTAGAACTGCTGGCTGGCAAGTTTAAAGTCATAAAATTTAACATTTTATCGACACTTTGTACTTTTAACAGCACTGCGGCACAATTTACGATTTCATATTTGACTTGAAACGTATTTTGTTTACACTTTTCTTCTTGTGCTTTATTTGACTAATCATCTCCACCGTACAGGCTCTCTGAAGTTTAGCAACAACAGCCAGCAGCCAACATTCGACATTTATAAATTTTTTATAAATGCTGCTGCACTAACATCTTCGAGGGAGGTGTCAAAATTAGCAGAACTAACAAAGAAGAGAGTAAATTTAATTGCCATGAAAGGTTTCTGAAAAATCTGTCGTTCGGAATTGACTTTAAACTGTAAGTCCCACCACTCATGTATAAAATTGATACACACAACATCAGTGGTGTGAGAAGGTAGATTGTAATCCTGACTAAAGGATTGAAAATTCGATTGCCAATTCCTTGCACATTGGGTCGATTATGACGACCATAATAACGTCGTAATGCACGAAAAGTGGTCATGTTTAATTGCTACTTTGTAGTTCAAATTTTAACTATCCTAGCGGGCTCTTTGAACCGTAAACGGTTCATATTGTATTTATAAAATAAATGACAGTCCGATAGAAAATGCTGTCTGTCTAGCTGATCCACAACCAACCTTACATATATAACATACATATTACATAATTGGTCATTACAACCCTTCAGTTAAGATTACAATCTAGCCTATCACACACACTCATATTGTGTGCTTTAATTTTCTACATGAGTAGCGGGATCTAGAGTTTAAAGTCGACTCCGAACGACGGATTTTTGAGAAACTTTTCATGCCTATTTTTTTTCTCAGAGTTTTTGTTAGAAATCTGCTGAGAGATGCCGCCGAAGAAATATTTTTTAATATTTTCGTTTTGAGGGCTGACCTGGGGTTTGAACCGTGGCCTCAAGTCTCAAGTCGGCGGTTTTAAAACCACTAAATGGTTATTCCGAAAGGAAGGGCTGTGTGCCTAGTTCAATCACAACCAACCTTAGTGTTGATAAATCTTTAATAGAGAGTAAAATGGTTATGTTTGCATGTAGAAACTTGTCCAAGGGAGCTTAATCTAGGGAAAAATGACTGTAATTTACTACGCTCCACAGCATCCAAATATATTTTGATCCTTTACGAACCACTACAGAAGTACAGTGCAAAAATGCTATTTAATTTTGGGAATACAACTAATTCAAGGTCAATGATTCTGGATAGGCATACTTTTTCGTTGAACGGTTTGTGTTTTAGGCAATAACAATGGCGCAAAAATTATCACTAGAGGATCCGGTACCTAGCATAATACGGTGTGCTTCAAAATTTCTTTCAATTTCTTTCTTTCGTCTTCAAACTGTGTGACCATAGCTGCCAGATTTGACGATTTATCGTCATTTTGACGATTTTAAGCTCCAAATATATCATATTGACGATTTGACGATTTATGCTCTTATTTTGACGTTTTTTGGTTATGAAATATTCTTTACTTTTGTACATTAAATAAGCTTTAATAAGCTTTAAGCTTTGTATTTAGTTTGCAATTGTTACTATTTGAAATTTATGTTAGTAAAAACAAGGAGTAAAGTATTATATTTTTAAGTTACTTCCGAATACATGTGATGATTTTTCCGTATTTTATTCCTTTTTAACCCCTTAAAAGCCAAACAATTGCAACTCCTAAATAACCTCGTAGTTAAGAATAATTTATCACTTGTCGTTGCAGAAAATTTTAAATATTCGAGTATAGCTTCTAATATTACTTTCGGAAGAACAAAGGCAAGCGCCGTTCGTACAACCAACGCTCAGGGGATGGATGGTATTGTGTTTGGAACTATGAAAATATGTTGTGAGAAGTAGGAAAGAGAGAACAGTGTTTATGGACACTGGGCTTGTATATTTTTATACCATAAGTAACAAGAAAGACCTCTACTGGAATTGAGTTCCACATAAAAAAAACATATTTTACTGTAATGCAGTGTGCGATCCACTGGCCAATCGACCACATACGGATGTAGTGGTCGAGAAAGACGAGCGTTACTTAGGAATATATTATTTTCGGCAAAAAGTCCCCTTATTTCGTACGAGCAAAATCCTTTTGATAGAACAGTGAAACACAAACCACATTGCAAGATGCTCCAATGATTCAGTGGAGTTGGATACGCTACCGTCATTAACGAGCTACTACGGCCTCTACTGTACTCGGTCGAGAAACCGCAAAACAGACATTGAGCTACCGACCAGTACATGAGAGTTGTATTCTATTCTCGGTCGGTTACAAAATGGTATAAATAGTTAGATCAGATGATAAGATCTTAAGAAGGAACTGAAGGAATTGAAAAATGTGTCGGTTGAAGCCAACATTACACTGAATTTTCATGCTCAAAATGTCAAGAGCGTCTGACTCCCTAATATCTACACCGCTCATATAGTTAGATGGTGCAATATTATTGCTGCGCTTATGTGTCAATAAACAGCACTGGGACAGATTGTTTAATCCTTAAACAATTTTTACCTGAAAATGACATAAAATTTCTCCGTTTTTGGAAAAAATTAATAAATGAAAATGAGGGACGCTAGCTTTTAATTTCTAAAATTTTTTTTTAAATATTTTATTATTGAACTCAGATATGTAAATATGTATATTGACTTTATATGTTTTACTACAATAGAAATAATTTTGGTTTTTAAAAACTTTTATTTATTTATTTTTTCTGACGATTTTTTTGACGATTTTTTCTCAAATATTTGACGATTTGGTGCCTCATTTATCTGGCAGCTATGTGTGTGACCTTTTGCCAATGTTTCATTTAATGTTTTAACTAACTTTTCCTACCACCCTCCTATTCTAACAATGGAAAGAAATTGCTATAAAACACAACAACAACTACAACAGAAAGACAGAAATAAAAAATTAACTTTGTAAACCATGTCTAACAAGTTCAAGTTAAAAAAATGTGAAGCAGAAGACAAGGAAAAAAAAACAAGTATTTTAAAAAATGTCAATACAAGTACAACAACTCGTGCCCATAGATGCTTATAGCTATTTAAAGAGAAGGTTATGGTTTAAGAGTGTACAAGGGTTGCTAGTTGCTGGTTGCTGTTTGCTGGGCATTATACATGCACGAATACAAGTGCTTATCACAAACTGGTACTTTGGGAATATTTCAATGTCACCAGGCAGGCAGGCAGGCAGGCAGTCAGGGAAAAAAATGAACCAAAAAACGAGAATAAAAATGAAAATGCGTTAGTCAAAATGGTAATCAGGATAAAGGTACAAGTACAAATACATACATACATACATACACAATGTAAAATAGTGTTGTGCTACAGGACGAACCACCAGGACTAGTACAACGATGAGATGAGAACGACAATGCCGTTGTGTATGATGATGATGATGAGTGCATAAATGATAAATTATTCTTAAGGGCGTTATTCTATGTTTTGGTTTTATTTTCTCCTTTTTCTCTGCTTTCAGATGCTTTTTGTAGGACCACTTTAGGGGTTGTTGTTATCAAGGATTTTTATTTATTTTTTCTTGTGTGTTCGCTCCCCAATTTATTTAAAACCTTCTATAACAGTTACAGTGTTTAATGGCAGCAGAAAGGGGTAATAAAACATAAAACTAAACGATCTGTTGTCTGTGTAACTACTTTACACAGTTAAATGACACCTCAACGTACGTATGATTGAAGGACGACACAACAAACGGGAATAAAAGAATAAAACTTTTCGCATAACTAACTTGAATGAAAGTGCCTTTTTTTCTTTTCAGGAAAAAGGGTTCGTAAATGTCAAAAAAGTATTATTTTACCACACCAATACTCACATACAGGTTCACATGACTGACAACTTATAGTTACATACGACAACACGATTGATGTCAATCGTCGTCACGCATGCTATACAATATTTTATAACACTTCCCTTCATTCTTTACTTTCCTTTACTTTGGATTCGAGAGGGTATAACTACTACCCGTAATAATTGCATTTTGGAAAATTTATTGTTACAATTAAACATCTTGTCAAATAACTCAGAGTTTTTTCTCTCCGTATTTGACATTTCTTTTCTATTCTTTTTTTGTTTTTATTGGTTTGGGGGGTACTGTCATATATTTAACCACTTTAGATTTATTTTCTCTATTAAAAGATTGGCAAAGATTTATTATTTTTTTTGTTCTATTTTTTCTTGAAATCTAAATTATTATTGTAGGTCAAGCAACTCAAACAAAACTTATTAAATTGAATTGATTATTCGCAGGCCTAATACAAGAGTTGTAGATAAAAAGGTTGAGATTATTAGCTTTATTAGGTGCACCGCACTACGGTAATGCAAAGTGAGAAATATGGAATCAGTATTAAAGACTTTTAAACTGCAACCTTATTAATGTCGGATATAGTATGTCAAGCAACCTTATCAGCCTGCATGAAACAGGCCTGCATGCATGCAATAGTTTGTATCTCCTGTGCCCCATTGCGGTACAGTTCGACTTTTCTTTCTCACACAATCTACAGGTAATAGAGGCCGATATGTCCGTCTCGTAGGACTGTTTATTGCAGAAGCAAAAATTATTCTCTAAAGTCTACTCTTCAAGCATCTAAGCTTGATGGCTGTGATCAATGGTGTTATTCCAATACTTCCTTATCTTTCCTTTCAGGAAAACCCTGTTGAAGGCATAGTATGGAGTGATTCTAATGCGGATCTCCTTTGCCTCTGTTTTAACATATTCCTTCCATGCAATTTCGTTTACGCTCATCATGTCCGGGTACTCCGCTCTTCAAGCGTCTAAGCTTGAATGGTAGGGATCGGTGGTGTTGTTCCAATACTGCCTTATCTTTCCTTTCAGGAAACTCCTGTTGAAGTTAATGTATGGAATGGATCTAGTGAGCATTACCTCCGTCTCTATTTTAAGGCAGAGGATACTCAAATCAAAGTAAATTTTTTCTGAGTAGCCGGTTTATTAAGCGCGTTGAAAAACTTCACTAACGGCCTGGACGTAAATGTGCAGTTACAGGATTGGTTGCCATCGTCGTGAAGACGGCTACATGAAAAAGTATGTTCCCCTCATACTTTATAGGGTATCAATATACCACATAGTCTCCTCGAACCTATTGTCCTGACAAACTTCAGGGAACTGCTCGGTGTTAAAAAGCACAATTCCCTGCCTAGCAGCTGATAACTCCCCGATGTTATCTTCTACATACATACATACATAATTGGCCATTACAACCCTTCAGTCAGGATTACGGCCTAGCTTCTCACACCACTCATGTTGTGTGTGTTAATTTTAAACATGAGTGGCGACTCCGAACGACAGATTTTTGAGAAACGTTTTCATGGCAATTTTATTCACTCTCAGAGTTTTTGCCAGAAATCTGCTGAGAGGAAGTCGCCGAAGAAATATTTTTTTTTTCATATCTCGTTTTGATGTCTGATCTGGGGTTTGAACCGTGGCCTTACGTCTAATAAGCCAACACACTACCTACTAGACTACGGCGACTTCTAATGCCTCACTGATTTCAAAAATGTATTCTGATGATTTATACTCATTATCCTAAATCCTACATGTTGAGTTCGAATCGATTGCCATCCTAAATAAGCGTACTTTGAGTCCATAAAGCTCTGGGAAAAACTAGTTACTTTCTTTAGGTGGTTCTTGGATATTCTGATGCATCATCCAAATCTCCTTTTATTATAATTTCCTTTTATTATAATTTCTCTTCAAAAATGGTTTTCTTTGTCCTTCTTTATTTACCCTTATTTTTGAGTATATTTTTCAAACATTTGCCCCCACTGCACAGAAAGGTTGTGACCCAATCGGAGGGATGGAAGTTCAGCTGTCTGCTCATTGCCGCAAATTTCCGCATGACCTAAGACCAACCTAGTTTGCCTATCTAGCTGATTCAGCTTTCCTCGACAGTTCTATACAATCTTCGATTTCACCTCATTAGAGTCAAGTGCCAGGATGGCGGCCTGACTGCCGGATATTATTGCTAAGTTCCTTCCTTTGTTTCTTCTATCCCAGTTGAATTGAGCATTTTTATTCTAAAGCCCGCTTCGAATATAGGTTTTAGCTCCACGTGCTCTATGGCCCTACTATTCACACCATATATGGCTTTTCCACTCTTCCAGTTCGGAAAGATTACGCTCTATCTTCTAATAAAACTAAGCAGAGATATTTTTGAGGTTGCTCTCATGAAACGAATAGAGGTTACAGCTCCAAGTGCTTTGCGAACCTACTATTCCTGGTCTCACACCGCGTACGGTTTTTCTACTCTTCCAGGTTGGAAAGACTCTCTATAAATATTCTGGTAAAACTGAGTAGAGATCTTTGAGGTCACATGCATGAGTCAGTTAGAGTACGTCGAATCGTGAGATGACCATTAAGCCTTCCAACCGTAAGTTTTTTTTATCTTTTTAATATAGTAGCACAATCGCAATATCCTCTTGTACTGTCATTTAAGTAGTGTTAGATTTAGAAGGGACTCCTTACCTATTGTTGAGTCGTCTTTAGAGCACCGTTAAGGTATAAGGATTTAATCCTCTGTACTCTACTCAGTCGCCGTAGTCTAATAGGTAGTGTGTGGGCTTATTAGACGCGTAAGGCCGCTGTTCAAACCCCAGGTCAGATATGAAAAACTCTCAGCAAACTTCTGGCAAAAACTCTGCGAATAAATAAAAATTGCCATGAAAAGTTTCTCAAAAATCTGTCGTTCGTAGTCGACTTTAAACTGTAGCTCCCACCACTCATGTATAAAATTAACACATACAACATAAGTGGTGTGAGAAACTAGGTCTTTAGGCTTTTGCAACTATAATTTTAAGACCACCACATCTATGGTAAAAGGGCCTCCCAATTGCCTTTTTTTTTGAAAATGCTTTAAAAAAAAAACTACTGAATATTTTCTCAAATTTCTTTTTTTATATGAAAGTACAATCCTTCCGGAAAGTAATTTCATTCAAATGGCTGCCTCGGCTGGCCATGCAGTAGCCTACGCGATCGGTCCAATTTTTAAGCACATTATCGATTGTGTGCAGCTGTATTTCACCAATGGCTTCACGAATATTGTCCTTTAAGGCGTGAATTGTCTCTGGCTCGTCGGCGTAACACTTATCTTTGACGGCACTCCACAAATAATAGTCCAACGGTGTCAAATCGCAGCTCCGAGGAGGACATCAGCTCTGCGGCTGATAATGCGATCTTCAAAAACAGGGCGCAAAACAACGAGTGTAGCTTCGGCTGTGTGGCACGTAGCGCCGTCCTGTTGAAACCAAATGTTGCCAATATCCTTCTCTGCAATTTTTGTGAACAAAAATTCGTTCAACATGGCCCGATAAAGATCGCCATTGACTGTAACGGCCACTCATCGCTCATTTTCGAAGAAAAATGGCCCAATTATGCCTCTGGACCAAAATCCGCACCAAACAGTGACTCGTTTTGGCTGCGTTGGTTTTTCAATGTATGCGTGCGGGTTTTCTGTGCCCCAAATGCGACAATTTTGCTTGTTTACATACCCGCCAAGATCAAAATGAGCTTCATCTGAAAAGATGATTTTTTTTGCCAAAATCGGCATCTTCTGGTGTAAGCTACTGCATGGCCAGCCAAGGCAGCCATTTGAATGGAATTATTTTCCATTATTAACCGGAAGGATTGTACTTTCAAATAAAAAAAGAAATTTGAGAAAATATTCAGTAGTTTTTTTTAAAGCATTTTCAAAAAAAAAAAGTTATTTGGCGGACCCTTTATATGAAAATCCCGATTTAATTTTCCAGGATTTACGTGTCGTTAGTATAGAAGGGGATCTTCAAATATCTATGTAATCAAGAGAGATATCGTATTCATTTTCAAAGGAACTGGTTGATAAGAATATTGCTCTCCTACCATGTAGAATGAAATTGTTAAGAGCCTTTGGCTTGTCACGTTGAAGGCTTATTGTTGTCAGATTACATAGTTTCTTGTTTCAGTGACCTTAATTAAAGTAACCAGGACGAATAGCATTTTGGGTCATAATTTGTAATTCGTAACAATTATAATCTGTGTTGCAATTTCAGTACAAACATTGTACCTTCTTTAACAACAACAACAACAACAACAACAACAACAACAACAACAACAAACATGATACAATTTACTTATCACCACCCATTATTATTATGGCATGCAACGTATCTCTTTGATTAGGTAAACGAATATGTTCCACGTTTTTTCCTTCTTTCTTTTTTTTGTTGTTTTTGATCTGAAATTTTATACTTTCGGCACTTACCACTGTTATCGTGCCCAATGTCTGTCTGTCTTGTCTACTCATGTTACAATTTTAATATGTTTTATGCAACAATTTGTTCTTGTTATTGTTCTTGTTGTTATTGCTGTTGTCATACAAAATGTTTGATTTGATGTTACCAGGGGTAAGTGTAAGAAAATCTTGTTAAACCGATTCAACTACCCAAAATTAACCACAAATCTAGTAAAAGCGATAAAATACGATAACAACGATAAAAACATATGACACCATTTGCAACCGAAATCAAAATCAAAACAAAAATCAAAAAGAAAAAAAAGTTAAATGAGAATAGAAAGAGAAATTAAAATATTCAGCAGAAGAGGAAGGGAAAATAGATTGTGTTGTTTGACATTTTTTGTTGTTGTGTGCGACAAAAGAACGTTTTGTATTACAAACACCGGCGATTGTCATCATAAATCAACCCCTAAAGGTGTTCTGGTTTTTTTTCTTTATCAAATCTGTGTGTTAAAAAGTTGAATTAATAAAATTTAAAGTGTACGAGTCTAAGTACGTCACTTGAATTTGTTATTTAATAAAAAAAAAAACAATAAATCCACCAGATAGTTTTGTAATGTCCTTAGGAGCAGCAATCGTATCATGTTGTTTAATCCGTAATCCTTTAAAAGCGATTAAAATTTAAATTCAGTGTGAGAAATCGCCGTAGTCTAGTAGGTAGTGTGTTGGCTTATTAGACGTTAAGCCCGGGTTCGTATCCCAGGTCAGACATCGAAACGAAATATGAAAAAAAAATATTTCTTCGGCGACTTCCTCTCAGCATATTTCTGGCAAAAACTCTGAGAGTAAATAAACCTGCCATGAAAACGTTTCTCAAAAAACTGTCGTTCGGAGTCGACGCCTCGCCACTCACGTATAAAATTTACGAACACAACGTGAGTGGTGTGAGAAACTAGGTCGTAATCCTGACAGAAGGGTTGTAATGGCCAATTATGTGTGTATGTATGTATGTATGTATGTATGTATGTATGTATGTATGTATGTATGTATGTATGTGTGTTTTTTTTGTCTTGAGCTGGAGGTGGGAATCTTCGAAAGACACTTTTGTTCCAACAAAAGAGTGCACGATTCACCATCACTGGTGCCTACGTACTAAACCCACCCCCTACACACTTCAACCACTCTCCCCCCGCGGGACTGCCGTAAGGTATTACTTCGCGGAGGGCTGGTTAGCTTGAAAGCTTTATTACATTAATTTAAATTTCGCCTCCGTTCCTCCAGTCTTCGGCGTACTATCATTACTTCAACCATTCTCTGACTATATTGACTCCATAGAATCCTACAGTTCAACAGTTCTTCCATTAGCCGGTTTGGTCCTAAATTCGTTTCTCCCGGCCATCTAAATCTGGGACAGCATGTTAGAATATGCTCCGCATCTTCCTCCTCGTCTACACAGTTTGGGCATAGAGGGGAAGTGTCATGACCAAATCTGTGCAGGTACTTTCTGAAGCACCCATGACCAGTTAGGAACTGGGTCACGTAGTAGTTCAACTCGCAATGTCCGTTCTTCATCCAAAGGGTTACATCAGGGACAAGACGAAATGTCCATCTTCCCTTTAAACTGCTCTCCCATCGTGACTGCCATTTGTGCATTGAAGTCCTTCGGTCCTCCGCTTTTATAGCCGCTATTTGTCCCGGGTACTCGAGACGGCGAATGTATATCCTTCTCATCTCATCCGCCAATATATCTATTGGTATTGTCTTTGCCAATACCAAAACTGCTTCATCAGACACTATCCTGAAGCCACTTATCCGTCTAATCGCGCTTAGACGATACACCGAGGACAGTATCCTCCTCATCGGAGGCACCGACCATATTGGGCAAGCATACAGCATTATCGACGTTACTACCGCCGAAATTATTCTCCTTTTAAATGGACCTGGTCCTCCAATATTTGGCATCATCCTCGCCAGTGCTCCCTGTGTTACAGATGCTTTTTCACCGATGTATTTCACGTGCTCCTTGAAGTTCAACCTGTCGTCGATAATCACTCCGAGGTATTTATGTATGTATGTATGTATGTGAGAAAAATTGTAACGTTAGATTACTTTAACAAAGTCAAAGCCCCCGGCTGTCAAGATAAGAAATAGAAAAGATTGGAGTCATGCTTCAGGCTATCCAGAAACAATCTGAGGTTAATAACCGGTCTTTTGATAAAGCCCAGTAGCTTCAGAGTACACAAATTCAAAATGGAAATTGTTTCAAAACCAAAATGTAGATTCTGTGATGATGACAATGGATCCTCGAAACGCAACGCAATCTTGTAACATGTGAAACATTAATGTATTCCAGAAGAAACACTTGGGTGGTGCATATCACGTGCTAGGCTGGAAATTCTCATTGTTGACACCGAGTAGCATCCTAAAGTTTGTTAGGGCATTGCACTTGGAGAAGACATTGTAGAGATACCCTATGTAGTTCGAGAAGAGTACATTAGATCGTATGGTCGCAGTATTAATGCATCTCTATTACGACAATAATACGGATGTGGTCCATTCAATTCGCTTCTTCAAGAGAAATTTTATTTGATAAACGAGTTTGTCGATTCTTTTGCGTTCTCCGCAATTGGGTCTCTCTTACGGTACATTATGGATTATTTTGTAGTTGGATTTGCCCCTCTTTACATATAAAGTCCAACTTACTCGAAAATTAAAACCGATTAATCATTCATAACGCGATGGATAGACGCAGATTAGAACAACAGGCTTTCATTGCTGATTTGTCGAAAAAAAATTTCTTCAGCTATGAAACACAGTACTCTCTCGGTAGTTACTTCAATAGGCAAAATTGCCATATATGGGTTAGGTTAGGTTAGGTTAGCGTGGTAGCTTTAATTTACCAAAAAAAAACTCACTTGAGCACGCATAGCGGCCCGTTGTGATGCCATATATGGGGCTCGTGGTACAAGCAAGTGATTGTAAAAAATTGACTGTTTCGTACACAATAAGGTCTGATCGTGATTCATATTTTTCGACTAAGAAGCCCTGGAAGAACTGATACCGTTAGTTTAGAGCGCTGTAAACGTATGACAATCGACCTTATTTGGCCTGCAGATTAAGGTTATGGAACGTTACTGTCCGTTCGATAAGACGAGGCCAATAACCGCACAACACGGCTGATTATGACTTTATTGTATGAGGCTCTACAAGAGAGATTATCTTCACGTTTTAGCGATTTGACTCCGTAAGACTTTTTTGTCGCTACGTCAAAGAGGTAATGTATTTTTATGAAATGGATTTCTAATTGATCTTGACAGCTACCTTAAGTCAAAGCTCACTTCAATAATATATAACGGTTCTGATTAAAACATCACTGCCTTGGAACAAAGCTGAAAAATTAACCTAAAAATTAATCCGGTAATTCTGCGTCGAAACGAGAACGGACGCGGGAAAATGAAGTGGACAATAATCTTGCCTTCTTCAACAGACCTATAACGCTTGCAGAAGTCATAGACTGTTATGCGAAGTATCCCCGCGTTTCTACAAAATAGGAATAGGAAGTCGCCGTAATCCAGTATGTGGTATGTTGTCGTATTGGACATGAGGCCTCGGTTCAAGCCCCAGGTTAGACATCTCCACCAAAATGAAATATGAAAAAATATTTCTTCGGCGACTGCCTCTTAGCAGATTTCTAGCAAAAACTCTCGGGAATAAAATAAAAATGCCATGAAAAATTTCTCAAAATTCTGTCGCCTTAAAACTGCAGGTCCGGCCACTCTTGTATAAAATTAACACACACAACATCAGTGTGTGACTGAAGAGTTGCAATGACCAATTATGTATGTATGTATTTCGATCAATAAGCAGAGGAACTCTAGCTAAAATCGTAACTTTATTCTTAGAAGGATATACCAGGCGAAAGCACGGACATGAAAGGAAATCAATCGAGGCTACCATACATAGGCTAATAGGCTGATATATTTGAGTGATTACATGTTGAGTACAATACTAGAACGGACTTTTTAGAGACCTTCTGCTCAAATAATAACTCGAAATTAGAAGTTATTACAGGATGAGTATTAAAAGTATTCGCACCACATAAAGGTGTTTGGTACTGAATAATCAACAAAGAGAGAGAGAGAGAGAGCAATACGACCCCGTCAAAAATGTGATGCCGTCAAAAATTTGACTGACAGACAAACACACAACCCTGACAAACGGCCACTATATTTTTGGAATCCATATCAAAAGAAGAGGTCTCGGCTGTAAGCCAATGTCAATTTTTGTTCATGATATCTTTTAATAGTCAACAATCTAGAAGTTGCCACACTTTATTAGGTAGTGAGTTAGCTTATTAGTCGAGAGACCGTGGCTTAAACCCCATCTCACACAGGTCGAACAAAACAAAATTTGAAAAAATATTTCTTTCGACGACTTCCTCTTCACAATTTTCCGATAAAAACTTTCTGAGGATAAAATAAAATTGCCATGAACATATCTCAAGTCTTTCGTTCGTACTACAACTACGTTCTCCACCAAAACGAAAAATTAAAAATTTTTTTTTCGGCGACATCCTCTTAGCAGATTTCTGGCAAAAACTTTGAGAGTAAATAAAATTGCCATGAGAAGTTTCTCAAAAAATCTGTAGTTCGGAATCGACTTTAAACTGTAGGTCCCACCACACATGTATAAAATTAACACACACAACATAAGTGGTGTGATAAGCTAGGTCATAATCCTGACTGAAGGTTTGTAATGACCAATTACGAATGTATGTATGTATATCTATATGTATGTATATATCTATCGTAATGACCAGGTGGTAGTTGATTGGTCAGGCAATAAGTCTAGCAATAAAGTCCCAGCCCAGGATTTGTTAGCAGCCAACAATATAATGACTTTGTGTAATGGACAGTCTAGCAGTGGTATAGTGGTAGGAGTGTGCACGATCTAGCAAGTTCATCGACTACACAAAATTATCTGGAATATCTCTCTGACCAGGAACCGATTGATTAGGCTGACACAAAACTGCAGCGAGTGTTAGTCAAGGCAGTCGCGAGATATGCCAACCAGTGTAGCTATAACCGAAAGAGGTTTGATTGTCGCTGGTTTGTCAAAGCAGACAGAAATGCTTAGAGCTGCAGATACTTTACTCAGGATCAGTGGCATAGTGTGATGTATACATACATACATACATAATTGGTCATTACAACCCTTCAGCCACGATTACGACGTAGTTTCTCACACCACTTATGTTGTGGGTGTTAATTTTATACATGAGTGGTGGGACCTACAGTTTAAAGTCGACTCCGAAAGAAATATTTTTGATAAAGTTTTCATGGCAATTTTTATTTACTTTTTGCCAGAAATCTGTTGAAAGGAAGTCGCTGTATTTTGTTTTGATGTCTGGGCTGAGGCTCGAACCCTGGCTTTACGTCTAATAAGCCAACACACTACCAACTAGACTACGACAACTTCAGTGCGATGTATGGCTAAGCAAAAGTTTCCAGTCTTTGTTGAATAAACGAAAAATTTGGGTACGTTTTCTGCCGTACCATTGATGTTCAAATGTTGCAAAATTTATGTTTTGTGAACCACTTGAGCTTCAAACCATTAGCGTGTACTGTATTGTATCTTAAATATCTTAAATAATATGTGACTTTAATACGATTTGTATTCCAATTCATTGACTAAATAAAAATCTAAAAGTCTTTCCACATCATCATCATCATCATCATCGTCTCCTTCATTTTTTATCGCAACATTGGTGGCAGTACATACAATATTTGTTATTAAACGAAGAGAATGAATTTAACTAAATTCACAAAATTCACTTGTTCATTTGCATATTCATTTTAATAACTTGTTGGATGGATGGATATTTGGATGGATATACAGAAGGCAGGCACAGCTAACATACACTCAGAAGAGATCCATAAGCCAGCCAGTCTTAGTCAGCCAGCAATTCTAACAGGCAATACAATTATAATTTCATTCTATGTCAATGGAAACTTGGTTATCAGATAAGCAGAGCCTGTGCAAGAGGGTGGTGGGTTAAAGTTACAACACAGTCTTATCTTTGTATTGGCAAAGGGGAGAATGTAACACCAGAGACATACCAAGCAGAACTAATTTTTTCTCTGTTTCTCTATTGACGTTAATATTGTTATTGTTGTTGCTATAGATGTTGTTATTGTTGTTGTATTTATTATTTTAGAAAGTGTGAACAACATTTTTCATAAATTTAGCAACAACAATAATAATAATGGCAAAAAGTAGTCATAAAGAAAACCCTAATCGATGTTGTTACCTCAGCAGGAGGTTCAAACAAATATTCAGGATAATTCGTATAGAAAACAAGAGATAGAGTCGGCAAAACGGGATGTAAAACAAACATGGCAAGAAAAACAGGAAGGAGGCATGGGGAGTAACTGTAATAACATTAAGGATATAAAAAATAAAAATAAAAAAAAGAATTTTCTCTATAAACTTGGCAAAGTTAAGGGTTCGTTACAGTTCACTACACTACGCATCACTTCGGCTTGGCTCAGCTTGGGAATCCTTGTGCAGAATCCTTAAAATATGATGACTTTAAAGGTACACGGTATGAGGACGTAGAATGTTTGTGCGCTCTATCTCGGTGTATGTTTATTTTGTTTTATTTTTGTGTTGATATTCATTCATTCCTGGTAAACAAGAAAATGTCTCCTGAGGCTTTCTTTCTTCTTTTTTTCTCTGTTTTTTTTTTTGGGACTCATCATCCTCTTCATCATCGTCATCATCATCAATTTGTACAGCAGGGGTTGCAAGCAACCGTACTGAACTAAACTTAACAGAGAACAGAACAGAGACGTCGTTTAGCCAAACGTACAATATTTTTTTGTTTTGTTGTTTTGGGTAAACCTTGTCTCGGCTGGTTATGCGAAATAGTAAAGGATGGATGAATGGATGAATGAGTTCCTTGTTTTTCTTTTTTGTACGTTTCTGTTGCTGCCACACATTGTAGCTGCATGTGTTTACTAGACCGCGGCAATGCAATAACAAACCAATTACTATTAGATTGGCCACATATTAAAAGTTGAATGGGAAACACATCTGTCGTGTCTGTGTCAAATAAACAAATACAAAAAAAGGAAGAAGATACATTCTCTCCTCTCTTGTTGCTTTTGTTGTTTCATATTTGTGAAACAAACATTTTTTATGTTTCGCAACTGTTTCAAAAAAAAAAAAAAAAAATGTGAATGAATTCAGCGAATGAGTTAATGAATGAATGTCTAAATGAGAGAATGATATATTGCAAGGAAAAACGCAAAACTGATGCTGGTCCGCTTTAAACTGCATTTTTTCTTATTACAATGTAATCTAATTTTTACCATGGGCGTCACATTTGAACGGCAAGGCGAATAGTATTCGTCTTTTTAAATCAAATGTTTAAAAGAGTTACAAAAAAAAATTCGTCAACATATTTGACGGCATCACATTTTTGATCATTTCATTGACTTGAACACTTTTAGGTTAGTTTCCAACACTTAAAATCCTCCCCAACGTACAGTGGTCCAAATGCTCAATCTAGCCGGACAAAAGTTATAACTCGCTTTGGCAAAGCCGTACCAACATAAAACTTGGTACGTTTATATATTTCATCAATATAAACAATTAGAGATCAATCAAATCAAACGTATATGTGTGTGTATGAGTGTGTGTATGTATGTAAATTTGTTTTTTTGAGGGTCTGTTTGAAGCCTAAAGACGACAAAACGACTGAACCGATTTTCCTAAAATTTTCACACCCTATTTATTATGTGTGGGTGGAATTATAGGCTAATTTTTATTCAAAAGTTTTAAAAGGTTGAAGTGCCACGCCTACCTTAAGAATTAAGTATTAAAAATCTTATATCATGGAAACTGCAATACCTCGAATCTTCGAATTCAGCATGGACAACTTTGATATCCACATAAACATTTGTGGGAAAAATGGTTGAACTAGCTACAGTGGGCGGGTTATCTCTCATATAAATAAAATACTATTCGTATATCTGGAAAAGCAATAACAGTCACAATCCCCAAATCATTTATGATGAAATTTAGTGTCGATATTAATATTCTGGTTAACAATAGGCGGACTAGCAATAGTAGGCGTAGCCTTGAATATCTGGGAACACCTAATTTTATTTACATTGTAATGAGAGTAGCAAAGCTGGACGTTGAATTAGTGTGTTTTTTTTTTTTTTTTAATGACCAGCCTCACTTACTTAATTGGTCACGGCAACTCTTTATTCAAGATTACAAACTAATATCTCACCACTCCACACATGTTGTGTGTGTTAATTTTATACACGATCGGCGGGACCGAACGACAGATTTGAGCTGCTTTTCATGGCAATTTTATTTACTCTCAGAGACTTTTTATTGGAAAACTGTGGAGAGCAAGTCGTTTAAAGAAATATTTTTTCAAATTTTGTTTTGTTCGAGCTGTGTGAGATGGGATTTGAGCCACGAACTCTCGACTAATAAGCTAACTCACTACCTACTAGTGTGTGAAAACTTCTAGATTGTTGACTATTAAAAAATATCATGACATTGGCTTACAGCCGAGACCTGTTCTTTTGATATGGATCCAAATATATAGTGGCCATTGATCGGGGTTGTGTGTTTGTCTGTTAGTCAAATTTTTGACGTCTTCACATTTTTGACGTCATCACATTTTGGACGGGATCGTGTCGCTCACTATTGATTATTTGGGGACAATGTTAGTACCGAAGTCGAAGTCGCTGTGGTCTAGTAGGTAGTGTGTTGGCTTATTAGACGTAAGACCTCCGTTTAAATCACAGGTCAGACATCAAAACGAAAATCTGAAAAAATATTTCTTCGACGATTTCTGGCAAAAACTCTGTGAGTAAACAAAAAATTGCCATGTAAAGTTTCTCAAAAATCTGTCGTTCGGAATGGACTTTAAACTGTAGGTCGCGCCATTCATGTATAACATTTATACACACTAGATATCACGAACAAAAATGGCTTGCACTCGAGACCTGTTCTTTTGATATGCATCAAGACATATAGCGGCCGTTGATTAGGGTTGTGTGGTTGTCTATCAGTCAAATTTTTGACGTCTTCACATTCTTGACGGGGTCGTATTGCTCTCTCTCTCTCTCTGTTTGATTATTTGGAGAGGATGTTATTACCTAAACCCTTGTACATACAGTTACTAAAGTATACATACGGTTAAAAAATTGCCGAAATTTTTTAACTAATCCGTTTTCGTTGAAAAGTTTTATAGTTTCCTTGATGTTAAGACGGTCTTTTGCATTGGTTAAACAATTTCTAAAATTGAACTGAATTGTGGCCCTGCACAGGCCCACAAAGGTATGCATCCGATTTACAAATTTCACAAATTTCTGAACCAAAGCAAAAGACCGTCTTAATTTCGAATAAAGTTGTCAGACAATTATAAATATTTTCAACGAAAACGGATTAGTTAAAAAATATCTGAAATTTGTTAACTTTTATAGGCCTGCACAGGCCTGTACATCAGACTAACAAAAGTTAACAAATTTCAGGAACTTTTTAACCAATACCGTCTTAAAATCGAGGAAAGTTGTCAGACAATTATAAATATTTTCAACGAAAACGGATTAGTTAAAAAATTTCTGAAATTTGTTATCCGTATGTATACTTTTGTGGCTGAGTGTAGCTTTGTGTGTTGAGAATACGTTCAATACTCATCATGTAATAACTCCCAATTTCGAGTTATCATTTGAGCAGAAGGTCTCTAAGAAAGTATGTTCATGTGTATTATAGAACAGACGTGTAATCATTATATCGTAGCCTCGATTGATTTCCTTTCATGTCAGTGTATTCACCCAGTGTATCCTTCTAGGAATAAAGTCACGCTTTTAGCTAGAGTTTCTCTGCTTACTGATCGAAATTTCAGCATTCTATTAGCTCTTCTACTCGAGGTGGTATTACATACATACATAATTGGTCATTGGAACTCTTCAGTCAAGATCACAACCTAGCTTCCCACACCACTTACATATGTTGTGTGTGTTAATTTTATACATGAGTGGCGGGACATACATGTTTAAACTCGACTCCGAACGACAGATTTTTTCAGAAATTTTTCATGTCAATTTTATTTTATTCGCAGAGTTTTCGCCAGAAATCTGCTGAGAGGTAGTCGCCGAAGAAATATTTTTTCATATTTTCGTTTTGATGTCTGAACTGTGATTTGAACGGAAGCCTCACGTCTAATAAGTCAACACACTACCTACTACACTACGGCGACTACGATCGAAATTACTGCATTTTATTAGCTCTTTGACTTCAGGTGATATTACCTTCTAATATTACTCCAACGATTTTTTTCGACACATTTTATTCCTGGTGCTACAACGTATGATTGAAGGCCTATTCACAGTTTTATAAGTCTCAGCAAAATACTTCGCAGCCTAGCCTTGATGGTACAACTTTTTTTCTTCAATTCATTTTGAATACTTACATGCCACAGATTTCTCAAAGTGTTGTTTTCTTTTCACTTGTTGTGACTTGACTAAATGCCTGCATGTTGCAAACAATATGTGGGCATATGTGCTGACAAAGTCAGTCAGGCTGACAAGATACATTTTGTAGCGCAAAATAAAATTAGAAATGTTGTTGCATTTGTTGTTAGATGGGAATCGACATAAAGAGCAACAACAAAAAGAAAAAAAATTAAGAAAAGCACCAGTGCTTTTGAGCAGACTGTTAACTGCCTGTGGAGACTCTTTATGGCAGCCGCAACAGTATCTTTCTACCCTTCATTCATGCATTTTGGGTTGACAAAAAAAAATCTCTTTTCGCTTTAAGTTTCAACTTAAAAACGAAAAAGGTAAAGTCCAAAGGTATAGTCAACTCAATGGCAAAAGCTGCAACCGGGGTGGGTGTTGTTTGTTTGTTTTGCTACATTCTGTTGCAAAATATGAAAACTGAAAATGATTATGAAATGATGACGATGACGATGACGCTGGCAATGATTATTATAATTATAATTGCTATTGTGTTCCCTTTTTTAGTTTGCCACAGTTTTTATTTTCTCTGCTCTTATGATTGTTGTTGTTCTCGTTGTATAACTGGTCTTCCTCCTAACCAACCTGTATCTGCTGTTGTTCGGTTCCCCCTTTAATTTTTCATCACAGATGTTTATTTCGTTAACGTGTTCTCTGTTCCACTATTATTATTATTTTTATTCTTTTCTTTTTTTTTCTTTCTTTTCTTTTGTTTTCTTTGTATTCCTTTATTTTTTGCTACTTTTTTGGATTTTCTTATTGTATCAGGAAGTATATTTAAGCGCCATTATGATGAGATGGTTAATAATGAAATGTATTCCAAACACACACACACGCATACGAAAGAAAAATGCGAAAAAAAAGTCATAAAAGAAAAGATGAAATTGCTTGAGAATAAAAAAAACAGGCATTAAGGGCGTTTGTAACAATTTTTATGGCAATTTTATTACTTCTTTCATTAGTTACACGCCTATTTCAAAAACGCAGGGAAAAGCAGAATGCGGAGAGAGGGGCGTTATGAAATCTTTGTTTTGTTTTATTCACATGTAATCAATGGCTTTCCGAGTACGTGAAGTGCACTTAATTTGCACACTTAAATTAGGCAATAAAGACTGAAATTTGAAGCCTGTAGGTGGTTTTAAGTTTAAGACACGGTTTGCAACAAAGTAGAATCTCTCGGAAAGTTTTCAATACTTACACTTTAATCAAGAGCTCCATTCGAATTAAAATTGCATATAGATGGGCATGTAGTCACCGTAGTGTGCTCGCTTATTAGACGTAAGGCTACAGTTCAAACCTTAATTCAGACATCAAAACGAAATATTAAAAAATATTTCTTCGGCGATTTCCTCTCAGCAGATTTCTAGCAATAAATCTGTGAAGAAATAAAATTTGGCATGAAAAGTTTCTCAAAAATCTGTCGTTCGAAGTCCACTTTAAACTGTAGGTCCCGCCACTCATGTATTAAATTTACACACACAACATCAGTGGTTTTAGAACCTAGGTCGTAATCATGATTGAAGGGTTGTAACGACTAATTATGTATGTATGTATGCATAGGTCATATTCAGTAGAATTAACTCTTCTTAACCGTTTAGCCTTCTTTCGTTAATCTTTAAAAGGAACATGAACCAGTCCTGCTCTACACGCTATTAAAATTTTAACCGTCCGTTTTGAATCCCGTTCATACAATACAAATTTCAGCAATCGCAAAAAATATCAAAAATAAAGGCAGAAGAGAGAAAATAAAATTGCCATGAAGGTTAGGTTAGGTTAGAGGACGTGTACTTGTCAATTAAGACAAGTACAGTACCCGGAGGTCGAATTGACCCATTGTACAACGTCCTAGTTTCACACACCACTTATGTTGTGTGTGTTAATTTTATACATGAGTGGCGGGACCTACAGTTTAAAGTCGACTCCGAACGACAGATTTTTATTTATTGAGCAACTTTTCATGGCAATTTTTATTTATTCTCAGAGTTTTTGCCAGAAATCTGCTGAGGGGAAGTAGCCGAAGAAATACTTTTTATATTTTGTTATGATGCCTGGCCTGGCGCTCAAACTTTGGCTTTACGTCTAATATGCCAACACACTACCTACTAGACTACACCGACTTCTAAATTGCCATGAAAGATTTCTCAAAATTCTGTCGTTCGGAGTCGACTTTAAACTGTAGCTGCCGCCACTCACGTATAAAATTACCGCACACAACATAAGTGGTGTGAGAAGCTAGGTCGTAATCCTGACTGAAGGGGTTGTAATAACTAATTACGTATGTACATACATATGTATGTACATACATATGTATGTATGTATAGTTGGGCATAAGTTATTGCCATGTTCTAATGGCTTATTGGTTTATTAGACTAAAGCCTGTGATTCAAACCCCAGCTCAGACATTTCGCAACAAAACTCGGAGAGTAAATGAAATTACCATGAAAAGTTTCTCAAAAATCTGTCGTTTGGAGTCGTCTTCAAACTGTAGGTCCCGGCACTCATTGATAAAATTAACACGCACAACATAGGTGGCATTGGAAAGCTAGGTTGTAATCTTGACTAAAGGCTTGTAGTGACCAATTCCGCATGAATGGATGTACAGTGAGCATCAAAAGAAATTGTACATAAAAAATAAACATTAATAAATTGCTGTTATTTTTATTTTAAAATTGTTTCCTTAACAGTTTTTTTTTAAATTGAAACAAAAGATAAAAAATTCGAAAAAATTTCTGAATATTGTCAAATATTTTCGGACACTCTCCTTAAGTCGTAAAAGTTGAGTTTGGTGATTGTTAGAATATTATCCGTAGTGTATAGTTTCTTTTGATGCTCACTGTGATTAATTAGTCTACTGTACCAGGGCCTATGATGATAGGCTTCTCATCTATCATTGCCTATCATTCACGCTCTGTATATTGCTTTCTGATTTTGACTGTAATGCTGGGGAATTTCTATGCTTTCTCAAAAGGTAGCACTGCCTGACTTTTCTATTTTATGTTCATTGTGGATGGAATTTTTTCTAGGGGTTTAGGAAGGCTTATTTGGAGAAGAAATAAAGGCCTCGTAATCTTTCAAATCAAAGTGTGCATATATTGGTTTGTTCCATTGAATACTAAAGGACAGAAACTCTAATTCCTTTAATTTCTTCATTTAAGAATACCAGAGTCACGTTATAAAGACAAGGTTATCAAGCTTTTAGAATTTTCTATGTCCTTATAAGGGTTAACAGTTTGAAACTGCTTGCGTTTACATCCAATTCGTTTGCTTTGAAAAAGTTTAGCTCCTTTTCCTGTAACGATATCTGCAGTATACAGTCAAAGAAAAAAGTCTACATATACCCGTAATTTTTTCCCGGTGATTTTTATCAGATTGAATAAGGTGTTATAGTGTTGTTTAAGGCAGTTACAATTAAGAATGTTTGAAGACAAAAACGAATATAAAAAAATATAACCTAGAAATTTTAGAAAAAAAATTTTTTTTTTTGGAAAAAAGTCTTCATACAAAGGTGTATGTACACTTTTTCTCTGATTGTAAATATATTGACAGTGTCACTTACCACTGTCATACAACTTTATTCAGAATAGGAGCTAATTTTACAATCGTTGTGATATGTCACTCCTTTAAGTAGCGCTTTTTGTCAACGTTTTCCTTATACTATGTTCAGACATGCACTTTTATTCAATTAATATTCGGTTTATTGATAACAATATTTTTAGTGTTCAGACACAAAATTTATTTGACAGCTGGTAAACAAAACAGCTGATTGCTTCAACAACATTGCTTTTAATTTAATAGCGAGAATTAGTGCCAAAAAAATTTGAAAAAAAAATGGAAAACATTGGAAAAGGTCTTAATAATGATTAACCGACACGCCGAACTGTTGCGGTTACTAGGCAAAATTTATGACTCCAAAGTGGCTTCTCTCAGAAGGATGAGAAAGGTAAATTTGACAATACTGCATAGCTTGCAGAACGAAAGCTTTTGCTTACGGCACTGTTAGAGGAAAATGAAACTCAAAATACGTCGTATTTTCAAAATATACTGGTCAGTTAACATATTCTGCATAAATCCGAGGATGAAATTGCGAGAACTGTTATAGATTATCGGTCAAGACCTAGAAGGTCAGTCATACTTGGAGAAGACAGGTAGAAACAGAAGCTGCTTTCTTCAGGACAGGAACTGGATTCCCAGTAATATCTCAGGGTATTATAAATAACTTTTCGAAATAAATTAGAAATTATCATCAAACAACATTGGGATCGAAAGGGTTAAAAATTAAATACGACATCAAGTCTGTGATGTTATTAAAATTCTTTTTTATATGACATCAGTTGGAAATATTTTCTCATCCCTTTCTGCTGACCTTCCATTTTTTGTTTGTCGTTGTTTTGTTTTTGTTTGTTGTTGACATTTGAGTTGTCAAATATCAATAGAAAGTGTTCGGAAAATAGGAATATGCTCACTGAACGTACTATGACAGTGCTGCATTTGAAGTTTTAATCAATATTATAACAATTTATGAATTTATTGAGCAATAATTAATTGACATTTTATATGAAATATTGATATCAATAATGCCGTTTATTGCGATTTTCTCAATATACGTGCATGTCTGAACATAGTATTAAGTTTTCTTAAAAAGAAATTTCAGCTTTAAAGTTGAAAACAAAATTTCACTAGATTGCCTAAAACGCCCACGAAAAAATGATGAAAAATTTATGAAAAGTACTTGAGAGTGTAATAGTAGTTACAGAATAAGTAGGGGATGACGGGATGAAACCTCGTGAATGGTATGTGTTTGTACGTGTAAATTACGCTCATCGTACACTTGCACACATAAATAATATTATCAGAGTTAATCGTGTTACAAAATTATATGGTGACAGTAATTTAACTTTACGTATGAATGGGCAATTCTACCAAAAATATCACAAATATCACCACAAATACTCGTGTACACTTATACCATCGCACTGCACTATCATTCTACAGTTCAGTTACTTGTGCCTGTACTTGTTGTAAATGTAACACTTGAATTACTATGTTTAGATACGATACATAGAGGGACAGACAGAGACAGAGACACAGCCACACTTACAGTCATTCGAAGAATCACATTCGAGTGTAAAGCATATCACATTTTGTATTTTGTACGTGATACTGTTATTGAGAGTTGCTTGCTATAAAATAACCTCAAGATAGACATGAAATAGGATTCCAATATTAAAGTGAAAATTACATCAATACCGGAGCATAAGAAGGCGAGATAGAAAGAGAAAGATAGGAAGACTGAGAGAGAAAGAGGCAGATTGAAAGCAAATAAAGTGTGATAAAGAAATTGTTGCTGTGAACAAAGTTGTAAGCTAATCGAAATGCTTTAAGAAGTTAAAGAGCAAACGAACGAACGAACTAAAGGGTCCGCCAAATAACTTTTTTTTTGAAAATACTTTAAAAAAAAAAACTACTGAATATTTTCTCAAATTTCTTTTTTTATTTGAAAGTACAATCCTTCCGGTTAATAATGGAAAATAATTTCATTCAAATGGCTGCCTCGGCTGGCCATGCAGTAGCCTACACCAGAAGATGCCGATTTTGGCAAGAAATCATCTTTTCAGATGAAGCTCATTTTGATTTTGGAAAAAAGCAAAATTGTCGCATTTGGGGTACAGAAAACCCGCACGCACCCAAAACGAGTCACTGTTTGGTGCGGATTTTGGTCCAGAGGCATAATTGGGCCATTTTTCTTCGAAAATGAGCAAGGAGTGGCCGTTACAGTCAATGGCGATCGTTATCGGGCCATGTTGAACGAATTTTTGTTCACAAAAATTGAAGAGGAGGATATTGGCAACGTTTGGTTTCAACAGGACGGCGCTACGTGCCACACAGCTGAAGCTACACTCGATGTTTTGCGCCCTCTTTTTGAAGAGCGCATTATCAGCCGCAGAGCTGATGTCGTTTGACCACCTCGGAGCTGCGATTTGACACCGTTGGACTGTTATTTGTGGGGTGCCGTCAAAAGATAAGTGTTAGGCCGACAAGCCAGAGACAATTGACGCTTTAAAGGACTACTAGGCTACTGCATGGCCAGCCGAGACAGCCATTTGAATGAAATTATTTTCAATTATTAACCGGAAGGATTGTACTTTCAAATAAAAAAAAGAAATTTCAGAAAATATTCAGTATTTTTTTTAAAGCAATTAAAAAAAAAAGTTATTTGGCGGACCCATTACAATATTTATTAGTTTACAAGTAGTTGTAGTTGTAGTTGACAATTATTACAAATTTAAATACGATTTATTTGTCTTTAGAGTAGAGAGCAATTTAATTAAGTTAATGTCCTTAGAAGAACATTTTTGTCAAATAATTAATTGAAGAATTAAAATGAATTTGCCGTCCTTTTTTGGTTGTCTATGATGATCTTTTTACTGTGTTGGCAGCTTACAGGTTAGTTTACATCGTTTAAAATCATGCCCAACTGCAATTGATATTTTTTAAATGACCTCCTCACTCACTTAATTGGTCATAATAACTCTTTAGTCCAGATTACAACCTAATTTCTCATACCACCTAACTTGTGTGTATGTTAATTTTATATATGAGTAGTGGGACCCACAGTTTAACGTCTAATCCGAACGACAGATGTCATATACTTTTAATGGCAATTGTATTTTACTCTCAGAGGGTTTTTTACCGAAAAACTAAAGACAGGAAGTCGTCGAAAGATATATTTTTTAAAATTTTGTTTCGTTCGTGATATGTGAGCTGGGTTTTGAACCACGGGCTCTTATCTAGTAAGTCAACACACACCTACTAGGCTGCAGCGATCGCCTACTAAATGTAATAATTTCAACCATTCAGATCCCAAATAGTCGTCGTAGTCTAGTAGGTAGTGTGCTGGTTTATTAGACGCAAGTCCTCGGTTCAAACCCCATGTCAGACATCAAAACGATGGCAGGCAAAAACACTTAAAAAGGTATAGAAATACTTATATTTACTCCGTGTAAGGCACTAAACCTTGGTCCTTTTGATTTCCCGAAGGCAGATTGTTAAAGTAAGCAATTGCTACTGGAAAGGCAGTCTACTAAGGAAGACTATTTCTTCTATATTTTTAACTGAAAGCTTAGAAGTGCTATTCAAAGATATTATAATCAAAAATCGACGTTATAATTACGTCCAAAACCTGTTCTGAATGAATGAATTCCAAATATATAGTGCCCTTGATCAGTACGAGTGTGATGAGATTGTCTATCTATAACGTCTTCAAACAGGGACTTCCGTGCTTTGACCAATAATAACACTTGATTACATCTGCTAAATAGGTCATTTATTCAGTTTGTTTTGTCAAATCACCATGGGCGGCCATAGACAATGGCGTGTGTTCACTGAATGGGCTCGGCCGCAGTTGAAGAAGTTCATTGAAAAATCATCTTTAGCGATGATGGCTATTTCTGGACGAACGAGTACAAGGACAAACAAAATTGTCGAAATTGTCGGGACGATACTAATTCACATGAGATTCAAAAGCGTCCAATGCACTTCGAAAAAGTCACTGTTTACTGCGGATTTTGGGGCGGGCGGCATCATAGGTGTATATTTCAATAAGAAAGATTTTTAGCAAGGCCAACACTGTCAACAACGGGTTCTCAGGTCAATGATTATTAATTTCTTTTGGCTCGAATTGAATGGCCTTAACTACAATGACATATAGTTTGAATAGAATGGCGCTGCGTGCGATTTCAATCATGGTCATCACGTAATGTAATTTTGGTCATTACAACCCTTCAGTCAGGATTACGACCTAGTTTTTCACACCACTTATGTTGCGTGTGTTAATTTTATACACGGGTGGCGGGACCTACAGTTTAAAGTCGACTCCGAACGACAGATTTTTTTGAGAAACTTTTCATGGCAATTTCATTTCTTCTCAGAGTTTTTGCCAGAAATCTTCTGAAAGGAAGTCGCCGAAGAAATGCTTTTTGTATTTGGTCTTGATGTCTAGCCTGGGGCTCGAACCCTGGCTTTACGTCTAATAAGCCAACACACTACCAACACACTAGACCACGGTCATCACACGTGGAGGTAATATGAAGTGTGTCGAGTTTTCCTAAGTCGCTGGTATACGCGAATATGCCACAAAACACAGTGATCCTCAAAGTCAACATAGCCCATGTCATCGGTCAAATTCAGCCCGATTCATGCGCCTAAATCATGGATAATTGGATATTTTGAATGCGTTACGCCCCCAGAAGCCGTGGCGGATATTTGAACGATTTTACATTCCACAATAATGCATCAAAACAATTACAGCCGCTAATCCATGGTTTTCTTCTGAAGTCGTTTGCATAAAAATACAGAATTTCAGGAGTATTGAGAGAATGTGAAGAAGAACTTTAGACGAATTCCCTATTACCACCGTATGCGCGATGTATTTTAAAAGAATATTTCTTTTTGGTTGTTCATCTCACTCCCCAATGATTTAACCAAAAAAAATTTTCTTTAATTTGTTGCCAAATTTTTATTTGTTGCTCGTGTGGTTGGGCCTTCTCTAATCCTTAGGGGTAACTGAGCCCATAGTTAAGTCACCTTTCACACACATTAAAAATGTTTCTGCCTTAGTGAATCCTTAAAATGGGAATATATTATCCTTAATGTAAAATCTGCTACACTTGTTTATGCCCCCCACATACATATGTACATCCTTACATACATCGCATACACATACACATGCATTGCATAAGCAATAAAGAGAGAAAGAGAGAGAGGGAGAGAGATCCTGTTGTACTTAAATATTCAACCAGCCAGACACAAAAATGTTTTCAAGCAAAAATACGAGACAAAATAGTGCCAACAGAAATACACAAATGAACGGACAGACAGACGTTGCCGAACAGACAGACTCAAATACAAACATCTACTGGGTATGAATGAGTGTTTGAATGGTTATACTCGTAGGGTATAAAGCTCCTGCTAGAGCATTATTAACTGATTGTAGTTACGTTTGCTTACTCGCTCGCTCATTCGCTCGCTTGCTCGTTGGCTATGGCTGGCTCTGGCATATCATGTCATTACGATTTAACACCTCGCTGAGGCTAAAGGAATTTGTCAGATTGTACAACAACATTTAAGCTGCTGGCAAAATTATTATCATCGTTATTACTACTACTACTACGTTGCTTGCTATACATTATTTCAATGTGCAATTCATATCGTTTTCGTTCGTATCAGTTTTTTTCAGTTTTTTCAGTTTTTTCAGTTTTTTTCTCTTGGATTTCTTTTAATTTTATTTCATTAAATGTGATGCCTTACAAGGCGTAGAAAGCCATGTGAAGGGGATTGAAATCAAAACCCAATACGTATAACAACTCAATCGATATGACATTATCGTTGTTTTTTTCCATTTTTTATTTTGTTTTTGTTGTCCATAAAATACAATATTTAAGCAGAGATTTCTTCAAGTTTTTTTTTTGTGCTTCAAAAACAGTTCGAAGTTGTTTTCTTGTTTTTATCTGACGTCGTATATTTGGATTTAATTTTGTTGGGCATTAAACCAAGTTTACTGTTTGAAGCTGTTAAATATTATTGATGTTGGAAATTTATTTGAAGCCAAAAAGAAATATTAAACACTTTATCATGGTAGGCATTCATTTGTTATTGGGAAATCAAGATGACATGCTTAATAAATTTTTTAAAGTGATCAATTCAGTTTAAAATTTTGAGATTGCTGGTGCTGGAAATGTAGCACAAAATAAGTTTGAATTCCATGGAAATGTAGTTTGTAATATCTCGAGGTTTTTGCTCGTAAATATATCCTTGAAAATAAATGTTTTATGTGAATTAAATAAATTGATAAGAAATTGGTTCAAGGCTGTGCTAATAAACTGGTTCAAAAATTCCAATTAAGACTGTCCACGAGGATAAATTGAAGTCGCTGCAGTCTAGTAGCTAGCGTGTCGACTTATTAGACTTGAGGCCGTGGTTCAAACCCAGGGTCAGACATGAAAAAATATTAAGACACACATTATGGATGTGGCAGTAGTCGCCGTAGTCAAGTAGGTAGTGTTTTGGCTTATTAAACGTAAGGCTACGATTCAAGCCCAAGGTCAGACATCAAAACGAAAAATGGAAAAAAAAAATATTTCTTCGGCGACTACCTCTCAGCCGATTTATGGCAAAAACTCTGAGAATAAATAAAATTGCCATGATAAGTTTCTCAAAAATCTGTCGTTCGGAATCGACTTTAAACTGTAGGTCCCGCTACTCATGTATAAAAATTAACAGACACAACATAGGTGATGTGAGAAGCTAGGTCGTAATCCTGTCAGAAGGTTTGTAATGACTAACTATGTATGTACAGTGGTGGCCTTATAATTAGAAACGATGTTTCTGGAACAGAGTTCTCTGCAGTGACGAATCTAAGTTTATCTTGTCCCAATCTGATGGAAAAACGTATGTAAGACGTCCTCCAAACAAAGCCTTTGATCCCAGGTACACAGTGAAAACTGTAAAACAAATTAACAAACATACATGTTGCTAAGTCGTTTCTAATTATAAGGCCACCACTGTAGGTTGTGGATTAATTGAAGGATGTGCTGGAAAACTGGTTCAAAAATTCCAATTATTAAGGTATTCCAATGGGAAAAATTGAAATCTTCGCAGTCTAGTAGCTAGCGTGTTCGCCTATTAGGCGTGAGGCCGTGATTCAAACCCCAGTTCAGATGTGTCATACAAATCGAAACATGACATGAAAAAATATTTCTTTGACGATTTCTTCTCAGCCGTCTTCTGACAAAAGTTTCTCAAAAATCTGTCTTTCGGAATCGATTTTAAACTGCAGGTCCCGCCACTCATTTATAAAATTAACGCACACAACATAAGTGATGTGAGAAGCTAGGTCGTAATCCTGTCAGAAGGGTTGTAATGACTAATTATGTATGTACAGTGGTGGCCTTATAATTAGAAACGATGTTTCTGGAACAGAGTTCTCTGGAGTGACGAATCTAAGTTTATCTTGTCCCAATCTGATGGAAAAACGTATGTAAGACGTCCTCCAAACAAAGCCTTTGATCCCAGGTACACAGTGAAAACTGTAAAACAAATTAACAAACATACATGTTGTTACGTCGTTTCTAATTATAAGGCCACCACTGTAGATTGTGGATAAATTGATGGATGTGCTGGAAAACTGGTTCCGAAATTCCAATTATTAAGGCATTCCAAAAGGGAAAATTGAAATCTTCGCAGTCGAGTAGCTAGCGTGTTCGCCTATTAGGCGTGAGACCGTGGTTCAAACCCGAGGTCAGTTGTGTCGAACAAAATGAAACATGACATGAAAAATATTTCTTCGAGGAATTCTTCTCAGCAGTCTTCTGACAAAAGTTTCTTAAAAATCTGTCGTTCGTAATCCGTTTTTCACAGTAGGTCCCTTTACTCATGTCTAAAATTAACACACACAACATCGGTGGTACGAGAAGCTAGGTTGTAATCCAGACTAAAGGATTGTAATGACGAATTCAGTGAATAAGTGTCATTTTAGGCTTCATCTATAGTTTCTTGTGCGTTTTTTCTCATGTCAGATTGCTTCTACGTGAACGGATTGGACAATGGTATTGAGGGATATCCGGTTTAATACTCTTAACGTGGATAAGTGAAGGTGACATGGCAAATTTGTTCTTTTTGTCATTTCTTTAAAAACTGCTCTGCCTTGATCAGTTTTTAAGAAACAATCAACGCTTAGAATTCGTCGCAATTCCTTATTGTCGACTGAGGACTTCTGCGAAAAGGTTGCATCTTCTGCATACTGACATCGGGCGAAGCTGTAATGAATGGTTCTTACTCATGCAGGGCATTGTGTTAAAACTAAGAAAACTGGTTATGGGAGTGCCAAAAGAGACTTAAATATATTTTAAGTGACTAACAAAACTTCTACATGAAGGAAGCTTCACATACAGATAGTGCCACTAAAGAAAGAATTTACTGTAGAATGCTTAAGGGGGTTCATAGATCAATCGAACACGATTGTAGACGTATACTGGGTAAAAACTTATGATTTACGGAAACAAGTCCCTATAAAACTGCGTAATACAAGCCACAGTGCAATGGTGGTCGAATAAATTAATAGAATACCTTCGCTCTCTTTTGCACGCTGTAGAGAATCCTCTAAATTGGCCTTAAGGCAGACGTCCATATATCAAATTTGTATTCCATTTTCGTTTGGTATAAATGTAAGAAAATCTAGATGAAGTGAAGTATTTTTTGCACCGTTTTATGAAATCATAGCACTTGAATGGTTCTTTCGACACTTGAAAAATATGCATGTTCTAGTGAACGTCGCATAGAATTTTTAAGTTCAGAACATGAAGGCCTTCTGACTGTTTAATATATCCTATTTCTCAGATAATATTGAACTTGTGATACCTCTGGATTTAGTCTGAACTCTTTTGATGAAATCTCATAACAACGCGTATAGTGCGATCCATGGAAAAGCTCGTAATCAATAGAGAGAATTGATTACCGATACTAAGACCAAAAAGTTGAGTAAGTGTGCATTGTACCACACTTTGTCGAAGACTTTCGAAATGCATAGGCCACAATCTTAGTTCACCATATCGTAGAGTAGACTGGTCTTACCTTTCTGAATAACGCCAAGAGTCTCCCAGTAGAAAGAGCCGTATGGAACTGTACTGTATGTCGCTGATCAGGTTGTTAGATTCGAAATATTTGACCAGCTTCATCATGCTTGTCATGCTTATTAGAACCTCAGAAATTGTGCTATTGATGGATAGTTTTCAAGGTTATTAGGCTCACGCTTTCAGCAAAATGAAAAAATTTAAGCACGATATGAGATTAACGAGTAGTTAGTGAAACAACGAGCAGCAAGGAATACTGCTTTAGGATCTTTTTATGTTGAGATCTAAAAGAACTATTTTAATCTCGTGAGCTGTCGAGAGAATATTTCGTGGCATAGGTACTGATACTCTTTAGGATTCGTGCCAGGTTATAATTATTTGCTAACATTTCAGCTTAAATATTGGATTTATGAATCGGGTTAGTGGATACACAATAATTTATTATTAAAGTTTGAATCGAACTAGCATTTTTCCCTACCATTTTCCCTACCGTTGGTAAAGAAAGAGGTTTGATATGAAGGTACCAGATCTCCAGAACTAATTGCAGATTTTAGGTAGAAACTTTCTGAACGATATAGTCTATCAAGCTAACTTCAAATTGAGTTTTGTAACTCAATCGAATAGCGACTATATGATATGAACTCAGTAGGTGTTTAAGAGAATTTAAAATAGATTCGACCCCGTTTGTACACTCAGTGAGTGGAGAAATGCAGAAGTTGCTTGATTTTTTTAATAGAAATTTTGCTTTCAACACAACTGAATCGCAATTTTATCAGTTTCAACAACAATTTCCTTTACTTTCTTCCTTATTTCTTACTTCTTCAGCAGTTCCTCTAACTGATTGCCTTCAAATGTTATCAAATTTTTTTGCTGTTGTATGAACGAATACAGTTTAGTCTCTCAATTTCTTTACACTTCTGTAGTTTGCGCTGTATCATTCAAAACGTATCAATCAAAATGCGAAAGGTAAAGTACGAAAAACAACAACAACACTGTAGTGGAAAGAAATAAGGATTAACAAAACCAAAAAAAGAGGAAAAAAACAGAAAAATATTCCAAATAACTGTTGGTTAGACAAGGGAACATTAGATGACAGTCATACGCTTAATGCAGAGAAGTGTGTCCATCCATCCATCCATCCATCTATCCATCCATCCAAATTCAAATCCAAGCAGTCAAACAAACATCGCAACTGCCAACCATCTATCGATCCATTCGTTCAGTCATTCATTCATTCAGTCTGCTAATCTCTGTTTTTTTTTTTTTTGGGATACGTAATGACAACATTATATCAGCAGCAAACGTACATACATAGTTGTTTGTATGATAACAGCAAGCACAAGCAACAGTAACGAGAAAAAATTGCAAAAATGTAAAGGAAAGAAAGAAAAAAAAGAGAATTTTAAACCCAAGCCACAGATTTGACATGGATCAGTAACCTAATGCCAGATTATAATTCAACATGGAACAATTCGTAGCTGTTGACTGTTGTATTCCACTCACTCACTCAGTTGTCTGTCTGTCTGTTGGGTGAGTGAGTGTTTTTCTACGAATTCAAATTTAGAAATACATTTCAAATGTTGTTGCAATGTTTCAATGCTCAATGCTTAAATGCTTGTAGAGCTTCAAAGTGCATGGGTTGTGAAGGAAATTAAGGTAGATTGTAGCTAGATATCCCATGGAATTGAGGCAATAAGTATGGATTACTGTTGCCTTGAAAATCTGATGACTTACTTACTTAATTTTACCGCCCTAGTTCTAACCATAAACGATGCCAGCTAGCAATTGGGTGTAGCTACTATTATGGCTCTCTCAGTCGCTTCCCGGGAAACCAAAGCTTGAAGTCGCCGTAGTTTAGTAGGTAATGTGTTGGCTTATTAGACGCAAAAGCCTGGGTTCGAGCCCCAGGCCGGGCATCAAAGACAAAATACAAAAAGTATTTTTTTCGGCGACTTCCTCTCAGTAGATTTCTGGCAAAAACTCTGAGAGTAAATAAAAAAATTGCCATGAAAAGTTTCTCAATAAATAAAAATCTGTCGTTCGGAGTCGACTTTAAACTGTAAGTCCCGCCACTCATGTATAAAATTAACACACACAACATAAGTGGTGTGAGAAACTAGGACGTTGTACAATGGGTCAATTCGACCTCCGGGTACTGTACTTGTCTTAATTGACAAGTACACGTCCTCTAACCTAACCTACTTAATTGGCCATTAACAACCCGATTAACGGATTTCGGCTGGCCTTAAAACATAATTCCAGAAGCCTCTGCTTCTTGTGAGTTTACTTCAGTTGGTCACACCAACCGATGACAGGGCTTCCAATGGTCGTCCCAGGTCGTCCTCTTCGCCGACTTCCGCAGATCCCCGCATCAAATACAGTAATCTCTCGATTTACATCGCAGTTGGTTCCAAAAAAAGGCGACGTAAATCGAATGACGACGCAAATTGAAGTTAGAGGGAACAAAAAATTTGACGACGTAAATCGAAACAAAGTTAATCGAGGCGACGTAAATCGAAGGATTACTGTACCCGTCTCGCCAGAGCATCCTCCTCCATTCGAACGACATGGCCGAGCCAGCGCAGCCGCTGTATATTAATACGCTGCACAACGTCTATGTCGTTGAGTAGGTCATATACATATGTAGCTCACTGTTCGATCGGATGCGGAAATCATCGCCAACTCGCACTGGACCGAGGATCTTACGTGGACCGCGAGTATTCTTACGAATACTCTCAAGACTGCTGCATCAGTGCTTAACATAAAACCAAAGTCCTTGTTATGATTTGGAAGGCCCGTTTTCTAACTGCTTGCTGGCGTCCTTATAATGCCAGGAATATTTAAATAATTCGCTTCTAAGTGGAACTGGACCCTTGTATACCTTCATTTGTAAGACTTGATAACATATTTTTTGAGTATCCCTTGCAGAACTAATGTCGTGCCAAGCTAGAATTGCCTAGAACGATAGAAGGAAGTCGCCATAGTCTAGTGGGTTGTGTGTTGGCTTATTAGCCGTGAGGTTACGGTTCAAACCCCATCATCATCTGAGAGTAAATAAAATTGCCATGAAAAGTTTCTCGAAAATCTGTCGTTCTGAGTCGACTTTAAACTGTAGGTCCCGCCCCTCTTGTATAAAAATTAACGCACACAGCATAAGTGGTGTGAGAAACTAGGTCGTAATTCTGACTAAATGGTTGTGATGACCAATTATGTCTGTATGTATGTTGTGGAACTAATACCGGGTTGAGTTAGAATTGCCTAGAACGATAGAAGGAAGCCGCCGTAGTCGAGTAGGTAGTGTGTTGGCTTATTAGAAGTGAAGTCACGGTTCGTACTCCAGGTCAGACATCTCCAGCATAACGAAATATGAAAACATATTTCTTCGGCGACTTTCTCTCAGCAGAATCCTGGCAAAAACTCGGAGAGTAAACAAAAAATTGCCATGAAAAGTTTCTCAAAAAAATCTGTCGTTCTGAGTCGACTTTAAATTAAGTGATGTCAGAAGCTAGGTCGTAATCCTGACTGGAGGGTTGTAATGACCAATTATGTATGCATTTTAGGAGGATTACACTACGAAAAGTATTCAGGTGATTACACTTCAAAGCCTAGCTTGATTGCTCTACTGGATGACAGCGTTGCCATATGTCTTTACATAGAAACACTGCTTATCTGTCTATTAAATGTATTAGATTGTTGTATTAGGCATAGTTGCGGGGAACTTTACTTATTAAATCTTATTTTTCCTCAAGAGATAGCAGCTTAAGCTACTTTTGAGGTTCGCCGTCTTATCTAGAAGGCTAGGGGACTCCTTAAATTTGTTCGGATTCTCCTGAATTCGAACATATATGGTCGTTGTTTGTAGTTAAGCATGTTAAGCAATGCACCCCGCCACCTAAAAACTGATAAGCTTACTTATGTAACTTTAATGGGTCGATTACGGAAGGCAACTAAAACTCAGTTGCGTTGCCAGCTCACTGTAATCCTTCGATTACGGAAGGCAACTAAAACCCAGTTGCGTTGCCAACTGGCAACTAAAAATTTAGTACCGAAGGAAAGTTTTTTATGCGTGATATATTCATATGTTGTCTATTAGTTGCCGTTTGTAACACCATTTCAGGCAACTGGCAAGGCAACTAAGGTTGAGTTGCTAACCCTATAAACAAGTGATACGATTCTTGCTTCTAAAACCGTTTCTCTATAAAAATATTTTAGTGCAGAGGCCTCTATTAGTCGAATCAATAAACTATTCCAGATTAGTTATCAAACTTATGTTCCCTACGTTATGTTTAGTTGCTGTATCGGACAACCCACGTCGTTGATCCTTTGTAGCCATTCCACGAATTTGTTACATGAATGAGCGAACGTATATTTCTGTTATAATATGGGTGTATTACGTTACGTTTATAAATGTGTGTGTGTGTGTATGTGACTGAATACAGTTACTACGTATAACTGCATAGCCGTATCAACATATCCCATCAAAAGCTTTAAGCCAGTTTATCTATGTATGTTTGTGAGTGAGTGTAGGTGTTCGTTCATATATGTATACACACTTATACATGAGTATATAGCATTTGTATTTATGTTTCAGTGTCTGTGTATTATGCGCTTGAATGGAAAAATCCTCTACAACAACAACAACAAGCACAACAACACGGCACAATCTCTAGCATCAACAACGGCATCGTAACGATTGTTGAAATAGTGGTGTGGGGATTATAAATGACCCAAAATAAAATGAAGTTACGTTTCTCATACGTACATACGTAGTTATGTATGTACTTGTCGTGGCTAGGTCTGTGTGTGTATGTGAGTGCTAAGGTATATTTTGTATAATGTTTTGTTGTTTTTGTTGTTCCTTTGGCTCCAACCATACATAGCTTACGATTATTGTGGATAAAAAGTAAAACTCCACAATTTAAAACCTCCCCCTTTTTTAACGACCTGCTCTCTCTCTCTGTGTGTTTGTGCCTGTATTTCGTGCTATTTGTGTTTTGTGGGGGATTTTTTCCGAGGAATAGTCAAAAAAAGAAAAGAGAAAAAAACCAGAAAGAAAATAAAGAATAATAAGCAGCAACCTTAGCATAAAGCCTGCTTTTCTTTATAAAAAAAATATATAATTTTTCTTTCAGCTCCCCAAGTACTGTGGAGTAAAATAAAGGATGACTGAGTTTCAATAAAAGGAAATATTATTGCCTTCGAAAACGTTACAGCATCACATCAAGATTTTTTAATTTTTAAATATCTATCCACGCATCTTTGAAAGAATTAAGGATTTTAAATCAGTTTTTGGCAACAAATTACAGCTTAGGGACTAGAATTAGCAAAATTATGAAATCCGGCATAGCTAAGCTAAGCACATCAAGACATTTTTTGCCAGTGCCTAAAGATTGCCTTCCTATTGTTTTAAAGAAATATTTTCTGTAGGAAACCTTAATAATCAGTAATGCGGAAATATTTGGGATTCACATTTTTCTTCGAAGACAAGCTTTTGAATATTGCATAGTTGTTGACTTAAGACCCGATGAGTAATATTCCTACTAACGGAGTATATTGTGATGTAGTTAGGACAGTAAATTATAGAAGAAGTAGAAAGGTCAGCGGAAAAAGAGGCAGAGTGCGTCCGATTAGTGGTGAATAATCCATTTTGATGACCAGAGCCGCATCGTCATAACAGAGCAGACTTTTTGGTGATTTTAATTTGCTTCAGTATGGGATTCTTTCATAGTTTCAGAGAACGATGTTGCTGCCGATGTTAAACTAAAATCACTTGGGAATAACTCTTAAGCACATATTGACTGTGTTTTTGCTTGAATGCCATTGAAACTAGCCAGGTTTAACTTTCGAACAACAGAGGAAACTTTACCAATGCATTGGATATTATAGGCTTGTTTCGTCTAGATATTTAAAATACTCCAAGTCGATTTGTTGAGCTTACGTCACTTTCAGTGTCGTCATTTGTTGTTACCATACTGCCGAAATGTCAGAAGTTTTCTATGCATTCAACTGGATCTTGTAACATGATATTGTCTACGCTAAGCTATTCTCATGGTATTGGTTTTGCAGATATTTATCTCAGATGCAACAATACACACTAAACCATCCACATCAAGATCAGTTTCGATTACAGATTGAAATTCTTGTGAGTAGATTAGTATCTTCAGAATAATTTAAATCCTCCACAGATTTCCTCCTTCCCCTACACAATCCCAGCTTACGATATTATCTGATAAGGGCTTGAGATAATTGAGGGCCTTCCTGTTTTACTTCAGCGTTAGTATGCAATGGAATTCCTTACTAACGTTTGTAGCTTTGATTATTCGAATTATTTTTCAGGATATTCCTCCTCAACGGTTTAGCGATGCTTTTTAACTTGTAATTGATGTTTTAAATCACAGGTTCTTTCCTGGTTCTTCCTCTATTTATTTCGGTTGGATTCTTCCTCTGGTTTCTTTTATATTGTTGCATCCACTGCAAGCTGTCGAAAAGATTTTATTGACAAAGCTTTGGTTTTTTATGGATTTTTGCTGAACAGTATTCTACGAGTTTTATCCTTCTTGGGTTTCTGTTTTTTGTGACAAGAAGAACACTAAAGGAGTTTAAAATTTAAAAGAGAGATAAATGTTGCCAGAGGAGAATTTTGGTATTAAATAGCGAGATCAGCAAAATGATTGTGAACTGAAAACCCATACTGACTGAATGCTTATGATATTCGGTCTTCGAGAATATAATTCTTGCCAACTAGTAGCAGGTAAAAGGTTTCGAATGTAAATCAATTCGGATGCGTTAAGATGGATCATATTTAGATTAGGTTAAGTTCGGCGGAAGTCGAAGTCGCCGTAGTCTAGTAGGTAGTGTGTTGGCTTACTAGAAGTAAGGCCACGATTCAAACCCCAGGTCAGACAAAACGAGATATGAAAAAATATTTCTTCGGCGACTTCCTCTCCTCAGATTTCTGGCAAAAACTCTGCGAATGAAATAAAATTGCCATGAAATGCTAATGACCTATTATGTATGTACGTAATTTCTATACAGCAAACTCTTCTAGTCTTCTAGGACTGTCTTGTCTCATCATTGCATCTACAGAAGTCAAAAGTCATTTCACATGAGCTCTTATTAAAAAATAACTAGTAAATGTTTTAAGCCCCATGCAATGGTGAAGAATATTCTTTACAGTTTCTGAAGGACCAAATAAATCGTATTTTATTCCACGTATACAATGTTCATTTAAATCTAGAAAATTGTTACAACAATCATCCAGCGACTACATTATTTGCAATGCTTACATATGCATATCCATGATCAAGATACAATGTCTCTGTATCTTATTGAAAGAGGCATGCCATAGTACTGTCCACTACTGCAAAATGATTTTACCTGTATCACTTATAAAACATATTCGTCCAGTATTTAATAAAATTCCTAAACTTTTTGCCATTCACAGCCTATGGAAAGTATTCTTCAATAATCTACAATCATTTTGCTCCACTGTGCAATGGTTGCCATCGAATATAACAGTTTTTTTTTCTTCTTCTTCTGCATCTTCTTTTTTTGTTTTCAGTTTTTCATATTTTCCTGTTGGCTTTGGCTGAATGTTTAGTGTGCGTGTAAAACTATGACTACAACTACAACTACAACTACAGCTACAATAACACAAACAAATATTATGAAAATAACAACAACAACAATAACTTTTACTAACTGAAATACGTTTGTTATCCGTGTCTGACATTTTGTTTTTATCTGTATTGTTAGTTGTTGTTTAGTGTTGTACTCCTCGTAGTTATTAAAGTTCTCTTTGGGTTTTTGTGCTCGTTGTTTATGTTGTTCTTGTTCTTGTTGGTATTATTATTATTATTATTATTGTCAATGGTATTTGTTGCTGTTGTTGTTGCTGCTTGTGTTACTGGTATTATTGCTGCTGTTGCTGATACTCTACAATATCCATACATTTATACATACATACATACGTATATATTTACACAGAATATCTTTGTATTTGTTGGAAATGTGTCTCTAGGCTGTCATTTTCATTTCGATTTATATCTCCATCATCATTTTCAGTACGTTTTTCCTTTTTTGTTATTTTCCTTATGGTAACCATTACGTTCTCTATATACCCTACACTTGTATGGTAACACTGTAATGGAATTCGTCTGAAATTTTGTGAATCAATTCATAATCAAATTCAGAAGTAAATTAAACGCGTGTCGTTCATATCAGAGATCAGCAATGAATAGTTTTTTCGCTACTCATAAGCACTCATGAAATTTTGAATATAAGTGAGTCCAACAATATTGAAATTTAACTTCACTACTCTGATTCATACGTACTCACTACAACATTGATTTATAAGTACAGGTTGCAATGAGTATGAGTACAACTTTGACATCAAATTCATACCATTTGAAATATGTTTGATTCATAAGCTTCTACTACTCATTTAGGTTCATAACTTTAGAAAAATATTCTTATAATGCTCATAAATGATTCAAGTGACTCTATTCATTCGTCAAAATTTACACTCTTAGTTGCTGTTGCATTTACAAAAAAAGATTATTAGCAAAGCAAATTCACAACCTTGTAGTGAGTATTATAGTGTTCGTACGCCATTCATACTTATTTTGTGCTTCGTGTATATGTTGAGTTATGGAGATTCGAACTCAACAACATCATAAGTGTTCTTAAGTATGAATATGATGAGTACTTCAAACTTTGAATATGAGTAGAGGAGATTACATGATATTAAAATAAGTATGAATGCGTATAAGTATCAGAATTTATGAGTATGATTCGATTCTACTTATCTTTTTGAAAACTCATTGCTGACTTCTGGTTCATATCGGTCTGGTTATGTAGAACCAAAGAAAATAAAGTATAAAGAATGTGCATTTTAACATATTTTGGAATATTTTTCAAAAATATTTGATGACGCGGGGGGAAAGATAGAAGGGAAGGATACATATTTTAAGACTTCAATTATACACCCAAAGAAATATCAATGAGAAATGATTTCGATTTTTGGAAGAATACTTGCCAAGTTAAATACGGTGTCTTTAGGGATTTAGTGCAGAACAATTTTTCTATATTTTCCGATCACATATACATATCATTGGGTTAATAAGTAGACTTGACATTATTACTAACAATTTTCCTCTAGGTTAACACATGCCTATGGTTATGGATTAGTGAGTGAGAGAGAGAAAATAAGTTTAGAGAATTTATTTATTTACAACAGCCATATAAAAGTGTTAGTAATATACGCTATTTTTATTTTCATTTCATCAACATACATATATAAAGCTGTCTATTTTTTGGCTTAATAATTTTAGATAAATAAAAATAAAATAAAACATAGATTTTATTATTAAAAGAACATAAAGCTATCCATCTTTGGCTTAAAAATTAGGCCATGTTTTTTCGATAAATAAAAATAAAAAGAATAAAAAAACCATTTTTTATTAAAAGAAAAAAAAAAAAACGAGCATTCCAAAGCATTTAAAAAAATATACTATGGGACAAAATAAAAGATAAAATACGCCCAGCTAATGACATAGAACATTTTTAACACAAAATATTCTTCGAGTGTTATTCTGAAATAAAATGATAAAGCATCCGCAGCACATGTATTCTTGTCGCAGTCTGATCGACAACTAAATCAAAAAACACATGTACATACGTACGATGAGAGCAACACATTGTTATGCTCTTTGTTTGTGTTCATTTTCCTTCTGTCTTCCTCCCCCCTCATCCAGAAATGATTTTTAAAAAGATTTTGGTGATAGCGGGTCGTAATGTTACGACCCGCCATAAGAAATTTTACTTCTACATGATGCGTATTCTTTATATCCATATTCTTTGGTAGAACATTCAAAGCAATCTGTCGATTTCTCTAAATAGGATTCATAAACGATTACAATAGTGTTATCATTGAGCTTGTGAACTTCAGTACAAAAATCAGTCCAACTATATTGGTTCTAGGATGGTAGGGTTGCCAACTTTTGTTGCTTATGAACATAAATTGGGTTAATGTATTGGGTGTTGAGCGTAACGTCATCTCGATCACAGTGGCCATGCTTACAGGTCATTGTGTTATGGGAAGTCACGCGGAAAGAATGCAGCTCCCATCTGACGACTTCTGCCATGGGTGCAGATCCGGTTAGGAAGAGGACATTGTTGTCCCCTTTCTTTGTCAATGCAGATATAGGTTACTTAGTTCTCCAATCTTTATTAGCTTGATGTCAAGGATATAGCTTCGTTTATCAAACTTTCCGGCTGGTTTTCCAGCGTAGGCTAGTCGCGCTTTTAATGTACAGCCCTATTTTGGTGGAATTCGCTCAGTACAGCGACTGCGTTTACTTGTGGCGTTATAACGAGCCGCTATGCGTGCTCAAGTGAGGTATCAAAGCTACCACTCCAACCTATCTACCTACTGTATTGCGGTATTCCTAAAGAAATAATTGTGCTTGGCCCTCTCTATTATGTTGGTTATCAATGATATCTTCTCTGGGGAGTTACTGATCAGGAGACCTTTAGATAGACTACTTAAAGAGGCTTTGAATGAATTATAATTACCGTTTCCATGAGCATTTTGCAGTGCAGGGTATCATATATACCTGTTATCCCGAATGGTTTTATATTTGAAACATCAAAATCCTTACAATGTCATTGCAGAAAATAGCCTTCATTGTAATGGGGCTCAAAACATGATTCCAGCCAAACACTGAATCGGCCTGTATCTGTTTGTCACTTCCCTTACATACATACATAAGCATCAGCAGCATTATGATCATCAGCATCATCATGGATGGATGTCATGATGACGATGATGATGAACAAATATTTGATGTCAAGGGCCAACTGTAGAGGTAGTAAAGCGAATAGATGAATGGATAGATGGATGGATGGATGGATAGATGGAAGCAAGCATAGATGGTTGCTGGTGTAGATGTTTGTGTGTAAATGAATGAACGAATGAATGGATGGATGGTTGGTTGGTTGGATGAATGAATGAATGGATGGACATGTCGTATAACGCGTTACTGTAAATACCCTTCACATAAAGCCACTGACTGACTGTCTTTATGTTTATGTTTGTTGCTGCTACTGCTGTTGTTGTTGTAGTTGTTGTTGTTTAAATGTTGCTCCCTTGTAACCATTTCTGTTGCTTGTTATTGGCAGGAAAACATTTTGAAAAATGAAAATGAAAATAAAAATAAAATTTAAAGGGAAAGGAAATGTTATTCTCGTAATTTGGTTAAATAGCAGCATGTTTTTTTACGTTATTTTTTTCTTTTCCTTTTTGGAAATACTTCAAATTGCTATAAAGTTGTAAATGACGAAGAAAATATAAATTTTTTTTGGTTTCATTTTATGACTGCAAATATCCTTGGTTGTGTTTTTTTTCTTCTTTTTCTTTGGTCTTTAAAGTGCTATTTTGTTAAAGATTTTTCTAATGCTTATTGGCTGCCGTTGTCTGCATAGATTTAACCACAGAATTTAAATTCGGTTTTTTTGTTTTATGAGCCAAAGTTTTAATATTTTTATGTCACAGAGAAATACCGTGAATTAAAGCATGATTTTCTTCGAAAGGAAAGAGGAATTTTTTTTATGTTAACGATTAATAAAATTTTAAATTAGAAATATGAAATATATCTTGGGTTTAAAAATGTTAAAATTTAAGGATTTAACTCTAGCACATTGCTTGAGGAGCAAACAAATCATTTCACATAGATTCTACTCGAACGCAAAGCGAAAATGTGAAAATGTTTTCACTGTTATGGAGGCCAGAAAAATGTTGTACTTAATGGATATTCCGAAGACACGACTTCCGTTAAATCTGCCTGTAATTCACTGAAAGACTGAAAATATAGTTTTACCTTTTTAAAAACGTTTAAATATGAGTTCGTTAATTGCAAACAAAATAAAAACAAATGTGTTTAATTTAATTTCAGTTAAACTCTTTATTTTTTACACTACTTTTGTGTGCCACCGTATACAACTTAACGATGCAATAATAATCTGTTTATTCACTTTACTAGTTCACACAATTATTCACTGGATCTTTACAACCACGACTTATTTTATCCACACGCAACTTCACACAAGGCTGACTGAATTATTACTGACTGTTGCTGGCTTTGTCCAGCCCTTTTATAGTCCGACACAACCAGTCTAACGAACATTCTTGAAGTGGAAGGTTCGTGATCTCGCCTTCTAGAGAGCTCTATTGCTAATACATTGTTGTTTGTGTACTTTGCTTATGTTGTCTTTCCCTTTTTGTCACATCTATGTTGCTGTTGGTACCAGGCGCAACCAGGTTCATCGTACATATGTGTATGTGCAGCTTTAGATAGTCAACACGTTAATTAGTGTGTATTTGTTTCGTGTGTATTGTGTTGGCGTAGCTGGTGGCTTTTGTTTATCGTTTTTATTGTTAAACGCTATTAGGTCGTTTCGATTTATGTAACAATATCTTCAAAGGACTTCTATCAAAACTGTAATGATAAAGAATAAGAAAACACTGAACATTTTCTCTGTCACTTATCGTTACTTGGGAACCTTAGCCCTAAGATCTTTTAGGGATCAATTTTTCAATACCATATCTTCATAAAATTGTTCGATTTTTCAAGGAATGCCAGACAAGAGTTGTAGATATGTTGTAAAATATGTACAATGGCATTGTGAAGGAACCTTGGATACAACCAAGTGAGTTATGCTTAAGACGGCTGTTCATTTAGCATAACCTAATCTATTTTCACCTTTTGAATTATGTTTGAGGATTTTGATACTAAATATTCATAGATTTTGTTGCACCTGTTCAATCCAAATATTTTCCATTACACATAGTTGGCCATTACAACCCTTCAGTCAGGATTACGGCCTAGCTTCTCACACCACTCATATTGTGTGTTAATTTTTCTACATGAGTGGCAGAACCTACAGTTTAAAGTCGACTCCGAACGACAGACTTTTGAGAAACTTTTCATAGCAATTTTTATTTATTCTCAGAGTTTTTTTTGCCAGAAATCTGCTGAGAGGAAGTCGCCGAAGAAATACTTTTTGTATTTTGTTGTGATGTCTGACTTGGGGCTCGAACCCTGGCTTTACGTCTAATAAGCCAACACACTACATACTAGACTACGGCGACTTTAAATCTAAAGCGTTAGGCAAACAGGTCCTTCTATATATAATAATCCTCTTCAATTCTGGTTGTGTTTTTTAGAAAAAATTGCGATCAAATGTCTTTAAAGTTCTGCTCTGTTTGGTATTGGCAGAGACATTAAAGGGATATGTAAACATATTGTCAGTCAGAGGAAGCGTCGCTTACTGATAAGTTGCTTCCTCAAGATTAGAGGGACGTCCGTATTCAACCATCTAAGCCAAATCGTGAATAAATCATCCTGAATTTGATCAATGGCATGGGTTATGTTGGCTTTGAGGACCGTTGTGATTTGTGGCTGATTTTTATACCTCTGCGGTTTAAGAAAACCCCATAGGAATACGGGATCAAATCGAACAATCTCGGTGGCCAGTTTATATCAGATAGATAATAATGCCCTCCAATTGCTAGTGCAGAATGTCAAGTGTACCATGAGGTGTGCGTTGCTTAGCGCCTTTCTATTGAGACCATATGTCCAGATCTGCTAATTTACTACAAAAGAATTTGGTAATCATAGAGCTATAGTGCTGATCCGTGAGAGTGATGACCAACTAAGTTCTAAAAGAAATATGTCCGATGACTCCACATACATACATACATACATACATAATTGGTCATTACAACCCTTCAGTCACGATTACGACCTAGTTTCTCACACCGCTTATGTTGTGTTTGTTAATTTTTATACATGAGTGGCGGGATCTACTGTTTAAAGTCGATTCCGAACGACAGATTTTTGAGAAACTTTTCATGGCAATTTGATTTACTCTCAGAGTTTTTGCCATAAATCCGCTGAGAGGTAGTCGCCGAAGAAATATTTTTTTTCTTATTTCGTTTTGATGTCTTACCTGGGGTTTGAACCCTGGCTTTACGTCTAATAAGCCAACACACTACTTACTAGACCACGGCGACTTAACCGATGACTCCGCATGTCCAAATTCACCTAAAAAAAATGAATTTTTCGGGATGCATTAGACTCTTGTTTATCTCATAATGTGGGTTGGAAATGTTCCAAAATTTGACAATTTTATTGGTTCACGTGCCCATTCTTCATCTCGATATGGTTCTAATCGCTGAAGATGATGATGATTGAAAGTTAGGATCATATTACAGCGGCTCCAGAGCCCATACAACGAACACACATTGTTTTCTATGATCGTCCATTATGATTTGGAAAAAAGTTAATAAATAACAACTAATTTCAGAGATGTAGCTTGAACAAGGTGACAATTATTACCTGTCAAAGTCTGGAAGTTCCTGTTGGAACTACAGATTGATCTTATATGTTGAGCAGATGTTAGAAACAGAAGAGAAGCTGATGTTGAGAGTGAGTTCCATCACAGGCGAATTAAAGATTTGACCAAACCGAGTAAGATGGTGATGCTTTGTGGAAGTCTTGTGCTCCCAGCAGTAGTCGCCGTTGTCTAGTAGGGAGTGTGTCGACTTATTAGAGCTAAGGCCAGGGTTCAAATCCCAGGTCAGACATCAAAACGAAAATAAAAAACATTTCTTCGGTGACTGTCTCTCAGCAGATTTCTGGCAAAAACTCTGATAGTAAATAAAATTGCCATGAAAAGTTTCTCAAAAATCTGTCGTTCGGAGTCGACTTTAAACTATAGGTCCCGCCACACTCATGTATAAAATTAACACCCACAACATAAGTGGTATGAGAAGCTAGGTCGTAATCCTGAGTGAAGGGTTGTAATGACCAATTATGTATATATATGTATGTATGTACTCCCAGGAAGAATTATTATGAATAAATTTAAAAATTAAATTTAATAATTAAAAAATAAAAGAAATGAAATTTAAAATTCTGACGTTCATAATATTGTTCCTCTTAATTTGGCCAATCTATATGCAGAATAACAATAAAACAGTATGTATGTACTTATAAAATGCTTGTATTTTATTTATTGCCAGAAAGCAAATCTTTTTTACGATATACTTTACAAGTACAACATATTGGTTTTCGCATTATATGTCTTGAGATATTAGTAAAGTAAAGCAATAAAATAAATTTAATTTGTTCTCGTAAATCGCTATTTCTTTCTACCATTACGGGGAGAGGGGGAGAAACTATGTATGTATTTATGGCTGAAAGATAAAAGAAAATCCAAAATTCATAGCATTTGTTGTATCGATTGTGTCGCCACCCCCCAGCATGTCTGATAAGCTTTGATTTCATCGCAAAACTACTCATAAATATTAATATTGGAAACATAGAGAAGACAAGACCAGTCAAGGCAAAAAATAAAAAAAAAATTAAAAAGGAAAGGAAAAATAATGAACGAATCGGCATAATTAGATGATCCCAAAATCAGCCGCTAATTTTTCCGCAATTTGCTTAGTAATGCAATAATAAATACAAATAAAACGATAAATAAATATGCGATACACACTCATACACCCACAGACATACATCCCCAGACATACATCCCTTTTTTCATCTTATATTTGCCAAGCAAGACCTTTTAAAACAGTTACCGTTTTCAGTTACAAAATTCCTTTTTCCTCTCAAAGGCACAAAAGTTTTCTTTATCGACTCAGCTTAATAATGAAGGGGGGGAGGACAAACAAAATATAAAATTATCTCCGTGGCTGAGTGTATGTGTTCAAGCCAATACTACAAAGAATTTATACCCTCAAGTGCTGCACATGTCTCTTCAGTTCAGTTTTTCGTAGGTTTTTTTTCTTCGCTTTGAACTTGTAACGTGATTATGTAGCACCAACCCGTCCGTCATCTAGTCAACCAAATAAACAGCCAGTCAACCGTATAGCCAACCAACCAACCAACCAAAGAAATACTCACGACCAACAATTTATGGATCCATCATACTCCCATATTTCAACCAATTTTATACAAATACAACATAAATAATAACAACAACAACAAGCACACAAGTGCTAAATTACAGAAATTTAAAAGAGTGAATTGAAACGAATGAAATTTGGGAATTTTTACAATAAGACCATCGAAGTGACAAATCCACCTCAAGAGTCGTAAGAGGTCTTGATGTTTTGATTCTTAGGGTAAGGTCTTGCCGCTTTTATCGCTCCAATCTTTCCAAATTTCGAACCTTGACTGTGTACCTTAAGTTTTGTGAAATAAAAAAAGTCACAGGGTGTCAAATCATATGGTTTTGTGCTAATAACTAATGAAACTTTAATCCAAAATAGTTCAGGGCGGGAACAGAACTGTGAAACAGGAGCCAAGGAGTTCAAAACCCATAAGGAAACTCGTGGGAATCTTTTAAGGTCGAGGTCATCGAAATATGTGCTCAATTCAACAAGGATATGAAGTTCAAAGGATGGAACAGATGTTTGAAATGTTTAAGCTGGAGTTTGAAGCACGGACTCTCGTTTAATAAGCCAACACACCACCTACTAGACTGCCATGACTTCACTTCTTCTGCAAGTAAAGTCCAATTAAGAATTTCGTTCACTTTTGTTTAGTTTTAGTATGAAAGAGGTTGGTAAGCATTGTAATTCAGTTAAGCCTCCACAGTACCAATCCAAATTGGTCCATCCCCTATAACATGCCTCTTCATTCACAAAGCACTCCCCTGTTCTATTCTGGTAATTTCGTTTTTTTTACAAATTGCGATCGAATTCCTTTAAAGTTCTGCTTTGTTTGGTATTGGCAGAGACATTAAAGGGATATGTAAACATATTGTCAGTCAGTTTACAATTTTGCCTGGTGACCCCAGCGGGAATTCCATGCTTTTTCTTTGTTTGGCCTCCTGGTTTTCGACAAATACCGGGAATATAAGCGTATACATTGGGAAATAAAATCATTGCATACTTTCAAGGGTGTACAACAACAACAACAACGACTCCCTTTTACTTTCAATCACAGTTTCAATGAGAGTTACTTTGTATTTGTGTGTGTGTTTGTGTGTGCGAGTGTTTATGTAGATTTTCTGTCAATAAAATTTTTGGGGGTTGCTTGTCAATTGGTTTACTGGTTGTTGTTGTTGTTGTTGCTGTTGTTTCCATTCACATTCACATTCCTGCTGTTTTGATGGCTCTTGTCTTTAATTTTAGACACACACTTGCCTTTTATAACATGATTATCTGACGATTTGATTTGTCGCACACACACCCAACCTGTACCTTACACTTACACTATCATACACTTGTTTGTGTGCACAACGGAAAAATTACGATTAAAAATAAATTCAAACACGAAAATCAAACATGATTTGAAAAAGTAAAATCGAAAGGAAGAACAAAAAAAAAATAGAATAACGGAAACAGGAAATACCATAAATTTGATGTGTTTGTTTAAGTAAGTGTCTGGCTGAGTGTGTGTGTGTGTGGGTTTGTGTATTTTAAGTGTTTATTTAGCCAACCACTCGGTATGTACGAGTATTATGCTTACAATACAAAATTTTCAACATTAAATATGAAATGAAGTGCAAACATTTAAAATGTTTCATAAAATACTTGGTATTTATTTCTTTGTTTATTTGTTTACTTTTGCAAATCTATATCCGTGTATGTGTGTGTTCAATTCAAAGGGCAATAGCAAATAAAATGGAAAATATTTTCTCAAATCAATTTTATAATTGGCTTGAATCAATTTCTACGTTTCTTTAGTTTTAAAGTTTTTCTTCTGTTTTTTTTTAGATTTCAATTGGTTATGCTTGCTGGTAGTTTTCTTGTAGAAATTCATTGAATTTATGAAAATTCTCTTTATTTTGTTATGGCATTGGCACATTCGTTAGAGTCTGTCTTACAAAAGAAATAAAAAAAACAACGAATATTATTTCAAATCAATTCGTTTGCCTTTGATTTGCATATTGAGTTGCCAATTTTAATGTTTTTCATGCATTTTTACTAAAGGCAACTACTGTTTTAAGTTCTTTAGGTTTTATTTCTTTCTGTTTTAAAACTGTAAACAATTTTGAATGTTTTATTCCTATTATCGTAATTAAAATTTATAGAAGGAACTTACGATCACAACAAACTTTTTTCAATCAAATACTCTAGCTTTCCCCTTCTTGGATAATTCTTTACAGATATGTAAAGTTTTCGTGGTGTATGTAAAGGGTGTTTTTTTATAGAGGTATAGAACTTTAAGTTGACATTACTTTTCAAGATGGCGACCAATTTAACAGCTGTCAAGTGATTTATTCTCAGTTTGGTTTGGCAATTCATCATGAATAGACTCACGCCTGAACAACGCTTGCAAATAGTGCAATTTTATTTCGAAAATAATGGTTCTGTACGGAAAACGTATCGCGCACTACGTCCATTTTATCGTCGACAAAATCGTCCATCAGAGCAGTTAATTCGATTAACCATGGAACGTTTTCGCACCACGTTTACTCTTATTGATAACTCGCATCCCCAGAGACGCTGTACGGTGCGTACAGAAGATGCTATTGCTGCTGTAGAGCGTAGCATTGAGAAAGACCCGAATGAGTCCATCCGCCATCGAGCACAGGAATTGGATCTGTGTCCATCCACTTTATGGAAGATTTTGCGGAAGGATCTTGGTTTGCGTGCTTACAAAATCCAACTCGTGCAAGATTTGAAGCCAAACGATCATCAAGTAAGGCGTAGATTCGTCGAATGGGCCCAAAACGAGATTACCGTTGTTCCCGATTTTCATAAGCGAATTTTGTTTAGCGATGAAGCGCATAAAACTGCCGCTTTTGGAGTGAAGGTAATCCTCAAGTGTATGTGGAAACACCGTTACATCCAGAAAAACTGACTGTTTGGTGCGCTTTATGGGCTGGTGGAATCATTGGTCCGTACTTTTTCAAAAACGATGGTGGCCAGAACATTACAGTCAATGGTGATTGGTATAGAGCCATGATTACTAACTTTTTCATTCCTGAATTGAATAACCATGATGTCCAGGAGATGTGGTTTCAACAAGACGGCGCAACATGTCACACAGCTCGTGCCACAATAGATTTATTGAAAGACACGTTTGGTGATCACCTAATTTCACGTTTCGGACCTGTGAATTGGCCTCCAAGATCTTGTGATTTAACACCGCTAGACTACTTTCTGTGGGGCTATGTAAAGTCATGGGTCTATGCGGTAAAGCCACAAACGCTTGACCATTTGGAAGACAACATTCGCCGTATTATTGCCGATATACGGCCACAAATGTTGGAAAAAGTCATCGAAAATTGGACGTCCAGATTGGACTACATCCGCGCCAGCCGTGGCGGTCATATGCCAGATTTCATATTTAAAATGTAATGCCACAAGATTATCTTTCGGATAAATAAAATTCATGTCAATCGAATAATCCATCGTTGTTTTATTGCAACTTAAAGTTCTATACCTCTATAAAAAACACCCTTTACAATTCAGTGCAGTCACAGTAGTCTTTTTTTATTCGAACGTCCCCGGCCTCACACTAACCCAACCTCACCCGACCGCGGAGGGCTCGTCCCCATTACGTAGGGACACGTACACACGACAGTCCGGACTGTAGCGGGTAAGGGAAAAGTAATGGCAACGAGAACATAAATTAGCTCAGAACTTAATCACAAGTTGAATAAAGTAACAATAAACAGGAACTACCTATGACTTTAGCTTATTAGAGCCCGTGGTACATATCCCAGCTCAGACACTTTAAACAAAGCCTAATACGCAAAAAAATATTTCTTCGGCGACTTCCTTTCAACAGTTTTCTGACGAAAACTATCAGAGTAAAATAAAATTGTCATGAAAATTTTTCCAAATATCTGTTGTTCGGAGCCGACTTTAAACTGTAGGTCCCGCCAATAACATACACAACATAAGTGGCGAGAGAAACTAGCGTTGTAATCCTGACTGAAGGGTTGTAATGACCAATTATTTATGTATGTAAGTCAGTAATATCAAATGTAGTTCTATTTATGTCTTCAGATTGCTAACAGGCATCTGGTGTTGAATTCCGCAATACTCTAGGAAAACTGCATCAGCATTAGCTTGTGTTTGACAGCCTTTGGTAGCACACTACCGCTTGACGTGATGTGAAAATGGAAAAAATGCACTGTTTGGCTAAGAACTGCTCCCCATTCCATCCTATTTTCTGAACTTATAATTGACTAAGTTTTCCTAGATGCCAATCTGTTATGAGTGTAACGACTAATCATGTCACATCCCTTGTATTCGTCTTAAGAATAGTCTGAATGTTCCAGAGCGTTTGCCTGTAGGTTTGCTAGTATATGGTAATATTTCCTTAAAGCTTCCTTAGTGTAGGACCTATTGATCATGATTCCCTGCATAGTAAAGGGTCCGCCAAATAACTTTTTTTTTTGAAATTGCTTTAAAAAAAAACTACTGAATATTTTCTCAAATTTCTTTTTTTTATTTGAAAGTACAATCCTTCCGGTTAATAATGGAAAATAATTTCATTTAAAGGGCTGCCTCGGCTGGCCATGCAGTAGCCTACACGATCGATCCAATTTTTAAGCACATTATCGATTGTGTGCAGCTGTATTTCACCAATGACTTCACGAATATTGTCCTTTAAAGCGTCAATTGTCTCTGGCTTGTCGGCGTAACACTTATCTTTGATGGCACCCCACAAATAGTAGTCCAACGGTGTCAAATCGCAGCTCCGAGGTGGCCAAACGACATCAGCTCTGCGGTTGATAATGCGATCTTCAAAAACAGGGCGCAAAACATCGAGTGTAGCTTCGGCTGTGTGGTACGTAGCGCCGTCCTGTTGAAACCAAATGTTGCCAATATCCTCCTCTTCAATTTTTGTGAACAAAAATTCGTTCAACATGGCCGGATAACGATCGCCATTGACTGTAACGGCCAGCCCTTGCTCATTTTCGAAGAAAAATGGCCCAAATATGCCTCTGGACCAAAATCCGCACCAAACAGTGACTCGTTTTGGGTGCGTCGGCTTTTCAATGTATGCGTGCGGGTTTTCTGTGCCCCAAATGCGACAATTTTACTTGTTTACATACCCGCCAAGATCAAAATGAATGAGCTTCATCTGAAAAGGTGATTTTTTTGCCAAAATCCGCATCTTCTGGTGTAGGCTACTGCATGGCCAGCCGAGGCAGCCATTTGAATGAAATTATTTTCCATTATTAACCGGAAGGATTGTACTTTCAAATAAAAAAGAAATTTGAGAAAATATTCAGTAGTTTTGTTTAAAAAAAAAAAGTTATTTGGCGGACCCTATAGATATGTTGGTTTGTAATTATTTTTGTCCAGATTCCTCTAAGGCATGAGTTTACAAAGGCATGGAGCCTGCTAATGGCTTTAAAGGATCTGTATTACTTTTTCGTACCTATAAAGCATTACAGATTTTCTGTTTTAGTTGAATATATAGTTTCTTTTTTATCTTTTTAAAACGATTATTTCCTGTAAATTAATTTGAAGCTGAAGAAATTGTTTGCTTTTCTTTACTATTTTCACCATCACCGCGCAAACTTTTTACAGAAACCTTTTACTACAGAGATCCACCCTTACAGAGCATAATGTAACCGTCTACGTACATACATATGTCGCGTATTTTACTGTAAGTGACCATTCACTCTATTTATACTTCATTCATTTATGGTTAGGTAACTTCTAGAACCGCACTGTTGATTTGTTATTGTTAAATTTTTCTTTTTTGTCTTTCGTGGTATCTTGTTTTTGTATTTTTTGTTTTGTTTTTGTTTATTTTTCTTCAAATATGGTGTTTATTCTGTTGCGTATTCTGCGGTTCAAGGCTCCAAATGCTTGTCTTACTTTTTTCATCTGGAAACTTACATAGTCGCCGTAGTCTAGTAGGTAGAGGGTTGGCGTGGTTGACTTGGACATCTCGAACTAAATGAAGTATGAATAAAAATATATCTTCTGTGACTTACATACATACATATATAATTGGTCATTGCAACCCTTCAGTCATATTTACGACCTAGTTTCTCACACCGCTTATGTTGTGTGTGTTAATTTTATACATGAGTGGTGGAACCTACAGTTTAAAGTCGACTCCGAACGACAGATTTTTGAGAAACTTTTCATGGTAATTTGCTGAGAGGAAGTTGCCGAAGAAATACTTTTTTTTGTATTTTGTTTTGATGTCTGGTCTGGGGTTCGAACCCTGGCTTTACATATAATAAGCCAACACACTACCTACTAGACTACGGCGACTTCTTCTGTAACTTCCTCTCAGCATTTTTTTTTGGCAGAATTCCCATGTAAAGTTTATCAAATCTGTCGTTTAATCTTCATTAAACAGCACGTTCCTTCCACTCGTGAAGAATTATTAACTCACGTAACATGGGTTGTGTGAGAAGCTTGGTTGTAATCCTGACCAAAGGGGTTGTAATGAGTAATTATGTTAAGTAAGTTGTGTGGTTCTATCGGCGGCTTATAAGCGTGGATTTGTTTTTGGGAACAATTGGTTGTAAGACCAGCTCTTTTCGTTTCTTCCTGGACTGGGCTTAATTTGTCAGTTTGCTGGTGAATTCAAAGGGTAGCTACTATCTTCTAGTGGGTTATTGAAGCCGGAATTATGATGAATTACTTTACATGGGGTTTGAAGAGCTATTTATTAAGTTATTGTCTTCTCAAATCATACTGAAAGAGCATAAGAAAAGGACTTTTTCATATAAAGATGGAAATAAATTTAAAATTTTACGTATTTTTCGTTGAGAGTTACTTAAGTTAGTTTACTGTCAGATATTCCGATTGTAAGCTGCACAATTAATGAAAAATTAAACGCTTATCCCCTTTTCTTTGTGAGTTTACCTTTTAGTTTTTAGAAACACTTTCGTGTCCATTTTCCTATTCTACCCACTTAATTCCCTTTTGCTCATCAATTTATGCTGAGGTGTCAAAGTGCCAAACAGTTATAGTTTTTGGTTACACAATGTTCACATTCACACGTTTCTTACAACGGCTTTTAATTCTTTTTTTTCGTCTTCTTCGTCTTCGGTGTTCATATTTATTGTAGATCCGTTTAAAGTTTACGGAAGAAATTATTACCGACCTACCCAGGCCAAACAAAATATCAATTCACACACGGACGGACCATGAAAGCGAGAAAAAATTAATAATAAGAGAACACCAACGACAATGGCAATAACAAAAAGGCAGAGAGAAAGAGCGATGAGGAAGAAAAAAAAATGCAAAGGGAATAACAAAACAAAACAAAACAAAACAAATAAATAAATAAACAAAAGCATCAATACAAATTTATTTATGAAGGACACTTGAAATTATTGCATGAAACACGCAAACATAAATAGCAACAACGACAACAACAACAAAACAAAACAAAACAAAAAAAGGAAAAACTGTTTCACATGAAATTTCTAATTTACGAGTCGAACATGTATTGTATGTATAGGGAGGGAGCATTGGGTTTTTGAAGAACATAAAACATAAAACTACTGTGACTACTGCTACTCCTGGTCTTAATAGTTTTCTGTTGTTGTTATTGCTGTTGTTACTGGTGGTATAATGTCGTCTGAACGACAGTAAAGCTGCTTGACTGTGCTGCCAAGTCAGTCATACCCAGCCATTCCAGCCAGCCTGCATGACTCAATGTCTATTGAATTTATAAAAATTGTCTGTCTAGAAAGTTGTTTATGTTACAGTGAAGGATAAAAGTGGTTATTGTAAGCAATTTAAAGATAATTTCATAACATAGGAAAATATCGGTTCTCTTTCAAAAAAAAAAAAAAAAAAAAAAATAAAAAGAACAGGGACAAATATCGCAGACGAATTACTCACCAACAAAGGACGAGCAGGTAAGTTTTTGGTACTAACTCGTGACTATAAGCTGAATTCCTAAGAAAGTCGCTAATCAGCTTTGGGTGCCTTTGGAGGAGATGTTTAACGGTTACACTAATGAGACTTCATGAACATTAGAGGATAGAAAGTAACAATTAAGCTAAGCTGTTGCACTTGTGAAAAGTGGTACTAGAACTAATTTAAACGACTTCTCATTTACGAAGAAAAGAGCAAAATGAACCAAGTTGTATAGGAACCACGCAAATCTTGCCCGATGTGCATATACAGAGAACATGATGTATCTTAAATCTACTCAGAGTCCATTTCAGAATCTTATTAGGAGTATAAAGCTGGATTCACCCATTGTTTCCGAACAAAATTCTTGTTCCGGAACAAATTCAGTTTTTTGAGAGTTTGTTCCGAAACGATTCACTCACTTCGAACAATTGTTCTCTAAAAACAGGGCTACCGTATGAAATATTTTTGTAAACGATGCTTTTTTTTACAATTAGGCAGCACAGTAGCAGATGACTGCAATTCGTTTGTTTTCTTGGCTTTATTATTTAGTTTTTTTAGTAATATTCAACAGTTATTTGTTTTTTATAATTAAACAAACAATATAAACTAACAGATTAAACAACCGCTCTGTATTTTATTATACAATACATACATACAAATATACATATAGTATGATGTGGCAGCTCAGTTCAACTTTACTTCAAAAATTAAAATATCTGGCAGCACAGTACGATTGTATATGTAGACAGTACTACATATAAAAAAAATGGGTGAATCCAGCTTAACGGGACGTTAGTCCCTAGGCGTACGCAGTCAAGGTCTGAAAATATTTTACAACCATTAGTCTAGCCATATCCGTACCTGCATAGCATTATCGCCTTGGCTGCGCAATATTAGTCAGGAATTTTAGACTGTATAGTAGACTAGACGTACTGTAATACAATCGGATTTATGGTAAGTCCCAAGAGAGGTTGCTAATTCAACAAGCCCTAAAGTCATCTCCATATTCTTTGTCATACATACATATACATAATTGGCCGTTACAACCCTTCAGTCAGGATTACGGCCTAGCTTCTCACACCACTCAATTTGTGTTAATTTTATGCATGAGTGGCGGGACCTACAGTTTAAAGTCGACTCCGAACGACAGGTTTTGAGAAACTTTTTCATGGCAGTGTTTTTGCCAGAAATATGCTGAGAGGAAGTCGCCGAAGAAATATTTTTTCATATATTCGTTTTGATGTTTGACCTGGGGTTTGAACCGTGCCCTTACGTCTAATAAGCCAACACACTACCTTCTGGACTATGGCAACTTCTTTGTCATACTCAGTGGAATTTCCAATTCGTAATGCTTCGTTGGATGGTGAGCCTCCTGTCTGCTGTTCTATTGACTCTCTGGCATTAATTCTTAGGGCTGACTTTGAAAATTTCGTCAGTTATTTGCAGTTCTTATACAGGATTGTAATGGCCAATTAATTAAGTTCCCAGTACTTCAATAACTGCTATAATTTACTTGAAGATAGCAACTCAGTTCTGTTTAATTTTCATCATTTAAGCACAGCATGTACTACTATGTACACTCCTCAGCCGCTCCTAAAATAATGTAAGTCACTAATCAATGTTGCCGACGTTATTCTTGATACTTAACGGCATTTACTTTGATTTTCTACATCTGGGATCTCTCTATACAAGGCACTCAGTTGCTTTCTTGATAGCATACATATGTTTAGGAACGTCGATCGTTATGGTCAAATTCTGAATGGATTTGAAACGTTATTTAGCTTTTCTGGTTTCGGGATATTTATCTTTTAAATCAAAGTCCAAATAGAATATGTTTGCTATTGTGATTATTGAGTTATAGAGACCAGGATGAATGTATATACCATAACTCTGGTTTCGTTGGTAAAGAAAATACTGTGGAATGACCTCTGATTCCAAGCATTCGAAAGATCTATGGCATATAAAATGTCGGAGATTGTGAGCTTAATTTCACACGATATCCCGATGCTCTGAACCCTAATAAGAGTTTGACGAACACAGACATTGAAGTGATTTCGTGAGGGATTAAGACGACTGAGTATCTATACAAAGATCTCACGATGGGGTTAATAGTCTAGGGATCCATCTAACAGCTAACATAACTATAAAAATTTATGGATTTTCAGGGTTCTCGACTTGCTATTTAGAATTGTTCGATAACATTAGTAAATAAGATTGCTATAAACATTATTTCAGAAGTTAGAAAGTCTCTGATTTATTTAAAAATTATATCTCGTTGATTGGTAAGACTATGATTAATACATATTGGGAGTATCTCCCTGGAATAGGTCACTGTCTAGTAAAATACACTCTTCATACTCTTCTCTTTAACTTTCAATTTCCTTAAACTGTATATCTGTGCTATTAAAGTTTTTTTTTCTTCTCGTGTATCTCGAAACCCTTAAATAACCGTCCCATGTCCAATTGCATGTCTGAACTCTGGACACTGGTCATTAATGCATTTCACAACCTGTCAAATTGGGCCACATTTATTGTTTAACACGCACATTCACTGATTTTTGACGCCAATTGTTGTTCCCTAAACGTATGTACATATGTATGTATGTATATGGACATTACTGTACTGGGGAGAGAGACGAAACACGAAATAAACGTAGGAATCGATGAACAATAAAATGTAAAAAATGATTTACAATAAAACCCATCTGTGTGTGTGTGTGTGTGTGAGTCTATAACACGTGTATAGTTCCTACCAACTCTTCAAAGTCCATATCTAGGCCTGTGGTGGAATACGTTTAAAAACGGAAGCGCCAACAATGACTCGCAACTGAATGTTTCAATGTTTCGTGTAACGCGCAGCAACGTTTAATACGCTGTCATGGCCGTATGTGTGTGATTTATATGTTGCATGTGTATGACATGTTGCTGCTGCTGCTATTGTTGTTGTTGTTGTTGATTGTCATGTAGAACATTTACGTGTATTTTGTTGTATTTATTTATTGTTTTTGATGCTATTGTTGTTGGTTTTGTATTGGCCGTTTATTGAACATTGGAAATGGGTAGAGGTTTGACAACAAAAAGTATTTCCTTACAATATAGTGCGGCATAAAAGTTGGAGAACAGTACGGCACAGTTTAAATAGGTAATCTCTGGTTTAATTAAAAAGTGGGTATCTTCAGAAGGATTGTGCTAGTAAGTGCTAAACCAGGTTTAATACATTAAGAATAGTAGGTTTTCAACAAAAGTTTACTGCCTAGACTACGTGAAAAGCATTTCAATCGAAAACAGAGTTAGTGGATCGTAGTTGTACTTGAGCAAAACTATGTTACTTCATGAGAATTCTTGGTGGTTTCTCCAGTTTCGTTTTGTATATCAATGTAATGTATTTTAGAGGAGTTAGGGTCCTCCCGCTTCCTTTAAAAATGATCCGCCACGTAACCTAACCTAGTGTCCAAAATATTTAAAAATACGGGGATTGTACGTAAACTTTCGCAATGAGTTTAGAATGGTTGGATAGAGCAACAGTCATGGTCAAAACTATTTAAAAGTCCCTTACTTTCACTGCTTGTCGAGATCAAAATCAAATTTCTGGACAGAATAAATTCGATTTTCAATCAAACCTCGTTACTTTATTAAATATCTAGTAGTGGAACAGTAGACATATACAGTGAGGCTGAAAACAAACTGTACGCTAAGGATACAATTCTAACAATCACCAAACTCAACTTTTACCACTTAAGGAGAGTGGCCGAAAAAATTTACATTTCGAAATTTTTCGAGTTTTTTCTTGTTTCAATTTTAAAAACTGATAATGAAACAATTTTAACATAAAAATAACGGCAATTTATTAATGTATATTTTTTTAATGTAAAATTTCTTTTGACGCTCACTGTATGTGTCCACATAAGCGAAAAACCCAATTTTTCACTCTTCGAACAATATGTTTGAAATCTTGTTTGTAAAACTATAAGTTCAACTATGTGAAACAGTCATATAGAAAGACGGAGTTATGTTCTGTTCTTGTAGCCTTATTGCCCCTATTAAATACCTCTTTGTGAAGTAGATAAGTAGAGTATCGGTACGGTAAACAGTGTATGTGACAGTCTATCTGTTGCTTAAGCCATTAGATCCAAACATGGTGAGAAAAACAAATTAAATGTGCAGCCGCCTTAAGCGTACGTCACTTGGATTCCTATCAAGACCCTTGTAAAGGTTCCATTTTAATATTATAATGCCTATGGTACTGTATGTCTACAATTTAAGTCTGGAGTCGTTTCTCAGTCATCACAACAATTTTTCAAAGGCATGAGTATTACCGAACACATGTGTGTATGTAGACATATACCGTTGTGTGTACACTTTTTTCTGTGACCGTATGTTGATTATTTCTGGGTGTCAAAAATCTATTGTTCAAGGTTCCCAAGTGTCGCACAGTGGCAAAGAAGATGATATGTGATCCATTGTAAGTTTACAAATGGAATAGGCTGTTTGTAAACTCATCGACTGAAATAGTTACACTAACACCCAGTATTTGCGAAATCACAATTCAAGATTTAGCCTAAAATGCAGTTTAGAAAACATACCTCCATAGACAGTTTATGGGCTTGAAAACTGTGCCTTAAAATAATAATTTGCAAGGCCTGATGGACACAGTGTGTCCACGCAACAGATGGTTTAAATCATACATACATAATTGCTCATTACAACCCTTCAGTCAGGATTACGACCTATCTTCTCACACCACTAATGTTGTGTGCGTTAATTTTATTCATGGGTGGCGGTGCCTACAGTTTAAAGACGACTTCGAAAGACAGATTTCGGAGAAACTTTTCATGGCAATTTTATTTACTCTGAGATTTTTTGCCAGAAATCTGCTGAGAGGAAGTCGCCAAAGAACTATTTTTTTCTATTTTCGTTTTGATGTCTGACCCGGGATTTGACCGTGGCCTCACGTCTAATAAACCAACACGATACCTACTAAATTACAGCGACTTCAAATTTAAACAACTTTGAAGTTCAAATCCTGGATTATGAATTTTTTTCTTTGTTCTGAGGATCATGGGTAGTTTTCTTTACTGTTTTTAAGAACAGGCTTCATCCAACATTTAAACCATTGTTCTGAGGATCATGGGTAGTTTTCTTTACTGTTTTTAAGAACAGGCTTCATCCAACATTTAAACCTTTGCATAAACAATAATAATTACTAGACAATTGGTCGACAGATCTTTGCAATGGAGAACTTCAACCCACGTTACTCTCTTCAAACGCACAGCGTTTTTACACAAGACTGACTGAACTTTTTCTAACTTAGTTGCCTACTTTGCCTTGTCTTTTATATCGGAAATATATATGATGAATGTTCTTGAAGGCGAATGTTCGTGGCTTCGTCTTATTGAGATCTCTATAAATGTAAACATCGTTGTTGTTTGTGTATTTTGTTAACATTCATTCTCGTAGTGTTTGTTGTTGTATTTTTGTTTACTTGTTTATCATTTTTTATGCTGGTGTTTCTTGTTATATTACGCAGTGTGATAATTTGTAAACAAGTTCATTGTATTTATAATTCTAATGTTAAACGATGTAAAAGCAAAACACCAGTATCTTGATTTTTCCATTTTCGTTACAATATTCCATTCTATTTTTATCCTTTTTCTTTATTTATCATGAACATAGCATTGCTAATTAGAATGTTCCCCATCTTAATAGTTTTTCTTTATTTTTGTTTCAGATTCATCAAGCAAGTTCTACTGTAGTTGGCTCTACGGTCACGTCTTCTGTGGAAATGTAATTTAGAACGGTAAGTCCTTATATACTTTCTTATAAATTTAAGCTCATTATTCTGATTTTTGTAAAAACAAATGTAAGCAAAATATTTAGAAAAAGTATAAGTTTTCTGAAACACTAGAGACTAAAAACAATAAAAAAATGTGAAACAAATCCCGTGTATTGATTCAAAAAATTCCATTGAATGTAAGGAGAAGACTTTCCACTTGTTTCATTAAATCCCGTACAATATTTTTCGAAGCCGACTGATTTTTTATAATTTCCGACAGTTTCTTGATATTAATTTCGAAACCAAGAAAATAATCCTTTTTTTTTGAGAAATTTTAAGTCACACGCACTATAGTATACGAGGAATATAATGACGGCCATTAAGAAAACAATACTCAAAAAAAAGGAGAAAAAAATGTGGCGTCTTTAAGTCTGTTGCGTTATTGTTGCGTGTCGATAAATGCCACAAATTGTTTTTCGATTTTTTCTGTTGCCGTAATCCACAAATTTACGATGACATTTCAAATCCCTCACTTGGTCATGCCATGCCACTGCCACTGGCACTCTTATAATGATTGGACAAGTGTTTCATGTTTTTTATTTTTGTTTTAAACATTTCCTTTCAACATTAATTGTTAATTGAGGTTGTTGTTGTTGTTGTTATATAAAAAAAAGCTGGTCATTAAATCAATAATTGGACTTATCCAACTAATTGCTTTGATTTTGTGGCAAATTGAGTCATTAGCAAGAGCATAACGAAAAACGCACAAATCAGATGAAATCACGCAGGCCAAAAACGTTATGACAGCTGGTAAGGCACTGTGGTAACAGGTGTTGAACATTTTTTTAGGTTTTTAAGTGAAGATTTTTGGTATTATCTCCGGCATAATGCTAAAAATATTTATCTTGCTTATGAGCCATTTTGGAAAAAACTTTATCATCCGCAGTAGACTACTTTAAATCAATTTTCCAATGATCAGTTAGAAAACACCTGATTCCTCAACTTAAGTGACCAATTACCAAAGTGTTGTTGTTTATACTCAAAACAAGAAAAAACAACAAGAAAAAAACTTTAATTATTGTCTCCCCAATACAACTTTGTTGCCTTAACACGTTCGCCTCGCTCTTATATATGTATGTATACCCACCGTATGGCATCTATTGATGGTGCCATGAAGCAAATCTAAAACAATTTGTTGTGAACACTTTACAAGGCCATCATCACCACCAGTGATGATGAGCATATGAGAGCATATGAATGCCAACGAATACATAACGGCAAAGCAGCAGAGCCCAGACAAGGCAAGGCAAGGCAATGCAGAGGGCATTATAATCACATCTTGATGATGTCGCCTAAATGGAAGAACACGCGTCAACAGCATTCAACTCAAACACCTCAAAAAATTAAAATACTACTGGCGCCACATTGGGCACATGCAACTGCAACAGTTTTTCCGTAACCATCTCTGCTGCTCAGCGCCTCACATTGCATTTTGCATTTTGATTTTGTAAAATGCAAAATATGAGAGCAAGAAACAGAAAAAAACTCCCGTAAATTGAACTCAACAACTCATATGCATAATGGGCACGTATAGTAGGTATGCCATTCCATTGATGGACAGACAAAGGTACATACTTGGAACTATGCAACCAGCCAACCAACCAACCAACCACCCAAATAGTAGAACTACAATCTCATGTAGTAGTAGTAGTGGCAGTGATAGTAGTGCGGATAAATGTATGTAGTCTGTGTGATGCAAATAATTGTGTGTTGTTCCCATAAATGTTTTTTTTTTTGGTTCAAATTTTTCGTTCTGCCAGGATGATATTGGAGCTGATGTCAATAGTAAAACGAGGGTTGTTAATTAAGGCACAAATTAATAGAATGGTTTTAAACACAGCCCTTCTGCTACAATATGGAATGGATTTACTTGATATCATCTTCTTACGAATTTCAAAACAACTGGTTGCGAGGCAGTGTTCTTCGATGTTTGCTTGCCGACTAGTTTACAGCGTAACTTCAATTTAGTTAGAGGCTGGCCCTAGTGTTTAACGTCGATTTTAATATTCATTCAAGATGTCACAGCTGAGGTTTGGACTCAAAGCCAATGCAATACCCAATAGCTTGCGACTACCACAGGTAACGTTTTCACCGTCAAATCTTTGGCAATTTCTTTGGTACTTTTCTTTTCTGCTGTAATATCACTAAAGTGTTGCTAAAACTAACAAAGACTAACTTGAATTGGAGAACTATTGGCATCCACCATTTTGGAAAATATCTAGAGTCCAATAATCTATTTTGAGGGCTCCCAAAAAGAACGATCCATAGACCCTCGCAACTGTCATGGTAGTAACCCAACTTCAAGTAAATAAACTGAATTCAAATCGTATAAGACCATCATCGACCATATGGAAAGCTTACGCGGCATTCTGGAACAATCGGTACAGTGCTGTTCGCCACTGCAGCTATACTTTAAAGGTTTTGAGAAGGCTTTCGATAAACAAAATCGTGATTTGATTCACTGTACAATGGAGTATAGGGAAATCCCTCTCGAACGCACGCACCTCTTAATACCACTCGCAGGATAAAACATGGCAAAATGCATAGAAGATAAGTGAGCAAGCGAGTGAGGTATTTGAGGACTAAGTCCTGTCACCAATTATATTTACATAATCGTCCAAACGATATTTCTCTACTAACGCGCAATTACTCGGGTCTAGCAGCAAAGTAAAGGAGTTTAACAATGACAGCGAAATCTGCAAGCTTGAAATTTAATATCTTGAAGGCAAAAACCTTGTATATCAGTACAATTGCAATTGGCGCTAGCAAATTAGAGGCTGTCTTTTTATCTCTGCGTACTGGAACGCTACCCCTCGTGATATTCGCAAGACCCTACGTGTTGTCTGTTCAAGAACCATATCTGCAGCCCCTGCGCTGTCCAACTTCTTTGTTGCGATTGGTGGAGTTCGGTAAGTACAGGGATTACGCTTACCAGTGGCATCTCAACGGATCGCTATGCGTGCTCAAGTGTGCTTTGGTTATCAAAGCTACCACTTTAACCTAACCTAACAGTTGCGAAACCTGGAATGCTGCCCCTCGTGATATTCGCAAGATCCTACTTATAGTCTGTTCCAGAACCATACCTGGAGCCCCAACAACTTCTTCGCTGGGATTGGTGGAATTTGGTTAGTACAGTGACCGGGCTTACCAGTGGCATCTCAACGGATCGTTATGCGTGCTCAAGTGTGCATTGGTAATCAAAGCTATAACTTCAACCTAATCTAAGTTGCTATACTTAATAGCTGCTGCCCTTTGTGACCACAAGATCACGTTTGTTCGAGAACCATATCTAACAATATTACACTTTCAAGGAGAACAGATCAGGAAATCTTATCCATTGAAACAAGGAGACGAAAATATCGTTTACACGGGTATCGGATATACGCTTAAAAGGCAAGCTAGTGACATTACTATTGGAACAAGCAAAGGTTTCACCACACTGTTATATTTTTCTAAGAATGGAGTACATGTCTCATGTGTAGGAAGGTTATAAAGGGTCCGCCAAATAATTTTTTTTTGAAAATGCTTTAAAAAAAATTACTGAATATTTTCTCAAATTTCTTTTTTTTATTTGAAAGTACAATCCTTCCGGTTAATAATGGAAAATAATTTCATTCAAATGGCTGCCTCGGCTGGCCATGCAGTAGCCTACACGATCGGTCCAATTTTTAAGCACATTATCGATTGTGTGCAGCCGAATTTCACCAATGGCTTCACGAATATTGTCCTTTAAAGCGTCAATTGTCTCTGGCTTGTCGGCGTAACACTTATCTTTGACGGCACCCCACAAATAATTGTCCAACGGTGTCAAATCGCAGCTCCGAGGTGGCCAAACGACATCAGCTCTGCGGCTGATAATGCGATCTTCAAAAGCAGGGCGCAAAACAACAAGTGTAGCTTCGGCTGTGTGGCACGTAGCGCCGTCCTGTTGAAACCAAATGTTGCCAATATCCTCCTCTTTAATTTTTGTGAACAAAAATTCGTTCAACATGGCCCGATAACGATCGCCATTGACTGTAACGGCCACTCCTTGCTCATTTTCGAGAAAAAATGGCCCAATTATGCCTCTGGACCAAAATCCGCACCAAACAGTGCCTCGTTTTGGGTGCGTCGGCTTTTCAATGTATGTGTGCAGGTGTTCTGTGCCCCAAATGCGACAATTTTGCTTGTTTACATACCCGCCAAGATCAAAATGAGCTTCATCTGAAAAGATGTTTTTTTTTTTTGTTAAAATCGGCATCTTCTGCTGTAGGCTACTGCATGGCCAGCCGAGGAAGCCATTTTTTTATTATTAATTATTTTCCATTATTAACCGGAAGGATTGTACTTTCATATAAAAAAAAATTTTGAGAAAATATTCAGTAGTTTTTTTTAAAGCATTTTCAAAAAAAATAAAAGTAATTTGGCGGACTTCTCAATCAAAATGTTTATAAAACACGGGTAATATTCTATTCAACTTCATTTTCACTCGATCCTCGTTAAATACCTCTATGTATTCAGGCCGTCAGTCATTCAGCCACCATAATAATAACAATGAAAATACATAATAAAACCCCAATAAAATATTTCTTCTCTTCAAAGTTTACTCCATCATCGCTATCAACAACAACATCAACGTTCACATCGACATCATTATTGTGTCGTCGTCGTTTTACAAAAAAAAAAAGAAGAAGAAAAATATCGGGTTATAAAGAAGGTTTTTTTCTTTATATTTTCAGTAGTTAAAGCTCCATAACAACTACTTTACTGTACTGTGTACTGCACAGCAGTATATTGTTGTTGCCAGATGTAGATGAGATGAGACGATGATGATTGGTCCTGGTCTGGGATTCAGTCCATCACTCAATCAGTCATCTTTGTAAATGTATTATATTGCATTGCATTGTCGTTATTGTTGTTATTTGTGGTACAATTGTCGTAAGTACTATACATCTTTATAGTTGCAGTTGCAATGGCAGTTGAAGTTAAAGTTGCAGTTGCAGTTGCAGTTGAAGTAGCGCACACAATCATCAATGGATCATTTGCATTAAATAAGACAAAAGTTCATGCAGCAAAACGAATATTTAAACGATAAGAAAGTTTTTTATTTTGGTTTGGTGTTCTGTTTTCTTCTTCTTCAACAAAAAAAAAATTTGTTTTAACCATCCATCCGTGGCAATGACGACAACAGCAACAACAATATCAGCAAACAACAGCAACGACGACATAAAAACGTAACGAAACCCCCCCATTATAAAAATGTAAGACGAGTATGAAAGAAAATATTTTCTATGAAAGAAGAGGATGAAAATAAAGCAAGAAAACAAAACAAAAAAAATATTAAAAATGGAAATGAAAATGGAAATACAGTGCATTACAGTGGGAAACGTACAGGATTTTTTTGCAACATAATTTTGATAGAAGTCACCGTAGTCTAGTAAGTAGTGTAGTGGAGGTAAAATCGTGGTTCAAACTCCCGACCAGAAATCTCGAACAAGATGAAACATAAAAAAAATATTACTTCGGCGAGTTCCTCGGAGCAGCTTTCCGGCAAAAACTCTTGCTGTGAAAATTTTCTCAAACAGTTGTTGCTCGTGCAGGACATTAAGCTGTAAGTCCTTCCAATCATAGATCAAATTAACCCACACAACATGGATGATATGAGAATCTGGTGTGAGAAACAATGTTGAATAACAGACTTATTCCATTCTTCCATCTAACTGATAACGAATTTTAGGTTAGGTTAGCTTAGGTCGAAGTAAAGGGTGTTTTTTATAGAGGTATAGAAATTTAAGTTGCAATAAAACAACGATGGATTATTCGATTGACATGAATTTTATTTATCCGAAAGATAATCTTGTGGCATTACATTTTAAATATGATTTCTGGCATATGACCGCCACGGCTGGCGCGGATGTAGTCCAATCTGGACGTCCAATTTTCGATGACTTTTTGTGGCTTTACCGCATAGACCCATGACTTTACATAGCCCCACAGAAAGTAGTCTAGCGGTGTTAAATCACAAGATCTTGGAGGCCAATTCACAGGTCCAAAACGTGAAATTAGGCGGTCACCAAACGTGTCTTTCAATAAATCTATTGTGGCACGAGCTGTGTGACATGTTGCGCCGTCTTGTTGAAACCACATCTCCTGGACATCATGGTTATTCAATTCAGGAATGGAAAAGTTAGTAATCATGGCTCTATACCGATCACCATTGACTGTAACGTTCTGGCCACCATCGTTTTTGAAAAAGTACGGACCAATGATTCCACCAGCCCAGGATGTAACGGTGTTTCCACATACACTTGAGGATTACCTTCACTCCAAATGCGGCAGTTTTGTTTGTTGACGTAGCCATTCAACCAGAAGTGCGCTTCATCGCTAAACAAAATTCGCTTATGAAAATCGGGAACAACGGTAATCTCGTTTTGGGCCCATTCGACGAATCTACGCCTTACTTGATGATCGTTTAGCTTCAAATCTTGCACAAGTTGGATTTTGTAAGCACGCAAACCAAGATCCTTCTGCAAAATCTTCCATAAAGTGGATGGACACAGATCCAATTCCTGTGCTCGATGGCGGATGGACTCATTCGGGTCTTCCTCAATGTTACGCTCTACAGCAGCAATAGCTTCTTCTGTACGCACCGTACAGCGTCTCTGGGGATGCGAGTTATCAATAAGAGTAAACGTGGTGCGAAAACGTTCCATGGTTAATCGAATTAACTACTCTGATGGACGATTTTGTCGACGATAAAATGGACGTAGTGCGCGATACGTTTTCGGCACAGAACCATTATTTTCGAAATAAAATTGCACTATTTACAAGCGTTGTTCAGGCGTGAGTCTATTCATGATGAATTGCCAAACCAAACTGAAAATAAATCACTTGACAGCTGTTAAATCGGTCGCCATCTTGAAAAGTAATGCCAACTTAAAGTTCTATACCTCTATAAAAAACACCCTTTATTAGCTTTGATTACCAAAGCGCAGGAAAGCGCAGTCCATGAAGAATGTGGAATAAAAAAAAAAAGATGAGAAATAGCTAAAGGAGATTTGTAATAGCATCCTCTTCTACAAAATATGACGTACAAGCAAGCAAACTGAGTGTTGGATCGTTTGATATCAATGCCGGCTATAAAAGTCCGTAATGCTGCCGATTGACAGTGACAAGGTTGTTGGAACATTAACAGAAAAAGAAGTTGGACTACTAAACTAATCTCCGATATAGAAAGGTATACAAAAACGAAACATTACGGTGTACGCAAATGCTTTTTGGTCACGTGAATGAATGAAGTTCACAGACAGGCTGTATTTATGATTGATGGATGATGATTGATTGATGACGGGGAACATATCTTCTTACAGTGTAATATATGGCATACGATTGATAGGCCACGTAACTTAGAATGGTTTTTGGTCACGGGTACTTCAGAAATTATTTCTAAACAATGAATGAATGAAGTTCACAGACATACTGTATTCATGATTGATGGATGATGATTGATAGATGACGGGGAACATATCTTCTTGCAGTGCAATCTGTGGCATACGATTGATAGGCCATGTAACTTAGAATGGTTTTTGGTCACGGGTTCTGCAGAAATTATATCTAAACAACGAATGAATGAAGTTCACTGACAGACTATATGTATGATTGATGGATGATGATTGATATATGACGGGGAACATTGCGGAAAATCGAATGATAGGCAAGTAAATTAGAATCGAATCTTCAATGCCAGAAATCATTGCCGAGGAGGCGACCGAAGAAGAAGGGAACTGCAGTTCACTGACAGACTATATGTATGATTGATGGATGATGATTGATTGATGACGCGGAATATCGCGGCTAATCGAATGATAGGCTATGTAAATTAGAATCGAATCTTTAATGCCAGGAAATCATTGCCGAGGAGACGACAGAAGAACAAGGGAACTGCGGATGTATGACAAACATTTCTGAGAAGCTAACATAGAAGATGGAAAATTCGCAGTGTCTGCAAGCGTAAAAATTCGTGGTCTAGATAACCCAAGTGCTAGCCACCTTGAAGCAGTGCAATTTCCTAGAGGAAACGAGTGTGATTTTTAGCCGATATTATCCAAATGATAAAGCCCGCCATATATCATAGAAAATGCATTTCTAATTTTCTCTTTTCGCCTGTAAATAATTACAAAGAGGGAGTTGGCCTATGCAAACAACAATCTCGCATACAAAAATTATAAACAGATCAGCAGAAACCACTCGGAGCTTTGCGAAACAATAGAAGAAGTTAAGAAAGGAGATCCAGAAATAAAGTGTACGTTTTTCATTGACTGGCTACTCCTCTAAACGTTGTAATAAAATAAATAAAGTTTCCTTTTACATCAAAAATGCTCGGATAGGAATGAATACCCAGAAAACTTTTTATCGTACTCTATTGCTACGAATACTTATGAAAAATAGTACCAGAGTCATGTACGATTTTCACTGGCCTTCACTGTAAATAACATATTCAGCCGAATGAAATGAATGAATAAAGGTTTGTATGCCTGCTTGTCTGTCTGTCTGTGTGTTTGTGTGTTTGTAGTTGATATTTGGACGTTTGGTTATTTGGTTGGTTGAATGCACATGCATCCTCCACATACCCAAAGTAATCTGATGCACAACACAAATTACCACAATAAAGAAAATATCACAAGAAGCTCAATTTTAGTTTCGTTTCTTACTCTTGTCTCTGACTCTGAATTTGACTACACTGGCTTTGCCACACTGCTGCTGCTGCTGCTACTTTTGAGTTGCAAATTTAATGTTTCATGCATATAAAATTTTTATACGAATTTTGCTTGAAATTCACCAAAAACATGGAGAGGAAAAAAACGAAATGAAATGATGGAAAGACAGAAAGAAAGAAAGAAAAAAAGTATTTAAAATGAAGGTACTTTTTTGTAACTCGTAACGAGAACTACTACTGTAGAGCCATGCAAGAAAGCAATCGACTAACCAACCAACCAACCAACCAGCCAGCCAGGCAGGCAGGCAGTCAACAGCATCGTTGTTAAGAAAAACAAAATCAAATTTGTTGTACGTTGTTGCATGCCCCCATGTCCGTATTCATGCTCATGTTCATCATGTTTTCTTTACTGATTTTTTTCTTTTTTTTGTGCTTATTTTGCTGTTAAAATGTTACATGTTTTCGTTTTTCTCTCCGTTTTTTTTTTTTTGAAAATTTTTGAAAGCTTCTATAGAAAGACCACCGTTTTTGTATGCCAAAGAAAGAATCTGTGTGAGAATATAAATTTAGTTGACTTGCAGAGCTGGCCGTTGTGCATTAGTTACAAGATTTTTCAAGGAGATTTTGTATTGATAAACAAAAATGTTTGAAATCAAGTTTTACATCACATCTAATCTCCACAAAAAAAACTTCAATTAAAAATTTCATCAAAAAATTTCATCAAGAAATTTTCAATTATTTCTTTCGTTGTAATGACGAATTTAATGTGTCGAAATTTCTGGATTCCATATACTTGGAATTGTAGGTGATTATCGTGTTTTTATAGAATTCTTTTTGGGATGTCAAATATTCAGACTGACAGGAATAGCGTTTCTTCATCTGAAATATTAAATGGATCTGAAGCAAATTCCTTGCATCAGAATACTAAAGGGTCCGCCAAATAACTTTTTTTTTGAAAATGCTTTAAAAAAAACTACTGAATATTTTCTCAGATTTCTTTTTTATTTGAAAGTACAATCCTTCCGGTTAATAATGGAAAATAATTTCATTCAAATGGCTGCCTCGGCTGGCCATGCCGTAGCCTACACCAGAAGATGCCGATTTTGGCAAAAAAAAATCATCTTTTCAGATGAAGCTCATTTTGATCTTGGCGGGTATGTAAACAAGCAAAATTGTCGCATTTGGGGCACAGAAAACCTGCACGCATACATTGAAAAGCCGACGCACCCAAAACGAGTTACTGTTTGGTGCGGATTTTGGTCCAGAGGCATATTGGGCGACCATTATCGGGTTTTGTTTACAAAAATTTAAGAGGAGGATATTGGCAACATTTGGTTTCAACAGGACGGCGCTACGTGCCACACAGCCGAAGCTACACTCGATGTTTTGCGCCCTGTTTTTGAAGATCGCATTATCAGCCGCAGAGCTGATGTCGTTTGGCCACCTCGGAGCTGCGATTTGACACCGTTGGACTATTATTTGTGTGGTGCCGTCAAAGATAAGTGTTACTCCGACAAGCCAGAGACAATTGACGCTTTAAAGGACAATATTCGTGAAGCCATTGGTGAAATACAGCTGCACACAATCGATAATGTGCTTAAAAATTGGTGCCGAGGCAGCCATTTGAATGAAATTATTTTCCATTATTAACCGGAAGGATTGTACTTTCAAATAAAAAAAGAATTTTGAGAATATATTCAGTAGTTTTATGTTTAAAGCATTTTAAAAAAAAAGCTATTTGGCTGACGGACCCTATACTTGGAATTGTAGGTGATTATCGTGTTTTTATAGAAATCTTTTTGGGATGTCAAATATTCAGACTGACAGGAATAGCTTTTCTTCATCTGAAATATTAAATGGATCTGAAGCAAATTCCTTGCATCAGAATACCAGAAAAGGGAAAGGTCATCATCTTAAAGTCTCTGGTTTTTCTCAGAGTTTGAAATGAACACCTTGAATTACAGTCTTTACATCAAATATACATAAGTGGTCATTACATCCTACCAGTCGGGATTATGGACCTAGTTTCTCACATCACTTATGTGCAGTTTAAAGACGACTTCGAACGACAGATTTTTGAGAAACTTTTCAGTGCAATTTTATCTCGCTCTCAGAGTTTTTGCCAGAAATCGTCTGAGAGGAAGTCGCCGAAGAAATATTTTTTTTCATATTTTCGTTTTGATGTCTGACCTGGGATTTGAATCGTGACTTCATGTCTAATAAGCCAACACACTATCTACTAGACTATGGCAGTCGGGAACCACAGCATGCTGACAAGGACTGTAGTGAACCTTCTACAGTTCACTCTGCTTCGTTATCACCGTGTTAATCTTGTTACTTTACGAAACTTACTTACTGAATTGGTCATTACAACCCTTTTGTCAAGGTTAGAACTGAGCTTCTCACATCACTCATCTTGTGTGTTGAGTGGCGGGACCTATCATTTAAAGTCGACTGCGAACGACAGATTTTTGATAAATTTTTCACAGCAATTTTAATTCATTAATTAATTTAACTGCTAGAAAACTGCTTCATTTTTATCGAAATGTCTGAGCTACTAGATAACGGCGATATCACCCTTCATATAAACGATTTACTTAAGAGGGGTACACAAAATTCCAACAGCTACGATCTTGCGCCAGGGACCTAACTCATGGATCTGTTATACGCTTTTTGTTAATTTCCATTTCCGTTAATCTTCCCAATCTTTGGCCACTCATTTTTATTGCAACCTAGGAATTCTCTATTGAAGCCAGTGTTTAGTAATCTTGTTATCTTTCTTCAAAGCGTAGTGAATCTATACCCCTTTCATTCCCTGCGGAGACATGGCAACATAATCCACACATATATAATTGGCCATTACAGCCCTTCAGTCAGGATCACGGCCTATCTTCTCACACCGCTTATGTTGTGTGTGTTAATTTTATACATGAATGGCGGAACCTACAGTTTAAAGTCGACTCCGAAGCTTTTCATGGAAATTTAATTACTCTCAGAGTTTTTGCCAGAAATCTGCTGAGAGGAAGTCGCCGAAGAAATATTTTTTTTGTCTGACTTGGGTTTTGAACCCTGACTTCATGTCTAATAAGCCAACACACTACCTACTAGACTACGGTAGCTTCAGGGATCGTAACTCATAAATCCGTCATCCATTTTCTGTCAGTTTCCGCTTCGGTTAATATTCTTAATCTTTGGGCGTTCATGCCTGTTGAAACCTAGGGATTCTCAACTGAAGACAGGGTTTAGTAATTTTGTTGTCTTCCTTTCATTCTCTATAGAGACTCGCCAATACCTTCTAGTGAATTCACTTGGAAAGAATTTCTTCACTTTGTTTCAGATCTATTAATTAAGCTTTTCCAGTTGATGGGTGATTTGTCTATTGTAGCAGGTCCTATGATAATAAGTTCGGGATCTGTCGTTGCCTAGAATCTTTGACTTTGATCATTGAGTCTTTCTCGAGAGAGATGGGTAGGTAATTAGAGGTGTTATCATTTCTGGCAGAAAGAGGGGGTAATAGTTTGAATTCTTAAACCACGTTTATCAAGTCTTCCGCCTTTTCCGAGGATTTGATTCTGGATTGTTTGCGGTCTTAGTCAAGCACTTCAATCAAGCCATTAAAATAGAAAATACAGAGACTGAAATCTTAAGATATCCCATCTCTGTCTGCCAAGGAGATTTACATTGTGAATCGGAGTGTGTGTGTGTAAGTTTATGTAAAAATGTTTGATGTTGAAATGACTTGAATAGCCAAACTAACTGTCTATATGGATATATAGACTGCTGGCTGGCTGATATTTAAACAAGTATGAACGAATGAAACAAATTTCAAAACAAAACAAAAACAGAAAATTTAGAACAAAAAAAAAACAGAAAAAACTGAAAAAAGATAAATAAAAAGAGAAGAAGCAAAACAGAAAGAAAAAAAAAGTAGCATGTCTTCCAAAGAAAATAAGAAAATTATTGTGTAATGAAGCGCAAGAACATCAAATTCATCATCAAACCAACATCAACAGCAGCAGCAACAACAACAACACAATTTCTCAAGCTTTAAAAAAGGAATATTTTAAAAGGAAATAAAAAAACAACAACAAATACGGAAAAAAATGGTAATGGAATGGAATGGAATAGAATAGAATGGTTGGCTGACTGGTTGTTTTCATATTCTCATCATATATGTATGTAGACACCGTCCATAATGGCAGTAGCAGCCATAGAAGAGAACAGAAAAAAATCAGGGAAAAAAATGAAAACTTAAAGGAAAACAAAATTACTGAAACAAATTTCCCTCAAGTTAAAGTGGCAAGTGAGAAGGCCAAGCTGATGGACTAATAGAAGATGTAGCTTCAGTTTTCAGTATTTTCTTTATTGCCTATACGACGGACGGCCTTTTTACTCTGTAAAGGTAAAAAGCAAAACCTAAAAACAAAACAAAAAAAACGTAAAAAATCTTATTTTATTGCTTTAAAATCGGCAGCAGCATTTACAAATTTAAATGCTGCCCAAATGACGGGAATTAAATGAAAAATAAAAACAAGAAAAACAAGAAAAAAATTAGAAGGTCCCTTCTATTTTTCACAATTTATTACCGCAACTAAATAATTTGAATTTATTTTATTGCGCTGCCAGAGTAATCGAATTTTACTACCTGTGTTAACTTTTCCCTATTGCTGTATTATTGTTATTGTAATGATTCCTTGTGGTATGTAATCCCTGTCTGTCATTTAATTCTCATTTCCCTTCTAATCAGTCGGCTATTTCATTGAAAAAACAAAAAAACAAGAAATCTCTTCAACAATTTCATTTCATTTTAGGCTTCAGCCTGAGTTTATTTTTTTTTTGTTTCAGTTTCTCGGTTCCATTTAATTTATTCACATGACTGACTGACACTCTAAAACATTTATTTGCTTCGATGCGTAGCAAAGCGTAGGTGGCTGGCTCTATCTCTCTCTCTCTCTCTCTCTGACTCTGACTGATTATTTTTGCCCATTCAACACTTTTTCATCTCTTTTTTTCCCCCTCTTATTTTGTTGTTGTTGTTTCCCTTTAACCAATTCTATGTGCGTATTTATCCATGCGAATAGTATTTTATTTGATGATTTGATTTGATAGTTTCATTAGTTCGTTGGCGCCGTTGCCGTCGCCATCGTCATGCTGCATCCAATTCGACCATGTAATGAGGCTGGTAATGGAATTTTTGTTTTTGTATTTTTTTTTTTTTGTTTCGACGTATCCCATTTACCATTTAACGTGATTTGTTGGCAGCTTTCAAGTTTAGGCGGAAAATGAAAACTGAAAATATCTCGTATTAAAATTAATTTTAAATTTAAATGTTGAAATGAAGTCGTATTTTAGGAAAAGGTACAATGAGCCAGCCCCTGTGGCCATATGTGATGCGAATAAGTTAAAAAAGCAAAATAATGAACGGTATTATAAGTCTTTCTTAGCATGATCCGTGGCCTTCGCAGACGAATTCGTAAAACATTAGAGTAATTGTAACGTCTTCATAAATCATACTCGTGGTCCTATATTTTTAACCTACGCCTATCATACTATCGATTATTACTTCTAGGATATCAGATAAGTTTATTCATTCAATTATGTCGGCGATTCACTCGCAGTCCGAAGAGAAGTGATTGTCCACATATTTTTGCCTGCTTTCCTTCATCACTGTAGGCTTGCTAAAGATGCTGAATTTTCCAGTAGTGCCTTGCCACGAAACTTACGTCATATTACACAATAACGTACAAAAACTCCTACAAGTAGTGCCGCATCTTATGTCCTATCAACATTTGACAATTTATTTGCGCTGCTGGAATCCTATCTAAGTCCTATCTGGTCAATCATATTGCCTTTCAGTCATTCCACCAATCATTCAATCCACTAAAATTCCACCGGCAAATAGCAGTTTCATTTGTTTTCTAAGCTATAAAGACTTAAAGATCCTACCAGTGCTGATGGTCAATCATATTGCCTTTCAATCATTCCGTCAATTATTCCATCCACTAAAATTTCACCGACTAATGACAGTTTCATTTGTCTTCTAAGCCATAAAGACTTGAAGACCTTTCCAATGCTGATGGTCAATCATATAGCCTTTCAATCATTCCATCAAGCATTCAATTCACTAAAATTCCACCGGCTAATAGCAGTTTCATTTATTTTCTAAGCCATAAAGACTTGAAGATCCTTCCAGTGCTAATGGTCAATCATATTGCCTTTCAATCATTCTATCAATCATTCAATCCATTAAAGTTCCACCGGCTAATGGCAGTTTTATTTGTTACATTTGTTTTCTAAGCCATAAAGACTTGAAGATCCTTCAAGTGCTGAGGTCAATCATATTGCCTTTCAATCATTTCATCAATCATTCAATCCATTAAAATTCCACCGGCTAATGGCAGTTTCATATCTTTTTTAAGCCATAAAGACGTAAAGATCTTTCCAGTGCTGATGGCCAATCATATTGCCTTTCAATCATTGCATCAAGCATTTCATCCACTAAAATTCCACCGGCTAATGGCAGTTTCATATCTTTTTTAAGCCATAAAGTCGCAAAGATCTTTCCAGTGCTGATGGTCAATCATATTGCCTTTCAATCATTGCATCAAGCATTCAATCCACTAAAATTCACCGCCTAATGGCAGTTTCATTTGCTTTCTAAGCCATAAAGACTTAAAGATCCTTCCAGTGCTGATGGTCAATCATATTGCCTTTCAATCATTCCACCAATCATTCAATCCACTACCATTCCACCGGCTAATGGCAGTTTCATTTGTTACATTTGTTTTCTAAGCCATAAAGACTTGAAGATCCTACCACTGCTAATGATCAATCATATTACCTTTCAATCCACTAAAATTCCACCGGCTAATGGCAGTTTCATGTTGCAAAGGCACTGTTATGGGATCCAAGTAACTTTTTTCTTTGAAGCGGCTCTCAATTTGATTGTGTTGTCTAAGCCATAAAAATTTGGTGAACCTGTCATAGACATTTCGATCACTATTCCCATCTTTCAATCTCTAAAAATAACAACAAGTAGTGGCCACATCGGATGTGTTTCATTGCCCTGCTGTGATCATGTGTAAGCCATAGAGAGTTCTGCCTGTGGTGATAGTCAATCGTATCTACTTCTTATCATTCTAAGCCAAGTTATTCCCATTTGAGATTTCAATTAGAATAGAATTCCAATGTCTTTTCCGCAAACGGCCCATGCGATTGTCAAGCTAGTAGTCTTTTTCATCGTTTTGGTTGATTTTTCCTACTTTTACAGTTAAGACCGCTATTACGGCTTCCTTAGATGCAATATCAGATTCCAAAAAAACTCCGAAAGAGCAAGAATTTGATTTGGATGTGGTCATCTGCACTCCATGAACACCTAGGTTTTCGTACCACTTATGTTATGTGTGTCAATTTTGTGTGACCTATAGTTTAAAACCGAGTTCGAAATACAGATTTTTGAGAAACTCTTCCTGGCAATTTTATTTACTTTCAGAGATTTTGCCAGAAATCTGCTGAGAGGAAGTTGCCGCAGAAATGTTTTCTTCATATTTCGTTTTGTTGGAGATGTCTAACCTGGCCAACACACTAGCTACTAGACTACTACTAACATGCGATAGAAATTCGAGTTTAATGTTCGTAAATCTTCGGAGATTTAGACTCCAGACGACTACTTAACAAATTAGCAACACAGAAAGTGCCAAAGGTTAGGTGCCAAAGGATCCCATATCTAACGGTTTACCTTTAGGAAGTATTGTCTACAGAAACCAGCATTCCATAGATACTTTCATAACATTTTTCCGTCCATTTCTGTTGTATATATCTTACTGCGGGTCTCTCTCATTAGACTCTGAGAATAAACAAAATCCTTAATCCTTAATCCTTCGTTCTTGGTCAACGTTAAACTGTACGTCCCCTGACACACGCATAGATAAAATTATTATTCACAACATGGGTGGTGAAGAAGTTATCGGCCAGAGGGCATTCGAATAAAGTCCATAAAGTTTTTGAGTAACCCATACAACCTAACCTAACTCTTTATTTCATTCGCCCGCACTCTATGCAGAACGAAAATATTTTTCTGGCCTTGAGAATCAATTAAAAAAAATTCCGGAAAGATTTTCACACATCCTTGTGGTTAACAGCGAAGTACGATCCTTGCTGCTAAGTTGGTTAAAGCCTTAGTAACGCATTGGTTAAAGCTCTGTGTAAGGACAGTTCTAGGATACCTTTAAAGTCTATCAAACTACACGTTGAGTCTGCTTTTTATGAGCCTGTCACTTTATGTCACGGACATTTAATGTCATGGCAATTGATTTATAACAAGACAGTCTGAAATCTCTTGGGAAATTCACATTCGATAGTCCATGTTCTAACGTAGCTCCAAATTGCTTGAAATAATTTATTAGCGAGCAAATGAAAGGGAATTTTCCAAATAATAAAACAAACCAAAAATAACCACGTTTATCAACAACATATGGTTTATGTTTTAATACTCTTCCCTTCCCTTCACTTTTCCCATCCCTTTCCCTTCATGTACCATCGTATTCTCTATGGAACTATTAAATTTTGAAGCGTTTAAAGAGTACAGACAGAGAGAGAAAAAGCGTGCATGATGTGTGTTGAATACAGTGTCTTGTTACAAATTGCTGCACCATGTGAACGTATGTACACTTCTTAAAAGATGATTGACTAACGCATGGATTTTTATTGTTCACCAAAATGACAACAGCAACAACAACAGCAATAACAATACAAACAATACGAATCGGTCATCAGTGTATGTATGTCTTTTCTATTCACACTGCGTAAAAGTTTTGCTCTGGTATTTGCCCAGTTTACAGGTATGAATAGTAACAACAATGGCAACAACAATAACCAACTAAAACAACCCATAAAATACAGTCCAAATAACTCGTAAATCACCTTCAACACATCATCATCGTGTTGTATTGTTTTCCAGAGTTGCATGCATGCATGCTGGTGTGTGTGTGTGCATGCATGCATGTGTGTTGGCCATTAACTGTTTATGGTTTATTGTATAGAGAGCGAGAGACCAGAGGTTGATTGACTGACTGACTGACAAACAGTGTGTACTCGACTTGAATAACTGCCAGAATGCCTGTCCCTCTGTCTATCTATCACATCATTTACAATACAGACTGACCAGAACAAAAAAACAACAACAACAAAACAACAACAAAAACATGTAGAAACAAAAAGAAAAACAAGGCAACACTTCAACAACATGTTAAAACATCATCATCAACAACAACATGACGATTATGATAAGATGACTGACTCTCCTCTCGTTTATGGCAGGCATAGATCAAAGTTGATATGCATGCCAGTGTGTGTATACACATACGCACACATACACATACATCTGTGAAGTGGCAAATGTTCTACTTGCAAGTTCTCTAGGTTTTGTTTCCAACATTTGCACAGCATTTCAATAGATTTACGAAAAATAGCCATCATCGTGTAATGAAAGTGCGTATAACCTCATCGTCGTCGTCGTATCGCACAGATATGAGTGGAACACATGATAAAATCATTCGCTTACACACACACTCAAACACAATGGAAACATTTAATGCCAACAACAACAACAACAACAACATTTATGGCTTGGCATACTAGAGAGAGAGATTATCGTTGTTAATGTTGCCTTTTCGTTTGAAATGAGGGCTGCAACAGTGCGGATTTCTATCAATCATAATCGATGAACCATTTATTGTGCGTGTTTGTTGCCTGGCCGCACTATCGCTAGCACTCAATGGCACTACAACTGCCAATGCCATTGAAAATGTTTCGCATTCCCTTTCGCTGTTTCACTTACAGCAGCAACAACAACAACAATAACAATCATAAACCAATTACGAATTTCATTTAATTCGAAATAAAATTTCTATTGTTACCCACCAATCCAGAAAATAAAACCAAAAATTTTAAATTTCTTTATTTGCCATTCAAAAAAATGAAAGAGGGTTGCACGTTGTATCAAAACCGTTTAAACCGATTTAAAATAATTTGATAAGATACCACAGTCGTACAAAGGACTTGTGTACCCTGCTTAAACACTTTAAGAAATGTGTTCTTTTTTGGCATCTTTTTTTTAATAAAGTTTCACTCTTATTATCATCCACTCTCACCTAATTATAGATCAGCTGGATTAGCAAAACAACGCTGAGCTTAGCTAGCTTGTCAACTAAAAAGTACATGTGGTTACCTTTGAGGGCCAGAGGTTGGGCCCATTGTTAATACCACAAATCTGAATCAAACTTTTCTAAACGAAACATTGTTTTGGATGATATAAAATGTGAAATCAATAGCCTACGCCTTTTCATGCTAACATAGTCTCGTACTCTTTCTCAAATCTACAGCGATCGGAGAATACCTATGGCATGTAACATGTCGGAAACTGGGAGCTCTATAGCGGCCTTGACAGGTTAAAGTTGCTTTTGAATGATCCGAATTTTTTCTGAGAAATCCCCTGTATTCGCGAACGAGGACGGAGAACGATTTTACATTCCCTGGAGACTTCTTCACAGCTCTTGTGCTGACCAAATTCTTCCTTAGTTTCGTGGAATTGGATCAGTACAGAGACTGCGCTTATCTGTGGCCGTTATGCGTCTACGAGCCGCTATGCGTGCTCAAGTGAGCTTTGGTAATCAAAGCTACCACTTCGGGCTCCTCACAGCCTGTCTGTCAGATCAATTTAAGAGATATTAAGGGAAAATCCAAGTATTGTGCCGCTTTCTGTATCATCACGCCATCCGTCTGAATAATACTGCAATCGCCATGCAGTCTCTACGAAGGTCTAATGTCCACAAGTTCTTTAGACTACTCTGTCCAGCATTTTAAAGCCATCGGTATATATGTATGTTAATGCTCCCACCCAAAACCTATATATCATTAGGGCAGAACTCTCCAAATCAAATTGTAAGGTAGCCATTGTAGCCCAACTCCGCCAATCCAATTCCTTACGCAATACTTATACAACCCCTAATTGATGTCGCCGTAGTCTAAAATATGAAGAAATATTTCTTGAGCGACTTCCACTCAGCAGATTTCTGGCAAAAACTCTCTGAGAGTAAAATAAAATTGCCGTGAAAAAAATTTCTCAAAAATCTGTCGTTCGGAGTCGACTTTAAACTGTAGGTCCCAACACTCATGTAGAAAATTAACACATACACTACGTAAGTGGTGTGGGAAGCTAGGTCGTAATCCTAACTGAACGCTTGTAATGACCAATTATGCATGTGTGTTGCTCAAGGTTATGCGATTTATCCTAACGAACGGAGAATACCCAGGCACCTATGTTCTGTAACATTGTGAGTTTTGCACCACAGCCCTGGCAAATTAATCTCCAACGATATTTCTATGTCCTAGAATCTAGAAATTCTCAGCTTTCACGAATTTCTAAGTAATGTTCGTAAGGGACTTGATTGCAACCTGGCTGTCCGGTGAATTTGCGAGATTTTAAGAGATAAGCTTACGATATGATAAACTCAGCCAGGAAAGACTTCTGTGGTCAGGTTGTCTATACGAAAATCTAACGTCGGAATATCAAAAGGGCGAATAGAGACTGAAGCCCTGGACATTAAATAGAAATCTTTGGAATTGAATTGAAAATAGCCTAGAGGTACTATTTTCTAATGAAGGAAATCCGGTACCAATATAATCCCAGATAGTCGGCAGAATCGCCAGTTATACGGTGTTCAGATATGCACCTTTATTGCGTAAATCGCAATAAACGCCATTATTGAGCCCAATATTTCATATAGTTTCAATTAATTATTGCGCAATAAACACACAAATTTTTATAATATTGAGTAAAACTTAAATGCAGTACTGTCATAAGTATGTTCAGTGAGCATATTACAATTATCCGACAACTCAAATGTCAACAACAACAAAAAACAAAAAAAAAATAAAAACAATGTTCCTGAAACAACCAGCTGTCGAATGAATATTGAATAAGCAGCTGAACTGCGTATATTATTATGTCTGAACACTTAACATATTGTACTCAATAAACCGTATATTGACTCAATAAAAGTGCATATCTGAACATAGTATTAGAATGAGTTTTAAAAAGTCCCCTACAATTCATTTCATAGAATGAATATATTTTTCTCAATTTAACACAACCCATTTGTCCAGTTGCAACACAATGTACAACGTTAGTAGGTCATTACCTCTGCGTGTTGATTACTTGTAAAGAAGCTTCGAAGTTTTACTTCCATCGTGGCATTATAAGTTAGTCTATGCTCAGCTATTTGCATAATAATATTGGTTGGCAACGGTCCCTATATGGATGGATATGCTATATTCCCCACCTTAAGTAAAACATCCAGTTTTTTTATGGATTTTTTTTGTTGAATTTTTTTTGTTATAAAAACTGTTATTTTTTTTATGATTTTTGATAACAATTTCTTTATTCTTCATTCTTTTGCTTCTCATTTAGTTTGTTTTTTTTTCTTTTATTATTATTTTTTTGTTTTGTTTTTTGTTGTTTTTTTTATATATATAATGATAAATGTTTATTATAATTAGTGTAATAATAATCATAATAATAATGACTTACAAACTAATCTAACACTAAAGTTTTATTTTTTTATTTTTTTATTTTTTCATTTAATTTTTTTTTTATTTTTTTAAATTTATTTAAATTTAAATTTTTATTTTTATGTACAATTCGGTTTTTAATTTATTTATATCATCTTTCGGTTTATTTGCTTCTTTATCTTTATTTTGATTTTTATATTTTATTCTGTTTTTATTTATTATCTTTATTAGTTTATTTTTATTATTTAATTTGTATTGTTTTCTTTCTTCTTTTTTAAATAGATACACGGATTTTATTTTAATTTTAATTTTCTATATTTGTGGGTTGTTTTACCATCATAATATTTGTATTGTTGTTTTTTTATTGGTATAAAATTAATTTAAATACACAGACAGTTAGACAGACAGACGGACACAATCTTATATTTAGACTTCTGCTTGATCTCAGTAACATTTACGGAAACGACGTTAGACATTTGAAAAGTTTTGAAACGTTTGAATTAAAAGACCAAAAATTAATGCAAATCTTTAGGAAATTTATTGTCATTCGAAATGAATAACGATTGAACGTCATGTGCTGAGTGAAACCTAAATTCCGAACTAGCGCTCATTAGCCTATCGAGGTACATATCGTATTACGAAAACAAATTTTTTGATGTGTGCTGGGGCCAAACTGCATCTTCCAGTAACATTATCTAGTGTTCCATGAGAATTTTTTTTAATTTTAAAATTTTACGCCTTCCTGGGCTCAATGCTACGCAAAAAAGTACTTACCTTGGTACCTGGTTGTAAAACTAAAACTGAAAATTGGCAAATAGTTTATGATACTTCAGCACAGTTTTAAATATTGTCACCTCTACATACATAACATAATTGGTCATTTCAACCCTTCAGTAAGGATTACGACCTAGTTTTGTCGCACCACTTATGTTGTGTGTGTTTATTTTATACATGAGTGGTGGGACCTACAGTTTAAAGTCGACTCCGAACGACAAATTTTTGAGAAACTTTTCATGGCAATTTTTATTTACTCTCAGAGTTATTGCTAGAAATCTGCTGAGAGAAAGTCGCCGAAGACATACCTTTTGTATTTGGTTTTGATGTCTGGCCTGGGGCTCGAACCCTGGCTTTACGTCTAATCAGCCAACACACTACCTACCAAACTACGGCCACTTCAAATACGGCGACTATAAATATTATCACCTCTCATATAATCCATTAATAACTTCGTTTTCAAACAGCTATTGCTCTACATGATATTGCCTTTTAACCTCTAGTAAACTTAAATTAGCCGCAACCGACAGTTGAGACCATCGGGTTACGCTATTTTCTTTTTCCTGAACTAGGGCTGTAAGCCACACAGAACTCAGTAATTGTACACGTATGTATAACTGGTTACTCGCCGTATTTGAAGTGGCCGTAGTCTAGTAGGTAGTGTGTTGGCTTATTAGACACAAAGCCAGGGTTCGAGCCCCAGGCCAGACATCAAAACGAAATACAAAAAGTATTTCTTCGGCGACTTTCTCTCAGCAGATTTCTAGCAATAACTCTGAGAGTAAATAAAAATTGCCACGAAAAGTTTCTCAAAAAATCTGTCGTTCGGAGTCGACTTTAAACTGTAGGTCCCACCACTCATGTACAAAATTAACACACACAACATAAGTGGTGTGGGAAGCTAGGTCGTAACCCTAACTGAAGGGTTGTAATGACCAATTATGTATGTATGTATGTAAGGGTGTAAGTCACACAGAACTCAGTAATTGTACACTTATGTATAACTGGTTACTTGGAAGATTTCAATTACACTAGTAATGTTTATCTGATTGCCCAAGAATTCTTTACTATGTTTGACAAATTATTTCAAAGTACTGGCCACAATACTTTATCACGATTACGGATTAGCTACTCAAGCCACTCTTATTGTCTGCTTATTCGTGAGTAGCGAGCACTACGACTGCGTAGAACATATTTGCGAAGCCTTTTTATGGCAATTAGTTACTATCAGAGCTTTTGCCTCAAGACTGCGAAGACGGAGGCAAATTTCTTTTTTTTTTTGAAGATTTTAAAGCTCAGGTTTGAATTTGGCACTCTTAGCTAGTAAGACAATATTCTACCTATCCGACAACAGTGATATTGTTAATTAAATTCGGCAAAATAGTGGCAATTCAGTCAAGTGTATTTGTGTCTGTGTTTTGTGCTACTTGGGGAGTGTCAAAGCCTTCATTAGAAATCATATCAAACACTTGAGACAGTTAGTTACTCCTTTAAAACTAGAACAAGAAAGCAAAGCTTTTTTATTCCGCAAATTTAAAGTATATTATACTAAAGGGTCCGCCAAATAACTTTTTTTTTGGAAAATGCTTAAAAAAAAACTACTGAATATTACTGTTTGGTGCGGATTTTGGTCCAGAGGCATAATTGGGCCATTTTCTTCGAAAATGAGCAAGGAGTGGCCGTTACAGTCAATGGCGATCGTTATCGGGCCATGTTGAACGAATTTTTGTTCACAAAAATTGAAGAGGAGTATACTGGCAATATTTGGTTTCAACAGGACGGCGCTACGTGCCACACAGCCGAAGCTACCCTCGATGTTTTGCGCCCTGTTTTTGAAGATCGCATTATCAGCCGCAGGACTGATGTCGTTTGGCCACCTCGGAGCTGCGATTTGACACCGTTGGACTATTATTTGTGGGTTACCGTCAATGATAAGTGTTACGCCGACAAGCCAGAGACAATTGACGCTTTAAAGGACAATATTCGTGAAGCCATTGGTGAAATACAGCTGCACACAATCGATAATGTGCTTAAAAATTGGACCGATCGTGTAGGCTACTGCATGGCCAGCCGAGGCAGCCATTTGAATGAAATTATTTTCAATTATTAACCGGAAGGATTGTACTCGAATAAAAAAAAGAAATTTGGGAAAATATTCAGTAATTTTTTTTAAAGCATTTATTTAAAGTTATTTGGCGGACCCTTTATATGGTTGTGTTGGAGCTCTAGTTGTACCACACAAATCTTACCTACAATTGTCAATTAGGCTAGGAAATCCAGATTAAAGAACGTATTCTTGTGTTCCTTTCTACAATGGATTTCTTTTTGCTTTTAAATCAAATTAAATGTTATTTTATTTCCATAACTTACGGGTCTGGCTGTCCTTTCTTCAGTCACATCGTATTGCATGTTCCAATAAGTCCCTGCCAAGATTCAAGGAACTCGTCTTTACCGGGGACATAATTCTAATCAAACTTAACTTAAGCAAACACCGTCAAATACACCTTAAACACAACAGCGCGATTGCTTTAATAGCCTAATTATCACGAGTATGGTACCTGTACCCTACATTCACCAATCTACACAAAAACTGGCGATCAAGTTGGCTATGGCCTACAGTGAAAATTAGCGTGTATACCATACTTGTGCTAAGCTAGTGCTGTTTGATGGCTGCGAATCGTGTTTGTGCAGCGCTCCAAATATTTTACAATGGATGCTTGAATAATACAAACATTTTCTAACGAATAATTTCAAATGATAACTTGTTGTGACAACTCACTCAAGGCGACATAAATACCCATGTGACCACCAACCCAAACAAGAGTGGTAAACGTTGTTTGTCTGTCAAAAATTCTCATGCTCATACATATCAAACGAAGCGCGGCGTAAATGTTTTGTAATTTAAAATTCCGATCTTGACAGCGTGTTAAAGAGTGAAGTTGGCTGCGAAAGACTGTTTATTGTTTAAAAGTAATGGTATTTTAGATGTTTCTACATCAACCGAGTGATTTAGTACATACTATTTCATATCCGCTGGTATGTTTTGTTGAAAATTTAAGTTGGGATTGAGTACCTTTCATAGCTCAAGTTTAACACTCTTATAAAGGGTCCGCCAAATAACTTTTTTTTTTTGAAAATGCCTTAAAAAAAAACTACTGAATATTTTCTCAAATTTCTTTTTTTATTTGAAAGTACAATCCTTCCGGTTAAGAATGGAAAAAAATTTCATTCAAATGGCTGCCTCGGCTGGCCATGCAGTAGCCTACACAATCGGTCCGAATTTTAAGCACATTATCGATTGTGTGCAGCTGTATTTCACCAATGGCATTTCACCAATATTGTCCTTTAAAGCGTCAATTGTCTCTGGCTTGTCGGCGTAACACTTATCTTTGACGGCACCCCACAAATAATAGTCCAACGGTGTCAAATCTCAGCTCCGCGGTGGTCAAACGACATCAGCTTTGCGGCTGATAATGCAATCTTCAAAAACAGGGTGCAAAACATCGAGTGTAGCTTCGGCTGTGTGGCACGTAGCGCCGTCCTGTTGAAACCAAATATTGCCAATATCCTCCTCTTCAATTTTTGTGAACAAAAATTCGTTCGTAACGGCCACTCTTTGCTCATTTTCGAAGAAAAATAGCCAAATTATGCCTCTGGACCAAAATCCGCACCAAACAGTGACTCGTTTTGGGTGCGCCGGCTTTTCAATGTATGCGTGCGAGTTTTCTGTGCCCCAAATGCGACAATTTTGCTTGTTTACATACCCGCCAAGATCAAAATGAGCTTCATCTGAAAAGATGATTTTTTTTCCAAAATCGGCTTCTTTTGTAAGTCGATTGCAGGCCCACTTAGCGAAGCGAAAACGCATTAGATGGTCCATATTCGTTCAGCGCAAGGATAAAACTAATTATCTGTCAAATCACACATGAGCTAAGTGTTACCATTCACGAAATAAGCACTAGTTGAAGAAAAACTTTAGATGGCGGACCCGATATATGGAGTATAGAAATTTCGACACATTAAATTCGTCATTACAACGAAAAAAATAATTGAATATTTGTTGATGAAATTTTTAATCGATTTTTGGCCACCTCGGAGCTGCGATTTGACACCGTTGGACTATTATTTGTGGGGTGCCGTCAAAGATAAGTGTTACGCCGACAAGCCAGAGACAATTGACGCTTTAAAGGACAATATTCGTGAAGCCATTGGTGAAATACAGCCTGCACACAATCGATAATGTGCTTAAAAATTGGACCGATCATGTAGGCTACTGCATGGCCAGCCGAGGCTGCCACTGGAATGAAATTATTTTCCATTATTAACCGAAAGGATTCTTTATAGTGTATCGCTTCAGCTCTAACGTTCTTATTTAGGTTGGCCTGTAAGCTGTAAGGGATGCAAATACTAAGATTGAAATACAAAGCCTTGTTGTAGATCTTGTGAAATCATAAAAACAGCTTTCTTTGCAAAACTTTTCATATTTTAAAGAAAGAATATAAAAGCTGCCCTGTTTTTTTTTTAATTTTCCAAAAATTTTAGTCAAATGTGTTTCCATTTCCTGCCAGTTTACGTTTCAAACGAATTCGAATTGAAGTCAATTTTGTTTTTAGTAATGATGGCTTAGAGTCTTTAGCAATTTTCAGATCCTTAAGATTCAAAATATATTTTCCTTGTTTTTTTTTTAATTTTTTTCAATAATTTTATAAATTTTTCTTTTTATTTTGTTTTGTTTTTTTCAATTTTCATTTTTATAGTTTATAATTTTAAATATCGTATATTTAATTATTTATATCAGTTTTTTATAATACATTCATACAATACATACATACACAATCGAAATAAAAAATAAATAAAAATTTTAAATACAAATTTTTTTTAAAAAATAATAAAAACGGGTTTTTAAATTCAATTTACAATTGTTTTAATATTACAATAATACAATAATAATAATAATAATTTGTTATTATTATTTGTTTTTGTTGTTATTTAGTTTAAATGTTTTGTTTTTTTTAATATTTTTTTTCCATTTTCTATATATAAAGTGTTCTTTTATTTTATTTTATTTTTAGTTGTGTGGATTTTATAAATTTTTTATTTTTTTATTTGCTTCAGCAATTAATATCAAATTAAGCAGCCATATTTTACGGTTTTTTTTTCAATTTTTAGTTTGTTTTTGTTTTCCTAAATAGATTTTGTAAAGACAGTTTTCTTTGTTTATGTTTTTTTAAATAGTTGTTGTTGTTGTTGTTTTAGTTATCGATAATCAGGACCAGCCCCCTATCCACGCATCGCGCATCGCTTTGCATCGCACTAGATTACATCACGTAGCGTTCGTTTTACCACCACATCATCTAAATTATATCCTCCTGTTGTTGATATTCGGCAAGTGTTTTCAATAGCAGCAAACGTGTTGCCAACTCTTTTGAATATTACCAAACAAGCGTTTCGTTTTGCATATTTTGAGGTTCACTGAAGTTACCGGCTGTCATGAATTCGGGTGATGCAGAACGCGGGCCATTTTGTTGCTGTTGCTGGGATTGTTGTGCCTGTTGCTGTTGCTGGGCTTGCTGTTGTGCCTGCTGTTGCTGTTGTGCGGCCAGCAGATGATCAGGCGGTTGTTGGGGTCCGCCCGCCGATTGTATATTCATGGGTGGTCCCGCCGTCTGACTAAGAAACTGAGATTCGGGCGTTAAACCAAATTCATTAACCATAGGTATGGGACCCGTATGATCCATTGGTCCACCTAAACAGACAATCAAAAAGGGGTGGAAGAACGTTGAAAGAAAACATTTTAAAAAATTAATTGCTTGCTTTGCCAAGACGAGACTTGTATTCTTTGAAACTCACCAGGCGCATTAAAAGGCATTGGTCCTCCGGGATGACCCGGAAAGAATGGTCCATCGTGTGGATGAAAATGTGGTCCATAGCCAAATTCAAATTTGCCTTCGGCTGCGAAATAGGGGAAACCAGGACCATCATCTAAGCCACCCGGTGATAAATTCATAGGGAAACCTCTCATCTTACGTGCCCCGCCAAAGAACGGTGGCCTGCCCATGCTGGTTATTTGTTTCATGCGTCGTTCTTTGGAGCGTTTATTTTGAAACCACACCTGAAAATGCAGAAAAAAAATAAAAGAAATTGTAGTAGAGCGCCTAAATATCCTCAAATTCTTATGATTATGGTTGGCAAAAAATCGCTAAATTGACAACTCTGTTTGAAATATTGTTGTATTGCAATAAAATATTTGAAATAAAAAGCACTCTTAAACACTGAACGCCTCATTAAACTCACTCTTATTCAACGCTCTAATTAAAGCAATATTTTTATTAGGAAATGAGACATGGAACGCCGCATCAACATGTGTCGGTACGATACAAGGTGCTGTTAGGTTAAGTGGCGGACTTTCTTCGAATGTTCCACTTAGGCCAGATGATCCAACAAACCAATATCCAACATGAGAACCAGAGATCAGCAATGAGTATTCAAAAAGATGAGCAGAATCGAATCATACTCATAATTTCTGGCACTTATGCGTATTCATACTTATTTAAATATCATGGAACCCCTCTCTACTCACATTCAAAGTTTGAAGTGTACATATCATACCCATACTTAACAACACGTATGATGTTGTTGATTTCGACTCCCCATAACTCAACATTTACAACACTAAAATACTCACTAAATGGTTGTGTGTTTGCTCTGCTTTGCTGGTCTGTCTTTTTTGAGCCACTCAAATCATTTATAAGTATTATAAGAGTATTTTTCTAAAATTATAAATCTAAATGAGTAGACTGGCTTATGAATCAAACATATTTCGAATGGTATGAGTTTGAAGTGAACGTTGTACGCACACTCATTGCAACCTGTACGTATAAATCAACGTTGTAGTGAGCATGAATGAATCAGAGTAGTGACGTTAAATTTCAATATTGTTGACTCACTTATATTCAAAATGTCATGAGTGCTAATGAGTAGCGAAAAAACGATTCATTGCATTGGGTCACTGCATTGGGAACCTAACATTCCTAAAGGAAACCGTGCAGAGTATTGCTCCTTTAATCCTTCTTCTGGAGAGCTCAGTTAAAGACGACAAATAACGAGAGGCCAATAATCTCCACCTCTTTATGGGAAGAGCCAGGCACTGACACATGCTCCTGTAACAGCACCTACAGTAGCTTGTTCTTTGAGGTGTAGTTTCCAATAGAACAGCGGAATGTGAGAACTTTAAAAGTGCTTCAGCCGACCACACCACAACAGCATTCTGGTAAAAGCTCAGAATGTAAAGTAATTTGCATGACGAATTCACTGATAATCTTTAGGTTCCGCCACTCATAGATACAGTAATCCCTCGATTTACATCGCAGCTGGTTCCAAAAAAAGGCGACTTAAATCGAAACGACGTTAATCGAATTTCATATTGCTCATACTACAAATTAGTATGTTTTAACAAGGAACTTAAAAAAGTTAGAGTAATCCCTCGATTTAAGTCGCAGTTGGTTCCAAAAAAAGGCGACATAAATCGAAATTGAATTTAGAGGGAACAAAAAATTTGACAACGATCGAAACAACATTAATCGAGGCGACGTAAATCGCAGGATTACTGTAAATCAAAGCACACAACGTAAGTGGTGTGCGAAGCTAGGTCAAAAACCTAACTGAAGGGTTGTAATGACCAATTATGTATGTATGTATTTATAACTATGGGTGGTACCAAAGAATATGGATATAAAGAATACTCATCATGTAGAAGTAAAATTTCTTATGGCGGGTCGTAACATTACGACCCGCTCTCACCAAAATATTTTTAAAAATCATTTCTTGGTAAGGGGAGAGGAAGACAGAAGGAAAATGAACACAAACAAAGAGCGTAACAATGTGTTGCTCTCATCGTACGTATGTACATGTGTATGTATTCTTGTGTTTTTTGATTTAGTTGTCGATCAGACTGCGACAAGAATACATGTGCTGCGGATGCTTTATCATTTTATTTCAGAATAACACTCGAAGAATATTTTGTGTTAAAAATATCATTAGCTCGGCGTATTTCATTCTTTTATTTTGTCTCATAGTATAATTTTTTTAAATGCTTTGGAATGCTCGTTTCTTTCTTTTAGTAACAAATGGTTTTTTTATTCTTTTTATTTTTCTAAAAAACATGGCCTAACTTTTAAGCCAAAGATGGATAGCTTTATGTTCTTTTAATAATAAAATGAATTTTTTATTTTATCTTTATTTATCTAAAATTATTAAGCTAAAGATAGACAGCCTTACATATGTATGTTGATGAAATGAAAATAAAAATAGCATATATTACTAACACTTTTCTATGGCTGTAAATAGATAAATTCTCTCAACTTATTTTCTCTCTCTTACTCACTAATCCATAACCAAAGGCATGTGTTAACCTAGAGGAAAATTGTTAGTAATAATTTCAAGTCAATAATATGTATATGTGATCGGAAAATATAGAAAAATTGTACTGCGCTAAGTCCCTAAAGATACCGTATTTAACTTGGCAAGTATTCTTCCAAAAACCGAAATCATTTCTCATTGATATTAGTGAATACTACTGTGATATTTCTTTGGGTGTATAATTGAAGTCAGAAAAAAGCGACATGAACCTTCTCCTTTAAAAGCTGAGAAGATTTTTACGCTCTTTTTAACGAACATTCTTGATGTTCGTGTCCTATGTGTGTAAAAAGCCGAAGATGTTCTTACCCTGAGGGACATTGGTGCCGACGTCTGTTTTTAACACCACAAAAAAATATATAAAAAAGTGGTCAAACAGCAAAAACGCACGATGAGAACAACGCTTTGTTATGCTCTTGGTTGCTGTAACCTTCCCTTCTATCTTTCCCCCCACGTCGTGAAATATTTTTGAAAAATATTCCAAATTATGTTAAAATGCACATTCTTTATACTTTATTTTCTTTGGTGGTACATAGCTCCTTTAAGAGGGTATGTTCCTTAAAAGAATTTCAGGAGTTTCAAATGCCTGTATTTGCTAATTTTCTAAAATACAGCGTAAACTGAAGAAATGACTATGCGTAGATCAATATTTGATTGCAAATTGAAAATTTAATACGTTTTTCTCTAAATTATTGCATTTTCTATTGCGTACATATGCTTTTGTAAAGGAATTTAACTCGTCTCTCTTTTCTAATGCATTGTTATGACATTTTTTATTTGTTTTTGATTTCGTTTAAAAAACATTCTTTTTTTTTTGTCGCACAATTTCTATGCTTAAGTGCTCTGTTAGAGTTTAAAAAACGCGAAATTGATGAGAAAAGAAAGAAAAATAAACAAGTCGCTGGTCATGGACTATTTCTCTTCATTTTTATAAAACAATCACCCGTTAAAGAGCAGGAAGAGAATAAAAAGTAAAAGAATAAAAATTATTTCACACACACGCACACATGCACACACACAAAATTTATAGACTTTATAGTGCGTTTACGGCCGTATCGTAAAAAAATCATAAGAAAACATCACTAAAAAGAAAAAAACACAAGACATTTACATTCACATTCACATACATTCAGCGTACGACTCGCGTACCAATAAAAGAATAAAAAAAAAATTGAGAGAAACATAAACGGCCGGCCATAATATAAATTTTTATGATGATCCACATCATCAACGCTCGTAAGATTATAAAAAATAAACGCAAGAAAAAAGAATTGTTGTTGTTGTTGTTGTTTTTTTATGAACCAGATCTAAATGCCGCTTTAAATGGCCTCACACTGCTCTGGAAATGTATAAAAAAAAAACAAAAAAAAAATTATATGTTGATTGTTCTTGTTGTTGTTTTCGCATAAAATATTCTTGAGATTTTTTTGTATTGAAAGATCAGGTAATGACAATTGACCACATACATACATACATATGTACGCGTATGCATATCTTGGCCATATAAAACAGAACATTTGTTTGGTTCCAGCAAACGACCAGTCAATGTCTAGAATAATGCTAAATTAGTATGAAAATATAAAAGAAAAAGGAAAGAAAAGAAAATAAAATTTTTAAACGTAAAAGTTTAACATTGCGTAGCTTTTTTTTTTGTTTTCTTTAAGCATATGCGCCAACATATTCGCGAATTGGTTTTGTTACCAACAAAGCTCTGCCTGCAGTCATGTTCGAGTGGATTTGTTATGGAAATACAATAAAAATTTTGACATTTGGGGCTCAATGAATTTTGATTTATGCTCTAAATTCGGTAATTTTCGCTTTGAATCCTTAAACAAAACCAACAACAACAACAACAGCAATTCAATGGAAAAGAAAAAGAAGAACTGGGATAATTATCATAACTTTTATGCTCTCAAATTGTTAGACTTTCTTTGAAAGTTTTTTTATTCAACATTTTTTTTATGTTTTTCTGTTTATCGATTTATACGATAAAATTAAAGACAGGAAATTAACGGTTTTATAGTTTGAGATAAGTATATATCAGGTCTTTTATTAAGCACTTTCCATCTTAAAAAAAAAAATAAAAACAAACAAACAGTGTTTGTGTGTGAAGTTGCCGTGGACTAGTAGGTAGTAGACATGAGCCCTCGGTTCTAATCCCAGTTCAGATATCTCCACCAAAACGAAGTATGAGAAAAGTACTGTACAGTGGTGGCCTTATAATTAGAAACGACTTAGCAACATGTATGTTTGTTAATTGGTTTTACAGTTTTCACTGTGTACCTGGCATCAAAGGCTTTGTTTGGAGGACGTCTTCAGATTGGGACAAATTAAATTTAGATTCGTCCCTCCAGAGAACTCTGTTCCAGAAACATCGTTTCTAATTATAAGGCCACCACTGTATGTGAAGATAAATTCGAATTTAAAAACCAAAGACGCAAACCCACAATTTTAGCAGCGCCACATCTTGCCTCTAACCGGGTAAATTTTGCTATTAACAGAGCACTGTTAACTGTTCAACAGTGGCAATAAGTAGATTAGTCTTCTACTTTGCAATTATTGAAGACTATTGTTATACAATTTAATTCTCCTTCTGATCATTATTATATGTTAACAATAGTGTTGAAATGTAAAGGATGGTTGATGGGGATGGAGGACGGAAATATCTTCAACTCTCAAAATTATTCCAGCTATCCCATTACCACGGTTCGAAAGAGGACCCTCTGGGCTACCATTTGTATATAATCGGGTAGGTGTACTATTTCTTATATGTTCCAAAATGGCCATTGTTCTTCTAGAGAATTTTCAAGCAAAAAATTGAAATTTTCAAAGCCAATTTTCTCAATACCATATCACTCTATATGTGACTATGTTGCTGATTATATAAAGAGACCTTGGAAGCTTCCTTTGCATATAGTATGGTACTCATAAAGGGTCCGCCAAATAACTTTTTTTTTTGAAAATGCTTTAATAAAAACTACTGAATATTTTCTCAAATTTCTTTTTTTATTTGAAAGTACAATCCTTCCGGTTAATGGAAAATAATTTTATTCAAATGGCTGCCTCGGCTGGCCATGCAGTAGCCTACACGATCGTTCCAATTTTTAAGCACATTATCGATTGTGTGCAGCTGTATTTCACCAATGGCTTCACGAATATTGTCCTTTAAAGCGTAAATTGTCGCTGGCTTGTCGGCGCAACACTTATCTTTGACGGTACCACACAAACAATAGTCCAACGGTGTCAAATCGCAGCTCCGAGGTGGTCAAACGACATCAGCTCTGCGGCTGATAATGCAATCTTCAAAAACAGGGCGCAAAACATTGAGTGTAGCTTCGGCTGTGTGGCACGTAGCGTCGTCCTGTTGAAACCAAATGTTGCCAATATCCTCCTCTTCAATTTTTGTGAACAAAAATTCGTTCAACATGGCCCGATAACGATCGCCATTGACTGTAACGGCCACTCCTTGCTCATTTTCAAAGAAAAATGGCCCAATTATGCCTCTGAACCAAAATCCGCACCAAACAGTGACTCGTTTTGGGTGCGTCGGTTTTTCAATGTGTGCGTGCGGGTTTTCTGTGCCCCAAATGCGACAATTTTGCTTGTTTACATACCCGCCAAGATCAAAATGAGCTTCATCTGAACAGATGATTTTTTTTTTGCCAAAATCGGCATCTTCTGGTGTAGGCTACTGCATGGCCAGCCTTTAGATCTGGAGTATATTCCAAAATTAGCTCCTAAACAAGTGGGCTTGTTCAAATGGATACTGTTAAATAGCTAACAGTGCTCTGTTAAAGGCAAATTTTGTTCTGTTAAGAGAAAACTTTGCTCTGTTAACGCCAAATGTGGCGCTGCTAAAATTTATGGATTGCGTCTTGGATTTTTAAATTTGAATTTATCTTCACACACATAAAAAATATTTTTTCGGCGACATCCTCTCAGCAGATTTCTGGCAAAAACTCTGAGAGTAAATAAAATTACCATGAAAAAGGTTTCGCAAAAAATCCGTCATTCAGAATTGACTTTAAAGTGTAGGTCCCGCCACTCATGTATAAAATTAACACACACACACACACACAACATAAGCGATGTGAGAAGCTAGGTTGTAATCCTGACTGAAGGTTTGTACTCATCAATTATGTGATGTGTTTGCGAGTTATTGTCGATGATATCGGAATGCATTAGACACACTTGGATCTCATGTGAGTTTAAAACATTTCAAATTCGATCATTTTGTTTGATCACATAGCCACCGAAAAATGGGCCTTCAGTCTACACTAAACACTCTTTCTTAACATTTTTTTTCCCATAAACTACTTTCCGAATTTCAATACAATTAAGCGGCATGAGTTTCAATGAAAAGCGAAAAGTAAATATTAGACACAGGGTATCACGTAGTCGACTGTAACTTTCCTTCACGAAATGAATTATTTTTAATAGATTTTTGCCCATTGGAATATAAAGATTGTCATTAAAGTTATAAAATAAGCAAAGCAATCAATAAATGCGTCTTTATGGCCAGTCCATGTAAACGAGCCTATTTAAACGCGTAATAATTTTTTCAAACATGAAAACATTTCCTCACACACTTTTTTCGGTTTTCTTTTCCTATTTTATTACTGAAAACAAACCGAAATTATATTTTTTCCAATAAAAACCATCCACGCACTCACACACACACAGTAAATGGTACTTTATTTATGGCCAACACTGTATGAAACTATTTTACTTTGCAACTATTTTATATGAAAGAAAGTAAATTTATTCGAATATATGCGTATATGCCAGTGAATCTTGCAATTTAAGATGCATTTTTATTTTGTTTTGTTATGTTCCAACTTTCCGCCACAACTTCCTTGGCTGCAGTCTATAGGAAATGTCCAATTTTCCTTGACTCTGGCACATAAATTCTTTGGGGTTTATTAGCATACACCTGCTACACCAGAACACATCTAACGGGGTCAAATTCTACGATCTAGGTAGCCAGTTCACATCACCTACATGCCCTCAAATCATTCGTGCAGAATATCCCAAGCGTCGTGAGGGATGGTGCAAGTAGCACTGTCCGGTTGAAGTCACATATCTTTGGGGACCAGATCATCATATTCAGGCCAAAAGTAATTGGTAATCATCGACCTGTAGTCCTCCCAGTTGGCAGTAATGGCCTGATCATCATCTTTATCAAAGCACTATGAACGGATGACACCGTCAGCCCAAAAATCCACACCAAGCAGTGACTTTTACGTCCCAAATTCGACAATTTTGTTTGTTTACGTACTTACCACCTACCCATTTACCCACTTATCTGGAAACAAGAAGATAAACGAAAATGTTCTTCGTCTTAAATTAAGGTCAGCCACAGGTCACAGAAATTTTTGCAAGACAACCTGCTTTGGCTACGATATACTCTGGTTTTGAGAACAACAGGTCGTTCTAGAGATCAAGTGGTTATTCGTGATCCTTACAAAGAGGAGAATCCTATTCAAAGCAAATGGTATTCATCGACTTATAGTCTCCACAGTTGACAATAATGGCCTGGCCATCATCGTTCTCATAGAAGTATGAACGGATGATGTCGCCAGCCCAAAATCCATAACAAACAGTGACTTTTCCGAGATGCACTGGATGCTTTTGGATCCGCTGTGCATTGGTGTTGTCCCAAATTCGACAATTTTGTTTGTTTATGTACTTACTTATGTGGAAACAAGAAGATAAATGAAAATGTTCTTCGTCAGCTGCCAACTGCTCCAGAACCCAATATTTTTAACAGAAATTATTGCAAGGCAACCAGCTTTAGCTATCATATGCTTGAATTCAATGCCTTGTTTGTGATCCTTAAAAAGAGGAAACTATAAAGGCCTTAAAAGTGGGCATGGTTGGCAAAATCACTCTGGAAGTTTAGTGTACTAAACACGAGAGATCAGCAATGAATCGTTTTTTCGCTACTCATAAGCACTCATGAAATTTTGAATATAAGTGAGCCAACAATATTGAAATTTAACTTCACTACTCTGATTCATTCATACTCACTACAACGTTGATTTATAAGTACAGGTTGCAATGAGTTGCGTACAACATTGACATCAAACTCATACTATTCTAAATATGTTTGATTCATAAGCCTCTACTCATTTAGATTCATAACTTTAGAAAAATTCTCTTATAATACCTATAAATGATTCGAGTGACTCTAAATTTGCAGTCTTAGTTGTTGTTGCATTTACAAAAAGAGAAAAAACACACAAGCAAAAAAGACAGAACAGCAAGCAGAGTAAACACACAACCTTCTAGTGAATATTTTAGTGTTCGTATGCGAATCATACTTATTTTGTATTTCGTGTATATGTTGAGGTTATGGAGAGTCGAAATCAATAACATCATACGTGTTGTTAAGTATGAGTATGATGACTACACTTTAAACTTTGAATATGAGTAGAGGTTCCATGATATTAAAATAAGTATGAATGCGTATAAGTCGCCGTGGTCTAGTAGGTAGTGTGTTCGCTTATTAGACGAAAAGCCAGGGTTCGAGCCACAGGACAGACATCAAAATAAAATACAAAAAGTATTTCTTCGGCGACTTTCTCTCAGCAGATTTCCGGCAAAAACTCTGAGGGTAAATAAAAAATTGCCATGAAAAGTTTCTCAAAAATCTGTCGTTCGCAGTCGACTTTAAACTATAGGTCCCGCCACTCATGTATAAAAATTACCGCACACAACATAAGTGGTGTGAGAAACTAGGACGTAATCCTGACTAAAGCGATGTAATGACCAATTGTGTATGTATGTATGTAAACAGCTTTAGCTATCATATGCTCTGGTTTTGCAATCAATGGATCGTTCTAGAGACCAAGTGATTATTGTTGATCATTAAAAGACGACGCTATAAAAACCTTAAAAGAGGACCTGGTCTCTTAGTTTAGCATACTAAACACTATCCCTGGTAACTCAGATGTCATAACCAGTTGCAAAAGCTTTTCAATCATTTCAGTCTTCTGTGCCATTTCTGAACATCAAACCCTAAGTTTTCTTATATCTTTCGAAAGCAAATGTTCATTGGGTTTGCTTGCTTGTTTTCATACGCTCACATGCAAGTTCGCAACGTACATACGTATTCATGTATTTGTTTTTCATTCGAACATCATTTGAAAGCAAATGGAATAATAAAAGAAAATAAATGGAAAACATCGAGGAAAAACAAAACAAACAAAACAGAACTTCTTTAATAGGAGGCTAAAGACACTCTTCTATATATACACACACTGCCTTAGAACAGTGTGCTAGTGTGTGGTGGTGTGTGGGAGCGTGGAAGTGTAGGATCTAGAGAAAAAGAGCTCAAGGAATAGATTTTTAATAAAAATTTCCATATTATTTTTACTTTTTTTTTATTCTATTTTTCCAATTTCTTTTTTAGTTTTTATTTTTATTAAAATTATTGTTTTTGTTTTTTTGTACTATAGAAAGAGGGGAAGAAAAACATACACAGAGACGGAGAGAGAGAGAGAGTAGCATATTAAATGGAAAAATTCTATGTAGCCTGCAGTATAATAATGCAATATATGGAGTGTACATACATACATATGTACATAGATTGTATACATATACACACATATGTATGTATATATTTATGTGTACATATACATAAACAAATAATGAATGCAAAAGCTCAAGTTTCATTAAAACAGTATAAAAATACACGGAGAAAATTGCAATTTTTTACTTCGAAAATTGTTATGTTTTCTTTGGGATTTCGCATGAGAAGGAAGGCAAGATTTAAAGAAATATTCGCAACGTTAGTACTGCATTTACGTTTCTAGTTGGTGTTGGTGGCCTCATATTTAATAACATTTTACGATTATAACTTTACGTTCCTTAAATTGCAACGGCAACTCTTGAAGCAAGTCATGGGAAACAAAATTCTGGTAGCCAGATGAACGAAACTTGAGGATTCTATCTATGGAGTTTACAAAATAGACGAAATATTTGACTGTAGTTTCGACTCATTGATAAAGAAAAAAACTTCAAAGGACAATGCATGCATACTGCACCTCTTATACTCGCTAAGACATTTAAAGCGCTTGTGAAGAGCAACGGTTAAGAAATGACGTTGTTTAAGTGCTTTAAGCACGAGTTAAAGCCAGGAAATAGCCGTAGCCTAGTAGATAGAGTGTTGGCTTATTAGACGTAAAGCCAGGGTTCGAGTCCCAGGCCAGACATCAGGACAAATACAAAAAAGTATTTTTCGGCGACTTCCTCTCAGTAGATTCCTGGCAAAAACTCTGAGAGTGAATAAAAATTGCCATGAAAAGTTTCTCAAAAAACTGTCGTTCGGAGTCGACTTTAAACTGTAGGTCCCACCACTCATGTATAAAAATTAACACACACAACATAAGTGTTGTGAGAAACTAGGACGTTGTACAATGGGTCAATTCGACCTCCGGGTACTGTACTTGTCTTAATTGACAAGTACACGTCCTCTAACCTAACCTAACATAAAGCCAGTTTGAGAAGCTAAGAAGGGACAAAATCAATTTTCATTGTGGTTTTCGAATTAATGGAATCAAAAACACTAATTTGCCCTCTAATAATCCGTTCAGCCTTCTGGCCTCAAGAGATTGCAACACAACTATCAGAGAACAATGAACATCACAGGAAATTCAGGCAGCGTCTGCTCTGAGGCAAGAGAAGCATTAAAAGCTAATGTTCTCACTACTACAGCTAATACAATATTTCAGCACATTTTCACAGCAAGTGTTGTTTTTATGCGACAACAGGTGGCAACCCTATCACCCTAGAAACTGCTACAAAAGAGCTACGAACTGTTTAGCTGGAAATCTTTTTTAATGAAAATGAAACAAGGCAAAAAGAAATATAGTTTTTCAATACTTTGTATTTACATTTAAAACAACCTCAGCCAAATCGATTCATTATTTTGGCAAATGAACGAATTTTGAGAACATTACATCACAATGTTTAAATTCTTCATTAAAATGTTTAATCTTTGATTGCCCTACAGGAATGACCAGATTGTAAGAACACTAGCATCAGAGGAAATTTTGTACCGCACTTTATGTTTTAAACATGATACGGGAACGGAGTCTGATATCGTTTCGAATACCAAACAGGAATCGGTCACTTGGTTAAGCTTAAATACTTCAACTGCTTGGAAGAGGAAGGAGTCACTATCTATCAATGAGAAAACGTGGAATAAAATACTTGAAGTATTAGTTCTTAACGTAATTGTAAATTCGAATTAAAAAATCTAAATTTTCACGTGCATAGTACGTTTATGTATGGTGCTAAAATGTGCAGAGCCTTCCAGACACACAGATTTATATGTCTTGATTACCTAAAGACGGTTTCCAGATAAGAATAAGGCACGATCTGCGCTCTATTGGACTGATAAGATTAATTTTATCTTCGCAATTCTAGTTATGGATAATGACAGGGTGTCTGTGTCAAACTGTAAACCAATAATTTCTTTCAGTGTATGTACCACAGTGTATGGCTGGTCTGTACTTGTTATAGACAAATTTATGGCAAAGAAAAATGATGTTCTGTTAAAACAACAACAACAACAACAGCAGCAGAAATAAAAAAGAAGAAATTCCTATAAAAACAACTGAAATAGTAAACGACCACCAACATTTTCATAAATTTTCATTCTTTAACTTCATTTTCTTGTTTGTTTTTCTTTTTATTGTGGCCAACTAGATTTTTGTTATCTTGTTGCCTGGTTTGTTGCATTGTTGTTGATGGGGTTTTTATTTGTATTTTTATTTTTTAATAAATTGTGGTTTTTTTGTTTGTTTTATTAGTTGGCCAAGGGCGGTTAAAGGATTGAACTTTAGTGGATGAAAGTAAGGGGGAGTAGGTAAAGTGAAAAAATTATTAAAAAAAAGGGAATTTAAATCGCAATTTTTTTTCTTTGCATTTCAACAGCGCAATTGCTCGTCATTGTTTGAAAAAAAAAAAAAACAAAAAAATCACAAGTTTTTTTGAATGGTTTTTATAGCAGGTTATAGTTGTTGTTGTTGCTGTTGTTGTTATTGTTGCCTTTATCTTGTTAACATTTTGTTATTGGAAATGTTTTATTATAGAAAAATGCCACTACAATTGCTACTACCACCACCAGAGATGGGGTTGCAATATTTTTTTTTTGCTTTACGTTCAGCTTTTTTTTTTTGTTTTAGCCAACCAAGCAATTGAGTCCCAGCATCCAAACAAGCTAACCAACCAACCAACCAACTAGCCAAGCATTCATCTGTCCATCGAGCCATAGTTGTAGCCAAACAACAAAGTCAGTCATCAGTGAAGCAAACTCGACATTTAAAACACAGAAAAAGTTTTTCCACAAAAAAAAAAAAAAAAAAAAAAAAAAACAACAAACGAAACTCCAGTTAAACAAATGAAACTGAAATTCTGTTGAAAAACTGAAAAAGTTTTTAATTTGTTGTTGTTGTTGTTGTTGCTGTTGCTGCTGGTGACTGAGTGGATTCGTTTGTATTTATCGGACACCAGGCGGCTTAAAGCCACAATAGAGCACAGACAGCAACAACGACAAATAGTGGTAGTAGTTGTTGCAAAACAAATGTTTTTCCATTTTTTTGCTACTTGTGTTGTTGTTGTTTTCGTTGTTATTTTTTGTGTTGTATTGTTAGTGGAATAATAATTTTTAATTTTTTTTCTTCATCATTTTTTTTTCTTCATCATTTTTTTTATATTCAGAATATATTTTCCCCATATTTTTTCTGCTGTTTTTGTTGTAGTTGTTGTTGTTTTAATATTTATTTTTTAGTTGTAAATTCATAAATACTCAGCGCGCATACAAGTCTGAATATTTATGGCTCTCTAAAGAGCCTGACCGGGGGGACCCACAAACACTGTGTATCGCAGTGGTATTGTATACTTGAAACGAAAAAAAAACGCAAAACGCTGGTAAAAAAAAATCATTTGTTTTCCTTTTTTTCTGTTTCATTTATTACTTGTAAATTACAGCCAAAAAAAATGGCATTTATCATGGCTAAAACACAAGCCATCAGTTTAAACAAGAATATTGTATATGAGAGCATATGACTGACGACTGGTCAAAGTAAAAAAAAAAATACGAAACAAAAAGAGAAAAATTGCTTTTAAATTTACAACAATTTATGTGAAATTTATTTACAATATTTTATATTAAAAACTATTTAAAAGTAACAAGAAGAAGCATTGGATACTTCTATGAAATGAAGGTGACAAGTTCGTATTAAATTAAATTTATGTTAAGGAGGCTTTACCACACATAAAAATACTCAAGGTTTCTTTAAGACCAATATATTAGGCGCACTGTCCGACCTCTTTCATTACTTACTTACTCATGTGGTCATCACAATCCTTTAATAAGATTTCCAACCTAGCTTCTCACACCACCCATGTAGGCTGGACCTACAGTTTAACGTCAACTCCGAACAACTGAATTGAGAGACTTTTTATGGCAATTTTATTTCACTTTCAGAGTTTTTGCCAGAATGCTGCTGACAGAAAATCGTAGAAAGAAATTTTTTTTCATATTTCGTTTGCAGTATAAATGTCTGTCTGAACTGGGGTTTGAATCACGGACTCTTGTCCAATAAGCCAACACACTATCTAGTAGACTATGGCGACGTCACTTACCCACCATATTCCTATCAAATTTCTTTAAATTTTAAAGCTCACAATGTATTCTATTAGGAAGAGTCCTTAATCCTAAGCCACTCACACTCACTTATGTACTGGTCGCTGCTTCTTATCCTAAGTTAAGACAATGTCATCAGGAATGGTATTCCTAGTGTTCCGCCACTTGCATTCGCTGAAACTGGATATTAACACATTAAGGGACAGGCGGTCTCTTCACCCTACTTCTACCATTTACATCTTCCGCATAAGTCAGCAGAGGATACGCCTACTTCACGGGCACTTATCCCTGTTAGTCCATATCTCGTGACTATGGAAACTAAACAATAAACGCCAAGTCGACAGCGAAAAATGAGCTGTGTTGCCTTAAACCCAGCTGTCGAACAGAGCATCTATTCTAAGCAGGAAGCTTTAGCCAAGAAGTAGATCTTTACCCAAATTTCCAACATAATCGTTGTCAAGGAGACCGCTTTATGCGGATAGTGGGATACCTACTCTGACCAATTGGTCTACAACATGATACTTCAACAGCTGATAACGGCCAACTTGTCAAACTGAAACAAATTAAAATTTCATCAGGCAATGTAACGCATGCTTCACCCAGTTTACGATCGCCTTAATTGTTTTACCTAGAGGACTATTTACAATGTGGTGGAAAAATTCGAGTCCACTTGTACAGTAAACGATTGACGAGCACTCGTATGTTAACGAAACCCAAGATTATTAGAAAACAACTCTGCTGTTCGGGAGAGGAGAGTACAGGAGTACAATCATACGAACTCGATCTTCTGAAACGACGTCGTGTGTTCGCTGAATGGGCTAAGGAGCAGTTTTCAACTGACCTTAATTTTCATTGAAAAATAATCCTCAGCGATGAAGACCATTTTTTGGATGAACGGAAATAATCGCTGTTTGGTGAGGATTTTGGTTTGATAGTGTAGGTCCACATTTGAGAACAACGTTGGCCAGGCCATCACTGACAACGGCGGGCCCTATAGGTTTTTATGTTGGCTTGAATTGAATAAGCTGACTATGTGGAAGGGGTCCTAAGAATCTCTATTTACCAAATTAAAAACTCATGAAGGAAATTTTTTCGTTTTCATTTGGATTTAAACTTTGATTGCTACAAACAAGAATGCACATATGTAAAGGGTGTTTTTTTTTTATAGAGGTATAGAACTTTAAGTTGGCATTACTTTTCAAGATGGCGACCGATTTAACAGCTGTCAAGTGATTTATTCTCAGTTTGGTTTGGCAATTCATCATTAATAGACTCACGCCTGAACAACGCTTGCAAATAGTGCAATTTTATTTCGAAAATAATGGTTCTGTGCGGAAAACGTATCGCGCACTACGTCCATTTTATCGTCGACAAAATCGTCCATCAGAGCAGTTAATTCGATTAACCATGGAACGTTTTCGCACCACGTTTACTCTTATTGATAACTCGCATCCCCAGAGACGCTGTACGGTGCGTACAGAAGAAGCTATTGCTGCTGTAGAGCGTAGCATTGAGGAAGACCCGAATGAGTCCATCCGCCATCGAGCACAGGAATTGGATCTGTGTCCATCCACTTTATGGAAGATTTTGCGTAAGGATCTTGGTTTGCGCGCTTACAAAATCCAACTCGTGCAAGATTTGAAGCCAAACGATCATCAAGTAAGGCGTAGATTCGTCGAATGGGCCCAAAACGAGATTACCGTTGTTCCCGATTTTCATAAGCGAATTTTGTTTAGCGATGAAGCTCACTTCTGGTTGAATGGCTACGTCAACAAACAAAACTGCCGCATTTGGAGTGAAGGTAATCCTCAAGTGTATGTGGAAACACCGTTACATCCAGAAAAACTGACTGTTTGGTGCGCTTTTTGGGCTGGTGGAATCATTGGTCCGTACTTTTTCAAAAACGATGGTGGCCAGAACGTTACAGTCAATGGTGATCGGTATACAGCCATGATTACTAACTTTTTCATTCCTGAATTGAATAACCATGATGTCCAGGAGATGTGGTTTCAACAAGACGGCGCAACATGTCACACAGCTCGTGCCACAATAGATTTATTGAAAGACACGTTTGGTGACCGCCTAATTTCACGTTTTGGACCTGTGAATTGGCCTCCAAAATCTTGTGATTTAACACCGCTAGACTACTTTCTGTGGGGCTATGTAAAGTCATTGGTCTATGCGGTAAAGCCACAAACGCTTGACCATTTGGAAGACAACATTCGCCGTATTAATGCCGATATACGGCCACAAATGTTGGAAAAAGTCATCGAAAATTGGACGTCCAGATTGGATTACATCCGCGCCAGCCGTGGCGGTCATATGCCAGAAATCATATTTAAAATGTAATGCCACAAGATTATCTTCCGGATAAATAAAATTCATGTCAATCGAATAATCCATCGTTGTTTTATTGCAACTTAAAGTTCTATACCTCTATAGAGAACACCCTTTACAACTTTATAAGCAAAATCTATAAAAAAAATTTCTTAAGATCTGACAAAATCTGTAGGCCAACCAGTTCAACCAGCAGCGTGTAATAAAAACAAAAAAAGTATTTAAAAAAGTACCAAAAGTACTCTCCGTAAACAATTTGAGAAAACATTGTGTAAGCAATTCATCAAATTGCGGTAGGAAATCTTCTTTCAATAATTATTCTCTTCTATTATTATTGGATTTTGTGTTCTCTCTTGCCGTGGAGTTTTTTTTCTTAACGGATGGGGTACACCATTTAAGCAATTTTCAAATATTATCGGACAGTTTAGGCCATCACAACATTGTTAAGTGAGATGACGGCGACGACTTTGCTTTGTTGTCCGCTGTGTACATACATACATACATATTGTATTTGACCATCATGGATGGATTGATTATTATGTTGTGGTCTCATCATTACGATGATCGTCATAATGCGGTCTTTATGTTCTTCTTTCTTTTTAGTTCCGCCTATTACATGTACCAGCAGTAAATATTAACAAACTTTATTTTTCCATCTTATTGTTGCTATTGTTGTTGTCAGTTTTTTTCATTTTTAAATATATTGACTGACCATTATTATAAAGGAGTATATTGATGATGATACTTAATGGATGGCTAAATTGTAGTACAATTTTAAGCCATAAAAAAATAAACGAAAACAGAAAAAATATCGTTTTTTTTTACTTACACAGTAGAAAAACACGAAAAAACACAAAAAACCTGAGAAAAAAATAACGAATCATAATCAAACGAAATTATTATGCTCCTCAGCCATTTGGTAGCAATTTTATATGAAAAGTTATTAAAAATTTAATATTTTAAGGCCAGCAATTGTAATTGAGAACGTTTGTTATGTTTCTTTTTTTTAATAGGAAATTACATCACAAAGGGGAAATATTGGCAAAGCGGGGCAAAAATGACTCCTCACCGCTAATGGGTTTTTGCTAAAGGCTTAGGTGACAGAAAAGTTGATGTGATGTGATGATTTTCTGTGAAAACCTTTGGATTTCAATAAGCATGAGGCTACCATATTCGAATACTGTTTTGCTTTAAACGCAAAAACCGAATGCCACAAAAGTTAAAGTGGACCTCTCATACGATTTTACTTTTGGATCGGATCGATATCTTGGTGGATATACTTGCATTGATTAGAGGCTTGCATTTTTTTGACCGTGAAGGAAAATCTATAAAAAAAAACTGTATTAGTCTACTGGAGCCTAAGTGCAAAACTAGAGTAGTTTGTAGGCAACTCTGGCATTCTAGGATATGCTAGAGTAGAACACTTACCTTGATGACTAAAGAGTTAACCTCTGAGCGGTTGGATACTATACATACATACATAATTGACCATTACAACCCTTCAGTCAGGATTACGGCCTAGCTTCTCACACCACTCACGTTGTGCGTGTTAATTTTATACATGAGTGGCGCGACCTACAGTTTAAAGTCGACTCCGAACGACAGATTTTTGAGAAACTTTTTAATTGCAGGTTATTTACTCACAGTTTTTGCCAGAAATCTGCTGAGAGGAAGTCGCCGAAGAAATATTTTTTTTCATATTTCGTTTTTGATGTCTGATCTGGGGTACGGACCCGGGTTTTAGGTCTAATAAGCCAACACACAACTTACTAGACTACGGCGATTTATTTAAAATATAATGTCATTAACAAACAATACAAAATGCAACTGCAGTCGACCATTGTGGCGGCTAGCTAGACGTAGAATAATGTGGACCGTTCATGAAAATGCAGTCGTGATAGTCTAGTAGATAGTGTGTTGGCTTATTAGACGTGAGGTCACATATTTCTCCGGCGACTTCCGCTCAGCAGATTCTGGCAACCACTCTGAGAATAAATAAAATTGCCACGACTTTAAACTGTAGGTCCCGCCACTCATAAATAAAATTAACTCACCCAACATAATTAGTGTGAGAAACTAGGTCATAATCCTGACTGAAGGCTGGTAACGACCAACTATATATGCATTAGTACCGAATGACATCCGTTCCTCCCAAACAAAATTTTTGGATATAAAATATGATTGAGCCGAGAGACTATGGAGACATAATTTACAACGCTGTGATGTTGGCTCTGCACATAGAGATTGAAACGACAGGTTAAGGCTACTCAACCTGTTAACCCTTTCATGCCCGAATTTTTTGGGCCAGAGCTAAAATTTTTTAAGGACATGTGTTTGTTAGTCATGGCCTAAATATGAAGTGATATTAAATTCAGAGTCCTACGTATTCTGGTTTTACACGTTTTTAACCAAGCTTGTTTGCAAAAAAAAATCTTTTAAAAAAATTAAAAATTACGGAATTTATGAACAAAAATGTACAATGTTGCCTATAGGCAACATCGGGCATGAAAGGGTTAAGGTCACTTAGTAGACACTTAAGCATTTATAGAAATAAAAGAAACGATGCACTATCCTACCTTAAAAAAGCGGTGTGTGCACACAGAATAGTTATACAACGATCCATGCACTGCGATGTTGAAATCAAAATAGTACACTTTGTGCGAGGAGCAGTAGTGGAGCTAACGTCATACAGATCTATAAATTCAAGGAAATCAGAATTGTTTAGGATAAAAGAAATAAAGAGGATAGCTAGGAGTTAGGATACGACTACTCTCAAATAGTTGAACTGTTTTGAATTTCTTAGCAGATTTAGATTGATACCCATGGCGGCATTAATGGACGGCCACAAAGAATTTAACAATCAGGCCGCTCATTGCAACGGACGGTGCCCCTTCATGTTATAATGTGGCTGATATCAAAGAAGGGCTGTGTAAATGAAGTCTTGAAGTCGCCGTAGTCTACTAGGTAGTGTGTTGGCTTATTAGACGCAAAAGCCTGGGTTCGAGCCCCAGGCCAGGCATCAAAAACAAAATACAAAAAGCATTTTTTCGGCGACTTTCTCTCAGTAGATTTCTGGCAAAAACTCTGAGAGTAAATAAAAATTGCCATGAAAAAAGTTTCTCAAAAATCTGTCGTTCGGAGTAGACTTTAAAACTGTAGGTCCCACCACTCATGTATAAAATTAACACACACAACATAAGTGGTGTGAGAAACTAAGACGTTGTTCAATGGGTCAATTCGACCTCCGGGTACTGTACTTGTCTTAATTGACAAGTACACGTCCTCTAACCTAACCTAAATGAAGTCTTCTAAAATGGAAGATGAGTCAACAGCAAACAAGAAGAAATGTTGGAACAAAAGTGGTCCAGTTTCGATGCTAAGGAAATGGACTTTGTTTTGGAACTTCAGAGAAAGAGTTTGAAGACCCTATCAGAGGTACTTATAGGTAAAGATGTCTGCCAAAACTATGCGTACAGGATGGCCATATGCATCTAAATCTGGTGCGGCTTAATTCTGCTGTGAGAAAAAGGAGTCACTGGAGGGGACATGAACTTTGCATCTGTGGAGCATGTGAAACATAGATTACTACATACATACAGAACTTGTTGACATCCCCCATTGAAGAATGCACAATCAATCGGTCGCTGTATAAATTGCCGTCTTAGACTTGAGCCCAACGTCATTTCAATATATTACGTTGCAGTGCCAGATTGATATTCTGATTGACTATCGTCAACGCTCGCATGATGCCTAATAGCCTACATAGACAGCAATTGATTGCAATTGAGGAACATTAGTGAACATAATAAAAGTACTACTTGTGGGAAATTTAAGAATTCCTGCCATAAGTGAACGTACAGTCACACAGATAATTATACGTACCCCCCTAAAAATCATTTTTTAAAAATGATAATATATGAACAAGTCAACTGATTTTTGCGCCAAATTTTTTGTTTTCCGTCACAGCCAAACAAATTATATTTGTTCTCATCGCTAAATATTACATTCGCCCAAAAATCAGTTGACTTGTCCATATATTATGGGGCGAATTACAATCGTGGGCTTTTTCTCGGCACTCGGCTGCGGAAACCGTTCTTTCTCAAAACACTTTGAACTGTTTCGGAATGCACAATAACACTGTGATCACTTTCCGTGGTATTTCGTATTTCTACGGCTGTAGTCCTAGGATTTTTATCCACAATACCTTTTATATACCGGGTTACCCTTGGAGAAATTTTATACGAAATATACGTCGTACGTATAATTTTCTGTGGTGCCATATTGGTTTTAAGCAAACTGCAGTCACAAATTCATAGATTTTGGAAATCTTTTTTCTTTATTTACGTAAATGTGTCGTTACAGACGCTAATGTAAAGAAATTTTAGATTAGAAGTGCATTACCTTTTAAAAAAATTATTTTTAGGGGGGTACGTATAATTATCTGTGTGACTGTATGTCGAACAATATAGGGCTTCAGTAGGAATGCCTTCTGCACCATCTGGGCGAAAAAATTATATCGATGTACTTAGAATATCTTTTCTTTGATGTCTTCTCTAGTAGGCAGTGTGGGAAAGCATATCAATATATTTGGAATGTCATTTCTTTGACATTTCTTTCTGCGGAGTAGAGGTTGTTGCTCTTAAACAATGTTTTAAATGTGCAGCCCTTTATTGTCTTTAAGTGAAGCCTTTATTAGTGGATAGCTATCCAAACTAAATTTGAAATTTCTTAGAAAAATTATGCTCAAACTGTAAGGACTTGTTTAGTACCCTGAACATTATATTCAAGAGAAGAATTGAATTTTGTGGTGCTTTTCCAAAAATGAACTGAAATTCAATGTTAAAAATGCATTTAAAACTTCCTAAAATGCTCTTAAATGGTCCCCCCTTTTTTGAGACAAACAAAGAAATATAAACTAATCCACTCACACTAATTGACCACTTCCCAATTTCTCTGGAAGCCAAATTATATTTTGTGCCCTCCGTTGCTGTGCTTGTTTTTTCCTGTATGTATACGGTACGTGACATATATTTTAAGGCAACAATTTGAGGCCGTTTCTTAAACCCTTTTTTGTTGTTGTTCTTGCTGTTGAAGGGCTCTTCTTCTCGCTAAGCATTTATCATAATAGACACATAAATGTTAAATTATATACAATTTCCGACAAGATTTCTTTGTTTTCTTAAAGCCTTTAGGCCAGGTATCAACACATGCCCCCTATAAACGCCCTGAAAAAGAACAAAAAAACCAAAAAAAAAAAACGACACACAATAACACCGTCCGTCACCATCACTATCATCATCATTTGTGTGTGGCAGTGTGTCATCATTTAAAATAATTTGCGTTGATGTCTTGGCCAAGAGCCAGCCACCAAATTGAACTGATTCAAATGATGTGGCACAGACATTGAGAGAGGGAGAGAGGGAGAGAGAGGGGAGAGATGGAGCAAAACATAAAAACGTAACCAAAAATATTCGAATTATAATTATAGTCCTAATATTTTAGGGGCATAAACAGCGCCACAATTATTTTGTTGTTTTTAACAAGTCGTCCCTCTCTTTCCGTCCTCCCTTTTTTATTCGTTTCATTTCGCTTGTTTTTTTGTTTTTTTGTTTTTGTTTGATGTGATGTGATGTTATTTTGTTTTAAGGCGGTAATTCAAAACCCTATAATTTAACCTCTAAAATGCTTAAAAAAGAAATTTTTAAACATGATTGTAGCACTTTAGCAAAGTGATTTCAATGTTTTTTGTTTCAGTGAATGAATGAAAATTTGGACGTTAAATATGAATGAAATGTTGTGTTTGAAAATATTTATAACAGAAGAAAAAAAAAAGATGTCCTTCAAAGGAGTGTTTAAGGTTGTAATTGCTGTCAAATTAATAGCAAAAAAACGTTCTTAAAAACAATAAATTTATCATGTTGTTGACATTTGAATGTTAATTAACGTTACATAAGCGTTATAGACATACAGGAGTTCCGAGTATTAATGTCTGGATAACTGTTGCGAACATACAAATAAAAAGATTTGTTGTGAAGATAAATTCGAATTTTTAAAATCCAAGACGCAATCCATTAATTTTAGCAGCGCCACATTTGTCGTTAACAGCGCAAAAATTTCCTCTTAACAGAACAAAATTTGCCCTTAACAGAGCACTGTTAAGTGTTTAATAAGCTTCTGAACAAGCCCACTTGTTTAGAAGCTAATTTTAGGACAAATACTAGCTCTATGAGTACCAATCATACTCAAAGGAAGGTTCCAAGGCCTCTTAATATAATCAGCAACATAGTCACTTATAAAGTCGTATGGTATTATGAAAATGCTGGAATAATTTTGAGAGTTGAGATTTTCAATTTTGAAAAATCGCTTTTTGGCCAAAAATATCTGAAAATTCGATCTTCTAGTGACCATTGCGGTACATAAAGGGTCCGCCAAATAACTTTTTTTTGAAAATGCTTTAAACAGAAAAACACACTGAATATTTTCTCAAATTTCTTTCTTTTTTATTTGAAAATACAATCCTTCCCGGTTAATAATGGAAAATAATTTCATTCAAATGGCTGCCTCGGCTGGCCATGCAGTAGCCTACATGATCGGTCCAATTTTTAAGCACATTACCGATTGTGTGCAGCTGTATTTCACCAATGGCTTCACGAATATTGTCCTTTTAAGCGTCAATTGTCTCTGGCTTGTCGGAGTAACACTTATCTTTGACGGCACCCCACAAATTTATCACACACATATAAAAAAGTCGTGCTGCCGTGCATATAATAACAAACAATATGCTTTCCATAACTTCTGCTAAAGTTCATGGCTCTCTGATGGTCGCATTTTTCATGTGATCATGGTCAATCAAGTCAATCAATCAACGACATCACTAATCAAATAGTAATTGGTGAGGTTTCTAAGACACTTTTCTAAGGCGACGCAATCATTTTCCTACCTGCGTTCCTTCTAACGCGTATAGGCACAGAAGTTATACAGCATTCTCCTCCTTCTTCTCATTAAGACAGTATCTGCAAATTTCCATGCTCCAGGCAAAGTTCGCACAACGAATGGATTTCTAGCAACTGCAAAAATATCTCATTTCCTCTAGGTTAGCGACTATAATGGTACAACAGGGTACTGGTTACAGTGCTTCCAACTCGAAAGAAAATAAAATGGTTTTACAATCCCACTTTAAACAATCAATTAAACGAGAATTCGAACATCAGGACGGGATGACACGAAGAACAAAACTCCTAGGAGGGTCAAACAGTGCCACAAAAAGTTGGACTCAATAGGCAAACTTTCTCATAACAACACCCAACACAAAAACCCATAATATTATTACAGATGATGCTGTTTCTAGGCAACGATAAATGACAACCCTTGCATTCTAGAACCTGCCAAAACCAATTACCTGCTTGAAGAAAGGTAAGAAAAAGCGATGCAAGAGAACGGAGAAGAAGTTTTTTGCCCTATGCTTTCTAAAGGAGCCCTAAAGAATGCTATTTTGCACAGAAACTTGTTTATTAAGGAGTTTTACTCTGGAGTAAGTTATCTTGATTATTTTATGCGCCGACATGGTTATCACATTCTAGAATGCTTTCATCCCACTGTAACCGCAATACCTAAACTAAACATAAAGACATTCATTGACTTCAAAACATCAGGATTTCACGACCCTCGTGAAGGCATTACAAACTAAGATTTCTAGTTTATTAAAAATAAAGAAAAAGAACTACTTGTCTTACGAACAATGCCTCAAATGGAGCATCCAGTGTTATGCTGAAGGCTCGAGTTGGCTAGTGGCTATCCACTGCTCAGAGTATGCCAAAGAGTGTCATGTCAATTACAAAAGCTTGGAGCCGAATATTGTCAAATGTTGGGTGGACCCAGTTGATGCTATGGCTGTCTAGAATATGAGTAACACCACTAGTAATAAAGCAGGGAAAGAATTTTGAAAGATACGGATCAGAGAAGCATGTTATCATATCTCCGAAGTACAGTTTAAAGGCGTGCAGAAGATAACTATCATACCTTTACAAGCGGCTAACGTTGCACTAGGAGGAACTAACCCCATTAGATATGGCAGGGAAAATCACCGAGTTATACCATGAAGAAAAACCCTGAAGTCTAAAGAAGACCTCTGCGAAAGTGACAACGAAAAACAGAAATAAGCTCAGTCGGGCTGCAGACTAATTCCAGATAATGAAAGGATGTTTGTACTTGAAGGGACATGTGAAGGGACATGTTAGTTACGGAATTTATCAGCACCACACCTTCCATAAATGGTTATGATTGATGCCTAAATAAAGGCAATACAGCGGAACATGTTGTGCTCAATAGCCTCAGATTTGGCGAGGTTTTGTTACAAATTAATAGAGCTGATGTTAGGTAGGTAGGTGGGTATAGATGGCCGTTCCCCCAAGGAATTGGATGGACGAACTTAGGCCCTATGGGGCCCATTGTGATACCACAGTTCATTGTAATTATCCCCTAGTCCTGGAACTACTTAGATGTTTCAATAAAACGACTCAAACTGCCGATGTCAATGTTCGACAAATCACCTAGATCGTCGATGTAGTAGGCACCAACATGTCTCTTTCTCCTTTGACATAGTGCTGGGCATGGATCCAGATCTTCCTTCATCCCTGTTGCTTTTACAGAAATCATTAGCGAGGTGTTCCAGACCAATGCGCCTCGCGTGGGCACCCATAATTCGATGCCCCGTCGCAACTCCGATAACCGTACTGAACATGATTCCTTAGAGTTTAAGCAGCCTTGCAGTGGGCCCTCCATCTAACGTCGGTCAGATTATGTGCGTCATTCTGTCCCTATCCAAAGCAGCCCAGCCGCGGTTGTAGGAGTCTGTGATCTCATTGTCAATCATGAGCTTGCACATCTCCAAAGGGGCTCCAATATTCGAGAATTTGTCGGAGAGTTCGATGGTTGTGCCGTGTCTGGCCAGTTCATCCGCTCTGCAGTTGCCCGGGATATCATTGTGTCTCGGAACCCAAATGATGTGTCCTAGAGCTGATGCTACTCTACTAGAAAATCCAGAACACTTTGCGGTAACATGACCATGTGATAATGGATAACAACAGCCGGGAGGCTGATTACACCGCGAACCAAAACTATATTGCAGTTGTGTAGTGTAGTGTGGTGCTGACAATAGGGACGTACGGTATCTAGGTATTATGAAAGTCTAATGACTTTTACTCTACACTGTAGTGAAACATTTCCCTTATAATTGTATGTTTGTGCGAATTTTTTTTTCTTAATTCTGTTTCAGGCTAAGAGACAGAAAAAAAAAGAATGAAATCCTCATCTCTAAAGCCAACTTCATTTGAAAAGCCCCATAAAATTTGTTATTATTAACCCACTTCACACAGTAGGATTCTAAGTTTAACTGCCCAGACATAAAAATATTTATTTTATATTCTTGGGAATTTTAATATTTTAAATGCAGAAAAAAACAGCAACAACAAAAAAAGCTGAAAAATATGCATATTAAACATTAAAAAGAAATAGAAGAAGAAGAAGAAGCAGAGGGGGAAAAGGAAGAAGAAGAAAAAAGGAAAAACTAATCGTCACTGATGGCAATGATACAGCTCTGGGTGACGACGGCATGAAAACAAAGCAGCAGCAGGTTATTTACATAGAAATCAACATCAAATGATGATTTTTGTTTTCGTGTTTTTTTCTTTTGTGGTGTGCTGTTGGTTGAACCTTCTTCTTCTCTCATGATCATGGCCTTTCATCAGATTGTGTTTTATGGTCAAAATAATTATTTTGACCGCAAACAATTAGAGTATTAGTGTGGAGTAAACCTCGAGTTACTGGCTACTTTTTTTTCGAAGACTTTTTTGTAATAAAAACAAATCATTTTTGATACTAAACCGGCGGCTTTTAAAAATAAAAAACATAATCTAAGATGATGTGATCTTAACAACAGCAAAAAGCATTCAAATTTACCGCAAAAGCCAACCAAAAATTACCGCCTATTCAAGTAGTACTTGTATGACTATGTATGAAGTAGAGGGGAGGAGGGAAGAAATACAGAAGAAAAATAAGTTAATTTAACACATTGATTTCAACACAAACTAAGCGCCATTATAGTACCGAATAATATCCCTTAAAAGAAAAAAAAACAAGGCGGCTTAAATTCTTTGAAATACTGAAATTCCAACAAAAAAAAAAAAAACAAAACAAAAATTACCGAATAAAAGCAGTAAAAACCGAAAGAAACATCGTTTCCTAAAAAATTTCAACAACTCATCAATGAACTATTAAATGCTGATATTCGAAATCAAACTACTGTGGCAGTACAGCAGTTCAAACGGCGGCGTCATCATCATTTCCATCTCCATCATCATCATCATCAGCACTCGCTTAAAACATTGCTTTGAACGTCACTTCCACTTCATTATCATCAGAAGCCAATTTGATTGTTGTTAAAACAACAACAACAACAACAGCAACAACAAAAGAAAAGTTCATTTAAGGCGACCAAACGCCACCGCTATCACCACCACCACCACCACCACCGCCGCCACCGACGCTTAGCAAAAGGCGTGACTATTGAAATCAATACGTTATTGTTTTGTGTGTTGGTTTGGTTTGGTTGCCTTGCCTTGTGTGAAATTACCAAGTCATTCTAAAATTATTACCAACAGTGTGGTGTGTGTGTACAGAGATAGGATACCTCGCATGTACTTTATCTTCTTTGCACTGTCTTATCGACTGACAGTAAACAAAATAATTTTTTGTTTTGTTTTGTTTTTTTATTATTGTTTCATGGCTGCTGCTGCTGCTGTTTCACTGAAACCGCAAATTCATTTCTAATTTTAGTTTAAAAATAATTTTTTTTTCTTCTATTTTTTGTTTTTATTTACGAAACAATTTGACGAAAAGGCCAAGCAATATACAGAAAAATAAAGAAAAAAAAATTTACAAAAAAAAAAGTAAGCAGCAGCTCAGCACAATTTTGATTAAAGTTAATTAGTTTTCGAAAAAAAATTCAGAAAAAAAATTCCAGCAATCGAAAGAAAATTACACTGGCAAAGTGTGTTGATTTGTTTTTATTACCATTGGAGTTCTAAACAAAAAAAAAATAAAATTTAGAAGTCATGGTTTTGAAATTAAACTGGAATATTTTGTTTTTTTTTAATACAAATTCTTTAGTAAAAGTTAAAAACTGCAAAGCTTGAAACATATTTCGAGTACGAATAAGAAACCAATTCAAAGACATTTTAAGTCAACTGAAATTTGTTTGAAACTTGAAATTGTTATACAGAAATTTCATGCAATTTTTAATGCCATAATGCAGTACGATGAAGTGCTTTGAACACTTCCCATAGGGGTATGGAACATCTTCAAGAACTGACTTATGCTGGTAACACTGCGTTGATATCGTCGAAGCGAAGCCATAAACAAGATAAACTAAACAGTTTTGGCTGAGCTTGGCACCAACTTGATACCCTTCATACGGTTAGAGTTATGTATGTAGAATTCTCTGTAGTTCGCAATGGGACCATAAGCCTACCATATCAATTATCAAACCTTCCAACGGGACTTCCAAACTTTGACGGCCATTTTGTTGAAGCTACATCTGTAAAGTTAGTTGTAATTTTTTTAGTCTGTTTTGCCAAATCACCATAGACGTTCAACAACACGTATAAATGACAAAATGGAGGTTCTGTTCGGGCAATGTACGTCCCGCTTCGCCCATTTTACAATTGCCATAATCGTACTAAATAAATAAAATTGCCATAAAAAGTTTCTCAAAAATTTGTTGTTCGAAGTCGACTTTAAACTGTAGGTCCCGCCACTCATGTATAAAATTAACACACACAACATGAGTGGTGTAAAAAGCTAGGCCGTAACCCTGACTGAAGAGTTCTAATGGCCAGTTATGTTATGTATGTATGCATAATCGTACTACCAAGAGGACTATTCGCCGTGTGGTGGATAAGTTCCAGTCTACTGGTACAGTAAACGATTGACCAACACTCGTACATCCACAAAACACAAGATCTGACGACACCATTGCCACTGTCCTTGACGCAGGGGAATCCGAGGCAGTCAATTTCGCAAGAAATCAGCTTTTTGCATATGTACATCAAATAATTGGTCATTACATCCCCTCAAACATGATTACGACCTAGTTTCTCAAACCACTTATGTTGTGTGCGTTAATTTTATACAAGAGTGGCGGGACCTAGAGTTTAAAGTCGATTCCGAACGACAGATTTTTCAGAAACTTTTCATGGCAATTTTTTTTACTCTCAGGGTGTTTGCCAGAAAATGCCCGACAAAATATTTTTTCGAATTTCATTTTGCTGGAGATGTCTGACCTGGGTTTAAACAGTGGCCTTATGTCTACTAAGCTAATATACTACCTACTAGACTACAGCGACGTCGTTTTGCAGGTTAAAATAGGGCATGTTTTACGTCGTGTCTTGGGACTGCTTCTGTATAAATTTCAACTGACCCAGGAACTGAAATTATGGGCTCTGGGGCGTTTGGCAACTGACCCTTGTTTTCACCGAAGCATCATATTTAGGGATGAGTTCCATTTCTAGATGAATGGGTACGTGAACATGCAATATTGTCGGATTTGTGACAATACTAATTCACATGAGATCCAAAAGTGTCAAATGCATTCAGAAAAAGACAATGTTTGGTGGGGATTTTGGACTGGTGACGTTAGTCAAGTCATCACTGTCAACAACGAACACTAAAAGTCGACGACTGTCAACTTCATTTGGTCTGAATTGGATGCTCGGGGCACCAACGGCATTTGATTTCAATAAGACAGCACACAGCTTATGCCTCACTGGATATTCTGCATAAGCGATTTGAGGGCGTATATCACGTGAAGGTGATTTGAATTCGCCACCGAGTTCTTGTAAGGTTTTCTTAAATAGCAATTGTACGCGAATAAGCCACAAGTCACAACGGCCTAACTAACTCATGACATTCGTCAAATGCAAATTATGTGCCTGAATCATGAAAAATAGTAGAGTTCCGATGCACTCCACTCAGAGAAGCCGTGACGGACGTTTGAGCGATATTATATTGGCATTTAATGCTGAATTGAAGATAAATATTCAGAAAATCATAACTAAAGAATGGCTGATGAGAACTGACGCAAATTACGTGATCAACAAAGCAAGAATAGAATTGACACATTTGCAATCAGTACGGAGAAGCTATGCAGAGAAACCAAACATAGATTATTCAAGATATTGAGTCCTATTGAGTCCTACAACTCTGTCCTATATTAAATTCTACGTTCTCTAACTTAAATACTGTCAAAATTTGGTTAAGATGCGCCTATCCGTTCCGAAGTTATAGGGAAAAATCTACTTGGAATACACATATGGTCGTATGTTGCGTGAAAACTTTGAGAGCTCATAACTCAAAACACACTTTTTCGACTTAGAATATTATAGAACGGAATGTTAAGCTAGAAAGCAATCTTCAACACTTAAGCAGTCACAGACAATGCTTCAAAAGCTAGCACAATACGATATCATATGGGGAGGCATAAAACTAGCACCAACTAAGATTGGTGATGATGTGTGATTTATGGGAACCTCCTAGGAGGTCTCGTTTACACGAGAGGTTTTAATTAATGTCACATAGGATATCCAGTTGTTTAATGGCTTGCAGTTCATTATCGCTGCTATAGTCGTCTGACGAAATCTAATATTTTAATAGTAGTACTCCCTACTATCTACTGTTTATTTTGAATTTTAGTCGTTGCTGTTGAAGAATTTATTGAATTATTACCACAATAGAGCGATCGATCGATCTTCTTCATCAATCAAAATGTAACTTCTGTTCCATAGGAAAACGGAAAAATAAAATACTCAGCAGCTTAACATGTCTGGCGACATTTAAGCTTTTAAATTGATAACACGATACAGAAAAAAAAATGAAAGGAAAAAATATAAAAACTAAAAATACAAATAACTATTACAAAAACAAAAGAGAGAGTAATAAAATCATTTCTGCACCCTACATCATTATTGGGAGCACTTTTATTTTCTGATGCATATGAAACTTATTCATCGGCATATAGAAAGAGTGTCACTCGCAAACATGAAACTTATTGCTTTCAGTTAAAAGAAACAACTTCCCAAAGCCTGGACCTCTTCTTTATCGATAGATGAATTTATTTTACGCTTGAGAAAGTGAGTGAGCCTGAGGCATACTGTATTAATAATTATACACGATTCAAAAATATATCCCAAGATTCAAAAGTGCTATTTAAATTATAGTGCTGATACAGGTATTGGTTTTACAATTTTTGTTTTTAATTGGGATTCGTAAGGAAATATTGCACATGACATAGTAATTGATATGCTTACATCGAAAGAAGAAAGAATTGTTAATGTCTCAGCCAAAGGCTGAACCTTGTCAATCAATGTAGTGAATAAGGACATAAGTAAGATCAAATCGAAGCCGCTGCTTGTATTTTAATAAGGCATACTAAACATCATTTGTGCTCAGTGACTAATATTATTACAATTCTTGTTGTGCGGAGGTGGTAAAGTACTTTAAGCATGTGATTTATTGTATTGCCTCCTAAGTACGAGCATATCCAACAATCCCCCACCAGATCTCAGGATGATGTTTAGTGCCAATAAGAATAACTCCGTACCCAGTAGCTAATACGAAACTTCCTATTCTGCACAAATGTACGGAAATAAGGGGAGATTTACTGACAGTAAAACGGCCGTTGATTTTTTTTAGAGGATGTCTAAACCAACATCGGATGATCCTGGAGGAGACAGCGAGCCATTCGACGGTTAGTTTCATGTACATGTGGACTTGGGGATATTAAAAGTAAAAATAAAGTCGACGGACTTGGAAAGAGTGATGAAATAGAAAAATTTAATGTATCACCTAAGCAAATTGATATACAACCGAGATCAGCAATGAGTATTCAAAAAGATGAGTAGAATCGAATCATACTCATAATTTCTGATGCTTTAATATCATGGGACCTCTACTCATATTCAAAGTTTGAAGTGTACTCATCATATTCATACTTAATAACACGTATGATGTTGTTGATTTCGACTCTCCATAACTGAACATATACACGAAGCACAAGATAAGTCTGAATCGCACACGAACACTAAAATACTCACGAGAAGGTTGTGAGTTTGCTCTGCTTGTTGTTCTGTCTTTTTTGCTTATGTATCTGTTTTATTTTGTTGTAAATGCAACAACAACTAAGACTGTAAATTTTGATGAATGATTCGAGTCATTCGAATCATTTATAAGTATTATAAGAGTATATTTCTAAAGTTATAAATCTAAATGAGTAGCCTGGCGTATGAATCAAACATATTTCGAATGGTATGAGTTTGATGTGAACGTTGTACTCATACTCGTTGCAACCTGTACTTATAAATCAACATTGTACGAATGAATCAGAGTAGTGAAGTTAACCGTTTGACTGCTACGCTGCGCAAATGCGCTGCGTTCATTTGTTACGAAAATCGCATTCACGCTGCGAATTTCAGTGTAAAAATTTTGTCAAAAAGCAAAAATAAAATTAAAACATAGGTTATTAGAATTTTGTAGATTTTTTTATTATAATAATTAATTGTAGTTTTCGAGCAGTTTTCGAACGTTCTCACCAGAATCGCTTAGCAGTCAAACGGTTAAATTTCAATATTGTTGACTCACTTATATTCAAAATTTCATGAGCGCCTATGAGTAGCGAAAAAACGATTCATTGCTGATCTGTGGTATACAAACCATCCGAAACATTCTTTACTCGTCTCAAAGGAATGATGGGATAATGAATCCACTTTTTTAGGAGACCAGACAAATCTGACTCGCCATGAATATATGCTGAACAAAATTTACTTTACATGTAATCAAACTCCATCTCAGGCACCTAATATGAATTCTTATGGGACACTGTCCATTGAATACATGCGCCGGGAGGCTTCTACAAAATCTGGTACGATGAGAAACACAAAGGATTCTTCGCCACCCAAAATTTATTTGCAGAGCATTTCTGGCTAAAGATAAGAAATAAGATGTGCCAGCCCGGAGCTATATTTGAATACTAAAATATTAACTATCGGTGCTACAATACGGCCTGATAGGATCTAAGTCGCTATGTTTTCCTAGACAGCTGTCAGTTTAACCTAATCTAAGCCGTGAAATTACAAAGTAGTCATACTCTACAAGAAGTCGCCGTGGTCTAGTAGGTAGTGTGTTGGCTTATTAGACGTAAAGCCAGGTTTCAAACCCCAGGCCAGACATCACAACAAAACACAAAAAGTATTTCTTCGGTGACTTCCTCTCAGCAGATTTCTGGCAAAAACTCGGAGAGTAAATAAAATTGCCATGAAAAGTTTCTCAAAAATTTGTCGTTCGGAGTCGACTTTAAACTGTAGGTCCCGCCAGTCATGTATAAAATTGATACACACAACAAAAGTGGTGTGAGAAACTAGGTCGTAATCCTGAGTGAAGGGTTCTAATGTGTATACTCTACAAGAGCAAATAAAGGCTGAAGTTTGATGGAGAAAGTTCATACGATATTTTTTATGATTTTTTTTTTAATTTAATCAAAATTTCCATTGTAGGGTATCTCGTCTGTATATCGTCTGATTTGTAACGTCCTATAATTTTCTTATTTATTTATGATAATTTTTCTGTATTTATTCTCTCGGCTTGAAATTCTTTTATCGGCCCATAAAAATCTTGTAGTTGCTGCTTTTGTTAGACAAGCTTTAGTTTTTCTTTCTGATTTTTTTCTTTTTTGTGTAAAATAAACAACCATAAAATCATAAGAAATTAAAGAAAGAAAAACAAAAAAAAAAAAAATAAAAAAAGCCAAACAAAATCGAAAACGCCTGCTTAAAAATATTGAAGTTTTTTTCGGTTTTAATATTTAAGCGACAATCACAGATACAAGAGTGATTGTATGGGCTTTAAGCCAAGGCTCACATTGGGCTTTAATTTTTAAATTTTTTTTTTTGTAGAGTTTTTTTCTTACACTATCGCTAGACTTGAATGAAATAAAATCAAGAAAGAAAAAAAAAAAACGAAAATAAAAATAAAAATAAACAACGTTAAGTCGGCTTAAAGAGAATATTTTTGTAATAACAACCAGCAACATCGGCAATAACAATAACAACAAGTTGGCGACATCTTAATGACAACAACAAACAAACAAACAAACATATTCCATACACCATAGGTATGTAGTATACATGTATGTATGATGCTTGATGTTTGGTTACAAATATAATACTACGGACTGACTTGATATCAAAATTTATATCTTTTTAATTTCAGTTGTTGTTGTTCTAGTTGTTGTTGTTGTATCTGTATCTGAATACAAAGAGACGATGTCTTTATTTTTATTTTTATTATTATTATTTTAAATAATTTTTTAATTTTATTTTTATTTTTTTCTTTAAATTTTTAATGGCAAAAGGAAAGGGAAACTGTGAGCGAGCAGCGAGCGCACACACACAGTTTTATTTACGAGTGTCTGATGGCGCCAAGCTGAGCCATATTTCAACGTACCATTTAAAGCTCTTTTTCGGTTTTCAGTTGATTTTTTATTTTTTATTTTTATATTATTTTTTGGAATAATTCAAGTGCCATAAATGGAGCAATGAAATCTGAAAATCGTTTTTTTTTTAAATTTTTAATTTCGATTTTTATTTTTTGGTCGTTAGAAAATAAAGGAAATTAGTCATGGCCAAAAATGAAATGTAACGAGGGGATCGTTTTTTTTTCATATTTTCTTATTTCGTTTTTAAAAAAGTCTCAAGTCTTAAGTCTTGTTTCATGATTAATATCTTTGCGATACAAATGATTTGTTATGAAGTCAAGCATTCAATTAATCATTGTGATGAACAACTAACCGACCACTCAGTCAGTCAGCGAATCACACAGTACACAGCATATGTTCAACAAGAATGTGAATAAAAATGCACCAAAAATCTACATTTTTTTCCTTCGTTTCAAAGAAAAATAAATAAAAATCACCTGATCGTAACACTTAAAAAAAGGAATTTTCTATTATGCAATGAGAAAGAAATATTAAAACAAAAATTTCAGTATGGGTTTCTAGTAATTTGTGCAAAAAAGCATTATATTCAGGATGAATTCTTAATTACAAAACTCTGTAGTTATATCGATCGATTCTTTCAGTATGGATTTGGCTGCCTTCCAAAATGTCTCAATACAAAGTTTGTATGCAGTTCTACTACCGTATATAAACTATGTAGACATGCAAAGTAACCAAACAATGCATCAACTATAAATCCGATGCCTGATTGCTTTGTGACGGCGTTAAAAATACACATTGACGACGTTTTGAAATAGAATACATTGTATATATTTTGTACAGCGGCATTATGCAACACGATACTTTGTTCAAACACAAAGCAACTAACATTTTGGAAGGCTGCCTTTCTGGTAATTTGCGCAAAAACTCATCCCATTTAGAATAAGTTCTTCATCATAAAAACCTTTAATTATACCGATCGACTCTTTTCGTAACTTTGCCCATACGGGAGCAAAGGGAACTACAACCTGAAATTTTGAATTTTCAACATCAGAACTGAAATGCATGCACACATTTCTCCTATCAACAGTCATTTGTCAGTTGACCACTATAAACAAATTGAAGCCTAATGTGTCCCTAATAAATCCAAGTTAGTGGTGTGTACCAGAGGTCAGCAATGAGTATTCAAAACGATGAGTAGATTCGAATCATACTTATAATTTCTGATACTTATACGCATTCATACTTATTTTAATGTCAAACTCATACTACTCATATTCAAAGTTTGAAATACTCATGGTACTCGTACTTAACAATACGCATGATGTTATTGATTTTGACTCTCCATGACTCATCGTATACACGAATCACAAAATAAGTATGATTCGCGTACGAACACTACAATACTTACAAGAAGGTTGTGTATTTGCGCTGCTTGCTGTCTTTGTCTTTTTTGTTTATGTGTCTTTCTTCTCTCTTTGTAAATTCAACAACAAATAAGATTGTAAATGTTGACGAATAATTCCAATCACTCGAATCATTTATAAGTATTACAAGTATTTTTCTAAATTTATGAATCTAAATGAGTAGAGGCTTATGAATCAAACATAGTTCGAATGGTATGAGTTTGATGTCAACGTTGTACTCATACTCATTGCAACTTGTAAATCAATGTAGTACTCAGTACGAATGAATCAGAGTAGTTGGATTTGAATATTATTGACTCACTTATACTCAAAATTTCATGAGTACTTATGAGTAGCGAAAAAGCGATTCATTGCTGATCTCTGGTATGTACCAAAATAATTTTCGAATTTGAGAAATCGGGCTAGAAACATTCACTATATATACATGGTGAAACTAAACTCGTATATCTATGGTATCAAGGATTTCAAAACAGGTTTCGTTACGGTCCGGCGTTACTTGGAAGCAGAGATATACAGGCGACGAAGCTAATTGTTTTCTTCAAATGAGCAAAAAAAAGTGTTCTGTATCTCATGGGGCTAAATCGGATAAAAAAGGGACTTGTGGAGTGGATAGCAGCCCTGTTATCAAGGAGTCCAAAAGAGGTTTCGTTACGGTTAGGCGTTACTTGGGACCAGAGATGTAGGCAACGAAGCTAATTGTTTTCTTCAAATGAGCAAAAAAAATTTTCTCTATAAAGTATATAAAGTGGGCAAAATTGTCGCATTGCAGTCTTTTTGCCGAAGACATGCTTTTTTGTACATACACACAGTTACTAAAGTATACGTACGGTTAAAAAATTGCCGAAATTTTTTAACTAATCCGTTTTCGTTGAAAATCTTTATAGTTTCCTTGATGTTGAGATGGTCTTTTGCATTGGTTAAAACATTTCTGAAATTAAACTGAATTGTGGCCCTGCACAGGCCCACAAAGGTATGCATACGATTTACAAATGCCACAAATTTCTGAACCAAAGCAAAAGACCGTCTTAAAATCGAAGAAAGATGTCAGACAATTATAAATATCTCAACGAAAACGGATTGGTTAAAAGATTTCTGAAATTTGTTATCCATATGTATACTTTTGTGGCTGAGTGTACATACATAATTGGTCATTACAACCCTTCAGTCAGGATTACGACCTAGTTTCTCTTATTTTAATGTGTTAAAATTTATACGTGAGTGGCGGGACATACAGTTTAAAGTCGACTCCAAACGACATATTTTTGAGAAACTTTTCATGGCAATTTTATTTACTCTCAGACTTTTTGCCAGAAATCTGCTGAGAGAAAGTCGCCGAAGAAATAGTTTTTATATTTTGTTTTGATGTCTGGCCTGGAGCTCGAAACCTCGCTTTACGTCTAATAAGCCAACACATTACCTACTAGACTACGGCGACTTCAATGCTTTTTTGTGGATGGTTTTTACTTCTTGTGTCGATGACATAAATTTTTTTACAAATTCACTTTTTGATGTATGATTTGCTTTTTTTTGGACGATGACCTGCAATTTTTTGGTCGATAACTTCCATTTTTTTGATTTTTGTCGATGAAAAAGATATTAGCTTCGTTACCTATATTAGTTTTGACGCCTATATTTCCAGGCTAATCCTTGGGCTGTCCAGACAACAAGGTCCTGAAAAAAAGGATTTATAAACGGTGGTTTCACTTTCTGACATCTCTCTGATCGAGCTCTCGAATCTAAAAATTCTTGCAATAGCACGATTTATTGTGAACAGAGATTAGTTTCCTCTAGGGAATGTTCGCAAACTGAATATTGATTGTGGTATCAGAAAGGGCCTAAATACTGGTCTAAATAGGCGCTCTTCTTTCAATGTTCTCCAGATATCACGTATCTTTGTCTGTAATAAACCGTATACTATTCGATCTATCATAGACGACTGGAAGATGAAGTCGCTGTAGTCTAATAGATAGTGTGATGGCTTATTAGAGCATAGGCCGCGGTTCAAAACCCAGCTCAAATACCTCGCACAAAACGAGCTGTATACGGAAAACAAAACTGAGTAAATAAAATGGCCATGAATTTTTCGAAAATGTGTTACCGTGTGTGTATGTCACGCCACTCATGAATAAAATTGAGACACGCGACATAAGTGGTATCCTCTGTCCTGTCCTGGAAAAGGGAGACCCCACGATATGCGCCAACTACAGGGGTATAAATCTTCTCCCTATCGCATATAAGGTTCTTACAGGCGTATTGTGTGAACGACCGAAGCCACTCGTCAAAACACTGATTGGACCTTATCAGTGCGGCTTCAGACCTGGCAAGTCCACCATCGACCAGTTCTTCACACTACGCCAAATCCTGGAAAAGACCCACGAAAAACAAGTCGACACACCATCTTTTCGTCGACTATAAGGCTGCCTTCGATAGCCCCATAAGGGATCGTGTTTTTGCCGCAATGTCTGAGCTCGGTATACCTGCGAAGCTGATAAGGCTATGCAGAATGACGTTGAGCAACTCCTGGTGCTCCGTCAAGGTAGGAATGGACCTCTCCGAGCCTTTTGATACCGTGCGAGGTCTCAGACAAGGCGACCCCTTATCATGCGACCTCTTCAACTTCGTCATGGAGAGTGTTCTGCGAAAGGCGGAGTGCATCGCAATGGCACTATTTTTCAAAAAAGTGTCCAGTTGCTTGCGTACGCTGACGACATTGACATCATAGGGCGTACTAAGCGAGATGTTACTGCTGCCTTTAGTACTATTGAACGCGAGTCTATTAAGATGGGTCTTGGCAGTAAATGAGGGCAAAACAAAGTATATGTTATCGATAAGTAGAGACGCGTGGCGTATTGATTCACAGATTACGGCCGATAACTATACTTTTGATACGGTCAAGGAATTAATCTATCTTGGCTCCGCCGTTACCACCAGAAATGATGTCAGTCTGGAGATCAAGCGCAGGATCACTCTTGCCAACAGGTGCTACTATGGTCTCAATAGGCAATTGAGTAACAGAGACCTCTCTCGTGCGACAAAACTAACACTATACAAGACACTCATCCTACCCGAGCTTCTTTAGGGCGCAGAGGCATGGACCCTATTAAGTACTGACGCAGAAGCCTTGAGAGTGTTCGAGAGAAAAGTACTACGCAAGATCTTCGGTCCAGTGCGAGTTGACGATGATTTCCGTATCCGCTACAACAGTGAGCTGTATGAGCTCCTCAATGACATAGATGTTGTACAGCGTATTAATATCCAGCGGCTGGCTCGGCCATGTCGTTCGAATGGAGGAGGATGCTCCGGCGGGAATCTGCGGAAGTCGGCGAAGAGGACGACCTTGCATCCGTTGGAAGGACCAAATCGAGGAAGCCCTGTCAGCGTAGGCGCGTACGAAGCAGAGGCGCCTGGAAGGATGTGTTGCGGCAGCAACAATTAAGTAAGTAAGTAAGACATAAGTGGTGTGGGAAGCTAAATTGTAATCCCGACTAAAAAAATTGTGGTTAGTTGGTGGGTAATACACGATTGGTAGGAGTGAATCGAAGACCTGCGAATTTCTAATATACGATCTTAACTGACTAAACGCTTGTACCGAACTTTTAAACGAATTAATTTCAACGAAGATACGAATCGAAAATTTAAATTCAAAAACTATTTTTGTATACAATTTTAAACAAATTAAACAACTTTTTATAAAAAAAAAAAATGTTTTTTTTTTTCTTCTTTAAATCAAAGGGGGAGGCGTTAACAAAACTTGTGTCCAAAATTTGTATCCGTAAAGATATTTGAATTTTTAATCAAATTAAATCGAATCAAAATATTTTTAATTAATCAAACGATTTAAATTATTAATGAAACGAGAATAAATTAATTTATAGGAGATAATTTTTTTTTTTATAGTTATGCTGTTACAGTTACATAAATTTAAAAAAGAAAAAAAAAAAGACATTTAAACGCTTACTTTTAGGCTTTTAATATGTATGTACGTCTCGTTTATTTTCTAAATATAATACGAGATTTTTTTTTTTACTTTTTTTGTTTTTTGTAATTTTAAAACGTCTACTGGGGGCGTTTCCGCTTTTAATGTGTTTTTCGTATTTTTGATTTTTTTTAATTCTCGCATTTCATCAATTTATGCAAAAGACGTTGCTGCTTGCTGCTGTCTGTGGTGCTCAAGATGTTCAAGAAATTCAAATGAAATTCTGTGTGAATATTGAACTACAGACGACTTATGGGTATAATATACTTAGGCACACAGACATTTCTTTTTATTTTAAATTAAAGCAACTTCCGTTTGTCAAAACTAAAATAAAAAAATGATTTTTTTTATTCTTCAAAAAACCATTCAAGCATTTCATATCCCAAAAACAAAAAAAAAAGTCAGCGATTTTTCAACTCTACGTGGAGTAAGTAAGTAACGATGAGACTGTTTAGAGGCCTATGATATGAATATTTATTCTTCATTTGCCATTGATGATGAGACTGGGACCTTTTTGGCTATAAGTTAACCTTTAAATGTTGCAAAATATTTAATTTATTGTAGAGTTATGGTCGTTGTTGTTGTCTTAGCTGTTGTTGCAGTTGTCTGCTTAGGATTTATAGGTTTTTTATGTTGATTTTCAAAAGTGAAACTTTACTTTAACCACATCTACAGTGTAGTCTTCCTTCGAATGTGTTCTTTTTTAACTCTTCTTTGTCCTCTCTTTAGAGATTCCACTGTTGGCTTTACCTTTAATTTGTATCTGTTTTAGTGTCGCCTTACTCTGCTTATTAAACTCTCGTTGGCTAGAAGAGCGTGCAAGCGGCAGTGGTAGAGTAGAAAATTATTCTTTTTAACTGCAACTGACAACTTCACGACCACATTTGTCAGTTACGCTTGACCACAACCTCGAACCTGGTCGTTCATTAAAAATGTTTTGAAAATATTTTTTTCATTTTTTTTTATTTTTTATTTGAATTGGATTTCATGTTAATGGGTATCAATGCTTCAAGTGTTTAGTGGTTTGTAAAACCACTAAAAAAATAAAAAAATAAAAGAATATATTGACCCTCATTATAGAAAATAGCAAATGTTTACAAAACAAAATCTTTTACATGATATTCTGATCGTAAATATTTTAAACACATTAAGATTTTTGAAAGTCAACCTTCAATTAATCGTAATATTAGCGTTGTAATGTTCAAAACCGCCACTCCTGACAGCTGTTAAATACATATGTATGTATTTCTGTAAAACGTACGATTTCTAATGATCAAATATTGTTATGAGGAACTCTTAATAACTCAAATATTTCTCATTTACATACATATGTATGTAAAGGGTGATTTATTAGTTATTATCTTTTTGGCAACACTGGTTTAAACAGCTCAAGCACGTTTCGTGTATTGTTTCACTGTCAAACATTTTCCGTTTGGTCTATAATTTAACCATGAATCGTCTTACAAACGAACAACGCGTGCAAATCATTGAATTTTATTATCAAAATGCGTGCTCTGTTAAGAAAGTTCATCGCGCACTTCATGGTCAGTTTAATCGACCCAGTGAAGCGGCTATTCGGGCTATTGTGACTAAATTTCGCACCAAATTTACATTGTGTGGACATTAAACCACCAACACGCTTACGTAGAGTGTGAACTGAAAAAAATATCGCAGCTGTATCGGCCAGTGTTAATGATGATCATCAATCATCGATTCGTCGTCGTTCGTAGCAATTGGGCCTCTGTTACTCAATAACGTGGAAAATTTTGCGGAAGGCTTTAGGTGTGAAGCCTTTCAAAATACAGCTGGTGCAAGAATTAAAGCCGAACGACCTACCGCAACGCAGAATTTTTGGTGAATGGGCTCTTGGAAAGTTGGCCGAAGATCCATTTCTTTATCGAAAAATGGTGTTCAGCGACGAAGCTCATTTTTGGCTCAATGGATACGTAAATAAGCAGAATTGTCGATTTTGGAGTGAAGGTCAGCCAGAAGCATTGCAAAAGCTACCAATGCATCCAGAAAAAGTCACAGTTTGGTGCGGTTTATGGGCTGGTGGCATGATTGGATCGTACTTCTTCAAAGATGCTGCGAATTGTAACGTAACTGTGAATGGTGAGCGTACCGTGAGATGACATCCAACTTTTTTTTTTGCCCAAAATGCAAGAGCTTGACTTGCATGACATGTGGTTTCGACAAGACGGTGCCACATGCCACACAGCACGCGTAACAATGGACTTATTGAGAGGCGAGTTCGGTGAACATTTTATTTCACGTTCGGGACCGGTCAATTGGCCGCCTAGATCGTGCGATTTAACGCCTTTAGATTATTTTTTGTGGGGCTATATTAAAGCTCATGTCTATACAGACAAGCCCGCTTCAATTGACGCATTGGAAGACAACATTGAAGCATTTATTCGTGAGATACCGGCCGAAATGTTGGAAAGAGTATGCCAAAATTGGACTAAGCGGATGGACCATTTGCGGCGCAGTCGCGGTCAACATTTGCATGAAATAAACTTCAAACATTAAATTATATGGACCGCACTATCGATTCAAATAAAGATTTCATAAATTTTTCTGAATTTTATATTTTTTTTTTTTTTTGAAAAATTTTCCTATAGCTCTTCAAAAATCACCCATTACATAGCATAATTGGTCACTACAACCCTTCAGTCAGGATTACAACCTAGCTTCTGACACCACTTATGTTGTGTGCGTTAATTTCATACATGAGTGGGAGGGACCTAAAGTTTAAAGTCGATTCCGAACGACAGATTTTTAAGAAACTTTACATGGCAATTTTTATTTTTAACACTCAGAGTTTTTGCCAGAAATCTGCTGAGAGGAAGTCGCCGAAAGAAATATTTTTCATAATTCGTTTTGATGTCTGACCTGGGGTACATACAGTAGTCTACATGCAGAGATCAGCAATGAATCGTTTTTTCGCTACTCATAAGCACTCGTGAAATTTTGAATATAAATGAGTCCAACAATATTGAAATTTAACTTCACTACTCTGATTCATCCATACTCACTACAACGTTGATTTATAACTACAGGCTGCAATGAGTATGAGTACTAAGTTGACATCAAACTCATACCATTCGAAATATATATGTTTGATTCATAAGCCAGTCTATTCATTTAGATCCATAACTTTAGAAGAACACTCTTATAATGCTTATAAATGATTCGAGTGACTCTATTCATTCGTCAAAATTTGCAGTCCTAGTTATTGTTGCATTTACAAAAAAGGACAGCAGCAGCATGCAGAGCAAACACACAACCTTCTAGTGAGTATTTTAGTGTTCATATGCGATTCATACTTATTTTATGCTTCGTGTATATGTTGAGTTATGGTGAGTCGAAATCATTAACATCATACGTGTTGTTAAGTACGAATATGATGAGTACTTCAAATTTTGAATATGATTAGAGCTTCCATGATATCAAAATAAGTATGAATGCGTATAACCATTAGAAATTATGAGTATAATTCGATTCTACTCATCTTTTTGAATACTCATTGCTGATCTCTGTACACCACTGTATATAGACTTTTTTCCCACTAATTTTTATATTATTTTTCTTCAAATTCTCTTCTTCTTCAAACATTCTTAATTTTAAACTCCTTGAACAACGCTACAATATCTTTTACAATTTTGAAAAACCAGCGGGAAAAATCACTGTATGTAGACTTTTTGCTTTGACTGTAGTCGATCGAAGAGCGGATAAAGATTAGAAATGTTTTCGAAATACAATGCTTTACAGCGCAAGATTATAATGTATTCTTTTTCGAATCGAAATATCAATCATCAAACCTAAGCACTGCCGAATGCATCTTTTGTTGGAGGAAGTAAAGCGAAGTAAAGCCGAGACATAGCGTTTTTAAGGCTCGATATGATAGATTTGCACCTCTATCCATAGAAAATCCAACAATTAAATTCAGCTGTCATTTACAACTTCATTGCTTAAGTCGCCGTGCTCTAGTAGATAGTGTGTTGTCCTATTAGGCGTAAGACCACGATTCAAATCCCATGTCAGATCTCCAACACAACGAAATATGAAAAAATATTTCTTCGGCGACTTCCTCTCAGCAGATTTCTGGCAAAAACTCTGAGAGTAAATAAAATTGCCATGAAAAGTTTCTCAAAAAACTGTTGTTCGGAGTCGACTTTAAACTGTATGTCCCGCCACTCATATATAAAAATTAACGCACACGGCATAAATGGTGTGAGAAGCTAGGTCGTAATCCTAACTTGAAGGGTTGTAAAGACCAATTATGTATGTTATGTATGTATGCATGCATGATCATTTAACAGGCCTTAGATATACTGATTAGGTAGGTGCCTAGAGCCAGCCTTTGAATGTTAATTTTTCCATCAGAATTTTCTTCAGAGTTTGATGTTCATTTCTCACACGGTGGTTAAGTTAACAAGCTAATGTCTAGCACATGGTGCTCAAGGAACCCAGGAGTGCCGGTTTAGTGCACACTACGAACTGGAGGTGTCATGGGTCCGTATTTCATCGAAAATGATACTGGATGCTTATCACCGCTAATTCAGAGCTCTATGGGCGCATAACAACCAACTTTTTGACTTTCGTTATTCATTTTGACAACGTCTATTGACCCCTTAAAGCATCCGATTTGGTATCATTTGACTTTTTTGTGCGCCTACGTCAGAGACTTACTAACGTTGCAGCATTTGAAAACCAAAATACGTCAAGTTATCATGGTTGAGACCTACATACATAAATACATAATGTGTGTGAGACATTTTGTTTTTTTTTTTAAATTTAAAGATAGGAAAGCGCTAAACTAAAGACCCTATATTTAAGAAACTGATAGTGAAACTCATAAAACTTAAAAAGAGAGAAACAAAAAAAAAAAAAAGAAATATTGTTGACCACAAACTGTAAAACCGCTGGAAAAACTATTTGAAATCAATACACGTTGAAAAGGTAAACAAGTCACGACAAAAATATACGTTTTTATGTGAAATAAATGACAAGTGGCTGTTCAATTGACAGGCACTAACCCACTAACGTGGCATGCCATAGAGTGACGGCCTCACCCACACTTACTCATTCACTCAGTCGTACACATTACAACATCAACGTCAGTGTCATTAGCGGCAATTCATGGAATTCCATGAATCATTTGAAGTTGATTTTACGAAATTGGTCATACTTTTGATGGTGGTGAATGCAACAGTGAAACAGGAGCGCAACTGGCAAGTGAAAATGAATAAAAGAATGAGAACAACAAGAACAACAAAAGAAAAGAAGAATTTTTTTGGTTCAAAAACATTCGATACACTTGTAGCACAAACAAATTATGGAGGAATATTTCATGTTTTTTTTTTGTTTTTCTTTTGCTTCTAACCTACAGATGCTAAGAAATTATGAAAGGGACTGTGCAGTACTGAGTGCACTCATATGAATGAAAGATGTTGCTGCTCGTGGAACATCTGTACACGGAGGTACATGGAATTGGTGTGACATACAATACTTTACACTCAACACCTTTTTTCCCAACTTCGTTTTTGTGTAACAAAAAAAAAAAAAATTTTTTTTCGTCGCTGTTGCCTTTGACAAAAACCGCCTTCTGTTTAAGAAAACGAAGTATAAAGACATCATTGTCATCATCAACGTACGGATAATGACAGATTGTTGACACTTTTTTTCTGTTTTACTTTTCATTCTTCTTCTTATTTCTGTTTATTTCGTATTTTTTCGGTGGGGATTTTTATGTTCTGCTCCATGATGCCGGCCGTCCGGCCTTTTTTTCATTGACTGAAAGTAATGTGAACATTTTAATATTTTTAAATCGCCTCTTTTAAAGGGCTAAACGTCAGATTTACATCTCTCACACACACACACACTCCCTGGCTCACTGATAAGCGTTATACGTACTTTAAACGACTCTCAGACTGACTGACTGACTTAGTGGATAAATGAAGCTGTTGCAGTTGCTGTTGACTAAAGTCGAAGTCAAGTCAGCGGAATGTAAAAGACGACAACGACGACATATTTGATCAGCTTGACAGTGTTAAGGGATTAAAAAAGGATTGCTCGGGGCAATAAACTTTTCAAAAATTTTCTAAGTAACAGTGCATAAGGAAATTGGAACAAATGGCGCTTTCAGCATCTTAAACATGGTGAAACCGCAAAAACAAAAACTAATTTCATGCATTTGGTAACACTTATGCGTTTTAAAGAAATTGCTTGTGCTTGGCTTTTAATATTTTGTTAGAAAACCTATATTCAGGGGGTGGCTCCTACTTCTATAGGAGCATTGTGTTCCAAATTAGAAATATATTATAGGGTGGAAGAGAGGAAAAATGGAGTAGCTTTGTTGGTCCTAAGATTTTATTGTGTTTCTATTGTAACTGAAAGAAAAACAATTTCTTTTACGATTAATACCCAGGGGATAGCCCCTCCCAACTCAAAACATTGCATTGGAACTTGTAAAATAGAGTATGGAAGGAAGAAAAGAGGGATTAGTGAACATATTGAGATTAAAAGTCGCAGATAGTAAGGCTAAGGAACGAATTCTGTTTGTAAAGTGTGAATCACTGGGCAAAATCGATCACAAATAGATGTGTTCTACATGACAGACCCGTGCTCTGTAAAAAAGTAGAGATTTTGTAAACAAGTCCCTTTAATTCAGTAGAGACCAAATACGTAGTAGTTGTATAGCAATGTAGGACAAGCAACATTGCGATGGTCATCCAGTGAATCAATGGATTTCGATACTCCGCTGTTCTTAATAACAACATTCGCTCTCTCCTTTCCAAAGAGCTTGAAAAATGCTACTCACATCCGATATTGTCCAAACATCTCGAAAAAGTCACTATTTGGGGTGTCTGTCGGGGAGAGTGAGGGAGGGAGGGGCCCTATTTCTTTGAGGACAACAATGGCCAGGTCAGTGCAGTCAACGGTGAGTACCGTCGGTCGTTGATTACCAATTTCTTTGGGCCTGAATTGGATAATATGGACACCACGGGCATATGGTTTCAAAAGCACGGCAGTAAGTGCCACAATGCTGATGTCACATTGAACATTCTGCTCGGGCGATTTCGGGGTATGGTCATTTCCCCTGGAGTTGAGGAGGACTGGGCACCGAGATGTGGCGTTTATATTCCGTTCAAAATTTTTCTTGTGGGGTTTTCTTAAGAAGAAATGCAGTCTTCTCTTACTTCTATAATCCTCGCCTGCGGTGGAAGTTATCAGAATGCCTATCGATACCACTTGAGAGTAGGGTGTGATGGCCACAATCAATCTTCTGATCTTCTCATTCCGCCATCTTCTTGTCCAGATTAATTAAGCAAAGCGAAGCTTTATTGTACAGCAATCGATTCAGTTTAACTAAGGATATTGCAACAGCTATACTCTGTCCTATAAGGTCTACATCGTATCCTGACCTTATAGGATTCGATATCCCTAGTTAGCATAGGACCGCATGGCCCTATACCATGGGCGGTATAACTTCAATACTTGCACGGTTAAATCCCGGCAATTTGCATGCCTGGAAGCGATGTTGGCAGCCCCAACACCAGGATCGGACGCTATAGCCTAATAAGCTGTACGTCTTAAATAACTCCTATTACCTAGTTAGTGTGCAGAGCCTAAACTCTACCGATAATTTTCTAAGGACTACCTCTAGATGCTAATGTACTCCTACTGCTGAACAGAGGCGTCCTCAAAATCTACATATAAATGCAAAGTAAATTAGTGAATACTCAATGCCACCACATAACCAATGCCATCCGTCCAAATTCAACCTGAATTATGTGCCAAAGTCTAGAAAAATTGGATATTTCAGTTGCGTTCTATGCAGAGAAACCATGGCGGGCATTTGAAAGATGTTATATTCCATAGATAATGGCATCATTTGGTAGTCAAAAAAAGTCAGGAAAAATTTTTACAAATCCAGTCAAAATGTGTCTCAGAGGCAGTTACATAAATTAAATATTATTTATTTATTTTCGCATTTTAAGCAAACTAGAACTTTTGAACAATGCTCGTTGCAAGTATTTTTGTGGTAAATACTGCAAGACTGCTTACACATTCTGCATATCTTCCGTGGGCACATATAACATCTACGTCGCATATCTGTTTGCCTTGGCTGGTTTGAGAATTCATCCTCGTTTTGTATCGACCGAACATTGGACAAATTATTTTTATTTAATTTTAGAAGACTACGGCAAATAATGGGTGCCAGAACTCTTCGTAACTCATTATACCTCATTATAACTCATTATTATATTTAATTTTGTTGTTCACCAACAATAGAAGTAATAGTTAGCGTTCCCATATGTGCCTCATAGACACATTTTGACATGATTAAGAATATTTTTGATTGAAACAAAATAAAAAATAATAAGAAATTAATTTATTACTTGAAATTTTTAAATTCTAAATAAAACAACGGAAAGTAGGAATTCAAGAAGCAGTAAGAACTAGAACCTATATTTAAGGAAGTTACAACATGACCAAGTGAAATATGTGTCGGAGAGGCACATGTTGACTTGATTAGGGTTAAATTGAAATTTCATTTTTTTCCTGCTCAGCGTTGTATTTTTAAGTGCTATTTGGCAAAACACATAGTTGCATTTCTATTTTTACTAGATTTTGAGTAGATTTTGCCGAAATATACTAAATAAGTAGATTTTGTTTTGTATGGGAAATCTAGTTAAAATCAACTAGATTTGGCTCGAAATCTCATAAGTACTAGATTTCGCTGTAGTGTAAATGGCCTATTTAATGCCGACTTCGAACGATAGATTTTTGACAAAACTTTTCATGGCTCTCAGAGTTTTTACCAGAAGACTGCTGAGATGAAGTCGCATATTTTTTGTTTTGTTCGAGATTTCTGAACTGGTGCTGGATTCAGTGGCTCTCGTCTAATAAGCCAATTCACCAACTACATACATACATAATTGGTCATTTCAACCCTTCAATCAGGATTAAGACCTAGTTTCTCACACCACAACACACCACATGTTACACTTGAGTGGCGGAACCTACAGTCGACTCCGAGCGACAGGTTTTTAAAAAACTTTTCATGGCAATTTTATTTGCCAGACATCTGCTGAGAGGAAGTCGCCAAAGAAATATTTTTCGTATTTTCGATTTGGTGCCTTTGAATCGAGGCCTTACGTCTAATAAGCTAGCACAGTAGACAACGGCGACTACAAACACACCAACTCCGGCGACTTCAGTATTATGGAAGTTAAGATATTTCGCTGAAGATTTGTTTTCACTTGCCTTTAATGAAATCTTGTGTCCTAGAGAGTGTTAAAATCCAAGCCATTCCAGAAATATTTTCTGTTGAAATCTTTTATTCGTTTTTTTTTTTGCATGTTTTTAAAGGAAAAATATTTGAAAATATTTTCTTAAGCGTTTGGTTTAAAAGGAACATAAAACTCTTCCGGTATTTAAAGGTTTTCAACAGTTTTTTTTTTTTTCTTTTGGCATCAATTACCAGCACAAAACACCTGATATGAGTTTAACATGGAGGATCATCAATGGAACCATGGGTATAAAATTTAATAAAAAAAAATTTAAAAGAAAAACAGATTTTTTTTTTAATAATTTAATGGAAACATTATTATTAAAGCAAACAACAACAACAACAACGGAGAGAAAAAAAAACTGGGAAATAATCTTGAACGTTGCAAAATCGGTAACACAGGCAGGCACGTCAACGTGCCGCAATGTTTATGGCATCTAAACAGAGTTGCATTGAGTTTCTTTGTTTGTTGTCTTGTTGCTTGCAACACTCGTACATTTTTCGCATAAATGCCACAGCAACATGAAAATTACAACAACAGCAAACAAAAAAAAAAAGAGAAAATTGCAACAAAAACAAAAAAAAAAACGATGAACGTGAAATGGAAACAATTTAATTGGATCATAAGCTGGAAAAACATTCATGTTTTCTGAAATAAGTGAGTGAGTGAGTGACGGACCGTGTTGCATACACCACCGGAGAGTCGTCAGAGTCAACATCAAATACAATTTTTCGGGATAAATACTCTCCATCCACGATTCTGTTCAGCAATTTCTTCTGTTCTGGCTGTTCTGTGGCAATTTTCAATCGTTTTTTTCTTCCACACATTTTTTTTCGTTTTAATTCTCCCCTTATTTTAGCAAACAAGTGAACGTTGGAACGTGACAATTGACCATAAAATGCTGAACACCGAAAAACAAGACAGCAATTCTACTTTAATTTGAACAGCAAAACAGAGAAAAACAAAAACAAAAACGAAAAAAAATTAAACGAAAATGAATGAAATTTTTTTTTAAAGAAAACAAAGAAAACTTTTTTAAACTTTTAAAGACTTAAAGTTTGTCTCCCTCTTTCTCACTTTTTCTCTATCTTTCTCTTTCTGGAGCTACTTTGGCTTAACTACTGTTTAAATTACAATCTTTTCAACTCAAATTAAAATTTAAACGCTTTAAAATGCCCCAAAAAGCAGATTTTAAGCAGCGTTGTGTTGTGTTGAGCTGAGCAGAGCAGAGCATAAATACCAGGCGTTTGTATATTGACTTGGTGTCAAATTTAGCCGACGGCTTTTATTTACTCTTTCAACAGTTTAATAATATTGCTGCTGCTTGCCACCGATTGTGGCAGCCACATATCTTCACACACACGTACACTCCTCATGTACATACATATGTATGTGTGTGTTTGTATAACTATAATTTTCCTGTTATTATTATTGTTGTTGCTGCTACAAACGCTGTTCTGAAGGTGTCAGTTTGAACGTGTGAACGTCAATAAGTTTTTGTTCAATGCCTTCTTCTTCTTTCACTCTTTAACGCTTCAATTGTGCGTGTGCGTTGCATTGCATTGTGTTGCCTAAAAGAGTTCTGTTCTTTACTAACTGCCGGTAATGCCGTGTAAATGCAGTGCAACGAATTTAAGCATATTAATATGGGCATGATTTTGAAGCCCCTTGAGGGGCTGCTTCTTTTAATTTGAAAGTCAATTATTAAGTAGCAACACCACCACCACCACCACCACCACCAGTCTTAATTGAAAACAATTAATGAAGTTTCATTCGAAAAGGTTTTCTACACAAAATTAATCATATTTTTTGACTTCTGTGTCCCTCTTCTATTGTTCTGCGCCTGTACTTAGTGAGACTCAATAAAAATTTATTGCCTTTAAAACTGATTTGGTATGCATTGAAACCCTAGGCAATTCACTGGGAAAGCTAATTAACCTTCAATTTAAACTTGAGTGCGGGAAAATTGCACTTTAATATGCCACTGAATGTCTTCAAGCATTTGTATCTAGGATTTATTGGATGAAAATGGAAATGTTTTCATTGCAAATAGATTCACGGGAATTCACTCTAAGCATTTCATAACAACTTTCTTGAAGACTGTGCAGAAATGACACCCATTCGGCAGCATAATCACGGCTTATAGGGATGACTCACGATTTTTACAATTTCGGGCAGTTTTGTGGATCCTATTACGGACAGAACCCAACTCGCTGCAAGAAAACTTAGCTAACAATTCCTAGCCGTGGTCAATTGAGGTTATGTGGGATGTATCTTGGTCTGAAAATGAGGCGAACTTTTTGGTGTTTATTTTGTATGGAAAGCTTAAAGGAAACATACTGAATAGGACGGAAAAGGTCTCCATAACTTTCCACAAAGTGAAAAACAAGAGGTGACAGATCCAAGATGACACACTGGTTGCATACAGCAGTGGTTAGATTTCTCTATTCGGCGCATATCTGTTATGGTGGGAATCTCACGGCAGGAAAACTAACCTCCATTTAACCCAGCGGATATAAAGGTATGCCTGCATCGTTATGAGCGTTGCCTTGCGTGCTACATCTACTTTTCGCTGCAGTTAATCATACGCCCCTTCCACTAAGGGAGGCTTAAGAACTTAGTAGTGAAGACCACACTTTGCTTAGGATAATGCAAGACGAGTATAACAAGAAATTCGTTAGGGATTTATGACGTCACCTCATAAATCGAGCGACTTACAGTGCCCTCCTTAACCCTGTACAGAACCAAAGTGGCAAATGCTTCGCAAGTAAACTTAGTAATAAAAGTGAATGAAAAAAATCTGGAAGCTAAGAATTAATTGTGGCAATACAATGGGCCTAAATGCTAGCCTAAGTGGGATCACTTCCTTCGCAGGTGTCCGGCACCTAACCTTTAAAAAGAGGAACCATTTTGTGGTGTGACGGATGGGTCACGAATAGATATTGCGACAGGAGCGGGAGTTTTGGTCCCAGAATGAAATTCTCCGAGTCCATGGGAAAACCCACGGGTATATTCCGAGCAGAAATCTATGCCATCGTAAGATGTTCTCAATTCAACTTGGACAGAAGATGCACAGCACAATACAGAGCAATACAATATGACACTGTACTTATACGAGATTTAATCGAGGATCGTATTCTACTGTCTGGAGATACACATCCAGCTGGATAGGAAAAAATAGAGTTACTCCAGGTTATGTGGGAAATCCCGGTAAAAAGCAAGCAGATTAGTTCAAGAGTAGCGACAATTTCATGCCTCTGCTGGTGTCAGAACCTTTCTGTGGAGTGGTGGTAGATATTTGAAAAGGTTTCTTCAACGAAAAAACAGATAAAGAGAGGCAAATAATCTTCTCAAATCAAATGGGTTTGAGGTAATCAAAAATTTTGTTGGGAAACTGTAGTAACTGGAGATGTGAGTTTTGCATCGAACTATCCAGGAATAATCTGAGGTTAGTAAACAATGTTTTGACAGGGCACTGTAAACCCTAAGTATACTTGAACAGAGTCAGGATCGTTCCGAATCCAGCTTGCAGTTGCTGAAACGAATTCCTTCTTAAAACCTGCGAGACAATAAAGTTTATTAGAAGAACAAACCTGGGTGCATACCAGCTTTTGGCCAGGGATTTGTCCTTGTTGCCGACAAGCAGTATCTCGGAGTTTGCCAGGGCAATAGCCATGAAGGAAACATTAAAAGGATACCCTAAAAAGTTTGAGGGGCCCAATACTATGGCATCCATTATTATAATAATTATGTTCAGGGCGGCTGGACACCAGCTCGATTCAAATATTTGCCACTTGAGAACCCTAAAACCCACTAGAAACTTTGGAACTTTCAAAGATATCGGCTACATGACATCACCATTCCATTTCTCGAAGTAGTACTCTGGATGATCATATTTTGTATGTCGGGAAAAATGGTGAAACACCTCTCATTAACGACTATGTTCACATTATCGTGGACGATTCCAAAATAGTTGGAACTGTGAGTGAAGAAATAAAGGGTCCGCCAACTAACATTTTTTTTTGAAAATGCTTTAAAAAAAAACTACTGAATATTTTCTCAAATTTCTTTCTTTTTTTATTTGAAAGTACAATCCTTCCGGTTAATAATGGAAAATAATTTCATTCAAATGGCTGCCTCGGCTGGCCATGCAGTAGCCTCCACGATCGGTCTAATTTTTAAGCACATTATCGATTGTGTGCAGCTGTATTTCACCAATGGCTTCACGAATATTGTCCTTTAAAGCGTCAATTGTCTCTGGCTTGTCGGCGTAACACTTATCTTTGACGGCACCCCACAAATAATAGCCCAACGGTGTCAAATCGCAGCTCTGAGGTGGCCAAACGACATCAGCTCTGCGGCTGAAAATGCGATCTTTAAAAACAGGGCGCAAAACATCGAGTGTAGCTTCAGCTGTGTGGCACGTAGCGCCGTCCTGTTGAAACCAAATGTTGCCAATATCATCCTCTTCAATTGTTGTGAACAAAAATTCGTTCAACATGGCCCGATAACGATCGCCATTGACTGTGACGGCCACTCCTTGCTCATTATCGAAGAAAAATGGCCCAATTATGCGGGTTTTCTGTGCCCCAAATGCGACAATTTTGCTTGTTTACATACCCGCCGAGATCAAAATGAGCTTCATCTGAAAAGATGATTTTTTTTTGCCAAAATCGGCATCTTCTGGTGTAGGCTACCGCATGGCCAGCCGAGGCAGCCATTTGAATGAAATTATTTTTATATTTGGCGGACCCTTTATGTATATTTGGAGGCACAGGATGAGTCGTGGTTTGAAGATCTCCGTTCTAAAGATTTTGTCTAGTAATTTTTACAGTTTATGCAAAGGGTATAAACAGAGGAGTAACAAAAGAAAAGCAATTGTTGTTGCTTACATCAAGTTGTGAACAGTGTCACACTGAATTGTAAGAATTTTAATTAAAACTAAACACAAATTTATTTTTATTTTATTTTCAATCTACGAGCTCATATTTTAAACGTTTTTAAAAAAGGTAAAAGCGTAACAACACTGTTTTTTTTTAGGTTAAAGTGTCTGTCAGATTTCGTAACGATTATTAAGTATGAAAAAGGACATTAGCAGACTTTCACACGCCCAGGAAAATGTCACAGTTCAGGGTTCTAACTGTGGACCTATAAGAAGGTTTATAGCAGCATCGAATCTCTTAATGAGATGGCCGAACGGTACGACATTCATATCATGTATGCAGCGGCTCATATCGGCATTCCAGGAAATAGAAGAGTGGATAAACTGGCCAGACGTGTATGTTTTATGCTTTTAAAGACCACTCCCCCTCTTGGCATCAAATTTTCTACATGAAATTACTTGGAATTTATTTGCTAACATAGCACAACAAATGTGGGATCAAATAATTGAGAAAAAAGGTTCAAATAAAATGAAAAATATTGAAAGACTCACCTGTATCACTCGCATTGGCAACCCCGTTTCTTTGGCCAGTTGTTCGCGTATATGTCGCGTTGGTTTCGGCGTTTGGTTAAATGCTGTTTTCAGAACCTCCAGTTGTTTCGCTTTGATTGTGGTGCGTGGCCCCCTTCGTTTTGAGCCGTTGGCATCGTCAGGACTTTTGTTTTCCGCTTGTGAATCGCCTCTCGCATCAGGATCACCATCTAAGGAACCCTGTTATGAAAAGAAAAAATCCATAAAAAACGGGGGGAAAAACAAAAACAAAACCCAGCATAAGTGTTGAATGAAAGAAAATATAAAAACAGAGAGATGAAGAGAGAATGAATGAAAGAAAATGAAATAAAAACGGAATTTGTTTGTGGTAATTGTTTGGCCATAATCATTAATCAAAAAAAGAAGAAAAAAAAAACAGGCCATAATCATAAAAGTCTGTCGGACTATCGTCTGTCGGTCTATCTGTGGCTAATATGCTGATGCTAGTGGTGAAGCTAGTGATGAGTTTTTTTTCTTTTTTTTATTGGCCGATAACAGAGTTCATAAAAGACTATTTTAGAGCGTCCAAGTATGAGTGAGTATATGTGAGTGTAAGTGTGCATTGAAAACATACCTGATCGGAATCGTCATGCGTGTTTTTGCTGTCGGTGCTCATGCTTTGTACTGAAATATCTGATGCTCCCAATGGTCCACCTGCTGAGTCTGGACCATTTGGTCCCAGCATACCCAGACCCAGAGGGGGTCCTCTTAAATGTGGTGGATCATCGTCATCATCCTCATCTTCACTCGCTGAACCCATTAGAGAACCTTTAAACGAGAAAAACGTAAAAGAAACCATAAGAACAACACAAAAAACAAAAACAAAAAACAAATGAGTTGATAAGACAAGAGAGAAGTGAAGTGAAAACAGAAAGAAAGAAAGAAAGAAAAATCAAATTTATTACTGACTGGCAATGGCACTGGCACTGGCACTGACACTGGCTCTGGCTCTGGCAATATTTTTTATTCAAGTATTTAAGCCTGGGAAAAAGTGTAAAAACTTTTCTGTATGTTTCTGTGCGATACTAATTGTTTAACAAGCTCATGATTCTTGCTCTCAACAAAGCCAATGACAATAAAACAACAACAACAACAACAACAATAAAATATTTTGTTTCAACTAATCTGCAACGCCTGTCAAATTGCGTTGGTACTTTGATACTCTCACTCACTCTCTCTCTCTTTCTGTTTTCAAGCGTATTTTTTTTTTTGGCAGTTAAACAATTTTAAACAAAGCATCGTAATGAAATGCATAAGAGTGTGGTAAAACACGTGTCTTTAATAAAAACAACAAAAACAAAAACCAACCACTTTATAAAGAGATTTTCTAGCGTCGTCTACTGTTAAGTAAACTTCACAAACAGCTTTTCATTACGTTTACCAGCCAGCTTGTTTGCCATCCATTTATGGCATGACATTTAACACACGTTTCTTCCTTCCTTCCTTCCTTTCTGCCTTTCTCAAAACATTTCATTTTCCAATGTAATGTTTAAATAATTTGATTTGTATGTCTTCCCAAAAAAAAAAGAAAAAAAAATTCCAAATGGCTCATCGTGTGGCACATGTTCTTAATTTTTGTTCACCCAATTATTTGCTTTCGGAAAATCTCTGTGTTTCTATGCAAAATTGACGCACACGCGCTAACTGTTTGCCGCATTTGTAACAGAAAGCCCCCAGAGTCTGGTGTTTCCCTTACCATCCATGCCACCATGCTTGGAAATAAAATGATAACAAAATGGAATTTGAATTGTTTTTAAATTCTTCTGATATTGAGAAACATCCTTCTGGCCATAACTAAAGGGTCCGCCAAATAACTTTTTTTTTTGAAAATGCTTTAAAAAAAAACTACTGAATATTTTCTCAAATTTCTTTTTTTATTTGAAAGTACAATCCTTCCGGTTAATAATGGAAAATAATTTCATTCAAATGGCTGCCTCGGCTGGCCATGCATTAGCCTACACGATCGGTCCAATTTTTAAGCACATTATCGATTGTGTGCAGCTGTATTTCACCAATGGCTTCACGAATATTGTCCTTTAAAGTGTCAATTGTCTCTGGCTTGTCGGCGTAACACTTATCTTTGACGGCACCCCGCAAATAATAGTCCAACGGTGTCAAATCGCAGCTCCGAGGTGGCCAAACGACATCAGCTCTGCGGCTGATAATGCGAACTTCAAAAACAGGGCGCAAGACATCGAGTGTAGCTTTGGCTGTGTGGCATGTAGCGCCGTCCTGTTGAAACCAAATGTTGCCAATATTCTCCTCTTCAATTTATGTGAACAAAAATTCATTCAACATGGCTCGATAACGATCGCCATTAACTGTATCGGTCGCTCCTTGCTCATTTTCGAAGAAAAAATGGCCCAATTATGCCTCTGGACCAAAATCCGCATCAAACAAGGACTCGTTTTGGGTGCATCGGCTTTTCAATGTATGCGTGCGAGTTTTCTGTGCCCCAAATGCGACAATTTTGCTTGTTTACATACATACCCGCCAAGCTTAAAATGAGCTTCATGAGAAAAGATGATTTTTTTTTTTGTCAAAATCGGCATCTTCTGTAAGTCGATCGCAGGCCCACTTTGCGAAGCGAAAACGCATTGGATGGTCAATTGGCTTCAACTTCCGAACCAATTGGACTTTGTATGGCGTCATACCAAGGTTTTTATGCAAAATTCGTCTCAATGATGTATCCGAAATGTTTAATTGTTGAGAACGACGGTGAATTGATGTTGATGGCGCTTCACGCACACTTCTCGGGTGTACGCACTGTTTTTGGCTTTTCACGCTTTGGTTTATCGATGAGGATGCCAATTTCTTTCACTTTTTTCACAAGATAATGAACATACGGAGCTGACGGTGCTTCTCTTCTTCCAAAATCCGTACGCAATTTTCGCACACATTCTGCAACATTACCATGATTTTCAAAGTAATGTCGCAATATTTCCCAGCGTTGTTCAAGCGTATACACAACCATATTCGTTCAGCGGAAGGATAAAACTAATTATCTGTCAAATCAGACATGAGCTAAGTGTTCCCATTCACGAAATATGCACTAGTTTAAGAAAAAAAAAACGTTAGATGGCGGACCCGATACTATGAAACAAACTTTGGGAATAAGTCTCATACTATAAAATTTATTTAAAATCGAGCGCTGTATTACCTCAAGAGGTGGTAGATTCGAGCAATTAGAATCTGTAAGAAGACAAAGAAAAATTCTTTAAATTATTCATTTACTAGGTCCTAATCGAACATCATGGCAAGATCAGACTACGTCTTGAGAAGAAAATAGAAACCAATGAATAAAAATTCGTCACCAGTATTAGAACCCAATACATATTCACAGAAGGCATTGTTTCTAGGCAACGAAAGTTGGCAACCCTATCATTCTAGAACCTTCGAAAATAGACCAGTTGGCCTCTAAAAAGGCATGGAAACAAAGTAGAAAAATAAAAGAGGGTTATTCCTTAACAGATGAATAAGGAATTAAATAAAACTTACTCTTAGCGGCCCCAAGAAAAACTGTTCACCAATGCCTATACTTGAATGGATGGAAAATCAATTTAAATTAGTATCGCTTGCCAGTTTTCATTTGATATCTAGTTCCCTTGCTGTAGAACTACGACAAAATAATATGCTGCAGATCTCCGATGGGAATTTTTTTTACTACTACGAGTGCAGTCGATCTCGATGTAAATAATAGACAGACTGTATCAAGCTTCACTTCATTTCAAACCTTTTTTTTCATCAACCGTACTGTATACGCTTCTCAATTAGTTCGATTTCCCCGATTTCAGCAATATTCCATGGATAGTATTTCTATTAAATAATTTTCTTTAAGCTTATTAAAGCTACACCCCTGACATACATACATACGTAATTGGTCACTACAACCCTTCAGTCAGGATTACGACTTAGCTACTCACATCACTTATGCTGTGTGTGTCAATTTTTGCACATGACTGGTGGGACCTACAGTTTAAAATCGACTGCGAAAAACAGATTTTTACTCTCAGAGCTTTGTCCAGAAATCTGCTGAGAGGAAGTCGCCGAAAAAATATTTCCTTTTGGTGGAGATGTCTGACCTGGGGTTTGAACCGAGGCCTCATGTCTAATAAGCGAACACACTACCTACTACGACTACGGCGGCATGGATACTATTTCTATTATTTAAATTTCTTTGCGGTTGTTAAAGGGGTGTCTCCTTTATAGCTGCAAATTACCAATGACTTGCACTCGATCGATATTATTATCCTCAGGGCCGCTTGACTGTCTTCGAAAATCACTTTAAAACTTGAATAGATGAACTCCGTTTTCGAGCATCTGTGAAATTGTGTGCACCAACACGAGTTGGAAGTTCTTTGTTCTTCCACCAGGCCCTAACCGTACTAAGAATGCTCAAGTCATAGTAAAATCACGAGAAGTGGATACTTTAAAGACAACTGGCGCAGAATTACTTCTCCTGACACCATATACTCTCTAATGGCAGTCATAATATGGGAAACAGTTCGAAGTAAACAAGTGAAGAAGTGCGAAATCAAAAGACAGGTTTTACCACCACCATTAGGCAGCCAACAATACGGAAATGATTGAAAAGAAAAGGGGCGTCATAGAAAATATTTCAAATCGCCAGAGGAAGCGTGAGTTACCATTTCATAATATTTTTAAACCATTGTGGTGCATGATACCATATGAGCCAAGTATCAAAAGCAAATCTGTTCAGACAGAAGAGGACTAATATGGAGTCTTATACTCCTACACAAAAATTTCAATTATGCCTTCTAGCGAATAGTAAACCCCCCGTAAAACTAGACATTCAGACGATTGTAATCATGTATAGAGAAGCTAACAAAGCCAGTTGGCCATACTTAGCATATTCAATACATGTCTACTTTCTTGTATGAAATGAAACCAAAGTACTATCGATTACACAGTCACAGAAAAAAGTCTACATACACCGTTGTCTATATAAAGGGTGTTTTTTTATAGAGGTATAGAACTTTAAGTTGCAATAAAACAATGATGATTGACATGAATTTTATTTATCCGAAAGATAATCTTGTGGCATTACATTTTAAATATGATTTCTGGCATATGACCGCCACGGCTGGCGCGGATGTAATCCAATCTGGACGTCCAATTTTCGATGACTTTTTCCAACATTTGTGGCCGTATATTGGCAATAATACGGCGAATGTTGTCTTCCAAATGGTCAAGCGTTTGTGGCTTTACCGCATAGACCAATGACTTTACATAGCCCCACAGAAAGTAGTCTAGCGGTGTTAAATCACAAGATCTTGGAGGCCAATTCACAGGTCCAAAACGTGAAATTAGGCGGTCACCAAACGTGTCTTTCAATAAATCTATTGTGGCACGAGCTGTGTGACATGTTGCGCCGTCTTGTTGAAACCACATCTCCTGGACATCGTGGTTATTCAATTCAGGAATTCAATTCTATACCGATCACCATTGACTGTAACGTTCTGGCCACCATCGTTTTTGAAAAAGTACGGACCAATGATTCCACCAGCCCATAAAGCGCACCAAACAGTCAGTTTTTCTGGATGTAACGGTGTTTCCACATACACTTGAGGATTACCTTCACTCCAAATGCGGCAGTTTTGTTTTGTTGACGTAGCCATTCAACCAGAAGTGCGCTTCATCGCTAAACAAAATTCGCTTATGAAAATCGGGAACAACGGTAATCTCGTTTTGGGCCCATTCGACGAATCTACGCCTTACTTGATGATCGTTTGGCTTCAAATCTTGCACGAGTTGGATTTTGTAAGCACGCAAACCAAGATCCTTCCGCAAAATCTTCCATAAAGTGGATGGACACAGATCCAATTCCTGTGCTCGATGTCGGATGGACTCATTCGGGTCTTCCTCAATGCTACGCTCTACAGCAGCAATAGCTTCTTCTGTACGCACCGTACAGCGTCTCTGTACGGATGCGAGTTATCAATAAGAGTAAACGTGGTGCGAAAACGTTCCATGGTTAGTCGAATTAACTGCTCTGATGGACGATTTTGTCGACGATAAAACGGACGTAGTGCGCGATACGTTTTCCGCACAGAACCATTTATATTCGAAATAAAATTGCACTACTTGCAAGCGTTGTTCAGGCGTGAGTCTATTCATGATGAATTGCCAAAACAAACTGAGAATAAATCACTTGACAGCTGTTAAATCGGTCGCCATCTTGAAAAGTAATGCCAACTTAAAGTTCTATACCTCTATAAAAAACACCCTTTACAACTTTTTTCAGCTAATTTTGTTGTTGTTTTGTAATAATTTTTAGGATATATTTTCTTATATTCGATTTTGTCTTCAAACATTCAGAATTGTGACTGCCTTAAAGAACGCTATAAAATCTTTTTAATTAAAAAAAAAAAAACGAACCTATATGTAGACTTTTTTCCTTGACTGTAATCGCGCGAACACTCTAGGCATTCATTAACAATACTGCCAGCAACATGGATCTCTCGAATTTAATCAAGGTGGATGGCGTTAGAAGAATTTTCAACGACGAATAAGGCGAATTCGACTAAAGAACACCTAAGCATAAACGCACGATACTCCAAAAACTGGGTTAGTGCGACCTTGTATGAAGAAGCTGAGTAAAATGCAATGGTGGCAGCCCTTCTCACCCATTCCACTAACCTGATAAAAGTTAAAAGAACTTTTCTTTACAAATCGTTTCCCTTAATGCTCTTGTAAATATTTGAGAACAACTTGGTTTATATGGGATCTGTATGTGGCTTATGTGGCTGGAGCCAAATACGAGCAAAAATCTTTTGGGGATTTCCCATATGAACATGACGAATAAAGAATTTTTTTCCTTTCTTTCATTCCTGTTATGAAGATTGATGATTTGATTTTTCCCCTCACACACACGCAATGAGAGTTTTCACTATGGAAAGAAAGGGGAATACATGGTACCCCCGTGCAATTTTCTGTTTTTATTGTGTTTTTGATGGCGAAATATAAAAATAATTGCTGGAGTTATTTTCAACGTATGCTTTTGCCAAAATCATTACTGAAAACGAACGTTACCCAAAAAATAAGGGTGTTTTCCTTTGGCCACTAATCGCTTGTATTCCCTGCCGCCTTCCCAGGCATAGTGGCGAATGAATGAATGAATGTTTGCATGAGTGAGTGAGTGGTATGAGATGATACGAGGGGTCTCATCTGTTAAGGATTAGATTATGTATCATAAACTTGTAATTTATTGTGTTTCCTTCTTTATTTATTTTTTTTTTTTTTGCAAACACTTGCTCTACTACTCCTCCTTGGCCAACTGTTCACATACGACAAGCATTTGTTTACGTTGAACACTGATGCCAAGGTTAAATGAGTTGGTATCACTCACTCATCGTGCTCGTGCAATTCTGTTTTGATCCCTGGAGACTGTTTGTCTTCTTGAAAAAGAATTTTTCAAACACAAGCTTGGAAGGCAGGAACAGATTTATTTTGTATTTAAGATTTATAAGGCCCAAGACGTACGTACAGTAGGTGTCTGGGGATATGATGGCGGCTTACAACCACGAATTATGTTTGAAATTGAAACATTATTACCACCATCAGCAGATGTTGTTATAATTTCCCACAAAAGGAAAACTATTTCAAGTGATTTGTTGTCAATTCAACATCAAAAATGTTTTTAAAAAGAAAACTTTTTTCTTCAAGTGCATTGCCCCAATAGCCGATCATACATGTGATGTGTTTGAATGGACCATAACACCTGATTACGAAGAATATGTTGCAAACGTCAAATGAAAATGACAAGAAAACTAACTTTGTGGTTAAACTCTAGACAAGAATGTCGTATTGCTCATATAGTTCTCTGCCTGTTTGTGTGTCTGTCTGTCTGCGTGGCTATCTGTATCTTCATTTCGTAAGCATTTTTGTGGCAAGTGCAGAAGAGAGATTAAAATGTTGAAAGAATCATGAGTCGTAACGCATTCGGACATTTGTCTGCTTTGTAAAGAGGAATTAACCTAATTTTTCTAGAACACCTTTAAAACCATACAACCAACAACAACAACAGCATGAATAACTAATAAAAAATAAGAAGAAGAAGAAGACGAAGACTTAATAAAATCACACGCCAAGTTGCTATTGCAGAACCAAAATAAAGAAAAATTGTGTCTCTTTTCAAAAGTCAAAAAATTATTCACGTGGAAAATCTGTTGATCTGTGGCATCACCATCATCATCATCATGCAGCATTGCATTGGCATTGGAGTGTGTGTGTGTGCTTAAGTTTTGCATTTTTCTTCTCTGTGCTCTGCTGTGCTGTGCTGAGGTTTATTTAGAAAATTTCCTCATTTACTGGCTTTGCTCCCCTTCTCCCCCTTGTTTTCCCTGGCAAGACTGTTGTCATGGCTTATGATACGCACATTCACCTTAAAAATAAAATTTTTTTCTCTTCTTCCATAAACCTGCTGAACACACAATGGCAACCCTTAAGACCAACAGTTTAATAGCCAACGTTGTCTGTCTCTTGAGTTTCAAGAGCACAATTTGAAATTTTACAATTTGTTCTGCTTCATGTTTATGCTTGTGTGTGTGTGTGCATGTTCGTGTTCATATTCGTGTTCATTTCGGTGTTCGGTACTTATGTACGTAGTAGTAGTGTTAGTAGTAGTTGTTGTTGTTGTTCAAACGATGATTTTTCTGCATCATGGACCACATGATGCAAAACTAATTCGAAATTAATGTGAGTGTCGTGGGTACTCAAATAGAAACGAAGATAAACACAAGCCATACAGCCAGCATTTGGTATCAATAGCCAGCCAGCCAGCCTCAACTGCTAAGGGTGAATCAGCCAGTCAGTCCTCTTCAAAAGACGACCACTTTTTTACAGAAGAGGGTGAATGTTTAGAAAAAATGTTCAGTTCATCGCCACAAATAATAGCAGCACCAGCAGTGTAAGCACTTGATAAGCGTAAATGAATAGAAAATACTACAACAGGCTTGAACTTAAATATTCAAACGATTAAACAGTTTGACATACACTTGAGATCATCATAATTATGGGGGTAGAAAAAAGGGAATTTTTTTTTGAAATTTTAAATTTTTTAAGTATTCTACCTTAACATCTACATGAGCCCGGTGGTCATTTTGATTGTTTCTTTTTTAAATCAAACCTTTGAAAGGGTAAAATAGGAGCAAACAGGAGTTTTGGTACTCTTAAATACTCCTAATATGTAACTGATAGGTTTAAAATATTCAATAATACAGGAACGGACGGAATATATCCGGCCCTACTATAACATATAGGATACTTAGAGTGGAGGTCGTTGGCATAGGAATAGTAAAGGGTGTTTTTTATAGAGGTATAGAACTTTAAGTTGGCATTACTTTTCAAGATGGCGACCGATTTAACAGCTGTCAAGTGATTTATTCTCAGTTTGTTTTGGCAATTCATCATGAATAGACTCACGCCTGAACAACGCTTGCAAATAGTGCAATTTTATTTCGAATATAAATGGTTCTGTGCGGAAAACGTATCGCGCACTACGTCCATTTTATCGTCGACAAAATCGTCCATCAGAGCAGTTAATTCGATTAACCACGGAACGTTTTCGCACCACGTTTACTCTTATTGATAACTCGCATCCGTACAGAGACGCTGTACGGTGCGTACAGAAGAAGCTATTGCTGCTGTAGAGCGTAGCATTGATGAAGACCCGAATGAGTCCATCCGCCATCGAGCACAGGAATTGGATCTGTGTCCATCCACTTTATGGAAGATTTTGCGGAAGGATCTTGGTTTGCGTGCTTACAAAATCCAACTCGTGCAAGATTTGAAGCCAAACGATCATCAAGTAAGGCGTAGATTCGTCGAATGGGCCGTTGTTCCCGATTTTCATAAGCGAATTTTGTTTAGCGATGAAGCGCACTTCTGGTTGAATGGCTACGTCAACAAACAAAACTGCCGCATTTGGAGTGAAGGTAATCCTCAAGTGTATGTGGAAACACCGTTACATCCAGAAAAACTGACTGTTTGGTGCGCTTTATGGGCTGGTGGAATCATTGGTCCGTACTTTTTCAAAAACGATGGTGGCCAGAACGTTACAGTCAATGGTGATCGGTATACAGCCATGATTACTAACTTTTTCATTCCTGAATTGAATAACCATTGAATGTCCAGGAGATGTGGTTTCAACAAGACGGCGCAACATGTCACACAGCTCGTGCCACAATAGATTTATTGAAAGACACGTTTGGTGACCGCCTAATTTCACGTTTTGGACCTGTGAATTGGCCTCCAAGATCTTGTGATTTAACACCGCTAGACTACTTTCTGTGGGGCTATGTAAAGTCATTGGTCTATGCGGTAAAGCCATAAACGCTTGACCATTTGGAAGACAACATTCGCCGTATTATTGCCGATATACGGCCACAAATGTTGGAAAAAGTCATCGAAAATTGGACGCCCAGATTGGACTACATCCGCGCCAGCCGTGGCGGTCATATGCCAGATTTCATATTTAAAATGTAATGCCACAAGATTATCTTTCGGATAAATAAAATTCATGTCAATCGAATAATCCATCGTTGTTTTATTACAACTTAAAGTTCTATACCTCTATAAAAAACACCCTTTACAAAGTCTATTTTAGTTGCCTGGTTGTAGTAGTAGTTGAACATACAGGTGGCCTTCAATAATGTAGAATTTGACTACATAGCAGGCACACTGACCAGATTGGGTGTACAGGACAATAGGATATCGACAGAATGGCAAAGAATTATTAACTCACCACACTTTTACATAAAGGCTTTCGGTGTGCTGAATCCAAATCCAATCCCGCATCACTGTAGGCTTTGGAGTGAATGTTACGTCGTGAATTAAGTTTTTTCTACAAGACAAGATTTTGTACTTTGAAAAGATACCCCTCAATGGGATAACATTAACAATGAACGTCATAGGAAGCTCAGTTGAGAAAGAACAGAACTCAATAAGCAAAGTGCCCCATCGTTGTTCCCAATAAATTTTCGGAGAAGGCGTTGTTTCTACTCTACAAGACGCTCATCCTATCCGTGCTTCTTTATGGCGCAGAGGCATGGACCCTATTAAGTACTGATGCAGCAGCCTTGGGAGTATTAGAGAGAAAAGTCCTACGCAAGATCTTCAGTCCAGTGCGAGTTGGCGATGATTTCCGATACAATAGTGAGCTGTATGAGCTCCTCAACGACATTGACGTTGTACGGCGTATTAATATCCAGCGGCTGCGCTGGCTCGGCCATGTCGTTCGAATGGAGGAGGATGCTCCGGCAGACGGGTATTTGATGCGGGAATCTGCGGAAGTCGGCGAAGAGGACGACCTTGTATCCGTTGGAAGGACCAAATCGAGGAAGCCCTGTCATCGATTGGTGTAACCACCTGGCGTAGGCGCGCAAGAAGCAGAGGCGCCTGGAAGGATGTGTTGCGGCAGGCCGAAATCCGTTAAACGGGTTGTTATGGCCAATTAAGTAAGTAAGAAAATAAGAAGGCGTTGTTTCTATACAATATCAGATGACAAGCCTATCAACTACTACCGGAAAAGCTCGTATAGTGAAGATATCTTTTAAACAGAGCTGAGAGTTATTTTATTCTTTCTTCTTTTTTTAACCAAAGTTTACCGCAGAAGTCCAAAATGATACGAGCTAAAGGAGGTGTGTTTATGTTTCTGATGTACTTGGGTGCCGCAGTATTCAACCGTTTGAAGGTTAGGCAGTTAGCCAAATCTGTATATCATCACGCTGTCATAATTGAATTATACGATTAGAACACATAGTCCAATGTTAGACGTGAGTTGTTACTAATAAGCCCATAACAATGCTTACTGGCAACCTAAAGATGTTTCAAAATTAAGTTTTCGACTTAATTTTATCATTGTATTTCCTTTTATATTTTATTTTATCCACTTATTAGATATTATTGTTGAATATCAAACGATTGTAATTCACAGAAGTACCAAGAGCGTTCAATGCCTTCTAAAAAAATTCTCTGTCGGTTAGAGACTATAATCTGGCGACATTATCCGCCCATATTTGTTTACAAAAGATGTTGACCAGGCCATTACTGTCAATGGCAAGCGCTAAAGGACAATGATTATCAACTGCTTTGCACCTGAATTGGTCTGATATATCTGGTATATCAGCGACGAGTGGTTTCACATTAAATAATCTGCATGGTTATCTCACGGGGAGGTGATATAATTTGGTTACCGGGATTGTGCGATTTGAAAGCCTTAGACTTTATTTTGTGCGGTTTTCCTAGGTACACGATGTACGAAAATCAGCAACAAGTCATAGCATTTCTCAAAGCCAACATAACCTATGCCATTGGTCAACTTCAGTGTGATTTATAAGCCAGAATAAAGGAAAGTTGGACATTTTGGATGCACTACACCTAGAGAAGCTGTGGAGTATATTTGAACGATGTTATGTTCCTCACATAATAGGCATCAATAGGTGTTTCAAACGAATACAAAATTTTTTTTTTAATTATTTTTATTTAAATTTAAAAATAGGAAGCGCTTAATGAAAGACCTGTTATAATATGACCTCCTGCACCTGATTTTCATAGAGTTTTTAATGTTTAAGAATCGTGTTTAACATGCTAAACAGCAAGCCAGTCCCACTGTATAAAACGCAAATCGTACGTAATGAGAAAATAGTTCGTTTGTTTGTTTGCTTGTTTGGCTGCTTTGTTTACTTGTATTTCTATTCAATTTTTTTTGCCTTTTCTCTTGGCTCACTTTTTCTTTTGCACTTGTTTGATTTCCTTGCTTGGAGAAGAAAAGAAAATTCTTCTCTTTTTTTTATCATCAACTCTCAAGCACAATGGCAACAAAACGTAGTTTCTCTTTGCTTAAGTCTTCAAAACACAACAGAACAACGACAAAAAAAATCATAAATAAACCGTTGTTTTCTGTATGATGCTCCTTGCAAACAAGTGTAGGTTGTAGAGTATTGTTTGCCTTAAATAAACAATAATAAATAGCAACAACAATAATAACAACAACAATATTGTAAATAAATAAAAAACAATAAAAAAGCATTCGAAAATACTTCCTTAAGTACTTCTCACACATACAACACACACACAGACACAAAAGAAGAAGCAACAATAACAAAACGGGTGGCGGCTTGTATTTTTTTGTTATTGTTGTTTAACCACCCTCCTGCTGGTTATTGTTAATGCTGTTGCTGTGGCTGCTATTGTATGCCAATAATTGTTATTTTATTTGGAAAACACAAACTTGCAAGCACTCACACACATGTACATACATACACACATAGAATGCTTTGCTCTTAAAATTTAACATGTAATTATTTTTCGTTTTGAAAACAATAACAACAACAACAACAACAATAGAAATTTCTTCCACTGCCATTGATGCTCGTCTGTCTCTCTTTTAACAGTTTATAAATGTTAAATGTTTGTTTATTATTGTTGTTGTTGCCGTTTTGTTGGCTTTACTATTGAACTTGTGCGAGTTGCGTTGAGAGTAAACCGTTGTGTGTGTGTTAGTGTATAACAATAAAATAAAGTGTTGCTGAATGGTTATTGAAGTTAATTTAAGTGATGCTTAAACAAGTGCTTCAGCAGCAAAAAGAAAAAAAGGGAGTAAATGAGTGTTGTAAGGCAGTAAAAGTATTGGAACATGTGTTTCAAAATATTTGTATTTTATCTAAAGGAAACCATACATATATATTTACAAAAACAACAACAAAAGAGAGAAGAAGAAAAATCATTATTTAAATGTGGGTTATTTGTTTAATGTTACTTGTATTCAAAATAACACAGGGGGAAATAACAGGAAAAAAAGGGAGGAAAACATACATAATACCCCTCCTGTTTTCGAAAACAATTGAAAATCTATTTAGGAAACGTTTTTTGGCTTAATTTCAAGTATGCTTAAGCAAAGAACAGAAAAAAAAAGAGAAGAGATTCTGTCAGCGGTAATCATGGTGCGAACCCGGTATGAGGGTTTTGTAACAAGATTTTGTGCATATTTTGCATAGAAAAAGGGGCACAAAAATTAAGTTTAGAAAATACAAAAAAGCTTGTTTCCTTAAGGGAATAAGTATTCACTTAAAAAGTTATTTATGCCCGTAAATTTTTGAATGGCTAAACGGTTACGTTTTTAAAAACATCGATTAAAACCTTAAAGTATAGTTTAAAGGTTACATTTAATTTCCAATACAAATTCTACCTCGCATGGCTTTTTTCTTTCTCCATTATAGAAAAGCCTCTCATCTCTTGGAGATTATAGGGGCAGGAGTCCTCTGTGAAAACATATGTAAAAATGTCATTTGATATTATTTTTGTGACATGTTAAGAAATTTCTTTAGTTTTGTTTTTATTTTCCACAAAACTCTTAGCCTCCCCTTAGAAAATAAAATAAAAAACTTTTGCCGACAAAGGCAATGTGAATGGAATTGCCATAGAAATTCGATTTCTTTTCATGTTTTCGTTCTTTTTTCTTCTTTTTTTTTTTTTTTGTTATATTTCTGATTCTTTGAGTTGTGAAAACAAAAACAGAATCTACAAAAGATTTTAACAGAAAACGAAGAAAACGAAGAAAAACAAATGCACTGTTTTTGACATTTTTCTTAGCGAAATGACTAAAAACGAAGGGGGAGGCTGGGGAGAAAATCGACAAAGAAAAATATTGTCAAACAATCCATAGAACTTTTGAAATCATTTGAGGCAAAGAAAGAAATTCATTTTAACGCACCAGTAGGCATCCATCCCACCAGCCTTAAAAAAGGGCGATAAACAGAAAGCTTTGAAATCTCTATAGAAAGTTTTTTTAAAGGAGAATTTTTTTTTATAAACTTCTAATAGGGTTTCCTTTTTATTCGATAGTAGCATGGTACGGGTTTGTCCTTTATTAGCTGCCTTCTCTCTCTCCCTCTCTCTCTCTCTCTCTAACTTAAATTTACAGGTGAAAATACATTTTTTAGTTGATAATTTCGTGTGAAAAGCTTAGATTTGTACAAAACAGGGTCTATTTTGATGCTTGAATGGAAAAACGTGACATGCTGCAAGTACTTCAAGGAAATGCAAATATTTTATGAGGATATTAGGGACTCTAAATGTTCTGTTTATGAGATCCCAATGCGCTAATCGCTGCATACCACAACTTTTTAAAGGAAGTACTTTATTAATTCAAGGTCACCTAACCATTCCTGTATCATATAGGATACAGAAAATGTCTTTTACAATGTCAACCGTTTAAAACGTAATACACAGAAACACTAGTCACTTTCCCCCCTTTCTTCTATAAGATATTTTTCTGATTTCAACATAATGAACTGCACGAATAGAGGCCAAGTGTTCTAAGTGTTGATCATATTGGTGAAAGGAAATCGAACACATTTTTTGCCAATGTCTATTCGATTCTAGTAGTTCTGGAAGGCCAAGGGCCTACAAAGTAACAAAACGGCTGCCTTCCAAAAATGTCTCAATACAAAGTTTGTATGCAGTTCTACTATTGTATATAAACTATTTAGATATGCAAAGTAACCAAACAATGCATCAACTATAAATCCGATGCCTGATTGCTTTTTGACTGCGTTAAAAATACACATTGACGACGTTTTGAAATGGAACACATTGTATATATTTTGTACAGCGGCATTATGAAACACGATACGTTGTTCAAACACAAAGCAACTAACATTTTGGAAGGCAGCCAACTTGTTAAGTTCAATCGTCATATAAGCACGGTTGCAATGTTGAAATCAAATTCTAATACCATTTGAATAAGACCGATAGTAATACGATCTTATGTTGTGTAAGTTTTATCCACAGCGGTTGGACCTACAATTTTAAGTCGACTCCGACCGACAGATTTTAGAGAAATTTTTCATGGCAATTTGCTGATCTGCTGAGAGAAAGCTGTCGAAGAAATGTTTTACCGCATTTCGTTTTGTTGGAGATGTGTGACCTGGGGTTTGAACCGTAGCTTCACGTCTAATAAGCCATCATAGTCCTATCTAGGCTACGACGACAATAATCTACAATCGCACTCACATTGAACATAACACCTCGTGATCAGACTTTTCATGTTGCAATTAAGTTGATCGATTTTTGATGTGCTGATGTGTAAAAGTGGTCTTTGAATGCAAAACTAAACAGTACAGGTTCAAAATTCGAGGCAGAAGAACAAATTTTTCACTTACAAAAATAATCCAATGAACCTCATGACCATGTAGTCCTTGTAGTCTAGCAGGTAGTCATTCATTCATTCATAATTGGCCATTACAACCCTTCAGTAAGGATTACGGCCTATTTTCTCACGCCACTTATGTTGTGTGTGTTAATTTTTATACCTGAGTGGCGCAACCTACAGTTTAACGTCGACTCCGAACGACAGATTTTTGAGAAGCTTTTTCATGACAAATTTTATTTACTCTCAGAGTTTTTGCCAGAAGTATGCTGAGAGGAAGTCGCCGAAGAAATATTTTTTTTCATATTTTGTTTTGATGTCTGGCCTGGGGCTCGAACCCTGACTTTTATGTCTAATAAGCCAACACACTAGGTCAGATATCTCTAACTAAACGAAATATGAAAAAATATTTCTCTCGGCGACTTCCTCTAAACAGATTTTTTGGCAAAAACTCTGAGAGTAAAAGAAAATTGCCATGAAAAGATTCCCTAAAATTTGGCGTTCGCAGTAGACTTTAAACTATAGGTCCTGCCACTCATGCATAAAAGTAGTAGTAATCCTAACTCAAGGATTGTAATGACTAATTATGTTATGTATGTAACCTCATGAACACCATAGTAAGGTCAAAGATAGCGACATCTTGTGAGAAAAATTAGAACTGAATCAATAAAAATACTCACAGCTACACCCAATACATATTCCCCCCGATATTTATTGCTGGATGACTACTAATAGCAAATACATCACCGTAATACCATGCTAAAGGAGACCAATCACTGCTAAGCTGGAGAAACTTGGCTAATAAAACTGAAACAAAGGAACTTAAGATAAACATCGGTTCGAATCGCGGTGCATAATGTGTTCTAGAAAGAATTGAACGTAACAAGATGGTTTCCTACTGTTACAGTCTTAATTTAGAGCTGTACTGCCGAAAATTAGGCCGAACAAAGGTACAATCAATAAGCAGCCTATGCGCTGACCAACTTCCTCGCTAGTTTGGTAGAATTCGGCCAGTACAGGGACTGTGCTTAACTGTGGCATCACTACGAGCCGCTATGCGTTATCAAGTGAAATTTCGTGATTACCAAAGCTATCACTTCGACCTTACCTAAGGCACAATCGAATAAGAATCATCAACTTGAGCTGATTGGAGAGTATTTGTGGGCATTTGGATATAAAGGGTACGCCAAATAACTTTTTTTTTTAAATGCTTTAAAAAAAACTACTGAATATTTTCTCAAATTTCTTTTTTATTTGAAAGTACAATCCTTCCGGTTAATAATGGAAAATAATTTCATTCAAATGGCTGCCTCGGCTGGCCATGCAGTAGCCCACACGATCAGTCCAATTTTTAAGCACATTATCGATTGTGTGCAGCTGTATTTCACCAATGCCTTCACGAATATTCTCCTTTAAAGCGTCAATTGTCTCTGGCTTGTCGGCGTAACACTTATCTTTGACGGCACCCCACAAATAATAGTCCAACGGTGTCAAATCGCAGCTCCGAGGTGGTCAAACGACATTAGCTCTGCGGCTGATAATGCGAACTTCAAAAACAGGGCGCAAAACATCGAGTGTAGCTTCGGCTGTGTGGCACGTAGCGCCGTCCTGTTGAAACCAAATGTTGCCAATATCCTCCTCTTCAATTTTTGTGAACAAAAATACGTTCAACGATCGCCATTGACTGTATGTAACGGCCACTCCTTGCTCATTTTCGAAGAAAATGGCCCAATTATGCCTCTGGACCAAAATCCGCACCAAACAGTGACTCGTTTTGGGTGCGTCGGCTTTTCAATGTATGCGTGCGGGTTTTCTGTGCCCCAAATGCGACAATTTTGCTTGTTTACATACCCGCCAAGATCAAAATGAGCTTCATCTGAAAAGATGATTTTTTTTTTTTGCCAAAATCAACATCTTCTGTAAGTCGATCGCAGGCCCACTTAGCGAATCGAAAACGCATTGGATGGTCAATTGGCTTCAACTCCTGAACCAATTGGACTTTGTGTGGCGTCATACCAGGGTCTTTATGCAAAATTCGTCTCAATGATGTCTCCGAAATGTTCAATTGTTGAGAACGACGGTGAATTGATGTTGATGGCGCTTCACGCACACTTTCTGCCACAGCAGCAGCAATATTCTCGGGTGTACGCACTGTTTTTGGCTTTTCACACTTTGGTTTATCGATGAGGATGCCAGTTTCTTTCAATTTTTTCACAAGATAACGAACATACGGAGCTGACAGCGTTGTTCAAGCGTATACACAACCATATTCGTTCAGCGGAAGGATAAAACTAATTATCTGTCAAATCAGACATGAGCTAAGTGTTACCATTCACGAATTAAGCACTAGTTGAAAAAAATAACGTTAGATGGCGGACCCGATACAATGGTCTCTCTGATGCGAGGGCTATGCTGGAATATTTATTTGATGTCCCCCAAGTACATTTTTGTTTTTAAAATTTAAACTTTTTTAAAAGAAAACCTATGAAAGAGAGCTTTAACATACATTTTCTTTAATTTTCTTTTGAAATTTTCTTTTAAAATTTAATTTTTTTATATGTTTTTCAAACATTGTTTTAAAATTATTAAAGAAAACTTAGAAAAGGAAGGGGTATTCCTTTTTAATGTTCATTCTAAATTTAGCATTGCGTGTTTGTAAAACTTCGTTATTACTTCAGACGAAACGGCTAAAAATAATGAATGAAATGTTTTGTTTTACAAATTTCTTGTAAAATATTTTCATTTCACATGAAATCCTTACAAAAAAAAACTTACTGTAGTTTTGTTTTTTTCTTTCTTTTTTTTGACATTTGAAGACAAACGTCAATCTGTCGGTAAAAAAGGAGGAAAAAATTGTAAGCCTGTGTTACAACCACAGGGTATTTTATTTAAGTCGCCACCGTCCTTGACCAAAGTTGTAAAACAACAAAGAAATAAAGTTTTATGCAGGGAAGAATAAAACTTTGCACAAATCATTGAAGTTTAACCAGTAGAAAGAAAGTTTTTAAAGTTTTTTTCTTTTTCTTTTCTTTCCTCGGTTTACTCTATTACTTGTGCTTGCTTGTTGGAGGTTTTAGAAAAGTTTTAAAAAACTTTTTCTGGCGGGTTTTTTTTTGTTTAGTTTTTGGCTCTTTTTTTCTTTTTTTTCATGACACAGGATATACAATGATTTCTGAAGCAAAAATAAATTTTTAAGTTCTTTTTCTAAAGCTTTTAAACATTTCCAATGCAAACTTTGTATTCTTTTAAGTAAATTTATGATTTTTCTGGTTCCACAAGGGTGTTTTATTCATTCCGTTTTTTATTTTTCTAAGGAAATAATACAACAAAAGGAATACAACTAAGGGAACTACATACATAAATCGCTTAAAATAATATTTTTATACAAACGCGTTGAAATGAAAGAAAAACATTTTAAACAACCAACCAAAATACTTCACATGCAACAAGAAATAAAAGGGAGTAGCAAGCACAGTGTATGATACAATTCCATCAAACCATCAAACAAGACCCTTTTTTCCTGTATTTGTATTCTTATAAACACAACAGCAGCAACACTGGTTTCATCCTATGCTCGCACACGCACACACACTGCATACACTGCTATACACCGGGATGAGTGCTTTTGTTTACCTTTTGTTTTGTGTGTAACCTTATCAGAAAGAAAGCGAGAGAGTGTGAGAGAGAGAAACAACAGAAAGAAGGAAATTTTCGGCAAAAATAACATTAAAACCCAAAGCCGAATATCAATTTCAGGTAATCCTCTACGAAAATCCCTTTTCGATTCGTTTCCTAACGAACGCGCTCAAAGGCTGGCATTAACTAAACTGCTGCGTTTGTATGTGTGTGTATGTGTGCAGTTAATGTTTGTAAATGAAAAAGGGAAAGAGAACAATGCTATTCACCTCTCTGTTTTTTTCAAGCGAAAGTAATTTTAAATCGTTTTGTTTTTTTGTTTAACTGTTTATATAACCTTAAAGGCATTAAAGTTTTATTTTTTTTGTTCCTGATATTTTAAGACAGTTTTTCTGTCTATTCTTTTGCAATTTGTTTTGTTTCCAACAGGGGTAAACATTTCTTATCATAAAAAAAGAAAATGTGGAATCCTTGCACAATTTGTTTAAAGATATTTTAAAACACACATACAAATCAATACGAAATGCAGTTATTTAAAGGAATGTAAACATGTTCATGAATAAAACAAAAACTTGAAAATATTTTTATACATACAGTGAGCGTCAAAAGATTATTATACATTAATAAATTACCGTTATTTTTATTATAAAATTGTTTCATTGCCAGTCTTAGAAACAAACAAAAAACAAAATTACAAAAAATTTCAAAATTTTATCAAATTTTTTCGGACGCTCTCCTTAAGTGGTAAAAGTTGAGTTTGGTGATTGTTAGAATTTTATCCATTGTGTACAGTTTCTTTTAACGTTCACTGTATATACAGTCATTAAAGCAGTAATACAAATACAATATTTTTGCACTCAATAACATGTTATTATATCTGAGTGTTCCATCAGGTTTACATTCAGTGGTGTTGTCGAGCCGTAACGCTCCGGAACGTCGTTCCGGTACTTTCTTTTTGGACAGGAATGCGTTCCGGAACTAAAGATGATTTCTGATAACGAGAATTGGCTGACGTTTTAAAAAAAATTAGAAAGTATTGCTGATTTTTTGTTCTAATTTTTGACGAATTTTATATGTATTTTTATAAACCAGGGTTTGAACCGAACCCGAACTGGAACAAAAACCGGAACGAACCGGCCCTGTCTATTTAATTATATATACGCGTTCCGGTAAAAAAAAATTAGCACAACACCACTGTTTACATTATCAACTTTCCTCAATGGCCAATCGATATAAGCTTTCAAACTGTCCCAGTTCATGTAGGTATTCTCTGCAATGGGCAAACAGATAAATTTGCGTGGAGGGGGACTTCCATACCGCTGATGGGACCAGAAGCCTTCTGTGAACTAGAAGTGGATATTTGAAAAGTGAAAATAAAGAGAGTTAAAGATTCTCTTCAAGCCAAATAGGTTTGAGAGGTTATCGAAACTTTAGTGAGAAAACAACAATATCAGGAGTTCTGAGTCGTGTTTCAAACTATTCACGAATAACCTGTGGTTGGTAAATGGACTTTTGATACTATAATGGACAGGGCACTACAGATTCAAAGTACACTTGCTCCGAATGGAGGTTGTCTCACATCAAACATATAGACTCTGTGACAATGAAAATGAATCATTGGAACACATTCTTGGAATCTGTGGGGCATTAAGGCATTCCCGGAAAGAAACATTTGGGTTCATATCAAGTGCTTGCCAGGGAATTTTTAACACCGAACAGCATCCTGAGGTTTGTCAGGGCAATAGGCTTACTGGAGACATTATAAGGATACCCTATAAAGTTTGAGGGATGTACAATAGATCGTTTGGTCGCTGCATTAAGGTATCTTTTAACGACAATAATTCAAAGAGATGGTTCCCACTGTTGCAAATAATTCAAGTTGCTTTTTTAACTTTTTAGTTCCTTATATAGTGAAGACCTTAGCGTGTAGTTACAGAGAACAAATTTTCATCTATTTTATACGGTCATACTTTATAATACTGTAGTTCATAAGTCGGCTTTAATTTTTTAACACTGGCAGGCTAGAATGTAAGATGAAAAATGGTGCGTGCCCCTTGCCCTTAAAAGAATTATGACCCAAAATATACAAAAAAGAAGGAATTCTCTGCTGTTGTTTATGTGTACAATCTACAGAGCACTTTTCTTACGTTTGCTGTCATTAAGATGGCAATTTACGCAAGACAACGATCTCAAACGTTACTCAAACATTTTTATATCGTTGTTTCAAGAAAATCAAGTCACCATAATGGAGTGGCTTCCTTAAATGCAATATCTAAACTCCACTAAGCACTTTTGAGATATCTTCGAGAACAAAACAGTTCATTTTCAGTCGTAAAATATGAAGAAATATTAAATCAAAAGGAGATGATACCAAAAAGTTATAAAAATTAATGAAACTTTGATCGAGTTGGTTTTTTTTTTAAAACAATCATTGAAAATTAAATTAAATTTTAAATCATTTCAATTAAAAACATTCAAAAATCTTCTAAAATTCGAAATAGTGTTGCTACAACTCCTTTGTTCCACACTGTAAAATAACATTCTTGTTGATTCCTGTATAGATATTACAAACTTTAAATCATTTCAATTAAAAACATTCAAAAATCTTCTAAAATTCGAATAGTATTGCAACACATTTGTTCCACATTGTAAATTTTTATATTTTTTGTTGATTCCTGTATAGATATCACAAAGTAAACAATATGGAAAGCCAAAAACAAAATAATGCCACTAAAATATAAACTGTTTTATACTCTCTTAATACTCTCTTAATTCTTATCTCTACTCTCTATCAAGAAAGAAAGAGAAAGAGAGTCGACATTACAGTTGGCATTAAGCATGGCATGGTATGCCATGCAATGAATGACTGATTTTGATTGGCATTTAGTAAGTGATGGGTAATGTTTTTTCCGCGTTGTCTTTGCCACTGTTGTTGTTGTTTGTTTTCTTCCTTTTTTGTCGACAAACTTTGTTACCGTTATGTGCGACGCTCTTTTTCTCTTTCGTGTGTATGAGTGTGACTGCTTGTGTGTGTGTGTTTTGATAACGAAGGCTTAGCCAAAATAACAATAAAAACAAAACGTAGGTATTTTGTTTTCGTACAAAACGATATGATATCGCGTACAGGATAATATTTGTGTGTAGAAAGAGAGAGAGAGCAAAATTGTGTGAGTACAGAGGGACAAATTATCATAACAGTGTTGCAAAGGTATCGAATTTATAAATTTTGATACAGAACTTTAAAGGAACGTTATAAAGAAATGGGGCATGATGGGTCTTGCCGTCATTGAATGTGTCATCTTTTCTGTTGATTCATTAATATTTAACAGAACTTTAAAAGAATGTTATAAAGAAATGGGGCTTGGTAGGCCTTGTTGTGATGGAACGCGTCATATTTTATGTTGACAACTTCTCTTACATTAAGGGAATGAATTTCTACACATAATTTTTTATTCTTTTAAAGAAACATGGGATTGTCTTCTTCGCCTTGTTCCAGTCTCTTTAAAACCAATTTTCTTTGCCAAAAACAGATAACACAGCCCTGCAAATTTGGACTTCTTTTGCGCAAATAAGATGGCTCCAGGTGTTTCCGAAGGCATTTTGCGCGCTGAACGCGAAGTGTTCAAGTAAATCTGATTAATTTTTTAGGGACCTCCGTAATGTGTTTCTTTTTCTCTTGCACCCCTTGACATAAACCCACACCCTACTTTAAGGGTGCATGCAAACAATTTGGCTTTGGGCTCATTTTAAAGAGCAAAGATCAATTGTCAATTTCTGACAATAGCGATGGTTCTAGCACGTCAGTGTTTAGCTCTATAATGTTTCAAAAAAAGGCCAAAAACGCTATTTTTAGGGGTTTCAACCCAATTATTTTCGAAAGCCTGACGTGATGGAAAGTTTTTGATACCAGATTCGTGTTCAGCGCGCAAAACACCTGGAGCCATCTTATTTGCAAAACCCATGCAGGGCTGCGTAATGAGTCTTCCTTAACAAGTTCTAGAATAATAGGGTTGTCATCTATCATTGCATAGAAACAATGTTTGCTGTGAAGATGTATTGGGTTTTGGTAATGTATCATCTAAAGGAAGTCGCCGTAGTCTAGTAGGTAGTGCGCAAGGCCACAGTTTAAACTCCAGGTCAGAAGGTCAGACATCTGCAACAAAACGAAATATGAAACAATATTTCTTCGGCGACTTTCGCTCAGCAGATTTCTGGCAAAAACTCTGAGAGTAAATAAAATTGCAATGAAAAGTTTCTAAAAAGAAAATTGTCGTTCGGCATCGACTTTAAACTGTAGGTTCCGCTACTCATGTATAAAATTAACACACACAACATAAGTGGTGTGAGAAACTAGGTCGTAATCCTGACTGAAGTGTTACAATGACCAATTATGTATGTATGTATGTATGTATCATATAAAGTAAGTTATCGCTTATAAACTACAAGCTTAGGCCAGCAAACACATGGTAAATCTTTCTCTGACACTTAATACTGACTTGAAGATCTTCTGTGCCAGTACAGCTGGATTTAATTGAATTAATTTTCCCAGCAGGTAACTGTAAGTCATCCATTCTTCTTAATCACTGAAAATGCATTCCAGAAATGGTTCCCTTTTGTGGCCATTTAGCAGAGGCTCTCAAATATAAAAACCGCTCATGAAGTTTTCTTTTTGTAGGACCCTTATATTGAATTTCTTTTGGTAACTAATGTTCTTCAAATGGTTTTAAACTACGTTTTATGAATTCTTTAGCTCTTAGACATTTCACACAGTGCTTATATGATAGTTCATTACTTTATTGACATTTTTCACTACTTGCCAGCCGAAGTCGCGATGTCTATCTTGCAATTCAATTCACAATTCCCTCAAGTTCTTTGAATATGTCAATGAGTACAGCTTTTTTAGGAGCTGTGATTCAAGAGAATGTCACACTTACGATTTCTTTTCATTCTACCTTGTCTAAGCATTCTAAATTACCCTGCTCTTCGGGTACTAAACATTTGAAATTCTTTTGCAAAAAAACCGTCCATTTTCGTATAATTCAGTAACAAATGAAACTTTATTAAGCGTTTAATCTTTACAAGTCAATTTAAAAAGCATTTTATGCCAGTTTATTAATGTCTTACAACAACAACAACAACAGCAGCAGCAGCAGGAGCTGAATAAAATATTGAAATGTCATGTACAAAATTGTAAAGGCATTGGTTGGTTGGTTCTCTTCCTGGCAACTTGGCTTGCTTTTATTGTTTAATCAAGTGTGAACTAAAACAGGCATTTAACTTGTAACAGACTTCCTTCCCCCCACCTATTACCACAACAATACGTTCCTGTGTACCACTATAAAACAAAAAGTCAGCTACAGTGTACGAAAAAAAAATATAAGGACTTGTGCCCTTTTGTGTACTCGTATGCAGCTGAGTGTGTGTTTTTTTCCCGCGTTCAATATTGTAATGCGTTACGAATCGCATCAAAACGTAACGCATTCAATTTCATTTCATTTCGAACACTTTTCCTCATGTTCATGTTCATGCTGATGATGTTCATCCTGATACATCAAGTCCTCGTGCGAGTTCCGTATTTAGACATTAAAATTCTCCCCCTCTTTGCACAGCCAGGCAGTCAGCATTACAATCGTAATTCTGTGCCAAAACTTGAGCGATTTATTTCGAAATACTTCTTCTGGGCCTACAACGCTTTTATTGTGTTGTTTTTTTTTCTTTTTTCTTTTGCATGGGCGTTTAAAAGCCGTTTTGTAGTTTTAAACTGGTACTCTTTTGTGTGTGTTTATTTTGTTGGCAGTCGCAGTACGGAAAAAAAGTACTTTTCCTTTGCATAGAGGGGGTACTCTCGCTTGGACTGGGGTGATATGGTTGTTTATTAGTTATGCGTGTGTAGTGGTGGATTGGTTTTTATATGGGGGTACTATGGTGGTTATTTCCTCTTCACTTGTCCATTTTATTGGCGTTTGTTGTTGTTGTTGTTGGATTGGGTTGGCCAGTGTGTTACAACTTTATTACCTTCGAAGCGTGTTAAATTGTACGCAAATGTAATAAATTTCATGAATATTTAGACAGTCATGGCACTCTGTCGAACAAAAAAAAAAAATTGGGGGGAGAGATTTTTTATGAAACCAACAACAACAAAAAAAATACTTGAAGTCAATAAATTTGAAAGAACAAAAAAAACCAACAAAAGAAGAAAAATGAAACTGAAAATTCCAACAAAATCAGATTTTCTTGCTTTAGATTCCAACGCTTTGCCATTTTTGGATAAGTTTGGTCATCATATATCTTAAGGGACTTGACCCTATACATGATTCTGAGTGTGAACATCACGGGCTATTTGGTTAAGGTAGGCGATTTCGTTTTCCCTCAAATGTATTTCTTTAAGGAGAGCAATTGGTGCATTGTTGAATGGCCATGCGATCTTCACGATGAGCTCGAACGATATCTTAACCGCGCGGCTATCCTATGTACTTCCCGGACGTTAGGATGTTAGGTTATGTTGAAAGAGTGCCGCTTTACTGTATTAACAGTTTCACGTCAGAGACCCATTTATACACTGTGATCGTTCAATTAGAAAACAAAGGAAAGAAGAAAAGGATTAAAGGAGAGAAAGGAGAAAAGAGAAGGAGGCGAAAAAAAGGAAACAACGAAATTACTTTCCGAACAACCCAATATATAAAGGGTCCGCCAAATGACTTTTTTTTTGAAAATGCTTAAAAAAAACTACCGAATATTTTCTCAAATTAATTTTTTTATTTGAAAGTACAATCCTTCTGGTTAATAATGGAAAATAACTTCATTCAAATGGCTGCCTCGGCTGGGTATGCAGTAGCTTACACCAGAAGATGCCGATTTTTGCAAAAAAAAAAAATCATCTTTTCAGATGAAGCTCATTTTGATTTTGGCGGGTATGTAAACAAGTAAAATTGTCGCATTTGGGGCGCAGAAAACCCGCACGCATACATTGAAAAGCCGACGCACCCAAAACGAGTCACTGTTTGGTGCGGATTTTGGTCCAGAGGCATAATTGTAAGGAGTGGCCGTTACAGTCAATGGCGATCGTTATCGGGCCATGTTGAATGAATTTTTGTTCACAAAAATTGAAGAGGAGGATATTGGCAACATTTGGTTTCAACAGGATGGCGCTACGTGCCACACAGCCGAAGCTACATTCGACGTTTTGCGCCCTGTTTTTGAAGATCGCATTATCAGCTGCAGAGTTGATGTCGTTTGGCTACCTCGGAGCTGCGATTTGACACCGTTGGACTATTATTTGTGGGGTGCCGTCAAGGATAAGTGTTACGCCGACAAGCCAGAGACAATTGACGCTTTAAAGGACAATATTCGTGAAGCCATTAGTGAAATACAGCTGCACACAATCGATAATGTTCTTAAAAATTGGACCGATCGTTTAGGCCAGCCGAGGCAGCCATTTGAATGAAATTATTTTCCATTATTAACCGGAAGGATTGTACTTTCAAATAAAAAAAGAAATTTGAGAAAATGTTCAGTAGTTTTTTTTTTAAAGCATTTTCAAAAAAAAAAAGTTATTCGGCGGACCCTTTATGTAGAAAAATTTTATATATTTTTAGCTAGTAATAATGATAGTAAAATAAAATAAAATTAAATTAAAAGAAATTCCTTTAAAATACAAAAAAAAAAAAAAAACAAAAAAAAAAAACAGAATTCTTGGGACAAAAAAAGAAGTGGAAATTAGTGCCTTTAAACCAAAATGCAATTTTAAGCACTTGTTTATAGCGGGGTTTTATGATAAAAAAATAAAAAATAAAAAAACATTTCAAACCAAATTCCATGATTGAGTAAGAGAATGAATTTTGAATGAATGAATGAATGAATGACTGGCTGTATGACTGACTCACTGTATATGGATGACTGACTAAAGTATGTTGTTGGCGTTGGCATTATTGTTTTTTTTAATGTTTTTCAGTGTAATAACATTTAATTTTTTTTCGATTTTATTTGACTATGACTCCAAAATGTATTGCATTTTTCTTTTTATATTCATTTTACAGAGTTTTTCTTGGGTTTTAAAAAAGGTTTTATGGTTGGATTTTGTTTTTTTCCAAGTTTCGATTTCAAATAATAAACAAACAAGAGAATGACAGAAAAAGAAGAAAAAAATATATCGTACTTAAACTAAATTTAACACAGAAAAACCAATAAACTTTAGAAATATAAAGAAAAAAATTGCTGTCGTAAATGTAAAAATAAAAAAATAATGTTTGAAAAAACAACAAAACCCCCCTTACAACACTGCAAGAAAATTAGAAAAACGATTTAAAAAATTACAAAAAAAAAATAACATTTAAAGGTTTTGATTTTTTAAACGATGACCCTTTTTCACGGTGTATTTCAAAATTTTAATATGTTTCCATGGGTCTGTCTGTGTGTTTCCGTTTACGTTGTTGGTCTCTTGCTTAACATGTCGTTAAAAAAACAGATTTTTTTTAATGTTTTAAGGTGTGAAATTGGAGCACTTTGAACTGAATTTGTTTTAGAGTTTAAAGGCTTCACTTTATTTATTTATTTTTTAAATAGAAAAACACAGAAAAAAAACAGAAAAAAATATCACACAACAATTGTAATTAAAGTACGAGAGTATTTAACGTTTGGCCACCTTGTGTATGCTTTAAACACATTTATTGGGCTCAGGCTCATGTTAAAACTATAATGACCCTCAATAACTCCACTACAAGCTTAAGTCACAAGAAGGCAGAACGTAATCTCTCTTACATACATAAGAGTTTTATGGGTTTTCATTTAAATTAAAATAAATTGTGAAAAACTTTGGCTTCCTTTTTTCAATTCATTGCATATGCAAAGATCAAGTGTTCAATGTACAGTTTTAGTTTGATATTCTAAAAGTTTAATGACTTTCGCAAAATATTCTTTCGTTTGAAAGCCTTTAGTCAGGATTGCAACCCAAACTGTGACACCACCAATGATCGTCTATTAGCGGCGGTACCTACAGCAGAGAGACTTTCCATGGCAATTGTTACTCTCAGAGTTTTTTCAAAAGGCCGCCAAAAAAGAAATATTTTTTCCAATATTTTGTTTTGTTGGACGTGCCTGAGCCAGGGGTTGAACCACGGGTTCTTGTCTAATAAGCCACCAAATTACGACGACTTCGCCTATTCCCGTCATATAATTATAGTTCCTGGTTGGTGGCTCTTAATCATCCCATGAAGTCTTGTGAATTTTTCTCAAATCGCCTTTGGCTAGACATGTTTTGTCACTAAATTCTGGTTGTCCAAGAATTATTTTTCTTAGACTCTCAAGCGCCGGACAATACGACAATAACAGAGTAGATGTTCTGTGGTCTTCTCTTCTCTCCCTTCGTTGCAGCTTCTGTAGCACTCTTATAAGGTACTCCCCATCCACGGGCGTAAACGCCTAGAGGCCTGTGTCCCGTTACAACTGCTATGAGGTTCTTCAGACGTAATCTTCACAGATATAAAGCAAATTCTGTTCAACACCTTCAGATATGTCTGGCCAGATCTGTTTAATGTCGCTACAAGTGGGTTCATTAACTCATCTTGACTATGCCCCAGTGAATGGAATTTTTTTGGGACACCATTTCGTTTGCCTCTCTCTCTCTCTCTCTGCAGAGGAATGCTAATCTCATGCATGCTTAGCAACAGCGTTCTCTTTGTTGTTATCTTCGATGCCTCCGTAACTAGGAACCCAAATGAGGATAAACGTCGAATGTTTCGCTATCTGCTTCAGAGGCTTAAGGCCCCTCAAATGCAAAGAGGATTAACTGACCAAGTGTGGCACTTTAATCGAATTCTCCGATTAATTCGCGACTTTAGCAATCCTTTTAAGAACCTGCAAAATTACAGCGCGATCATCGATTTCGTCACCAACAGCAGCTTCGGACACGTGCAGAACAGTGCAGAAAATCTAGCCAAAATTGGATAGAGTTCGCACGATACGGTTGCTTAAACTCCCAAGAAATATGGGCACGCATATCAGGTCCCATTTGCATTGGTCACGTTGCAAATAAGTTCTGCAGAAGTTGCAGAAATGAGGAAGAGGGAAAGTTCGGCAAAATGTCAGAGAAGAATAAGGAACTGTCATGCATTGACATTGGCAGTCTGAGTTGGTTCATCAGAAACTCCAAGCGGTTCCGGGGATAACAGAAAATTGTGGTATCACAATGGGTCCTATGTGGCTTAAGTACGTCCACCCAACTTTCTTGGGTCACCTCTGCCTACCTACCTACGTAAATCAACAACAAAATTGAAGAACCCAGACGTGATTGTGGATAAAGAGTGAGTGTCACTTTAGCAGGAACCCATATGAGGGTCTAGAAGAACCCAAAACTTTGGCAAAACAATTGTATTTGGAAAAACTGATCGTTTGGTATGTGTATTATTATCTGGAGGTAACAAGGGATCGTAATTTTTCAGATGTGACCTTTGAAGAACCTTTACCTTCTATTGAAGTATGACAACCGACTTTATTTGATTTAAAAATTTCGATTATGAACTGGATGGCATGAAATTTCAATAATAAGGCACGATTGGCATGAGGCACGATTGATTGATTTTATTACAGGAGAAGTTTCCAGAACCTTCAAATGTCCATCATGCTTTCATATGATTTAACGACTTTATACTCTTCAGAGATCAGCGATGAGTATTCAAAAGGACGAGTAGAATCGAATCATACTCATAATTTCTGATACTTATACGCATTCATACTTATTTTAATATCATGGAACCTCCACTCATAGTCAAAGTTTGAACTGTACTCCCCGTATTCATACTTAACAACAAGTATGATGTGGTTAATTTGGACTCTTCATACCGCAACATACACACGAATCACAAAATAAGTATGAATCGCTTACGAACACTAAAATACTTACTCAATGCTTGTGTGTTTGCTCTGCTTGCTGCTCTGTTGTCTTTTTTGCTTATGTGCCTTTTTTCTTCTGTTGTAAATGCAACAAACAACTACGATTGTAAATTTTGAAGAATGATTCGAGTCACTCGAATCGTCTATAAGTATTAGAAAGTATTTTTCTAAAGTTATGAATCTAAAGCCTCTATATGAATCAAACATAGTTCGAATGTGGTATGAGTTTGATGTCAATGTTGTACGCATACTCATTGCAACCTGTACTTATAAATCAACGTTGTATAGTGAGTACGAATGAATCAGAGTAGTGAAGTTAAATTTCAATATTGCTGACTCACTTATATTCAAAATTTCATGTGCTTATGAGTAGCGAAAAAACGATTCATTACTGATCTCTGGTGTATATTTTCACATTATATACTCTGATAACATATTTACTAGTCGGGTACAGCATTCTAGATACGTGAATAAATTGATTATGTTTTCTGGGAGGTTTAAACATTGTCATAATATTCGTTATCAGTCTAGAATCCAAAGCCGGTTCAGATATCGTTTGGGGATATTCAGACCAATTAAACATATCTTCATGTTTCCATTCTCTTGTGACAATCACTCTCACTTCCGTTCTTGTTTACAGCAACTTGTTTAGCCAACATGTATGGTGGTGGATCATAACATGATCAAATCGGGTTTAATGGTTCCCTTTCAGTCAAAGCAAACTATTTAACTGCGGGCCTGTATTATAGAATTTATTTTATTTGATTATAAAGTCTCATAGCCAGTATACATTTCTAGGCCTATTAGGACCTATTGCTTTCTCTTAGCAATAAAAAGTTGTTGACTTAGTGGTTCTCAATTGCTATTCAGTATGAATGCTAAACTGATGTTAGAGGTAAAGAATGAAGTAACTCACATTTTCTAAGCTTCATAACTTTGGTATAAATTTCTCAAATGATTTGAAATTTCTATGTGTTACAGTTTAATACTTTAATTTTTAATACGATTAAAATTTTTCAAAAAATTCGTAAAATTTTGGAACTTATGAGACATGCAAAATAATTTTTTGTAAATTTGCGTGCCAATGTATGGAGATTTTGAATTTTTAATTCCATTCTTTTAGTATTGTAATGTTGTTGGTGACAAAACACGGAAGTCTTAAGTTATTTTAAAACAGCTGTTAAAGGCCTTTGTATTAAAGGTTTTTTAGAGATTAAATCTAGGATTACTAAGAATGTTTTTGTGTAAATTAAACCAAAGGTTGGTTATTATGCATAAGGAAACGCTTTAGATTGAAACATTTTGACAATTTTGTTTTTTTTTTTCTTTTCTATCTAAAAGGGGAACAAGAATATGTATGTATCACCCTATTTTCTGTTGAATAAATAAAGCAATTTGTTAATCCCAAATAAATCTCTACGCCGAACAAAAACCGGTCGGAGAAGACCTCACACATGTCTTGCTTGCTTGCTATACGTTACACGGTGACAATAGAATGAAAACTGAACTGAAAACGGAGTAGAATTGTGTAAAGAAAATTACATGGTTTGTTGATTTTATTGTTTATTTAACATGGCCAACAATGGCATTAAAAATGAAATGAAAAGATCAATCAATAGATCGTCAACTTTTACACCCATATGTACATACATGCATACATACATACATATGTATGTATACCCAGGGGATTTAAATATTTTAAACGAGAAACACAGAGACACTCTGCTTTGGAAGGCAAAAAATTTAAAAAAGTAAAGAAAATATCTGCTAAAGTCAATATTTTGATCTTAATTCGCATAGGCTCTTCATACAGTAAAGTAAAGATTTATGCACCAGGGAGATGATATTCAACGAAAGCAAAAAAAAAGTATAAGAATCTCTTGCAACCCACACTTTTTATGGAAATGGCTCAGAAAAAAATTCATCATTCGGGTGTAACTCCTTTTCTGGTACGATATATTACAACAAACAGACCAAAAAAAATATTATCAAAGTCATCATCACCACCACCACCACCTTTATCACCATTATTGTCATCAACGTCACCATGAACCCAAAGCCTGAGCTGGAAACTGCAGCTGAAATATGGCAAAAAGCTGAAAAATGTTTTTCAAAAGTCAGTAAATTTCTCTTGTTCTTCATGTTCCGCTTCTTCTTCTCCTCTTTATTTAACCTTATCAGCCAACGTTTTCATAACAAAAAAAAAAATTTTTTTTGTTGCTTGTTGTTCATATGAAAAGTGTAAATGAAATGACAGTCTCTGGTAAAGCGTTTGTTTGATTGCAAGCAAGTTAAAGCCAGTATGGATGGCTTGGCTGGCTGGCATGTTGTAATGCCATTGCAAGGCACAGTCAAACAAACAGGCTCATGCACATACACTCATTCACTCACTCATTCGCTCACTGTCAGTGTTGCAACCATACAAACTCTGACACATTTTGCCAGCCAGATAATAACGCTGACGATGACGATGACGATGACGATGATTATGACGATGACGATGATGCGTAAAGATTGTAGACTGAGTGACTGAAACACTCACTGCCTGCGCCTGCATGGAAGAATGTGTAGAAATAGTGTGCTTCTCAAAGCGCAAATCCCTGCCTGAGCTTGTCTGCTGCTGCTGCTATACAACAAGATGTGTGTTGTTTTTATCACATGTTATCGTTCTCATAGGCATTAAATGTCGTTCATGACAGCCGTCATGACAGTGTAACAGAGTATTTTGGAAAAGTTGCCTGTTATTTTGCAATTTGCCCAGTTTTATTATAAACATACACAGACAGACAGACAGACATTTTGAGGCTTAAATTTTCATAAAAAAAAATATACAAAAAAATATTTATATTAGACGTGCTCATGTTTAATAGAGGCATCAATAGTTAAGTTTATTCCCAATGATGATATTTAAATATAATTAAATCGAGATTGATTGCTGCAATCCATTGTTCTGATATAAATTTCGATCACTTTTCGGCTCAATTTGGGTGATATCGCTGCAATAACTGGCCAAATGTTGGTCTTATTATGCGCCAACATTAGGATACTATCCCCAATAAAGCAGTATACTGTCGACAAATCATATGAAAGCATGATGGACATCAGAGATCAGCAATGAATCGTTTTTTCGCTACTTATAAGAACACATGAAATTTTGAATATAAGTGAGTCAACGATATTAAAATTTAACTATGTACTCTGATGCACTCATACTCATTACGACCTTGATTTATAAGTACAGGTTGCAATGAGTATGCTTACAACGTTGACATCAAACTCATACCATTCGAAATATGTTTGATTCATAAGCCTACTCTTAGTTGTTGTTGCATTTACAAATAAAGAAAAGACACGTAAGCAAAAAGGACAACAGCAGCAGCAAGCAGAGCAAATACACAACCTTCTAGTAAGTATTTTAGTGTTCGTACTCGATTCATACTTATTTTGTGCTTCGTGTATATGTTGAGTTATGGAGAGTCGAAATTCACAACATCATACGTGTTGTTAAGTATGAATACGATGAGTGCTTCAAACTTTGAATATGCATGAGTAGAGGTTCCATGATATTAAAATAAGTAAGAATGCGTATAAGTATCAGAAATTATGAATACGATGCGATTCTACTCATCTTTTTGAATAATCATTACTGATCTCTGATATACACACATGATAATAAAGTTGCCACTCCCTAGAGGGAGTGTAAAGCTGCCTTCCAAAATGTCTCAATACAAAGTTTGTATGCAGTTCTACTACTGTATATAAACAATGTAGATATGCAAAGTAACCAAACAATGCATCAACTATAAATCCGATGCCCGATTGCGTTTTGAATGCGTTAAAAATACACATTGACGATACATTTTGAAATGGAATACATTGTATATATTTTGTACAGCGGCATTATAAAACACGATACTTTGTTCAAACATAAAGTCACTAACATTTTGGAAGGCAGCCTATATCACCTCTAAGATTGTTGTGAGCGTTTCTCGAGGAGAAGGTGCGACATTCGTAGGTCACTCTATAATATGTTCCGGAACGTGGGGACATAAAGTTGTAGTAGTCTAGTAGGAAGTGTGTTGACTTATTAGACGTGAGGCCATGGTTCAATCCCCACATCAGACATTTCCAAACAAACGAAATATGACAAAATATTTCTGCGGCGACTTGCTCTCAGCAAGTGGAAAAAACTCTGAGAATAAATTAAAATTGCCATGCAAAGTTTCTCAAATAAAATCTGTAGTTCGGTGTGGACTTTAAATTGTAGGTACCGCCACTCATGTACAAAATTGTGAGAAGCTAGGTGGTAATCGGGACTAAAGGGTTATAATGGTATGCAAGCAGCCATTAGATTCCTAGAGGAGAGCGTATACCACATCTAAGATTGTTATGATTGTCTCTGGAGAAGCTAGCGAGACATTCGTCGGTTACTCTCAAATATATAGTCCTGATATTGAAGTCTACAACGAAGGTGAGGCAACGTCGTCTGGTTCAACAGAAAATTCGAAAAAATTAATACGTAAAATTGAAATTCCTCTAGAGAGTTGCAAACAATCCCACACAAACTTTGCAAAGGAAGGATGGGGTAATGAACACCCACTTGTATGTTAAAGGACGTGTACTTGTCAATTAAGACAAGTACTGTACACGGGGGACGAATTGACCCATTGTACACCCACTTGTATAGAAGCAAGACAAATCTAAACCCCGCTATGGATATAAGCAGAGTAAAATTTGCATTAAACCGAACCACAACCCAAGCTACAAACCTCAAAGCACTCATAACAAGCACTGTACACATCACAAACAGTTTTATCGAAACTGTAATAATGAGAAAACAGAGGGGAAACTTTTACTCTCTCTTTGCCTGGTAGGTAGTTGGAAACAAAATATACTTGAGCTCCCAGAATTGATTTAAACTGTAAACGATCGCTTGCAACAGACGTTGGCGCGTACAAGATCCGACAGGAAATCTGTCGGTTCATGAGATAATAGGGAAGATCTAATACGGTTTTCAGATCTGCACCTTTATTGCGTAAATCGCAATAAACGCCATAATTGAACTCAATATTTCATATAAAGTTTCAATTAGTTATTGCGCAATAACTACGCAAATTGTTATAATATTGAGTAAAACTTAAAAAGCAGCACTGTCATAAGTATGTTCAGTGCGCATATCACGGTTATCCGAACACTTTGACAATTCAAATGTCAACAACTACAAAAAAAAAACGAAATAAAAACAATGTTGTTGAAACAAGCGGCTCTTTCGTTTACCAGCTGTCAAATGAATATTGAATAAGCAGCTGAACTGCATATATTATTATGTCTGAACACGTAAAATATTGTACTCAATAAACCGAATATTGACTCAATAAAAGTGCATATCTGAACATAGTATAACTCTCAGATAACTAAATGAGAAAGTAGTCAAGCTTGCTAGAGCAACTCATTCCTATGATTGTTATGTTCATGTTTCACAAAACAAGACGCCACTATTGATATCAGCATTGTGTTCACAAAGCCAACGATTTTAGGTTTTATGCCGGCACTCTTCTTTAATGCAAGGAAAGAAGTACTTGAGAGCACAGAATTATAGTTAAAGTATCAGGAATTATTGTAAACACATTTCAAACAACATTTGCATTGATTTTAACAAAATTATGTGGGTTATAAAATTAAAATTAAAACGAAATAAAAATTAGATTGTGAACAAATTTCAAAGTGGCTTTTTAGAATTCTTTTTTTTCAAAATTGTTACGCTAAAGATTTTTATACGATTTTTTATGATGGCAATTCAATACTCATTATCGAATTAAATGTCTGTCATTTTGATTTTTATGGTTTTTAATTTCAAATAATTTGATTTAGAATCTCATCTCATCTCAACACCAAACAAACTCAATCTTTTCTTCCGTCATTTTTTTTTAATTTTTTTTTTGTGCAAAATAAACCGCTAACGCGCTACTTTTATTTGATTTTTATTCATAAAAAAAAGTCATGAAAAATACGCGCAAAATAAAACAAGAAATTCTAAAACTTTTTAACACCTTTTGTTTCATACCGCTTCCAGCTCCAGCTGTTACCGCCGCGCTGGCAAATTGTTGTGAATCATTTTATGACCCTGAGAGCGCTGAGCTGAGTGGGGTATGTGTGGTATATGTGTGGTGTGTGTGCCTCAACTTTTATGACACACAGTAAAAAGCAAAAATTATTACTCGTAACATCAATCAAGTCAAACAAATAAAAAAAAAAATTAAAAAAAAAAACAAAAAATATATGACTCTCCAACGACTAATTTCATCATAAAAAAAAAGAAAAAAGTTGACTGACGTTAAAAATGTGAAAAACAGGGGCTGTAAAATTTTTCTCTTTTTTTTGCGGGTTACTTACTGGCTGTTTAGTTGGTGTCGGTTGTTTTAAAAATAGTATTTAAACTGAGCTAATAAGCGTTGCATTTTTATGGAAAGAAAAACAAAAAAACGGTTTTTAGTAGTTTCTCTCCAAAAAAGAAAGGAAGAAAAAACGCTTGAAAAACTAAGGAAGGATGTGGCAGGATGGTTACAACTTTTGACTGCCTGTGTACAGAGGTATTTTAAATATTTATTATATCATAATACATTATATAAAGGGTCCGCCAAATAACTATTTTTTTCGAAAATGCTTTAAAAAAAACTACTGAATATTTTCTCAAATTTCTTTCTTTTTTATTTGAAAGTACAAACCTTCCGGTTAATAATGGAAAATAATTTCATTCAAATGGCTGACTCGGCTGGCCATGCAGTAACCTATACGATCGGTGCAAGTTTTAAGCACATTATCGACTGTGTGCAGTTGTATTTGACCAATGTCTTCACGAATATTGTCCTTTAAAGCGTCAATTGTCTCTGGCTTGTCGGCGTAACACTTATCTTTGACGGCACCCCACAAATAATAGTCAAACGGCGTCAAATCGCAGCTCCGAGGTGGCCAAGCGACATCTGGTCTGCCGCTGATAATGCGACCTTCAAAAACAAGGCGCAAAACATCGAGTGTAACTTCGGCTGTGTGGCACGTAGCGCCGTCCTGTTGAAACCAAATGTTGCCAATATCCTCCTCTTCAATGTTTGTGAACAAAAATTCGTTCAATATGGCCCGATAACGATCGCCATTGACTGTAACGGCCACTCCTTGCTCATTTTCGAAGAAAAATGGCCCAATTATGCCTCTGGACCAAAATCCGCACCAAACAGTGACTCGTTTTGGGTGCGTCGGCTTTTCAATGTATGCGTGCGGGTTTTCTGCGCCCCAAATGCGACAATTTTGCTTGTTTACATAGCCGCCAAAATCAAAATGAGCTTCATCTGAAAAGATGTTTTTTTTTTTGCCAAAATCGGAATCTTCTGGTGTAGGCTACTGCATGGCCAGCCGAGTCAGCCATTTGAATGAAATTATTTTCCATTATTAACCGGAAGGATTGTACTTTCAAATAAAAAAAGAAATTTGAGAACATATTCAGTAGTTTTTTTTTAAAACATTTTCAAAAAAAAAAAAGTTATTTGGCGGACCCTTTACATATCCTTGTAAAGGATACGTACATACGAACGTATGTATCATATATGTTCCTTTAGTAAATCATAACACTTCAAACCATGGTATTTAAAAATTTAAACGCTTTTGAAAGGAATTCCATCTTTATTACACAGATTTTCATCAAATATTTATGAAATACGAGCTACATTCAGAAACTAAAACCAAATACAATTTCGTAAGGTACACAAGCGTTGAACGTTTTAGATTTAGATTCCGGATATAGAGGGTTCAGATGCTGTAAAGCACTTTGTAAAAGACTGCGTACAAATCTTCAAATTGTATGAAGCTGTGAGTGATAGAATTTTCTTGGAATCGATTTGAACAGCCCAGTCCACAAGCCAGCCGCTTTCTTGCGGAATTAATGGCAATACAGGCTTTGGCAAGGATTATTGAAGATGCGAATATCTCCAAACGAGATATTTGCATACTTACTAATAGCCATTCGGCTATCAAAGCACTGTATTCTAGCTTGATGAACTTCAAGATGGTGTATAGCTGTCCCAGATATCTCAACGAGGCAGCGAAACGGTATAATGTCTTTATTATTTAAGTATCAGGACACAGTGACATTTCAGATAACTGTAGAGCAAATGTCAGATGCACAGAATTATTGAACTCTCCAATGAATTCTCTACTTTGGAAACGTCTCTGAAGACCTGCGATCATAGATTCTGCGAAAACCAGATGGGCTCTTTAGGAACGGAGCAGCAAAACTGACCAAAGATGGATAGCAGGCGCACAAAGTCTGTTTAAACTCGAAAGCAGCACACTCGGTCTGTTTATTGGAGTCGCATTGGTCTTGAACACACACTTACCAATCGATTTCTGCTGCAGAGACGAGGAAGAGACTGTTCTTCACATATCGTATACACTTCCACCACTGTACAGAAAGGAAAGGAACGTAAAGGGGATCATAGTTAGGAGTCAACTGTTCTTAACTGGTAATTAACTGTGGTGCGTGGGTAATTCCCTGATTGAATTAAATTTACTTTGCATTGGAAAATACGCCTGGGTATGTCAGATCCCTGGGGTACGAGAGACCTATAGGATGTCATCATGTGAGGTACATAGAATAGCACATCAAAAATCTAAAATTTTTCATGACTTAGGCGCACAAATCAGCCTGAATTTGACTGATGTCGTGATTGATATTGAGCTTAAGGACCGCTGTAGTTTGTTGCTTATTCGCATATACATGAGATTTAAGAAAATCATACAGGAAATACTCTAACAGAAACCAATCGTATAATCTCAGTGCCCAGTCCACACCACCTGTAAGTGGGATAACCATGCCCTCAAATCGTTAGCGCAGAATATTCAATGTGACATAAGGTGAGTGGCACGTAAAGCTATACTGTTGAAACCATATGTTGTTATTGTGTTCATATTATTCAAATCAAGCCAAAGGACGTTGATAATCATCGACTTGTAGTGCTCGCCGTTGACAGTGTAACAAATGACGCTGCCAGCCTAAAATCTATAGCAAACAGTGACTTTTTTGGAATGTATTCGACACTCTTTGATCTCATCATAATCAGATCATCCAATTTAGGCCAAAAGAACTCCTATACGCCTATAGTAATCGCCGTTTAACGGTGATGGTGTGGCTAACGTGAAGTCGCCGTAGTCTAGTAGGTAGTGTTTTAGCTTATTAGACGTAAGGCCACGGTTCAAACCCCAGATCAGACATCAAAATGAAATACAAAAAAAAGTATTTCTTCGGCTACTTCCTCTCAGCAGATTTCTGGCAAAAACTCTGAGGGTAAATAAAAAAATTGCCATGAAAAGTTTCTCAAAAATCTGTCGTTCGGAGTCGACTTTAAACTGTAGGTCTCGACACTCATGTATAAAATTAACACACACAACATGAGTGGTGTGAGAAGCTAGGTCGTAATCCTAACTGAAGGGTTGTAATGACCAATTGTGTATGTATGTATGTTCTGGCGAACGTTGTCCTGAGAGAAATACGGACCGATGACGACGCCAGCCCAAAATCTACGGCAAACAGTGACTTTTTTGGGATGCATTTGCAAGCTCTTTGACCTCAAGTGGATGGTTATCGAATCAAATCCAAAAATTTTGTTTGTTCACGTATTTATTCATCCAAAAATGGTTCCTCATAACTGAAGACAATCTTTCAATGAAAATTAGCACCAACTGCCAGCTGCTCCAAAACATATTAATCGAGCACATGACTTAACAAATGGTAACGGTATTTGACAGATGGACCTTCAACAAAATGGCCATTATTGACTGTCAATATTAGGAAGTACCTAATGAAAGACCCTCCATTTAATTTTGTTTTTTTTTTTTAATATTTTTAAACATTTTTCAGTTTACGTTAACATTTTGGCTTATTGGGTTAGAAATGTGTGACCTTATATTGGCATAATTTGTTGTTGGTTCGGTGACAGGTTGAAATAACCCCATGTGCCCTTATGGTAGATAAGTTTTCACTAAAAATAATTAAACGCTGCTTGGATGACGTCGAGTGTGTTTAAAACCATAGATTTGTGCATTTCAACGGATTTGCAGTTGGAAAACTATTCTCTTTTTTTGTTTGTATTATTTTTATTATCAAATTTTATTGTTGTTTTTATGCTCAAAGAAAAAAAAACAAAAATATTTGCTTTAAAACCTGGTCACTAGAATTGCTATGATTTTCGTAATTCAAATGCAAATGCATAGACATGGAATGGAATGGCAAGAGAAGGTCAGGGAAGGGGAATGTTGAATATATTTTGAACATAAACAAAGATTTGTTATTAATGATAACAAAATATGAATTTTAAATTTCATATGTACACAGGCAGATAGCGAGAGAGAGAGCGAGTGATACAAAGAGAGAATATATTATAAAATTAAAGCATACACACAGGGGTTTTATAGCCATATTACCAGGCGAGTATAACCAAAACCAAATCTATGCAAACAAATAACCAGATTTAAGACTTTATCTTCTAAATATTTAAATGAAAAACAGCCAACCATAAATGCATTTATAACAACAACAACAACAAAACTACAATAAATGCTTTTAAAATAACACAGAAAAATATTTTCACAAAAACTAAACAAAAAAATTTTTTTATTGCATTGTGTAGACAAAATATTCCAATACAAAAGAGAGAAAATCTAGTTTAAAAAAACTTTTTTTTTAATAAAAACCAACATTTTTTACATCAAAAAAAAAATAGCAAAAAAGAGAAAAAAAGAAAGGAAAACATTGCCAGACATTTACACACAATGTATGTTTGTTTTCATATCTAAACACACAGGCTGTGTTTTTTTTAGCACAAAATGACCAAAAACCTGTGTTAGAAAAACAATTCATTTTTTGCTTTGATTTAAAAACGAATAGAATAATATAGAACACAGATCCTATGATGCCTAAAGCTTTATAAAATGAAATAAAATTGAATTGCTTAAGGCTTTTTAAAAGGGTTCCCTTAACATTTCAAAGATTTTTCAAAACATATTAAAAAAATGGAATAAATTTTATAAATCATATTTGTTAGCAATTTGTTAATAAGTTTTAGAGTTAAAGAAATTTTTTAACAAATCTTTGTTAAATTAAATTTAAAGTATTAAGAATTGTTTGAAACCAAATTTCAGTTTAATTGCTTAATTTGTACCAAAGTTATGAAGTTTAGAAAATAACGCTTTCGAAACATGCTTTTTAAACTTCATATTTTCAATCTCAATTTTAATATTTTAAGTAAAAGAAAATTTTTCTTTGAGAACTTAATCCCAATTTTAAAGTGTTCAGAATATTGTGCCAAAGTTTCCGAAAAAATGATTAAATATTAACGAAGTTATGAAGTTTAGAAAAAAATGCTTTTAAACGCACTCCATCCAATATTAAATTTGTTATTTTGGATCTGAATTCTAATATTTAAAGTAACAGAAAATTGTTCTTCCACAACGTAATTTAAATTTTTAGGTATTCAGAAATATTGTAATAAAGCTTCAGATAAACCTTTTAACGAAGTTATGATATTTAGGCAAAAAGGTTTCTGAGAGAGAGAGCCCTGACTCAGACACGTTAAACAAAACGAAATATGCAAAGATTCTCTAAAATCTGCTGTTCGGAGTCGACTTTAAACTGTAGAGCCCAGAACTCATGTATAAAATTAAAATACACAGCAAAAGTGGTGTGAGAAGCTAGGTTGTAAACCTGACTGAATGGCTGTAATGACCAATTATGTATGTAGAGTGAGTTAAAGAAGTTTACGTACACCCACGTTTTACGGTTGGAATCAAATTTTGTTCTAGCATCTCCTCTTTAACCTTTCGCCAAACTTTTTTGGCACCATCGGGTCCAAATATATTATATTTTGACTCGTCACTGAATATGACGTTGTCCCACAACGAATCCGGTTTATTTAAATGCTCCTAAGCAAATGCTAGCCTCTTCCTTTTGTTTACTTTAGATATTAGTGGCTTTCTTCGAGGAGTTCGGCGGTGATACCCAGCTCTGTGAAGCACATTTCTTACAGTTTGCGGGTGTACACTTTTGCAGGAGCATTGGAATAGTTCTTCATATAATTCTGGAGCCGATTTTCTTGGGTTAGCTTTAACAGTATTCAAAATAAGTCGCTCCTCTCTTTGTGAAAGCTTTTTTGGTCGTCCAGATCGTGCTTTTACATTCAAATTTCCATTTCTTAAGTAGGAATTTATTATTGTCTGTACACTAGAATGAGACTTTCCTATAATTTTTCCTATTTCCCGCAATGATGTATCTTCCAAATACAATTTTAATATTACTTCACGCAATGTACGTAAACTTTTTTGGCGTTTATTTTGGCACCTTTGAGTATTTTTCATAAATATCTTGTTTCTCAGAAAAGTTACAGGAATGAAATATTTAATGTATTTTAAGCATGGTTCTACTGAAAAATTATGAATGCAAAACTACTATCTTTAATCAATACATTAAGAGAAAATAAGTGAAATAATATTAAGTACAAAGTGTACGTAAACTTTTTTTGCTCACTGTATGAAATTTAAAAAAATATTTCTTTTGCAGTCTTCTAGCTAAAAATCAATAAGAGAATGAAAATGCTTCGTGTCAGCTCTATTAAGAAAGAATAAAAATCTGTGACTCAAAGAACTTCGTATTATTTAATCGTAATCTAGTATGTAGTATGTTGGCTTATTAGACGTGAGGCTACGTTACAAACCCCAGGTCAGACTAACTAACAAAACGAATTCTGAAAAGAAAATATATTTCTTCGGCAACTTCCTCTCAGCAGATTTCTCGCCTTTAAACTGTAGTTCCCGCCACTCATCGATAAAATTAACACACACAACATAGGTGGTGTGAGAAGCTACACACAGTAACTAAAGTATACATACGGTTAAAAAATTGCCGAAATTTTTTAACTAATCCGTTTTCGTTGAAAATCTTTATTGTTTCCCTGATGTTAAGACGGTCTTTTGCATTGGTTAAAAAATTTCTGAAATTGAACTGAATTGTAGCCCTGCACAGTCCCACAAAGGTATACATCCGATTTGCAAATTTCAGAAATTTCTGAACCAATGCAAAAGACCGTCTTAAAATCGAAGAAAGATGTCAGACAATTAAAAAGATTTTCAACGAAAACGGATTGGTTAAAAAATTTCTGAAATTTGTTATCCGTATGTATACTTTTGTGGCTATATGTAGGTCTTAGTCCTGACTGAAGGATTATAATGATCACTTATGTGTGTTAGTTTTACTGACCAGACTTGGGTGCTTCTTTGGCTCAAGCAAATCACTGTTGCACCCGTAATTCATTTGCTGCAATCCTACGGTACATTTAAATTTTTTTTTGCATTTTTTCTTCCTTTTTAAACAAAAATTGCTTTAACGAGTGTATTTTTTCAGGCACTTTGCTGGTTTTCAATTGATTTTACAAAAGCGACAAAGCGACGATTTTTCTAATTCGAAGAACTGGCTCTTCAGTTAAAGTGGAACTTAGGAGAGGTCAACTTTCACGGTGCTCCTTGGTTTTAAGGTGTTTGATACAATGGCACAGAAAACCCCGATTACTGAATATAATTTTCAGAGAATCAATAAAACAAATGATAGTCTTTTGGCCATAGGAATAACTATATCCCCTATCACGTCCCCATTTTGATTTTTTTCTAATTGCCCTTCGGTCACTAGACCCTTTTCATTCCGTTACCTTATTTTATTATTTTTCTTTTTTTGTTTCATTTTCATTTTATGCTTGATTTTATTTTGTGACTCCATTTAGTTGATAAAATTTTTGATATGAAATTTGCATTTGTTTTCATAAATCTAAACCGGCAAACAAACATTGTCACAACGCCAGCCACAACAACAACAACAAACTCAAATGATTTTTTGGTAATGATAACACGTACCAGTGCACATAGCCAGCCAGACTCCAGCATTTGCATAATCCGTTCTATAAATTTTGTACGAAATCAAAATCAATAACCCAGCAAACCTTAGCACACAGACGGGGAAAAATGTTAAAAACCATTCCCAACAAATTATAGAATGAAGTTTTAAAAAAGACTTCTCTTATAAAGAGACCTACAGAATACAGCATTCTGTAGTAAACAGTCATTATAACTCTCCAGTCAGGATTACAACGTAGCTTCGCAAACCACTTATGTTGTGTGTGTTAATTTTTATACATGAGTGATGGGACCTACAGTTTAAAGTCAATTCCGTATGAGAGATTTTTCGAGAAACTTTTTCATGGCAGTTTTTTATTTGCTCTCAGAGTTTTTGACAGAAATCTGCTGAAGAAATATTTTTTTTATGGTTTAAACAGCTCACGAACGTTTCGTGTTTTGTTTCACTGTCAAACATCTTCAGTTTGGTCAATAATTTAACCATGAATCGTCTTATAAACGAACAACGCTTGCAAAACATTGAATTTTATTATCAAAATGCGTGCTCTGTTAAGAAAATTCATCGCGCGCTTCTTCCATTTTATGGTCAGTTTAATCGACCCACTGAAGCGGCTATTCGGGCTATTGTGACTAAATTTCGCACCAAATTTACATTGTTGGACATTGAACCACCAACACGCTTACGTAGAGTGCGAACTGAAGAAAATATCGCAGCTGTATCGGCCAGTGTTAATGATGATCATCAATTATCGATTCGTCGCCGTTCGCAGCAATTGAGCCTCTGTTACTCAACAACGTGGAAAATTTTGCGGAAGGATTTAGGTGTGAAGCCTTACAAAATACAGCTGTTGCAAGAATTGATGCCGAACGACCTACCGCAACGCAGAATTTTTGGTGAATGGACTCTTGGAAAGTTGGCCGAAGATCCACTTCTTTATCGAAAAATTGTGTTCAGCGACGAAGCACATTTTTGGCTCAATGGATACGTAAATAAGCAGAATTGTCGATTTTGGAGTGAAGATCAGCCAGAAGCCTGGCAAAAGCTACCAATGCATCGAGAAAAAGTCACAGTTTGGTGCGGTTTATGGGCTGGTGGCATCATTGGACCGTACTTCTTCAAAGATGCTGTGAATCGTAACGTAATAGTGAATGGTGAGCGCTACCGTGAGATGACATCCAACTTTTTTTTTTGCCCAAAATGCAAGAGCTTGACTTGCATGACATGTGGTTTCAACAAGACGGTGCCACATGCCACACAGCACGCGTAACAATGGACTAATTGAGAGGCGAGTTCGGTGAACATTTTATTTCACGTTCGGGACCGGTCAATTGGCCGCCTAGATCGTGCGATTTAACGCTTTTAGACTATTTTTTGTGGGGCTATGTTAAAGCTCATGTCTATACAGACAAGCCCGCTTCAATTGACGCATTGGAAGACAACATTAAAGCATTTATTCGTGAGATACCGGCCGAAATGTTGGAAAGAGTATGCCAAAATTGGACTAAGCGGATGGACCATTTGAGGTGCAGTCGCGGTCAACATTTGCATGAAATATTCTTCAAACATTAAATTATATGGACCGTACTATCGATTCAAATAAAGATTTCATGCATTTTTCTGAATTTTATGTGTTTTTTTTTGAAAAATTTTCCTATAGCTCTTAAAAAATCATCCATTATAAGGTCCTATTAGGTAATCCTGGTAATGATAATTGCTTTCCTGAATGCTATTCAACGTAGAAAATCTTTTCAAATTGCTGAGAGACCATAACAGGCGCATTGTAATGTAAGCAGCTTCAAACAACCTGTTGCCAGTGATGAATAACACTCGTATTTGACTTCTTCGAAGGCTATCCAATGGAGAATAACGGATTACAACCTCGCTTCTCACACCATCCATGTTGTGTTTGTTGAATTAAACCATGTGTGTAGGTCCCCTACAGTTTAATGTCGAGTCAAAAGGAACGATTTGAGAAAAAAATGTCTCGTCTATCATGACAACAAGGCAAGGCAAGACAACATGTAAGGAGGCCTTACATGGGAAGTATCAAACCAAATATCAGCCGATTCAGTAGGTTAGGTTAGGTTAGAGGACGTGTATACCTGTCAGTCAAGACAGGTACAGTACCCGGATGTCAGATTGACCCATTGTACAAGCCGATTCAGTAAGTTTCAGATTCCTCGTAGAAGCCCTATGATACCGAGACGGAAAATGAAAAAAAATATTTTCTGTTCAGAGATTGAGAAACATAAGCCGCCGTAGTCTAGTGGATATTGTGTTGCCTTATTAGACGTGGGGCCATGGCTCATTCTCTAGCTCATAAATCTCTAATGAAACGAAATACAAGAAAATATTCCTTTCGCCGGCCTTCTACCAGCATTCTTCAAATAAATAAAATAAAATTTGAACTCAAATAACCTTAAGATGCGGGCTTCTTGGTCACAATTCCTGTAGACTGTCTAATGGTGAAGGTATAGCACTGGCCATTATATAGTCACCTAACAGCAACTCGTTTCCTTGCCGTTCACATCTTGAGTTTAAATCAAATGTCCGCAAACACTACTCCCTCTTTCCACCTTCCTATAACCTATTTTACTAAACCTGCACAATGCACTGCATGAGTAGGGGCCATCCCCAGAGTGCTGGTTTTACAAAAAAAAAAAAAAAAAAAACAAAAAAAATTGCTATGAATAGTTTCTCAAAAATCTGTCGTTCGGATAATATAATAAAATCAACACACACAACATGGGTGGTAAACGAAGCTATGTTGTGATCCTGACTAAAAGGCTGTCATGACCAGAAATCAGCAATGAGTATTCAAAAAGATGAGTAGTATCGAATCACACTCATAATTTCTAATGCTTATACGCATTCATACTTATTTTAATATCATGGAACCTCTACTTATATTCAAAGTTTGAAGTGTACTCATCATATTCATACTTAACAACACGTATGATGTTATTGACTTCGACTCTCCATAACTCATCATATACACGAAGCACAAAATAAGTATGAATCGCGTACGAATACTAAAATCTAGTGAGTATTTGAGGTTGTATGTTTGCTCTGCTTGCTGCTCTGTTATCTTCTTTACTTATGCGTCTTTTTTCTTTTTTTGTAAATGCAACAACAACAACGACTGTAAATTTAGTCACTCGTATCATTTATAAGTATTATAAGAGTATTTTTCTAAAATTGTGAATCTAAATGAGTAGTCTAGCTTATGAATCAAACATATTTCGAATGGTATGAGTTTGATGTCAACGTTGTCCACATACTCATTGCAACCTGTACTTATAAATCAACGTTGTTGTGAGTATGAATGAATCAGAATAGTGAAGTTAAATTTCAATATTGTTGAGTCATTTATATTCAAAATTTCATGAGTCCTTATGAGTAGGGAAAAAACGATTCATTGCTGATTCATTGGTAATGACCAATGCCAAATAGGTGATGAATTTTCGAATACAAAAATTCCATTTCCGAAATTTATTAAAAGGAAGCTCCGGATATTATAAAAACAAAAAGATCTTCTCTTTTTATTAATTCTTTACGAAGTTTCTTAACATTTCTTAACATTTCTTTTCGAGTGTATTATGATTTACACACCATGTCATACAACCCATGCATACATGCATAATTATGAGTGTATGAGTGCGTGTATTCTCTGTATTTTAGCAAATAAATCTTTATTTATGTATGTATGTAGTAGTGGTGGTATATCCTGTCTTTTATATCTCCATTGTATACATATTGTGCTACGTATTGTAAGCATATTCTTTTTTTTGTAATTTATATACACGAGTACTCTACTACTATGTACACCATATTTCTTATTATTTTTGTTGCCGTTGTTGTTATTGTTATTGGCTTTCATAACGTCAATATACTGTAGAGAAAACCAAACATAAAAAATGTGAAGAAGATGCTGAAAAATATGGAAAAAATATCTTTGAAGGCATAAATCGTAACAGTTTGCTGCGTGGGCTACTACTGCTGGTTGCTGGCTGCTGTTTTAAACGCATTCCTTGGAAGGTAGAAACGTTTGTGGCATAAGGGCCGAGGTTATATTCAAGACTTATTGGTTTACATTACAAAGGAAATGTTAAAAAAGAAAAAGAAATATTTTACAGGCTTTCATTTTCCGTTTTTTTTTTTTTTTTTTGGCAATAAATCTGTCGGTTGTGGTTAAGCGGTTGTAAAAAGAAATTCCAAAAGAAATGAGAATTGCTTGCGATAAAAGCGAAATAAAAAGTAGCCTCGGTTAGGTTTTTTTTTTATTGAAAAACCTATTTAAGCAGGAACATTTGGGAATATAAACACACGTGTAGGTTTATGGAGCGTTTTTAGGTTGAACAAAGCATCATGGCTCGCCATTGAGCCTAATCAATTGTATCAATGGCGTCTATGGCCTCTTGAGCCTTGATGATTCCTCTCTACCACTGTCCTTGTGTCTTATCGAAATTCATTCTATTGTTTTGACCTAATCAACTCCATTTTCTTTCTTTAATTTACTTCAACAAGAGTTCCTCGTTATATAGGCTCCATATAGGTTGCTGTTGCTAATTGTATTGGACCAGAATGTTGTTGCATAAGCACACTAAGGGACTTATTAAGGAATATTTTATAGATTTTGCGTGTTATATACGATATTTGTGTGGTATTGAGCGTGGGTTCGTACGACGGTTGCCTTTTATATTTCGGGATTTGACAACCCTAGTGTTGCAATCTGCCAACTGACAGCTCTATCGTAAAGCTTGACATTTTTGAGGTTATACGTACTCAGAACGTTTTGACATACGAGCGCTATTTGTGTTGTTTACAGTAACTTAAAAGATTCATCTCGCCCAAAAAATGGAATTAAATCGTAAACATTTTCGTGCGATTATTTTTTGCAACTTTCGACGTGGGTTAACTCAACAACAGTGCATAGATGAACTTAATTAAATTTTTGGCGATGAAGCTCTATCAAGGACCAGTGTTTGTCAATGGTATGGTGAATTCAACCGAGGTCGTAGTTCAATCCAAGACGAATTTCGTGAAGGTCGTCCAAAATCAGTTGTTGTTCCGGAAACCATTGATGCTGTGCGCCAACTGATATTGCAAGATCGTCATGTGACCTATCGTGAGATTGAGACAACATTAGGCATTAGTGGGACCAGCATACATTCAATATTGCATGAACATTTGACTGCCAAAAAAAGTTGTTAGAGTTTGATCCCACACAGTTTGTCAATCGCTCAAAAAAAGGGTCGTGTCGATTGGTCGAAATAAATGCTCCAAAACATGATCGCGGTGCTTCGAAACACGTTTATGACATCGTGACAGGTGATGAATCGTGGATTTACGCGTATGAGCCCGAAAGTAAACAGCAGTCGACTATATGGGTCGAAGCAATTCCAAGCAAATGATCGAGTGTTTTTTCGGAAAAACTGGACATGTCGCAATCGTACCACTAGAACAACGCAGAACAGTCAATTCTGAGTGGTACACAACCATTTGTTTGCCAGTTGTCTTCCAAGAAATCAGGAAAACCAACCGCCGAAGACGGATCACTCTTCACCACGACAATGCGAGCTCTCACACATCGGCTCAAACAACTGCATTTTTGAGCACTCAAAACATCGATTTGATGAGTCATCTGCAGTATAGTCCTGACTTGGCACCGAATGACTTCTTTTTATTCCCGTACGTAAAAAATAAAATGAGAGGTCAACGTTTTTCGACACCTGAAGAAGCGGTTGATGCGTTCGGAATGCATGTTTTGGAGATACCTCAATCAGAGTGGCAGAAGTGCGTCGACAATTGATTCAAACGCATGCAAAATTGTATAGATCTTATGGGGAATATTTTCAAAAACAATAAAGCGATTTTCGATGATTAATATTTGTTTTTGTTCTCTAACCCCGAAATATAAAAGGCAACCCTCGTATAAATATTTGCGAAATTTGCAAAACTAATGCCGAGATCTCACTCTGTCGAGTCTGTTCTTGCCTCCCAAATTAACAAGAGCTTTCCAGGCATTTTTGAGATGAGAATTACTTTCTAAACATTCCATATTTCCTATACAAGTTTGTTAGTATATTACCATTGCAAGAGTAGATAAATATCATTCGCATAATAACAATCCTAGAGTATAGTTGCGTAACTGCATGCCACTGATCTTCTCTATTAAACGACTTCGATCATGACACATCAGCCTGTACTGTAGTGAACAGTTAACGTGAGAGCATCCTTAATTCGAAAACAGATTTTTTGTATGAACTTTTATGGGCTTTGCTTTTGGCCTGTCCAAATATTACTTTATAACAGTAACATTCGTCGTATTTTCACTGTTTGAGTGATGTTTTCAACAGTTAGCCTTGACTATAATAATTTTTGATACCAAATTACCGTAAAAATATCGGTGAAAGTAGAAATTGATCATGAATTCCAATTACAAAATCAGTACTATAGACGCACAAAACACATGTTCACCTTTATCACTGAAAAACTGTGAAATAGTATGTATTTTTGAAGCACCCTCTAACCATACTGAGTCGAGGGACCAACAAGGTGTCAAAGAGCTCATTTTACACAAAGCTTTTATACAACGTAGCAGATATCTAATCTTCCTGATTAAACTACCATACGTTAGTATATTGAAAAAAGGAAATTAATGTCTCAAGTAATAATTTAATTCCAATTAATCTTTCATTTTCTTTTACTTTGATACGCTAAATTTTAAATTTTAATTTTAATTTTTTATTAAAAATTTTCTGTTTAATTACTAAAATTTCATTTCGAGTGTATTAAAGTCATAAATTCTTATTCAGCAACTACAGTACCATTCACTCACTCAAGCACACACACGTACACAAACAGATACAGTCTTATAAAAGCTGAGCTGTACACAGTTTACTTATACATTTACTTTCTTTAGATACAAACGTAATAAACAATGACAACAACAATAATAAAACTACAGCCAATAGCAAAGATCTCCAGCTGAGATAAAAGAAATGCCATCAACTTAAACCGCCACCAAAACAAAAAAAAAAAACGAAAAAAAACGAGTACAACTTGACTCCACACACAGAGTTATGCTCTCTTCCCCACACACACACACAGTTAAACTCTCTTCTCCACACATTATCATTATTATTGTTGTTATCAGCATCATAATCATAATCACAAAGAGAATGAGAGAAAGAGGGTGGAAGATTTAAGGAGTTTATTACACATGAAAACAAACACTCGTAAATTTAAGTTCTTTTTGAATTTTGATATTTTGCTACTGATGAACAATATATGAGGGAATCTACAATTTAATGATGCCGACGCCGAACTACAAATTGTTGAGGAACTTTTCATGGTAATTTTATTTTACTTGCAGATTTTTTGTCAGAAGACTGCTGAGAGAAATGTCTCTGAAAGAAATATTTTTCATGTTTCGTTTCGAGATGTCTGTGCTGGTGTTTGGAGTACGGGCTCGCGTCTAATAAGCTAACCAACTATCTACTACACGATGCGACTTCATTTATTGATTTTGCCCGAAAACTACACCATAAAGTGGGATGGATGGATCATTTGAAACAAGTTCAAAGACTGCAATGTTAGCTAAACATTGCATTCTAGGATGTTAGGGTTACCAGCTGTCATTACATAGAAGCAAATGTATTTTCCATTCTCTGTCACAATACATTTTTCAAGAAATTGCGCTGCCTGATATTCTTTTTACAATGTTCGTTATGAGATATTATTTTTACATGTGATAATGGTCATTCATGGCCCACTGTAAGTTTTTTATTTTTGTTTCATTTTTCCATTTTTTTTTTAATTTTTTTTCCTATTTCGTAACGCCATATTTATTTGTTCTCGATTTGTTGTTGTTGTTGTTTTTTTTTGTTTTCCTAGCTTTCTACGCATATTCTAGCATGTTTTTTGTTTGTATTTTTATGCCGTTTGTTTATATTTGTATCAACTCATCAATACATTGACATCTACACCCACGCTTAAGCTTAAGCAGATACACACATTGCGTTATATACACTTAAACATTTACTCACACTCACACACAAACAAACACATACACTTTCGCTACACAATTCATTTCCATTAGAAATGATGGCAGGATTTGTTGAGTATTTATTATGCAGAGACTGTCTACGCCGTTATCAGTGTGTTGATGTCAAATAAATAATAAATGAGTTGCCGTGTTTCTGTTTCCTTTTTTTTGTTTTATTTCATTCGCTCCAAAGACTAAATACATGTAGTTGGGGGGGGGGCGAATTTGTGAAATAAAAAAAAAATGGAGGTGTTAACTTGTGAGGTTAGGTTTCATTTAATATTAAAGAGCATTTTATTTATAAAATTTAAAAAAAAACTAATGAACTAAACAACCAGAAGCTTTTAAAAATTACAGTATTTTTAATTTTAAAAAAATATCCTTTAATCTACAAAATAAGAAAATCCCAAAAACATAAAATTTGGAAAAAATTTAATTTTAATTTTTAGTCTAGTAGGTAGTGTGTTGGCTTATTAGACGTAAGACCACGGTTCAAACCCCAGGTCAGACATCAAAACGAAATATGAAAAACTATTTCTTCGGCGACTTCCTCCCAGCAGATTTCTGGCAAAAACTCTGAGAATAAATAAAATTGCCGTGAAAAGTTTCCAAAAATCTGTCGTTCGGAGTCAACTTTAAAACTGTAGGTCCCGCCACTCATGTATAAAATTAACACACACGACATAAGTGTTGTGAGAAACTAGGTCGTAATCCTGACTGAAGGGTTGTAATGACCAATTATGTATGTATGTATGTATGTATGTATGTATGTAAACTACACAGAATCACATTAACAAATTATAGAAGTTGCCACTACGAAAATATATGAAATGTAGTTGCCGTATTTTAGTAGGCAGGCAGTCTGCAGGCTTATTAGACTCAAGCCTGTGGTTCGAACCCCACCTCTTGACATCTGGAACAAAATTAAATAAGTAGGCAATATTTCTTTGGCGACTTCCTCTCACCAGTCTCTTTTGGCAACAAATTCTGAGAGTCAATAAAATTGCCATGAAAAATTTCGCAAAAATCTGGCGCTCAAAGCCGACTTTAAACTGTACATCACTTTACTCATGGATAAAATTATCAACATGGGTGGCGTAAAAAGGGTTGTAATGACCCTTAGTACATTTCTTTCTTGTACTAAAGGGTCCGCCAAATAACTTTTTTTAAATCCTTTAAACATAAAACTACTGAATATTTTCTCAAATTTCTTTTTTTATTTGAAAGTACAATCCTTCCGGTTAATAATGGAAAATAATTTCATTCAAATGGCTGCCTCGGCTGGCCATGCAGTAGCCTACACGACCTGTCCAATTTTTAAGCACATTATCGATTGTGTGCAGCTGTATTTCACCAATGGCTTCACAAATATTGTCCTCTAAAGCGTCAGTTGTCTCTGGCTTGTCGGCGTAACACTTATCTTTGACGGCACCCCACAAATAATAGTCCAACGGTGTCAAATCGCAGCTCCGAGGTAGCCAAACGACATCAGCTCTGCGGCTGATAATGCGATCTTCAAAAACAGGGCGCAAAACATCAAGTGTAGCTTCGGCTGTGTGACACATAGCGCCGTCCTGTTGAAACCAAATTTTGCCAATATCCTCCTCTTCAATTTTTGTGAACAAAATTTCGTTCAACATGGCCCGATAACAATCGCCATTGACTGGAACGGCCACTCCTTGCTCATTTTCGAAGAAAAATGGCCCAATTATGCCTCTGGACCAAAATGCGCACCAAACAGTGACTCGTTTTGGGTGCGTCGGCTTTTCAATGTATGCGTGCGAGTTTACTGAACCTCAAATGCGACAATTTTGCTTGTTTACATACCCGCCAAGATCAAAATGAACTTCATCTGAAAAGATGATTTTTTTTTTTGCCAAAATCGGCATCTTCTGGTGTAGGCTACTGCATGGCCAGCCGAGGCAGCCATTTGAATGAAATTATTTTCCATTATTAACCGGAAGGATTGTACTTTCAAATAAAAAAAAAAGAAATTTGAGAAAATATTCAGTAGGTTTTTTTTAAAGCATTTTCAAAAAAAAAAATTATTTGATGGACCCTTTACGAAGTCCAAATTTTTCTGTGTAGAATACTACAGTGCATATTCATTGTGCTCGTTGCCACTACTGACAAAGCTACCTTTCGCTGTAGTTTAACTTCATGTATTTTCGTTTTGGCAACTTCTAGAAGCTCACTGTTGTAATGTTATTGTTATTTTTCATTTTCCATCTTTTATCGATCTTCTCTGTATTTTTGTTGTTGTAAACTGTTACTTATTTACCTCTATTCTCGTAATTTCTTAGTTATTGTTTTAATGTTTGTTTGTCTCTTGGTTTATATATGTTTCCAAAAAACAAAAATTTTTCCATTTACGCAACCAATTTAAAAAAAAACGGAAATAATTTTCTTTTAAGACAAAAAATTTAAAACGATTTTTTATTTTTGGAGCCTTAATCAAAGAAATCGAAGGAAAAATTCTTTAAAAGGGCGTCTCAATTGAAAATCCCCCCATTGTGCAAAGTCACCATTTTGAAAATGCAAAGGAAACGTCATGCAAATGTAAATATTTAAACGCACAGGCATATACACTCGCATACACACGCAAAAGTTCTACAGGCATAAATATTGAACAAGAGAACAAAAATAAAATAAAATTCTTTAACACAGCTTAGTTACAAAAGTATTTGTATGTATGTGTGTGGCTATGTGTGCATACATAAGAGTTTTGTTTCAAAACGTTCTGTTGTAGCCACCACGATTTGTCACACAAAAAACGAAAAACAAGCGATTTAACTCACTAACACAACTCCATTCATTTCATCATTCGGTACATTCGTTTATGTGTACGAATGAGAGTACATTCATGCTAGACCAACTAAAACATAGATTGGGGGGTTAAGTTATTGTATGTATGTGTGTGGGTGAGTATATTTTCCTGTGTATACACGAATACAATATAAGAGAGTGTAAGTGAAAAGAGTACGTACAAATCCTTGTTGGTGTATAAGAAGAAAAAAAAACGAAAACAACAACAATAAATTGGGATGCTGTTGCTTTACTCTCTAATATTTTGGGAGGCTTTAAAGGAAACGAAAAAAATGAAAAAAACTTGGAGAGTGAAAATATAAAAACAAATGAAAACGACAACAAATGTCGAAGTTAACGGTAGGTTTTAATTTTCATTCACACACACATACACATACATACATACATACAATATAGTATAGCAGCATATAAAATAGGTTGTTGAAGTAAAATAGAAAAATAGAGAGAAAGGGAGTAAAAAATATTTTTTTCTCTTTGATACCTTGAGGGGATTTTATATAGAAAAAAAAAAAATAAAATTGGGAAAAAAATAATATCACAGAAAACATACAAAGAGACAAAGAGAGAGAAAGTGGAAGGAAAATACAAAAGTACTGTACAATATACAAAAAAAAAGTGCAATAACAGTGGAATTGCAAACGAATTGAATTAGAATTTCGTTAAAAAAAATATTAAAAAAAATGGAAAAATATTAAAAAGTTTAAGAAATTGTAAAAAAGAAAATAAAAAATTATGAGAAACAATTTTTTAATCTTTTATTGACATTGTAAGGTACAGTAAAAAATATTTTGCAGGCCAAACTTGCTTTGTTTTTGTTCAATGTATTGTTCGTATTTTAAAAGTAAACATGTTTTGTGTAAATTGCTGCTTTCTAGCTGCATAGTTACACCTGCGACAGCCTCGATAAAATCTTCAAGGGTATCAGGCAGCTGAAGCATACATATACAGTGGTGGCCACGAATTTAAGACACGACATTTTACTTATAAATACATTTGTGATAATTTTTACATCTTATCAAAAATATTTTAGGTCCATGATATTTTTCTTAAGATTTTAGTAATATTAGGAAGAAAAACTAATAATATTTTGCTACCTATATTTAGTTAAGAATTTTTATTTACATATTATATAGATCAAGACAAAATGCTAGTCGGTATTTGATATTTTTTTGACACAAGTGGTTTACGTTGTGCAATACACCCACGCAAGTTTTTCTCATTTAGACATCTTCTTATTGCCCTAGACGACATATCGATAACAAAATCCAATACAATTTTATTCTTTATTTTACTTGAGCTCGTGAAAGGATTATTAGCAGCTACTATATGGTGTGGTTTTTCGGGCTCTAGGTTGCTGTTTGACATTTTTGATGGTACCATGTTGCTTGATGTGTTCCAGCGCGTTGTAAATTTTGCATCTAGAACATTTAAGCAGCTTGGATATCTCCATTTTTATTTTTCCATCAAATTTTAATTGTTGGATCAGTTTTCGCTCGGCATCGGTATTCCAAGTACCTCTGACCATTTATAATTAAATATTTCTATGTATTCCAACATAAAATAAAATAAAACATTCGTTGCTCACCGTTTAGCTTCAAAAAACACCAAAAAATCGCTTAAAAACCAGATATTTCTGAAATGTCTTAAATTCGTGGCCAGTTCCAAATAAACGTTTTTACAATAATATGAGCAAAAAGCAACAAAATGTAAAAAGAAACAAAATAAAATAATGGAACTTTTTTTTACATTACAGGGTATATAGAAGAATAAAGAATATCAAATTTGATATTACAGGATTGTAAATATTATCACAACTAAATCAGTCATATGACGTGTCTTAAATTCGTCACCACCACTGTATCAACACGTCGAGTATAATGGGAAGTATTTGGCGATAAGACTCATTAGCAAAAATGAATGGAGTAATCTGGTTTCTACACAATCTCTTAAAACAGGGACTATTATTTTGTGGTATACAAATGAATCAAGAAGAGATCTTGGAACAAGAACAGGAGTTTTTTGGCGAGAGAAACTCGCTATTTTCCAAGCCAAAGCCGGAAAATATAGCCCATCGAAAGATGTGCTCAATTCAACACGGTTACGAGGTACAAAAGATACGATATATCAATACCATCTGACAGTTAGACTACCATTCGGTTACTCGATACTTATAACGTTAAATTGAAAATAGTACGGACCTGTGTAAACAAACTGAATGAGCTAGGTAAACACAAAAAGGTTAACTAACTTCTGCTGGGTCCCAAATCATGTGGCTATTGTCTTCAGTGAGTAAGCAGACGAGTTTGCGCAGAGGGCAGCTTTTACGACGTTGATGGGACCAAAACCCCTCTGTACAGTAGTGGCGGATGATTGGAAAGGGATGCTCAACTAAAGGAAAGATAAAGAAAGGCAAGAACTCTTCTCAAACAAAGTGGGTTTGAGAAAATCAAAACTATAATCGCCGTAGTCTAGTAGGTAGTGTGTTGGTTTATTTAGACGTAAGTCCACGGTTCAAACGCTGCGTCAGACAACTCCAATAAAACGGAAATAAGAAAAAATATTGCTTCGGCGACTTCCTCTCAACAGATTTCTGGTAAAAACTCTGAAAGTACATAAAATTGCAATGAAAAGTTTCTCAAAAAAATCCCGTCGTTCGGAGTCGACTTTAAACTGCAGGTCCCGCCGCTTATGGATAAAATGAACATAGACCCTATAAGTGGTGTGAGAAACTAGGTTCATAATCCTGACTGAAGGGTTGTAATGACCAATTATGTATGTATGTATGTAAAGACTCTTCTCAGACCAAGTGGGTTGTAAGCAATTAAAGTTACACTGACAGGAGATCTGAGTCATGCGATAGACTATTAAGAAATTGTCTGAGGTCTTGCTCTTGTCTTGAGGTGTTTGGCAGGAAATTGTCATTGTTACCTCGTGGCAGCAATCTGAAATTTATCAAGTCAATAGGCTTAAAGGAGGCATTATAGGGATACCCTATAAAGTTAGAGGGTAGAGCAATAGATCGTACGATTTCAATATTCTTCACAACGATAACAATACACATTGAAAGGCAGAGGACGTTGGTTAAAATTCTATAAGACTGGTAAATAATGTATACATGTTGTCGATGTCCACACAAGTACATACATATTACATAATTTGGTCATTACAACCCTTCAGTCAGGATTACGACCTAGTTTCTCACACCACTTATGTTGTGTGTGTTAATTTTATACATGAGTGGCGGGACCTACAGTTCAAAGTCGACTCCGAACGACAGATTTTTATTTATTGAGAAACTTTTCATGGCAATTTTATTTACTCTCAGAGTTTTTGCCAGAAATCTGCTGAGAGGAAATCGCCGAATAAATACTTTTTGTATTTAATTTTGATGTCTGGCCTGGGGCTCGAACCGAGGCTTTTCGTCTAATAAGCCAACACACTACCTACTAGACCACGGCGACTTCACATAAGTAGTTTAGAGAACTGCCAGCCCTACTGAATTTTAATGTTGAATTGTTCTAGAACGCGTCTTATCAAGTATTGCCTTCAGATTAGTCTGTAAGGTATGAGTACTCATACATATTTCAACATTATCTCGTTGGAAAGATGCGCTAGACTTCGAAACATGCTTAATTACTCTCTGCACTCTACACAGAATACAGAGGGTTATTGCTTTAATAACCGTTAAACATCTGGGATTTTATAAAAGACTTGTGACCAAATTGGTAAACAAATATCCGCTATTAAGAGGACCCGTTCTAATCTTACTGTTTTCAACATTTCCTCGCAACGAACTCTTACATATCCCACTAATGACTTTTCATATGCGCAAATTTTGAACTAGATGGTCTACTTGAAGACTCATTTTGTAGAAACTCATCTAATTTGTTAAACTTTAATTTCACGAAGAATAAAAAGACAAAAGAATTCCTGAAAAAAAATATTTTTTTCTTTCTGTTTAAATCGGAATAACTTTATTGCTGCTTTACAAAAGTCCTTTTCATTATTTTATGAGATTTTGTTTCTGTTTTCTTTTCTAAAAATTTAAAAAATATTTCAATTTATTTAATATTTTTGAAACAAAAAAAAAAAACGAATATTTTTTTGTGCAAAAAAAACCGCAGAATATTTTGTGTTTATGGCAGCCAACAAAAGAGCGAGTGAAGTGGCGTGGAGTGGCATTTTTTATTTAGTTTTTGTTGTGGTTTTTGAATTTATTTTATATTCTCAGCAAAACAACAGCAACAACAACATTTTGACAGTTTCATTTTGAAAAATGGCGCATACGTCAAATACATGAATACAATGGCCCGTAAAATATGTCCAAATGACATACAACAACAACGCAAAGGCATCAGCAGCTGTAGTTGATAAAAAAAAAAAAACAGTGGAGCCTAAACGAGTGCTGCTTTGTTGGCAAACACAAGACAATGACGTCTTACGGAACTTACGGGCTGACGGCTTACAATGAAATATTTAGCGCTGACAGTGTTTATGTGCGAATATGACAGTCTAAGTGAAAAGAAAAGAACGCATACAAGCGGCAAAATGAAAGAATTTTGGCAGAATCAGGCAGAGTTTTCTTAGGAATCCTAAATATTGTGGCAGTAAAAGTCAATTTAAAAGGAAAGAACGCAGGAGAAGAGACTCAGCGTTGAAACAGTTAAGATTTAAGACGAGAAAAAGTAGGTTTCAATAAGCAAAGATCCTCCCAAAAATATTCATTTCAGTTTCACAGAGAATGTTGTTTCCAGGCAATGAGAGATGGCAACCCTACCATTCCAGAACCTACACAGAACCTGGGAAAAACTTAGTTAAGGACAGGTTAGGTTAGGTTAGGTCGGAGTGGTAGCTCTGTTATCACAAAGCTCACTTGAACGCAGTCCCTGTACTAACCAAGTTCCACCAAAATCAGGGAAATGGAAGAAGTTGGTTAGCGCAAGGGCGGCACAACAAAAGCACGACTACCCCGCACTGGAAAACCAGCCAGAAAGTTTGATGAACGAAGCGATATCCTTGATATCAATAGATGATAGCTCCGTTAGGCTAACAAGGAATGGGGAGCCAAATAACCTATATCTACACCTAGCAAGAGACGGGCACTGGCAAAGAAAGTGAACAACAGTCTCCTCTTCCTCAGTGCACCTGCGTCCACGGCAGAAGTCGTTGAAAGGGAGCCTAATTCTTTCCACGTGCTTACCCATGACGCAATGACCTGTAAGCACGGCCACTGTAGTCGAGATGACATCACGACCAAGGCCAAGTAATCGGTTGGTACGCCTTCTATCCATCTTGGGCCAGGTGAGTCTAGCGGTAGAGCAGGACTCCTCATTGACCCAGGATGGACGCCAACCTATCCAAAGACCTCCGCGCAATGGTCAACTTGACCGAGGCAGGATTCCGGAAGGAGCGCACCAGCTCTGGCGAGCTCGTCGGTCCTACAGTTTCCCGGAATTTCACTGTGCCCGGCGACCCACACCAGAGAGACACTGGTGAAGCGCCTCGAGAGAAGGTCGAGACAGCGGCGACATTCCCTAACGATCCTAGAGCTAATCACGAAACCCGATAGAGATCTTATCGCGGCCTGACTATCAGAAAAGATCGAGACGCGAGTGAAAGGAGCATCGTTGACGAGGATCCACTGAGCGGCCCGGTAAATTGCCGTCAACTCCGCCTGAAACACACTGCAGTAGTACGGCAGACGGAGAGAAATATTTAGGTCCAGTTTCCCAGAGTAGACACCGCTTTCAACCCCATTATCGAGTTTAGAGCCGTCGGTATATACATATATCCAGCACTTCCGGGGGGACGACCGTATTAGGATTCCAGTCATCCCTACTTGGAATCAGAGAGTGGAAACATCTGTCAAGACAATATTCAGCAGCGAAATAGTCCATGTTCACAGGGGCCACTGGATCAACCTCCAGAATAGTGGAGTGACCAGAAGGAACAATGTGCCAACGAGAGAAAGTTAAGGACATGATTGATTGAAACTTGTGACAGTCTGAACGAACGCGAATAAAAAAAAACCGACGATCGATGAAAACTTTTTTGGAGAATCGCTGGCAACCTAATGGTCCAGAACTAATTTTCTAGGAATTTTTGCTGCTTGCAGTATTAAAATTAGGGTCATATAGCGTTATAAGAGTGGAAATCTCTTAAGAACCGTTGCGCAATTACAAGATTAGAACTGGTTCTGGTGTCAGAATTAGATGGGAAGCGATAGTTTCTTGCTAAAGCTGCCATATGTCACTCCATTCAAAGCAAACAGTGAGTTAAAAACCTTGTGTTGAGCTTAAAATAAACCCGGGTTTTGATGGTTTAACTACTTATGGATCGATTAGAGCTTTGTGTTTGAGGTCATGACCACATATCCTAGATTCGTTTCCATTTAAAACAATTTTGAAGAGAACAGTATCATTACTCCACACCTCTTCCCATGTAATTCTTTAGAGAGGCAATTTCTTTAGAGAGTATTCAGCATCTCTTTTGGAACATGCCACTGCCAACTGATGGTTCAAGTGGTTTAAAGATTTCATCATTTCTGAATCCACCTCGTTGTTCAGCCATTCGAAAAGTATTAAAAACGCTTTCGTTGATACTTTGTATTCCAAAGTTTTTAAGAAACTCTCTCTCTCTCTGTCCTTCTCTCTTGAACCATCTCTCATTAATAATTTCTGTGGCAAATAAAGTTTTTCTTTTTCTCTGTAAACTTTTCCAAGGTTTTCCTTGTTTTCTTCTTGGTTTTATTGTAACCAAATAACCAGAAAAACCAAAGAACGCAAAAAACAGAAGAGAAAAAGAAAAAATTGAAGGCACGGCACGGCACGTAAATCTCTTTAGGGGAAGTTGATTTCTGTGTGGCTTTATTTCTCCATTAAAACCGAACGGAATACTGAAATTTTTTTGAACATTTTGGCAGGAAAAAATATAAAAAAGAGAATAAAACTGGAAAGTACGTGAATTTTTCTTTTGTTTCTTGCAACATTTGTTTGTATGACTTGCCTCCTCGTGTGGATTTAACCTGATTCTGCTAAAGATGGCTTTGGTAGACTTGCGCCATCCTAAACAAAACCATTCAAATGGCTTAAAAACTTTTTTCTTTATGACTCTGAGGGAACTTTTTTGTTGTTTTTTTGTATTTGAAGGCTTAAGCTTTAACACAAACAGTGGCAAGTAGAAATGGTTTAGAAAACCATTCTTAAATAGGATAGGTATTGCCAGATTGTGGTGTTATTAAGTAAAACAACGAATGTTCAACGGATTTAAAAAAAATCATCACACTCATACACAAATAATTGGTCTTCAGTCAGGATTACAATCTACAGTCACACAGATAATTATAAGTACCCCCCTAAAAATCATTTTTTTAAAAAGCAATGAACTTCTAATCTAAAATTTCTTTACATTAGCGTCTGTAACGACACATTTACTTAAATAAAGAAAAAAGATTTCCAAAATCTATGAATTTGTGACTGCAGTTTGCTTAAAACCAATATGGCACCACAGAAAATTATACGTACGACGTATATTTCGTATAAAATTTCTCCAAGGGTAGCCCAGTATATAAAAGGTTTTGTGAATACAAATCCTAGGACTACAGCCATAGAAATACAAAATACCTCGGAAAGTGATCACAGTGTTATTGTGCATTCCGAAACATTTCGAAGTGTTTTGAGAAAGAACGGTTTCCGCAGCCGAGTGCCGAGAAAAAAAGTCACGATTGGAATTTGCCCAATAATATATGGACAAGTCAACTGATTTTTGGACGAATGTAATATTTAGTGCTGAGAACAAATATAATTTGTTTGGCCGTGATGGAAAAAAAAATTGGGCAAAAATCAGTTGACTTGTCCATATATTATCATTTTTAAAAAAAATTATTTTTAGGGGTACGTATAATTATCTGTGTGACTGTAGCCTCTCACATCACCCATATTGCTTATGTCGATTTTATCGATGACTTAAAGGGGTCTCCGAACGACAGATTTTTGAGAAATTTTTTCTTGGCAATTTTATTTTACTCTCGAGATTTCTTGTCAGAAATCTGCTGAGAGGAAGTCGCCGAAGAAATATTTTTCGTAATTCGTTTCTTTGGCTGACCTTGGATTTGAAGCGGGGCCCCATGTCTAATAAGCCAACACACTACCTACTAGATTACGGTGACAAAAACCCATCATCGCTTTTGAAAAATTTCTCACCACCTAGAGGCAATACAAAAACGCAATGTATGCTCACAGACAATGTTATTTGTAGACCATAGCCTCGGTCTCCTAGAACCTGTGTCACTGTTTGGTTTCAGGCTGGCAGTGTCATATTTCCATATTCCTTTGAGAACGGCATTGGCCAGGCAATCACTGGCAATGGCAAGCGCTATAGGCCTCTGATTACCAAGTTCTTTTGGGCTAAATTGTATGATCTACATACACTCAGCTACAAAAGTATACATATGGATAACAAATTTCAGAAATTTTATAACCAATCCATTTTCGTTGAAAATATTTTTAATTGTCTGACATCTTTCTTCGATTTTAAGACGGTCGTTTGCTTAGGTTCAGAAATTTCTGAAATTTGTAAATCGGATGCATACCTTTGTGGGCCTGTGCAGGGCTACAATTCATATTTTCATATTATTCATTATTCATATTTTTAACCAATGCAAAAGACCGTCTTAACATCAAGGAAACTATAAAGATTTTCAACGAAAACGGATTAGTTAAAAAATTTCGGCAATTTTTTAACCGTATGTATACTTTAGTAACTGTGTGTAGATACCAACGCCATGTGTGATTTCAACAGGACGTGCCTATGCGTCATATCACGTGGAGGTTTCGCGAGGTGGCCATTGGGATCTTGCGACTTGATCCCGTTAATCTCTTGTGGGGTCTTCTTAACCCGCAGGTGTATGCAAGTAAGTCGCAAACCACAGCAGCCCTCTAAACCAACATAACCCATGCCAAAGTCATGGAAATCCTTGATTATTTCCTATGCATTCCAGAAATACAGTGGCGGAGATATTCCAATGTGTCCAACAATTCAAAAATCTCGATGATATCCCACACACAGCTTGTCTTATTTGTATTTAAAGACGGGAAGCGCTTAAAAAAGACCCTATACGAAGTCTGTTAAATATTCTTTAGAAAAATCTGTCATTGTCTGACAGAAAAACTCCTTAAAATTTTTAAAAATTTAAATTTCTCGGAGAATAAAATTTTAAATGATTTGTGACGGTTGCATTCGAATTCTTATTAGATATGCTACCAATGTTTCCAAGCGGTTGTGTTATTAAATGAAGTTTGTTTTCAATGCGAACGCATGCATTATTGATTAAAATTTTGACAGTTTAAAGACTAAACGAAGCCATAACAGCAGCATTTTGTTGCCTTAAAACCGGCATACAACCACAAAATAATGGACAACATAGTAAAGCAGGCAGACAACAAACTTTCAACACTTGCAACAACAACACCCACGAACGACACGAACAATCTTAACAATCTTCGATAAATTTGTGTTGCAACCATAGAAGCGACCAACCCCATCGCATATAACACAGAGAGAGAATCTGTGAAGCTGTGACCTCAGCTGTTGCTGTTGTTGTTTTGATGTTGCATTGCATGCTTTTTAGTTGTTGTCTTCTGCTCTAAATGATGGTTAAATATTCCTATACACACGTCTTTATTGGTGTTGTTGTCAATTATGTCCATTGTGCATATGAATAGAGTTGCAGCTGCTGCTGTTTGCTTGTTGTGTGTTCGGTGGTCAGTTATAGTGCGGGTGCTAATGCCATTGCTGCTCTTCGAACAAACAGTCTCTTTAGAATATTTATGTCTTCAGCAAGTTGTAACCGAACAACTGAACACAACCAAACATTCAATAAAAATGCCAATGGGGCCAACAATATGTTGTTTTTATTATTGTTTTCCCCCATTGTAACTGTAAATTCAGTGGCTGCTGTAAATATTTTTGCCAGACTTCTTCGAAACATAACTTAAGTTTTATGGCACTGAAATAAAATCAAAGGAGTTATTGAGAGTCGCCACCATCAGCTTCAAATACACAACAGAAAAGTGTTTGAATTGCAGATAATAGACGACGTTCGTTTTTTGTAAAAGTTTTAAGATCCGAAAGTAATAATTACTCTATTATAGTGTCGGGGTAATATTCATTTAAAATGAGCTTCAGGTTTAGAAACTCTAGGCATTTAAATATTTTTTAAAGTTTTTAAACATGGCACTTCTTGCAAAACAGGTGTTCTAGTTTAAGACAAATTAAAATTGTCCATTTAAGAGCCATCAAATAGAAAATCAACACTTAAGATCTTATAGTTCTCTGTTATAGCCTTAGGAAATTCCAGGTAAATCGATGTAGTTATTCAGAACCCAAAGATTCTTTTTCAATATTGCAGAAAACTCTTAAACTCGAGACTCCTAAATCGGACCAATGTCCCACTGCTATAACCTCTGTAGGGCTTTAATCAACAAATCAAACACAAATATTTTCGTTTTACAGGGTGGCTGATACGTATTGCAACCAACTTCAGGTTGTTATCATTTGTAAACCGCTCGTCTGACAGCTGACAGATTTATGCCAGTGACAGTTCATTTTATTATTTACAAGCTTACAAAAGCATTTTGTTCTATTGCATTCAGAAAAAAAGTTATTCGTGATGGAATTCAAGCCTGATAGTGTGATTGATTTATATTTGGCTGGAAAACCACAGGTGGCTATCGTTAGAGCCCTCCAGCATTTAAATGTGAATAAATCTTTTGTTTCTCGTACCATTGCTCGTTACCGTGATACTGGCAGTGTTGCATCGCTTCCAAAAAGTGGACGAAAAAAACGGTAACAACACCAGAAATGATCCGAAAAGTGAAGGCCAGAAGTTTGATCGAAATCCACGCCGCAGTGGTAGAAAAATTGCTCGTGAGCTGAACATATCGCGAGAACGGATGCAACACATATTGAAAAATAAACTTGGACTAAAGCCATTGAAGTTCCAAAAAGTGCAAGAGCTCACCGATGGACAAAAAAAAAGTTAGACTGGAAAGAGCCAAGGAGTTACTTGGCTTGCACGAAAGTGGCCAGTTACTGAATTTGGTTTTCTTCGATGAGAAGCCATTCCAAATTGAGCAGTTTGTGAACAAACAAAATGATCGGGTTTACTTGCCAAAGAGGTCAGCTGAAAATTTACACCTGCGATTGGCCACCAGAACTCAAGCGCCGCCGATGGTAATAGTGTGGGCCGCCGTAACGGCCGATGGTCGCTCGCCGTCAAAATAAATGCCGAATATTATCGGGAAAATGTCTTAAAGACAGTATTGAAGCCCTGGGCAGACAAACATTTCGGCCGCAGACCATGGGCATTCCAACAGGACTCAGCACCACCGCACTCAGCACGCGTCAACCAAGAATGGCTTAAAAAGGAGGTTCCTCGCTTCATTTCTACCGCACAATGGCCACCAAAATCTCCGGATCTCAATCCGTTGGACTTTTGCGCCTGGGGCATTTTGGAGAGTAGGGTTCTCACTAAAAAATACCAAAGTGTCGATCATCTCAAGACGGCGCTTCGCCGGGAATGGGCCAAAATACCGCAGAGCCAGCCTGTGATGGCTTTGTCGGCCGTTTGAAGGCCATAATTTGTACCAAAGGTGGCCAATTCGAACAGATCTAAACTGATTCTAAAATTTGATGTTGCTTTTGAACAATAAAATTTAAAAAAAAAATTTTAAAAATATAGCGCTTTACTTTGTTGCATTATATATCAGCCACCCTATATCCGTATCAGATATTAACGCGTTGACTGCCGCGGCAATTTTCAGAAAACTTGACGACAATTTGTTTTTTTCACATTAGTAAGTACGAGATAACTCGTAGTTTGGCGTCCTAGAAGGGAACGCAATCTACGAGTTATCTCGTAGTCGTCAGTCAACGTGTTGAAGAAGTTAGCGTGCCTATTTACGTGCCATTTAGTCATTAGAATCCTCTAGTCACGATTAAAACCTAGTTATTAATTTTATGCATCAATGGTGCAACCTTCTGAACGATAGATTTGAAAAACTTTTCATGGTGATTTCATTTACTCTCAGTTTTTTGTCAATAGACTGCTGAGAGGACATCTTGAAAAGAAATATTTTTTCCCATTTCGCTTTGTTCGAGGGTCAGAGCTGGGGTTCAAACCACAGGCTCTCGTCTAATAAGTCAACACTTCACTTGACTATAGCCGACTACTTTTCTATAATACATGGTCTGTTTACGTGCTGCGTTTCAAGGATTGGTTTTGAGTGTAAAGGACAACCAAGTACTATCGGGTCCGCCATCTAACGTTTTTCTTTTTCAACTAGTGCTTATTTCGTGAATGGTAACGCTTAGCTAATGTCTGATTTGACAGATAATGAGTTTTATCCTTCCGCTGAACGAATATGGTTGTGTATACGCTTGAACAACGCTGGGAAATATTGCGACATTACTTTGAAAATCATGGTAATGTGTTGCAGAATGTGTGCGAAAATTGCGTACGGATTTTGGAAGAAGAGAAGCACCGTCAGCTCCGTATGTTTTTTATGTTGTAAAAAAAGTGAAAGAAACTGGATTCCTCATCGATAAACCAAAGCGTGAAAAGCCAAAAACAGTGTGTACACCCGAGAATATTGCTGCTGCTGTGGCAGAAAGTGTGCGTGAAGCGCCATCAACATCAATTCACCGTCGTTCTCAACAATTGAACATTACGGAGACATCATTGAGACGAATTTTGCATAAAGACCTTGGTATGACGCCATACAAAGTCCAAGTGGTTCAGGAGTTGAAGCCAATTGACCATCCAATGCGTTTTCGCTTCGCTAAGTGGGCCAACGATCGACTTACAGAAGATGCCGATTTTGGTAAAAAAAAATCATCTTTTTAGATGAAGCGCATTTTGATCTTGGCGGGTATGTAAACAAGCAAAATTGTCGCATTTCAACAGGACGGCGCTACGTGCCACACAGCCGAAGCTACACTCGATGTTTTACGCCCTGTTTTTGAAGATCGCATTATCAGCCGCATGAGCTGACACCGTTGGACTATTATTTGCGGGGTGCCGTCAAAGATAAGTGTTACGCCGACAAGCCAGAGACAATTTACGCTTTAAAGGACAATATTCGTGAAGCCGTTGGTGAAATACAGCCTCCACACAATCGATAATGTGCTTAAAAATTGGACCGATCGTGTAGGCTGCCATTTGAATGAAATTATTTTCCATTATTAACCGGAAGGATTGTACTTTCAAATAAAAAAAGAAATTTGAGAAAATATTCAGTAGTTTTCTTTTTAAAGCATTTTCAAAAAAAAAGTTATTTGGCGGACCCTTTATTTTTCTCTTACAGTATCACCCAAACAGTGAATTCTGAACTTTTACAGTTGATAACGGCCATTTTGTCGAAACTACATCTCTTAGTTAGCTGTCGCTTAATCCGTGTTTTGCCAAATAATAGGCTACGATATGTATTCGTTCAAAGGACTGTGGATCTCATTTTTCATGGACAAACCATTTTTAACGATTAGGCTCATTTTAGGATAAGTGTACGGGCACCAACTAAATTACCGAAATTGGAACGATAGCAATCCACATGAGATCCTAGAGCGTCGAATACATCCCGAAAAATCACTGCTTGGTGTGGATTTTGGGACGATAGCGTCATCGGTCGATATATCTTTGCAAACAACGTTCGTCAGGCAATCATTGCCAACGACAAGTACTGTACAGTAATCTCTCGATTTACGTCACAGTTGGTTCCAAAAAAAGGCGACGTAAATCGAATTTTTTATTGCTCATACTACAAAGTAGTATGTTTTTAACAAGGAACTTAAAAAGTTACAGTAATCCCTCGATTTACGTCGCGGTTGGTTCCTAAAAAAGGCGACGTAAATCAAATAATGACACAAATTGAAGTTAGAGGGAACAAAAAATTTGACGACGTAAATCGAAACAACGTTAATGGCGACATAAATCGAGGGATTACTGTAGTTCGATGATTACCAACCTCTTTTAGCCTGAATTTGATAATTTAGACTCCAATGACATCAACTTTCAACGTATGCCACACAGCTCATGCCACAATGGAAATTTTATGCGAACGAGTTAAGGACATGGTTTTTTTAGGTTTTTTTTAGTTTATGTGAACTGGCACCAGAGATCAGATCATGCAATTTCACGCCATTATAATTGCTCTTGTGAGGTTTTTTTCTGTCGCAGTTATATGCGAATAAGCCACAAACTACAATGGTTCTCAAAGCCAAGCTAACCCATGCCATCGATCAGATTCAGACTGATTTATGCATCAGAGTAATGGAAAATAGGACATATTGGATGCGCTCCAACAGAAAAACCGTGGCGGATACGATATTTTACTCCTAATGGCATTAAAAGAATAAAAAGCAAGATAGGAACTGCTGTGTTTGATGGAAATACTGTCAGCATTTCTAAAACGTGGTATTTAGAAAAATCCAAGCGATTTAATGCGATGTATCTCTGTTAGTATACCTTCTCTTTAAAATTTTGATGTGTTATGTTTGGCCATTTGGTAGACTATTTCTGTTGGTTTTATTGTCGTCTTTGGTTGCCTTCGGTTAGTTGGTTATTTTAGGTTCCAACAACATTACCATCACCATCACCATCACCACCATCATCATCATCAACAACAACAACTCTTAACATGAGAGCATTACAGTTTCATATGACTGTGTGTGCATGTATGTGTAAACGACTATGGAGAGATATGTATACGAACGCATGCTGTATGTAATATTGTGGTTATTTTGGTTTTTTAGGGTCAAAACTTTATGCATCAATGTGTGGCATGAAGAAGAAAAATAAAAACCAAAACTGTAGTGTTGTTTTATGGTGTTTATAGAAGAGTGTGACGTATGGGTTGGTCGTCCTGTTTATGGGATCATATTCGTAATATAACATGTATTTTTCTTTCCTATTTTTTTTGCAGGGTTTTTTTGTTTTTCTATGGTCTGCTGTGCCACATAATAAACTTTATTTGACATTTGTTTAGGGGGGAGGGGGGATTTTGTTTGTTGCACAACTTTGTGGCATTGTGGTCAAACACAAATTTTTATATTTTTAAGAGGTTTTAAAATTTTTTCTTCTTCTTCTGCTTCTGCTTCTAGTTGTTGTTATTATTTAAAAAAATAAATTTTTTCTTTCTTTTTTGTCGATTTTTTTTTTTTTAAAGTTTTGTTAGACAAAAAAGCAAAACTTTTTCGGCTTTTTTTTAATGAAAAAAATGAGTTTTATTTCTGTGGTTTTTTTCGGGTATCTTTTAAGCTGCAGGTCATAAATTTAAAGCTCATTTTTTGCTCCTGCTTAATATCTTCTTCTGTAATAAATTTGATACTTTTTTTCCATTAACGTTCATACTCCAAACATTTTTAAATAATTTTTTAACACACCATGAGAGAGAGAGAGAGTTTAATTTACAATTTCAATTTGAATTTGAATTTTTGTATTTAAAATTTGTGTTTTTTATTCTACTTGACCTGGTTTTTTTTTGGTGGGGAGGGGGTCGCTCAGCTCAGGTGTTACAACTCTGGTGATTTTTTTATTTCATTTGAATATCATCGCCTTACATGATTTCTTTCTGTTTCTGTGTTCTGTTTTTTAAAGCCATTTTAAATCAGTTTTAACAACAAATATTTCAAATTTAATGGCATTTTCTTTCTTAACCACAGCCATAAAGGCCTTAATAAACCAAAAAAAAAAGAAAAAAAAACCTCGTAAATTCAGTTCATTCATCAAAATTTTTAAAAGGCTCTTCAAAGTGTGTCTATGGATGGACGGACGGACATACACACAGCAGAAGTGTGTAATAAAAAAAAAATAGAAATAAAACAACAGAAAAACACAAAATAAAATATAAAAAGAGCAATAAAAATTAGTTTAAACGTTTAAAGAAGAATGAAATAAAGAAAAAAAAAATACAATTTCACCTTGTTTTTCTTTGGGGTTTATTTGTTTTAACGGCCAGATGCCATAAAAATGCGTTTTTTTATGACTTTTGACCCAAACCAGCAATGCTCTGACACACGCACAATTAATGTCTGTTGCTTTCCTTGAGCTAAGCGCTACGCTAAGCTAAGCTGTGCTGTACTGTGTGTACTGAGCTGTAAACATGGATCATTAAGTTTTTACATGCCGTTTAACGAAAATTGAACAAAAGAAAGTATGGACCGAGTCATAAAAAACAAAAACAAAAAAAATTTGTACAAGTTGTTGTCAACACGATCATTAAAAGAAACTAAAAAAAACAAAAAAGACAAAAAAAATTAATTTAAAAAACAATCTTTTTCTTCGTTTTTTTTTGGGAAATATTGTTTTTAAATTAAAAACAATAAAAAATATTTGAAAAAAAAAACATTCTCTTTTCATCGCAACAAATTAAAAATCAAATAAAATCTAGCATTTGATGCAAAGAATGAATCACGAGGAGAATTAATCACTGCAAACTTTAGGCGAAGAAAACCAATTCAAATCCTCAATTAAAATTGTTTGAAATCGAAATGTTTTACCCATGTGTAGCACCACTTGGTCATACATACATACATACATACACAATTGGTCATTACAACCCTACAGTCAGGATTACGTCTAGTGTCTCACACCACTTATGTTGTGTGTGTTAATTTTATTGATGAGCGGCGGAAGCTCCGAACGACAGGTTTGTGAGAAACTTTTCATGGCAATTTTATTTTACTTTCAGAGTTTTTGCCAGAAATCTACTGAGAGGAAGTCAGCGAAGAAATATTTTTTTCAAATTTTCTTTTTGTTGAAGATGTCTGACCTGGGGATTGAACCGAGACACTGAATATTGCCTACTGCACTATGATAATTTGACACCAATTATATTCCATATGATATTCGTAAAGATGCGTGCCACACTGGGCTGTGGAATATTTATTAAGTGTTCTGATATTAAAACGTTGACTGCCGACTGCGAGATAACTCATAGATTACGTTGCCTTCTAGGGAGCCAACTACGAATTACTCATACTCACTAAACCTGCCATTTTTTTGTAGCTCCGAATAAAATCGTATTATATCCGTGCTAGAATCGAAAATGGCTTCTGGGAAAAGAACAAAAAGTCAATGTTGGCTTGCGTGGCCAGTTTTCTGAAAATTGCCGCGGCAGTCAATGTGTTAAAACTTTCTTATAGGCTTTGTATAGGTCCATGGCGATTTTGAAAGCTTAGCAATGCTTGTTGAGGGCGTAATTTTTTCTAAAAATCATTTCAATTACTCGAACAGCTCGTCTGTAACAAACGCAGTTGTTGTCTTGTTGCTCTTGTCCATGAATGCCAAAGATTTATTAATACCATGTTCAGACATGCACTTATATTGAGTAAAGCGCAATAAACGCCATTATTGAGCCCAATATTTCATATAAAATGTCAATTAATTATTGCTCAATAAACACACAAATTGTTATAATATTTAGTAAAACTTCAAATACAACACTGTCATAAGTACGTTCAGTGAGCATATTACAATTTTCCGAACACTTTCTATTGATATTTGACAACTCAAATGTCAACAAAAAAAAAAAACAAAACAAAACAAAACAACGACAAACAAAAAATGGAAGGTCAGCAGAAAGGTTTCTTTTCTGCAAGCTATGCAGTATTATGAAATTTTTCTTTCTCATCCTTCTGAGAGAAGCCACTTTGGAGTCAGAAATATTCCCTACTAACCGCAACAGCTCGGCGTTTCGGTTAATCATTATTAAGAACTTTTCCAATGTTAAATTGTTTTCCAATTTTTCTTATTTCTCGCAATTAAATTCAAAGCAATGTTGTTGAAGCAATCAGCTGTTTTGTTTATCAGCTGTCAAATAAATTTTGTGTCTGAACACTAAAAATATTGTTATCAATAAACCAAATATTAGTTCAATAAAAGTGCATGTCTGAACATAGTATAAGGCAGTTTAGAATTATTCCAAGTTAACTCTTATATGTATTGCTGACGAGCTGGCCAAAACCGGTATGGGGCTCACAAACTCCTACATGTTACAGGGCATTGGTATTCTGATTGGCTCAGTTAATTTGGATATTTTTCACTCATTCTACAGGAAATGTCAATTTCGTTGGCAACATGAGACAACGTGCAACATTTCCAGACTCTGCGATAGCACAAGGGAACGCACAATATTTCTAGACTCTGCTTGGCATATATGTACATATATTTAAGAACACCAACGACTCACTTCTGTCCTTAAATCGTATGAACATTCACCGCTCAATAGCGATTCTCATAGGTCACTGTTCATTTTGTTAGACTTGCCTTGCCAGAATGCCAAGTATGTATTTCAGTAAATGATTTCTACTGGAGCTGTAAATCTAAAGCGAAGGAGGAGAGTGTCTTTCAACTCATGTGTCAAGTCCCCGCTCCTCACGTAAATAGACAGAGGGGGTTTGATCTCTCATGGCTGCAATAGCAAGATTTTTTTTTGAACTCGATTTGGTTTCCTATAGGGAATGTTTGATCTCCGAGTTGAATATTGATTGTGGTATTACAATCTGTCTAAATTCTGGCCTAAGTGCGAGTAATTGGACTCCTTAAAAACTATAAAAATAAAATTGGATCCTTGGGTGCCCTGGTAGTCTAGTGGGTAGTGTGCTAGACTATAAGCGTGAAGGTCGTTGGTTGGACACCCACCAGAGACTCTGGTCTGTGACACTACCTCGAGCAAATAGTCAAGTTACTTCGCTCGTATATAATTAGGATATAATTTGTAATTGTATTGTAATTAATAAATAAATAAAATTGGATCCTTAAAAAAATCAAACGCCTTTTGTTTTCTCCAGAGTTCCTCCAGAGCTGATCAGCAAAAATGGGAAAATCTATAAACTATACTTGCTAAACTATAACGGCTATTTACTAGGTCTGCTTGAAACAGTCTATAGACCCGAGGCTCTCCAAGAAAACAAAAATCATACAGGGCAAGACGCTCATATTAGCACTAGCGCAAGCAAATGTAGGTGTTTTGCTGCATTTTCATTAAAAAAGTACTTGTTAGAGTCTAGGTATCGTGTGAATCAACGATTGCAGTAGGTAAGCCACGTCGGAATTCGTGATATATGTGAAATTCGAATGTTCGCCACGTCTTCTTTGGGTGGAGTGCATCAAAAATGTCTAACTTTCCAAAGACTCTGGAATCCGGCGGAATCTGGTCTACTCACAGTTACTAAAATATACGTACGGGTAAAAAATTGCCGAAATTTTTTTAACTAATCCGTTTCCGTTGAAAATCTTTATAGTTTCCTTGATGTTAAGACGGTGTTTTGCATTGGTTAAAACATTTCTGAAATTAAACTGAATTGTGGCCCTGCACAGTCCCACAAAGGTATGCATCCGATTTACAAATTTCACAAATTTCTGAACCAATGCAAAAGACCGTCTTAAAATCGAAGAAAGATGTCAGACAATTATAAATATTTTCAAAAAAAAAAAAAAAAAACGGATTGGTTAAGAAATTTCTGAAATTTGTTATCCGTATGTATGTATACTTCTGTGGCTATGTGTATGTCACAGGCTATATTGACTTTAAGGACCACTGTGTGATTTATAGTGGTTTATCCACATGCATCTTCAAAAAACGATATCAGTAGCTAGTTCACATTACCCTCACGTAAGATGAACATGCAAATATCGAATCGCTCATGCCAAATATCGAATGTAGCACGAACTGTGTGGCATTTCACACCGTCCTGTTGAAACCACATGTCATATGTGTCTTTATCATTTAATTCCAACCACAAGAAATTGGTAATCATCGATTATAGTACTCGACACTGCCATTGATTGCCTGGCCAACGCCGTTTTTAAAGAGATATGGACGGCGTTGATGACGCTGCCAGTCTAAATTCCACGACAAACGTTTGAGGTTTTCTAAATAAATTGAACGCTCTTAGAGTTCATGTCGATTGATTTCCTCCGAAACTCGGCAATTTTATTTGTTTATTTTATTATTATCCATAAGTCGCCGTGGTCTAGTAGGTAGTGTGTCGGCTTATTAGACGAAAAGCCAGGGTTCGCGCCACAGGCCAGACATCAAAATAAAATACAAAAAGTATTTATTCGGCGACTTTCTCTCAGCAGATTTCTGGCAAAAACTCGGAGTAAATAAAATTGCCATGAAAAGTTTCTCAAAAATCTGTCGTTCGAAGTCGACTTTAAACTGTAGGTCCCGCCACTCTTGTATAAAAATTAATACACACAACATAAGTGGTGTAAGAAGCTAGGTCGTAATCCTGACTGAAGGGTTGTAATGACCAATCATGTATGGATGTACAGGTTATATTGGCTTTGAGCACCGCTGTTGTTTGTGTCTAATTCACATGCACCCTACGACTTCAAAAAATGATATCAGTGGCTAGTTCAAATCACCCTCACGTAATATGAACATGCAAATCGCTCGTGCCAAATATCGAATGTAGCACGAACTGTGTTGCATTTCGCACCGTCTTGTTGGAACCAAATGTCATAGGTGTCCCTATCATTCTATTCCAACCACAAGAAATTGGTAATCATCGCCACTGACACTGATGGCCTAGCCAACGCCGGCATTGACGACACCGTCAGTCCAAATTCCACACCTGAATTTGACTGTTTCAAAATGCATTGGGCGCTCTATAGAGCCCTCCGAAACTCGGCAATTTTATTTGCTTATTTTATTATTATCCAAGGAAATGTGTCTCAACGCTGAAAATAATTTTCCAAAGTGAAGTGCTTGGTACGATGCCCGAACAGAACACGTATTTAAATGACACAATTTAATTATTTGCACATGCAGTTGAATCCTATAAGCGTTCGTGGTGATTTGGCAAAACAGACTGAATATTTGACATTTGGCATCAACAAAATGGCTGCTATCACTTGGAAATGTTCGGAAAACACTGTTAACACATTGACTGCCGACTACGAGATAACTCGTAGATTACGTTCCCTTCTAGGGAGCCAACTACGAGTTATCTCGTACTCACTAAACCTGCCATTTATGTGTAGCTACGAATAAAATCGTTTTATATCCATCCTAGTATCGATAAATGGCTTCTGGGAAAAGAACAAAAAGTCAATGTTGGATTGCATGGCCAGTTTTCTGAAAATTGTCGCGGCAGTCAACGTGTTAATACAGCCGATAGAACTACAGTACGCACTGGAGTCAGTTTGGTTATTTGGTGACCGCCTGATAAACACTAGCTTAGGGCTCTTATTACAATCATAGCATTGGATTACATGTATAATTTTGATTGAACCATTTAGAAAGGCAAGTTTTGTTTCTATTTTTTTTGTAAAATTTGCCATTTTGTCTGATAAACTGCACTTTACAACGTCTTGGCTTAGGACGGAAATAAATTCAATCTGGAACAACAGCCTTTTTACAGTATTTTTAAGGTTTAAAATACATTTTGAAGGAGATTTTCTTTTTTTTGAATTGTTTGCGGCTCTATAGCCGATTTTTAAATAAAGTTTCTTGGGGAAATAAAGAAAATTTTTAAACCAGTTTTAAAAACAATTTTTTTTTTTGAGAAAAAATATGACAAATTTTATAACAATTTTACGAAAATTTTCTTTTTCCTTAGAATTTTTTATGACATTTTTCCGCTTTTATTGCACTTTAAAAACAAAAAAAATGTTCCCCTTTAAATGGCTCTCTTAAACTTTTTGTTTATGCTTTCTCTCTCTCTTCCTGTCTCTCTCTTAATTTATATTTAATTGCACATATGCAGGTATGTACGTGTGTCCATCTGTCTACCTTAACACTTTACACAATTTGACATATAAATTTCTCAATCACACTCTCTTCACGGCGCTGCGCCTATTGTTAACGTTTTTCCGTCGGCATTGAACATTTTTCGCTTAAACCAACGATATACACGTAATGGCAACGTTAAAAAATCGCGACGGTTTTTAGAAAATTTTCCAATCGATATTGATTTTTCACTATACATTTTCACTTTTTCTTTGGCTCTTTTCTTGTTGTTGTTATTGACTTTTTTCACACTTTTTTAATACAAATTCTTCTTCTCTTTTTTATTTTTCTTCAATTGATTGAATTGCCTTGCTCAGCATCGATTGATTATTTTTCACTTGATTTTCTTCTGTGAAAAAATGCAAAAATTTTATTCACAATTTTTTTTTTTTTGAATTCAATTGACTTTTTGATTGTGGCATACGGCCGGTTGGTTTTCTTTCCTTCCATTCATTCTTTTCTTTTGTTCGTTCGTTTTTAATGAATAGAGTGTAGTCCGCGTTCAGTGTAATTAACGCAATTAAAATCAAAACATTAATGACCTTATGATGGTACATAATAATGGGTACCAAAAAATATTATGTAGAAAATACAAAAACCAGCAACAACAACAAAAACAACACAATTAACAGCAATAGCACAACAACAACAACACCACCACCATTAGCACAGCAATTCAAAACAAAAAAATGAAAATGAAAAGGCAAAGGAAATTGCAAACAAAAAAAAAGTAAAACAAACTGAACACCTACTCGTCTAATTATGTTAATTGTGTATGTATGTTCATATGTAGGTATGTAAGTATATATGTGTCTATATATAGATATTCCCACATACAATACATACACATCATCGCTATAGACAGACAACCAACAGCCAGGGCCTTTGGGTAAGAGAGAAAGGACTTTAAAAAAATTTAATTTCGTCTTCTTGCGTACAGAAATTCCTATGAAAATTTGTAGTGAAATTTAAAAGTTCTAAAGAAGAAGAATACATAACACACACACACACACGCATAGCTTTAAAAACTTAAGTGTCTACACATATAGAGTTATAAATACCTTTGTACAAGTAAAATAAAGTACTTTTTCTCAAATGTATTACACCTATTACATTTACATTATACTTTGGATGTATTGTACATTATTATTAATGGTACCATATTTCTTAAACAAAAAGTACTTTTTTTTAACAATTTTAATATTTTTCCATTAAAAAGTACCATTCAAAAAAAGTACTTTGAAAAATACACTCTTTTACATATGTATACTGTTACTTTAGATATACTGTACATTATTATTAATGCCAAAAAGTACTTTTTTAACAATTTTAATATTTTTCCATTAAAAAGTACCATTCACAAAAAAAGTACTTTGAAAAATACACTCTTACATATGTATACTGTTACTTTAGATATACTGTACATTATTATTAATGCCAAAAGGTACTTTTTAACAATTTCAATATTTTTCCATTAAAAAGTACCATTTAAGAAAAAGTACTTTGAAAAATATACTCTCTTACATATGAATACTGTTACTTTAGATATATTGTACATTATTATTAATGGCGCTAATTTTCAAATAAAAAGTACTTTGTTAACAATTTCAATATTTCTCCATTAAAAAGTACCATTTTCAAAAAAAGTACTTTTTAAAAAAAAGCAAAATTTTCAAACAAAAATTACATTTTTTAAAACAAAAACAATCGTTTTGAAATACAGAACAAAAACTTTCCTTTCAAAATAATCCTTGAGTAAAAAGTACTTTTTCAAACAAGTAGTACTTAATTTGCAAACAACAAATATTTTTTGTAAAACATGCGCTTTGTGAAGTAACTTTTGCCATAATTTGTACACAATTATACATTTAGCTTTTACTTTAATTTTTTAAACGACTAAAAGTACCATTCCCAAACAAAACTTAATATTTTTTGAAGCAAAAACATAAGATATTAAATAGAGCTTAATTTATACAAGTGAAAACACTATTTTTCAAACTAATGGTTTTAATCTTTAAGTCAAAAGTACTTTTTTAAACAAGTAGTACTTTATTTGTGAAAAATATAAAGTACATATATGCTCTATGAAGTACTTTTTGTCAAAGTTATTGCCACATAAAAATTTTACATTTTTTTTACATTTACTGCATGCCTTACACAATTCTTTGCAGTACTATTTTTCAAATAAAAAGTACCTTTTTATAAAGTTTTAATATTTTTTAAACAAAAATAAGATTTTAAAACAGAAATTATATTCCGGAGAATAAAAACATATGTTTTCAAATAGAGAATAACAAAAAAGTACTTTTTCAAACATTTAGTACTTTATTTGCAAACACAAAATTCCAATTTTTTTAACAACGCATACATTGTTTATACAAAAACGTTCTTTTTAAATAATGAGCCTGCGTTTGCAAGCGTAAATTTTTTTTTTTTTTGTAACATAAACTATTTTTTTTTTCTAAGAGTACTTTTTTAATAAAAGTACTTTATGTTACTGTACGTATGTTAGAATATCTGGTTTTGTTTCTATCAAAGAAAAATACCATAAAAACCTTAATTATTATTATGCTTAAATTCCTTGTTAAAATACAGAAAGAGTTATTGGAATCAAATACGTTTATATTTCGAGGCCTAGCGATTTCATTAAAAATCAAACTTTCTTTTAAAATTTAGTACTCTTAGCTACTTAGGCACTCTTTTTGCTTAAATTACTTTTACAAAAAAGGTATTCTTTCAACTCTGCAAAAGGGAAAGCCATTTAGCGTATACAATCTTGGCTGAAAACAAGAAAACAGAGTACCTTTTGAAAAAGTACCTTCTTACCTAACATAGCGTAACTAATCTAATTTTTTTATATCGTATATACATACCATTACCACTACTATTACAACGCTAACGAATAGAGAAAATAAAAACCGTTAAAAACCTTTAAAAGAAATCACAAAAAAAAAAACGAAAGAGGAAAGAGAACGAACGAAAGCCTTAATAAAACTCAAAGAAAAAATTGGCTAAAACGCCCTGGAAAAAACCCCAATAGCTTATGCAGCAAATGGGCGGAGGGGGTAAAATAACCCCCCTTTAGAATTATATTTAAAGAAAATATATTAAAAAAAAGCCAGCCATTTTGTGTATACAATAGAGAAACATATGGAAAGAAATAAAAAGAAAAAAAAACGAAAAAAGTACCTTTTAAAGAGCAACTGGAAAAAATGGTGACTCTGTAAAGAGTGTTTTAGACCGCGCAGACTCTTTAAAAATTGTGGAATATGCGCAAAACCCGAATTGAGAGCAGCATCCGAAAAAAGAGGGGTTAAAATCTAATTTTTTTTCTTTCTTCTCGTACTGTTTTATCTTTATTTTATAAAATTGAACCTTTAAGAGACTTTAAAGCCATGGAATATATAAATTTTTAATACAAATCTTTAATTTGTAAGGTTTTTTAAAGCAACTTTAATAAAGGTTTTCTATTGCTTTAACCCCTATAAATAGGCTACAAGTTCTCTAAAGAAATTTGTAAAAGCATTTACCGTTTTTTCCAATCATTTTTTATTGCATATTTTTAGGTAAAATGAGAAGTAAATAAGTTCAGATCGTTTGGGGGATGAAATATGGTCAGAAAAAGTTTTTCTTTTTTTTTCGTTTTTAATTTAAAGTCCAGCCATAAAGCACGTGTTAATCATTATAATTTTGGCTTAAATTAGTGGCATAAATATCAGCTCCTTTAAGCATTTAGCCTGCTTAAAACAGAGAAAGTTTAAACGAAAGAAAAAAAAAAAGAAGACTTTGCTTGTATTTATTTGAATTAAATTTTCTGCTTAAAAACCTTAATTGCAGGAATAAAAATAGTAGCCAGTCATACTGATTCAATGTTTATCCAAAAATCGATTTGGATTACGGCTTTGAACCTGCAAAATAAAACTGAAAACGTTTGCAAAAGCAACGGAATGTGTCAACTGGCATACATAATCTGTAGCTATAATGAGCCGCAAGAACTACAATCTTCATAAAGCACAGTGCAGTAAATGTTGACTGAAGACTTTACTTCATTCACTAGATAATCGAGAAGGGTGAAGTGAAGCGAAATCGTTGGGTTTACGACTCAAAATTTTCGCAAATCATTGATGGGGATTAAGTACAATCACATTCAGCATTTCTCTTACATGAATTCTTACTTTCTTACTAAATTGGTCATTATAACCCCTTAGACGGGATTATAACCTAGCTTCCTCAGCCACAGTTTTTGGCAGAAGGCTGCTGGGGAGAAGCTGACGAAGAAATATTGGGATTGGCGCCAAGGGTTCTAAAACCATCAATTAAGAGTTTTTGCCTTAACCGGGATTTGTACCAGAACTGCTGGGATTTGTAGTGAAGCACTGTAATCATTTCACTACGCTAATAAATATTTTTTTATTGCAAATCTTTTAAATTCCTGTAGTTTTCAGGAACCATAAGAGACTGTGAGACATGATTAATCTCTAGTAAGTTATATGCTGATGGAAATAAAACGTGTACTACATACAAACATACATATATTTTCCCATTACAGCTCTACAGTCAGGATTACGACCTAGCTTCACATAACACTTATGTTGTGTGTGTTAATTTTATTGATGAGTGGCGGAACTTACAGTTTAAAGTCGATTCCGAACAGAGGTCAGCAATGAGTATTCAAAACGATGAGTAGATTCGAATCATACTTACATACATTTCTGATATTTATACGCATTCATACTTATTTTAATATCATACTCATACTACTCATATTCAAAGTTGGAAATACTCATGGTACTCATGCTTAACAATACGCATGATGTTATTGATTTTGACTCTCCATGACTCATCGTATACACGAATCACAAAATAAGTATGATTCGCGTACGAACACTACAATACTCACAAGAAGGTAGTGTGTTTGCTCTGCTTGCTGCTATGTTGTATTTTTTGCTTATGTGCCTTTCTTCTTTCTTTGTAAATGCAACAACAACTAAGACTGTAAATTTTGACGAATGATTCGAATCACTCGAATCATTTATAAGTATTACAAGTATTTTTCTAAATTTATGAATCTGAATGAGTAGGCGTATGAATCAAACATAGTTCGAATGGTATGAGTTTGATGTCAACGTTGTACTCATACTCATTGCAACTTATACTTATAAATAAATGTTGTAGTGACGAATGAATCAGAGTAGTTGGATTTCAATACTGTTGGACTCACTTGTACTCAAAATTGCATGAGTACTTATGAGTAGCGAAAAAGCGATTCATTGCTGATCTCTGATTCCGAACGACAGACTTTTTGAGGAACTTTTTCATGGCAGTGTTTTTGCCAGAAAATCTGTTGAGAAGTCGCCGATTTTTTTCATATTTCATTTTGTTGGAAATGTCTAGCCTGGGATTTGAACGGTGGCCACACATCTAATAAGCCAATACACTACTTACTAGACTTCGCGCGATAAATACTCACGAATATTAAAGGACTCTTGACCGCTCAGTTTATTAGGAAATGTTCTAATCAGAAAGCTTTCTGTTTATTTCTTCTATAGGAGATGGCAACCTTATAGTCATAGTCACTCCGTAGTAATTAAATAATCAATTCCATAACGAATAGAATTTCGTCCCTGGCTTCATATTTGTGTTTTTCATAAACCATATCCATAACCAGACGTTTAGTTAGTGAAACGCATAAGCTGTGGCTTGTTACACGTGCAAGCTTTTCCTGCGGAAATCTATCTCGGTTTTTACAATTAAATTCTATAACCAGTTACAAGGCCTAACCTCACGACACTTACCTCTTTAATTCCAACATAATATTGTTACGAAAATGAAAAATCAAGATACTGCTGTTTTGCCTTTACATCGCTTAACATTAAAATTATAAACAAAAGCTGCAAAAACAAAACAATGGAGTAAACAAACCTATTTACAAATTATCGTACTGCTTAATATAACAACAAACACCAGCATAAAAAATGGAAGTAAACAAAAATATACCAACAACACTACAAGAATAAATGAAAACAACGATGTTTACATTTATAGAGATTTCGAAAAGGCGAAGTCATGAACATTCGCCTTCAAGAACATTCATCAGAGTGTTTACGTTGCCATATAAAACGCAAGGCAAAGTAGGCGAGTGAGTTAGTGAAGTTCAGTCAGTCTTGTGTAAAGACGCGGTGCGTTTGAAGAGAGTAATCGGGGTTTGAAGATCTCCGTTACAAAGATCTGTCATATAATTGCTTAGTGATTGTTATTGTTTATGCAAAAGGTGTATGCAAACAAAGGAATAGCACAAAGAAAAGCAATTGTTGTTGTTTACATCAAGTTGTGAACAGTGGCACACAGAATTGTGTGAATAATAAAGAATTTTAATTAAAATTAAAGACAAATTTATTTTTTATTTTATTTGCAATCTACGAGTTCATATTTTAAATGTTTTTAAAAGGTAAAAACGTAACAATATTATGTGTTAATAGGGGTCATCCCCTGATCATAACCTACATTATTAGTTTCTGTAAAACAAAGCTCGACTTTAAAATAATTTTTGTGTTTAAAAACATTTACCATTAAATTGCTTTGCCTAACGTTTTTAGAAATTTAATATCCTTTCCTAGAATTTGCCTCTTTATCCTTAAATTTATTTTATAAATATAAACGTATACTTAAATTGTATCTCTATGCGAGTGTATGTGTGTATAAACTTGTACGAGTATGTGTTTTCCTACCACTTTAATAGTGTGTATTCGGGCTATTAAGGTAATAAACTAAAAACTTTTCCTAGATTTTTTTTCCTGTTTTGTTGGTTATTTTCTTGGCCATTTTCTGTATTTTAGTGAGAATCAAAGGATGTGCATATGAAATCTTAGCAAAATGAGAAGAAAATAAACAAATAAATATTTATGTTTAGCCATACTCCTTTCCTCTCTCTTTCTCTCCCTTATGAGAATAAGTAAGCTTTTCTTACCCTAAGAACCCACTGCTTAAAATGTTTGTTCTGTTCTGTTCTGTTGAGTAAAATCTTAGAGAGCCGTCTTCTTACAAGTATTTTATGGCAAATAAACTGGAGATATGAAAGGCAAAAATTTATAGAGAGAAACAGGCCAATATTGGACAAGACGAGAAAAAGGACAATACCATGCACACACACATACAAATTAATAAATGTAAGAATATGTGTGTGCATGTCCGTATCTTGAAAGAATTTCAATATTTGCCAGAGTTTAGTTTTGCATACAACAATTGAGGTAAATTGTTGCAAGTGTTGGTGGCTATATGTGTGCATGGTAAACTAACCAAAAAGGATAATAATCTTGATAAACACACACACACACACACACGCACACTCACTCATGTAGTATATGTGGTATACAACCGCATACCGGCAGCTAAAAACGGAAATGCATTCACAAACTCAAACACTTCTACTCTTTCACTGACTTTCTTCAACATTTCCTTTGTATTCATTAGAGTGTCGTTACTTTTGTGTGTGAGTGTAAAGGATGTGTTACTTAAGCGGAAATCATATTTAATCATAATTTTTTTAAATTTTTTAAATTTCAAAAAAAAAAAATTAAAAAACAGAAAAAGTCTGAGAAGCTGAAACTGTGAGTAGAAAACTTTGTTTTCAAGCATTGGAGTTGGTTTTAGTGGCAAATAAATTGCTCGTGTTCGTATAAAAAGGTTGAGGACCCAATAAGATTAGTTTTTAAGGCAGAAATACTTGCCAAAATGTTTCAAAATTTAGCATTAAAACAGATTTTTCAGGATATGTTGAAAGACAATATGTTGGCATACGATTTATTACCGAGGTTGGTGTTGTCTAGTAAAAGGTCCGCCAAATAACATTTTTTTTTATTTGAAAGTACAATCCTTTCGGTAGATAATGGAAAATAATTTCATTCAAATGGCTGCCTCGGCTGGCCATGCATTAGCCTACACGATCGGTCCAATTTTTAAGCACATTATCGATTGTGTGCAGCTGTATTTCACCAATAGCTTCACGAATATTGTCCTTTAAAGCGTCAATTGTCTCTGGCTTGTCGGCGTAACACTTATCTTTGACGGCACCCCACAAATAATAGTCCAACGGTGTCAAATCGCAGCTCCGAGGTGGCCAAACAACATCAGCTCTGCGGCTGATAATGCGATCTTCAAAAACAGGGCGCAAGACATCGTGTGTAGCTTCGGCTGTGTGGCATGTAGCGCCGTCCTATTGAAACCAAATGTTGCCAATATTCTCCTCTTCAATTTTTGTGAACAAAATTTCGTTCAACATGGCCCGATAACGATCGCCATTGACTGTAACGGCCACTCCTTGCTCATTTTCGAAGAAAAATGTCCCAATTATGCCTCTGGACCAAAATCCGTACCAAACAGTGACTCGTTTTGGGTGCGTCGGCTTTTCAATGTGTGCGTGCGGGTTTTCTGTGCCCCGAATGCGGCAATTTTGCTTGTTTACATACCCGCCAAAATCAAAATGAGCTTCATCTGAAAAGATGATTTTTTTTGCCAAAATCGGCATCTTCTGGTGTAGGCTACTGCATGGTGAGCCGAGGCAGCCATTGGAATGAAATTATTTTCCATTATTAACCGGAAGGATTGTACTTTCAAATAAAAAAAAAGAAATTTGAGAATATATTCAGTAGTTTTCTTTTTTTAAAGCATTTTCAAAAAAAAAAGTTATTTGGCGGACCCTTTATGTAGCTTAGACGAGAACCCGTGGTTCTAACCCCAACTCAAATATCTCGAATAAAACGAAAAATAGAAAAATATTTCTTTCGGCGACTTCCTCTTAGCAGTCTTCTTGGTAACGCTCTGAGAGAAAATCAAATTGCCTTGTAAAGTTCCTCAAAAATCTGTAGGTTCTGCCACTCATGGATAAAATCAACACACACAACGTGGATGGTGTAAGAATCTTGGTTGTAGTCCTGACTAAGGGGTTATAATGATCAATTAAGCAAGTTAGTTAGAGAAACTTGCAGTGATTTAAAGATGAGAGTTAGAACGCCGATATTAGTAGAGTTTGCACATACAATTAGTACGTCTAAGCAATGTGTTTTGTCCGTAATAACTTTTTTAGTCAATCGACCAGGAGAAGATGTTGTTTATGAAAAAACAAAAATACTTCATGAAAGTCTGCGCAGATAAGAACAAAATTCGCTCCCACTGGCTGTATTAGGGAAAGTGTGAAGCTAGCGACTGAACTGTTACGAGTCAAATTTAGAAATCAAGTGATGCAAAAAACTTGAAATATTGGTTAAAAGCCTTTTAAAGAAAGCCAGAAAGTGAACAACTATCTTTGGGACGCCCAAATGCCTCGAAAACTGCTTAAAAAATGAATGATGAAAAATGTAATAAAGTGAATGGGGGTTTCGTTCGTGACAAGCCACTTGTTCCGATAATCAGAAGAATCACTCAGTGATCTCAATAAAGTCTTAAACGACATACTTCAAATGAACCATAAGTGATGATAAATGGCGTCTATATTTTTATGCCACCAACACTGGACTCCAATTACAGTTATGTTACGTTTTTAGCTTTTTTAAAAACATTTAATATATGAGCTCTTGGATTGCAAATAAAATAAAAATTAAATTTGTGTTTCATTTTAATTAAAATTCTTTATTGTTCGCACAATTCTGTGTGTCACTGTTCACAACTTGATGTAAACAACAACAATTGCTCGTCTTTGTTATTCCTCTGTTTATGCCCTTTGCATAAACAATAACAATTACTAGACAATTACGTTACAATTATTCGACAGATCTTTGTAACGGAGATCTTCAAACCACGATTATTCTCTTCAAACGCACCGCGTCTTCACACAAAACTGACTAAACTTCACTAACTCGCCTGCTTTGCCTTGCCTTTTATATGGCATCGTAAACAGTCTGATGAATGTTCTTGGATGCGAATGTAAATGTAAACATCCTTGTTTATATTTATTCTTGTATTGTTGTTTGTGTATTTTTGTTTACTTGTTTACAATTTTTTTATGCTCGTGTTTGTTGTCATATTAAGCAGTATGATAATTTGTAAACAGGTTTGTTTTGTTATAATGTTAAGTGATGTAAAACAAAACATCAGTATCTAGATTTTTTCTTTTCGTAACAGTTTTTAAAAAGCCGATAACTTTAGAAATCGATAAAATGCCACAATCGGTAAAATAACCCCATTTTGCGCTTTATTTTGGCTGCCTTCCAAAATGTCTCAATACAAAGTTTGTATGCAGTTCTACTACTGTATATAAACTATATAGATATGCAAAGTAAACTAACAATGCATCAACTATAAATCCGATGCCCGATTGCTTTTTGGCTGCATTAAAAATTCACATTGACGACGTTTTGATATGGAATACATTGTATATATTTTGTACAGCGGCATTATAAAACACGATACTTTGTTCAAACACAAAGCAACTAACATTTTGGAAGGCAGCCTTTCTTCATTCACTGCAACAAAGAATGTAAGTCGTTTGAAATAATCTTCGAAAAGGTAATTATCTGAGTACATATCGCTTATTAAAAAAAAAAAAACTGATCAATCAAATTAGATACTCATTCGACGCGTATTTCCATGGCAAGAAGTGTTCATTTGTTTCACTTCATCACTGTAGACGTGGACGAATATCAAAGTTCATCATTTAATTCGCTTTTTAAATGTGATTTAAGCATAACAAAAAAAATTTTTCAATTCTCAATGGCTTTAATCGTTTTGGATTTGATTTGTTTTGATTCGACTGCAAAGTATTCTCTGATAATTTTCCAATAATTTCGTATGCGAAACGAATTAAAAATTTTGTCTATAAATTCTATGCATTATTGATACGTTGTTAGTTGTTAGTATCTCTGGCCATAAATTTAATAATTAATCATTGAGATTTTCTAACGACAACAGCAACAACAACAACGAAAAAAATGGATTTTTTTTTTGTTGTTGTTGCTATTACAGCAAACGTCTAAATCAGTTGAGCTCTAGTCGTGATGATTATCGCCATTTGATGGCTAAATAATGATAAATTATGCATAATTATACCCAAAAGCATGAAATTGTTAGAAAAAAAATAAATACAACAACAATAACAACAATAACAATAAACCAAATGGCAGGGGTATTACGGAGGCAAATAGAAAATTTTTGAAATTTAAAAAAAGGAGAAAAAAAAATACACTTGAAAAAAATTGTGTAATAAAACCCACCAGAGATCAGCAATGAATCGTTTTTTCTTTCCTCATAGGGACTCATGAAATTTTGAATATAAGTGAGTCAACAATATTGAAATTTAAACTTCACTACTCTGATTCATTCATACTCACTACACAACGTTGTTGACATCAAACTCATATCGGGTCCGCCATCTAACGTTTTTTTTTTTTCAACTAGCGCTTATTTCGTGAATGGTAACGCTTAGCTCATGTCTGATTTGACAGGTAATTAGTTTTATCCTTCCGCTGAACGAATATGGTTGTGTATACGCTTGAACAACGCTGGGAAATATTGCGACATTACTTTGAAAATCATGGTAATGTTGCAGAATGTGTGCGAAAATTGCGTACGGATTTTGGCAGAAGAGAAGCACCTTCAGCTCCGTATGTTCGTTATCTTGTGGAAAAAGTGTAAGAAACTGGCATCCTCATCGATAAACCAAAGCGTGAAAAGCCAAAAACAGTGCGTACATCCGAGAATATTGCTGCTGCTGTGGCAGAAAGTGTGCGTGAAGCGCCATCAACATCAATTCACCGTCGTTCTCAACAATTGAACATTTCGCAGACATCATTGAGACGAATTTTGCATAAAGACCTTGGTATGACGCCACACAAAGTCCAATTGGTTCAGGAGTTGAAGCCAATTGACCATCCAATGCGCTTTTTCGCTTCGCTAAGTGGACCTGCGATCGACTTACAGAAGATGCCGATTTTGGCAAAAAAAAATCATCTTTTCAGATGAAGCTCATTTTGATCTTGGCGGGTATGTAAACAAGCAAAATTGTCGCATTTGGGGCACAGAAAACTCGCACGCATACATTGAAAAGCCGACGCACCCAAAACGAGTCACTGTTTGGTGCGGATTTTGGTCCAGAGGCATAATTGGGCCATTTTTCTTCGAAAATAAGCAAGGAGTGGCCGTTACAGTCAATGGCGATCGTTATCGGGCCATGTTAAACGAATTTTTGTTCACAAAAATTGAAGAGGAGGATATTGGCAACATTTGGCTTCAACAGGACGGCGCTACGTGCCACACAGCCGAAGTTACACTCGATGTTTTGTAAGTTTTTGAAGATCGCATTATCACCCGCAGAGCTGATGTCGTTTGGCCACCTCGGAGCTGCGATTTGACACCGTTAGACTATTATTTGTGGGGTGCCGTCAAAGTTAAGTGTTACGCCAGCAAGCCAGAAACAATTGACGCTTTAAAGGACAATATTCGTGAAGCCATTGGTGAAATACAGCTGCACACAATCGATAATGTGCATAAAAATTGGACCGATCGTGTAGACTACTGCATGGCCAGCCGAGGCAGCCATTTGAATGAAATTATTTTCCATTATTAACCGGAAGGATTGTACTTTCAAATAAAAAAAGAAATTTGAGAAAATATTCAGTATTTTTTCTTTAAAGCATTTTCAAAAAAAAAAGTTATTTGGCGGAACCTCTACCATTCGAAATATGTTTGATTCATTAGCCAGTCTACTCTTTTAGATTCATAGCTTTAGAAAAATACTCTTATAATACTGAGAAATGATTCGAGTGGCTCATAAGCAAAAAAGGTAGAGCAGCAAGCAGAGAAAACACACAACCTTCTAGTAAGTATTTTAGTGTTCGTACGCGATTCATACTTATTTTGTGTTTCGTGTATATGTTGCGGTATGAAGAGTCCAAATAAACCACATCATACGTGTTGTTAAGTATGAATACGGGGAGTACTTCAAACTTTAAATATGAGTAGAGGTTCCGTGATATTAAAATAAGTAAGAAAGCGTATAAGTATCAGAAATTATGAGTATGATTCGCTTGAATGTTCATTGGCTGATCTCTGATATGAATATAAAGGGTGTTTTTTTTATAGAGGTATAGAACTTTAAGTTGCAATAAAACAACGATGGATTATTCGATTGACATGAATTTTATTTATCCGAAAGATAATCTTGTGGCATTACATTTTAAATATGATTTCTGGCATATGACCGCCACGGCTGGCGCGGATGTAATCCAATCTGGACGTCCAATTTTCGATGACTTTTTCCAACATTTGTTTCCGTATATTGGCAATAATACGGCGAATGTTGTCTTCCAAATGGTCAAGCGTTTGTGGCTTTACCGCATAGACCAATGACTTTACATAGCCCCACAGAAAGTAGTCTAGCGGTGTTAAATCACAAGATCTTGAAGGCCAATTCACAGGTCCAAAACGTGAAATTAGGCGATCACCAAACGTGTCTTTCAATAAATCTATTGTGGCACGAGCTGTGTGACATGTTGCGCCGTCATGGTTATTCAATTCAGGAATGAAAAAGTTTGTAATCATGGCTCTATACCGATCACCATTGACTGTAACGTTCTGGCCACCATCGTTTTTGAAAAAGTACGGACCAATGATTCCACCAGCCCATAAATCGGGAATAACGGTAATCTCATTTTGGGCCCATTCGACGAATCTACGCCTTACTTGATGATCGTTTGGCTTCAAATCTTGCACGAGTCGGATTTTGTAAGCACGCAAACCAAGATCCTTCCGCAAAATCTTCCATAAAGTGGATGGACACAGATCCAATTCCTGTGCTCGATGGCGGATGGACTCATTCGGGTCTTTCTCAATGCTACGCTCTACAGCAGCAATAGCTTCTTCTGTACGCACCGTATAGCGTCTCTGGGGATGCGAGTTATCAATAAGAGTAAACGTGGTGCGAAAACGTTCCATGGTTAATCGAATTAACTGCTCTGATGGACGATTTTGTCGACGATAAAATGGACGTAGTGCGCGATACGTTTTCCGCACAGAACCATTTATATTCGAAATAAAATTGCAGTATTTGCAAGCGTTGTTCAGGCGTGAGTCTATTCATGATGAATTGCCAAACCAAACTGAGAATAAATCACTTGACAGCTGTTAAATCGGTCGCCATCTTGAAAAGTAATGCCAACTTAAAGTTCTATACCTCTATAAAAAAACACCCTTTATATAGAGAAGCCTGCGTTAATCTGTTGCAGTTAGTTGTATGGGCAATAAGGGCGATGATAAGGGGGAATTCCTTTCAAATGTCAATAAGTTATCAAACTAAATCCATCGTATTTAAACTGCACCGGGGAAATAAAAAATATTCGAAACTCTTGCAACGACAGCTTTAAAGTGTGCTTTCAGTTTTTTTCAGTGTAATTGCTAAGTGTTGTTGCTATTGTTGTTGGTGTTGTTGTTGTTGTTATTATTATTATTTTAAGTTTTTAGCATGAAATCATTCATCAAATATCATCATAATTAACTACTTATCTAAGTGCATATCCATGTATGTATGTACGAGTGATTCATGCATATTTCCCCGTATAAAGTTATAGTTTTTGTAATGCAAGTGTGTATATGTGTGTGTGTTTCTGTGTGCTTATTTGTATAATTAGAAAAGTGTAATTTGTTCGTATGTATGTATGGGATGTATTGTTATTGTTATTATTGTTGTTGATAAATATTCCCCAAGTGTTATTTAGTAAAATTGCTTAAATGCGATTTACTCTTCCACACTACACTACAAAAACTGGCATTTTATCATCATCATCATCATCGTAAAACTAAAACTGAAATAAGCAAAAGCTAAACAAATAAACCTTAAAAACTAACACACACATGCATACATAGATAACAATTAGTAGAATTAAGAGTAGAAGTAGTGGTATGCATACAATTGTGAGTGAGTGTAATAAAACAATGCATTTGGAGCAACATGTACACTTTGCTGGTGTATGGAGTGGTGTAAGGTTGTGTTATTGTTTAATATTTATCGTGACAAAATCACTTGCATACACACACACATACATGCTTATGCACTTACTGCATATATGTACATGCGTACACTGTTTAACAAAATTAAAACAATCAAAATTTATTATGTTGCATATTATTGCTAATGTTGTTGTTGTTGCTGTTGTTGTTATTATTTGTTATTATTGTTGCTCTTAAAACAATACGCACACAATCTAACTTTAAATTGTGTGCACAAAATTTCGATTTAAATTTTCGTATTTTCGATGTTTAAATCGGAAAAACGTTTCAATATTTACCGGCATTACAACACAAGAGAGAGGGAGAGGGTAGAGAGAGAGAAATAAACTTAGATTACAACATTAGATTTCGTAAAGGACATGCCTAAACAATTGATGCTGTAAAGACAACAGCATTTCAGGCAATATGTTGTTGGCCTTAGAATTATGCCAACACTTTTGTTTTAAACGCAAATACTTTGCATGGATGTGCTCACACGTGTTAAACATTTGAAGAACCATTTTGTAACTGTAAATTCTATATGTACTGTACCTGTATACAGTTGTTTACCTCATTGTATAATTAGAAGACAAATTTCCCTTAAGGGTTCCATTTGCAAAATGCCGTTAAAGTAGTTGAAGCAGTTGAGTTGAAAGGCAAACTATTGTCACTAAAAACTGAACAATCTTAAGGCAAATTTTGTTTATATACAAGGGCTTGGCTTATTGTCATATTTTTCTAAGAAATTATTCAAATATGTGGAGATCAAATTATTTAAACTAGCAGTCATGCTTATAACTTATCAAAAAAAAATTTAAAAAATCAAAACGTTCAGTACCTTAATTTCGGATTGAGAGAAGGGGGAAAATGGGAACGGCTCCATACAAATCTTTGTGGATGATTCGAAACTGGATAGAGCTGTGGGTGGATAACAGAGGTCAACAATGAGTATTCAAAACGATGAGTAGATTCGAATCATACTTATAATTTCTGATACTCATACGCATTCATACTTATTTTAGTGTCATACTCATACTACTCATATTCAAAGTTGGAAATACTCATGGTACTCGTACTTAACAATACGCATGATGTTATTGATTTGGACTCTTCCATGACCCATCGTATACACGAATCACAAAATAAGTATGATTCGCGTATGAACACTTTCAATACTCACAAGAAGGTTGAGTGTTTGCTCTGCTTGCTGTCTTTGTCTTTTTTGTTTATGTGTCTTTTTTCTTTCTTTGTAAATGTTGACGAATGATTCCAATCACTCGAATCATTTATAAATGTTTTTTGCTAAATTTATGAATCTGAATGAGTAGGCGTATGAACAAAACATATTTCGAATGTTATGAGTTTGATGTCAACGTTGTACTCATACTCATTGCAACTTGTGCTTATAAATCAAAGTTGTACTGAGTACGAATGAATCATAGTTGTTGGATTTCAATACTGTTGACTCACTCATACTCAAAATTTTATGAGTACTTATGAGTAGCGAAAAAGCGATTCATTGCTGATCTCTGGTGGATAAATATTGTTACGTTTTTACCTTTTAAAAACGTTTAAAACACAAGCTCGTAGATTGCAAATAGAATAAAAATTAAATTTGTGTTTAATTTTAATTAAAATTCTTTATTATTCGCACAATTCTGTGAGCCACTGTACACAACTTGATGTAAACAACAACAATTGCTTTTCTTTGTTATTCCTCTGTTTACACCATTTGCATAAACAATGACAATCACTAAGCAATTATACGACAGATCTTTGTAACGCAGATCTTCAAAACAACAATTACTCCTTCAAACGCACCGCATTTTCACACAAAACTGACTGAACTTCATTAACTGCTGTTGCCTACCTAGTCTTGCCTTTTATATGGCAGGGTAAACAGTCTGATGAATGTTGTTGAAGGCGAATGTTCATGACCCCGCGAATGTTCATGACCCCCTCGAAATCTCTATAAATGTAAACATAGTTGCTTACATTCATTATTATTGTTTGCGTATTTTGTTTACATTCTTTCTTGTAGTGTTGTTTGTGGATTTTTGTGTACTTGTTTACCATTTTTTTATATGCTGGTGTTTGTTGTTATAGTAAGCAGTACGATAATTTGTAAACAGGGTTGTTTACTGCATTGTATTGTTTTTGTAGTTTTTGTTTACAATTTTAATGTTAAGCGATGTAAAAGCAAAACAACAGTATCAGTATAACAATAGCACTAAAGGCAGCAGTAACATCTCGCTTGGCACGCCCTATGATGTCAATGTCATCAGCGTACGCAAGCAACTGGACACTTTTTTGAAAAATAGTGCCACTGCGATGCACTCCCGCCTTTCGCAGAACACTCTCCATGACGAAGTTGAAGAGATCGCATGATAAGTCGGCTTGTCTGAAACCTCGCACGGTATCAAAAGGCTCGGAGAGGTCCATTCCTACCTTGACGGAGCTGCAGGAATTGCTCAACGTCATTCTGCATAGCCTTATCAGCTTCCCAGGTATACCGAGCTGAGGCATTGCGGCAAAAACACGATCCCTTATGGGGCTATCGAAAGCAGCCTTATAGTCGACCAAGAAAAAGATGGTGTGTGTCGACTTGTTTTTCGTGGGTCTTTTCCAGAATTTGTGTGAAGATCTGGTCGATGGTGGAGTTGCCAGGCCTGAAGCCGCACTGATAAGGTCCAATCAGTGTTTTGACGAGTTGCTTCAGTCGTTCACACAATGAGCCTGTAAGAACCTTATATGTGATAGGGAGAAGGCTTATACCCCTATAGTTGGCGCATATAGTAGCGTCTCCCTATTTTCTATGAACGCTTATGGCAAATAGCCAAGGCAAGACACAATTTATGGTAGGGGCAGAGAGGCATGCAACTCTTGTGTGGAACACGAAATTGGAAAGATAATGAAAATGAAAATGATAATCAAAATCATTATGGCTTCAATCTATTAGGAAATAAAATTCCTAATTCACTCAACGAAAGCTGAGTGCTGAAGTTGAGAAGAAGTTGATAAGAAGTCCATGGAAATTTTATGTGTAAAATCCTTGTGAATTAATCCATGTCGTCGTAGTACATGTCATGTCATAATAAAAATGAAAAACAAGCCACTGTATTTCCCAATAGTTTTCTGTAAATTTCCACATTTTGACTATTTCTTTACGCCTATTATGGCTACTGCTTGTTTTGCAATATACTTGGCTTAACAAATCACCTCTTAATGTTCTTAAAACCAAAAACCCAAAAAATAAAGGAATTTTTGTGCAATAAAAATTTGCCAGAAGCCATATTGCAATTGTAAAACTTGCAGTGGCATTATTTCACAGCAATAAAATTGAAATGAATTTGTAGATAGAGACTGTTAATTTGAACTTACCGCTTAAGGAGTTGTGGCCACATATCGATGGTGCTTTACCCAGTAGATAATCGTCTTTGCAAATGTATTTATTGTCGTCCAGCACATAAAGTTGTTCACCCGTACTGAGCTGTTTATGGCAGATACAACATGTAAAACAATTGAGGTGGAATACCTTATCACGAGGCTTACGTACGAGATCGGAGGGAGCAATACCTTGGCCGCAACCACTACACTTGGTGCCATAGCGTCTATAATTGGAAAATGAAAATTAAAATTAGACAATAAAAAAGCACAGAAGAAAAAGAACAAGAAAAAAATCAGTCATCATTCATTCAATCAAAACTACAAACAATATTTTTCTAAAGTTGAGTTGAATTGTTTAAAATCACTTACACACACAATGCAAGCGACGGCGATGAAGAAAGAGAAAAATGAAAAGAAAAACAAGAAGAAATCACAGCCAAACAAACAAACGTCATTTAGCAGGTGTTTTATTTTGTATTTTTTTTCTGTTTTGATATGGAAATACTGACTGACTTCTGCCTTTGGTTTCTGTTTATACGCGCGAGCATTTCGATGACGTTTATTCTCTTGTTTAAAACCAAGGACAGACACTTGATTTTTTTATTTTTTTTTTGCATGTTATTGTTAGAAAGTTAATTGATTTTTCTGGCTGTCGTTCTTGATTTTTCTTTTTTTCTTTTTCTATTTCCACGAGTATTTATTCATTCTTTTTTCATCTTCTTTTTTTTTTTTTTTTGCCTACAATTAAGTACGAAAATAAATCACAAAATGCCCGTCACTACTACACTTGTCACTTCACATCACACAGAGCATTAGCAATGTGATCAACAACAAAACAAAAGTATGGGAAAAAATATCTTCTCCTCTTCTTCTAGTCCTTTAAAGAAGACGAAATAATTGATTTAAAATTTTAATTATTTTTTTAAGCAAAAAAATCTTGCAGGTAAAGGGTCCGCCAAATAACTTTTTTTTTTTAAATACTTTAAAAAGAAAAACTACTGAATATTTTTTCAAATTTCCTTCTTTATTTGAAAGTACACGATCGGTCCAATTTTTAAGCACATTATCGATTGTGTGCAGGCTGTATTTCACCAATGGCTTCACGAATATTGTCCTTTAAAGCGTCAATTGTCGGCGTAACACTTATCTTTGACGGCACCCCACAAATAATAGTCCAACGGTGGCAAATCGCAGCTCCGAGGTGGCCAAACGACATCAGCTCTGCGGCTGATAATGCGATCTTCAAAAACAGGGCGCAAAACATCGAGTGTAGCTTCCTGAGCCGGCCTGTTGAAACCAAATGTTGCCAATATTATCCTCTTCAATGTTTGTGAATAAAAATTCGTTCAACATGACCCGATAACGATCGCCATTGACTGTAACGGCCACTCCTTGCTCATTTTCGAAGACAAATGGCCCAATTATGCCTCTGGACCAAAATCCGCACCAAACAGTGACTCCTTTTGGGTGCGTCGGCTTTTCAATGTATGCGTGCGGGTTTTCTGTGCCCCAAAATGCGACAATTTTGCTTGTTTACATGCCCGCCAAGATCAAAATGAGCTTTATCTGAAAAGATGATTTTTTTGCCAAAATCGGCATGTTCTGGTGTAGGCTACTGAATGGCCAGCCGAGGCAGCCATTTGTGTGAAATTATTTTCCATTATTAACCGGAAGGATTGTACTTTCAAAAAAAAAAAGTTATTTGGCGGACCCTTTACAACAAAAACAAAATAAAAGCGTCAAAACGACAAAGCGAGGGGAAAAATTTGAAAAAGAAAAAAAATTTTTTTTTTCATTGTTTTAATTGATGATGGTACTCACCTAAAAAAATCATTCCTGCAGTATAATTTTGATTCTCTACTAAAGCATTTATCCGTTAAGAGTTGAAGGCATTCACAGCAACGCACACAGGACGCATGCCAGCCGCGTTCTAAAACATTTAATAAAAATTTATCTAAAATTGGTTTATTACAGCCGGCACACGGATCACCAACGCCGACCGGCGGTTCACTACGTCCTGAAATGAGAAAGAAAAAGAAATTAAAGCATTTTAGTATTGTTTTTTAATTAAAAAAAAATTATTTTCTGGGCAATCATAAATAATATTGTTACGCAAATCGAAACGACCTAATATCGTTTAGCAACAAAAACGATAAGCAAAAGCCACACGATACAAATACACACTAACACTAAGAATACAATGAACGTGTTGGTTATCTAAAGCTGCACACACGCATAAGTACAACGAACCTGGTTGCGCCTGGTACCAACAACAACATATATGTGACAAAAAGGGATGGACAACGTAAGCAAGGTACACAAACAATAATGTACTGGCAATAGAGTTCTCGAGAAGGCGAGAGCGAGAACCTTCCACATCGAGAACGTTCATCATACTGATTACGCGCGTGCGTATATAAAAGGGCAACAAGGTCAACACTCAGTCAGTAAGAATTCAATCAGCCTTGTGTGAAGTTGCGTGTGAACAAAACAAGTCGGTTGTAAAGCGAATAATTGTGTGAACTAGTAAAGTGAATAAACAGAGTATTATTGTTGTATCGTTAAGTTGTATACGGTGGCGCACAAAAGTAGTGTAAAGAATAAAGAGAGTTTAACTGAAATTAAACACATATTTGTTTTTACTTTGTTTGCAAATAACGAACTCATATTTAAACGTTTTTAAAAAGGTAAAAACTTAACAATACCTACTGGAGCCACCATAAAATATACAAAACAAAGCTAGTCTAGAGTTTTTATAGGCTGCTTTAATAATGTAGCAAATTTTACATTAATACACCCGATTTAACCCTCGGATAAAATTTCAATTATCAACAATTTCATCTAGGATTGTGTTACAGGTCAGAGGTCAAAGGTTTGATCATGCTATCAGACCTAATGTTGCACATAAGCTTTTCATAACTTTTCACGTTGCATATGGAAGTGCCTTTTAACCGAATACTTCAATTAAGCGAGGTTCTAAAGCAGCCCTAGTCTAGTAGGTCGTGTGCTGGCTAATTAGACGTGAGGCCATGGTTCAAACCTCAGGTCAGACATCTCCAACGAATCAAAATTTGAAAACATTTCTTAGCTGACTTCTTCTCAGCATATTTCTGGCAAAAGCTCGGAGAGTAAACAAAAAATTGCCATGAAAAGCTTCTCAAAACAAATCTCTCATGCGGAGACGACTTTTAATTGCAGGTGCCGTCACTCATATATAAAAATTTAAAACAACATAGGTGGTACGAGAAGCTAGGTCGTAATCCTGACTGAAGAGTTGTAATGACAAATTATGTATGTATGTATGTACGTATGTCTAAAGAAGCAGTTTCACAGTGCCATAAGAGAGCATAGTGTCCTTAGAGAATATTTCAGACATCATTACTGAAGGGTCACTCACCTTTTGCTACTAAAAACATAAAATTCTATGTTTTAAACTCGGGCAACTCTTTACATCTCCATTCTTCTTGCCCTGGGTAACTTTCTCATCAGTTCTCTGATTGATATGATAAATTTTCTGCCCTATAGCAAGAGGGGTGTAGAAAGTCTAAAGGAAAGATAGCGGGAGGCGCAGACTTTTCTTAAGCCAGACGAAGGTAAGACAATTTAAACTTTTGCTACGTAATTAGTTATACATTGAATTAGCCAGGAGTACCTTTAGAATAGTAACCGACTTTGGACTCCAACGACATTGTAGACTCCAAAAAGATTTGTTCAGAAGGGGAATCACTCCAAGCCTAATACATTAATTGAAGCAGGTAAGCGCATACTTCCGATCGCTTTGGTATTATTAAGTTTCTAAAGGAAATATCTGGGATTTTATCAAGTACTAAACAGGGGTTCTCCTTACTGAAATAGAGCAGCATCCTGAGATCTGTAAGAGTATCAGAGGTGGCGGGAGGGGGACTTTATATATAAATGATCCTATTAGTATTCGCCGTAGTATAGTATACAACGTACTTATTGGCTTATTAGACGTGAGGCCACGGTTCAAAACCCATATCAGACATCTTCAACGAAACGAAACATTAAAAAATATTTCGGCGGGAACTTCCTCTCAGTAGATTTCTGGCAAAAATTCGGACAGTAAATAAAATTGCCATGAAAAGTTTCTCAAACGTCTGTAGTTCGGAATCAACTCATGCATGTATACAATTGATACACACAACATAAGTGATATGAGAAGCTAGGTCGTAATCCTGACTGAAGGGTTGTAATGAGTAACTATGTATGCATGTATGTACTAAGCAGGGCTTCCCCGTACTGAAATAACGGGCGATATTTTAGCTATTATCATTTTGGCAACACTGGTTTAAACAGCTCAAGTACGTTTCGTGTTTTGTTTCACTGTCAAACATCTTCAGTTTGGTCTATAATTTAACCATGAATCGTCTTAAAAAACAAACAACGCTTGCAAATCATTGAATTTTATTATCAAAATGCGAGCTCTGTTAAGAAAGTTCATCGCGCACTTCTTCCATTTTATGGTCAGTTTAATCGACCCACTGAAGCGGGCTATTCGGGCTATTGTGACTAAATTTCTTACCAAATTTACAATGTTGGACATTAAACCACCAACACGCTTACGTAGAGTGCGAACTGAAGAAAATATCGCAGCTGTAGCGGCCAGTGTTAATTATGACCATCAATTATCGATTCGTCGCCGTTCGCAGCAATTGGGCCTGTGTTACTCAACAACGTGGAAAATTTTGCGGAAGGATTTAGGTGTGAAGCCTTACAAAATACAGCTGGTGCAAGAATTGAAGCCGAACGACCTACCGCAACGCAGAATTTTTGGTGAATGGGCTCTTGGAAAGTTGGCCGAAGATCCACTTCTTTATCGAAAAATTGTGTTCAGCGACGAAGCTCATTTTTGGCTCAATGGATACGTAAATAAGCAGAATTGTCGATTTTGGAGTGAAGATCAGCCAGAAGCATTGCAAAAGCTACCAATGCATCCAGAAAAAGTCAGACAGTTTGGTGCGCTTTATGGGCCGGTGGCATCATTGGACTGTACTTCTTCAAAGATGCTGCGAATCGTAACGTAACTGTGAATGGTGAGCGCTACCGTGAGATGATATCCAAATTTTTGTTGCCCAAAATGCAAGAGCTTGACTTGCATGACATGTGGTTGCAACAAGACGGTGCCACATGCCACACAGCACGCGTAACAATGGACTTATTGAGAGGCGAGTTCGGTGAACATTTTATTTCACGTTCGGGACCGGTCAATTGGCCGCCTAGATCGTGCGATTTAACGCCTTTAGACTATTTTTTGTGGGGCTATGTTAAAGCTCATGCCTATACAGACAAGCCCGCTTCAATTGACGCATTGGAAGACAACATTGAAGCATTTATTCGTGAGATACTGGCCGAAATGTTGGAAAGAGTATGCCAAAATTGGACTAAGCGGATGGACCATTTGAGACGCAGTCGCGGTTAACATTTGCATGAAATAATCTTCAAACATTAAATTATATGGACCGTACTATCGATTCAAATAAAGATTCCATGCATTTTTCTGAATTTTATGAGTTTTTTTTTTGAAAAGTTTTCCTATAGCTCTTAAAAAATCACACATTAGAACAGCATCCTGAGATTTCTGAGAGCCATAGACTTGGAGGAGCCATTATATATAACTGATCCTATATAGCTGGAAGGCAGATCGTTTGACCGCACTTTTAAAATGTTTTTGTACGAGATATAGAAATCAAATGAACTGGGATTTTTACTCATCACCTTGGCTTTTGATTCGTTTATTCTGGTACCAAATTTGGTGGGTTCATAAGATGTGTGATGCTTTGCAAGAACGTACATGTTTTCTGGACGAGATATCTCGTCATAACAGTAGGTTTATCGAATTTATAGAGATTCTATAGATCTGGAATTTACACTCACCATCTTGGCTTTTAATTCGTTTATTCTGGTACCAAATCTAGTGGGTTTTTAAGAAAGATGATGCTTTACAAGATCGTACATGTTTTCTGGACGATATATCTCGTCATAACAGTAGGTTCATCGAATTTATAGAAATTCTTTAGATCTGGAATTTACACTCACCACCTTGGCTTTTGATTCATTTATTCTGGTACCAAATTTAGTGGGTTCTTAAGGAAGGTGATGCTTTACAAGATCGTATGTGTTCTCTGGACGAGAAATCTCGTCATAACAGTAGGTTCATCGAATTTATAGAGATTCTATAGATAGAATTGATGGTAATGGGACCAAATATGTGAACGATTTTCTTCCTTTCTTCCTGTCTTTATTAGTAACAATACTGTGGAAGTTCTTTTGTAGAAATCTTTTGCCAAAATAATTCAAGTGTCGTTATAAAAGACACCAAATTTTTAATTTCTAAACAGGAAGTGTAAGTACATCTGCAAGCCCCGTCTCTTCTCCCTTTTTCAACCGTAGTTTCCTTTAAATTTTTGTAAATTTTGGCATTTCATTCGTAACATTTTCATTGACTTTCTTGCCAAATCTCTAAGGACTTGCTGTGTCTGAGAGAAGGTAAGTATGTGTGTACATGTGTGCATGTGTGTGTTTAATAAATGACTATTTAATTGGTTACCCTGTAATCATTATCGGTAGAATAAACAGAAGCTGTTAAATGTTACGCAAATTTAAACTTTTTGCCATTTTAATCACACATCAGAACACAAAACACAACACATCACACAGTACTCTGCCGCAAGACTTCACTGTAAGGACGATGGATGGATGAATGGATGGATGGCAGGGAACAGGACGAAACGCTCAACTGAAACTAAAAGTAATGAAAAGCAAAAGCTGCAATTATGCTCCTTCAAAAAAAAAAGGAAGAGAAAAACGAAAAAACGTTTAATTTATGCCATTTTATAGCTGCCAGCGATCTTACAAAACAACTAAAACTATATGTCCGGACAAAAGGTAAGTCCATCCATACATACATACGTCCGTCTGTCTGTCTGTCTGTCTGTCTGCTGTCTAACTAACTAAAATGTTTCTGGTTGTTATTCACACATGTTCACCTGAAGAGTTTTAAGAGTAGAGTTCATATAAAAATCATTTTAAATGCCAACACCTTGGCCAAGAGTAGACAAAAAAGCACCCCAAAAGGCAAAAAAGCAAAAATTATTTGCTTTTGAAAAAGTACATCCATTCAGCACAACAAACGAACGACACACCAACCAACCGTCGGACATTAAAGCATTTAAATCAGCCAGGCAGCCAGCCAGGCATCCAGCAACTACTTAAGCTCACATGTGATTTTGGAGGAGTAGCAGTGTTTGAGTGCGTATGTTGCCTGGCTTTTGTTTTTTGGTTTTTTCTTTTTGCCTCCGAAAAAACCAGGATGCATTTAAAATGGAGCTGAACAATGAGCAGCACCACCAGCAGCAACAGCAGCTCTACAGTTTAGCAACAGTTTAGAAACCAATGAAACCCTTACCTGCAGCTATTTGTGTGTGTGTGGGAGTGGGTGTAGCACAATGGGCAGGTAGGGATGTTAACCCCCTTAAAACATTTGCTTAAAATCCCTCCCAAAAGTGCAACTGTTTAATGATATACACAGACATACACACACAGACACACACCCATATACAGTGTATCAAAGTGTTTGAAAACGATTTCATTATGATTTTTAGACCCCGAGATAGTCGCTTCTAAAAAATCTAAAAAGCATAAGAAAAGTTTTGCAAAAGAGTATCTTTTTTAAGTAGCCTAGCCAGCAGTAGCTGTAGTACAAGAAGGAAGTCTTAAGATCATGTTAAATTATGCCTCAGGCCTAATAATGATAATGTTGCTGTTACTGTTGTGCTGGGACAACATTTAACAAGTCAAACTTTTTTTCTGTTTGTATACTCCGTATACTTATGTACGTATAATTCGTTTTAGCATAATAATATTGATGTTGTTGGTGTTGTTGTTGTTGCTGTTGTTGCCATATAATTTTCAAATAAAAAATTTTTTGAACATTTATTTTGTTTCGAAAACAGTCCTCCCTTAACAACAACAAACTCAAAAACTTTTCCATAAAAAAAAAGAAACTTTTTTTTTTGGCCACAGCAAGCAAGACTTTGTAGTGTAAATTAGCTTCATGGCAGAACAAATTCAAAAATTAACAGTGGGCCGCAGAAAATATGATACAGTTATGGATAAACATTACAATTCAAAAGAGGAAGTAAAATAACCACGCTATTTAAGGCAGAATCAATAGAGACCAGTACCGAGTTTCATACTTCCTAATTCTTGCCATATTGGCAACCCTAGATTCCCAGAACAAATGTGAAAACCGCGGGAATATTTTGTGTTACAGTAACACACTGATCCTAGAATCAGTTTGAAGCATTTCAATCAAAATCTATTGAATCTGGGAGATTAATTTCTATCGGAGACATGCTCGAAAACATTCGAAGTGTAGAACAATTGCTCTTCGAATTTCATGTTTGGGTAGCCCCTTTTCTTTTGGAAAAATAATGGCATGGTAATGGTTCCGGTAGGCAATTGCAGTTAACTGAGCATATTTTGCGCACAGTGGCGTTTCGTGGTCAACCTAAGGTCCATCGAATTTATTCGGTAGTCTAAAGAGTCGAATCCCAATAAGAACTCCAATGCAGAAGGCATCATAGTTCTCATCAGTTGATATACCGTATCCATCGTGGTAGGTTAGTACGTAAAAGTACCTGGCATTCAAGAGGCCAAATATTCTTAGTCCACATAGGGCCTATTGGGAAAGCATAACCTTACAATTCCCCCTGGACTGCATTCATAAGGAGCTTTACTTCCAGTAACCCATCAGCGAGATTATTTGCTTTTCAGTGAGAATAGCTTTTCATTGCCCATTAGCACTATACGTGTTCAGTTCAACATGAGTTGCGTTAAACTTACTCCTTTGCAGAACCTTTGTACCTGTAGTATACCTACGTACGTAACGTAACGTACGTAATTGGTCATTACAACCCTTCATTCAGGAGGGTCACATCACTTATGTTGTGCGCGTTAATTTTATACATGAGTGATGGAACCTACAGTTTAAAGTCGACTCCGAACGACAGATTTTTAAGAAACTTTTCATGGCAGAAATTTGTTGAGAGGAAGTCGCCGAGAAATACCTTTTGTATTTTGTTTTGATGTCTGGCCTGGGGCTCGAACCCTGGCTTTACGGCCAATAAGCCAATACACTACCTACAAGACTACGGCGATTTGTAGTATACTCTTCATCTAAATTTGATGTCAAGATTAGTCCTGTGCCGAAGTGACAGTGAAGGTCTAAGTGCTCCTCACTCGCAGCATGTTTAGATGATTCACGGAGGTTAGTAAGAATTCAGCACTAAGCTAGATCCTTGGCTTTTTCGATGACTACAATTTACACCAGTCTTGCAGCACAAGAATATGGTGGAAAAAGTGCCGAGATCCATTGCAACTCTTGTCAAAGGCGCTCTAAGGTTTACACTTTTGAAGGCACTATTTACAGTGCCAGACTTGTAATTAATAAAATGGCCAAAAATGTATCTAACAAGTTGGCTGAAGAGTTGTTTGATCTACTGTAGCAAGTTCTCGAATGATAGGGTTGCCAGCTATAGTTGTCTAGATACAACAAAATTTGTGCATTATGTATTATTAGGTTGTTGTCTTGGCTACAGAGGTGAAGAGATGTGGTCATTGAACTCCTTCTTACCGAAGAGGTAGGTTAGGTCAGGTTAGGTTAGAGGACGTGTACTTGTCAATTAAGACAAGTACAGTACCCGGAGGTCGAATTGACCCATTGTACAACGTCCTAGTTTCTCACACCACTTATGTTGTGTGTGTTAATTTTGTACATGAGTGGCGGGACCTACAGTTTAAAGTCGACTCCGAACGACAGATTTTTATTTATTGAGAAACTTTTCATGGCAATTTTTATTTACCCTCGAGAGTTTTTGCCAGAAATCTACTGAGAGGAAGTCGCCGAAGAAATACTTTTTGTATTTTGTCTTTGATGCCTAGCCTGAGGCTCGAACCCATGCTTTTGCGTCTAATAAGCCAACACACTTCCTTCAGGACTACGGCGACTTCAACCGAAGAGGTAAGCACCATCTAATCTTCTGAGTGATATTCGTCCTGTTTAGCGATTAGTGGGATTCTTTCTTTTCAAAATTCGAAAACCATGATCCGGAAAAATATGAAAGCATTGCCCTACGTCACCTACATATTCACGCCTTGAATAATTCATTTAAAACCTACTGGAGTTTTTTTATCAGAAGTTTCATGGAATCTTTAACAGTGCAACATTATAGTCAGTTTTCTTTTTTTCGCTTACTGTATACAATATTTATTTTATATGTGCTGTGGCCTTTTAAAAATTTATTTTCATTTGAAAAGTTTTTTTCTGTGTTTTTTTCGATTTTTTCTAATTTTTTTTCCTCCATTTTTTTCGATTATTTTTCCATGATGATTACGGTCGTCGGTTATTTTATGGTTCATCTTTGAGTATCTTTTTGTTTAAAAATTTTGCTCATGATTTTCTGTATTAAAGCGTAGCTACTAAATTAACTTTAGAGACAGATGGACAGACAGACAAACAGACACTCACTTATTTTATTTCAAATTTTTTTTGTATTTTTTTAAAATAAATTTTGCTTTAATAGAGGCGGTGACCCAATAAAAGTTTTGAAAACAGAAGACAAAAAGAAAAATCAAAATATCACACACACATACACACATATACATATACAACTCATGAATATCTAGTGACCATAAAGTGATGAAGCTTGACTAAATGATGGCCAAGTAATTAGAGACACACAAAGAGCTTATCGATGATGCTGCTGCTGGTGCTGCTGCTTGAAAAGATGCTTGATTAACAAAAATCACCATAAGAAATCCAAATTCGAAATGATTTGACCAGCAGTTCAACAGACTGACTGACAAGACGAAAAATAACACACAAATCGATACCTGTTACCGTGAAGAAAAATTAAATTTATATGTACAGTGCAGCACAACATAAATGGTACACGATAAAGCAAAAAAAAAAATAAAATGAAATTTTTGTTTTATTTTCTGAAGATTTTTAATGCCATTGACTACCGTAAACCTAAGTTTTAATGAAATTTGACAAGCCAAACCAACAGTTTAATGATTGTAATCGAGGCATTTACTTCAGCAAGTGTTTTAAAAACTGTGTTAAGCTGTGTTGGGCTGTTTTCCTTTCGGTAAAAAAAAAGATAAGAAAGAAGAAAGAAAAAAAACACATAAAAGGGCAGCCAAAAATAAAAACGAAAAGAATTTGTTTAAATCTGTCAAAATTGACGGATGTCATCAATCAAAATGTGGTTGTTTTATTACGGCCCAAAAAAAAACTGACCGTCTGATGCCGTAATCATCAGACAGCAAATAGCGAGGAGAGGAATATTTATAACCCAAAAAGAAAACTTTGATAAAAAAAAAGCTTCAAATCAAGGTTAAATTTAAATGCTTGTCCAACAAAACATACCAAAAAAACCAAAAAAAAAAACGAGAAACACCGATCCTCACAGCATCTTCACAACAATACATTTTCATCAAAACATGCATTCAACTCGCGCCTGCATTCTTCAATTGCCGTTTTTAAGTGCACAGCCTATAAAACATGTTGTTTTACACTTTCAGTCACTGCACTGTGTTGTGATGCACCATGAAGGCTTCTTTTTATGACTTCTACTTCGACTCTGTTCAATAATAATTGATGGAATTTTAAGAAGTCGCAGAAAGCAAAAAAAAACACGCCAGAAATAATTTGCATATTTGGTGAGCTACTGTTTGTGTCACATCCACATCCAATGTCCATTGTCCATCATGTGGTCCATCCACCATCATCATTGTCGTCCATTAAATCATTAAAGCGTTGAATTTCCAAAAAATTTACATTCAAAGTTGAAATTGTTGTCTGCACATGAATTATTTCCAGTAGCCTTTCAAAACAAAACAACAACGAAATTTTATTTTATTTTCAGAATTTTAAATGAGCTGACAAATGCCCTTAAATGTCTTAACAACGTGGCCTAATTGACAATTAATTAAAAAGACATTTATTTGAATCGCTTTGAATCTTACTTAGCAGAGTATTAAACTTTAAGCGACTGCATGGTGTTGCGTCAAAATATCAAAGGAAAGTCAGAATACAGTTTACGAAACTTAATAACATCTGTGCAGGAAAACAATTTTGTTGTTGTCCTGTAATTGAGAAACTTTGAATTGCCGTAGCTACACTTTATATATTTCCAGCAACAACAACATGCATACATAATTGGTCATTACAACCCTACAGTCAGGATTACAACCTAGTTTCTCACATCACTTATGTTGTGTGCGTTAATTTTATACATGAGTGGCGGGACCTACAGTTTAAAGTCGACTCCGAACGACAGATATTTGAGAAACTTGAGGTTAGAGGACGTGTACTTGTCAATTAAGACAAGTACAGTACCCGGAGGTCGAATTGACCCATTGTACAACGTCCTAGTTTCTCACATCACTTATGTTGTGTGTGTTAATTTTTACACATGAGTGGCGAGAGCTACAGGTTAAAGTCGATTCCAACACACTATCTACTAGACTACGGCAACAACAACAACGCCTACTAAATTACCACTTACCCTTCATATATCAGGACAAGTACTGAAGGGAAAAGACTAAGCATGTGTGATGTCCAAGAGAAAGATTCCAGGAACCGAAAGCTGAACGTATCGCATTTCGGCAATGAAAGAATCGCAATAGTACAAGGCAAAGCAAGAGGGCAATAATTCTCCTTTTCTACAGGTCAGCCCAACGCTGTCTACCCGCAGTATTACACATGTCCTCAGGCTGCCAACGAAATAGAGTCTCCTTATATACTCGATCTTGTATAAGATACAGAAACTAGCATACTTTGGCATAATCGGGGTCAATAAAAGTTCAGTCAGTCTTGTGTGAAGACGCGATGTGTTTGAAGAGAGTAATCGTGGTTTGGAGATCTGCGTTACAAAGATCTGTCGAACAATTGTTTATATGGGTCCGCCATCTAACGTTTTTTTTTTTCAACTAGTGCTTATTTCGTGAATGGTAACACTTAGCTCATGTCTGATTTGACAGATAATTAGTTTTATCCTTCCGCTGAACGAATATGGACCATCCAGTGCGTTTTCGCTTCGCTAAGTGGGCCTGCGATCGACTTACAGAAGATGCCGATTTTGGCAAAAAAAAATCATCTTTTCAGATGAAGTTCATTTTGATCTTGGCGGGTATGTAAACAAGATCATTAAAAAAGCCGACGCACCCAAAACGAGTCACTGTTTGGTGCGAATTTTGGTCCAGAGGCATAATTGGGCCATTTTTCTTCGAAAATAAGCAAGGAGTGGCCGTTAGTCAATGGCGATTGTAGTCGGGCCATGTTGAATGAATTTTTGTTCACAAAAATTTAAGAGGAGAATATTGGCAACATTTGGTTTCAACAGGACGGCGCTACATGCCACACAGCCGAAGCTACACTCAATGTCTTGCGCCCTGTTTTGGAAGATCGCATTATCAGCCGCAGAGCTGATGTCGTTTGGCCACCTCGGAGCTGCGGTTTGACACCGTTGGACTATTATTTGCGGGGTGCCGTCAAAGATAAGTGTTACGCCGACAAGCCAGAGACAATTGACGCTTTAAAGGGCAATATTCGTGAAGCCATTGGTGAAATACAGCTGCACACAATCGATAATGTGCTTAAAAATTGGACCGATCGCGTAGGCTACTGCATGGCCAGCCGAGGCAGCCATTTGAATGAAATTATTTTCCATTATTAACCGGAAGGATTGTACTTTCAAATAAAAAAAGAAATTTGAGAAAATATTCAAAAATTTTGAAAAAAAAATTATTTGGCGGTCCCTTTACAAAGGGTGTAAACAGAGGAATAACAAAGAAAAGCAATTGTTGTTGTTTACATCAAGTTGTGAACGGTGGCACACCGAATTGTGCGAATAATAAATATTTAATTTTAATTAAAACTAAACACAAATTTATTTTTATTTTTATTTGCAATCTACGAGCTTTAAAAGGTAAAAACCCTAAAGCGGTGCTCGAGACTCTGTTGGATTTAAGTCCGTTGCACATGGTAGTGAAAGCAATAAGCACGAAGACTATGGTATTCTACACTGCACTATGGTTAATGGGATACGAATCTAATACGAGACAAATCGAGTGTATGACCACAAACTCCTTAATTTTCTCCCGGACACAATCAGTGCGCTTTTAGAAAATGCTACGCAACGAAATAAAGTAGTAAGAGTGAGTGAAACTATTTGGGAGGCCTACTTACTTACTTGGTCATTACTACCCTTTAGCCAGGATTACAACCCAGCTTCTCACACCATCCATATTTTGTTGTGTTAATTTTGTCCATGAGTTTAGAGACAACAGATGTTTGACAAATTTTTCATCGTAATTTTATTTACACTCAGAGTTTTCGCCAGAAGACTGATGAGATAAATCCCATAAACGCACCACCTACTAGGCTAAGGCTACAAGTACGTTTAAGAGAGGGACCACTCTGTGGTATACTGAAGGCTTGAGGACAGATATTGGAACAGAAGCGAGGTGTTCGTTTCCGTAGTAAAATTTTAGGAAGAAATGTGAAGAAAGATGTGTTAAAAGCAACTTGAATAGAAAGTACAAATGATGGGACATAGGAATACTAAGGCCACCATCCAAGCAGTCAGCTCATATGGAGTTGCCTTAAAAATAGTACGTAACTATCTTGGGAAGCTGAATTAGCAGAACAGTAGAATTAGGGTAATATTCTTTTATATTACAGCTGCTGCAGGAGTTCATTGCAATGGACAGCACACTCCCATGCCACTAATAGAGTCACAACTTTTCTGTGAAGTAGAAAGAGAAGTTTGAAAGGGTAAACTTGACGAAAAGGATGATGTTGGTAGCTGATGATTCTTGTCAACCCAGATGGATGTAAGACATTCGAGGTTTTTGCTGATTAAATACAATAAGAGTAGTTTTTACAAACGAATCAGGCTATCCAGAGGTAGCCTGAGAATAGCAACCAGTTTTCAAAATGGGTACTGTAGACTTAAACAACATTTGTCCAGTACGCTTCAAGCCGTGTAGATACATAGATTCTGTGAGGAGAACAACGAATCACCAGAATTCATACTTGGAGCCAGACCGGCATGTAAAGGAAGGAAACATGAGGGTGCTTATCAAGGTATTGAACGAGCAGTTATGAGATACCGAACAACATCCTGAAGTTCTTCAGGGTGACAGAATTGAGAGAAACATTAGAGGGGTACACTTTATATAGATCAGAGATCAGCAATAAATCGGTTTTTCGTTACTCATAAGGACTCATGAAATTTTGAATATAAGTGAGCCAACAATATTGAAATTTAACTTCACTACTATGATTCATTCATACTCACTACACAACGTTGATTTAAAAGTACAGGTTGCAATGAGTATGCGTACAACGTTGACATCAAACTCATACCATTCGAAATATGTTTGATTCATAAGCCTCTACTCATTTAGATTCATAACTTTAGAAAAATACTCTTATAATATAAGTATGATTCGAGTGACTCATAAATAAATATGAATGCGTATAAATATCAGAAATTATGAGTATGATTCGATTCTACTCATCTTTTTGAATACTCATTGCAGATCTCTGGTATAGATTGAGGTTAGTACAGTAAATCGTATGGTGGCAGTACTGTAGCTTATCTATAGCACACGACAATAAGAATACAGTGGATTACCATTTAAATCATATTGATTTACTAGAGCAAGAGAATGGTCACCTTTTTTATTCCACAAATTTTATGTTAGGTTAGGTTAGAGGACGTGTACTTGTCAATTAAGACAAGTACAGTACCCGGAGGTCGAATTGACCCATTGTACAACGTCCTAGATTCTCACACCACTTATGTTGTGTGTGTTAATTTTATGCATGAGTGGTGGGACCAACAGTTTAAAGTAGACTCCGAACGACAGATTTTTTTTATTGAGAAACTTTTCATGGCAATTTTTATTTACTCTCAGAGTTTTTGCCAGAAATCTACTGAGAGGAAGTCGCCGAAAAAATACTTTTTGTATTTTGTCTTTGATGCCTGGCCTGGGGCTTGAACCCAGGCTTTTTCCACAAATTTACTTTCTTACCTATTTGGACTGTAACGACGAAAAGTGCTAACGGCTTCGATTATTTCAAAAAAAAAAATTTTATGGCAAAATTTTTCAAAATTTCGGAACCGTGTTAAGCAGGCTCTTTTTGACAAAGTGAACTATCAACGGCAGGTCCCTAATGTAGGAGAGCTTTGTGTAGAAGAAATTTAGAAATTGCTTGTAATGTTAACTGTTTTAATAATCTTTGGGGCACCTGGTACTCCTGTCCATAGTGTATGTCCTTTCTCGTATGTCCACATTTAATTGGCCACATACTTTAAATCACCAAAATTACAAAAAACAAAGTTTTTTTTATTCTAAAAATATGCATTTTCAAAATGCTACCGAAATGGTAAACATTTTTTAAAAAAGTACTTAAAAAAGGGTACTTTTAAGCCTTTAAAAGTACCTTTTTTGCTCTTTATGTTGGAAAATATAAGAAAGAAAACTTTCGTAATATTAATTAAGGCTTCTAATTACGTAAAGGAAAAAAAGGAAAACTTAAGAAAAAAAAAAAAAAACAGAAGAAAATCCCACAGTTTTTAACACTTGAGGTCTTAAATTGTTTAGCAATGTTTGGAGAGTACTGCTGCTGGAGTACCTTTTTTTTCTTTCTCTTGGCATTAATGGTGTTGGCTGTAATTTTTTCTTCCTTGTTTTTTTTCTCTTTTTGCTACTTTAAGCTGTCAACACATGTCTTAGTGGCTTAATTCTTGGTAACTTCTGTGCCATCAACCAACAACATTTATAATTTTGTTACGTACGAAAATTTCTTACTTCGTCTGCTTAAGCAAAGAAGGGCAGGGAAAATGTAGCAGCAGCAGCAGCCCAAGAGTAGAGGAAAAATTATGTAATTAATGCCTTAAAAAAGCTACCAACCAGTTGCCTGTGCTTTAATTTGTGTTGCAAGTGTAATGTTGCATTCGAGAGTTACAATTTAAACTTGAATACTTAGTTTATGTGGCATGCCTCACATACTAAATATGTTTGTTTGAGTGTATATATGATTGATTTGGTGGCAATGTATTTTGTTTTACCATACCATTCTTAATGAGTGTGTTAGAAAAATGCTTCGTGTGAAATCTGTTCAAAGCCATCTTTGGTTGATTTTTTTCTGTCTTCAATGTTTTGCTTTCAAGAGTCATAATTTACAACAAAGTCATGTAAATGTTATTGTATTGTTGTTGTCCATACAAAACGAGGACCGTAAAACTTTGAAGATTTATTTGGCTTTTAAAATGTGTTTTCTAAAGGCCGTGTGATAAAGAAAATGAAACAAAAAAATGAACACAAAGAAATCTCAAGTTCATGATCTTGTTCGTGTAGACACTCTGCCATATTTTAAATGCAACAGCAGAAGAAAAAAAGAAGAAGAAGAAACAGAGAGAAAAAACTCCTCCTTTTTGTAACATCGATAACCAAGTCAAAGTCAGCTAGTCAGCTAGTCAGACAGCCGGCCAGCCAGCTAGTCAAGTTACCAGTCATTCATCAATTCATTCAGTTTTCAAGTCATTCAGTCAGTCAAATGCACGTTTCTTGCGACGTTCAGTTAGGCGGCTATGCTTCTGTTTCTGTTTATGTTTCTTTGTAATGCCCCCCCCCCCCTGTTCATATCCCCCTCTACAACTCTCTCTCTCTCTCTCTTCCTCTCTCAATAAAATAATAATAATTCCAGTGTTATTTTATGGTTTTGGTATAAGAAAACATTGGATTTTTTTAAGTCTTCGGCCTCTTGACCACAGCACGTAGCTTCAGTATAATTTCAGACGTTTTTTTTTTTTCTATGTGGTTGTGGCTGGTATTCAAGGGTATAGCAATACACGGCCCCATATTTTGTCATGGCATAAACGTAGTCAGGGGCTTTATTTTGATTACATGGTTGGATTTTTTACTCTACTCTGCTCTGCTCAGCTCAGCTCATAATCGTAAAGGGGCCTGATGCTGTTGGCTGTTGTGTTCCAAAAGAAAATGATGGTCATTGCTAGATTTACTGTGAAGGGGGGGATGGTAAACTGCTGTTTTGTTTTAAACCGTCTGTACTGGACCATCGACAAATCCCAAGTCTGTCAGCCTTAATTTCTTTTCTTTTTTTTTACTTTCGTTCGTTCATTCAGTTTTCCATTCAATTGTTTAACCAGCAGCCAGCTTCAGAAGCAGCTTCTTTACGTTTTCCTATCATATCGTATCTGCTTGTTGTATACAACAATACTACTTGCAACATTTGAGTCGTAACATAAAAAACATCATCAACAACAACAACAACAACAACATCGGCAAAAAAAATCACAAAATAATGTAAATCCACCCATTTTTATATCAAAAAAAAAGAAGGAAAAAAATGAAACAAAAAATTTTTTTTCTGTTTACCGTAGAAAATAATAAAAAAAAAAAGCAAACGAACAGAATCCGAACTCCTTGTCTTCTTTTGCCATCTTGTTTCTTGTATTTATTCGTGTTGTTGTTGTTGTTTTATTATTTCGTTTTTATGGTACCGAAATATAAAAACGAAGAAGAAAAAAACAGTATTTATCAGATCTCCTTCCATCTTACCATTGGCCCTTTTTTATAGCAGCTACTGGGATCCATATAGCAAGCAGTAACTTAAAAGTATGAAATCATTCAGTAAGTTTAAATCAAAAAAAAAGTGATGGGCTTTTATTTAAATCCTAATCTGCAGGGGTACTTTAAATAAGGTGGGTATCAGAGATCTGCAATGAGTATTCAAAAAGATGAGTAGAATCGAATCATACTCATAATTTCTGATACTTATACGCATTCATATTTATTTTAATATCATGGAACTTCTACTCATATTCAAAGTTTGAAGTACTCATCATATTCCTACTTAACAAGAATATCATGGGGGCTCTACTAATTCAAAGTTTAAAGTGTACTCATCGTATTCATACTTAACAACACGTATGATGTTGTTGTCGACTCTCCATAACTCAACAATTATGTACACGAATCACAAAATAAGTATGAATTGCGTACGAACACCAAAATACTCACTAGAAGGTTGTGTGTTTGCTCTACTTGCTGCTCTGTTGTCTTTTTTGCTTATGAGTCACTCAAATCATTCATAAGCATTATAAGAGTATTTTTCTAAAGTTATGAATCTAAATGAGCAGGCGTATGAATCAAACATATTTCGAATGGTATGAGTTTGATGTCAACGTTGTGTACGCATACTCATTGCAACCTGGACTTATAAGTCAACGTTGTGTAGTGAGTACGAATGAATCAGAGTAGTGAAGTTAAATTTCAATATTGTTGGACTCACTTATATTCAAAATTGCATGAGTGGTTATGACTAGCTAAAAAACGATTAATTTTTTATCTCTGGCAGGTCTTTAGTAGTGTCATAAACAGACACTTACGCATTTGGGGCTAAGTATTGATGGCCAAATAATGCGACGAAACTAATCTTGTGTTGAGAAATAATGATGCTTCGAAGTGATGAAACTCAATAGCATCCGAAACATTTTGTAATTCTCAGAACCCTTTAGTGGGGGAGAGTTAAACTGTCAAGACTAAACATAAGGAACCTGATGCCTATAACCACTGGTTAATGATGCGCACAAGATAAATTAAATGATTCCCTAATGGTCTTCGAATTATAAGAAAATATAAATCCGGCCAGAAGTCGCCGTAGTCTAGTAGGTAGTGTGTTGGTTTATTAGATGTGAAGTCACGGTTTAAACCCCAGGTCAGACATCAAAACGAAATATAAAAAAATATTTCATCGGCGACTTCCTCTCAGCAGATTTCTGGCAAAAACTCTGAAGAGTAAATAAAATTGCCATGTAAAGTTTCTCAGAAATCTGCAGTTGGGAGTCGAGTTTAAACTGTAGGTCCCGCCACTCATGTGTAAAATTAGCACACACAACATAAGTGGTGTGAGAAACTAGGTCGTAATCCTGACTGAAGGGTTGTAATGACCAATTATGTAGGTATGTATGTATGTACAGTAATCCTTCGATTTACGTCGCCTCGATTAACGTTGCTTCGATTTACGTCGTCAAATTTTTTTCCCCTATAACTTCGTCATCATTCGATTTACGTCGCCTTTTTTTGAACCAACTGCGACGTAAATCGAGGGATTACTGTAACTTTTTTAAGTTCCTTGTTAAAAACATACTACTTTGTAGTATGAGCAATATGAAATTCGATTTACGTCGTTTCTATTTACGTCGCCTTTTTTTGGAACCAACTGCGACGTAAATCGAGGTATTAATGTATGTAATACCGGCTAAGTATGGTACCAACTTAAGTTGTCTTCCTGGCTGCTAATCAATGTTTTAAGTGCAAAAAATCCCACAACTGTCATATTGTAGTGCGTGAAGTCACTCGTAAGTGTACAATAAACTTTCGTTCAAAGCCACTTAAATCCATTAAATCGCATTACAACAGAAAATGTCAATTTTATAACGATATGAGTCATGTGCCAATTCGTTAGAAAACAAAATTTCGTTATGATCTTGAGCAAGAGTATATTTAGTTACCCGGAAGTCTTAAGAATCCAGTAGGTAATTTGGGAAAACCCATGCTTCAAACCATAGCTCAGACACCTGAAACAAAAACGAAAGAATATTTCTTTCGACAACTTCCCCTCAGCAAAACTTCCTCCTGAAAAAACCCCCGAAAATAAAATAGAATTTCAACGTAAAGTTTTTCAAAAATCTGTCACTCTAAATCCACGTTCTCGATGATGAATAAAATTAACAAACACAGCATGAGTAGTGTGACAACCTCGGTTGTAATCCGGACTAAAGGGTTGCAATGACCAATTAAGTAAGATTCTAGCTGCAAGTGATTCGATCTGATTCAGACGATGTCGAGAGAAGATATGGAGAAGCAGTAGCACTAAATTACGGTGATAATCATCGGTTTGTACTTCCAGACAGAGATTCAAATTAACATCACGGTCAAACCTACTACTCTAGTAGTGTAGGCATAGGCATAGTTTAGGAACCATAATAGTGTAGGCCACACCTATTACTTTGGGTGGATTTCTTCAAGTTGTGATATACAAACACGATCAATCTTGGTTTGTATTAATAAAATGAGTTTCTGAAATCCTCCTCCATACAGCTCAACCTCTGTCCCTAACCCCCTTATAAGCTTATAACATAGACAAACAACGCAAGGGGCAGCCCCCAACTTGCAAATAAATAGGACTCCAGAAATAAAATTCCTCGTCATTACACCCAATGCACATTTACACAGAACATTACTTCTATGCAACGACAGTTGGCAACCCTATTATTCTAGAACCTGTTACAGCAAGCGAACCCCTGCTTAGTTGGAAAAACCTGATTAATGAAACTGAAACAAAACGAAAAAGAAGAAGATAAGAATAAGAGGATTTAACGAAAAGCTATAAAAAATTTCTGTGGACACATTCTAGTTAGTGCGCGTATTGTCCAAGCCGTTCTCAACTGTAGCTAGGTACTGTCTAAAATCATAGAGCTTTTAGGTAACTACCTATGCAGCCACTGTCTTGATGGGCAGAAATAGAAAATTGTAAACTATCTTCTAATAAAAAAACCAGCTTGAAAGGACATGAGATGGAAAACCTAGGGCTACCTAAAAATGGAATCAGATCCGAGATATTTCTGCTCATTCTCACTTTATTCTTTCTTAGCTCTGAATTAAGGAAGGCGACCATTGTGATTTTCTGTACACTCGTATATACTCCATCTGTTATCCTCCTCTTCAGTTTTTTGTTTGGTTCGGAAGTTTTTAAGGCAACATATGCATGGTGGAGGCTGGGGGTTTATGAAATCCCCTCCATATATACTTTATTTTTCATTTTCGAAGTGTTTTCAAGGAAAAAGGAAAAAAAACCAACTAAAGGAGGAAAAGAACAGGAAAAAAAAGAAAAGAGGAAAAAATGATGGAAAAAAGCAGCAGCAAGCAGCACCAGAATGAATTACAATTTTTTGTATTGGACTTCAGTGAAACGTGACTAAAATGTAAATGCCAGAATTTTCACCAGACAACAAATGAAATGAAGTGAAACAACAGCAGCAGCACGGAGTGAAACGAGTGAATTTTTAAACTCGGTATGTGCGTATTGTGGCAACAACAACAATGGCAATGGCAACAGTAACAGCCATGACTGCATGGCTTGGCAGAACCAGCAACTGTTTAACAGAGGCTCCTCTTATGCACGTGAGGGTACTCCACTCCACTAAGCTGCTATCAAATGAAATCTCTGTTCCAATTTCCAATTCCATTCCATTTTTTTTCCTCTTCTTTTTGTTTTTTTCTTTGCTACCCAAATGGCAGTTAGAATTTTAATTCGAAGGAATTTTTGTTATTTCGATTCGATATATTTTTTTTTTTTTTTTTTTTTTGGTGGAAAGTCATGATGACGATGATGGCAAAAGTAACAGAATCAGCATCCGCATCAGCATCGGCATCAGCATCGGCATCAGCATCGGCATCAGCATCAATATCAGTATCAGTATCAACAAATTCTCATTATCTTCCAGCAGAGCGATAAGTAAGTAGTAACACACACAGTGTAAATAAGAAAAATAATTTAACAGGCTATTCAGGTTTCATTTCCAATTTTTTTCTCTTCCTTTTCTTCTCTTCTCTTTTCTTTTCAGTTTGAAGTTTGATTGTGATTTCTAGACAAATGCATTGTTTTTTCCTTTTTCTTTTTTGTGAGTGACAATCGAACAAGACAAGACTGACAAATAAAGGGGAGACTATGTCCTCTTAAAGCCACATGGATTAGAAATACTTGGATCTGACAAAGTAAACATCGTGTTTACATGAAAATTGTAAAATTGTCTCCAACATCCACGAGCTTTAGTTGGAGGCTAATGGACTCGATTGCAAAGGAGGGGAAACCCAGATGGGTAGTGAATTCTTCGAAGTTCGATCTATTAATAGGCTTTTGGCTGTTGGTTCATTAAACATGAGTCCGTGGTTCAACCCTTGGCTCAGCCATCGGAAAGAAAAAGTGAATTTTGAATAAATATTCCTTTCGGCAACTTCCTCTCATCAGTTTTCTGGCAAAAACTCGGCAAAATTTCTCAAAAATCTATCGAGTTTAAACTGTAGGTTCCACCACTCGTGGATAAAATTAGCACAGCTAACATGGGTGGTCAAACAAAATATATGTTATCGACAAGTAGAGATGCGCGGCGTACTGATTCTCGGATTATGGCCGATAACTATACTTTTGATACGGTCAAGGAATTCATCTATCTTGAATCCGCTGTTGCCACCAGAAATGATGTCAGTTTGGAGATCAAGAGCAGGATCACTCTTGCCAACAGGTGCTACTATGGTCTCAATGGGCAATTGAGTAGCAGAGACCTCTCTCGTTCGACGAAGCCAACACTCTACAAGACGCTCATCCTACCCGTGCTTCTTTATGGCGCAGAGGCATGGACCCTATTAAGCACAGATGCAGCGGCCTTGAGAGTGTTCGAGAGAAAAGTACTGCGCAAGATCTTCGGTCCAGTGCGAGTTGGCGATGATTTCCGCATCCGATCGATCAACGACTTAGACGTTGTACAGCGTATTAATATCCAGCGGCTACGCTGGCTCGGCCATGTCGTTCGAATGGAGGAGGATGCTCCGGCAAGACGGGTATTTGATGCGGGAATCTGCGAAAGTCGGCGAAGAGGACGAGGAAGCCCTGTCATCGATTAGTGTAACCAACTGGCGTAGCCACGCACGAAGCAGAGGCGCCTGGAAGGATGTGTTGCGGCAGGCCGAAATCCGTTAAACGGGTTGTTATGGCCAATTAAGTAAGTAAGTAAGTAAGTAACATGGGTGGTGTGAGAAGCTAGGTTAGAATCTTGGCTAAAGGGTTGTAATGACCAATTAAGAAATCTCTGTTTTCGAGATCACTAAACAAGCTCAATCAAATTACTCTTGATTCTATGCAGCGTAAGACATGTTTGACGATTTTTAAGGGGTCCACTGAAACATATTGTTACGAAAATGAAAAATCTAGAAACCGGTATTTTGCTTTTACATCGCTTACCATTAAAGTTATAAACAAAAGCTACAAAAACAAAACAATGCAGTAAACAACCCTGTTTACAAACTATTGTACTGCTTAATATAACAACAAACACCAGCATAAAAAAATGGTAAACAAGTAAACAAAAATCCACAAACAACACTACAAGAATGAATGTAAACAAAATGCACAAACAACAGTGATGAATGTAAACAACGATGTTTACATTTATAGAGATTTCGAGAAGGCGAGATCACGAACATTCGCCTTCAACAACATTCATCAGACTGTTCACCCTGCCATATAAAGGCAAGGCAAAACAGGCGACCAGAGTTAGTGAAGTTCAGTTAGTCTTGTGTGAAGACACGATGCGTTTGAAGAGAGTAATCGTGGTTTAAAGGTCTCCGTTACAAAGATCTGACGAATAATTGTCTAGTAATTGTTATTGTTTATGCAAAAGATGTAAACAGAGGAATAACAAAGACGAGCAATTGTTGTCGTTTACATCAAGTTGTGAACTGTGGCACATAGAATTGTGCGAATAAAAAGAATTTTAATTAAAATTAAACACAAATTTATTTTTTATTATATTTGCAATCTACGAGCTCATATTTTAAACGTTTTTAAAAGGTAAAAACGTAACAATATTCTACAAACCGCCTGAACTCTCATTCTAGGTGTGCATTTAACTCCACTTTAAGCGAGGCATGCGTGAAACAAGGACCTCGTATTTAATATATGAAATTGGGAATCTTGTAAAAGTCTTAAACTAACCATACAGTAATCCCTCGATTTACGTAGCAGCTGGTACCAAAAAAAGGCGACGTAAATCGAAACGACGTAAATCGAATTTCATATTGCTCATACTACAAAGTGGTATGTTTTTAACAAGGAACTTAAAAAAGTTACAGTAATCCCTTGATTTAAGTCGCAGTTGGTTCCAAGAAAAGGCAACGTAAATTGAATGACGACGCAAATTGAAGTTAGAGGGAACAAAAAATTTGACAACGTAAATCGAAACAACGTTAATCGAGGCGACGTAAATCGAAGGATTACTGTACAGAGATCATATAACCTACAATGCCTGAATTTCCTCAACTTCATTTAGAAATACCCTGCATTTCTTGAGCAGTATGAACAAAATAACATTGAAAACCATGTTAGCTGCAGGATTGTCACGATATAGGCGCAGTAGGACGCAAGTTATCCTCTACAGTAGTGGCATATCTCCACTGGTAAGCAGCTACAGATGCAAACGAAATCAAAATACAGTCCAGAAACAGAATTTGTAAGTCATAAAAGCTTAAATTCGATAGAAAGTTAAAAACTGTAAAACCCTGTCCCCAAAACCCTTGGACAAATTCTTCGAAAAATCTTCGAAAAATTTACGTTTTTGGAGGGGACTTTAAAAATTTCTTTAAAAAGTTCCTTGCAAGTCCTTTAAAATCATTTTGAGAGCCTTAAAAAAACGTACAGGGTATTCCTTTTTGTTTTGGTGTAAAAAAAAAATTAAAAACATGGCGGCGTTTTTGGCAACTCTTAACACAAAACAAACGCCATTAAAAGAAGAATTTTTTGTTGCTTGAATTTGAATATCGACGAAGATAAGATAAGGAAAAGAAAATGTTGCAACTTAAGCTAAAAATTCTCAATTGTTGTTGTTGTTGTTGTTGTTGTTGTTGCTATTTGGTGTCTACAGCTACAATTGTCGACATTTTAGCTTTTTGCGGATTTCGTCTTTTATTGAGGTGAAGGGCTGTGGTATAACTGGATTCCTTTTTTCCAGCAATAGTTTTGTTGTTACTGTTGAATTGAAGGTAAAACATACACTCAAACACACACACACAGAGGGTTTTGTAGTAGAAATGCTGTTTAAAAGCAGGGAAGGCACAACAAAATTTTTCAATGACTGCTTGGCTGGCTGGCTGGTTGGTTGGTTGGCTGAATTGCAATTGAGGCATACAAGGCATTAAAAACCAAACACATATACACACACATATACATATGCAGTTACAATCTACTGTTTATCTGAAGCAAAAGAGAGAAAAAAAAACCAACACTTTGAAAATGTTTTCGTTTTTTTTTTCTCTTGCAATCGAGCTTATCGCGTATAACAACGATTATTTTTTTGCTCCCCTAAACGTTTTTCCTTTCTTTGTTTTCTTTGTTTGTTTTTTTTTCTGTTCTGTTTCTTCAATGTCTTTTGTTTTTCTTAAAAGCTGCCACAATATTTCTTATGTTGCACATACACGTACACTCAAGCACACACATGCATGCATGTGCTGTTAAATAAAATGTTGAACATTTTTGTTCTGCAAAAAACAAAAAGGAAGAAAAAAAAATTAAGAAAAACGAAAGAAAAACGTTAAGAAATCTTTTATGAAGAGCATGTTTGTATAGCCAGCCGTGGCAAGGCATTGTTGCAACGTACGTGTAGTATATTGCGTGCCTGCTGCTGCTGCTTTTGCTGTTGTTGCTGTTAGTGCCACCATTTGTTTGTTCAACGCAATGTATATAAAAAAAAACAACACAGAAAAAAAAGGAAAAAGAAAATGAAAAAAATCTTTATCAAGATAAAAACGTTTTATATAAACGCCTCAGTTGTGTTCTTCTACTCTGTCGTTTTTGTTTTTATATTAAAGCATATACGTTATGTACGTGCATATTTATATACGATATGCATACATAACATAAGCATATGTGTTCCTTATATACTTTTATGCATAGATATGCCTCTTTATTTACATACACACTCGCTTATTACATATGCTCCCTCCATATGTTACGTTGCGTTGCGTTACGTTACGATATTTGTGCGATAATAATTCGTCTTATCGCTTACATTGTTGTTCTTCATCAAACACAGCTTTGAAGGAGTGCTTTAATTTAGCTTGGTTCGTTTCGTTTCATTTTATTTCGTTTTTGAAAATCTTGGAATCTTGGAATTTATAAAAATAAGGGGGAAAAATAAGGACAAATACAAAAAAGTACCGAAAAAGTTCTTAACGAAAAGTACCCAAAAAAGTACTTTTAATGTAAAATTTAAAAAACCAATCGTAATCAAAACCAAGTAATCAATACATTGGTACTTTTTATACATGAATAAAGACTATATTGCTTCAAGAGATCAGCAATGAATCGTTTTTTCGCTACTCATAAGCATTCATGAAATTTTGAATATAGTAAGTGAGTCCAACAATATTGAAATTTGGGTGCCCTGGTAGTCTAGTGGGCAGTGTGCTAGACTATTAGCGTGAGGGTCGTGGGTTCGATTCCCACCAGAGACCCTGGTCTGTGACACTACACCGAGCACATAGTCAAGTTACTTCGCTCGTATATAATTAGGATATAATTTGTAATTATATTGTAATAAATAAAATAATAAATATTGAAATTTAGATACGTACTCTGATTCATTCATACTGACAACAACGTTGATTTATAGGTACAAGTTGCAATGTGTATGCGTACAACGTTTACATCAAACTCATACCATTCGAAATATGTTTCATTCATACTCACTCATTCGAGTGACTCGAATCATTCATTAAAATTTACAGTCTTAGCTGTTGTTGCATTTACAAAAAAAGAAAAAGACACACAAGCAAAAAAGACAACAGAGCAGCAAGCAGAGCAAACACACAACCTTCTAGTGAGTATTTTGGTGTTCGTAGGCGATTCATACTTATTTTGTGCTTCGTGTATATGTTGAGTTATGGAGAATCGAAATCAATAACATCATACGTGTTGTTAAGTATGAATATGATGAGTACACTTCAAACTTTGTATAGGAGTAGAGCTTCCATGACATTAAAATAAGTATGAATGCGTATAAGCATTAGAAATTATGAGTATGATTCGATTTTACTCATCTTTTTGAATACTCATTGCTGATCTCTGATTTCTACATCCATATTTAATATAAAAAGTACCAAGTGCATGAGAAAATAAAAAATAAAAAGCAAATGCGAGAAGTCGCCGTAGTCTAGTAGGTAGTGTGTTGGCTTATTAGACGTAAAGCCAGGGATCGAGCCCCAGGCCAGACATCAAAATAAAACACAAAAAATATTTCTTCGGCTACTTCCTATCAGCAGATTTCTGGTAAAAACTCTGAGAATAAATAAAATTGCCATGAAAAGTTTCCCAAAAATCTGTCGTTCGGAGTCGACTTTAAACTGTAGGTGCCGCCACTCATGTATAAAATTAACACACACAACATAAGTGGTGTGAGAAACCAGGTCGTAATCCCGACTGAAGAGTTGTAATGACCAATTATGTATGTTATGTTATGTAAATGCGAGAAAAGTACCTTTACATAGTAAAAAAAGTATATTTACATAATAAAAAAGTACATTTACATAATAAAGTACCTTTACATAATAAGAAAGTACGTTTGCATAATAAAAAAGTACCAATAGTTTTTAAACTTCAAAAAAGTACCACATTTATTGGCCACATTACAGATTATGTATGCAAGTATACTGCATGAGTTCACTAGGAGGCCAATGACATATTTTAATGCCCTGCAAGCTAATTCCTCTTTGCTAATCTAGTTTAGGTTAGATGGCAAGCAAAGACCAACTTATTCCAGAAGTTAAGCACATTCAGACACCACATAATCTGTATATAACGCTTGGATCAAACAAACATTTACCACATGAAACCATGCCCTCTTCAAAATAAAATTGCCATTGCATGACTGAAAATGACACGTCAAGAATCTCTGCCGCTTCGTAGCGTACTGTGTCACTGGCCAGTGTTGTCTATTAATAGAGAGAAGTTACTGATTGGGAATTCTCTGTATACCTTAGCTTGCATAGCCCGCAGAAGTCTGAGCGAGATTACTAACACATGAGTGAAAAGATGATCTCTTACTTTTTCACTCACCCACAACTCCTGCAGAAATCATTGGAGCAAATGTCATATCTTTCGTCATGCTTTAGTGTAAAGGATAGCCATGCGATTTAAGAAAAGCAGATAAATGGTCCTCTGCTTGTCCATACCACTTCATTAATCCTAGCTCGTACCTAAATACCTCCATCGAAGTTGAGAATCTCTGTAAAACTACCGGAGAACACCTAGTTTAGTTAACATGTAACATATCGGAGATTTTAAGATCTGCTTCAGTTCTGACAAGTTCACCAGCAAAGCAGTTTCCGAAGATATATTTATGTCCTGGAACCCATACAAATGTTTCCCTTGAATGACCCTTAAATTTCCTAAAAAAAATCCCAGACATTCATGGGGGTGGTCGCATTCGTTAGGGAAGTCATTGCACTCTGGTTGTCGGATAAATTAGGAAAAAGAACTCTTAATAACGAGTGATTTATTAGCTATTATCTTTTTTGGCAACACTGGTTTAAACAGCTCACGCATGTTTCGTGTTTTGTTTCACTGTCAAACATCTTCAGTTTCAGTCTATAATTTAACCATGAATCGTCCCGTCTTACAAACGAACAACGCTTGCCATTCATTGAATTTTATTATCAAAATGCGTGCTCTGTTAAGAAAGCTCATAGCGCGCTTCATCCATTTTATGGTCAGTTTAATCGACCCACTGAAGCGGCTATTCGGGCTATTATGACTAAATTTCGCAGCAAATTTACATTGTTGGACATTAAACCACCAACACGCTTACGTAGCGTGCGAACTGAAGAAAATATCGCAGCTGTATCGGCCAGTGTTAATGATGACCATCAATTATCGATTCGTCGTCGTTCGCAGCAATTGGGCCTCTGTTACTCAACAACGTGGAAAATTTTGTGGAAGGATTTAGGGGTAAGCCTTTCTAAATACAGCTGGTGCAAGGATTGAAGCCAAACGACCTACCGCAACGCAGAATTTTTGGTGAATGGGCTCTTGGAAAGTTCGCCGAAGATCCACTTCTTTATCGAAAAATTGTGTTCAGCGACGAAGCTCATTTTTGGCTGAATGCATACGTAAATAAGCAGAATTGTCGATTTTGGAGTGAAGAACAGCCAGAAGCATTGCAAAAGCTACCAATGCATACAGAAAAAGTCACAATTTGGTGCGGTTTATGGACTGATGGCATCATTGGACCGTATTTCTTCAAAGATGCTGCGAATCGTAACGTAACTGTGAATGGTGAGCGCTACCGTGAGATGATATCCAACTTTTTTTTGCCCAAAATGCAAGAGCTTGACTTGCACGATATGTGGTTTCCACAAGACGGTGCCACATGCCACACAGCACGCGTAACAATTGAGTTATTGAGAGGCGAGTTCGGTGAACATTTTATTTCACGTTCGGGACCGGTCAATTGGCCGCCTAGATCGTGCGATTTAATGCCTTTAGACTATTTTTTGTGGGGCTAAGTTAAAGCTCATGTCTATACAGACAAGCCCGCTTCAATTGACGCATTGGAAGACAACGTTGAAGCATTTATTCGTGAGATACCGGCCGAAATGTTTGAAAAAGTATGCCAAAATTCGACTAAGCGGATGGACAATTTGAGGCGCAGTCGCGGTCAACAGTTGCATGAAATAATCTTCAAACATTAAATTATATGGGCCGTACTATCGATTCAAATAAAGATTTCATGCATTTTCCTGAATTTTATGTGTTTTTTTTTTCTGAAAAATTTTCATATAGCTCTTAAAAATCACCCATTACATGCCTGAGCCGACTCTGTTCAGTATTTCTGATGTCCTTTATATACACCAGAACAGCCTCACCATGAACCTCGAATGTTTTCTTCAGAAAGTTATAAGAAATCATATAATCGACTTGAAACCGAAGTCGCTGTAGTATGGTGTTTAGTGTGTTGACTTATTAGAGGAGAGGCCGTGGTTCAAACAGCAGCTCAGATATCTCAATTAAATAAGAAAGTAATTGACTTGCCTAGTAATTGATGTGCCTATGGTCCATGTACGGCTACCATTTAACCGCATTGAGCCTTACAGCCACCATCACAGCCCTTTGTTTCGGCATTAAGTCAGAGTTGAGCAAATAATGCGTTAATTAGAGTAGAAAGAATGAAGGAGTGCCTGCGTACTATATCTATCAGTCGGCAGTGACATTAGTATTCGCACATTGTGCACCAGACGTGAATACCGCAAAGCAGAATTAGTCTCACCACGGTAGATAGGGTTGCCAACTGCTGTTGTCTACATACAACATATATTGGATGTAGTGGCTCAAGAATAGTAAGGAGCTGTTTGAACAGGCAAAATCAACTAGGCAGAGAAAGTAGAGGCACCGTTCACTGAATTCAATTGTCGATGGAGAGGAACTTTTCTCATTGTTCGTAGTAGATATCATGCCGTATGGTAGGCTAGCGTTCAGAGGTCTTCGTAAATGGCTTCTTTAAGGGGAGATAGATGCCTCGTTGCCGATTATTCATTCTCTAAAGTACTACCTAAAGTAGGGTATCATAGCTGGGAACTAAAAATTTCTATTTTATTTGTGTGCAATGAAGCCCTACATTGCCATGTTTGTCTGGCAATACTGTGTTCTTTACGAGATAAAAGATTTCATGTCGTTTCTGGATCGATAAAGCCACTATATTTTCAAAATATTACAGAAGAGAACTTTATATTCTTATCTGTATTGCATCCTTATAAAAAAATCTAGAGGTAGTGCCCACACAAAGTTACCCGTTCGAATTATTCACAAACATGTGTGTGACTGGCTGTGTACTTTTGTTACCCACTATATAACTAAAATGTTCTCCTCAAGCCACCCCAAAGAGAAGTTGTTTCTTCGGCTTTGGAAAGTAAAAGAAAATGCATGTTCACGAGATGATAAGAAAGGAAAAGGAAAAAATCACAAGAAAATGGAAAAATAAATATTTGAGAACAGCAACAGAGTAACAGTCAGACAGACAGATGGAGAGACAGACAGAGAGAAACACTGAACATTGTTTCAAATACAAAATAAGGAAGACTAGAGTACAACATACTAGTACTTACTGGCTGGCAAGAGATATTGCAAGAAATCGTGTTTTGTTTGCAAAAAAAATTGTTTTTTTAAAGATTTTTTAGAATAAAAAAGAATTTTTTTTTAAATTCAAACGAAACAAAATGTTTGCAAAAGGAAAATAAGAAGAAAAAGAAAAGTACATACGAGAATATGATTGAAATCAAAATAAAAATACTTCGAATGGGATGTACTTCAAGAGAAACAAAACAAATAAAACGAATGAAAAACATGATTTTAGTAAGAGGGGGGAGAGAAATGGATAGCAGAACACAGTTGCTCGGCACATGATTTTAGAAAGGGCTATACAAGGTAAAGGGTGTTTTTTATAGAGGTATAGAACTTTAAGTCGGCATTACTTTTCAAGATGGCGACCGATTTCACAGCTGTCAAGTGATTTATTCTCAGTTTGGTTTGGCAATTCATCACGAATAGACTCACGCCTGAACTTCGAATTTTATTTCGAAAATAATGGTTCTGTGCGGAAAACGTATCGCGCACTACGTCCATTTTATCGTCGACAAAATCGTCCATCAGAGCAGTTAATTCGATTAACCATGGAACGTTTTCGCACCACGTTTACTCTTATTGATAACTCGCATCCGTACAGAGACGCTGTACGGTGCGTACAGAAGAAGCTATTGCTGCTGTAGAGCGTAGCATTGAGAAAGACCCGAATGAGTCCATCCGCCATCGAATTGGATCTGTGTCCATCCACTTTATCGAAGATTTTGCGGAAGGATCTCGGTTTGCGTTGCTTACAAATCGTGCAAGATTTGAAGCCAAACGATCATCAAGTAAGGCGTTGATTCGTCGAATGGGCCCAAAACGAGATTACCGTTGTTCCCGATTTTCATAAGCGAATTTTGTTTAGCGATGAAGCGCACTTCTGGTTGAATGGCTACGTCAACAAACAAAACTGTCGCATTTGGAGTGAAGGTAATCCTCAAGTGTATGTGGAAACATCGTTACATCCTGGGCTGGTGGAATCATTGGTCCGTACTTTTTCAAAAACGATGGTGGCCAGAACGTTACAGTCAATGGTGATCGGTATAGAGCCATGATTACTAACTTTTTCATTCCTGAATTGAATAACCATGATGTCCAGGAGATGTGGTTTCAACAAGACGGCGCAACATGTCACACAGCTCGTGCCACAATAGATTTATTGAAAGACACGTTTGGTGACCGCCTAATTTCACGTTTTGGACCTGTGAATTGGCCTCCAAGATCTTGTGATTTAACACCGCTAGACTACTTTCTGTGGGGCTATGTAAAGTCATTGGTCTATGCGGTAAAGCCACAAACGCTTGACCATTTGGAAGACAACATTCGCCGTATTATTGCCGATATACGGCCACAAATGTTGGAAGAAGTCATCGAAAATTGGACGTCCAGATTGGACTACATCCGCGCCAGCCGTGGCGGTCATATGCCAGAAATCATATTTAAAATGTAATGCCACAAGATTATCTTTCGGATAAATAAAATTCATGACAATCATCATTGTTTTATTGCAACTTAAAGTTCTATACCTCTGTAAAAAACACCCTTTATAACACAGTGGCTCTTTAGGCAGATATCTCCAGTGATTTTAAGGGCAAAACTTTTCTCGAATAATTGCTCAGAGTAAGATTTTAACAATGCTATCCCCTCCAATATTAAAACTGGCTCCTTATGGCGTATTAAAAACCACCTCGCACTTCCTATAAATATCGTTTAGATGTCCGCCACTGCTTTTCTAGGTTAATCGTACCCAAAATATTGAATTTTGCATGAGTCTGGCGCTAAATCAGTCAGAATTTGACAGATGGCATGAGTTATGACAACCGCTATGGTTTGTGACATATTCGCAAGGAATATTTGGCTTTGGAATATTGGCTTATTACACGCAAAAGCCTGGGTTCGAGCCCCAGGCCAGGCATCAAAGATAAAATACAAAAAGTATTTTTTCGGCGACTTCCTCTCATCAGATTTCTGGCAAAAACTCTGAGAGTAAATAAAAATTGCCATGAAAAGTTTCTCAATAAATAAAAAATCTGTCGTTCGGAGGCGACTTTAAACTGTAGGTCCCACCACTCATGTATAAAATTAACACACACACAACATAAGTGGTGTGAGAAACTAGGACGTTGTACAATGGAAGTTGTACAATGGGTCAATTCGACCTCCGGGTACTGTACTTGTCTTAATTGACAAGTAAACGTCCTCTAACCTAACCTAACCTAACCTAAGGCAGGCCGAAATCCGTTAATCGGGTTGTTAATGACCAATTAAGTACGTACTACACAAAGTAGGGTATCATAGCTGGGAACTAAATTTCCAATTTTTATGTGTGCAATGAAGCCCGACATTGCCATGTTTGTCTGGCAATACTGTGTTCTTTACGAGAAAAGATTTCATGTCGTTTCAAAAAAAAAAAAAAAAAAAAAAAAAAACGACAGAAAAAATAAAATAAAAAATAAAATACTGAAGTGTAGTTCTAACAACAGTTACAGCAACAATAACCAGCAACTTCACATAAACAATTTTACTGTTGAAGTATTTTTTTCTGCAACAACAAATACTCCTATAAAAGATATAAAAAAATCTGCTCAACAGAAAAAAAAAAGAAAAACTAAAACAGTGGAGTAGGAAAGGGAGAGGGTCGTACAATTGTTGCTGAATGTTAAAAAACCAATGCCGACCGAATTGACTTTTTATAAATGATGTTGTTGTTGTTGCTGTTGCTGTTATTGTTGTTATTTTTCTTTGATTTTTTTTTTATTTGTGTGGATCAACCCATACAAATTGTTTGAAAACAGAGAAGAAGCAAAACAAAACACAGAAGAATAAAAAAAAAAATTCACTCATGGACAAGCAACATTGAACGTGTACCACCCAATATTTTTTGTTATTATTGAACATAATGTTGTTGCCTATTGTTGTTGTTGTTGTTGCTGTTGTTGGCCATATCAGTTAGTAGAAGAAAATGTTTTTCGGTTTCTTGTTTTTTTTTTTCGATTATAATTTACGTTCAATTGTAACGCTTTTGCTTAAGAAGCCAAGTTAGTTGCTGCTGCTGCTGTTGTTGCCTGTCTGATACGGCTTTAAAGGCTGGCTAAGTTTGAGGCTGCTTGCCACTGTTAGTAGTAATGCTGGATGATGGTGGTGATACTGGAATATGACTTAAAAAAAAAACTGTAAAGTTTTATAGTTTTTTTGGTGTTTTTTTTCTGCCGTTATTAGCTACAAAGACCCTAAAGACAATGGCCACAATTAATTCGACCAAATAGCCAAGTAAACTTGAAAACCTGAAATGTTTTCTTTGTTTTTCTGTTTTCTGTGTGGATTTTTGTTGTTGCATACTTCTGAATTTGTTCTAATTTCTTAAGCAGTGCTGTATACATTATCTTTCTTTTCCTGTATTTCATTACTTTTTATTGAATTTTCCTTTTAACCTTTTTTTTCTTCTTGCTTATAAACCACATGTTGCAAGTTATGGCTGCCAACAGTCATCCAACCACAAAAGGCCATCAAAAATTCATTTCTGCAACATTGTTGCGGCAAACATACCACTCTTCTTGTCTTCCTCTCTCACTTTTCTAGGGGTTTTCGAAATAAAAAATTAAAAAAAAAATAAAAATTCGTCCAAAAGGCCAGCAAAATTTTCTTTTTTTGCAACGTTAAGATTGAAGAAAACTGTGTTTAAGCTGGCAGCAACGCTTAGGAAAAACGTTTACAAGAAACACTTTTTTGTTGTTGATACTACTGTCCTGGATTCGGAAATGTAAACGAAATACTTTACGAACTGATAACACAAGAAACTAGACTAAGTGTACTTCTTGTGACTTATGACGTCACACATACATAAACTGAGTTTGATGACAATGGCGTTCAAAGAGGCGAACTTCTCAAGCAGAAGAATGTCAAATTTACTCTGCAACTTTTATCTTCTCGTGAGAGCCTTTAGACAGAAACTTACTCTAGTACTCCTGTACTCCCTACACTTAAGAACACTTAAGAAAATTTTAACAATCCAAGACGCAATACCGTCGCCGTGGTCTAGTTGGTAGTGTGTTGGCTTAGCAGATGTGAAGCCTCGGTATGAAAAAATAGTTCTTCGGCGACTTCCTCTCAGCAGATTTCTGGCAAAAATTCTGAGAATAAATAAAATTGTCATGAAAAGTTTCACAAAAATCTATCGTTCGGAGTCGACTGAAACTGTAGGTCCCGCCACTCATGTAAATGGTGTTTTTTTATAGAGGTATAGAACTTTAAGTTGCAATAAAACAACGATGGATTATTCGATTGACATGAATTTTATTTATCCGATAAGATAATCTTGTGGCATTACATTTTAAATATGATTTCTGGCATATGATCGCCACGGCTGCCGCGGATGTAGTCCAATCTGGACGTACAATTTTCGATGACTTTTTCCAACATTTGTGGCCGTATATCGGCAATAATACGGCGAATGTTGTCTTCCAAATGGTCAAGCGTTTGTGGCTTTACCGCATAGACCAATGACTTTACATAGCCCCACAGAAAGTAGTCTAGCGGTGTTAAATCACAAGATCTTGGAGGCCAATTCACAAGTCCAAAACGTGAAATTAGGCGGTCACCAAACGTGTCTTTCAATAAATCTATTATGACACGAGCTGTGTGACATGTTGCGCCGTCTTCTTGAAACCACATCTCCTGGACATCATGGTTATTAAATTCAGGAATGAAAAAGTTAGTAATCATGGTTCTAAACCGATCACCATTGACTGTAACGTTCTGGCCACCATCGTTTTTGAAAAAGTACGGACCAATGATTCCACCAGCCCATAAAGCGCACCAAACAGTCAGTTTTTCTGGATGTAACGGTGTTTCCACATACACTTGAGGATTACCTTCACTCCAAATGCGGCAGTTTTGTTTGTTGACGTAGCCATTCAACCAGAAGTGCGCTTCATCGCTAAACAAAATTCGCTTATGAAAATCGGTAACAACGGTAATCTCGTTTTGGGCCCATTCGAGGAATCTACGCCTTACTTGATGATCGTTTGGCTTCAAATCTTGCACGAGTTGGATTTTGTAAGCACACAAACCAAGATCCTTCCGCAAAATCTTCCACATCTGTGGATAGACACAGATCCAATTCCTGTGCTCGATGGCGGAGGATGGACTCATTCGGGTCTTCCTCAATGCTACGTTCTACAGCAGCAATAGCTTCTTCTGTACGCACCGTACAGCGTCTCTGGGGATGCGAGTTATCAATAAGAGTAAACGTGGTGCGAAAACGTTCCATGGTTAATCGAATTAACTGCTCTGATGGACGATTTTGTCGACGATAAAATGGACGTAGTGCGCGATACGTTTTCCGCACAGAACCATTATTTTCGAAATAAAATTCCACTATTTGCAAGCGTTGTTCAGGCGTGAGTCTATTCATGATGAATTGCCAAACCAAACTGAGAATAAATCACTTGACAGCTGTTAAATCGGTCGCCATCTTGAAAAGTAATGCCAACTTAAAGTTCTATACCTCTGTAAAAAACACCCTTTATAAAAATTAACGCACACAACATAAGTGGTGTGCGAAGCTAGGCCGTAATCCTTACTAAAGGGTTGTAATGAACGTTATTAATAGTTATATTCGTTATAATCGATCTAGATTGTAAGCAATTGACAAGATGGCTGAAGAAACTGGAAGCTTTGCAGACGTGGGTTAAACGCGGTGCCGAAAATTGCACTTCTATAAGAGAAAGTATGCTTAATAACGCGAATTTGTCGATCCTACGATAAATTTTCAGCAATTGGGAACAAATTAAGCTTTATTGTGGCGTATTTTGCATTTGGATTTGCATCCGCATCCATGTAAAGTCCATGACATGCATCACGTACATGTCCTATGGAAATTTTTTTTTTTTGGTAAAACCAGCACTCAGGGGATGGCCCGTAATCATGCAGTGCATTGTGCAGGTTTAGGAAAATAGGTTATAGGAAGGTGGAAAGAGGGAGTAGTGTTTGTGGACATTTGATTTAAACTCAAGATATGAACGTCAAGGAAACGAGTTGCTGTTAGCTGACTATATAATGGCCAGTGCTATGCCGTCACCGTTAGACAGTCTACCAATTGGCAGTCAACGTGAATTTTTCAAACAAAACTTTCTTCAATGATGGAACCACTCTAGGGCCTCACATGCGACAAGCAAAATTGTTGCATAAGAGACTCGAAGACAGTAGAAATGATTTTGGAAAAGCCACCTCAACCAGAAAGAGTAACTATTTAGTGAGCACTATGGTCTGAAGATGTCATATTTTCTTGTCGAAAATAACACTGAAAAAACCAATTCGGAGTTCGATTGCCGTATGCCAACCGAGCTGCAATTGAAGATTATGATTACGACGTCACGTGGCTCAAATACGATGGTGCTACGAGCCCGGTAACACGAGCAATTTTGCCTCTATTGCATGAGAAGTTTCCGCAAAGAGTAGTAAGTTCTCATTTAAGCGACTACAATTGGCCATCAAAGTCATATGATTGAACGCCGTTAGACTTTTTTGCAGGCCTAGGGTAAATACTGCGGAAAAACCTCAAAACTTCCTCAAAAAAATTTACTGCTGCAATCAATCCCGCATAATCCCCTAGCATTTTAGGATTTGAAAACCAAAATTTTTCACGTCAACGGCGAGATACAGCCTAAAATGTGAGAAAATTTGGTTGACAGCCAATGCGGCAATTAATCCAAAGGCGATCGTATAGAAAGCGTTGCATTTGGCATTCGAGCGGCAAAGGAAATTTGACAGAAATGTACGCCTTTGACCAGGAAACTCTTATTGTTTGTAATTTGAAGGCCATTTTGCTACATTTTATGGCCCATTCCGGCGTTCAAGGTGTTACTAAAAAAATTTTAAACATTCATAGCCATTGTTTTAGACTTTATTTCAACTTAATGAACAACCTCTGCAAACATACACACACTCTGTAATGGCATTAACACCTTCATAACACCTTCAAAAGGGGGTTCTTGTTTATGGGCTTGTAATTAAGCCATTAATATGCGTGTTTTTTTTTTTTGTTGGTTTTTCTTCTTGTTACTTTTAAACTTTGTGTTCTTTTTTAACGTGGCTTAAATAACAGCAACTACAATAATATGTAATAATATTATATGGTAATAAGATATCACACACACACACACGTACATGTATATTTCAAACCATTTACTCTCATTTGTTAAAAGCCTCAAAACGAAATAAGAAAGAGGTCTTGTTAAACGTTAACATTGATAAGCAAAGTGGCAAAAACAATATGAAAAATGCAAGAAAAAAAGGTAAAGAGAGAGTAGAAAAGGGCTTAAACTTATTATTATAACCATGAAAACATAAAAATATTGTCATACGATTAAAAGGTCTTAAGGGAAATACCATCAAAATATATAAACTGAAGGCGTTTCCAGTGATAATATCACGTCGTATGTTTTTTTTTTATTTCTAAAAGAAAATATTTTAAATTGTAATTAAAAATGGCTAAAGTCCTTACAGGGACCAACTAAAGGGTGTTTTTTACAAAGGTATAGAACTTTAAGTTGGCTTTACTTTTCAAGATGGCGACCGATTTAACAGCTGTCAAGTGATTTATTCTCAGTTTGGTTTGGCAATTCATCATGAATAGACTCACGCCTGGACAACGCTTGCAAATAGTGCAATTTTATTTCGAAAATAATGATTCTGTGCGGAAAACGTATCGCGCACTACGTCCATTTTATCGTCGACAAAATCGTCCATCAGAGCAGTTAATTCGATTAACCATGGAACGTTTTCGCACCATGTTTACTTATATTGATAACTCGCATCCCCAGAGACGCTGTACGGTGCGTACAGAAGAAGCTATTGCTGCTGTAGAGCGTAGCATTCAGGAAGACCCGAATGAGTCCATCCGCCATCGAGCACAGGAATTGGATCTGTGTCCATCCACTTTATGGAAGATTTTGTGGAAGGATCTTGGTTTGCGTGCTTACAAAATCCAACTCGTGCAAGATTTGAAGCCAAACGATCATCAAGTAAGGCGTAGATTCGTCGAATGGGCCCAAAACGAGATTACCGTTGTTCCCGATTTTCATAAGCGAATTTTGTTTAGCGATGAAGCGCACTTCTGGTTGAATGGCTACGTCAACAAGCAAAACTGCCGCATTTGGAGTGAAGGTAATCCTCAAGTGTATGTGGAAACACCGTTACATCCAGAAAAACTGACTGTTTGGTGCGCTTTATGGGCTGGTGGAATCATTGGTCCGTACTTTTTCAAAAACGATGGTGGCCAGAACGTTACAGTCAATGGTGATCGGTTTAGAGCCATGATTACTAACTTTTTCATTCCTGAATTGAATAACCATGATGTCCAGGAGATGGAGTGGTTTCAACAAGACGGCGCAACATGTCACACAGCTCGTGCCACAATAGATTTATTGAAAGACACGTTTGGTGACCGCCTAATTTCACGTTTTGGACCTGTGAATTGGCCTCCAAGATCTTGTGATTTAACACCGCTAGACTACTTTCTGTGGGGCTATGTAAAGTCATTGGTCTATGCGGTAAAGCCACAAACGCTTGACCATTTGGAAGACAACATTCGCCGTATTATTGCCGATATACGGCCACAAATGTTGGAAAATGTCATCGAAAATTAGACGTCCAGATTGGACTACATCCGCGCCAGCCGTGGCGGTCATATGCCAGAAATCATATTTAAAATGTAATGCCACAAGATTATCTTTCGGATAAATAAAATGCATGTCAATCGAATAATCCATCGTTGTTTTATTGCAACTTAAAGTTCTATACCTCTATAAAAAACACCCTTTACATCGCATGGATCTCTTAAAAAAATTTAAATTATGACACTAAGGTTACAAGTTTAAAATACCGGCATTCATAATAATGAGAATACAAATTAAAATAGAGAACAATCCGTGTGACGAACAAGCAGATTTTCGACCAAATAAAAGCAGCCAATATTCTACTAATAGAACTGTAACTACCATTCATCGCTTTAAAGTAAGTGTTCGATACCTAACGAAACCATAGCATGAGTAGATTGTAATGTTTTACACAGACAAGTAAGTTCAGAAATAACTCGGTTTACAGTAGTGTTACATTGACAAATTACCAGAGCCTAAACCGTACTAGGTAGCGTTGACCGTGTTATACAACGGCCTGTAATAGTCCTTACCAAGTCTAGCAAATTTTAGCGATTATGGTCAATTATTTAAGTTTCCATTCTCTCTGTGTCCGTACTCATTAGTAGGTAAAGGAGACCCACCAAATCTCTCATGCCCATTGACATAGAAAGTCTGTATCTTGTACAAACTTTCTCAACTTCTTTCAGTCCACTCCTCTGAGATAAGTTATGTCTGGTATAGTGTCATCCCGAAGCTAGTGGGATCAATAGCTTGCGAAAGATGGGCATTGATACATAAATTGTTCCCTCGTTTTGATGTCTTTACCCCATGCCCGGCATTTATCACTTCCCATAATCCCAATACAGTTCTGGTGTACTTGTAAAGGTACACAAAGTATTTATAGCTTAATCGTAACTGTATACAGTTGCATTCGAAATTTATTTTTAATGTGTTGGCTAACTAGACCAGGACTGGAGACTTCAAACTCTAGCTTACGACAATTTTCCTCTGTAGTCATCTGACAAATTGCTTCTGCAATCGTTCGGACTTATCGGTAAACTGTAAGACTCGACACTCATGGTTAATGTTGAAGCACACTACATGGGGGGTGTAACGCAAGCCAATAATATATGTATGTAAACTTATTTGAAGTCGCCGTAGTATAGTAGGTAGTGAGTTGGCTTATTAAACTGTAATACCTGGGGTTTGAACCGTCCCCAGGTCAGACATCTCGAAGAAAACGAAATATAAAAAATATTCCTTCGGCGACTTCCTCTCAGCAGATTTCTGGCAAAAACTCTGAGACTAAATAAAATTGTCACGGAAAGTTTCTCAAAATATCTGTCGTTCTCGTGTATAAAATTAACACACACACAACATAAGTGGTGTGGGAAACTAGGTCGTAATCCTGGCTAAAGGGTTGTAATGACCAATTATGCATGTAAGTAGTAAAGACATCAGGATTTCTTACAGCGTGTTACGAAGCCGAGGCACTTTAATAATTCTTTGGAATATTTGAGGTATTAAGACTTAAAACCTATCTTAGCTTTCAATCAGTATATGATATGATATCGCAGTGATATCAACAAATACATGACATTAATTGGGTGACATTATTTGAGGGTTATTTACGACGTTTTGTGTGATTTTTAGTCCAGTATTTCGCCAATAAAATACTGTGAAATCTTTTTAATTTTTGTAAATTTAATTTTTCTAAAAGATTGTTGCATTCTTTCTGCAATAATTCAAAACTTTATTATCAAGTCGAAGCCATATTTATACTTTCCTAAAAGCCTGCTTATAAAGGGTCCACCAAATAACTTTTTTTTAAAGCATTTTCAAAAAAAACTACCGAATATTTTCTCAAATTTCTTTTTTTATTTGAAAGTACAATCCTTCCGGTTAATTAATGGAAAATAATTTCATTCAAATGGCTGCCTCGGCTGGCCATGCAGTAGCCTACACGATCGGTCCAATTTTTAAGCACTTTATCGATTGCGTGCAGCTGTATTTCACCAATGGCTTCACGAATATTGTCCTTTAAAGCGTCAATTGTCTCTGGATTGTCGGCGTAACACTTATCTTTGACGGCACCCCACAAATAATAGTCCAACGGTGTTAAATCGCAGCTCCAGGTGGCCAAACGACATCAGCTCTGCGGCTGATAATGTGATCTTCAAAGACAGGACGCAAAACATCGAGCTGTGTGGCACGTAGCGCCGTTTTGTTGAAACCAAATGTTGCCAATATCCTCCTCTTCAATTTTTGTGAACAAAAATTCGTTCAACATGGCCCGATAACGATCGCCATTGACTGTAACGGCCACTCCTTGCTCATTTTCGAAGAAAAATGGCCCAATAATGCCTCTGGACCAAAATCCGCACCAAACAGTGACTCGTTTTGGGTGCGTCGGCTTTTCAATGTATGCGTGCGGGTTTTCTGTGCCCCAACTGCGACAATTTTGCTTGTTTACATACCTGCCAAGATCACAAAGAGCTTCATCTGAAAAGATGATTTTTTTTGCCAAAATCGGCATCTTCTGGTGTAGGCTACTGCATGGCCAGCCAAGGCAGCCATTTGAATGAAATTATTCTCCATTATTAACCGGAAGGATTGTACTTTCAAATAAAAAAAAAAAGAAATTTGAGAAAATATTCAGTAGTTTTTTTTAAAGCATTTTCAAAAAAAGTTATTTGGCGGACCCTTTATACCACAAATATTAATCCATAGAAATTAGAACAAAATTATGAATTTTACAAGAAGACCTTTAGTGTTTAAAAGTTTAAGCTTTAAACGCCTTATTTACTGCTCCTTCTATACTTTTGTTTTTAAATTTATTATGGATTTTAAATTATTAATTTCTTATAAATTATTTATTACCTGACCAGACCAGAGAGATAGAGAGAAAAAAAATGCAAAATATACGAACTTATTTTGACACATTTGTATGCATAAATAATCATTAAAATCATCATCATCATCCACATCATCATAGATGTCGTCGTTGGTTTTTATTGGCCACAGCAACGTTAACATAAGTTTCTTGAAAATCTATGGGCATTTATTCGAATAAATTTCTTAATATTTATCATCACAATATCGAGTAGAAAAACAACTAAAAAGTCATATATTAACACACAAAAAAAAATTTTTTTAAATATTTAAAAAAAATAGTAAACAAAGAATATGGTTTTTTAATGCAAATCAAATGTGTTTGAATTGATAATTTTTTTTTTTAATTTTTTTTTAATTTTTTTTTTTGTTTAAATTTTCACATTAAATTTCTGTACGATGTGCTGTTGACCATTCTGTATTGCATTTGCCATTCAATTCTTGTTGTATTTTGTTGTTGTTATTATTGTTTTTATATTTATAGCCATTGATATTGTTGTTTTTTATAGTTGTTGTTGGTGTTATAATTGTTTGTTATTTTAATATGGCTTTAAAACTACACAACACAACACAACACAGTGAAACACAGTGAAATCCCCTCTAATATGCCATGCGCAAGCCATTGTACTAAACAAACCTTTTGAAAAAGTTTTCACTGTACATATATAAACACAGTTTTAAATTTGCATATGCAACAACAACAACAACATAATAAAAGTATATGCATATGCATACATTATATGCAAATTATTTTTTATGCATTATTTGTTGGCAATATTTTGTTGATATTTTTGCACAAAAATAGTTGAAATTGTTAAGCCAGCAGAAATTCAAACAAAAATATACAGTGTTGCTGCATTGAAAGAGGGACACTTAAGAAAAAAACATACAATAACATTGATAGGTTTGAAGCGACGTTCTTTTAGTGAAAGATTTAAAATGCAAGAAGAAAACGATTCAGATTTGTCTACATTTGGGGCACTACGTGAGGATTATGGTGTCCTAGGCAAGGAATTGGCAAGTTAAGTTAAGAAAAATTAGAGAAGAGTAAGTAAAGGGTCCGCCAAATAACTTTTTTTTTGTTTGAAAATGCTTTAAAAAAAAACTACAGAATATTTTCTCAAATTTCTTTTTTTATTTTGAAAGTACAATCCTTTCGGTTAATAATGGAAAATAATTTCATTCAAATGGCTGCCTCGGCTGGCCATGCAGTAGCCTACACTAGAAGATGCCGATTTTGGCAAAAAAAAAAAATCATCTTTTCAGATGAAGCTCATTTCGATCTTGGCGGGTATGTAAACAAGCAAAATTGTCGCATTTGGGGCACAGGAAACCCGCACGCATACATTGAAAAGCCGGCGCACATAAAACGAGTCACTCTTTGGTGCGGATTTTGGTCCAGAGACACAATTGGGTCATTTTTCTTCGAAAATGAGCAAGGAGTGACCGTTACAGTCAATGGCGAACGTTATCGGGCCATGTTGAACGAATTTTAGTTCACAAAAATTGAAGAGGTGGATATTGGCAACATTTGGTCTCAACAGGACGGCGCTACGTGCCACACAGCCGAAGCTACACTCGATGTTTAGCGCTCTGTTTTTGAAGATCGCATTATGGTCACCTCGGAGCAGCGATTTGACACCGTTTGACAATTATTTGTGGGGTGCCGTCAAAGATAAGTGTTACGCCGACAAGCCAGAGACAATTGACGCTTTAAAGGACCAATATTCGTGAAGCCATTGGTGAAATACAGCTGCACACAATCGATAAAGTGCTTAAAAATTAGACCGATCGTGTGGGCTACTGCTTTGGCCAGCCGAGGCAGCCATTTGAATGAAATTATTTTCCATTATTAACCGGAAGGATTGTACTTTCAAATAAAAAAGAAAGAAATTTGAGAAAATATTCTGTAGTTTTTTTTTAAAGCATTTTCAAAAAAAAAAGTTATTTGACGGACCCTTTATAAGAGTTATAGATTTGGCATGTATACCAAATATACCACTCAGAGAAACTCTGGCGAGTAATACAAATTTGTCATGTGTGAAGGAAGATAAATTCGAATTTAAAAACCAAACACGCAAACCCACACTTTTAGCAGAGTCGCTTCTTGCCTCTGGCAGGGTAAACTTTGCTATTAACAGAGCACTGTTAACTGTTTAACAGTGGCAATAAGTAGATTGGTATTCTGTTTTGCAATTATTGCGGACTATTGTTATACAATTTAATTCCCATTATGATCATTATTGTTTGTCAACAAAAGTATGTTGAAATGTATAGGATGGTTGGTGGGGAATGGAGGACGGAATTATTCCAGCTATTCCACTAACACAGTTCGAAAAAGGAGCCTTTGGACTACTATTTGCATATGGTCTGTATGGCGTACTATTTCTTATATGTTCCAAAATAGCTGCTGATCTTCTAGAGAATTTTCCAGCAAAAAATTTATATTTTCAAAGCCAATTTTCACAAGACCATATCACTTTATATGGGACTATGTTGCTGATTATATTAAGAGGCCTTGGAACCTTCCTTTGAGTATGATATGGTACTCATAGACCTTGTCTTTGTCCTAAAATTAGCTTCTAAACAAATGGGCTTGTACAGATGGATACTGTTAAACAACTAACAGTGCTCTGTTAAGGGCAAATTTTGCTCTGTTAACACCAAATGTGGCGCTGCTAAAATTTATGGATTGCGTCTTGGATTTTCAAATTCGAATTTATCTTCACACACATATGACCAAATACCGTTTCTTTTCGGAATTAAAAATTTATTTTTCAATATTTTTTTACACTTTATAAACTGACATGTCCCTTTTCAGATGACCAGTTACTGTAAAAAATCATATGCATCTGTGCATCTTAATGTTATAATCGCATTATAATGCTGCTTTTAATACTCGTTACTGCGTGTAAAAATGTTTAAAATTTCAACAGTTTTAAAAGACTGTTGAAATATTTACAACAAAACATAAACATTTTTTGCTGTTTCTATTCTTTTTTTTTGTTTTGTTGTTTTTGTTTTTTATTTTTATTTTCATACGGTAGACAAAATACTTTAGGGCTGACATTTATGGGCTCTACTAAAACATGTTAACTTTTTCAAAATATTTTTATTTTTATGTTTTGCAAATAAAATTGTTAAAATGCAATAAAAATAAGAGAAAAACTTTGGCTTTAAAATCTTAGATCTCAGAGGTTCTACAGATGAACACATCGGGGTCTTCTAATAATCCAAAACCCTATCTACTATACATACAATGATAACGATGACCGGGATTTAATTGCCTTGACAAAGACTACATCCACCAGAGCCCTCTTCTTCAAAAGAAGGTCAAAGGAAAGCTAATTGAATGTGGAAGATAAAATCTGATAATGAAGTGAAACAAAAAACACTGGGGCTGTGGACAACTGAATATCTGCCATATCTGTATGCAACGTCTATGCAATGACATTAAAGTTTGCATACCGTCAGCTAAACGAAAGCACCGTAGAGCAAAATTACTTCTATAACGGCACAATAGGGCCAGTAATTTGTGGCGGATGGTCATCAGAGTCCAAAAACGGTCTGTTTTCCCTAGCTTCAAGACAGAAGTCGTAAAAAGGCTACTAACTAATGCAAATGCTCGTCTAATGCTAACAAAAATAAAAAGGAACAAATATTTAACACCCAAAGGAGCTTTTTGGCTATCGGGAAAACCGTTAGTCGATGGACGGCAAGTAGAGCTCTTACAGATATTGGCTATACTTCAGCATTCAAAAAGAAAAATCCTGCACTTTCGGCTAAAAATGTAAAGGCACGGTTAAAGTTTGTCAGAGAACACAGAAATTGGACAGTGGATGACTGGAAACATGTGATCTGGACAGACGAATCAAAATTCAACCGCTTTCAGTCCAATGGTAAGCAATATTGTTGGCGCCGCCAAGAGGAAAGAATTGAAAGACTCCATGTTAAGCAAACGGTGGAACACGGTGGAGGAAATGCCATGGTATGGGGTTGCTTTACATGGTGGCACCTCGGACCACTGCAAAGAATCAATAACATTATAAAAAAGGAGATTATTTGAGAATTTTTCAGACCCATCTTCCCGATTTTGTCGACAAGAGCGCCTATCCTGCGCAAGGGGTACTTTTCCAGCTGGATGGTGACCCCAAACGCACCTCCAAAATCGTTAAAGAATGGCTTAGTGAGCAAAATTTGTAATTAGTACAGTGGCCAGCACAAAGTCCCGACCTCTCGCGAAGAGACGGTTGGGAGAGTACTGATCATCCCCAACCAATTTAGATGAGCTTTAGCAACGGATTCATCAGGAATGGACAAATGTTCCGAAAGAAATTATAGAGAATTTGGTGGAGAGTAGTCCCAGTCGCGTAAATGAGGTTTTACATAACAAGGGTCTTTGGACTAAATATTAAAAATACTCGTATTCCCTAAAATTTTGGAATGGTGCAAAATTGAGTACATCCGAGTTATTTTCCTCTTGATTGTTTTTTCTTAGAATTTGATCATTTTAGTTGTGAAATTTATATTATTTTGTTAAGTACTAAATACTAAATTAAAAACAAAAAAAAAAAATTTATTTTTATGCAATTAAAATTGCTCAGAGTACAGACATATACTCATTTGTGCACCCCACTGCATATACATAAATACATAGTTGATCATTACAATCTTTCAGTCAGGATTACGACCTAGCTTCTCAACCACTTATAGTGTGTTGTTAATTTTATACACGAGTGGCGGGACCTACAGTTTAAAGTAGCTTCCGAACGACAGATTTTTGAGAAGCATTTCATGGCAATTTTTATTTTTAACACTTAGAGTTTTTGCCAGAAATCTGCTGAGGGGAAGTCGCCGAAGAAATATTTTTTTTCATATTTTCGTTTTGTTCGATATGTCTGACCTGGGATTTGAACCGTTGCCTTACGTTCTAATAAGCCAACACACTACCTACTAGACTACGGCGACTAAGCCCCCTTTCAGAAGTGTACATTCTATGGTCGCTCTCATTTCACTTCCCATTATGTTGTCATTCTATGAGAGTTTGGAGTCTAGTTAGTCCAGATACTTTACACTTTTGGACAGGAATAGTTGCAGCCCATTAAGGATTGGTAAGTTAAAGGTACGCACCTTACATTATCTAGTGGAAAGATAAATTAACACCGCGCTATCAGTATCATTATGCAAGATTAAGCCTTAGAGTGTCTAATACCCCATTTACACTACAGCAAAATCTAGTACTTATGAGATTTCGAGCCAAATCTAGTTGGTTTTAACTAGATTTCCCATACAAAACAAAATCTACTTATTTAGTAGATTTCGACAAAATCTACTCAAAATCTAGTAAAAATAGAAATGCAACTATGTATGTGTTTTGCCAAATAGTACTTAAAAATACAACGCTGAGCAGGAAAAAATGACATTTCAATTTAAAAACAAAACTAATAAGATAAGTGCGGCAAAAATTTTCATGGATGTTAGCTTTAACCTCTTCACGCCCTTGGACACATATGTGGACGTTTAATTTTTTATAATCACAATTATAATAATAATAAAAAAACAAAAATTTTATAGTAAATTATTGACTACCAAATCCTCCAACAACAGAAGTAAACATTTTACCGTTTGTCTGCACTGAAGATATTATTTCCGATGCATAGACACATAAAAAAAACATGAAATAATTCTTTGGCAATCTGTTTTATGGGATTATACCAAGAAATCGTTAATATTTGAAGAAAATAATATCAGATATATTTAATATAATAAGTTTTACCATCACTACCTAAAAAATCTAAAAGCTGGACTAAAGTTAATCCTGGAATTAGACTGGACGGTATAGGTCATTATCCTAAATACAAGGAACTGAAAAATCCCCCCAGATGTCACGACAAAAATTGTGTAAGACGAACTCTCTACATTTGTGAAATATGTTAAGAATATATATATGATATATGCCCGGAATGTATGAAATCATATCACACATAAATTACCATTAACGCTCAGTGGCCACAAATGTGGACGTTATTCCTTTTTGTGAATTTTCTTTGTTTTTTGTTTTCTGAATTCCTATTTAAATAAAATTAAATAATTTAAAAAGAAAACAAATTCATTTTTTTGTCACCATAAAAAATTGTCCCTGAAGAGGTTAAGCATAACAAATGAAAAGTTTGGCGGCTTTTCGATGAACATATCATATGAAATATTAGGAACATCTTGCTCCCAGAATGACCCATGACGAACCTGTATTAAAGTGCGGTTTAATATTTATATATTATTACCTATATATATGTTTACGACACTATATGTCCTATATTTTTCATTTTTGTTTGGTATTAAACTAAATTTGGAAATATTATTATTTTCTTTTAAATTTCAGTCAGCTGTTTTTTTATTAAAATGAAATCTTGCTACTGTCAAATAAATCCAGTGTAAACGATCTAGATTTTGAGCAAGATTTGAAATCTAATCTACTAGATTTCGCAGTAGTGTAAATGGGCTATAAACAATGCTGTTTTCACTACTAATTGCTATCAATGTTGCCTTTTGCTCTATCCATGCTTTATATCAATCTGGCAACTTCTAGAATCTTACTGTTGATTTGTTATTGTAATAATTTTGTATGTTGTTAGCTTACCAGAATAAAAACTTAGTCTTCTGAACAATATTTTAAAACTGCACTGGGAAAAATGATTTAAGAAATCAAACAGTGGCAACAAAAAATGTTTGAATAATAAGTGGAGAAAAAAATTCGTAAAAAAATTTAGAGGATCTTTAAAGTCCTGTTTTTTTGTTGTTGTTTATTTCGTAAATGGTTTTTCCCTCAAAAAACATTATTTCAATGGCTATTCTTCTATTTCATTCAAAAGTATCCTCAAATTGCCAGTTTAACCTTAGAAAAGTTTTACATTTTAAAAGATGGATAAAAAACCCATGGATTTCCCATACCTTTGAGGCTTAAACAAATGGTATACGTGTGGCATGATGATGAGTATAGAACAGTTGAGGTTTTTTAAGCCGTATTATCAGATTGTAGCATGGGAAGCGCGTAAATCTCTGTTCTAATGGCCTCATTTCAAAACGGTTCGTATTTGTTGTCTGTCTAACCATGCCTTTGTAGAAGCACACGTTAGTGTCAGTTGAACAAAAAAAAAAAAAAAACGAAAAAAATATTCGAAATTCTTATCTTGAAAACAGTATCACAATCTCAAATGCAAACACACACACACAGACGTTGAAATTCAAAATGTTTTTTTGGGGTGGGGGGTACAAAATCACCCCTTTTAGTAAGCTTTCCTTTGCAATTCTTTTTCGGTATTCTGGTGGACTTAAGCCAAACTAATGTGTTTTCTTTTTTTGTGCGGAGGGTGTTCGGAAAAAGAAATCAAAAAAGAACAAAAAAAAAATAGTTGCAGTTGGTGTGTGTGTGTGTGTGTGTGTGTGCAAAAGTCAACTTTCTTATCGGGTGACATTAAATCTGTTTTTAACTGCTGCCACTACTGCTGTTGCGGCTGTTGATGCTGCCTGCCTGGCTGCCTGCCTAGCTGCCTGTCTCTGACATTGTCGTTTTGTTTAACAACAACAATAAAGAAAAACTTTTTTTCTTGTACGTTTTCTGGTAATCCAACACCAGTTCAAAGCGACATCAGCCACTACAATAACAACAACGAAAAAAAAGTACAGAAAAGTAACACGCAGCCAGTGTAATACAACTGCCAGCAGCCAAACCAAACCAAACCAAACCCAAGCCATTCATATACAATTTTGTGGCTGCTGGTTTTACGCGTTTCTGTTTCTATTTTTTTTTTTCCTCATGGATCTTTGGGATTTTTGGGATTCGTTTTTTGTTTTTTTCGTGGGCCATTAAAACAATAGCGACATTAAAATCCATAAGAGAGAAAGGGAAGAAGAAAGGGTCGCAGTTAGGCGTCAGATTGTCTAGGAAAAGAAAAAATAGAAGTACCTGTCTAGGTAAGGAATCAAATGTGAATATCACTGGAAACGAGATGACAAAACAGATTGTAAGCCTGTCTTAAAAAAGTGACTCTGACTTATTTCTACTTCAAGCAGAATAAAGTGAATCCAGTCAGTATTCCATTCATTTCCTACACCCCGTAATAATCAGCTTTAAAAAGGGTTCGCTTTTGTTCTGCTTTAGCAGGGTGTCACTGACAGTAATTCGATCAATCAAACTTGTTTATGTTAATTGATGAAAGAGTCCAACATCAAGCTTCTTTTTGACTAGCCAGCCTATTTCAATTGATTCCAAACTGTTGATAATGTCTGTTGGTTGATATGTAATGCCTACGCTATCCAGCTTTCATCGCGTGTTTCAGGGACTAGCAAGGCTACCAGTTGCAGTAGCACCTTACATCCTCATGGTGTTAACATGACTCCCCGGAGACCATTTATCTTCAGAAACTTCCGATTAATTACGCAGCCCTAGAAATTTGGATTTTTTTTTGTGCAAATAAGATGGCTCCAGGTGTTTCCGAAGGCATTTTGCGCGCTGAGCACGAATCTGGGTTCAAAAACCGTAAAAAACTCATAATGGCGGGTCCAATATGGCGGTCGAGGTTTATAAAATTTAATCAGATTTACTTGAACGCCATATTGGATCCGCCATTTTGAATTTTTTAAATCTGCATGAAGATCTGCAATCAGCGGCCCCAAAAACCCCCGAGTAGCAATTTTCAAGTAAATCTGATTAATTTTTAAGGACCTCCGTAATGTGTTTCTCTTTTTCTTGTACCCTTTGACATAAACCCACCCCAGACTTTAAGGATGCATGCAAACAATTTGGCTTTGGGCTCATTTTAAAGAGCTAAGGTCAATTGTTAATTTCTGACAATAGCGATGGTTCTAGCACGTCAGTGTTTAGCTCTACAATTTTTCAAAAATGACCAAAAACGCTATTTTTAGGGGTTTCGACGCCCTTTTTCTCGAAAACCTTACGTGATGGAAAGTTTTTGAACTAGATTCGTGTTCAGCGTGTAAAATGCCTTCGGAAACACCTGGAGCCATCTTATTTGCAAAACCCATGCAAGGCTGTGTTATCAAAGGCCGAGTAGATTTGACAGAGTAACTAGCACGCCGTTCTCGATATGGTATTTCGAAAAATCAATGCTGAAAAATGGTAAAACAGAGATTAAAATCAGTCTGAATGAATGTCTGGACAACCACTTTTCTGCACTAGATTACGAGCCCAATTTCTGCAATTATAATATCCTCTAGCCGATTAACATATTGACTCTAAAAACACTATGTGTGTACCAAGTGCTATATCGCTATGGGTTACTGGGCATAAAGGTAATGAGATGACAGATTATAGCTTTTATCGTAGAGGAGAAACAATTTTAAACCTTATTGGCCTTGAGGCATTCTGTGAATTTAACAAAAAGCCAAAGAATTAAAATATTTGGTTGTTGGTGGTGAAGTAAAATTGCTGCTTTCTGACATAATGGCGGCGGATAGCGTCAAAGCAAAGGCTTCCTAATATCTCACAGGGAAATCTAGAATAAGTTGCTCTCATTAAAAAGAGAAGACTTAAACCTCAGTAGAGTATACTTTATGGGTCACTGCAAACGAGGTATCCCTAGAAGAAATTTATTTCTCTGAACACAATGGCTGTCCTTTTTGTAAAAGAAATGCTGAGAGCCGACAGAGGCTCCAGCGCTAAAACTCCGGATAGCCTTCGAATTCTGTAAAGGCATTAGATCTCCATTGATATTGAATAATAATAAGGAATGCATAAAACGACTCAAAGAACTGCCAAAATCATATTGCTTGAGCCAATAGAAGAGAAATTGTGTTCCAAGAAAACAACGTTAGGCTGCATACCACCAGCGACTGCTTGGTTAAGAGGTTCTTATGCATTCTTTGCGAACTTGGCTTCAAACAAGTGGACTTCATACATGCGTTGCATATTCTATGCATGGTTCGTCTGGATATTTGTAAGCTGCTCCATATCGATTTCAATCGTTCATATACTACGATTGTTAACGGTTTGTTAAGCTTGCTATTAACGTCTGTTTCTGCGCCGCCATTTATTGTCACTATACCGCCTAAAGGGTTGGCTTTGTACAACGATCTTCTCCTAAGTAACGTTGTTTATTATCACGGCTTTGCTTTTCTGGAGATTTATTTCAACTCAAGGTAAAGTTTGCTGATCTTCTCGTTTTACTTTCATTGCAGACCTTGAGTTTGAAGTCGCCGTAGTCTAGTAGGTAGTGTGTTGGCTTATTAGACGTAAAGCCAAGATTCGAGCCCCAGGCCAGACATCAAAACAAAATACAAAAAGTATTTCTTCGGCGACTTCCTCTCAGCAGATTTCTGGCAAAAGCTCTGAGAGTAAAAATAAAATTGCCAAGAAAAAGTTTCTCAAAAATCTGTCATTCGGAGTCGACTTTAAACTCATGTATAAAATTATCACACACAACATAAGTGGTGTGAGAAGCTAGGACGTTGTACAATGGGTCAATTCGACCTCCGGGTACTGTACTTATCTTAATTGACAAGTACACGTCCTCTAACCTAACCTAACCTAACCTGCTTCTCTCAAAACAGACGCGACTTGTAAGAACATTCAATTCGAACGTGATCGTTGAAGATGAAGGGGGCATCCTCTAACGTTTTTTGATTTGACAGCTCTGCATACTTCTGGCGAATTTAAGAGATAGGTGGGAATGGTAGTCTTGATACTAAAAGTAGTCTCTGTACTGACCGCCAAACTAGGGAAAAAAAAAAAGAAGTTGGCCAGCTCAGGGGCTGCACATTAAAAGCACGGTTACCCTACGCTGGAAAAGCAGCCCGAAAGTTTGATAAACGAAGCTATATGCTTGACATCAATGGATAATAACTTCGTTAAGCTGTTAAGGAATGGAGACCTAAAGAAATTATATATCCACCTCACAAGAGATGGGCATTGACACTGAAAGTGGATAACAGTGTACTCTTCCTCAGCGATTCTACACCCACGGCAAAAGTCGTTAGATGGGAGCTGCATTCTACTGCTGCGTGTGTTCCCCTAACACAATGACAATGACTGTCCGAGTAAATAGTTGGTGTGCCTTCTCTCCATCGAGGGCCAAGTGGGTGAAGAGATAAGGTGGCACGCATTTTAAACCAAATCAATGCCAAGCTGTGCATTAACTTTACTTCAAGCAGTTTTCCATGAAAAAACTGTCAGTATTTTTACAATTTGTTTGCAAGTTTTTTTCTATTCTGCTTAGAAATGTTTTTTTTTTCAAATAATTTTTTTTATTGAAATATTTCTGCAACAAACAGCAGGTTATTTTCATAAAAAAAAAGTAAAAAATATTTTGTATTAAAAAATTTAGAAAAAAAAATAAAAAGAGGAGTCTTCCACATGATAGACTGTTTACACATGTCAAGAAAATTATAGAAAAAGTGAAATGCGAAGAAATTTTCGTTTTTTTTCCTCTCCTGTTTTTTTTTTTAAACAGGCTGACTACAGCCAGATGAGTAACGAATAACACAACGACCAGCACCATAGCGATACTTAGAAATGAATCTTTAAAATAAGAAATACGTACGCACAGACGGACCGGCCGACTGACATTTATCCGCACACACTCACATACACACACACTTTATACATATAAAACGATGTACGCGGCAAACACACGTTATCAGGGGGGAGCAAGCAGCAGCAATACGAAACCCAGATGACCGCAACGAAATGCAATTCGTTACGTATCGCTCGACAATGAACAATAAAAAGAAAGAAAGAAAAAAAGTATTCATCATCATTACCATTATACTGTACGCGAACGATGTTAATGATCATGATAATGATAATGACGATGGATGATGTTGATAATGATGATGACGGTGAAATGATAAGTTGAGATGAGTTGATGGGGATGTTGAAGGCGCATAATACGAGGCACTAGTTTTTGTTCATCTTTCTTTCTTTCTTTCTTTATAAACACTTCAGCAGCATGGCAATCAGTCAGTTTTTGTTGTTGTTTTTTTTTATTTTGTTGTGTTTTTTTTAATAAAACCGCGTCAACTCACAGCAGTAGTTCTCGCGTTAAAAATTCCAAATAAAAACCCTTAAAAAAACAACAAAAATAATGCAGTCGTTTTGTTTGGAAATTTTCGTAAGTAGGGTACCCGTTAAAACACTTAAAGATATGAGGGTTTGCAATGAATTTTGAAGCCAATTTAGAGCGCATTTCAGTCAGTTTTTTAACACTCAGGTACAAGGAGAGTTCGATAACAAAATCGATAACTTTGAATTATTACTATGAAGGGGCCTTACAAACCAGACTCGAATTGTGGAAAACACAAAAAAATGTACCCACGAACAATAACATAAAAAACGGTAATCAAACGAAGATCAGGCAAACATCGTCAACTCTGAAAGAAAAAGACAAGAATTCAATGAGAAACATTTCTTATCACTAGACCCTGTATGTCAAGCATTACATTTATGATTACTATTGCCGTGAAGAGGTACTAGAGTACTATGAAACAACCTATATCGGGTATTACTGCGATATTGCCTCCAAGTCTATTGCTTACCTTCAACGACAAGAATAATTCCCTGCTTAGCAAGTGATGCGCACGTTTGTGCGATGTATGAATGTCTCAAGGTTACAAGTATATTCCTTGGTTGTTAGTAATACCACCTAACACACGGGGCAAAACCCTGCAAACCGAAAATTAGGCTTGTGTTCCCTTAGTGCTGTAGTTTAGCAACACTTGTGGATACTTTGCTAGTAATCCCTACAAACCATAAACCCTGACATGTTTGTGTTTTACAGTGACTAACTGCACTTGAACCACAATAATGTTCACCTAATCACGTCGTAAGCGATCCAGTTTTCATTTTTCATCAAACGCATATGAAAAGATTTGATTAGAGGCCTTCAAATGATATTCACAGTATTTACTGATGAATGCAGAGCGCCTGAACTCAGGCCAGACGTGGTACAAACGCCGAACTCTTTGGTGAGTTCTTTAGGTTGGAAACTCCATTGAAGTTTTGTCAGCTTATAACGCAGTAATGGATTCTGTCATCCAGCGTTAACATGCATTCATATGCGGTTAAGTTAGCACAGAAAATCTGGTGGAGACTGAATCAGGGTCTCGCGGAAAGTCTGCTTAATCATTGAAGGAGCACGCTTAGCTTGGACGCTGGCACTCACTCGAAACTTTAGTTTTGGACACATGACAAACAGCTTCAGCAGATGTTTTAGAGACGATAAAGAGGTGGAAGCTGTTCTTTATCTATTGAGTACATGGCCAACGCTATGTCGGAGGATCTAAGTGATCTTCATCAGAAGCTCTGGATGGTGTCAGAATTAGGAAACTTTGGAACTCTGGTATCACAGAGGCAATGAAGAGGAGGAAGCTGTTCTCTATCTCTTGCGTACATGACCACCGCTATGTTGCAGGAGGAGAAAACAATTTTTACTATGCAGACGGTCTTAGTGATCTTCATCAGAAGCTCTGGACGGTGTCAGAATTAGGAAACTTTGGAACTCTGGTATCACAATGGGCCGTACATGACTTATCACCAAAGGAGCACGCTTAGCATGGTGGCTGGCACTCATGCGAAACGCTTTAATCTTAGACAGACGGCAAATAGCTTCAGCAGAAGTTTTAGAGACAATAAAGAGGAGGAAGCTGCTCTCTATCTCTTGCGTACATGATCAACGCTATGTAGCAGGAGGAGAAAATAATTTTTACTATGCAGACGATCTTAGTGATCTTCATCAGAAGCTCTGGATGATTTCAGAATTGAGAAACTGTTAAACTCTGGTATCACAATGGGCCGTACATGATCTAAATGTCTCTATACCATCTTCTGGGCTGACTTTACTTATTTAATTGGCTATTAACAACACGATTAACGGATTTCGGCCTGCTGTAACACATCCTTCCAGGCGCCTCTGCTTCTTGAGCACCTACGCCAGTTGGTCACACCAATCGATTTGATTTTTCCAACGCAACAAGTCGCCGTGGTCTAGTAGGTAGTGTGTTGGCTTATTAGACGAAAAGCCAGGGTTCGAGCCCCAGGCCAGACATCAAAATAAAATACAAAAAGTATTTCTTCGGCGACTTCCTCTCAGCAGATTTCTGGCAAAAAATAAAATTGCCATGAAAAGTTTCTCAAAAATCTGTCATTCGGAGTCGACTTTAAACTGTAGGTCCCGCCACTCATGTATAAAAATTAACACACACAACAAGAGTGGTGTGAGAAACTAGGTCGTAATCCTGACCGAAGGGTTGTAATGACCAATTATGTATGTATGTATGTAACGCAAACAAGATCGCCGACTTCCGCAGATCTCCGCATCAAATACCCGTCTCGCCGGAGCATCTTTCTCCATTCGAACGATATGGCCTAGCCAGCGCAGCCGCTGTATGTTAATACGCTGCACAAAGCTTATGACGTTGAGAAGCACATACAGCTCACAGTTGGATCGGATGCGGAAATCATCGCCAACTCGCACTAGACCGAAGATCTTACGTAGAACTTTTCTCCCGAATACTCACAAGGCTGCTGCATCAGTGCTTAATAGGCTGACAGTCATTTCCATTTACCTACCTAGTTCAATAGCCTACTACCAGCAATAACACATTATTATTCATTATAACCCCTTTAGTCAGGCTTATCTCACACCACCCATACAGGGTGAGTTAGTTTTATTCATGAGTGCTGCCATGCACAATACAAGTCATAAGTTTTGTATTGCGACTAGCCACTCTCAGAGTTTTTGTCGGACTACTGTTGAAAAGAAATCGTTGAAAGAAATATTGTTACGAAAATGAAGAATCTAGACGCTAGCGTTTTGATCTTACATCGCCTAATATTAAAATTATAAACAAAAGCTACAAAAGCAAAACAATGCAATAAACAAACCTGTTTACAAATTATCGTACTGCTTAATATAACAACAAACACCAGCATAAAAAATGGTAAACAAGTAAACAAAAATACACCAACAACACTACAAGAATAACTGAAAACAACGATGTTTACATTTATAGAGATTTCGAGAAGGCGAAGTAATGAACGTTCGCCTTCAAGAACATTTATCAGATTGTTTACCCTGCCACATAAAAGGCAAGGCAAAGCAGGCGAGTGAGTTAGTGAAGTTCAGTCAGTCTTGTGTGAAGACGCAGTGCGTTTGAATAGAGTAATCGTTGTTTGAAGATTTCTGTTACAAAGATCTGTCGTATAATTGCTTAGTGATTGTTATTGTTTATGCAAAGGGTATAAACAGACATAACAATATTTTCCCCATATTTTTCTCTTTTTAAAGAAGTTAAAGCATAGGTTTGAACTCGAACTTCTCATATGAGATGAGTAAACAACACATTACCCTTTTTAGCGGCAAACAGCCACTTAGACAACCAATGAAACAACCGACAAAGTCTTCTATTGTATAAATAAAATGGTTTACTTATTACTACACCTTCGATTCGGGTTAAGATGACATTGAACATCGTTATCAGAAGAAAAGTGTAGAAAAATACAACACCGGAGAAGATGTAAATTTTTAAAGTTGTTTTATTGTTAACAACAATTAAATGACTATTATTCACATATTAATGATCATTATTAATTATTCATTCAAATATATACACACACAAACACATGCGGGCTTACTAACCTCCTTAATTACCATTAATAATACAACAACAATAAACAACAACAAACAACAATTTTGTTTTATTTATCGGTATTGAAATGTTAAAGCGTAGTCGACATCGTATATGTTGCGCTTATTGAACGCCGTTAATAATTCGAATTTCACTTTGTATTCTTCATCTGCTTCTTCTTCAATTTCGTTTTTTTTTTCTTTTTGAAAAATTCTTTATTTTCCGACAATATAATCATGCGTGTAATGTTTACAAGTATAGGTGAGTGTTGTATGGCTATGCTATGCAGGCGAGTGTGTGTGTGTGTGTGTGTATATTTACAAATAGAGTTACCGTATGCTTTGGATATTCAAGGTGGTAGCGTGTTAGTTTTACAGTGGTTTTGTAATTGTGTGGCGAGGTTCAACATCTATCATCTGAAATGTGTGTGAAGTTAAATTCGAATTTTAAAATCCAAGACGCAATCCATAAATTTTAGCAGCGCCACATTTGGCGTTAACAGAACAAAATTTTCCTTTAACAGAACAAAATTTGCTCTTAACAGAGTACTGTTAGCTGTTTAACAGTATCCATCATAACAGCCCATTTGTTTAGGAGCTCATTTTTGGAAATACTCAAGCTCTATGAGTATCATACTATATGCAAAGGAAGGCTCCAAGGCCACTTAATATAATCAGCAATATAGTCACATATAAAGTGATATGGTATTGAGAAAATTGGCTTTGAAAATATACATTTTTTTGCTTGAACATTCTCTAGAAGATCAGTGGCCATTTTGGAATATATAAGAAAAAGTACACCTACCCTACTATATGCAAATGGTAGTCCAGAGGGTTCTGTTTCGAACCGTAGTAGTGGGATAGCTGGAATAATTGAGAGTTGAGAACCAACCATCCTTAACATTTCAACACTATTATTCACAAATAATGATGACAATAATGGGAATTAAATTGCATGTTAATAGTCTGCAATAATTGCAAAGTAGAGGACTGATATACTACTGCCACTGTTAAACAGTTAACAGTGCTCTGTTAATAGCAAAGTTTACTCTGTTAGAGGCAACTAGTGACGCTGCTAAAAGTGTGGGTTTGTGTCTTTGGTTTTTAAATTCGAATTTATCTTCATACACATTCATCTGAAGTGTCATTTCTTTAGTGAAAGGCTTGTCCTTGAACGAATATGAAGCGCTTAAGAACCGAACAGCGCTCGAAAATAAATAAGAAGTGAACTACAAAAGTAATGATCCAGATTTGGACACTTATCGAGCATTACAGGGTGATTACGATCGTCATAATCGCCTTAAAATACTAGGGATTGGCCAAGATTATAAAGAAATTTGAGGGTACCGAAGTGGTGAGATATCGCTGCCGAGAAGAGAAAAAGAATTAAGGCCATTATTAGAACTTGCCGTTAACTAAAGGGAGGATTTTAACGGGCAGATAAATTGATTTTCGTTATTATGAGTACCCAATAAGATAGAAGTGATCGTTAAGCTAAAGGGAGGATCATCCTACCTTTAAAATTTAAAGGTCACTTTATGTTTGAACGTATTTTCATTATGGCCACTTCAAATTTAAACAAAAGGAGCATATACAACAAAAAAACGAAGCCCGCGGTTGCCACTGCGTTAAAAAAAAACTTGTATAATTGAGCAGTTTTATCGACGTTGCCCCGGCACTGCCATATTTTTGAAAAATTTTATCTGTAAGTTGTAATAATGAAAATAAGTTAAAGGTAACTTTACAGTTCCCTTTAGCTAAAGGTACCTTTAACTAAACCCAAGTTTAACGGCAAGTTGTAATAATGGCCCTTAGAATTTTTATTGCATGGCGTTTAGAAACTTTTTAGTCAGGATTACCAGCTAGCTTCTCACACCACTTATGTTGTGGGTTTTAATTCTATCCGTGAGTGACGGGTTTAAAGTCGATTCCGAATGACAAATTTTTAGAGCAAGTTTTCACGGCAATTTTATTTCACTCTCAGAGTTTTTGCCAGAAGACTGCTGACAAAAAGTCATCGAAGAAATATTTTTCCTGTTCAGATTACATTTTATTGGAGATGTCTGGAATGGAGAGTTTAACCGAGAGTGGACCGCACTAGACTGTCTCATCGGGCGGTGCGTACCACCGGTGGTATGCAATTGATCATGCTATTAGACGATACGTAATATCAAATGTTTAAATCTTCAGCACTTCGACTGTCGAACAAAAAATACCTGAGAGTCACGTCACGATAGAGCGAAAAGTATTAAGCGCTGCCGCCCGTAAGCGACAAGCCTGAATTAAAGCGCGGGCGTGAAAGTGTTAAACCATGGCTTCACATCTAATAAACCTACTAGAGGGTCCGCCAAATAACTTTTTTTTTTTTGAAAATGCTTTAAAAAAAGAAAACTCCCGAATATTTTCTCAAATTTCTTTTTTTTTATTTGAAAGTACAATCCTTCCGGTTAATAATGGAAAATAATTTCATTCAAATGGCTGCCTACACCAGAAGATGCCGATTTTGGAAAAAAAAATCATCTTTTCAAATGAAGCTCATTTTGATCTTGGCGGGTATGTAAACACGCAAAATTGTCGCATTTGGGGCACAGAAAACCCGCACGCATACATTGAAAAGCCGACGCACCCAAAACGAGTCACAGTTTCGGTGCGGATTTTGATCCAGAGGCACAATTGGGCCATTTTTCTTCGAAAATGAGCAAGGAGTGGCCGTTACAGTCAATGGCTATCGTTATCGGGCCATGTTGAACGAATTTTTGTTCACAAAAAGTGAAGAGGAGGATATTGGCAACATTTGGTTTCAACAGGACGGCGCTACGTGCCACACAGCCGAAGCTACACTCGATGTTTTGCGTCCTGTTTTTGAAGATCGCGTTATCAGCCGCAGAGCTGATGTCGTTTGGGTACCTCGGAGCTGCGATTTGACACCGTTGGACTATTATTTGTGGGATGCCGTCAAAGATAAGTGTCACGCCGACAAGCCAGAGACAATTGACGCTTTAAAGGACAATATTCGTGAAGCCATTGGTGAAATACAGCTGTACACAATCGATAATGTGCTTAAAAATTGTTCCGATCGTGTAGGCTACTACATGGCCAGCCGAGGCAGCCATTTGAATGAAATTATTTTCCATTATTAACCGAAAGGATTGTACTTTCAAATAAAAAAAGAAAAAAATTTGAGAAAATATTTAGTAGTTTTTCTTGTTTAAAGCATTTTCAAAAAAAAAAGTTATTTGGCGGATCCTTTAGATGAAACTACCTACCCCTACTAAACTAGAAGTATTTAGGAAATCTCTACTCAAATTGAAGGACATTTTCAGGTTCAAAGTTCAAAATTTTGCTTCTTTTTACGCCTATTTTGAGGTTATTTTTGCAAAAACCTTCAGCTTTAGTTCTAAATTCATTGAATTCTTTAATTTTCTTTTTATAGACAATGGAAACCCTGGCAAACACACAGGCACACACTACTTTTCATGGTAGGATCTCTCAAGCAAGAGGTGACATTTTTTCCTCTTTTTTTGTATAAGTCCGGCGCCACTTAAACTTTAAATTACAGGCGTTGCTGCAAAGCTTAAGAGACGGCTTAAGCTTGTAATCGTTATTTATTTGTGATCAAAAGACTGGAATTTTTTTCTGGAATTTTTTTTTTTAAATTTTTGTTCACATTTGACCACCACAATGAATGAATGAATGAATGAATGAATGGCGGGTCGGCTGGTTGGCTGGTTGGCTGGTGTTATTGTCAACGCTTGTCATTGGAAACGCATTTTTAATAGAATTTAAATGCAAGAGAGGGGTTCTTAAAACCAAAACAAATTATTTTTTTTTACTCGGCTTCTTATTCTTCTTTTCCTTTAGTCTCTGCCTTTTTTCCCCCGTTTTTTTGTTTCTTTCTTTACTTTTGCTGGGGAGCTGCCTGCCTCATTTGTAGCAACAAAACGATGCGGTGCGTGTGTAAAACAACAACTTTTCAAAGAGTTGTTAAACGCTTTTAGCCCCGGCTATTTATTGTTTTGGCTTTAAAGCAAGTATGTATGTGTAAGAAAGGGGTCTCTCTATATATATATGTGTGTGTGCGTTTGTATTATTAATTGCTGCCTGGCTGACTGGCTGGCTCGCTGGCTGACTTTGTGGCATGGTGGCTTGGCTTGGCTTGGCTTGGTTTGGTTTGCTATGACTTGGTACGGCTTGGTCTATTCAACAAGTTGTAAAAATACTCAATTAAACAATTTTATGATTCGGCATTAATTGCGTGTCACTTGTGGCGGTAATTTCTGTGTTTTTCTATTCTCAATTTTTTTTTTAATTTTAGTCGGCAAGTTTGATTTGAAAAAAAAAAAAACGAATTTTTTTTTCTTTTGTAAAGTCGGTAGCCGGCTTTTTTTATGACTTTAAATGCACAATTTTTAGTTCATTTGCAAGTCAATTGAGATTTTTTGTTTTTCAATTACTTTTTACAACTCTAATGAGAAATCGTAAATAATTTCAAAAGATAAAAGAACAACTTACAAGTGTAATGACTCAGATTCCGAGAAGTAATGAAATTAAGAAGTATAACGAAATCATTTCAAAAACTATCAAGAATAATTGCCTCAATATGCATGCGAGTATTCCTAAACAAATGATGTCAAACAATTTCAATTTTAATGAATTTCATAAAATAGCGCAACAGTTCGTAATGAAATTCTGTTAAGGTATTGCTGCAGTTTTCTTTATTATCTGCTGCAACCTGTTGCCCTTTTTTTCAGGTTTCACTGTAAAACTTTAATATTTTATTGGCTTTGAAGTTGACCAAGCGATTTTCTATTACATTCTGCCTTAATATCTTCTTATATATAAAAATGAATGTAGGTTTGTGGGTCTGTTTGAAGTCTATAGACGGCTAAACGGCTGGACCGATTTTCTTGAAATTTTAACAGTACCTTCGTGTATGTCTGGCGAGGTGCCAAGTAGGCGAGGTGCCACGCCCACATACCCAATAAGTATTTAATGTCGCATATCTCATAAACTGCAACAGCTAGAGTCCTCAAATTTTTTATGGACGACTTTGACGTATATATGATCAAAATGGGCGGATTGGCTATAGTGGGCGTGTCACCTCCCATAGTCTATATATATAAAAATGAATGTTTGTTTGTATGTACCTTATAAAGTGTGTTTTTTATAGAGGTATAGAACTTTAAGTTGGCATTACTTTTCAAGATGGCGACCGATTTAACAGCTGTCAAGTGATTTATTCTCAGTTTGGTTTGGCAATTCATCATGAATAGACTCACGCCTGAACAACGCTTGCAAATAGTGAAATTTTATTTCGAAAATAATGGTTCTGTGCGGAAAACGTATCGCGCACTACGTCCATTTTATCGTCGACAAAATCGTCCATCAGAGCAGTTAATTCGATTAATCATGGAACGTTTTCGCACCACGTTTACTCTTATTGATAACTCGCATCCGTACAGAGACGCTGTACGGTGCATACAGAAGAAGCTATTGCTGCTGTAGAGCGTAGCATTGAGGAAGACCCGCCATCCCCCATCGAGCATAGGAATTGGATCTGTGTCCATCCACTTTATGGAAGATTTTGCGGAAGGATCTTGGTTTGCGTGCTTACAAAATCCAACTCGTGCAAGATTTGAAGCCAAACGATCATCAAGTAAGGCGTAGATTCGTCGAATGGGTCCAAAACGAGACGACCGTTGTTCCCGATTTTCATAAGCGAATTTTGTTTAGCGATGAAGCGCACTTCTGGTTGAATGGCTACGTCAACAAACAAAACTGCCGCATTTGGAGTGAAGGTAATCCTCAAGTGTATGTGGAAACACCGTTACATCCAGAAAAACTAACTGTTTGGTGCGCTTTATGGGCTGGTGGAATCATTGGTCCGTACTTTTTCAAAAACGATGGTGGCCAGAACGTTACAGTCAATGGTGATCGGTATAGAGCCATGATTACAAACTTTTTCATTCCTGAATTGAATAACCATGATGTCCAGGAGATGTGGTTGCGCAACATGTCACACAATAGATTTATTGAAAGACACGTTTGGTGACCGCCTAATTTCACATTTTGGACCTGTGAATTGGCCTCCAAGATCTTGTGATTTAACACCGCTAGACTACTTTCTGTGGGGCTATGTAAAGTCATTGGTCTATGCGGTAAAGCCACAAACGCTTGACCATTTGGAAGACAACATTCGCCGTATTATTGCCGATATACGGCCACAAATGTTGGAAAAAGTCATCGAAAATTGTACGTCCAGATTGGACTACATCCGCGCCAGCCGTGGCGATCATATGCCAGAAATCATATTTAAAATGTAATGCCACAAGATTATCTTATCGGATAAATAAAATTCATGTCAATCGAATAATCCATCGTTGTTTTATTGCAACTTAAAGTTCTATACCTCTATAAAAAACACCCTTTAGAATCGTAAACTATGCATTTGATCATGTTATGATCTTTAGCAAAGTTGTTGCGCATGAGCCGGGGAAAGTTTCTAAGTTGGAATAACCAATTTCCGGTAGGAGGCGCCACTGAAAATTACTTAAAATAAATTAAATCGTAAACTGTGCATTCTTTAACAAAGTTGTTGCTCACGAGTCGACGGAGGTTGGTGCGATTAATTTCCGATTGATGGCGACACTGAAAATTATTCAAAATGAATGACAATCAATTGGTCAACCTACACCTCAAGCACGGCAGAAAAGAGCATTACGAGCCCCAGAATCAGACGAGCATTAAAAGTGGAGAATCTTCGAGTATATGCCGCTGAGACCCGTTCGCTTGAACACTCGCCACTTGAACAACTAGAAGTGAGATTAGAAACTGATCGCATGCGTACTTCTCAGGCCCGTTCATCGGAATCATCAGGACAACGGGAAACAAAATTAATAAAATGATTCAAAATTAATTTGATATTCGTGTAATGTCTTTCCTTCGAATTTATTTTAGTTGGTGGCACAGCAACACGCGCAGTGTACAGCTAGTACTTTACAAAATTCAAAACAAACGCTACCCAATCCGTGTAATATCAAAGCTATTTGGAGAATGCATTAGAACTTCCCAGTCCAGTGCAATTTAAATTTTAAGAGTCATCCAAGATGTTTGTGTAGCTCGCCAGAGTCATGGTGAAATACTATTCTATTCGTTCTGATCTCTTCAAAACACTCAACATACAGAATTAATCATTACAACCCTTCAGTCAAGATTACAACCTAGCTTCTCACACTACTACGTATGTTGTGTGTGTTAATTTTTATACATGAGTGGCGGCATCTACAGTTTGAAGTCGACTCTAAACAACAGATATTTTTTGAGAAGCTTTTCATGCCAATTTTTATTTACTCTCGGGAGTTTTTGTCAGATATCTGCTGCGAAGAAGATGCCAAAAGAAATATTCTTTCATATTTCGTTGTGTTGGTGATGTCTGACTTGGGATTTGAACCGTGGCCTCACGTCAAATAAGCCAACACACTACGTACGAGATTACGGCTTCAACTTTTTAGTCAGGATTACAACCTACCCTTTCACACCACCTAAGTTGTGTACATTAATTTTATTTGCGAGTGGCGGGACGTACAATTTAAAGTTGACTCTGAACGACAGGTTTTTTGAAAAACTTTATCATGACAATTTTATTTATTTCCTCTCGAGTGTTTTTTTGTCTGAAATCTGCTGAGAGGAAGTCGCCGAACATATTGCTTGTGTTGGAGATGTCTGACTTGGGGTTTGAACCGCGGCCTTTCGTCTAATAAGCCAACACTCTACCTACTAGACTACGGCGACTCAAGCTAAGCATATTCGGCTTTAATCAAGGCTTTGAAAGGTTTTGTTGGAAGCTATTGGCTTCATCAAGACTCCCTCATTCGCTGGATTTAATCAAATCATAATTTCTCTGAACTGCGATTTAAAACACAGGCTCACGCCTAATAAGCCTACACATTACCTTCTAAACTTCACGACTTTTGTTACATTTCAGCAGCCTTAAAAGTATCGATTGCCTTTTACAGCTGCATGAAAGTTATCGATAACAGCGATAACAATGGTTTGACAGCTGAGAATGTCAAATTGTGTTGACAATTCTGTTTAGTAAAGCATGGCAAGTTATCATGTATCGCTTAAGTCCAGTATAATGCTGTCAAATTGTGGAAATTAACTTTGGAAAAGAGACGTACAACACTTCATCCATTTTATATCTTATTAGTCGGGATAAGAACCTAGCATATCACACCACTTATACGGCTCCAGCTATACGGCTGGTACAAGAACTTATTTTTGAACAACAATTTGAATTGCAATGTTGATCGTTGAGCTCATCTGAAGCTGGTGATGTATGTAATGAAATTCCTTTCTTGTTAAAAGGCTACGTTAATACGAAAAATTGTTGTACTTGAGGCGTAGACTATCCTCAAGCCTGTATTTACTTAAGGGGTCATTGCAACCCTTTAGTCGGGTTTACAACCTAGCTTCTCACACCACTTACGTTATGTGTGTTAATTTTATTTACGGTACCTACAGTTTAAAATCGACTTCGAACGTTAGATTTTTGAGACATTTTTCATGACAATTTCATTTTACTCATTGATTAAGCAAATAAGACTTCTCCGCTTTGCGGTAATGTTTGTCTCAGTTTGGCATTTGGGAACTTGGGAGGTAAGCCGCTTGAGCCTCTATTTTTTCTTGTGCTTTGGCAAAATATTTGAGAAATACGAGCCAGAAGTTAAAGTTGAATGACAACATAAGTACTATCGGCATTACAATGCAAGATTATAGCACCCGGATAAGATAAGCTTTGTCAGACCCAAGTAAGGTGCTGCTAGTGTACTTATTAGACATTCCAACCCCTATAATGCGACGTTGAAAATTAATCATGCTGCAAAGTAATGCAGCTCAATAGTCCCCCAAACATTTGGTAATTCTCAGAACCCTTTAGTGGGGGAGAGTTAAACTGTCAAGACCATACATAAGGAACCGGGTGCCTATACATACATACATAATTGGTCATTACAACCCTTTAGTCAGGATAACAACCTAACTTATCACATCACTTACGTTATGTGTGTTAATTTTTATACATGAGTGGCGGGACCTACAGTTTAAAATCGACTTCAAACGACAGACTTTTGAGAAACTTTTCATGGCAATTTTATTTACTCTCAGAGTTTTTGCCAGAAATCTGCTGAGAGGAAGTCGCCGAAGAAATATTTTTTGTATTTTGTTTTGATGTCTGGTCTGGGGCTCGAACCCTGGCTTTACGTCTAATAAGCCAACACACTGCAGTACAGTGCTTTAAACTAGGATTAGAGACTAAAGTTTAGACCACAATTGGACCAATTTGTTGAAAAAAGCTTTCGTTTAATGGAGTTAGAAATCTCCCAGAATTTTGTAAGCAATTTAAACGTAAGGGTTTAGAACAAAGCACTCTTCCTCTATGTATAGCTATCCTACACACACGTCATTCCCCAAAAATTTTAAAAAGAATTCTCTTCTGCAGAGCCTCTCTATTTGAATACCAATTATTTGCTGTTTTCCATGTCCTAGCCGATGATATGTTGCAAACTTTTAAATTCCCCGCTAACCCCTGCTATTTTATGATTTCAACTAGACAAACAGTAGGCGTTGTAATGCTGAAAAAGCTTTACAAGTTATTAATAAAACCACAGAGAACTACTACATGCCTTCGACATGATTTTTCAACTAAAAACGAACAGAAATGATCATAAATTTAGCAAAAAAAAAAAAAATTAAAAAAAAACGAAGCAAACAAAATATATGTTCTGTGCAGCAATAAAAACTACTTAAGAGATCGATCGGTAAGACAGTTTTTTTTATAGATTTTTCTATAAGGCCCTCCCTTTTCTACCCTGTCCACCCTATAAAGTGATCGATTTTTTTAGTGGCCAGCTATTATTGCTGTTTGTATGCGTAAGTATTCCTTGCTTAAATCGTAAACATGTTAACAACAATACTCCGTAGTCTTCCTGTTATTGTTACTGATTTGTTTAGAAGGATTTATAGAGCGTACACGCTCACTTCTTTCTTCCTATCTTTCTATTTAACGGACCATAAGCGCTTAAGTATTTTCAAGCCTGTGTGCCTTATGCTGTTCCAACTTTTCTTTGAAACCTTTTATGATGTCGGCCATGTGCTACCAGTGTGCTGATAAACCACCATCCCATATGGATGGGTGCAGTAATGCCTAGCGCTGGCACTTGTCCATTGAAGAAAACACTGTGGATTTCATTCTTATTTTGTGATGCAAAATTGTTTTCTTTTCTTTTGCTATTCAACACCCGGCCGGCCGTCCGTTCTTGTCGTTACCATTTTTATTGTGATTTATTTTGTGTTTAAAGCCAGTTAAAGTTAAAGGCCTACTGATTGCTTTCGCTACTGACTGACAAACACAACACACTGTCTTTCACATACTGTCGTTCACTGTTTGACTGACTGCCAGCCAGCCAGCCAGCTAGGCAGCCTGCCTGTCTTATTGTCTGTTTGCTTGCCATTGTTGAATGCAAATCTACAGGCATTGGAGAGCATTGTTCTGATTTAAATCGGTATGTGAATGGATTTTGTTTGTAGTTTTTTGTTGTTATTGTTGTTGTATTTATTGTAATAATTTGTTTCTTTAGTTTATTGCCTCTCTCTCTCTCTCTCTTTCTATTTTATTTTGCTTTACATTCGTCTCCCTACAAGTCTTTGTTCGGTTGTGGTGTCTTTAAAACCACATGAGATTTTTAATAGTTTTAGCAGGAGAGGATTTAATAGACTTAAGCCGTCTTAAGCCACCAGAAGATTTACATTTTTTTTGTTTAAAAATTTATTTCCCTACAAAGAAATCGAAAAACAAACACCGAAATACGAATTTTCATATACGAAATATTGAGGCTGTATTGAAATCTTCTTTTTGAGAAATTATTTGTAAAAAGTTGCTTTAAGGCAAAAGAAATAAGGACTTCTGTACTCCTGAGATTTTTGAAAATCTTGTGGAAATTTTTTTAAAACGAAAATCGAAAAATATGCCTTTTTTTAATATTTATTACCCTGTCTGTATAAGATGAAGTCGCCATAGTGTAGTAGGCAGTGTGATGGCTTATTAGATGTGAGTCCCGGGTTCAAACCCCAGTTCAAAATGTGAAAAAAATCATATTTCTTCGACGACTTATTATTCAAACATTTTTTGTTGCCACTGTTTGATTTCTTAAATCATTTTTCCCAGTCCACTTGTCAAATATTGTTAAGAAATTATTCTGGTAAACTAACAATAAGAACAAGCAGCAATAACAAAACAACATTCAAAATTATTACAATAACAAATCAACAGTGAGATTCTAGAAGTTGTCAGATCAATATAAAGCATGTATAGAGCGAAAGGCATCATTGACAGCAATTAGTAGTGAAAACAGCATTGTTTAGACACTGTAAGGCTTAATCTGAGATAATAAAACTTATAGCGCGGCGATATTAATTTATCTTTTCACTAGATAATGTAAGGTGCGTACCTTTAACTTAACGATCCTTAATGGGCTTCAACTATCCCTGTTCAAGAGTGTAAAGTGTTTAGACTAACTAGACTCCAAACTCTCATAGAATGACAGCATAATGGCAAGTGAAATGAAAGCAACCTTCGAATTTACACTTCTACAAGGGGGCTTAGTCGCCGTAGTCTTGTAAGTAGTGTTTTCTCTTATTAGACGTGAGATCTCGATTCAAACCTTAGGTCAAGACATCTCCAACAAAACGAAACATGAAAAAATATTTCTTTAGCGACTTTCTCTCAGCAGATTTCAGGCAAAAACTCTGAGAGTAAATACAATTGCCGTAAAAATCTGTCGTTTGGACTTTAAACTGTAAGGCCCTCCACTTATGGATAAAATTAACACACACACACAACACAAGAAATATTTGTTCATAACATGCTTCGTTCTGTTTCAAATGTCTAAGCTGGGATTTGAACCGCAGGCTCTACTAGACTATGACGACCTTGCAGAAGTGATTGAAACCAAATCGCATTCGTCTAGCGTAAGTAAGTGCCTAGTATATAATCCAATAATGGCTGCCTTCCAAAATGTATCAATACAAAGTTTGTATGCAGTTCTACTATTGTATATAAACTATGTAGATATGCAAAGTAACCAAATAATGCATCAACTATAAATCCAATGCCTGATTGCTTTTTGACTGCGTTAAAAATACAGGTTGACGACGTTTTGAAATGGAATACATTGTATATATTTTGTACAGCGGCATTATAAAACACGATACTTTGTTCAAACACAAAGCAACTAACCTTTTGGAAGGCAGCCAATAACTACAACAACGATGCCAGACTTGCATTTCCATCCTGCCGATATCGAAATCTACCCCTGAGACGTTGCCAATTCTAAGCTGTAAAACGACGTTAAGAAAGATTTGATGAAATTTCGTATGAAAGTGTGGAATGCGCTTATCAATTACGAATTTCTGAAGAATTTTAAGAGAATTTCAGATTTTCTAATTTCTCTTTCTTGCTTCTTGATCTGGCAAGTCCACCATCGACCAGATCTTCACACTACACCAAATCCTGGAAAAGACCCACGAGAAACAAGTCGACACACACCATCTTTTTGTCGACTATAAGGCTGCCTTTGATAGCCCCATAAGGGATCGTGTTTTTGCCGCAATGTCTGAGCTCGGTATACCTGCGAAGCTGATAAGGCTTTGCAGAATGACGTTGAGCAATTCCTGTAGCTCCGTCAAGGTAGGAATGGACCTCTCCGAGCCTTTTGATACCGTGCGAGGTTTTAGACAAGGCGACCCCTTATCATGCGTCCTCTTCAACTTCGTCATGGAGAGTGTTCTGCGAAAGGAAGGAGTGCATCGCAATGGCACTATTTTTCAAAAAAGTGTCCAGTTGCTTGCGTACGCTGACGACATTGACATCATAGGGCGTACGAAGCGAGATGTTAGCTGCCTTTAGTGCTATTGAACGCGAATCTACCAAGATGGGTTTGGCAGTAAATGAGGGCAAAACAAAGTATATGTTATCGACGAGTCGAGACGCGCGGCGTATTGATTCTCAGATTACGGCCGATAACTATACTTTTGATACGGTCAAGGAATTCATCCATCTTGGCTCCGCCGTTACCACCAGAAATGATGTCAGTCTGGAGATCAAGCGCAGGATCACTCTTCCCAACAGGTGCTACTATGGTCTCAATAGGCAATTGAGTAGCAGAGACCTCTCTCGTACGACAAAACTAACACTCTACAAGACACTCATCCTACCCGTGCTTCTTTATGGCGCAGAGGCATGGACCCTATTAAGTACAGATGTAGCGGCCTTGAGAGTGTTCGAGAGAAAAGTACTGCGCAAGATCTTCGGTCCAGTGCGAGTTGGCGATGATTTCCGGCCATGTCGTTCGAATGGAGGAGGATGCACCGGCAAGACGGGTATTTGATGCGGGAATCTGCGGAAGTCGGCGAAGAGGACGACCTTGCATCCGTTGGAAGGACCAAATCGAGGAAGCCCTGTCATCGATTGGTGTAACCAACTGGCGTAGGCGCGCACGAAGCAGAGGCGCCTGGAAGGATGTGTTGCGGCAGGCCCAAATCCAATAAACGGGTTGTTATGGCCAATTAAGTAAGTAAGTAAGTAAGCTTCTTGAAGTACAATCTCAATACAATTTTTTTCCCATTTTTTTAACATACGACCAGCACTTGGGGTTCCTCCTCAACTACAATGAGTTTATCTCAACGTTGACACTCAGATCAGAACAAGAAACACTTAAAAAAAAAATCGTTTTTTTTTCCAAAAATTTTCTCCTTTGAATGAATTTTTGAAGAAAATTTTAAAAATTCCATAAAAAACACTTTCAACGACCGCGGATAATACTTTGTTTACTTAACGTTGCGTTTTTTCTTAAGTCAAGTGTCAAGTGTTATGAAAACATTGAAAATTAAATTTGGCTGCCCAGACGGGGCAGTGAGTGGTGTGCTCAACTACAAGAGTGGTGGTTTTGTGTTTGAAACCACACTACTTTCTCTCTCTCTCTCTCTCTCTTCACCTTCCCCTACAACTTACTTTCTGGTATACCTCTAAATTGAAGTTAGAGGGAACAAAAAATTTGACGACGTAAATCGAAACAACGTTAATCGAGGCGACGTATATCGAAGGATTACTGTACATACATATGTAATTCACTGCATTAGTGGGAGTCATTCCCTGACTATTAGTTTGAAATATTAATTTGGGATACGAAATAAAATTGGATTTCTTTCCAAGACATCCAACAAGGATTGTGATTTTTTATATCAAAGTGAAGATGTTTCAAAACAGTGGCGATTGTCTCACTACTTTATCAACTAAGATGTGGTCAGCCCTATCGAAAATATCACTTCTGTTAGAGGAAGCACGACGGCTTTGCTTCCGCATAATTCGCAAAAATAATGAATTTTTTCTGGTAAAAAAAACCCTACAGTTCTTATATTTCTTATCTGGGAAATTCCCGTGGATTTTTTGTAATCGATAAACTAAATTTTGTTTGACCGCCGCAAAAAATACTGCAAAAAAGGGGGGAACACACGCTTGAAATTCTTTAAAAGCCATAAAAAAATCGTATGTTCTTATTAACAGCACTACCAAGTATTTCCGACTAGGCAGATCCAATTTAATGAAATATTTTTAATGCAAATCAACTTTTTTATTTAAAAACCGACGGTTCAACTCTTAAAAAAAAATTTTTAATATGCCTCAGCCACATGCTTTTTTATAGAAAATCGTCCCCTCTGTCTCCTTTTCTTTGATTCTACGGCCTAAACTTGCGAAAAATTATTTTCAAATCCGTGAAATCAACAGGTTTTATTTGCGAAGCAACATGAATTTCAATCCGCAGGTGGAATAAATCCGTTTTAAGTCACTTACGTTAAATGTGTTACACAATCACTCGTCAGAAAAACGCACCGTTAACGTCTATTTTTCTACAAAATTTACTTGATTTTTTTAATCACCCACTTCTCCCTCGGTGAAAGAAAATCATTGAAGAAAATTTTATTCATATTTGAAAGCCTACTGCTGGCTGTAGCACCTTATAAGCGCATCGGTCGTTCAGAGCCGACTTTAAATTCTAAGGCCCTCTACTTCTGAAATAAAATTAACACTTACAATATAAGTGGTATGAGAAGCTAGGCCGTAATACTGACTGAAGGTTTGTAATGGCCAATTATGTTATGTTTGTTATGTGTACCCTGTATAGGAAGACGTGGAGTTTTGCCTGAATTGGACTTTATACGAATGGAGATAAAAAAATCAAATGCAAAATACTTTATAATGCACCTTGAGATGGTCCCAATTGCAGGGAATTGACACTAGAATCGACAAAACCGCATTATCCGCAACACTTTCCGTAATAGTAACGCTATTTTCGTAGTGCCTATATTGCGATAATGCCCAGGCAAGAACACTTCTGTAACGCTTTCGGTCCGTATAAACTTTTTTTTATAATCTTGCTAAGGCATTGTACAGTATCACGATTATCTCAGCCTTAATCAGGCCATAATGCTCACAAAGTGGCCCCGCTTGAATCACCACTTTTGTAATGCAAGTTTTAATTATTTTTACGTCTTCACCGTTTGTCAAGCGATCCATATTCGTAGATCGCAAAACTTTTATTAAATATAAGACATCCCAGATTAAATAAACAGTTGGCAACCTTGCCAGACCATTGGTTTTAAAACCACTAAATGGCACGCCTTTCACTGAATAAATGACACGTCAAATGCGGAATATTTTGCGGCCGATAGTCTTGCCAGAACAAATGTACATACATAATTGGTAATTACAACCCTTCAGTCAGGATTACGACCTAGTTTCTCACACCACTTATGTTTTGTGTGTTAATTTTTATACATGAGTGGCGGGACCTACAGTTTATAGTCAGCTCCGAACGACAGATTTTTGAGAATTTTTTTCATGGCAATTTTATTTCACTCTCAGAGTTTTTGCCAGAAATCTGCTGAGAGGAAGTCGCCGCAGAAATACTTTTTGTATTTTATTTTGATGTCTGGCCTGGGTCTCGAACCCTGGCTTTTCGTCTAATAAGCCAACACACTACCTTCTAGACCACGGCGACTTCACCAGACCAAATGTAGTTTCAACTAAATATCGGGTCCGCCATTTAACGTTTTTTTCTGCAACTAGTGCTTATTTCGTGAATGGTAACACTTAGCTGATGTCTGATTTGACAGATAATTAGTTTTATCCTTCCGCTGAACGAATATGATTGTGTATACGTTTGAACAACGCTGGGAAATATTGCGACATTACTTTGAAAATCATGGTAATGTTGCAGAATGTGTGCGAAAATTGCGTACGGATTTTGGAAGAAGAGAAGCACCGTCAGCTCCGTATGTTCGTTGTCTTGTGAAGAAAGTGAAAGAAACTGGCATCCTCATCGATAAACCAAAGCGTGAAAAGCCAAAAACAGTGCGTATACCCGAGAATATTGCTGCTGCTGTGGCAGAAAGTGTGCGTGAAGCGCCATCAAATATCAATTCACCGTCGTTCTCAACAACTGAACATTGCGGAGACATCATTGAGACGAATTTTGCATAAAGAACTTGCTATGACGCCATACAAAGTCCAATTGGTTCAGGAGTTGAAGCCAATTGACCATCCAATGCGTTTTCGTTTCGTTAAATGGGCCTGCGATTGACTTACAGAAGATGCCGATTTTGGCAAAAAAAATCATCTTTTCAGATGAAGCTCATTTTGATCTTGGCGGGTATATAAACAAGCAAAATTGTCACATTTGGGGTCAAAGAAAACCCGCACGCATACATTGAAAAGCCGACGCACCCAAAACGAGTTACTGTTTGGTGCGGATTTTGGTCCAGAGGCATAATTGGGCCATTTTTCTTCGAAAATGAGCAAGCAGTGGCCGTTACAGTCAATGGCGATCGGTATCGGGCCATGTTGAACGAATTTTTGTTGACAAAAATTGAAGAGGAGGATATTGGCAACATTTGGTTTCAACAGGACGGCGCTACGTGCCACACAGCCGAAGCTACACTCGATGTTTTGCGCCCTGTTTTTGAAGATCGCATTATCAGCCGCAGAGCTGATGTCGTTTGGCCACCTCGGAGCTGCGATTTGACACCTTTGGACTATTATTTGTGGGGTGCCGTCAAAGATAAGTGCTACGCCGACAAGCCAGAGACAATTGACGCTTTAAAGGACAATATTCGTGAAGCCATTGGTGAAATACAGCTGCACACAATCGATAATGTGCATAAAAATTGGACCGATCGTGTAGGCTACTGCATGGCCAGCCGAGGCAGCCATTTGAATGAAATTATTTTCCATTATTAACCGGAAGGATTGTACTTTCAAATAAAAAAAGAAATTTGAGAAAATATTCGGGAGTTTTTTTTTATTGGATGATCTCTGCATACTAACGACAAGTGTTTTCAAAAGGATGACATAAAGTGCTACATTCGATTTACTGCACGAACGATTCGAATACATGGTCATCGCATATGTGGTGGTAAAGTAAATTGGCCACCGAGATTGTGAGATTTGACCGCGTTAGACTTTGTGTTGTGAAATTTTCTTAAGCCGCAGGTGTAGGCGACAAAGCCACACATCACAGCGGTCCTAAAAGCCAGCAAAACCAATGCCTTCGGTGAAATTCAGCCGGGTTTATGCATCAGTCAGGGGAAAATTGGATCTTTATCATCGAATTTGTTTTAACAACAACGAAAAATGACTACAATGTACGACGAAGAGAGCAAACACACTCCCCTCAAAACAGCGTCCAATTATTGAAATTGGTAAGCCACCCCTTGGCTCTGGCAAACTATTTGCCAAGAAAAACTATTTATTGGCATCTAGGCATCACCCGTTCGAAATTGAACATAAAATTTATCAAACAACGACATAAACTCCTTTGTAGGGACAAATTTACACTTGCGACGGATAAAAATTATTTTGTCGGCATTGCTAGGATGTACAAAAAAAAAACCCGGTTAATCGGTTTTTATTTCAATATCTTGTCACGCAAATGAAACGTCATCACAAAGTGTGTGCGGGTTTTGTACAAATCCTTGCAATTTACACTACACTTTTTCATACAACAGATAAAAATCCGCTTAACAGAGTGTACAAAAAACTCAGATTCATTTCTTTTAATCGAAACCCGGTTACGGGTATATTCGATAACACAAAACTTGCAGATTTTATTCAAATTCTTTCATATTAGGTTTGCGACGGTTAAGGATTATTCTTTTAATATTATTAGAACGAGCCAAAAAAACCGAATAACGGGTATTTTAACCGAATAATCCGTTTTTTAATCGAATAATCGATTTTTTTTAATCGTAAAAAAATTTTAATCGTCGCAAATTTACACTTGCGACGGGAAAAAATCCTTTTGTCGGCATTGCTAGGATGTACAAAAAACCCGGTTAATCGGTTTTTATTTCAATATCTTGTCACGCGAATGAAACGGCATCAGAAAGTGTGTGCGGGTTTTGTACAAATCCTTGCAATTTACACTGCACTTCTTCATACAACAGGTAAAAATCCGCTTAATATTGTGTACAAAAAATTCAATTTCATTTCTTTTAATCGAAACCCGGTTACGGGTATATTCGCTAATACAAAACTTGTAGATTTTATTCAAATTCTTTCAAATTAGGTTTGCGACGGTTAAAAAATCTTCTTTTAATATTATTAGAACGAGCCGAAAAAACGGATAACGGGCCTTTTAACCGAATAATCGAATTTTTTAATCGAATAATCGATTTATTTAATCGTAAAAAAATTTTAATCGTCGCAAATTTACACTTGCGACGGATAAAAATTATTTTGTCGGCATTGCTAGGATGTACAAAAAAAAAAACCCGGTTAATCGGTTTTTATTTCAATATCTTGTCACGCGAATGAAACGTCATCACAAAGTGTGTGCGGGATTTGTGCAAATCCTTGCAATTTACACTGCACTTTGTCATACAACAGGTAAAAATCAGCTTAATAGAGTGTACAAAAAACTCAGATTCATTTCTTTTAATCGAAACCCGGTTACGGGTTTCAAATTCTTTTAAATTAGGTTTGTGACGGTTAAAGATTATTCTTTTAATATTATTAGAACACAAAAAAATACAGATAACGGGTCTCTTAACCGAATAATCGAATTTTTTAACCGAATAATCGAATTTTTTAATCGAATAATCGATTTTTTTTTTATTGTAATGATAATGATTGTCTTTTTCACAAAACAAATTTTCACAAAAACAAATATTTTTCACAAAACTTGATAAACACAGATTTTCATTTAGATTCACATGTTTAAACACCTGAAAGTCCTTTAAATTTAGAATCACTAAAGTAAATGGTATATCATTGGCTAAATCCTAAGATTTTAGAGTCTTTAAAGAGGTTTTAAAGAGTATTGTTTCGTTGCGTTTGATTTGATTTTCTTAAAAAAAATTTTTTTGGTTTCACAAAACTCTCCTAAAAAAACAGATTTTGTTGGAGATTTTCACATCAAAAGTCCTTTTAATTTTAGGATAACAAAGCCAAGAGGCCTATCATTTATTAAATTCTGATATTTTAGGGTTTTTAAAAGAGGTTCGTTTCGTTGATTTCCTAGTTTTTTTTTTTGTTTTTTGGATTATTTGTGGCACTCACCTATATTGTGTTGGTTATTGTGCAATACCGAACCGAACGCCATTAGATCCTTGACCGGCGGTGGTGCTCTTTGACCGAGGGCGGCGAAACCGTCGCCCAAAAATGACGCCAACGCGACAGCCCTAAGGGGCGTTTTAGATACTTCGGTAAGAATTTTGCTAAAAAACACTTGCAAGCTGGGGGGGTTTTAATAAAGAATTTCTTTTTCACTTATTTTTTCTTTGTACTAAATTTCTGGTTTTCTGCTTTATTTTAAAATTTTTTTTAAATAATTTTTTAAATTTTTTTTTATTTTTTAATTTTTTAAAGAAATTTTGGATTTTTTTTATATTTTTCTGGGGTTTTTTTTATTATTTTTTATATTTTAAATACAAATATTTTCTTGTTGGTGGCTGTAATTTTTAAATTCCCTTTTTAAGGATTTTTTTTTAAATTATTTTTCATGGATTTTTAAGTGTAAAAAATTTTTTTTTGTATTCTTTTCTAAACACACATTGAATGGCCAACAGGTTTTCTATTTTCTATTATGTTTGCCTGTGTGCATGTACATATGTATGTATGTAAGTGTAAGCAAGAGTGCTTTCTTACTACTCCTACTCCTACATCCACTCTCACTTTTTTGTTTTGCTTTTTAATTCTTGTTTTTTTTTCACTTTATTTAATGAAAAATTAGCGGTACTTTAAGCAAGAAGTTGTTTTGTTTTTGTTTTCACGTACAGAATGTGTGTGTTTTTATTTTGTTTTGTTGTTGGTTTTTTTTTTTTTTTATTAATTAGCGCGCGCAAAAGAGCAAACGTTACCGTTACATTTGTTTTAATTGCAACACAACGCGAGTAGTTAACAACGCATTGTGTGTATGTGTGTGTATGTGTGTGTGTGTAAGCACAGGGTTGTCGAGAATGGTGTTGGTGGTACAATTAACTAAAATTTATTGTGTTGTGTTTAGTTTAGAAGCTTAATAAGAACGACACGCGGGTTTAATGACTTAATTTTTGCCAGCGGCGGCTTAATTCATATTTTTTTTTAAAGCACTTTCTTGTTTGTTATTAAATAACCATCAGTTGTTGTAAATTTTTCTTTAAATTTAAAATATTTTTTTTCTTTTCTTTAAATTGCCAACAAATTTCATTCGTTTATAATCCTCCTTTGCGTTGTGAAGCTGTGTGTTAAAATGTAACCAAAAATTTTAATCCTTTTCGCTTTGTTTTGTTTGACGCTTTTAAATGCATTCCTCTTTACCGAGAGTGTTAAACAATTTCTGTGTTTTTCTTTTTCGCTTCCTCTTCTTCTTATTTTTCGATTTGAAAAATACGTGCTTCAAAAAAAATTTTTCTAAATTTTGTGGCGAGTTTTGTTGGCAAAACCGAAAAAAACAGTTGATTTGTTTTTATCCGCTACGCATAGACCGTCACCCTCGCTTTAGCGAATGTTAAACGAAAACTAAAATGCAAACACACATGCGGCGCATTATTGTTTGTGTGTTTCGTGTTTTAATAAATGGGATGGATGCCTTAAGCAATAACTTGACTCTCTTATTATATTCCAAAAAATAAACCCTCAATCAACAAACAAACACTTACTGAAATAGCAGGTATAAACAGAACCGGTTTAGTAGTAGCATTAGCTTAACAAACAAAAGACACAGCCTCTCATTAAAAACCTACAACACCATATGGATGGCTCTTTCGTTTATACTGTTATGTTGCGCACTCACAACATGTGTGAACGAGAGCGTTATTGCTGCACTCGAAAATATATTTCCCCTTATGCTCTTAAATTACTCTCTCTTAAATTGTTTGAGACTTATATTCTTTAGGCTAGAAGGAGATCAATGTATTCCTTGTTTGAATTACTCTCCTACGGTCTCTTTCTCGCCTGCCCCGTTATAACTCTCTTTGCTTATGTTTTGCTTTTTTGTTTTGTATTTGCAATGGAGTCTGCTGATGACAGTTTTCAATTCAAAAGGCTGTCGTGTCTCATATGTTTTGTCTGCTTAAGACGGAGACATCATTTTTGTGGTTAGAGGGCGTTGCTAAGCAACTCTATTGCCAGTATGTGTGTGTTTTTTTTATTTTCTTTGTTTTTGTTTGTGTTTTTGCATTTGAATTTTTTTTATTTTGATTTTCTTGTTTTCCTGTATTGTGCTGTGCTGTGCTGTGTTATGCTCTAACAAAACAGGTTTCATTTATTCTCTCACTCTCTCTTTCTATCTCTCTCCCTCAACACATAAACTTACTTGTTCGTTTCCATCAATGATTTTGTGTTCAACTGTTCCTAAGTGTGTGTTTGTGTGTTTGTTTTTATTTTGCTCTTGTGTTTTGTTTTGGTTTTTCTTTTTTTTGTGATTTTATAAGAGAGCGTGTGTTTTTTTTACATTTTCTCTGTGTTTTATTTTGTTTTCTGTTTTTTTTTGCTTCGTATAGGAACCAATGGCATTTCAAAAAGTGACATTTTCCTCTTCGTGTTAATGCTCTTGTAGTTATTGTTACTGTTGTTGTTGTTTTTGCTATAAAACCATAGTAAAAGTGTATTTTAGTGTGTATGCTTATAAGGCTGTGGTTAAACACACAAAAGAGAGCCACAGCTTATACACTACAATAGCATAGCAATGGGGGTATTCACTAAAAATCGTGTGTTTTTTTTCTTTCTTTCTTTTTTTATTGTCAGGCAAAGCATTTATTGTTCGTACTTTCATACAAACGTATGTATGTATGTGTATGTACGTTTGTTTATTTATTTATTCTCTGTTGTTCGGTTTAATATCAGTGTGTGTCTGTTTATGTTCACTTTTCCAAGGTAAAATGTCAAATACTTTTCTGTGTGTTGTCTGTCATTTGTTGTGCTCTCGGTCTTGTTGTTGTTGTTGCTGTTATCGTTGTTATTATTGTTGTTGGTTCAAGTGCAAAATATGAAGAATTTTGTGTGTGTGTGTGTGTTTGTGTTTTTTCTTGCTCTGGCTTTGGCTTTAACTTTAAGTGTTGATGGGTACTTGCTTGTTTGTTGTTTTTTTCTTCGTCGTTATTGTTCGTTTTTGTTACGGCTGTTTATAGTCACACAGCCACTACTACGCGTACGAGTAAACATTAACAACAGGCGACGAGTGTAAGAAGACTAGCCACCATTGCATAGGCATGCCATTGCTAAAGGTATTCAAATTTGGCACATTTTTAAAATAAATTTGGGATTAATTTTCTAAAATTGGAAAATTTTCTAAATTGAAAAAAATTTGTTTAAATGAATACCTACAATGTGGCAAAGAAAACTCCCAAACACTGAAACTTTGTTAAAGGCCACTGTAGTAGATTTTCTAACAATTTAAATACAGACAATGACATAAGGACTTTATAAGTACCTGGAATGTCAGATAACCGTTAATCAAAGAGTACTCGAAAATATTCTTAAATAAGATGAGGAAAAATACAAATAAAAAAAGAAGTAATAATAATGGGCAAAAGTAATCACATTACATTGATTCATATTAGCGTCGATTCTATACGGGAGGCAGCCTAGACATCTATCGTGAAAAGGTTGGTATACACTTTCCTAGATTGTGCCTAACTGTGATTTTTTTGGAATCGATTGGTTTTCAAATTTCAAGTTTTATTAAAACTTGGCTTAAAAAGTAGAGAAATTCCACATTATGAAGCTGATAGGGCCTCAACAAATCGTGTGAATATTATCCTACCCTGACTTATTATAATCACCTCTTTACATTTTTGCCGATTGTTCTTACAACCGCTTTAATTCTCCAAGTAGGTATATGCCGCTGATTTTATAGTCGCCAGAGTCTAGTAGGTAGTGTGTTGGCTTACTAGACGTGATACCACGGTTTAACCAACAAAACGAAATACGAAAAAACTATTTCTTCGGCAACTTTCTTTCAGCATATTTCTGGCAAAAACTCAGCGAATAAAATAAAAATTGCCATGATGTTTTTCAAAAATATGTAGTGTGAGAAACTGGGACGTAATCCTGACTGAAGCGTTGTAATGACCAATTATATATGTATGTATGTACGTATGGTGCCGATTCTTTTCTTCGATTGCCGTGGAAATTACATTCTATAACGTTTCGTGTTATGTCATCTTCAGTTCTTCTGCGAGTATGTCTATCGAATCTATCATAATTTTTTCCTAATCTCTGCTACTATGAATTACTGATTGAATTGCAATCAAAATCTGTAGTTGGAAACAATACTTGGCTGGAAGTTATGCAGAATTATTCTGTTTGTATTGAGGGGCAGCCTGAAAATTTTATAGCGTAAGCCGAGTTTACAGCTTCCTTGTTTATCTCGCTGAAATTATCAACACTTCTGCCTTCAGTTGTGTATACAGGCCGTAAGTTTTATACAAGCACTTCTAATTGTCGATGCAGACTAAAATCTTCGTTTAACTACTAGGTTCCTGCCATAAGCTAGAGATAAAACTCGCTACAGAAAGATTTTTAAAATGCTTGTAGATGCAGAGAATAGACACTATTATCATAATGGTTCAGTAGCCTCTACACGGTTTCAGAAAAAAAGTTGGGCTGATCTCACTTAACTGCGATTAAAAATGTTTACAAGCGGCCTACAAATACATTGTAAACCTCTGTACCTCAAGTTTTTTCTCCATTAAAATGTTATGTTAAGCTCTTCACGTTTCTAAATTTTACAAACTTAAATGGATTTTATTTCCAGCAGCATCCTAACATCGATTACAAGGCGAACGAGAAGCAAATAATTTGAAAAATGTTAATTAAAGTCAGTAAAAAGAGAACAGATTCGAATATTTACAAATCAAACATAAGATGTAGTAAAAAGAAATCCAGTGTTTTAAACCAAACATGCATCATTTTGTTCAATTCATTGATTCTCTAAAAGACAACGTTCCTTTTAAAGTCTTTTCAAGTGTCCCTTAATTTTTCAGCACAAGTAATAACGATGGCATCTCCTATTTTGTAAACAACATCTCTTCTTGTCTCTTTCACTAGTTGACAAGCATAAGAATAATAAAAAAAACACACTCAGCCACACAAACCTTTGCACACACATATACAGAGTCTTTATACTCAGAGTGAAAAAAATCCGCCCCTTCGGCATTTTACGCGAAGTATTTTATAACAAATGATTCAGGTTGTATATCTCTTGCAACAACAACAACAGCAACAATGAAAGTAAGAAGAAAAAAAGCCAACGACAATGATAACAGCAGTCAACCATACAAAAACAAAAGTAAGAAAAGTAGTCAAATACAACAAAACCAAAACTAAACAACAACAACAAAAAAGAGAGAAAAACTGTGAAACAAAAAAAAAACGAAGAGAGGTGGGTGTTTTTGGCAGTTTCCATAGTTCGTGCTCTACATGACACGGTAATAAGCCAAAGATCAAGCCTTAAATATGGACAATAACAAGAGAGTTTATTCATACAGACAAAAGCCACTCATATATACTCACTGTACATACATTGTATGTGCATACAATAAACATGTAAATATGAGAGTCCACAATACTCCTGTTGTGTTTTTTTTTTGGTTTTGTAGTCTCCCTAAAAGAAGTACAGAACGAAGGAAGGCTTTTATCAATTGCTCTCTCATGCAAACGAATGAAAACGAAAAAAAAAACAGAAATACTCGTCGTTCATACTTGAAGTTTCTTCTTTCCCTTACAAATGAATGAAATGGACTTTGAAGAGTGCGAATGTGTTTGTATTGAAGGGAGTTTAGTGTGGTGTGATGTGGCTTATTGGATGGGTGGGTGGTAAGTATTTTAAGAAACCAACAGCCAAACAGTCACACACACACCCACATCTACAAACAATCAAACATTTTTTGGGCTAAAAATTCTAACAAGAATTGGTGCATGAATTTCTCACTCTCACTCTGTCTCTCTCTATGAGTGTGTTTAGGTTTGTGTTGTTTGGTTGGTTTAGCCAGCTGTTTTGTCTGTTAGTTAGTCAGTTGAAAATACTATTTGGTTGTTTCTATTGTTGTTGTTCTTGTTGCTATTGTTAGCGGGTGTGCGACTATTTGTTTTTCTCTACTTTTTTCGTCTCTATTTTTTTTTTGCTCTAAAAAGTAGGAGAGCATGTAAATGTTTATTCGTGTTATTGAGTGTTTCTATGAGTGTGTGTGCACTAGTCTCCTTCAATTTTGTCAGTTCGTATTTGTCTCTTGTCTGTGTCGTTCATTTTTTCTATTATTACTGCTGTTGTTGCTTTTGTATTTTGTATTCCACAATGATTTTGTTTTTTTCTGTTCTCATTCTCTTGGCGTTTTTTTTGTTGTGTTTGTTTTTGACATACAAAATATTGCACATCAGGGTGTTAAGCTGTGAAGTGTGCTTTTTTCTCGTTTTTTTTGTTTTGTTTCTTCTTCAAACTTTTCTCTTTTATGTTGTGTGTGTCATGCTGGTTAGAGTTTTCTAAACACCCTACACTAAAGAGGAGCCTATTATGTGGTTGGTGCTGAAAATTCGTTTAAATCAACGCTACTCACGTACATATAAGGTCTAATAAAAGGTATTGTTTTCCGTCAATATCGGTTCAAAAGTTGTGGTACTTTGTGGTACAAACGTAAGCACAACCAAAGAATATGGATATAAAGAATGCGCATCATGTAGAAGTAAAATTTCTTATGGCGGGTCGTAACATCACGACCCGCTCTCACCAAATTTTTTTTTAAAATCATTTCTGGGTGAGGGGAGAGGAAGACAGAAGGAAAATGAACACAAACAAAGAGCGTAACAATGTGTTGCTCTCATCGTACGTATGTACATGTGTATGTATTCTTGTGTTTTTTGATTTAGTTGTCGATCAGACTGCGACAAGAATACATGTGCCGCGAATGCTTTATCATTTTATTTCAGAACAACACTCGAAGAATATTTTGTGTTAAAAATGTTGTATGTCATTATCTGGGCGTATTTTATTTTTTATTTTGTCCCATAGTATATTTTTTTTTAAATGCTTTGGAATGCTCGTTGTATTTCTTTTAATAAAAAATGGTTTTTTATTCTTTTTATTTTTATTTATCTAAAAAACATGGCCTAATTTTTAAGCCAAATATGGATAGCTTTATGTTCTTTTAATAATAAAATCGATGTTTTATTTTATTTGTATTTATCTAAAATTATTAAGCCAAAGATAGACAGCTTTACATATGTATGTTGATGAAATAAAAATAAAAATAGAGTATATTACTAACACTTTTATATGGCTGTAAATAAATAAATTCTCTCAACTTATTTTCTCTCTCTCACTCACTAATCCATAACCATAGGCATGTGTTAACCTAGAGGAAAATTGTTAGTAATAATTTCAAGTCTACTTATTAACCCAATGATATGTATATGTGATCGGAAAATATAGAAAAATTGTACTGCACTAAATCCCTAAAGACACCGTATTTAACTTGGCAAGTATTCTTCCAAAAATCGAAATCATTTCTCATTGATATTAGTGAATACTACTGTGATATTTCTTTGGGCGTATAATTAAAGTCTGAAAAAAGCGACATGAACCTTCTTCTTTAAAAACTGACAAGATTTTTACGCTCTTTTTAACAACCATTCTTGATGTTCGTGTCCTATGTGTGTAAAAAGCCGAAGATGTTCTTACCCTGAGGGTCATTGGTGCCGACGTCTGTTTTTAACACCAGAAAAATAAATAAAAAAGTGGTCAAACAACAAAAACGCACGATGAGAACAACGCATGATGAGAACAACGTATTGTTACGCTCTTGGTTTCTGTAACCTTCCCTACTATCTTTCCCCCCGCGTCATGAAATATTTTTGAAAAATATTCCAAAATATTTTAAAATGCACATTCTTTATACTTTATTTTCTTTGGCACAACCAAGTGGTCTCGTCTAATAAGCTACCAACTAGACTACAGCATCTTCACATATGCGATGCGATTGCGTGCAAATTCCACGTTAAGGAAGGGGTTTCGACATTGCAGTTGATCACCAACTGTATAGTATTGGGACATCAAAGCTACAGACAACAGACAACTACGCATATACGCTGGATGAATGGCACTTGTTGACACTGCCATTAGGAGTATTGGTCCTGTTAAGACTGCCAAGGGGATTCGCACTATGTTAACAATGGTCACAATGCAAAAAACATTGCCTAGAGCCTAACCTCACATTCATTACATGCCTTAATGGTATCCTAGTTAAGGTTAAGCCTACAAGATCTCTCTCTCTCTCCTTCTCATCCAGTTTTTAAATATTTTTGACCTCAACTACTACATTCTGTAAAAGTCAGTCAATTTTTTGCTAAACAACGTTCTTGAGAGTGAATTAAAGAGTATGTACGAACGTGTAGGGCATCATATAGCGACTATGATCGATCATAATTTCATTTCCAAATTTTTTTTTGTTATCTTTTTGTCATAGAGCGAGTATTACTATTTGCTCTTTCGTTGACAAATGCTCACACACACATACACATAGAGAGAGAGACACACATAAATATTGTATAAGGGCTTGCATTGAGGAATAAAATTTTATTGAAAAAGCTTGCCAGATATGGGGCTACACAATAGGGAAGTTAAGATGGAAGACTTTTTGTATAGAAATTTGGGAATTGAGCAGGGATTAATAAGCGTAGTTTTTTTGTGCATAATGTGACAGTTATGTTAATCTAGGCTTAAAGTAAGAAATCAAGGCCTGAACTAAAAAATTGTTTTTCAGGAATTCTAAAAGAAATTATGGAAAGCTTATGCATCATAAATATTCAAAGCATTTTCTATTAAAAGATAAGCGTGCAGTTTTGCAACGTATACATATGTATGTGTAGGTTACATACATACATACATAATTGGCCATTACAACCATCTAGTCAGGATTACGGCCTAGCTCCTCACACCACTCATATAGTGTGTGTTAATTTTATCCATAAGTGGCGGAACCTACTATGTAAAGCTGACTCCGAACGACAGATTTTTTGAGAAAGTTTTAGATGGCAATTTTTTTTATTTAATCTCAGAGTTTTTGTCAGAAATCTGCTGAGAGGAAGACGCCGAAGAAATACTTTTTTGTGTATTGTTTTGAGGTCTGACCTGGGGTTTGAACCGTGGCCTTGCGTCTAATAAGCCAACACACTACCTACTAGACTACGGCGACTTGTAGGTTGGGATAGGTTAATTTGTAATTCGCCTCAATGATTGTAGCTTAATTGATTCATATAATCTCCGGTTTTAATATCGATAGTAACGATTCCATCATTCCATCAATTATAATTCCTGGCTGGCAGTTTTACAACATTCCTGATAGTTTTATGACGACTTGGATTTTTTTTTTTAATCATTTTCATCTCAGGTTCCTAAGTGATGGAGACAGTGGCAGAGAAATTGTTAGGTGGTCTTCTTTCCTTTCTCGTCATTACAGTTTCAGCAGAAGACGCTGTATAGTGATGCCATGTATTAAATGATGCCATATACATTATAGAGTCGTCAATTAGAACGTAATCCAGTTCTGGAGGATGCCAGCAATGCCCCAGTAAAGAGAGAATAATTTTTTACATGTTTTGTTTAAATGCCAAATCGATGCACCATACAGGCTAACACGGCCTGTTTAGAGAAAAGCGATAAATGAAAGATCAGCCAGTTCTGCGGAGAGTAAAGCTAAAGGCCAAAGTGAATTTAGTATGCCACTGAGCCTATAAGATTTCCTCCTTCAAAGTTAAAAAGAAGTCATTGAATGATTGAAAAATTACTGCAAATTACTGGCTGATTTCCTCTTTTCGTGGAGCGTCAATATGGTAGGAGTAAATACAATACAGACTTAACTTGCCAAACTTTTTCCCACGTAACCCAACCTAGCATAACCTCAATATCATTTAGAATATATAAAAAAACAGCCTGGCAACTCTCTATGCTTTTGTCAAATGAAATTCTTTGTTTGTTTTCTTGCTGGCTGTATGTGTAGCGAAGTAAGCATTTGTTTGGGTGTGTTGGAGTGTGTGTGTGTCCATGCACAAGAGCATGAGAGCTTATGTAAGTATAACGGTTTTTTATTATTATAATCTCTATGATATTCCTTCAACAAAAAATATACTTTTTTTCATCAACAACACCAACAACAACAACAAACGATAATAATAACACAGTGACGACGACTACTCCCTACTTGTACCTACAGAGACTAATAACAACAACAATTACTATTAAAAAATAAGAACAAGAACAAGAAGAAGAAAAATTGAGAAAAATTAAGAAAAATTGTTGCTTTAAAAAAACAAAAAAAATTTTGGTTCACTGTACTTTAAGGTGAGTAAATATGGGTGTGTGTGGGTGTGTGTGTGTGTTTATGCGGTGTAAGTGAGTGCTTGAAATAAAAACGAAACGAAACGAAAAGATGCAGAAAAAAAATACAAATTGACTACGAAAATAACAGAAAAAATATTGCAAAAAGGAAATACAAAAAAAAGGAAGTGAAAAAAGAAGAAGAAGAGCAGGAAGAACTTCCGTTTGTTATTCAGTTTTTTTTTCTGTGTTCACAACGATATTTTTTTTTACTTTAAAATTAAAAAAAAAGAGGAAGAAAAAGAAGAAGAAAAAATAAATGCAAAGACGGGATCCTTTTTTTTTGTAATAAAACAGGCAACAACAACGAAAACGAAATATTATTCGATTTTAACTTTAAAAATGAAATGGAAAATGAGAAAAATAATGGGGAAAAAAGCGAATCAAAAAAAAAAAAGTAGAAGAGAAGGAAGACTTTAAAAAAAACAGCAGCTTCCTTTACAAGTATTTTGAGTTAAAAGGATATGCAAGATGTGTTATCGATAGAGGATGGATGCATGAGCTGAAAAGTCCTTTGATGTTCAAACAAGAAACGAAAAAAAAAAACAAAAATTAAATAAAAAATGTTAAAAAAATTTCAAAGCGAAAATAGATAAAGGAATTCATATTTGGAAATTATTGGCAACGTTTTTTTTATCGTTTTTCCTATTTTCGTTCTTTATTGAGTCAATAATTCAAAGAAAAATTATTCCAGAAAAAAATGATAAAATTTAGAGTAAGATTTGCAATTATCATATCATTTTAATTACACTTACTAACCTGAACAACAAAGAAAACCTAAATTCTGAATTAAAAGAACAAAATTTCTTCTACAAATTGTTAAGACACGGCTGGTCAAAATATAATAACTCTGGCAATATTTATAACATTTGGCAACACTGTAGCTTGTCTCGAAGTTGACAATTTGAAAACCTAAATTCTGAATTAAAAAAAAAACAAAATTTCTTTCATTTTTTTTATTGAAAAATTTCGTCCACAAATTATTAGGAGACGGCTGATCAAAATGTAATAACTCTGGCAATATTAATTGCATATGGCAACACTGTAGCTTGTCTCGAAGTTGTCAGTTTAAACTTCAATTTGTTAGTAGACATTATAGAAATTCAGCCATTCTGTGAGTAGTTATCGGGATTGAAAAATCCAAGAATATTCGATACTTTTTCGTCCAATTTTGCATGTCTATTCCTGAAAAAAGGTAAAAAGGCATTGCAAGCTGCTGGAAAAAATTGTGAAGTTTTCGGAGACGATATTATTACTGGAAACATAGCAGCGTAATGGTTTCGAAGACATTTGCATGTATTGAGGCAGGGGGAACAGGTGATTAGGATCCTGAGTTCTTTTTTGGGAATCTATAGCGATTCCTATCAGCTGAGCATATTTCTTAAGGAAACAGATCGGATAGTGGCCTATAAGGCTGGTTGTAAATGCAACAACTATTCGAATTATCACTGCTTCGAAGGCAATTCTAGTCAAGAGCACTTCTAAATGAAACATTTTAAGTTTACCTTTACGGGATAATAAGAAATTCAAGCTTAACTCATGCCGCTTCTAATGGCACATGTTGTTAGTGCCACTACACTTAGGATGTCTGGAGGATGATTCCATTGGTGCAGTGGATATTCCATTAAATTGGACAGTGCTGATGTCCAATACCACTTTTTTCCAACGGGTAGTTCTTCTCATTACATCCTCGACTGGACTTATAACGGGTGATTTTTAGGCTATTATCATTTTGGCAACACTGGTTTAAACAGCTCACGCACGTTTCGTGTTTTGTTGCACTGTCAAACATCTTCAGTTTCAGTCTATAATTTAACCCATGAATCCTCTTACAAACGAACAACGCTTGCAAATCATTGAATTTTATTAACGAAATGCGTGCTCTGTTAAGAAAGTTCATCGCGCGCCTCTTCCATTTTATGGTCAGTTTAATCGACCCACTGAAGCGGCTATTCGGGCTATTGTGACTAAATTTCGCATCAAATTTACATTGTTGGACACTAAACCACCAACACGCTTACGTAGAGTGCGAACTGAAGAAAATATCGCAGCTGTATCGGCCAGTGTTAATGATGACCATCAATTATCGATTCGTCGCCGTTCGCAGCAATTGGGCCTCTGTTACTCAACAACGTGGAAAATTTTGCGGAAGGATTTAGGTGTGAAGCCTTTCAAAATACAGCTGCTGCAAAAATTGAAGCCGAACGACCTACCGCAACGTAGAATTTTTGGTGAATGGGCTCTTGGAAAGTTGGCCGAAGATCCACTTCTTTATCGAAAAATTGTGTTCAGCGACAAAGCACATTTTTGGCTCAATGGATACGTAAATAAGCAGAATTGTCGATTTTGGAGTGAAGAGCAGCCAGAAGCATTGCACAAACTACCAATGCATCGAGAAAAAGTCACAGTTTGGTGCGGTTTATGGGCTGGTGGCATCATTGGACCGTACTTCTTCAAAGATGCTGTGAATCGTAACGTACTAGTGAATGGTGAGCGCTACCGTGAGATGACATCCAATTTTTTTTTTTTGCCCAAAATGCAAGAGCTTGACTTGCATGACATGTGGTTTCAACAAGACGGTGTCACATGCCACGCAGCACGCGTAACAATGGACTTATTGAGCAGCGAGTTCGGTGAACATTTTATTTCACGTTCGGAACCGATCAATTGACCGCCTAGATCATGCGCTTTAACGCCTTTAGACTATTTTTTGTGGGGCTATGTTAAAGCTCATGTCCATACAGACAAGCCTGCTTCAATTGACGCATTGGAAGACAACATTGAAGCATTTATTCGTGAGATACCGGCCGAAATGTTGGAAAGAGTATGCCAAAATTGGACTAAGCGGATGGACCATTTGAGGCGCAGTCGCGGTCAACATTTGCATGAAATAATCTTCAAACATTAAATTATATGGACCGAACTATCGACTCAAATAAAGATTTCATGCATTTTTCTGAATTTTATGTGTTTTTTTTTTTGAAAATTTTTCCTATGGCTCTTAAAAAATCACCCATCATTAGATTATTAGTGTCAAGCAATCCAAAAAGGACTCCTGAACTCTGTGACAGCTGAGAACGGCCATTTTGTTGTCACAACATCTGTCAAATTAGTTGTCGTATATTCAGCCTGTTTTTTTCCAAATCAACCTGTATGGCCATAGATAACGACGTGTAGTCGCTGTATAAGCTCTAGAACAGTTGGCCACTGACCATAATTTTTATCGAAAAATTATTTTCTGTGATGAGGCCCATTTGTGGATGTGTGAGTACGTGAACAAACAAAATTCTTGAGTTTGAGATGAGACAGATCCACATGAGATCCAAAAGGTTTCAATCCATCCCGAATAATTCACTGTTGTGTGTAAATTTTGCTCTGGAGACGACATCGGCGCATATTTCTTTGAGAACGATGCTAACCAAGGCATCAGTATAAACCCCGAGCACTATAGGTCGATAATTACTAACTTCTTTTGATCTGAATTTGATACGCTGGACACCAACGACATGTGGTTTCAACAGAACGATGCTACTTGCCATACAGTTCACGCCACATTGAATAACGATTTGAGTGCAAGCTCATCTCATGTGGAGGTGATGTCAGCTGATGACTGAGACTGTGCGATTTAACTTTATTAGACGGTTTCTTTTGCAATTTTCTTAAGTCGCAGGCGTGTGTGAATAAACCATAAACCACAGCGGTCCTCTAAGCCAAGATATCCATGCCATCGGTGTCAAAATCAGTCTGATTTATGTGCTAAAGCCATGGAAAATTGAACATTTTGGATGCACTCCACATAGAGAAACCGAATACGATAGTATTTCACCAGGAGGTGTAGTTGAACATACGACAGGACAGGAGGTAGCAGCTGTTTTGTTAACTTGAAACGCGCTTGACAACACGCAGCGGCCAGTTGTCATACCAATTGAAGTGATGCCCTAAAGCTTGCACATTTATCAGGTCTTGACAATAAGCATCAGGGCTCCGCGTTTCAAGCATGACTCCCTTAAAACTACGATGAAATGTTTATGAACTTGGTGATCGATTCGATATCGAGTCGCGTTAAGTTCTTTAGAATATCGAAAAAAGTGGAGCCAAATGAGAGAAGTCTACGATAAAGTGAAAAACACTCTTTAAGGCATAGAGTAGTGCTGGTTTCGAAATTTGTAAACTTATGCGATTAGGGAGGTAAGAGAGCCTATTGATAAGCGACCTCAGAGACAGAGATAGAGAGAAATAAAGTAGAGAGGTTTCTGATCATTATACCCTATAGAAACAACAAGACTTTGTGGTGCAAAGCAGGGTCATAAAAGTGTAACCAAATGACAAAATTTAGTCAACTCTGGCAAGACACTACTTGCTGTAGTTGCTGCTTAATGTTCAATCATATGTCTGAGAGCGTGTGCGGCTTCTGCCAAATAAAATCTTTGAGCGGAAATCTATCACAAACAGAATTACTTGGGATATCATAGGTTTATTGAAATCGAACACATTGCGTATGGAGTCTTTCTTCACTTTATTGTTGCCTTCGGAGTACAGGATTGGTTCTCCCAATGTGTGTGGAGATAAATTAGAATTTCAAAACCAAAGACGCAAACCCACAATTTCAGCAGCGCCACATCTTGCCTCTAACAAGGTAAATTTTGCTATTAACAGAGCACTGTTAACAGCTTAACAGTGGCAATAAGTAGATTGGTCTTCTACTTTGCAATTATTGCAGACAATGGACATACAATTTAATTCACGTTATGATCATTATTATTTCTGAACAAAAGTGTTGAAATGTAGAGGATGAGTGGTGGGGAGTGGAATCTCGAATCTCAAAATAATTCCAGGTATCCCACTACCACGGTTCAAAAGAAGACTCTCTGGACCACCATTTGCATGTAGTGGGGTATTTGTACTATTTCTTATATGTTCCCAAATGGCCACTGATCTTCTAGAGAATTTTCCAGCAAAAAATTTATATTTTTAAAGCCAATTTCTTCAATACCATATCACTTTATATGTGACTATGTTGCTGATTATATTAAAAGAAACCTTAGAAACTTCCTTTGAGAATGATTTGGTACTCATAGACCTGGTATTTGTATTAAAACTAGCTCCTAAACAAGTGGACTTGTTCAGATGGATACTGTTAAACAACTAACAGTGCTCTGTTAACGCAAATTTTGTTCTGTTAACGCCAAATGTGGCGCTGCTAAAATATATGGATTGTGTCTTGGATTTTCAAATTCAAATTTATCTTCACACACATGTTCTCCCAAATCCTTGGATTTTGCTAAGAGGTGAGTGCTTTTTGAAACAAATTTTGTAACAAATTTAATGCCTCACGTTTGTTGCTGTATTGTTTAGTCTTTGAAAACTGTTTTATAAGTTCTTTGGCTATGAAATACCAATAAAATGCCTATTTTATGTGGATATACAGTTGACCTTTCAAGGCCATTTGGTGTTTAAACAGATGGTGGGTTTAAATTTTAATTCCTATGAACTCATTAGTATTCGTGTTGGCCTAAAAGTTTCTTTAAAGAAATCAACCAAAAAAAAAAGGAAAGAAAATTCAAAAAAAGAAATCGTTTTTGATTCTGTTTTCAAATCTCGTTTATTTGCCTGGGCATCATCAGCAAAAAGGAGTGCACAACACATATGTACACTCTATGTACGTGTGTAATAAAGTGGAGACAACATTTCATGACTTGCCTGGTCAGCAAAAGTGGACAAACAACAACAAAAAGAACAGAAAATCAAGAACAAATGAATACGAAGTACAAAATGAAACGAAATAAAATGAAATGAAAGGAAAGGAAAGGCATCCCATAAGACAAGCGTTACTTGTTCTTGCCACTGCCACTGCCATTGACTCTCATTCTGTTGCTGTTGATACTGACTCGACTGCCAGTTATTGTTGTTATCGTTCAGCAATAATCTCATTGTGTAAGTGTGCTGGCTAAAAACAGTCAGGTGAAAGGAAAAACAACAACAACAACAACAACAATACCAAACAATAGTTTCTTTACAATTACAACCTGGTGTTGCAATACTCCTCTTTGGCTTCAACTCCTGCCTTCCTTCATTTTAAGCACCTGCAACACCATTAACGGTTGTTGGGTTGCTGTTGTTGTTGTTGCCAAACATACATACAATGTGTCAATTGTAACCACCTACACACCTTTGACGACCTTCTGTTCGGTGCTGTTCGATTCTGTTCAGGTTGTAAAACCTTCTTCGCTTGCCTTCCCCTATTTTGCCATTTATTTTGGAGTGGTTGGGGTATCTGTGTGTCTATTTTCATTGCTAATGTTTATATGTATGTATGTGGTGGTAGAGTTTTCTTCTATTGTTGCAAGAATATCTTATTGTTGTAGTCAATGCTGCTGCTTGTTGTTTGTGTCCTTTATTTGGTTGGTATCACCACAAGTGGCACGAAGTGGCACCAGCACGTACAATAAGAGAAGATTCAAACCATTTCATAAACATGATGCAATCAATGATAACGTGTTGCACAAACACTTATATACACATACACATACTTATACACATAATACATACATATAACACATACATATAACACATACATATTGTATTAAATATGTTTACAAACGTATTGAGTTTAATATTCTTAAAGTATTGCACAGTGGGCCTACAAGGCAATAAGAAATAAAAGTTTTTCATGCAAGCGAGCATAAGTTGTGCCATAAAATAAGGCATCTCGCTGAGTTTTAGCTTTCATTATTACTCTAATACCACTGGCGCCAGAGAAAATAGCAAAGAATATGAGAAAAAGTTCATAGAAAGCTCTGGAATCTGCTTGCAATGCCTTCACGCCAATAGAAAGGATGAAAAGGAGGATGAAATTAATGTGTTGAAGGAAGATAAATTCGAATTTAAAAACCAAAGACGCAAATCCACACTTTTAGCAGCGCCACTTCTTGCCTCTAGCAGGGTAAACTTTGCTATTAACAGAGTGCTGTTAACTGTTTAACAGCGGCAATAAGTAGATTAGACTTCTACTTTGCAATTATTGCGGACTATTGTTATACAATTTAATTCTCATTATGAACATTATTATTTGTGAATAATAGTGTTGAAATGACCTGTCCTAAATCCCACTAACACGGTTCGAAAAAGGACCCTCTGGACTACCGGTTGCATAAAGTCTGTATGATGTACTATTTCTTATATGTTTCCAAATGGCCACTGATCTTCTAGAGAATTTTCCAGCAAAAAAAATTATATTTTCAAAGCCAATTTTCTCAACACCATATCACTTTATATGTGACTTTATTGCTGATTATAATGGATGATATTTTAAGAGCTATAGGAAAATTTTTCAAAAAAAACTCATAAAATTCAGAAAAATTCATGAAATCTTTATTTGAACCGATAGCACGGTCCATATAATTTAATGTTTGAAGATTATTTCATGCAAATGTTGACCGCGACTGCGCCTCAAATAGTCCATCCGCTTAGTTCAATTTTGGCATACCCTTTCCAACATTTCGGCCGGTATCTCACGAAAAAATGCTTCAATGTTGTCTTCCAATGCGTGAATTGAAGCGGGCTTGTCTGTATAGACATGACCTTTAACATAGCCCCACAAAATATAATCTAAAGGCCTTAAATCGCACGATCTAGGCGGCAAATTGACCGGTCCCGAACGTGAAATAAAATGTTCACCGAACTCGCCTCTCAATAAGTCCATTGTTACGCGTGCTGTGTGGCATGTGGCACCGTCTTGTTGAAACCACATGTCATACAAGTCAAGCTCTTGCATTTTGGGCAAAAAAAAAGTTGGATACGAGTATCATCTCACGGTAGCGCTCACCATTCACAGTTACGTTACGATTCGTAGCATCTTTGAAGAAGTACGGTCCAATGATGCCACCAGCCCATAAGCCGCACCAAACTGTCTGACTTTTTCTGGATGCATTGGTAGCTTTTGCAATGCTTCTGGCTGATCTTCACTCCAAAATCGACAATTCTGCTTATTTATGTATCCATTGAGCCAAAAATGAGCTTCGTCGCTGAACACAATTTTTCGATAAAGAAGTGGATCTTCGCGCAAACTTTCCAAGAGCCCATTCACCAAAAATTCTGCGTTGCGGTAGGTCGTTCGGCTTCAATTCTTGCACCAGCAGTATTTTGAAAGGCTTCACACCTAAATCCTTCCACAAAATTTTCCACGTTGTTGAGTAACAGAGGCCCAATTGCTGCGAACGGCGACGAATCGATAATTGATGGTCATCATTAAGACTGGCCGATACAGCTGCGATATTTTCTTCAGTTCGCACGCTACGTAAGCGTGTTGGTGTTTTAATGTTCAACAATGTAAATTTGATGCGAAATTTAGTCACAATAGCCCGAATAGCCGCTTCAGTGGATCGATTAATCTGACCATAAAATGTAAGAAGCGCGCAATGAACTTTCTTAACAGAGCACGCATTTGATAATAAAATTCAATGATTTGCTAAAAAATCACCCGTTATTAAGAGGCCTTGGAACCTTCTTTTGAATATGATATGGTAGTCATAGACCTAGTATTTGTTCTAAAATTAGCTTCTAAACAAATGGGCTTGTTCAGTGCTCTGTCCAGCGAAAATTTTGTTCTGTTAAGAGGAAATTTTGCTTTGTTAATGCCAACTGTGGCGCTGCTAAAATTTATGGATTGCGTCTTGGATTTTCAAATTTGAATCTATATTCAAACACATATGAAATTATTGTTTGGATGGTTAGATGAAAGGAGATACGGAAAACAAGGTAAAACTACTGGAGGCACAGGTCTAACAGAGCTGAATTTTTATCTAATAGAGAGGCATGACAGATGAAGTCGCCGTGGTCTAGTAGGTAGTGTGTTAGCTTATTAGACGAAAAGCCAGAGCTCGAGCCCCAGGCCAGACATCAAGACAAAATACAAAAAAGTATTTCTTCGGCGACTTCCTCTCAGCAGGTTTCTGGCAAAAACTCTGAAGAGTAAATAAAATTGCCAAGTAAAATTCCTCCAAAACCTGTCCTTTGAAGTCGACTTTAAACTGTAGGTCCCACCACTCATATATAAAAATTAACACACACAACATAAGTGGTGTGAGACACTAGGTCGTATTCCTGACTGAAGGGTTGTAATGACCAATTATGTATGTATGATAGACGAAGGGACATACGGAAAACAAGGTAAAACTACTGGAGGCACAGGTCCTCTAGGCCTGAATTTTTACCCAATAGAGAGGCATGACAAATGTTAACAAGAGATTTGAAAAATACAATCCATCAGGAGGTACATGCTGGAGGTAAAGTTCCCCAAAAGATAACAACAATAAAAGGAATCCAACATTATAAAAAAAGGCATGAGACGGCCATAATATATGAAGTGATTGACGATGAAATACAGAAAGTCTGCACTCCCATTGCAGATCCCAATGCCTCAAAAGTGCATGACTTCTCCATTAACGATCTGAAAGTTGTACTGAAAATAATAACGAATTCGCTTATCAACCTTCTCAAATAAATCGCTTTAATGACAACAAAAGAAACAACCACTCTTACTAATTCCAATTCCCGCTGGGAGAGTCCTTAGAAGTACCGGTCCAAGTAACTCCTGCATACAATAGAAAAATGCCTTAAGTAGGCAACATATGCCCGACTGCTGAGAAGCTTTAGGGAGATCGCTGGAATTTACGTACACCCAGCATGACTTTTGAAAATAAGGTCAATGATTAAAGCAATCTATTACGTCACACGTCACACCCAGAAAGAAGCTGCTGTGTAAAAATAAAATGTTCTCCTGGCAAAAAAGACTGAATAAATGACGAGAATAATCAACAAGATGGCCGTTATCAAGTGTCAAAGTTCAACAAAAGCTGGTGTCAGTAGGTATGAATCCAATACATAAAACACTGTGGGTTTTAGGACACAGTTAAGTCCATGCAGGTTACATAACTAGATTTTGGGATTCATCTGAGTACTATTTTCTTAGTTGACTTGCTTTTCTGAGGGCTTTTTGTATCTCAAGCGGCCCTACTCTGTTCTTTAGGTTCCAAGAAGTTCAAACTGTCAACTCCCATGTTGTCTACATTGCGTGTCAATAAAATCCTTCAATTCGTTCCGAAAAATGGGAAAAACTCTCCATTTTTTGTTCTAAACCAACCACTGTTAATGGGGCATCTTTGTACCCAAAATACCAGTGTTTTGGTGTTTGTGGCAAGCGGAAAATCAAAAAAAAAAAAATAGTTGAAAAACGTTGCAAGAAACTATAACTATAAACCAGAAGAAGAACAAGAAGAAGAAAACCAAAAGAGGAAAAAATCTCTTTTTTTTTTTGGTTAGCGGGAAATGGCATAAAAAACTGAATTCAAGTCAAGAGAATAGAACAGCAGAGGAGAGAAGAGCACAGAGAATCGAAATAAAAACCACAAACACCACATGAAAAGCATTTCAACTGATTTACGCGACTTGATACGACGATGCGATACGATACGATACTTATCTACTTACATATGTATGTAGTATATGTATGTAGTATTTTACATACACACTCACACATATATGTACATACATTAACACTAGCGTATGTAAGTAAATATGTATGTATGTACATGTGTGTAGATGTCCTTATCATGTATTTTATTTGGGTTTGTAAATGAACATTTACAAACGCACACATTCGAACGCTCTCTCTCTCTCTCTCTCTCTCTCTCATCTCTTCAAAGTTGAATACAAAAGAAGATTTTCTATGTTAAACATGTTTACACTGTAGTTGAGCGAGAGTTGAGTTGTGCCACGTTCAGTTGAAATTCGATGTGAGTGGCACACGTAACCCAATAAACCTTTTAGTTGACAAGTGGAAGTGTTAGTATTTTTATAGTGCCAGGAAGTTGGCTATGAAACCCTGGCATATTGTTACAGAAATGAAAAATCAAGATATTGCTGTTTTGCTTCTACATTGCTTAACATTAAAATTATAAACAAAACAACGCAGCAAACAAATCTGTTTGTACAGCAGCATAAAAAATAGTAAACAAGTAAACAAAAATACAACAACAAACACTGCAGTAATCACTCGATTTACGTTTCAGCTGGTTCCAAAAAATCGAATTTCATATTGCTCATACTACGAAGTAGTATGTTTTTAACAAGGAACCTAAAAAGTTACAGTAATCCCTCGATATAAGTCGCAGTTGGTTCCAAAAAAAGGAGACGTAAATTGAATGACGACGCAAATTGAAGTTAGAGGGAAGAAAAAATTTGACAACGTAAATCGAAACAACGTTAATCGAGGCGACGTAAATCGAAGGATTACTGTACAAGAATAAATGTAAACAAAAATATACCAACAACACTACAATAATAACTGGAAACATGTTTACATTTATAGAGATTTCGAGAAGGTGAAGTCACGAACATTCGCCTTCAAGAACATTCATCAGACTGTCTACTTTGTTATATAAAGACAAGGCAGCACCCGGCGACTGGGTGAGTGAAGTTCAGTTAGTCTTGTGTGAAGACACGATGCGTTCGAAAAGAGTAATCGCGGTTTGAAGATCTCCGTTACAAAGATCTGTCGAATAATTGCCTAGTAATTGTTATTGTTTATGCAGAGGAATAACAATGAAAAGCAATTGTTGTTGTTTACATCAAGTTGTGAACGGTGGCACTCCGAATTGTGCGAATAATAAAGAATTTTAATTAAAACTAAATACAAATTATTTTTTTATTTTATTTGCAAACTACGAGATCATATTTTAAACGTTTTTAAAAGTTAAAAACATAAACATATTTTTATTTACACGATTGTGTGCCATCACAGGGTTATGTTTTTCGTTGTTTAAAAACCACCGGGTCTGGCAACGCTGTTAAATATCTTTCATTTGAAATGTCATTTCGATAGTAAAAGATTTTCTATTTACGAATATGTTTCGCTTAATAATCGAAGAACACATTAAAATTATAAAAACTTTAAAAAAAAAAATGGTGTTACCGAGTATTACGGGATGGCTATACCTTCTCGACCTACTAGGCAAGCAATTAGCAAGATAAGACAGAAATCTGAAGAAACTGGAAGTGTTTTAAATGTGATCAGGCCTAAGCATCATCGCAGTATATTCCCTGCCGAAAATATCATTTCTGTTAGAGAAAGTAAGACTCATAATCCGAAATTATGGATTTCATTTGGCGTTCTCAGCAATTGAGCCTGCCTAATGGCCCTTCTTGGCTTATTTTGTATTTGAGTTTGCACTTTCATCCATACAAACTTCAACTCAAGCAACATCTAAAGCTGGTTTAACATTCACAACGCCGCAGATATGCTGATAGGGCACTGGAGGAGCAGAGATTTAAGGCTGACTTTTGGAAAAAAGAATTTTCAGTGGGGGAAACTACATTGCATACTTGGTGGTTACATCAAAGAGCAAAATTGTAGCAAATGATGCTCAAAGTAACTGTGGAAAAGCAGGACTGTTTGGTGTGACTTATGGTCTAGAGATGACATTAACAAGGATTTTTTGGGAGAATTAGCCTAGAAAAACCATTTCCGTCAATTCAGAGCACTATGGCCGTATGATAACCGATTTTTCCTGACCTGCAATTAAAGATTATGAACTGGACGGTGTGTAGTATCAAAGAATATGGATATAAAGAATACGCATCATGTAGAAGTAAAATTTCTTATGGCGGGTCGTAATATTACGACCCGCTCTCATCAAATTCATATGAGAGGGAGGAAGACAGAAGGAAAATGAACACAAACAAAGAGCGTAACAATCTGTTGCTCTCATTGTACGTATGTACATGTGTATGTGTTCTTGTGTTTTTTGATCTTGTTGTCGATCAGACTGCGACAAGAATACATGTGCTGCGGATGCTTTATCATTTTATTTCAGAATAACACTCGAATAATATTTTGTGTTAAAAATGTTCTATGTCATTAGCTGTGCGTATTTTATGTTTTATTTTGTCCCATAGTATATTTTTTTAAATGCTTTGGAATGCTCGTTATTTCTTCTTTTAATAAAAAATGGTTTTTTTTTAATTTTTTAAAAAACATGGCCTAATTTTTAAGCCAAAGATGGATGGCTTTATGTTCTTTTAATAATAAAATCGATTTTTTATTTTATTTTTATTTATCCAAAATTATTAAGCCAAAGATAGACAGCTTTACATATGTATGCTGATGAAATAAAAATAAAAATAGCATATATTACTAACACTTTTCCATGGCTGTAAATAAATAAATTCTCTCAACTTATTTTCTCTCTCTCACTCACTAATCCATAACCATAGGCATGTGTTAACCTAGAGGAAAATTGTTAGTAATAATTTCAAGTCTACGTATTAACCCAATGATATGTATATGTGATCGGAAAATATAGAAAAATTGTACTGCGCTAAGTCCCTAAAGACACCGTATTTAACTTGGCAAGTATTCTTCCAAAAATCGAAATCATTTCTCATTGATACTACTGTGATATTTCTTTGGGTGTATCATTGAAGTCTGAAAAAAGCGACATGAACCTTCTTCTTTAAAAGCTAAGAAGATTTTTACGCTCTTTTTAACGAACATTCTTGATGTTCGTGTCCTATGTGTGTAAAAAGCCGAAGATGTTCTTCCCCTGAGGGACATTGGTGCCGACGTCTGTTTTTAACACCAGAAAAATAAATAAAAAGTGGTCAAACAACAAAAACGCACGATGAGAACAACGCATTGGTACGCTCTTGGTTTCTGTAACCTTCCCTTTTATCTTTTCCCCCGCGTCATGAAATATTTTTGAAAAATATTCCAAAATATGTTGAAATGCACATTCTATATACTTTATTTTCTTTGGTAGTATCAACATGAAGGTCTCACAAGTCACACAATTCGATCGATTTTTGCTTTATTGAACTAGAAGTTTGCAGAAAAACTAATTCCTCCTTTTAGCGTTGAGAAGATCATACGATTTCACACCGTTTATGAGAGCCTATGAATATGAGAGACTGTGAATAAACTCCCAATATTGGAGCATCAAGTTATCACCGAAATACCTCCAAATGGCCAACTAGTGCAATCAATCCCGAAAGGATTATTTACATGACAATGTATTTCGTAAACAAGAGGTTTTTTGGTCAACTGGGCTATTTTGACACTCTCTCTGCTATTGCCATTGTTATTGAGTTTACAATGATAACAACAACAATTACATTTCCATACAAATAAATACTCACGTACACTTACATTTATAGACACACACACACATACATGCACATACACACAAACATTTTCTGATTTACTCATATTTGTACGTGTTACAGTTGTTAGGAATAACAACTTTGTTGTATTTTCAGAAGAAATTTAAATTTTTAAAGGGATTTGGCAAAGTTCACAGAGTTGCACTGTGAAGTTGGAAAAAAATTATGAAGGCACAGTGGGTCACATTAGAAAAAAAATTTAATTTGAAATCGTTAATTCGAGCTTCAAAAACTCAATTAGAAGGAGGGCTTAAGTTAATTACTGGGGTCCTAAAAATGTTGGGATCCAAAAAACCTATCTTATCGTTTCTTTTTAACTTAAAAAGTAGAGCTTGGAAAGAATATATCGTCTTCATTACTTTTGTCAGCAAATATTGACACACAATTGTCCTTCTGGTGGACACAAGTTATACACTCTACAACCTCCAGCTAAAGGCATATAAACAACATGACAACAAAACAAAATTGGAACACACAATGAACATGCTTCAGCCATCACAGAACATTACCTTCTTGTATCCACAATGTTCTTTGGCCACCAAGAGACAATTAGATCTCTTTCGATTACAATCTTCAAGCTTAAACTGCTCGGCATCTGCAGCAATATGGGTTTCGGGTGACAGGGATATCCCTGATAATTGTGCTGATATTAAGTTCTGCGACTACAAAATCATTTTTCTTTGAACAACGATGTTTACATTTATAGAGATTTCGAGAAGGGGAAGTCATGAACATTCGCCTTCAAGAATATTCATCAGACTGTTTACGTTGCCATATAAAAGGCATGGTAAAGCAGACGAGTTAGTTAGTAAAAGTTCAGTCAGTCTTGTGTAAAGACGCAGTGTGTTTGAAGAGAGTAATCGTGCTTTGAAGAACTAAACAAAGCAATTGTTGTTGTTTACAGCAAGTTGTGAACAGTGGCATTAAAGTAAATTTAATTATAACTAAACTCAAATTTATTCTTATTTTTATTTGCAATCTACGAGCTCATATTTATTTTAAGCGTTTTTAAAAGGTAAAAACGTAACAATATCTTCACATAATACCTGAGAGTAAATGTGAAAAACAAAGGAAGTGTGGGTGTATGCCTTCGCTAAAGCCGGTGTAAATGGAAACGGGATTGATAAGCGACATACACTGCTTTGGGTTACTTCCCTTACGCATATGTTATGTCGTTAAATACCGCGTTGACTTACTTAAAATATAAAGCAATCCAACGTAAATTTGTAAAGATAGAAACTTTCATTGAAAAGCCTGTATTTGATCCTTACAGTTATTAGAATAGATTTGATAAAGACTAACAACATAGTTGAATCGAAACTTGCAGTGCTATAGACCATATCATACAAGGGGGCTAATTCTGGCAGTCGTATACGAACGAATTTTTACTCGAACGTGCGAGTTTTTCTAGTTTTGGAATTCTCTTATTCGTTATCGAGTAAAGTGTATCGAAATTTCTAATGATGACATTCGATAACGTGTGATCATGCGAATGCAACCTTGCCAGTTTTTACTCGTAAGCACTAAAGCTTTCGAATTAACGTTTTTCTGCTGTAAAAAATAATATAAAAAAATTTAAGCAACAAATTTATAATAATTTATGAATAAAAAATTAATTTCTGTAATTGTAGGTTAAAACTTTTAAAAATTAATTACACCCAGAAGGAAATTCATGGAAATTTCATGGTTAAGCATTCAGAATTGGCAAAGAGTATTATACCAAATACTTCTCAGGGAAAGGCCAGAGCTAATCAGCTATGGGAACAGCTCACAGCTAAGCTCAATGCTTAGCTCAAAACCAATCAAAGATGCAAAAATGTGGCGCAAGGTAGTTTAACAAACTCTTGTTTAGTTTAAAATTCTGTTGAGGGTCTAAAAAATGTCCAAATTTTTGGGTTTCCAAAAACATCAGAAGGCAGCCCAAAAGGGAATTGCGACAAAGAAAATGTTACCCCAACAACTTCACCAAAAAATTGTATTCCTGACGTATGTATCTCCCTGCTGTTTATTGGATTATGAAGAAGACAAAATGGAACCTACCATGTCTTCCTTTATAGAATTTGAAGATGATACTGCAGAAGAAACTTCAGCCCAAGCTAATAATAAATTGAAACCAATATATATTATCCATTATACACGAAATATTACAATTTTAATAAAACTTTTCTTCCTTGGATTAATTAAATTTCTTTTATTTTTGTAAGAAAGCATATGTTTTTTGTTTACAATTTTTGCATTTTAGTCAGTGCTGTAAAACGAAATAATTAACTCGTTTCGCAACATCTAAGCAACAAATCGATTCGTTTCGTATCGAGTAACATCATCAGAAAATTTCTCGCTATCGAAAACAATTCGATCACGACTGCGAGAGTTAGGCACCAGGAACCTCACGTAATTCACTTTGAAATACTGAAGCTTAGTTTCCAGTTTGAAGTAGTAGGTCTTCATTGATAGGATAGGTTAGGTAGTTAGGATCAGCCTTGAAGAGCAACTACAAGCCAACTTAGGCTAGAAATTACCTTATAAATCAATACATTACCCTATATATCAAACATTCCCTAGAGGAAAGCCTTCTAACTCTTAAATAAATCTCTCTATTCCGCTAGTCCTTAATTTGGGAGAGTTCGGTCAAAGATGACAGATAAGAGCTTCCAACTTTTTATGACAAAAACCAGGCAATGACTTCATGTGGTGAAAAATAGTCTCTTCCTTAGACCCACAGCTTCTGAGTAAGAAATAAAAGGGAATGCCAAGTCTACTGGCATGCATTGTAAGACAGCATTAATCGGTTAGAACCGCAATAGTGCAATGGATGGTCACATGCGATTTAAAATAAGAAAAGAAGCAATTCTCTTGATATCCATATCAGTCCAGAAGACGTACGTACGTAACGTACGTAATTAGTCATTACAACCCTTTAGTCAGGATTACGACCTAGTTTCTCACACCACTTATGTCGTGTGTGTTAATTTTATACATGAGTCGACTCCGACTGACTGATTTTTTGGAGAAACTTTTCATGGCAATTTTCATTTACTCTTAGGAGTTTTTGCCAGAAATCTGCTGAGAGGAAGTCGCCGAAGAAATAATTTTTGCATTTTATTTTGATGTCTGGCCTGGGGCTCGAACCCTGGCTTTTCGGCTAATAAGCCAACATACTACCTACTAGACCACAGCGACTACAAATCAGTCCAGAAGAGCCTACAAATATTACACGTACCCTCCTACTGAAGAAGTTGAGCCTCCTTGTAGAACGAACTGAACAGCCTCAGTTCAACTGAGGTATTGCAACACCGATATTTGGTAGAATAAAGCTTCAAGTCACTGTAGTCCAGTTAGTAGACTGATACCGCGGCTCAATCCCAAACAAAGCCTAGATGTCTTCTTGTACATAGCTTAATACGAAAAAGTATTTCTTTCGGTAATTTCCTCTTTCTCAACAGTCTTCTGACAAAAACTCTGAGAGCGAAATAAAATTGCCATGAAAAGTTTCTCAAAAATCTGTCGTTCCGACTCAAAGACTCGTTAAGCTGTAGGTCCCGAGACTCATGGATAAAATTAACACACACAACATGGGTGGTAGGAGAAGCTAGGTTGTAATCCTGGCTAAAGCGTCGTATTGATCAATTAAGTAAAGTACGTTTCCTTAAACTCTTTTGTTTACTACGAGAGAGGTAACTTGTTGTTGCCTTATGTGTAGGATTGGCTTTCCGAGGGATACTAAACTATTTCGAATATCTTGCTATCTCGTAAAATTTTCAATACTGATGGTAAAAACCTCTCCCTTATATATGCTGCTTCATATAACTTTGTTCGTATTACTCTGTCTGGATGACAGTCAGTGTGACATTGACGAAAATCTCAATTTTCAAAGAATAACTCCCACGACAAAACTTTTCAATCGTTTCACGTTTCAATCGTTTCAAACATTCTTGAGAGCCAAGTAGAGCTCAGAAATAAAAACCAAAAAAAAACTTGCATGAAATCCCTAAAAGAAGGAGAAAAGAAAAGTAAAACACCACACAAAAGGAAATGCAATGCAATGATTTGAAATTCTAATGTTTTTTGAGAGTGAATTTCCAATTTGGAAATTATGATATGAAAACATGACAATGACAACGACAACAACAAAATCAAAATTGTTGTTAAAATAAGGTGTGTCAAACAAAAGCTATTTTGTTATTGTTATTGTTATTGTTACAGTTTTTTAGATTATCTGTGGTAATACTCGTTTATATGGATCATCATAATACAACGTGTGAGGTTTACATGTGGGCAACCATATCTTGTATCTCCTTATCAAGCCATGCACATGAGCATTACATTGTCACTGCACTTCACTGCAGACTCTGGCTGTATGTGTACATAGTAGCGATTAGCAATGAATCGTTTTTTCGCTACTCATAAGCACTCATGAAATTTTGAATATAAGTGAGTCATTAATATTGAAATTTAACTCTGTACTGTGATTCATTCGTACTCATTACAACGTTGATTTATAACTACAGGTTGCAATGAGTACGCATACAACGTTGACATCAAACTCATACCATTCGAAGAATGTTTGATTTATAAGCCTCTACTAATTTAGATTCATAACTTTAGAAAAATCCTTGCATACATACATAATTGGTCATTACAACCCTTCAGTCAGGCATACGACCTAGTTTCTCACACCACTTATGTTGTGTGTGCTAATTTTATACATACGTGGTGGGATCTACAGTTTAAAGTCGACTACGAACGACAGATTTTTGAGAAACTTTTCATGGCAATTATATTTTACTCTTCAGAGTTTTTGCCAGAAATCTGCTGAGAGGAAGTTGCCGAAGAAATATTTTTCATATTTCGTTTTGATGTCTGACCTGGGGTTTGAACCGTGGCCTTGCGTCTAATAAGCCAACACACTAACTACTACAGGGTGGCTGATATATAATGCAACAAAGTAAAGCGCTATATTTTTTTAAATTTTTTTTTAATTTTATTGTTCAAAAGCAAAAAATGTTGAAAATAATATCAGATTTTAGAATCAGTTTAGATTTGTTCGAACTGGCCATCTTTGGTACGAATTATGGCCTTCAAACGGCCGACAAAGCCATCACAGGCTGCACGAAAGTGGCTCTGCGGTATTTTGGCGCATTCCCGGCGAAGCGCCGTCTTGAGATGATCGACACTTTGGTATTTTTTAGTGAGAACCTTACTCTCCAAAATGCCCCAGGCGCAAAAGTCCAACGGATTGAGATCCGGAGATTTTGGTGGCCAATGTGCGGTAGAAATGAAGCGAGGGACCTCCTGTTTAAGCCATTCCATTGAGTCCTGTTGGAATGTCCATGGTCAATGGCCGAAATGTTTGTCTGCCCAGGGCTTCAATACTGTCTTTAAGACATTTTCCGATAATATTCGGCATTTATTTTGACCCCACGGTCGATGAATACGAGCGGAGAGCGACCATCGGCCGTTACGGCGGCCCACACCATTACCATCGGCGGCGCTTGAGTTCTGGTGGCCAAGCGCAAGTGTAAATTTTCAGCTGACATCTTTGGCAAGTAAACCCGATCATTTTGTTAGTTCACAAACTGCTCAATTTGGAATGGCTTCTCATCGCAGAAAACCAAATTCGGTAACTGGCCACTTTCGTGCAAGCGAAGTAACGCCTTGGCTCTTTCCAGTCTAACTTTTTTTTGTCCATCGGTGAGCTCTTGCACTTTTTGGAACTTCTATGGCTTTAGTCCAAGCTCATTTTTCAATATGTGTTGCATGCGTTCTCGCGATATGTTCAGCTCACGAGCAATTTTTCTAACACTGCGGCGTGGATTTCGATCAAATCTGGTCTTCGCTTTTCGGATCATTTCTGGTGTTGTTACCGTTTTTTTCGTCCACTTTTTGGACGCGATGCAACACTGCCAGTATCACGGTAACGAGCAATGGTACGAGAAACAAAAGATTTATTCACATTTAAATGCTGGAGGGCTCTAACGATAGCCACCTGTGGTTTTCCAGCCAAATATAAAGCAATCACACTATCACGCTTGAATTCCATCACGAATAACTTTTTTTCTGAATGCAATAGATCAAAATGCTTTTGTAAGCTTGTAAATAATAAAGTGAACTGTCACTGGAATAATTCTGTCAGCTGTCAGACGAGCGGTTTACAAATGATAACAACCTGAAGTTGGTTGCAATACATATAAAAATACTTATAAAAGATTCGAGTCACTCCCATAGTCTTAGTTGTTGTTGCATTTGAACAAAAAGAAAAAGACACATAAGCCAAAAAGACAGAGCAGCAAGCAGAGCAGAACTTCCCCCTCCTTGGATCGGAGGAACTTGGTCAGTGCAGAGGCTGCGTTCACCTGTGGCATCACAACGGGCCGCTATGCGTGCTCAAGTGAGCTTTTTGGTAAATTAAAGCTACCACAGCAAACGCACAACCTTCTAGCGAGTATTTTAGTGTTCGTATGCGATTCATACGTATTTTGTGCTTCGTGTATATGTTACGGTATGAAGAGTCCAAATCAACCACATCATACATGTTGTTAAGTATGAAGTATGATGAGTACTTCAAACTTTGAATATGTGTAGAGAGAGGTTCCATGATATTAAAATAAGTACGAATATGCATAAGTATCAGAAATTATGAGTATGATTCGATTCTACTCATATTTTTTAATACTTATTGCTGATCTCTGATGTGTACATAACCTATGATGTTTACATAGCCCATCTCTATAGGATGGCAACACTTTTTTCCTTTTGATTTCATTTCATTTTCTAGCCTTTGGCAGGAGAACAATTCTCTGTTGATGCTGCATTAACAACATGCTGGTGTTTGTTTGTGTCACAAAATTTGTGTTTTTCTTCTGCTGATTAGAAATCTTGACATTATTGGCTTCATTTAAGGAAAATTAAAAAAACGGAGTTAAAAAAGTGAAGAAATTGAACCAGCATATGAAGTGCCGCCTATAAGGCAAGCATATGTGGCTTATAACTGCGGAGGATTCTGGTTTAAGAATATGTGGTGGTGTTGTGATGGCAATCTTTTTAATGATCTGTAAATTAAAATAATTGCAGGAAATAAGCCAGTAAGGTAATGCCATCTATTGTCATGATTATTAATAAGTTATTAAAGCCATGGAAAGTCTACATGAATCTACAATTCAATTGCCACCTACCCAGGATGTAAGCATGCATGGCTGCAAGATGTTGCTTGCCTTATACTGATTAAGGTCTAGTGTTGCCTTGCAAAAAACTCAAGAAAAAATAAGCAGGATAGCGGAAGTGGCTCCTATTTGAAAGCCTAATAATAACAATAGCATGCGACAAGGGTAGCCATTAAAGAAAGGATGACTAAGTCGTTGGCAAAGGCAGTTAACATACCGTTGGGAGACACACATACATAATTGATCATTAAAATTCTTTAGTCAGGATTACGACCTAGTTTCTTACACCAAATATGTTGTGTGTGCTAATTTTATACATGATTAGCAGGACCTACAGTTTAAAGTCGACTCCGAACGACAGATTTTTGAGAAACTTTTCATGGCAATTTTTTATTTACTTTCAGAGCTTTTGCCAGATATCTGCTGAGAGGAAGTCGCCGCAGAAATATTCTTTGATAGTTCGTGTTGTGGAGAAGATGTCTGACCTATGGTTTGAACCGTGGCCTCACATCTATGAAGCCAACACACTGCATACTAGACTACGGCAACTACAACATTGCGTAAACTGATAACAATTACCAGGAGCCTATAAAAAATGTGAAGCATTCTATCATAACATTGCCTAAAAGGATGAACAAGATCATGGCGTTGAGCATGGATTGTGTATTCAGGAATAGATGGTGCTGTGGTGTATTGTTTAAAATACTTGAATGCAAACCTGATCAGCCAAGTTTCGATTACAGTTCTAGATTTTAAAAAAGGAAACCTTAATACCTTCCAAATAATCTATTCAGGACTCCTAGAGAATACAATATCGGCAACGAACAGGATTTTAACGACAGGCACAGACACATCTTGGAAAAGTATACGGATTGAATGCACAACGTTTCTGACTACAACAACAGGAAAAAAAATCTTTTTCACATAAGGCATTATTTATATTCAAAGATAGATGGCAACCCTGTTATTCTAGAACGTACTAAAATAGAAAAATCACTTGTTTAGCTCGATTCATAACACTGACGGAAAACAAATCAAAAATAAGACGGAAAATTAAGACAGTTTTTCGTTACTTAAAGAATCTTCCTTTATATGGTTTCCCGCAGCTTACCTTATTGTTTCGCTTGATAGCCGTGATATAGAGAGTCATATCAAAACGATCGAAAATCGGACGTAAATTTATTTCTTTTTTAGTATTTTCCCTGCTCTTGAGGCACTACTTAGTGGGTTTTATTATAAGATTCCCACTAGTTTTCGATTCTTTTTTCTCTTTTTGTGCTTCGTGGCACGACAGCATTATTACGCTACTGACTTTCAGAGGGAAAGGCTCAGAAGGTTTTTGAATCGATTATTTAAAGGGGGATGAAGTCTCCTTTTACTTTTAATGGGCTTTAGTGACAATCATGTGTTAATATCGGGTCCGCCATCTAACGTTTTTTTTCTGCAACTAGTGCTTATTTCGCGAATGGTAACACTTAGCTCATGTCTGATTTGACAGATAATTAGTTTCATCATTCCGCTGAACGAATATGGTTGTGTATACGTTTGAACAACGCTGGGAAATATTGCGACATTACTTTGAAAATCATGGTAATGTTGCAGAATGTGTGCGAAAATTGCGTACGGATTTTGGAAGAAGAGAGGCACCGTCAGCTCCGTATGTTCGTTATCTTGTGAAAAATGTGAATGAAACTGGCATCCTCATCGATAAACCAAAGCGTGAAAAGCCAAAAACAGTGCATACACCCGAGAATATTGCTGCTGCTGTGGCAATAAGTGTGCGTGAAGCGCCATCAACATCAATTCACCATCGTTCTCAACAATTGAACATTTCGGAGACATCATTGAGTCGAATTTTGCATAAAGACCTTGGTATGACGCCATACAAAGTCCAATTGGTTCAGGAGTTGAAGCCAATTGACCATCCAATGCGCTTTTTCGCTTCGCTAAGTCGGCCTGCGATCGACTTACAGAAGATGCCGATTTTGGCAAAAAAAAATCATCTTTTCAGATGAAGCTCATTTTGATTTTGGCGGGTATGTAAATAAGCAAAATTGTCGCATTTGGGGCACAGAAAACCCGCACGCATACATTAAAAATCCGACGCATCCAAAACGAGACACTGTTTGGTGCGGATTTTGGTCCAGAAGCATAATTGGGCCATTTTTCTTCGAAAATGAGCAAGGAGTGGCCGTTACAGTCAATGGGCCCATGTTGAATGAATTTTCGTTCACAAAAATTTAAGAGGAGGATATTGGCAACATTTGGTTTCAATAGGACGGCGCTACGTGCCACACAGCCGAAGCTAGACTCGATGTTTTGCGCTGTGTTTTGAAGATCGCATTATCAGCCCCAGAGCTGATGTCGTTTGGCCACCTCGGAGCTGCGATTTGCCATCGTTGGACTATTATTTGTGGGGTGCCGTCAAAGATAAGTGTTACGCCAACAAGCCAGAGACAATTGACGCTTTAAAGGACAATATTCGTGAAGCCATTGGTGAAATACAGCTGCACACAATCGATAATGTGCTTAAAAATTGGACCGATCGTGTAGGCTACTGCATGGCCAGCCGAGGCAGCCATTTGAATTAAATTATTTTCCATTATTAACCGAAAGGATTGTTCTTTCAAATTAAAAAAGAAAGAAATTTGAGAAAATATTCAGTAGTTTTTTATTAAAGCATTTTCAAAAAAAAGTTATTTGGCGGACCCTTTATAACAGGGGTTCATGGTTGCAGGAATATCCCTGGTATGAACTTACCAGAAGCACTTCTTCTGAATTCACGCATAAATTTATCTTACCTTTGTTAGGCTGTCTATTAAGCGAAGGTATTTATTATGAAGTCAACGTAGTCTTGCAGGTAGTATGTTGGCTTATTAGACAAGTGCCTACGGGCCCAAGCATTGGGCCCTAGCACGGACACATCGATTTCCTCTCGTTCATTCAGACTTCCTTTCTTCAGTCTTCTGACTAAAACTCGGTGAGTAAATAAAATTTTGTGTGCAGCACTTACGCTGACCAACTTCTTCTACAGTTTGCGTGGAATTTGCTCAGTACAGGGACTTGGTTCAAATGTGGCGTCACAACGGGCAGCTTTTTATTCCAAATCTACCACTCCAACCTGAGCTAAACTAACCTAACCTGTTAATTTTATACATGAGTGGTGGGACCTACAGTTTAAAGTCTACTCCGAACGACAGATTTTTGAGAAATTTTTCATGGCAATTTTATTTACTCTTAGGAGCTTTTGCCAGAAATCTGCTGAGAGGAAGTCGCCGAAGAAATACTTTTTGTAAAGGGTGTTTTTTTATAGAGGTATAGAACTTTAAGTTGCAATAAAACAACGATGGATTATTCGATTGACATGAATTTTATTTATCCGAAAGATAATCTTGTGGCATTACATTTTAAATATGATTTCTGGCATATGACCGCCACGGCTGGCGCGGATGTAGTCCAATCTGGACGTCCAATTTTCGATGACTTTTTCCAACATTTGTGGCCGTATAACGGCAATAATATGGCGAATGTTGTCTTCCAAATGGTTACGCGTTTGTGGCTTTACCGCATAGACCAATGACTTTACATAGCCCCACAGAAAGTAGTCTAGCGGTGTTAAATCACAAGATCTTGGAGGCCAATTCACAGGTCCAAAACGTGAAATTAGGCGATCACCAAACGTGTCTTTCAATAAATCCATTGTGGCACGAGCTGTGTGACATGTTGCGCCGTCTTGTTGAAACCACATCTCCTGGACATCATGGTTATTCAATTCAGGAATGAAAAAGTTAGTAATCATGGCTCTATACCGATCACCATTGACTGTAACGTTCTGGTCACCATCGTTTTTGAAAAAGTACGGACCAATGATTCCACCAGCCAATAAAGCGCGCCAAAGAGTCAGTTTTTCTGGATGTAACGGTGTTTCGACATACACTTGAGGATTACCTTCACTCCAAATGCGGCAGTTTTGTTTGTTGACGTAGCCATTCAACCAGAAGTGCGCTTCATCGCTAAACAAAATTCGCTTATGAAAATCGGGAACAACGGTAATCTCGTTTTGGGCCCATTCGACGAATCTACGCCTTACTTGATGATCGTTTGGCTTCAAATCTTGCACGAGTTGGATTTTGTAAGCACGCAAACCAAGATCCTTCCGCAAAATCTTCCATAAAGTGGATGGACACAGATCCAATTCCTGTGCTCGATGGCGGATGGACTCATTCGGGTCTTCCTCAATGCTACGCTCTACAGCAGCAATAGCTTCTTCTGTACGCACCGTACAGCGTCTCTGGGGATGCGAGTTATCAATAAGAGTAAACGTGGTGCGAAAACGTTCCATGGTTAATCGAATTAACTGCTCTGATGGACGATTTTGTCGACGATAAAAATGGACGTAGTGCGCGATACGTTTTCCGCACAGAACCATTATTTTCGAAATATAATTGCACTATTTGCAAGCGTTGTTCAGGCGTGAGTTTATTCATGATGAATTGCCAAACCAAACTGAGAATAAATCACTTGACAGCTGTTAAATCGGTCGCCATCTTGAAAAGTAATGCCAACTTAAAGTTCTATACCTCTATAAAAAACATCTTTTATTTTGTTTTGATGTCTAGCATGGGGCTCGAACCCTGGCTTTACGTCTAATAAGCCAACACACTACCGACTAGTCTACGGCGAGTTCTGAAAATGAAAAGTTTTTCAAAAACTGTCGTTCACAGTTGACTGTAGGTCCCCCACCCCTCTTTGATAAAATTAACACACACAATGTGGATGATATAAGAAGCTAGGTTGTGATATCGTCTAAATGGTTTTTAGCTTCAGGCTTTTTGGGGATTGGATTTTGAATACATTAGTAACTCCAGCAGCACGATATGAGGCTGTTAAATGGTTAGTTAATGGACGTATGAAGAACTTTAAACAACACTACTGTAGGATTAGTGCAAACTAGTAAGCCTAGTAAAGTTACGAACCGTAATTGTGTGGTGCTCCTATACGCTATGAAAAATTTATTGATTTTTTTTTTTAATTTAAAGCTTTGATTTGGTAGCTAAAGGCTATGGAAAGGAGTGTCGTTAGGTAGCAGAAATGCTTTGAGGCTGAGAAAATGTTTTTAACTTCCCATCAAGTGTAAATGATTCACCATTAAATTTAAATGATCCCCAGCTTTTTGAAATGGCCAGCAAGAGAAACGAGATCTAAAATTTACTACTGGTTGTTGGCAAAACGAGTGATCATCATCAGCAGCAGCAGCAACAGCAACAGCATCATTATCGTCAGTTAAACTGTTAAAAGCTTTAGAAAGGGGGCCCAAGCAAATCTACAATTGTTCTGAAGATAATAAATCATACGACGTTAAATCATAAGGAAGAACAACGTATTCGGACATAAACACATCACCAGCAAAAACACAATACAAGCGAAAGGCGAAAGAGGATTTTTTTATGTTTCTTTTCAATTTTTTTACGATTCAAAACAAAAAACAAAAAAAAAGCAAAGATATTGAAACGTTTGTCTTGCAAGGAAAGAAGATGTAAATGATGTGCAGAGCTGGGATAGATGGATGGATGGAATGGGATGGGATGGTATGGGTTGGGATGGCATGGCATGGTTGGTTGGTTGGTTGTTTGTGGCATGACTAAGTAAATGATGACTGCTGCCAACTGTAAGATGCAACAACAACAACAACAACAAGACTGCAAACACTGCAACATTTGTATACTCAGCCAACCAAAAACCTTTAAAAAAAAAACGAAATGATGGACAACAATAATGAATGGAACAGGTAGAGATGGAGAGCCTAGCTATGAATGATGATGATGATGATAAAAATCCTGAACAGCTTTTCAAAAGAAGAGGAAAGAAAAAGAAATGGACATGGCAACGGCCATGGCAATGAGTAAAGAAATGTAAAGAAATCAATGTTGCTGCAGCAACACACGTCTACAGAAACACAGTGCAACTGACTCGACCTGGTCCTCATCATAAACACCATCATTAAAAAACAACAACAACAACAAAACAAAATGAAAAAAAAAACAGAACAAACTGCCATGAGATTGCATCTCTAAATTTAAAGAATGAAAAAAAAACGAGAAGAAAAAAAAGAAGAGGAAAATGAGCAGCATTTTTATGGGGAGGTATGTACGTACGGTATGGTATGGTATGGGCATCATGGCATGGTATGCGTTTTTTTTTTTGTTCCTTTCAAAATAATAAAAATCATCATCATTGCAAGCACTATCACTGCCACTGCCATTGCCACTATAACTACTGAATCTATAAAGTCTGATGCCGAATTTAAACCGGCTTCCATGATGCATTTGCTTGGCTGATGGTTTGCCTTTCTTTTCTTAACGTTTTTTTTTTCAAAGAAGAAGGCTGTTTCTTTAATTTTTTTTGTTACCAATTTTTTATAGTTGTTGTTGCTGTTTCATCTTCGTTTTTTTTTTACAATTAGAAATAAAAGGAGGCTGGCAGGAAGCTAAGCAAAAAAAATTGTTTGTGTTTTTTTTTTGCTCCAACAAAAATTGTTTATGAAACGCTTTTTTAAAAAATCGTCATATTTTAACCATAATTTATTGCAGCATTGAAATGATGAAGTGTATCCCTCTCTACACAATAGGTCCTGGGTATTTAAACAGTAGGAAAATTTGTTTTTATTGCTTTTGTTATTATTTCAGAAATGCTTCTTAAACAAACACAAACATTTGGTTGCACATTTGGCCTTCATCATCAGCCATCAATGATTTGATTTGTAAGAATTATTTTTTTATTATTATTTTTTTTGAAAACTTTGTTACAGAAAATTAGAAAAATCTCTCTTTAATATTGGAAATAAGTTGCCTAATTAAAGAACGATTCAAAAATCAAGTTTTTTCGGTGTTTAACTGCAAAAGGTTTGGTGTAGTGGCTTGCAGCTGTTCACACCAAATCGTCGAAGAGAATATAGGTATCAGAAACCAGCAATTAATCGTTTTTGCGCTACTCATAAGCACTCATAAAATTTTGAATATAAGTGAGTCAACAATATTGAAATTTAACTCTGTACTCTGATTCATTCATACTCACTACACAACGTTGATTTATAACTACAGGTTGCAATGAGTATGAGTACAACGTTGACATCAAACTCATACCATTCGAAATATGTTTGATTCATAAGCCTACTCTTTTAGCTTCATAAAATCTATATTAACCATAGTTCGGGTTTTGTATCAAAAATGATACATTTTAATTTTTGAGACGATATAACTTTAATTTCAAAAAAGTTAGATGTCTGATATTTTTTAAATTCGTCAGTATTGTGATTGTCGTTATTTTAAATCAAATAAAGAAATACAATTTTGAGCAGGTCTTAAAAAATTCAAAAGACTTCATAATTCTATCTTATGTATCATTTTTGATACATATGACTTTCCTAGGGATTCTTTGGTGTTGTGTATGTAATTTTTTAAGTTTTCAAAATATTTTGTGAAGTTTTATCGGAAATAATATTTTATTTATGATATTTGATAAGAAATTGAAAGTTAAGTGTCGGATGAAAGTGAAAAAGTTGAATTTTCTGTTTTTGATATTGATTGAAGTTGTCGTAGTCTAGCATGCACTATCTAACTTATTAGACGTCAGACCAAGTTTCAAACCTCAGTTCAGACATTTCTGGTTTACAAAGAAAGGTTGCAATGACCGATTAAATATGTACATATATATGTAATATTCCTACTACTGAAGATTCTGAAGAAGAAGAAAACAGAAGCTACAAACATGACAATAGGACGTTAATCGAAAAAGATGGTACTACTTGGAATAGAGAACCGTATTAGCAGTTTGGGAAGAAAAAATATTACCAATTTTCACGCAGATTGCTAGCAGCTGTCCCACGAAATGTTGTAGACTTTTTCTTACTGCTCTTGTCATATTTATTTTCCGTGACAGACAAAAATTAGAAAAAAGTTTTTCATCCTATGTTTTATTTCATACATATTACAGATGATAGTATTTCGGTCAAATATGTACGTATGAGATAATAGAATTATTCGCTTTGATAACGTGCTACTCGGAGGTGATGATAAATTTACACCTATTACGCCTCTTCGAAAACTGAGCTGAAAGTTTTTCACCTTTTAATGATCCCAATAATTTTGTCCCTATAGATTAGTAACTAATTGAATTTTATGGTCGTTATAAATTTCGTGGTCCACCGAAATCAAATTGGCAGTTTTAGATTCAGGTACATGCTACGTGCATAGCAACTACTTATAGCCGTATTTGGGGAAACTTGTATCCGGGACACCATAGAGGAATGAAAGAGAGAACATTGTTATTGACATAATCGATGTTCTATTACAACAGGAAACTTTTTTACCTCACATGACGTCGACAACATTTGTTTCTAGCGGTTTCAGCTAGCCCTCGATTGGGAACGTTACTGAACGGGAGTGATGGAAGTGACAATAAGCCGACCCATCTAAACGTTTGGAAACTTATAAATCGCCACAAAGCAAAGGTGCTAGATGTCAAATTGTTACCATTTAAAAAAAAAAATAAAACCAAGCTGATATGAAGTGCTTAATTTTTACTTAAAAAAACCATGCTGCAATGTACATCATGTCAAAAATTATGGTGTAAACTTCATAAAAGTGATAATAAAATGTAATAATATAAAATAGTTTTATTAAAATGAACTAAAATAAATAAAAACATTTAAATCTTGTCTATCAATAATTGCGAAAATTCTATGAAATACAAGTAAGTATCAGAAGTGATATATAGCTAGAATTATGAAGTGTTTTAAGGATCGATCTACGGTTAAATACTACAATATGTACTTATAAATGATTCGAGTCACCCACACAGTCTTAGTTGTTGTTGCATTTAGAAAAAAAAAGAGACACATAAGCAAAAAAGACAGAGCAGCAAGCAGAGCAAACACACAAACTTCTAGTGAGTATTTTAGTGTCCGTACGCGAATCATACTTATTTTGTGCTTCGTGTATATGCTGAGTTATAGAGAATCGACATCAACAACATCATACATGTTGTTAAGTATGAAGTATGATGAGTACTTCAAACTTTGAATATGTGTAGAGAGAGGTTCCATGATATTAAAATAAGTATGAATGCGTATAATTATCAATAATTATGAGTATGATACGATTCTACTCATCTTTTTGAATACTCATTGGCTGATCTCTGATGGAGATATGGACGGAATTAAGCCTGAGCACTAAAAACCAAACAATAATAAGAGTTTTCAAGTGGATATTCATGGATTGGAATGTACATATGTTCATGGCCAGTGACAATTTCACGTGTATGAATTGATCAAATGACAATAGGGGTGATCGTATCCAGGGATACAGAATCAAGGATTGTCCTGGAATGTAAAAAGACGATTAACAATTACTATAAACATGGCATTCATTATATATATATATATGGGTACCTGATCATCAAGGAATAACAGAAATTTTTAACATAAAATTCATACATAATTACATAATTTGGCCATGACAACCCTACAGTCAGGATTACGACCTGGTTTCTCAAACCACTTATGTTGTGTGTGTTAATTTTATACATGAGTGGTGGGACCTAGAGTTTAAACTCGATTCCGAACGACAGATTTTTTGCGAAACTTTTTCATGGCAATTTTATTTACTCTCAGAGTTTTTGCCAGAAATCTGCTGAGAGAAAGTCGCCGAAGAAATATTTTTTGTATTTTGTTTTGATGTCTGGCCTGGGGCTCAAACCCTGACTTTACGTCTAATAAGTCAACACAATACCTACTAGACTATGGCGACTTCATAACATAAAATTACGCTTATGAAATGTACTTCCAATATATGGAAATTTTTTCAACGAAAAACTGTTTAAACGTTCTTATTAGGGACAAAGGTGGTTCACATGATATTGATGAAACAAGATCAACAATTGCTGTAAGCATATGGCATTAGTAGGTAGTCGCCGTAGTCTTATTAGACGTAAGGCCACGGTTCAAACCCCAGGTCAGACATCAAAACAAAAATATGAACAAAATTTTCTTCGGTGACTTTCTCTCAGCAGATATTTGGCAAAAACTCTTAATAAATAGAAATGAGGGCAGCGAGCAATCTGTCTAAAAGAGTCAGATTATTACTGAACATAAAAACTCAACCGGACTAGAAAATTGGGTGGAAATGTCACAACAACTATTGAAAAACAGTGTCACAGCAGGAAAGACACTCTAAGGCCATACAGACGTGAGGCCATAACCAAGAGTGTTTTGAGACTGAATAAAGGCGAGTTGATTAAACTAATGAGCGACCTTCTTACGGGGTACTCCACCATACACATATGCCTGAAGCGTACAGGCTTGATAGATAATAATAAGATTGCAGGACATGTATTGCAGATAACAAAATAATGAAATATTGCCCAGCTTGCCCAGTATGAAAATATGCCAGATAAAGCACATCTCGGAGGAGGAGGAGTGGAAGAAGTACAATAACAGACAATGTATTTACACAAAGGCGTATTATTTCTAGGCAATGACAGTTGGCAACCCTATCACTCTAGAATATCTGCAACCACTTTTAGCAAAGTTCGATACCCAGTACAATGTTACTGCAATGCACACAGAGGATATTGTTTATACCAAACCGACAATTGGCAACCCTATCACTCTAGAATCTGCTAAGTACTGCAAATCAATAGATTTCATTGGAATTAAATAAGATAAAGACGAAAACTGTATAAAATGCATAGGCTTTGTGAAAGCTCTTTGCTTTCTAAAACCAAAATCGAGACTGTTATACCGACTAATGGTAAAGGAATACCTTATGTCCTTGTGTCCGGGTGAGATACGATGACTGGAAATCAAGAAAGTTTGTACACGATTGCCTGGCACGTCGTATTTCAAACACTTGTTCGCTTAACTCAATAAATATTTTGTTCTGTATTATAATGGCATCAGTACTTATCTTATTTATATACTCTGTCTTTTACTTAAACAAAAAAAATATTACCTGTTGATCTTGAGTTTGTGATCTCTTTTCCAAATTCTCACGTTAAATTTTGAAGGATTATCATCATTAATCGGATCCTTACCTCGCAGTATTCGATAGGAATCCTGAAATAAAAGAATGAAATAAAAATAGCGTTAATAATTATTGTTAAAGCCACAAAATGAAAGTCCTTTTAAAAATCTATCCATAAATGGTGGACGATTAATAAATATTCTCTTTGGTCTCTAAAATAAATACGCAAACACCTACATAATATAACACATACATATGTACATACATATGTATGTATGTACTTACGTTATAGTATAAGCATAATATTGTTTAAAAATAAAATAAAATAAAATGAAACAAAACGAAATACGTATACAATAATTAATAAAATAAATGTTTATTACTCGTAACGTGAAAATTTATTAAAAAATAATAAAAAAAAAAATAATACAAGAAAAAAAGATGAATATTCATTATAAAATATGTTGACCATTCATTTTCGAATATATTTTGACATTTACCAATACCCACACACATACATATGTGCATGCATTCATACATACATGCATGAGATTTAAATTATACAACCATAATCAATAAAATTTGTTGTTGTGCGTTTAGCTGGACTATTTAATACACTACAACAACTTTTAGCACAATAACACTGCAATGCATATACACAGAGTGATATTCTTTCTAGGTAATGACAGTTGGCAACCCTATCGCTTTAGAATCTGCTACAACAACTTTAGCAAAGTTCTACAACCAGCGCAATAACACTGCAATGCATTTACACAGAGTGGTATTCTTTCTAGGCAATGGCAGTTGGCAACCCTGTCATTCTAGAACCTGCAACAATACTAAAAATCACCAGACCATCATTGGAAAAATTTGATTAATAAAGCAAACAAAAAAGACAAAAATTTTCTTTCTCTATACTTTCTAAAGGAAAACTAAATGGTTAAGGAATATCCTTACCTCTCTATGTCCGGCTGAGATACATTAACCGTCTGCTTAGGTTCCCGATCATTGGGAAGCGAGAGCAAGTTTACTATCAAATTTAATGTAACTTCAACCCAATTAAAGGGGAGCTGTGACGTATGGGAAAAAATAAAAGGAAGATAAATTCGAATTTGAAAATCCAAGACGCAATCCATAAATTTTAGCAGCGCCACATTTGGCGTTAACAGAGCAAAATTTCCTCTTAACAGAACAAAATTGCCACTTAACAGAGCCCAGTTAGCTATTTAACAGTATCAATCTGAACAAGCCCACTTGTTGTTGTTTAGGAGCTAATTTTAGGACAAATAATGGGTGATTTTTTAAGAGCTATAGGAAAACTTTTCAAAAAAAAAAAACACATAAAATCCAGAAAAATTCATGAAATCTTTATTTGAATCGATAGTACGGTCCATATAATTTAATGTTTGAAGATTATTTCATGCAAATGTTGACCGCGACTGCGCCTCAAATGGTCCATCCGCTTAGTTCAATTTTGCCATACTCTTTCCAACATTGTCTTCCAATGCGTCAATTGAAGCGGGCTTGTCTGTATAGACATGAGCTTTAACATAGGACCACAAAAAATAGTCTAAAGGCGTTAAATCGTACGATCTAGGCGGCCAATTGACCGGTCCCGAACGTGAAATAAAATGTTCACCGAACTCGCCTCTCAATAAGTCCATTTTTACGCGTGCTGTGTGGCATGCGGCACCGTCTTGTTGAAAACACATGTTAGGCAAGTAAAGCTCTTGCATTTTGGGCAAAAAAAAAGTTGGATATCACGCTCACCATTCACAGTTAAGTTACGATTCGCAGCATCTTTGAAGAAGTACGTTCCAATGGTGCCACCAGCCCATAAACCGCACCAAACTGTGACTTTTTCTGGATGCTTTGGTAGCTTTTGCAATGCTTCTGGCTGATCTTCACTCCAAAATCGTCAATTCTGCTTATTTACGTATCCATTGAGCCAAAAATGAGCTTCGTCGCTGAACACAATTTTTCGATAAAGAAGTGGATCTTCGCGCAAACTTTCCAAGAGCCCATTCACCAAAAATTCTGCGTTGCGGTAGGTCGTTCGGCTTCAATTCTTGCACCAGCTGTATTGTGAAAGGCTTCACACCTAAATCCTTCCGCAAAATTTTCCACATTGTTGAGTAACAGAGGCCCAATTGCTGCGAACGGCGACGAATCGATAATTGATGGTCATCATTAACACTGGCCGATACAGCTGCGATATTTTCTTCAGTTCGCACTCTACGTAAGCGTGTTGGTGGTTTAATGTCCACACAATGTAAATTTGGTGCGAAATTTAGTGACAATAGCCCGAATAGCCCGCTTCAGTGGGTCGATTAAACTGACCATAAAATGGAAGAAGCGCGCGATGAACTTTCTTAACAGAGCCCGCATTTTGATAATAAAATTCAATGATTTGCAAGCGTTGTTTGTTTTTTAAGACGATTCATGGGTTAAATTATAGACTGAAACTGAAGATGTTTGACAGTGAAACAAAACACGAAACGTGCGTGAGCTGTTTACACCAGTGTTGCCAAAAAGATAATAGCAAAAAAATCACCCGTTATTTTGGCAAACGGACATCAACACAATTAACAATCTTTGGCTTTACCTAACTTAATAGCAGCTTAAGCAAAACTTTAGTGCTTTTTGCTGTTGTTCATTCATTGTTTATATTGTCAAACCTTTAATGCCGACATGGACTCTGTGTTCTCTAGAACTGGGTCGCATAATTTGTATACGAATCCAATGGTAATCCAGAAGGTCCTCTTTTGAACCGTGGTAGTGTGATAGCTGGATAAACAACAACTATCCTATACATTTCAACATACTTTTGTTCACAAATAATAATGATCATAATGAGAATTAAATTATATGCCAATAGTCCGCAATAATTGCAAAGTAGAAGACTAATCTACTTATTGCCACTGTTAAACAGTTAACAGTGCTCTGTTAATAGCAAAGTTTACCCTGTTAAAGGCAAGAAGTGGCGCTGCTAAAAGTGTGGGTTTGAGTCTTTGGTTTTTAAATTCGAAATTATCTTCACATACATCTACGTAATTATTGCAATTCTGCAAATTCTTAGTAATTCATGTCGACTACATTTTTTCTTATGACTTTCCCGATAGTATATTTCATTTTGGGATTCCCACTAAGGACTTTATTTCTCACGTTCTTCAGGGTGTCCCATATACATGCTTATATAGCTGCTGTAGCTGTAGTTTAGGTTTTCCCTGCACACGTTACAAATATCAGTTCGAATCCATTATACGCACCCCAAATATTTATCTATTTTGGTTCCAATATTTCATAAATAAACACATGCATATTCATGAACACACACACGATTTTACGACTCAAAAAAAAAAAACACACACAAAAACAAGTAGAAAAAAGAAGAGATATTGTTGTTTGAATTGGTTGTTGTTGGCAAATGGCAAATATTGGACAAAATGTTGATTATTGTTGTTATTGTTATTATTGTGTTGCTATTATAATTGTTGTTATTGCTGTGGTTATTATTGCTATTGTTGTTGTTGTGGGTTCAGGACAACATGATTTTGTTTGTGGACAGAACAAAAAAAACCAAACAACTAAAGCAGCATCAACAACGACGACAACAACAACAACGACAATAAATGCAATTCAAATATTTACACAATAATTTCCAGAGAATTGCAACATCATCAGCGATGATCACACATACACATGCAAACACACACAGAGGGAAAAAAGCAGGAATAAAAAACAACAACAACAAAAACAAACAAACTGCCATTAAAATTGTGATTCTTCGTTTCTCTATTTTATTTTCGCAACGACAATTTCTTTTTTCGTTTTTTGTTTTTGTTTTTATCCCCGATTCTTTTTATGAATTTTATTGTATTCGAATATTATAAACACCTACGCGCATATATTTATTGGCATAGGGTTTGCAGTTGTGGTAATTTTTCAAAACATTTGTGAAGGATTTTTGAATATTTTTTGAAGGAATTTTAGGAGAAAATACAAACATTTGTAAACTGTTGTCGAAGTATTCTGTACAGCATATTTCAACAAAATTTTATACTTAACAGAGTGGCAGTAGCATAGACATTTTTCGCATAAAATGACGCTTAAGTAATATACTTCCAATATACGGAAAGTTCTTCAATAATAAACCAAAAAGGAACGTCCTTATTACGGACGAAGGTGACTACTTGACATCGATGGAACAGGAAATAAAAATAAATAGGACTGCGAGACCTGATCCACTAACCCCTGTGAAACTTACTTACTTAAATGATCATTATAATCTTTTAGTCAGGATTGCAACCTAGTTTCTCACTCCATGCATGCTGTGTGTATTAATTTTATCTATCGGGTCCGCCATCTAACGTTTTTTTTTTTTACAACGAGTGTTTATTTCGTGAGTGGTAACACTTAGCTCATGTCTGATTTGACAGATAATTAGTTTTATCCTTCCGAATATGGTTGTGTATACGCTTGAACAACGCTGGGAAATACTGCGACATTAATTTGAAAATCATTGGTAATGTTGCAGAATGTGTGCGAAAATTGCGTACGGATTTTGGAAGAAGAGAAGCACCTTTCAGCTCCGTATGTTCGTTATTTTGTGAAAAAGTGAAAGAAACTGGCATCCTCATCGATAAACCAAAGCGTGAAAAGCCAAAAACAGTGCATACACCCGAGAATATTGCTGCTGCTGTGGCAGAAAGTGTGCGTGAAGCGCCATCAACATCAATTCACCATCGTTCTCAACAATTGAACATTTCGGAGACATCATTGAGTCGAATTTTGCATAAAGACCTTGGTATGACGCCATACAAAGTCCAATTGGTTCAGGAGTTGAAGCCAATTGACCATCCAATCCGTTTTCGCTTCGCTAAGTGGGCCTGCGATCGACTTACAGAAGATGCCGATTTTGGCAAAAAAAAATTATCCTTTCAGATGAAGCTCATTTTGATCTTGGCGGGTATGTAAACAAGCAAAATTGTCGCATTTGGGGCACAGAAAACCCGCCACGCATACATTGAAAAGCCGACGCACCCAAAACGAGTCACTGTTTGGTGCGGTTTTTGGTCCAGAGGCATAATTGTCGCATTTATCTTCGAAAATGAGCAAGGAGTGGCCGTTACAGTCAATGGCGAACATTATCGGGCCATGTTGAACGAATTGGCAACATTTGGTTTCAACAGGACGGCGCTACTTGTCACACAGCCGAAGCTACACACGATGTTTTGCGCCCTATTTTTGAAGATCGCATTATTAGCCGCAGAGCTGATGTCGTTTGGCCACCTTGGAGCTGCGATTTGACACCGTTGGACTATTATTTGTGGGGTGCCGCCAAAGATAAGTGTTACGCCGACAAGCCAGAGACAATTGAAGCTTTAAAGAACAATATTCGTGAAGCCATTGGTGAAATACAGCTGTACACAATCGATAATGTGCTTAAAAATTGAACCGATCGTGTAGAGGCTACTGCATGGCCAGCCGAGGCAGCCATTTGAATGAAATTATTTTCCATTATTAACCGAAAGGATTGTATTTTCAAATAAAAAAAAAAAGAAATTTGAGAAAATATTCAGTAATTTTCTTTTTAAAGCATTTTCAAAAATAAAAAAGTTATTTGGCGGACCCTTTACAAGTGGCGGAAAATACAGTTTAACGTCAACACCGAGCGACAGATTTTAGATACTTTTCATTTCAAATGTCTAAGCTGAGATTTGAACCACGGACCCGCATCTTCTAAGTCAACACACTACCTGCTAGACTACAGCGACTTCAATGTGGCTGTTAGGCTCACAAATTAAAAGAATTCTAACGACTGTAAAGGCCTTTTTATTTGCAACAATTGAAAGGGGACAGTATTCTTATCGTTGTTCAGCAAGATATTCTAAAAGAAGGGCACCTTAAACTGCATTACGACCCACTTATCTAACTTTTGTGAAAGCAACCGGTTAAGTTTAGTGCAAAAGGATTGTACGCTGACAACAAACAACTCTAAACGGATTGCTTTGAAGTGCACTGTACACAGTTTTTATCGATTACGAAAAGGCTTTGAACCCGCTGAAGAGAAAATAGATCGAGAACTTTTAGTAGAAAATGGAAGTACCATGGAACAGCTATCACGACACTAGAATTAAGGTTTTGCAAAGCGACAAGCTTGAAGTCGCCGTAGACTAGTAGGTAGTGTATTGGATTATTAGACGTAAAGCCACTGTTCCAACCCCAGGTCAGACATCAAAACGAAAGATGGAAAAATATTTCTTCGGCGACTTCCTCTCAGCAGATTTCTGGCAAAAACTCTGTGAGAGTAAATAAAATTGCCATGAAGTTTCTCAAATATTTGTCGTTTGGAATCGACTTTAAACTATAGGTCCCGCCACTCATGTATGAAATTAACGTACACAACATGAGTGGTAGGAGAAGCTAGGCCGTACTCCTGACTGAAGGGTTGTAATGGCCAATTATGTATGGATGTAAGCGACAAGCTTACTGAATCATACGAATCTACTTTGGTGTAAGACTGGGTAGCAACTTTCGCTGTGGATGTTCATTGTTGTACTGGATCGCATACTGCATTCTCCATTAAATGGAGAATATTTTGGCTTGTGATTGAATGCCTTAAAGATCTTAAGTACGCTGACTACATGCAATCCGAGTTAAACGAACTAAAATCTGCAAAACATGGACCCTGTGAATTAAATCTCCCACCACTACGATCAACTTTATAAACGATCAGTAGGAGAAGATTCCTGGCCCGAGATACAAAATGCGCATTCATCATTTGCTTAGCACGACGAGCAGTTAACGTCAGCACTGCAATTAATTGCCAAATTTTTAATGGCAACATGAAGTCTGTGTTCTCTACACAACTAAGACGCACAACTCGTGCACGAGAAAATGAAAACAAAATTGTGGAGCTCCATAACCACGATATTCCAGAATTATAAGCAGCATGGACGACCTTGGATTGGAGTAGAAGAAAATATGACAGGATTGGGCACACACTGCAATAATCTCCCTGCGATGATACTCGTCATATTGCTATTGCATGGAACCGACAGGGTGTGTAGTTCTCGGGGAAACCGGTAAATCGTTTCCGCTGTATGCAACTGGAAATCTTTTGTGGAATCCTAAAAATTTTTCGACATATTTTCGAAGTTTTTTTATTTAAAAAAAAGTCATGTGAATGCAGCAATTTGCGGAATTAGCTTGTGAAACTAAACTTGTTTAAGAAATTCCCGGTTTTGGTAACCCTTTTTTGTTGTCACTGTCATGTTTTGTTGTCGTTGTTGTTGTTGTTGGTTTTAATTTTTATTTTTATTTCAGCGCTCGTGCCTTTCTGGTTGTCGCGTTTGTTTCGAGTATTTGCAATAGACTCACACACTCACTCGCTTTCTATCACTATTCATGCGGCTGGAGATGAGTATTTGTGTATGTGCGTTGCATGTCATTGTTGCCACATTAATAGTGAGCAAATATACAAATAAACGAAACAACAACAGCAACAACTACAAAAAAAAAAACATGGAAATTTGTAGGACGCCAATACCGACTATGTGGATATCCTGTAAAGGAATGTATTTTTGAAATAATTGCTTCAGCACAGGCATTATAAGACTTGGTCTTGGTATTAAGGTTACAAGCTGCCTGTAAACTCAGCATCATTTGGCAACTGTATGCATCAAGGGCTCGGTAAATTTTTTTTTTTAAGAATTAAGTCGATTCCAAATTTTGTTGGGTGTTGTAGCCTTCTTCACTATCTACCGCCTCCAAGTATGGGCCCTTGTTTCTATGTGTGTGAAGATAAATTCGAATTTGAAAATCCAAGACGCAATCCATAAATTTTAGCAGCGCCACATTTGGCATTAACAGAGCAAAGTTTCCTATTAACAGAACAAAATTTGCACTTAACAGAGCACTGTTAGCTGTTTAACAGTATCCATCTGAACAAGCTCACTTGTTTAGGGGCTAATTTTAGGACAAATACCAGGCCTATGAGTACCATATAAAGCTCAAAGGAAGGTCCCAAGACCTCTTAATATAATCAGCAATAAGTCCCATATAAAGTGGTATGGTATTGTGAAAATTGGCTTTGAAAATAACAATTTTTTGCTTGAAAATTCTCTAGAAGATCAGTGGCCATTTGGGAACATATAAGAAATAGTATACCTACCCGACCATATGCAAATGGTAGTCTAGAGGGTCCTCTTTCGAACCGTGGTAGTGAGATAGCTGAAATAATTTGAGATTCAAGAAAATTGGCTCCATCCCATCCATCCTTTACATTTCAACACTTTTGCTTACAAATAATAATGATCAGAATGAGAATTAAATGGTATGTCAATAATCTGCAATAATTGCAAAGACTAATCCACTATTGCCACTGTTAAGCAGTTAACAGTGCTCTGTTAATAGCAAAGTTTACCCTGTTAGAGGCAAGAAGTGACGCTGCTAAAAATGTGGGTTTGCGTCTTTGGTTTTTAAATTCGAATTTATCTTCACACACATAAAAATTCTAACATATTGTGGCACTCCAAGTTCTTTTGCCAAACCAAACGCAGCGCATTTGTAAGGCAAAGTTATCTGTGAGTAGGGTTACAGTCCAGTAACTGTAGGTCCTTAAGCTCCAGTTTGTGTAAGTGATTGGCACGTTAATTTTCCAAATTTTGAACAGATGGGGTCTGGCCATGAATCAAGTTTTTTCTCCCATTCCAGGATTTGTTGATATCCTTTACTTAGCTTTGCCTGGCTGAACAGTTTCATGTAGGAAAGCAGATTTGGATTCAAATCGAGTATAGCTATTCTAGGTGTCCTTTACAAACCTTTGCCTGGCTGAACAGTTTTTTGGAGGAAAGCATATTTGGTTTCGAAAGGAGTGTAGCTGTACTAGCAAGCCCATCAGCTACATAACCATCCTAGATATGCTTCTGGCCAGAAACCCATATAATATTGGCACGAAACTGTCTTTAAAGACGATCAAGTAAGACAGACAGGATGACAACCAATTTAGATTTGAAGTGCCTTCAAAATTCTCCGATATTTAGGCCCCTGTTCACGGAATAAAATGTTTCGAACAACAATACATAAGAACTCAGATTAGGATCAGAATCGATGTGGGTTTGCGTCTTTGGTTTTTAAAACGAATTTATTTTCACATACATCTTGTTTCTTACATTCCAGTGAGTTCCATTCAAATGCCGCTTTATCTAGATCATCATCAGGCTTTCTTAACGTATAGAGTTTAATTTGCTGGTTGTAACAGACAATGGCCCTCAGTGGCATCCGAACGCTTTCTGAATGAATTATTGGGGGGGGGGGGAAATCTGAAGCTTGGATTTGTGGGATTTGTGGTCAACAACCGCTCCGAAATAGCAAAAATCGTTGTTAATGCCCAAGGTGCAAATTTAGTTTTAAACGCGGCGCTTTACTTGTTGTCTATGCATTGTTTTCCAAGCTTACTTGAATAGAGCGCGTGCACTACAATCATTTCTGATGCCATTGCTGACCCTAATATTCCTTTAAACCAAGAGGGTAACAAACCTCAGCACAAACACAAAATACTACCCACGTAATGGGTAGTTCTAGGTTATAAAAATATAAAACCCATCAAAGCCCTGGTTTTATTTCAGTAGTGGGTCGCATTAACACAACCACATCCAGTCAGTCAGTCAGTCAACCAGCCAGTCAGACTGCGACTACTTGACCAACACCAATCATTAACGCCCCCCTCCAATCGTGAAACTCCGTTAGTTTTAGTTTTTAAACGTAAATTGTTGAATTCGTTCATTAAATTTTATTTCAACGATTTAAATTTGAAAATTGGGAGAAGGAAACAAAACAAACGAAAAAACGAAAAAAAAAAACATTTTAAATCCGCTGCTGCCATTAAAATGAATTCGTTTTTAGTGTCACTTAATATAACGGGAAAATAGGTAAACCCGGGGGGATAGAGAGAGTAGGAGATTTTATTTGATTTGATGGACTAAAATACTCATAGTTTTGTATTAACAGTTGTTGTAAAATGAAAAAAAAGTACCAACTTTTGTAAGGATTAAGGATTGTTTGCTAAAATATGAATTTGAGTTGGTGGCCGAGGAACTAAAAATTTTATAAAAAAAGGGAAAAAAAAAACTGTTTGTACTGCTGGTAAAAGGTTCGAAATGTGGCATCTACACGATCTTATACAAAAAAATCCATGAATTCATTCCAATCTGCCAATCGTTGTAAATTTTGGGGCAAAATCAATACCATTCGGAGCAATCAGAGGGGTTTGATGTGTTCCTAGTGGCAGTCGTTGATGCCATAGGCAGTCATGACAGACAGTAGGTGTATAAAAGCCACTTATTTTGAGCCTCAAAAGGAAAATTGCATTTCCTCAACACAACCGCAAACCGCTCACACATACATACGCTCATACATACATATATAATTGATCATAACAACTCTTCAGTCAGGATTACGACCTAGTTTCTCACACCACTTATGTTGTGTGCGATAATTTTATACATGAGTGGCGGCACTCACAGTTTAAAGTCGACTCCGAACGACAGATTTTTGAGAAACTTCTCATGGTAATTTTAATTTACTCCCAGAGTTTTTGCCAGAAATCTGCTGAGAGGAAGTCACTGAAGAAAATTTTGTTCATATTTACGTTTTGATGTCCGACCTGTGGTTTGAACCGAGGCACACACACATCGATAGTTACTTTTGTAGACATCTGGACACTTGAATGAAGATCTTTATAAGTCCAGCTTTGTTGGTTAAAATTCGGTCCTGTCTATGGCGAATAATCAAAATTCTGTGTAATTCTGAGTTCTTTTTTATCCCTCGATTGATAGAACGTGCACCAACCAACTACTCGGAGTTGATCGTAATGTCATCTCGATCACACTGGCCATGCTTATAGGGCAATGTATAGGTAGACTGCAGCTCCCATCTAACGACTTCTGCCATGGGTTTAGATCTACTGACGAGGAGAAAACTGTTATCCACTTTCTTTGTCAATGTCCATCTCTGGCGAGGTGCAGATAAAGGTTTTTTGGCTCTTCATTCCTTTTCAGCTTAACGTAGTTATCTTCCATTGATGTCAAGGATATAGCTTCGTTCATTAAACTTTCGGGCTGGAGTTCCAGCGTAGGATAGTCTCGGTTTTAATGTGCAGCCCTTGCGCTTACCAACTTCTTCCCTAGTTTGGTGGAATTTGATCAGTACAGGGACTGTGCCTACCTAAGGCATCACAACGGGCCGCTATGAGTGCGCTCAAGTGAGCTTGTGGTAATCAAAGCCACCACTTCGGCTTAACATAACCTAAGTTCTTACGTATTGTAGTTCAAACCCCTTTATTCCATAAGTTTTAACCGTAAACGCTGCTACGCGGCTCAAAAGCGCTGCGTTCATTTGTTACGAAAATCGCATTTGTGCTGCGAATTTCAGTGTAAAAATTTAGTCAAAAAGCAAATATAAAATTAAAAGACGAGATATAGGGTCTTCTCTTTACACATAGGTTATTAGAATTTTGTAGATTCTTTTATTATAATAATTAATTGTAGTTTTCAAACAGTTTTCGAACGTTCTCACCAGAATCGCTTAGCAGTCAAACGGTTAAATGAATATGTCTGCCAACAGGGGCCGAAATATCGGAGAATTTTGAAGGCACTTCAAACCTAAATTGGTTGTCATCCTGTGTGTCTTACTTGATCGTCTTTTAAGACAGTTTCGTGCCAATATTATATGGGTTTCTGGCCAGAAGCATATCTAGGATGGTTATGTAGCTGATGGGCTTGCTAGAACAGCTACACTCCTTTCGAAACCAAATACGTTGTCCTAAGTAAAACTGTTTAGCCAGGCAAAGGTATGTAAAGGATACCTAGGACAACTACACTACATTCGAATTCAAGTAGGCATTCCTACGTAAAACTGTTCAGCCAGGCAAAGGTTTGTAAAGGACACCTAGAACAGCTACAAACCATTCGAATCCAAATCTGCTTTCCTACATGAAGCTGTTCAGCCAGGCAAAGCTATGTAAAGGATATCAACAAATCCTGGAATGGGAGAAAAACTTGCTCCATTGCCAGACCCCATCTGGTGAAAATTTGAAAACTCAGAGCCAATCACTTACACAATCTGGATCATAAGAAAATACAGTTACTGGACTGTAAACCTACTCACAAATAACTTTGCCTTACAATTGCATTGTTTTTGGCTGGCATAAGAACTTGAAGTGCCACGATATGTTAGAACTTTTTTGTGTGTGAAGATAAATTCGAATATAAAAACCAAAGACGCAAACCAACATTTTTAGCAGCGCCACTTGTTGCCTCTGACAGGGTAAACTTTGCTATTAACAGAGCACTGTTAACTGTTTAACAGTGGCAATAAGTAGATTAGTCTTCTACTTTGCAATTATTGCAGACTATTGTTATACAATTTAATTCTCATTATGATCATTATTATTTGTCAACAAAAGTGTTGAAATGTTAATCATGGTTGGTGGGGATGAAGATAGCAAATTTTCTCAACTCTCAAACTTTTTCTCCCTAACACGGTTCGGGGTCCAGAGGTCCCTCTGGACTACCATTTGCATATAGTCGGGTAGGTGTACTATTTCTTATATGTTCCCAAATGGCCACTGATCTTCTAGAGAATTTTTAATCAAAAAATTGAGAGGCCTTGGAACCTTCCTTTGAATATAGTACGGTACTCATAGACCTAGAGTACATACAGACATAATGGGTCATTACAACCCTTCAGTCAGTATTACGTCCTAGCTTCCTTTAATTTTAATACATGAGTGGCGGGACCTACAGTTTTAAGTCGACTCCTAACGGCAGATTATTGAGAAAGTCTAGAGTATTTCCCAAAATTAGCTCCTAAACAAGTGGGCTTGTGCAGATGGATACTGTTAAATAACTTACTGGGCTCTGTTAAGTGGAAATTTTGTTCTGTTAAGAGCAAATTTTGCTCTGTTAACGCTAATGAATGTGGCGCTGCTAAAATTTATGGATTGCGTCTTGCATTTTCAAATTCGATTTTATCTTCACACACATAGGATTTTTTTCAATATGAATTGAAAACCATTACAAATGCACCCTCAACAACGATAACAACAACACCACTTACAACATCGATAACAACAAAAATATGTTAAAAATTATTAAACAACCACTTAACCACACACACACACACACAGTACCTGTCAAACACTGACATTGACATCAGTTGGGATCATGGGGCTTAGCTTCGGGCTACCATGGGGGTCAGTAGGTGGCGGATAACTGAACGGCCTATCCCAGGTAGGTTAGCTGCGAATAACCAATAAGCAGTCCCCGACCAAGAGCGGCAGATACGGAGGCGTACTACAAAAAGGTACAAGTGACCGAAGACGTTATCTGCGACATGGCGAATCGATGCCGCCATTAACTAGGCATCATCCCACAGGGGGTTCCCTCAAGAGATGGGAAAATAGGAGAGTAACGACTCCGTGGTTCCCTCAGTTCCACCGAAGCGGCGAACTACGACGCCCTTGATTGGGGCATTAGAACCGAGCCCGGTAAGGTTCTAATTATGGTATACCGGAAATTGGATTTGAATTGGTGACATAGGCTGACGATGGCAGTATTCCGGCACTTTAGTAGGCGGTGTGATAGCTGGCTGAAATGGCTGTCGGGCTAATGCTGTCATTGCCCCCGCCCCGTTAAAATGATGGCAAGTCTGTCGGTACGTTCCTGATTTATCACCGTTAAGTTGGTGTTGTAGGACCAGATGCGAATCCCTGGTTTACGTCGACCTGGCTCTGAACACGTATTCCCATGAGGTTATGTGTCAACCCTCGCGTGGCCTCCCTGCTTATGCATAGATAACCACGGGGTCTTTTGTGACGACTACAACGATGGATTAGGACAGCGGCCGAGAGTTGGGGCCCAAATAAAATGATGAATAAAAATAAAACTACAAATAAATCTACGAGTTCATGTGAGATGAACGCTTTGGAGCTGAATGCTTTTGGGCAGAGCTCGAAAATACAGAGGTCTCCGGTGCGAAATCGGGAAATAAGCCCGTTTGGACAGAGCACGCGAACTCCGAGATCCCCAGTTAACGGGAAGGATTCGGAATTAGTGGTCCTGAGATCGGAACCGTCGCGAAGCGACACGAAGTCAGCGGCCAGTGGTGTTTTTGGTCAACTCGGCGACCAAATCAGGAATCTGATTGAAATGTTAGAGGATGGGAAAAGGAGGTCAATCCATCAGCCGATGAGGGATGCGATTGACTCTATCAAAACCCTATACGACCTGTACGCAAGCGAGCTGCAGGGACAAACTACCAAGGCGACTGACCGCAGTAGTTCTGCTACACAAACATCGCCTTTGTTGAGGAACCAGGAGGCGAAGAGGAAACATGAGGAGACTTCTGAAATTCCTGCGCCAAAAAGGAGAACTCCGAATCCTGCACCAAGGGCTCCAACGAGGGAGACTACAGATGTGACCTTGAGCCGGCAGGAGGATACTAAGGTATTAAGTGAAGAACCAGGGTGGCAGAAAGTCACGAAAAGAAAAAGGAGGAACAAGAAACCACAGGAGAAGAAAACGAAGCCGGATGCGATCGTGATAGCGACAAAAGATAACACGTCGTATGCCGACATTCTGAGGCGAGTTAAAACGGACCCTAAGCTTTGTGAATTAGGAGAAAATGTGACCAAAATTCGGAGAACCGTCAAGGGTGGCTTACTACTCCAACTAAGCAGGAGCGGGGAGCACACGGAAAACTTTAGGGGAGCCATTGGAGAGCTCTTAGGAGATAGCGCGTCCGTCCGCACTCTGAAGGATATGAGGACAATCGAGATCAAGGACATCGACGAGATCACGGAAAAGGAGGATGTATATGAGGCTTTACGGAAGATTCCAGCCCTCGAGACTTTCGGTAAGCCCGACGTAGTTGCCCTTAGGAGGGCATATGGTGGGACGCAAACTGCCACAGTGAGCCTTGACGCGGACGCTGCAGCTATTCTCCTGAAGGAAGGAAGAATTAGGATCGGCTGGGTCATATGCAGGATTCGCGAGAGAAACATACCGACGAAATGCTTCCGGTGCTTGCAGTTTGGGCACATGGCTCGTCAGTGTAGGAGTAAGGTTGACCGCTCTGGAACTTGCCGTAAGTGCGGACAGGAGGGGCATATTGCCAGAAATTGCGAAAGGGAACCTCTTTGCATGTTCTGCAAAGTGGACGACCCGAAATCCGCCAACCATATCGCGGGGAGCGGAAAGTGTCCGCAATTTCTTAGCGCTCTTAAATCACGTTCTAGGAGATGAGGTTAATACAGATTAATCTGAACCATTGCGAAGCAGCCCAGGACCTATTGGTCCAGAGGGTAAAGGAGGAGAATATCGATGTCGCAATCATAAGCGAACCTTATAGGGTACCGAGGAATAGTACTTGGATCACGGACGGATCTAGTACTGCGGCTATATGGATTTGTGGTTCATTACCCTTCCAGCAAACCTATGCGCGGGACATTGGTTTCGTTATGGCCAGGATAAAGGGAGTTTTCGTCTACAGCTGTTACGCTCCCCCGAGGTGGTCAATGGATGACTTCCAACATATGCTGGAGAGGCTGGCGTCACACGTGCGCTTGAACACCCCCGTTATTATAGGAGGAGATTTCAACGCTTGGGCGACCGAATGGGGTAGTAGATATACTAACGCCAGGGGTCGCTGCCTCTTGGAAACGTTCGCTTCCCTTCCTGTGGCGCTGATGAATGACGGAAGAGAAAGCACATTTAGGAGAGCTGGATCGAGCTCAATAATAGATTTGTCGTTTGTGAGCGATGGCCTTGTTTCGCGGACCGCGTGGAGGCTAACTGAGGACTTCACGAATAGTGACCATCAGGCAATCGTGATGACGGTTACTGGGCGCAACACGAGAGGAAACGGATTGCCGAAGTTTACGGGACCGAAATGGAAGGACTCCCGCTTTGACGAGGAGACGTATAGATTGATGTTGTCGTCTTTTCATACGACTGGCAGCACGGTCGAAGAATTAGTGAGTGGCGTATACCAAATGCTCAACACTGCATGTGATGCTGCTATGCCTAGGAGAACTGTGTGTAGGGGACGTTCCCCCTGCTACTGGTGGAATGACGAAATTCGAAGACTGCGGTCGGCATGCTTTGGGGCGAGAAGACGGGCCCAGCGTACGAGAGGAAGACCGACATGGGAAGCCGAACGGGCTGCCTATGAGGATCTAAGGCATCAACTTAGAAGAGCCATTAAAAGGAGCAAGAAACTATCCTTTCAGCGGATATGCCAGGAAGCTGACATCAATCCTTTTGGGACGGCGTACAGAGTCGTCTGCAAGAGAATCGGTGCTCGAGAACAGCCTAAACTAGGTTGTCCAGTTTTGCTACGGGAGATCATTGGTACATTATTCCCACGGGGCCAGCCCTACACTTTTATAAGTAGGGAGCCGGAGGCCATTCATACCATACCCGAGGTAACAGGAGAGGAGGTACTCGCAGCATGCACTGGAATAGGAGATAGGAAGACACCGGGGCCAGACGGAATCCCAAATAGGGCACTTAAGGTGGCTATCCGGCTCAGACCGGATATGTTCGCCAAGGTGTTCCACAAGTGCTTCGTCGAGGGTGTTTTTCCACGTAGATGGAAGAAGCAGAAATTGGTTCTCATTCCAAAACCTGGCAAACCACCAGGGGAACCATCGTCGTATCGGCCCATCTGTCTACTTGACACGATGGGAAAAATACTGGAGAGGATTATATACAATCGACTACTGACGTGTGCCGAGGCAGGAGGAGCTCTCTCGGACCTGCAATACGGATTTAGGAAAGGACGATCCACTATTGACGCGATAAGAAGAGTGGTCGACATTGCAAGAGATGCAATAGAGGGCGAAAGGTGGAGATTTGGCACCAAGGAATACTGCGCGGTTGTCACACTTGACGTTAGAAACGCGTTCAACTCAGCGAATTGGGGGCGGATTATGAGAGCCCTCTTTAACATGGCTACGCCGCCATACTTAATGGAGATACTGAACAATTACTTTCAGGACAGGAAGGTAATATACCTAACGGATGAAGGAGAGCAGGAATACGTAGTGACGGCGGGTGTCCCGCAGGGCTCTGTACTTGGGCCACTACTATGGAACATTATGTACGATGGAGTACTTCGATTGCGATTGCCGAACGGGACTACAATTGTGGGCTTTGCAGATGACATAGCCATAGTCTCGGTAGCTAAGACGGTAAGGGAAATAGAGGAGAAAACGAACACAGCGATTCGAAAGGTTGGAGCATGGCTGGATGAAGCAGGTTTGAAACTTGCTGCGCATAAAACAGAGGCCGTCTTGATAAGCGGCCGGAAGATAGTGGAGAAGATGGAAGTGACCGTTGGAGGCACAAGGATCGAATCGAAGAGGGCGATAAAATACCTGGGAGTGATTATCGACGACAGGTTGAACTTTAAGGAGCACGTGAAATACATCGGCGAAAAAGCATCTGTAACACAGGGAGCACTGGCGAGGATGATGCCAAATATTGGAGGACCAGGTCCATTCAAAAGGAGGATAATTTCGGCGGTAATAACGTCGATAATGCTGTATGCTTGCCCAATATGGTCGGAGGCACTCTCCGTGGGGACGACAAGGAGGATACTGTCCTCGGTGTATCGTCTAAGCGCGATTAGACGGATAAGTGGCTTCAGGACAGTGTCTGATGAAGCGGTATTGGTGTTGGCAAAGACAATACCAATAGATATATTGGCGGATGAGATGAGGAGGATATACCTTCGCCGTCTCGAGCACCCGGGACGAATAGCAGCTATAAAAGCGGAGGAACGAAGGACTTCCATGCACAAGTGGCAGTCACGATGGGAAAGCAGTTTAAAGGGAAGATGGACATTTCGCCTTATCCCTGATGTAACCCTTTGGATGAATAACGAACATTGCGAGCTGAACTACTACGTGACTCAGTTCCTAACTGGTCATGGGTGCTTCAGGAAGTACCTGCACAGATTTGGTCATGACACTTCCCCTATATGCCCAAACTGTGTAGATGAGGAGGAAGATGCGGAGCATATTCTAATATGCTGTCCCAGATTTAGATGGCCCGGGGAAACGAGTTTAGGACCAAACCGGCTAATGGAAGAGCTGTTGAATCGTAGGATTCTATGGAGTCAATATAGCCAGAGAATGGCTGAAGTTTTGATAGTACTCCGAAGACTGGAGGAACGGAGGCGAAATTTGAACTAACGTGATAAAGCTTTCAAGCTAACCAGCTCTCCGCGAAGTAATACCTTACGGCAGTCCCGCGGAGGGAGAGTGGTTGTAGTGTGTAGGGGGTGGGTTTAGTACGTAGGCACCAGTGATGGTGAATCGTGCACTCTTTTGTTGGAACAAAAGTGTCTTTCGAAGATTCCCACCTCCGGCTCAAGACAAAAAAAAAAAAAAAAAAAAACATCAGTTGGGATTTTATTACGTACGTAAAATTACACCCACACACGTGCACATACACATGTACATAGGACTTACACATGTGCTACTGGAGTATAGCACATGTATGGGGACCCCACAAAAGTAAACACACGGACATAAATCCACTAATAAACTCTAATAATGACTACTAGTGCATGTGGTAGAAGTGATAGAATTGTTCTATTTATAGCAACAACAACAAAAAAATAGAAGAAAAAACAACAACAAAGTTATGTAAAAAGAAAAAACTAAAACTGTGAATATGAATCTCCTGAAATATTTGCATTTTTATTGAAAATTAAAATAATTTTCACCGCAGACGTCAATTTTTTTTTTATAAAAAAAAAAATTTTTAAAAAAAGTTTATAAAATAAAATAAAATAATAAATAAGAATAAATAAAAGTATTAAAATAAAAAAAAAATTGAAAAAAATTTAAATTAAAATCGAGAGAGAAAATGTTGTCAATTGACAACAAATATGTCGTGTGTGCTGCCAAATACAATGCCGCCGTCGTCGTCGTCGTCATTGTCGTCGTCAAAACTAAACTCGACAAAAATCGACAGGAAATAATTACAACAATGATTTGTTGTAATAATATTAACATGAATTTATATACATGCACATACATACATATGTGTGTATGCGTGTATATGTACATACATATATGTATGTAATATGAGGTCATCGAATAAAAATTATAAACAAATACTGGGATTTTAAATTGAAAATCAAATTGAATTGAAATGCATGGATGGATGTACCGATTGAGGGGGCGGAGTACATCCGCAATATTAGATTTCTTGGAAAATATTTTCCACTATGCCATTAGAAAAATAAACAAAATAAATAAACGTTAAATAAATAAAAATCATAAAATATGTACATAAATATTCCAAAAACGAATATTCTTGTTGGAAAAATATTTTTAAATTGATTTTGTGATTTTGAAAAAAAAAAATTTTGGTTTCCAAAGCCTTTTTTTTTTTTTTTTTTTGATAAAGCGCTTAGCCAAGACCAAGTACTACTACTGCTATATTGTTACGTTTTTACCTTTTAAAAACGTTTAAAATATGCGCAAGTAGATTGCAAATAAAATAAAAAATAAATTTATGTTTAGTTTTAATTAAAATTCTTTATTATTCGCAAAATTCAGTGTACCACTGTTCACAACTTGATGTAAACAACAACAATTGCTCTTCTTTTCATAAACAATAGCAATTACTAAGCAATTGTTCGACAGATCTTTGTAACGGATGTCTTCACACAAGACTCACTGAACTTTACTAACTCAGTCGCAAATTTTTCAAAGACTTTCTTCTGCATTTCCAAGGGTTTTGGGGACAGGGTTTTACAGGTTTTAAATTTCTATCGAATTTAAGCTTTTATGACTTACAAATTATGTTACCGGAATGTAATTTGATTTCGTTTCCATCTGTAGCTGCATAACAGTGGTGATATGCCACTACTGTAGGGAATAACTTACGTCCTACTAGCCCCTATATCGTAACAATCCTGCAGCTCACATGGTTTTCAATGTTATTTCTTTCAAGCCTAAGTTACAACGTTCATACTGCTCAAGAAACGCAGGGTATTTCTAAACGAAGTTGCAGAAATGCAGGCATTGAAGGTTATATGATCTCTTTATGGTTAGCTTAAGACTGTCACCAGATTCCTAATTTCATATATTAAATACGAGGTCCTTGTTTTACATGCCTCGCTTAAAGTGGAGTTAAATGCACACCTTGAATGACAGTTCAGACGGTTTGTAGAATATTGTTACGTTTTTACCTTTTAAAAACGTTTAAAATATGAGCTCGTAGATTGCAAATAGAATAAAAAATAAATTTGTGTTTAATTTTATTAAAAATTCTTTATTATTCGCACAATTCTGTGTGCCACTGTTGACAACTTTATGTAAACAACAACAATTGCTCATCTTTGTTATTCCTCTGTTTACGCCCTTTGCATAAACAATAACAATCACTAAGCAATTATACGACAGATCTTTGTAACGGAGATCTTCAAAACCACGATTACTCTCTTCAAACGTACCACGTCTTCACACAAGACTGACTGAACTTCACTAACTAACTCGCCTGCTTTGCTTTGCCTTCTGTATGGCAGGGTAAACAATCGTATGAATGTTCTTGAAGGCGAATGTTCGTGACTTCGCCTTCTCGAAATCTCTATCAATGTAAACATCGTTGTTTACATTTATTTTTGGAGTGTTGTTGGTGTGTTTTTGTTTATTTGTTTACCATTTTTGTTATGCTGGTGTTTGTTGTTGTATTTTTGTTTACTTGTTTACCATTTTTTATGCTGGTGTTAATTAAGCAGTACGATAATTTGTAAACAGGTTTGTTTACTGCATTGTTTTGTTTTTGTAGCTTTTGTTGATAATTTTAATGTTAAGCGATGTAAAAGCAAAACACCAGTATCAAGATTTTTCATTTTCATAAGAATATTTCAATGTATACATTAAGTCCTATAAGGAGTATCTTCTTCAACTTCTTGCACATATTTTTCGTTAACCACCATACAACGAACCCTGCGCTGACCAACTTAATCGATTAGTTTGGCAGAATTCGGTTAGTACCCCTGTACCTGTGGCGACACAATGAGCCACTATGAGTGCTCAAGTGAAGCTTTGGTAATCAAAGCTACCTCCTGAACCTATCTACCTACTACACGAGCCACTATGAGTGCTCAAGTGAAGCTTTGGTAATCAAAGCTATCTCCTGAAACTATCTACCTACTACACGACGCCACCATTACTAATTTTTTAATAAAAAATTTAACATTTTCCCAGTTGCTACGAGCTACTAAGATCACTCTTGTTTTTCAGATGCTTTATATGACTCTTGTAGTCTAGTAGGCAGAGTGTCCAGCTTATTAGACGTGAGGCCAGGGTTCAAACCCCAGCTCAGACATCTCGAAAAAGAACCGCGGTAAGGTGACACGGGTAAGCTTAATCCCTGTATTGACCAAATTCCACCGAACTCATAGAAGAAATTGGTCAGCGCAGAGGCTGCATACTAAAAGCACGACTGCCTTATGCTGGGAAACCAGCCTGAAAGGTTTATGAACGAAGCTATATTTTTGACATCAATGGATGATAACTCTGTTAAGCTGACCTAAATCTGCGCCTCGTGAGACATGGGCATTGACAAAGAAAATGGGTCTCCTACTCGTCAGCAGACCCACAACCTCGGCAGTAGTCATTGGATGCGAGCTGCAGTCTTTCCGCATGTCCTCCCATAACGCAATGACCTGTAAACATTACTACTGTGATCGAGATTGGATTTTAAGTGAACCGTGAATCCATATACAACTGACACACATCATGACACGTATTTGTTTAAATAATACGTAGAGTCCTTATCGATTGGTGCCATTGTGTTGAAAAAAAAGAAACAAAATTCCTGTGTGTTATATTTCGTGTATTACAGTTTTATTTTCCTTTTTTATTTTTATTTTGTTTTTTGTTTATAAATAAATAACTTAAAAAAGAATAAAAAAATAAAAAAGAATCAACTGAACAAATATTTTAATTGAAGTGTCAACTTTTTTTTTAACCGGAATTAGTTGTCATGTAAAAAACAAAAAAAAAAACAAGAAAAAAATTAAATTTTTTTAAATCAAATGAAGAACAAAAAAACCAAACGAGAAAAAAGAACGCGTGTGACTGACTGTGTTTGACATTGACAGCAGCCCCAAATTCTATTGCAATTTTGATGGATGTCAGTCAGTTTGTCAATTTCATTCATTTCATCTCTCATGTACATATGTTGTCATGTACCAAACTAAACTAAACTAAACTAACCTGTCCTGTCCTGTCCCATTTCTATTTCCATTTCAAATTCATTGAAATTATTTTTAATTTAATTAGTTTTTCTCTAATTTTCTAGGTTTTTTCCCTCCTCCTTCCTCTTGTTCTACTCGGTACTTTTATTAAATTGTGGGCGTGGGATGGATATTCTGAAAAAAATTAATTATTTAAACACACACTCAAACATACATATGTATACACATGTAGTTAATTTAGTTTTTCAATAACTACGGTTATGGGGAAGAACTGTCTAAGTTGCTTAAGGTCAAATTAAAAAAAAAGGAAACAATTTTAATTTTTGAGAGAAATTTCAATTATTTTACACGATTTTTTTTAGGAAGCTTTATTAACATTTATATCCAGACTATCTGCAATTACATAATTGGTCAAGAAGTCGCCGTAGTCTAGTAGGTAGTGTGTTGGCTTATTAGACGCAAAAGCCTGGGTTCGAGCCCTAGGCCAGGCATCAAAGACAAAATACAAAAAGTATTTTTTCGGCGACTTTCTCTCAGCAGATTTCTGGCAAAAACTCTGAGAGTAAATAAAAAATTGCCATGAAAAGTTTCTCAAAAATATGTCGTTTGGAGTCGACTTTAAACTGTAGGTCTCGCCACTCATGTATAAAAATTAACACACACAACATAAGTGGTGTGACAAACTAGGACGTTGTAAAGGGTGTTTTTTATAGAGGTATAGAACTTTAAGTTGCAATAAAACAACGATGGATTATTCGATTGACATGAATTTTATTTATCCGAAAGATAATCGTGTGGCATTACATTTTAAATATGATTTCTGGCATATGACCGCTACGGCTGGCGCGGATGTAATCCAATCTGGACGTCCAATTTTCGATGACTTTTTCCAACATTTGTGGCCGTATATCGGCAATAATACGGCGAATGTTGTCTTCCAAATGGTCAAGCGTTTGTGGCTTTACCGCATAGACCAATGACTTTACATAGCCCCACAGAAAGTAGTCTAGCGGTGTTAAATCACAAGATCTTGGAGGCCAATTCACAGGTCCAAAACGTGAAATTAGGCGGTCACCAAACGTGTCTTTCAATAAATCCATTGTGGCACGAGCTGTGTGACATGTTGCGCCGTCTTGTTGAAACCACATCTCCTGGACATCACATACATAATTGGTCATTACAACCCTTCTGTCAGGATTACGACCTAGTTTCTCACACCACTTATGTTGTGTGTGTTAATTTTATACATGAGTGGCGGGACCTACAGTTTATAGTCGACACCGCACGACAGATTTTTGAGACGCTTTTTCATGGCAATTTTATTTACTCTCAGAGTTTTTGCCAGAAATCTGCTGAGAGGAAGACGCCGAAAAAAATACTTTTTGTATTTTATTTTGATGTCTGGCCTGGGGCTCGAACCCTGGCTTTTCGTCTAATAAGCCAACACACTGCCTACTAGACCACGGCGACTTCTCCTGGACGTCATGGTTATTCAATTCAGGAATGAAAAAGTTTGTAATCATGGCTCTATACCGATCACCATTGACTGTAACGTTCTGGCCACCATCGTTTTTGAAAAAGTACGGACCAATGATTCCACCAGCGCACCAAATAGTCAGTTTTTCTGGATGTAACGGTATTTACACATACACTTGAGGCTTACTTTCACTCCAAAGGCGGCAGTTTTGTTTGTTGACGTAGCCATTCAACCAGAAGTGCGCTTCGTCGCCAAAACAAAATTCGCTTATGAAAATCGGGAACAACGGTCGTCTCGTTTTGGGCCCATTCGACGAATCTGCGCCTTACTTGATGATCGTTTGGCTTCAAATCTTGCACGAGTTGGATTTTGTAAGCACACAAACCAAGATCCTTCCGCAAAATCTTCCATAAAGTGGATGGACACAGATCCAATTCCTGTGCTCGATGGCGGATGGACTCATTCGGGTCTTCCTCAATGCTACGCTTTACAGCAGCAATAGCTTCTTCTGTACGCACCGTACAGCGTCTCTGGGGATGCGAGTTATCAATAGGAGTAAACGTGGTGCGAAAACGTTTCATGGTTAATCGAATTAACTGCTCTGATGGACGATTTTGTCGACGATAAAATGGACGTAGTGCGCGATACGTTTACCGCACAGAACCATTATTTTCGAAATAAAATTGCGATATTTGCAAGCGTTGTTCAGGCGTGAGTCTATTCATGATGAATTGCCAAACCAAACTGAGAATAAATCACTTGACAGCTGTTAAATCGGTCGCCATCTTGAAAAGTAATGCCAACTTAAAGTTCTATACCTCTATAAAAAACACCCTTTATATATTTCATTATTTGAAATCATTATATAATCACATACTGTAATTTAAAAGATTAATAATCTTGTTGTATGTGATATGCTATAAAAAAAAATAATAATACAAGCCGGCGCGTTGAGTGACAGTTTATTTCAACACTTAATCAAAGATTTCTGCAAGGATTTGTAAAGCAGAGAATGATGTTGTTGAAGCAATCCTTGACTGCACAGCCTCCTAATTACGAAATTCTTACAAAATCTGTTTCAAATTATTTCACTCTTCTTCTACAATTCTAAACTCTAAGACAGTGATACTGTAACATTCTTCCCCTTAGCAAATCTTTCTTAAAAGAGGGAGTTTTAAAGGCCAATCCAATACATTTCCTTGTGCTGTAATTAAATAATTACAGACTTTACAACACAACACCTACTTAATACAATCCTTTTGAACAAAAAGGATTTAAAAGAAAAAAGATTTTACCTGTACATTAGAGGCACGCTTAAGGATTTCTTTAACACATGATTATGAGCAAAAAGAATAAACCCAGGAAAATCCCTACAGAAAAAGAGAGACAGGCTGGCTGGCTTCCTTACATATCCACTGTACTACCTACTAAAACTACTTTTAAAACCAAAGTAAATGAACGAGTGAATGGTCGGTCGTCGTCGTCCTAAGCTTACCGCATTTAAATCTGTTTGTCGATCATGATCGTAAAAGTAATTGTAAAGGCACGCACGCACCCTTGCATTTAACGCTTTAACAGTTGAATGCATTTTATGACAGTTCAACTAACGGGCCTGGTTCAATGGAATTTTTTTCCTACAAAAAATTGCAACAAAAACAACGAACAGAACAGAACAGCTGGCTTAGAAAGGTTTTCAAACTGTCGTCACTGTGCGGCAGTAAGTGTTTTGTATTTTTCTTTTTGTTGTTTTCGGTTGCAAGGATTCATTAGAGCATTTAACGTTGTTGCAACAATGCATTGCAACGATGCATTTACACCAGAGAGAGAGAGAGGGAGAGTTGGTTGGGTTGGGTTGGCATACGATGGTAGGTGTGTAGCCGATAATTTACACAGCGTAACCGCACATGTGGTTTTATTGTTTCACACAAAATTCATGATTGACTGACAAAATGCGGCTTAAATTCCTTGTGCTTCACTTCACTTTACTTCTGCTTCTTCTTCTTCGTTATTTTTGTCCCTGACGTTGTTGGTGATCTCTCATCGAAATGCAGTTGAGCTATTGCGTTTTGCCACAAGTGTGTCTCGTCTGTCTGTCGTTGTGTCCGTCGGTTTAAATGTGCTGCATTACAGTGGCAATTTTACTTGGTTTTTTATTGTTGTTGTTGTTGTTGTTTTTTATTTGGAATTTGAAAACTAAAACAGATTTTCAGACTTTTTAAGTGGATTTTGTCAAGATTTATGTGAAGGTGAGTGATGGTAATCGTCTCAAGAGTCGTTTTTTTATTGATTTTGGTTGCATGAAAGCAATTCGTCATTTGAAATCTTTCAGGGAAACCAAATAAAAATCCAATAAAAAAAAATACAACAAAAAAAAAACAATAAACTGAAGCTGTATTGACAGATATTTTGCGAAATTGATAAACTTCAATGCACTCAGAGAAATAAATACAGAAGAGATTGATTTGGCTTAACTCTAGAAAATAAAAGGGAAAGAGGGGTAGTAATACAAGGTTTTTTTCTATGAAGGGCTTTTGTAATCCATATTCTGAGTTGTATAAAAGCGTTTAGATCACGTTAAATGGCCTTAGCTAAAGCCAGTATTGTCTTAGAGCTCAGAAATCTGTCCAATACCATGGTGGCCACGAACTAACATTTAAAAACAACTAAAGTGATCTAGAAACAAAAAGGATTTCGATATACAAGGTTCAACTACAGAAAATCTTATAAACAATCTGCTGGTCGCTGCAGAGCTGTTTTAAAGGGTTCGCCAAATAACTTTTTTTTTTTGAAAATGCTTTAAACAAAAAACTACTGAATATTTTCTCAAATTTCTTATTTTATTTGAAAGTACAATCCTTCCGGTTAATAATGGAAAATAATTTCATTCAAATGGCTGCCTCGGCTGGACATGCAGTACCCTACATGATCGGTCCAATTTTTAAGCACATTATCGATTGTGTGCAGCTGTATTTCACCAATGGCTTCACGAATATTGTCCTTTAAAGCGTCAATTGTCTCTGGCTTGTCGGCGTAACACTTATCTTTGACGGCACCCCGCAAATAATAGTCCAACGGTGTCAAATCGCAGCTTCGAGGTGGCCAAACGACATCAGGTCTGCGGCTGATAATGCGATCTTCAAAAACAGGGCGTAAAACATCGAGTGTAGCTTCGGCTGTGTGGCACGTAGCGTCGTCCTGTTGAAACCAAATGTTGCCAATATCCTCCTCTTCAATTTTTGTGAACAAAAATTCATTCAACATGGCCCGATAACGATCGCCATTGACTGTAACGGCCACTTCTTGCTTATTTTCGAAGAAAAATGGCCCAATTGTGCCTCTGGACCAAAATCCGCATCAAACAGTGACTCGTTTTGGGTGCGTCGGCTTTTCAATGTATGCGTGGCGGGTTTTCTTTGCCCCAAATGCGACAATTTTGCTCGTTTACATACCCGCCAAGATCAAAATGAGCTTCATCTGAAAAGATGATTTTTTTTTTGCCAAAATTGGCATCTTCTGGTGTAGGCTACTGGATGGCCAGCCGAGGCAGCCATTTGAATGAAATTATTTTCCATTATTAACCGGAAGGATTGTACTTTCTAATAAAAAAAAGAAATTTGTGAAAATATTCAGTAGTTTTATGTTTAAAGCATTTTCAAAAAAAAAAAGTTATTTGGCGGACCCTTTAGAAGCAATTCAAGCCTAAAGTGACGGCCCGTATTTATCGGGTGCGCTATAAAGTACCATGAGACACTGCTTTGAGTAGTTACCATCACCTTTATAATGAAAAGCTGGATACAATTTAAGTCCATTTTCCATATTGAGGTACTTTAGGCCTGCCCGTTAAGTATTGCCACCCAAACGGGTATGTCCCCTCTGCTACGAAACATGAGCAAACTAGAAAACCTTATATCATATTGGCCGTGATCCTACATGATCCAATAGTTCCACCACCTTCCTACTCCACCTACTGTCCAACTGGTCGTACTTAACTGGTCATTACAACCTTTTAGTCAGGATACAAACCTACCACCTCACAATACCCAACTTGTGTGTAATAATTCTACTCATGAGTGGCGGGACCTACAGTTTAACGTCGCCTCTAAACTACAGATTTGAGCAGCTTTTTATAAAAATTTTATTTCACTCTCACAGTTTTTTCCAGAAGACTATTTTTTTATATCTCCTTTTGTTCAAGATGTCAGAGCTGGGGTTTGAATCATGGACTCTCGTTTTATAAGACGACACACTACTTACTAGACTATGGCCACTTCTAACTAAAGTAGCAATGAAAAATGGGGGATGAAAGTTATGACAGTTTTAAGTGAAAACAAGGTAGGATTGACGATTCGAAAATTTTTTTTTTGAATTTTTTATTGGGGTTCCTAGATAATCACCTACTGCTGTGCACTTGGAATAACTTTTTTGTTCCTTTAGTTCCTTTAAGGAGCCCAAGGATGCCACAAAACAACTGCTAATTCGGTTTCCTTTTTTAATAAAGTATTTTGCAGTTAATCAAGCAATTGATGCAGTGTAGCAGGCTCTAGGATGACAGGGTTGTCATCTATCTTTCTTTAAAACAATGCAGTATATTGGGTTGTTACATTGGCTGTAGCGGTGAAGAATCTTGCTTATTAAAGGGTCCACCAAATAACGTTTTTTTTTGAAAATGCTTTAAAAATGAATATTTTCTCAAATTTCTTTTCTAATTTGAAAGTACAATCCTTCCGGTTAATAATGGAAAATAATTTCATTCGAATGGCTGCCCCGGCTTGCCATGCAGTAGCCTACACCAGAAGATGCCGATTTTGGCAAAAAAAATCATTTTTTCAGATGAAGCTCATTTTGATCTTGGCGGGTATGTAAGCAAGCAAAATTGTCGCATTTGGGGCACAGAAAACCCGCACGCATACATTGAAAAGCCGACGCACCCAAAACGAGTCACTGTTTGGTGCGGATTTTGGTCCAGAGGCATAATTGGACCATTTTTCTTCGAAAAGGAGCAAGGAGTGGCCGTTACAGTCAATGGCGATAGTTATCGGGCCATGTTGAATGAATTTTTGTTCACAAAAATTGAAGAGGAGGATATTGGCAACATTTGGTTTCAACAGGACGGCGCTACGTGCCACACAGCCGAAGCTATACTCGATGTTTTGCGCCCTGTTTTTGTGGCAGAGCTGATGTCGTTTGGCCACCTCGAAGCTGCGATTTGACACCGCTGGACTATTATTTGTGGGGTGCCGTCAAAGATAAGTGTTACGCCGACAAGCCAGAGACAATTGACGCTTTAAAGGACAATATTCGTGAAGCCATTGGTGAAATACAGCTGCACACAATCGATAATGTGCTTAAAAATTAGACCGATCGTGTACGCTACTGCATGGCCAGCCGAGGCAGCCATTTTAATGAAATTATTTTCCATTATTAACCGGAAGGATGGTACTTTCAAATAAAAAAAAGAAATTTAAGAAAATATTCAGTAGTTTTCTTTTTAAAGCATTTTCAAAAAAAAATTATTTGGCGGACCCTTTAGGTCCTACTCTTCGCCAAGACGTGGCACTGTTAGACTGTGATCAAATTGTATCAACAACACATGGCCGGTAGATAGCTAAACAATCAACTGAATAGTGCCTCAAGGTATGAAAATCCAAGTCCTAATTGGTTTTGAAATAATTTCCTCATAAATTTTTTACAATTTTTATAATGCCATCACCACCAACATATATTCATCCATTTTGATTTTTTTTCTGAGTGTACTTTTTAAAAACTCCCATGCGAATAATACCGTTATAAGTATTATTAAACCGTATTTATAACCGTAAGAAAATATATTAAAAACTGTTTTTTTTTTGTTAAGCGATAAACGTTTTTCAGAACAAACGAATGCAACTGCAATTCAAATCAGTCTTTAAAGCCGAGGAAAAGCATCTGAATTTTGAAAAAAAAATAAGATTTTAAGACGAGATTTCAATTTTAATTGCAAATGAAAAGCTGGTTCTTTTCTTAAGTAACATGATAATACTGAGCAGAAGCACTTAAATTTTGTATTTTAAAAAATTTAAATGAAAATGTGTTCTTGCTTTCGAACACTTTTTAAAAAGAAAAATTAATCACACGGGAAGAATGAATATTTTTAATGCAATTTCCATATGCGATTAGAAACAAGAAACAGACAGAACAGTTTTATAATGAAAATATGTGTTTAAAAGATCGTTTGTATTTAAAAAAACAGAGTGACGCACCAAAGATCAGCAAATGAATCGTTTTTTCGCTACTCATAAGGACTCATGGAATTTTGAATATAATTGAGTCAACAATATTGAAATTTAACTATGTACTCTGATTCATTCATACTCACTACAACGTTGATTTATAAGTACAGGTTGCACTGAGTATGCGTACAATGTTGACATCAAACTCATACCATTCGAAATATGTTTGATTCATAAGCCTCTACTCATTTAGGTTCATAACTTTAGAAAAATACTCTTATAATACTTATAAATTATTCGAGTGACTCATAACCAAAAAAGACAGAGCAACAGGCAGAGCAAACACACAACCTTCTAGTGAGTATTTTAGTGTTCGTACCACGATTCATACTTATTTTGTGCTTCGTGTATATGTTGCGGTATGAAGAATCGAAATCAACAACATCATACGTGTTGTTCAGTATGATGAGTACTTCAAACTTTGAATATGAGTTAAGTGAGGTTCCATGTTATTAAAATAAGCAAGAATGCATATAAGCATCAGAAATTATGAGTATGATTCAATTCTACTCATCTTTTTGAATACTCATTGCTGATCTCTGTGACGCACCCTTTAAAAATTTAAAACTGGAAACTTGAAGTTGATACACTGGCTTACATTGTCTATGTAGCATTAAAATTAAAATGAATTTTTTTTTATATAACTGGTACCTACACTCCTTTAGACAGAATTACAACCAAGCTTGTCACACCACCACTTCTGGCAAAAACTCCGAAATTAAAATTTTCTCGGTCGCTCCGCATATGGATAAAATTAATACACACAAATGGGTAGTGTGAGATGCTAGGTTGTAATCCTGACTAAATGGTTGTAATAATCCATTCAAAAAGTAAGTAAGAATCGTCCTATTTATCTACTGAATACTATTAGCAAATGCCTTTTAAGCTTTTTATGGCTATCTCTACAGTAGGACCCCGCTTAACGCGGGGGATACGTTCCAGTAAGTTCCAGCGCTAAACGAAACAGCGTTAAACGAGGCAACTTAACACGTACATACTTATGTATGCACCTAGTAACGTTGATGACAACTAATAAATCAACTGTGACGCAGGAAAGATGCGTTCGTACTGTGATTGCGACTTCGGAAAATATATTTGGAATCCTCATTCTGGACAGAATAACAAAAGAGCGTTGAAAAAGATACATAGTATACACTGGAGCTATAGAGTGCACCGCTTTTGGTTGGTGCATAACCATTTCATATGCACACATATACTACAACAAGTATCAATACAGTGTGCGATTTAGGGGAATCCCAATACAACCGCGTAATACTGAAACAGCGTTAAGCGGGGTCTTACTGTATTATATGTATTCCTGTAGTCTTAAATCTCATTATTGCTTGCTTTGACAGAAGTTTCCTAACAAGTTATTTTCTAACAAGTTAAGGTTACGGCACACAATTAAGAGATGTGAAGACCAACCTTTTCTTTGTTCATAGACGTTTGGATTAGCATCTGATTTTACTCTCAGAGCTTTTGCTACTGAGAGGAAATCGCCGACAGAAATTTTTTTCATATTTCGCTTACATTTCGATTACTTATGGTGGACCTATAAAATAGTCTTTAATATTGCAACAACTCGCGAAGAGGTCAGCTGCAACCTGATAGTTTCTGACAGATTATGATGGTTATAGAGGTCGGTTCGAACATGGTGATTGGGTTCTACCATCTGATGAAGCAATTTCCTTAATTTTTAAGACAAAAAATATGTGCTCAGTTGAAGGAGCAGAAGACCATAACGGTAATCCGATTGATAACGAACGATGAAAGAAATAGAAGCAATGGGCAGGGCAAGTAGGGTGGCGGACCCCTTAGACCCATTGAACAAAGCAACTGTAAACTAAAACAGTTTCTAAAAGGCACGGCGCTCATCATATCGCAAAGTTAAATCGTTGAACAGCTCCGATAAGTCGCCGTAGTCTATTACCCAGTGTGTTGGCTTATTAGACGTAAAGGCCACGGTTAAAACCTCGGGTCAGGTTAGGTTAGGTTAGGTTAGGTCGGGTGGCAGCATAGACATCAGAGATCAGCAATGAGTATTCAAAAAGATGAGTAGGATCGGATCATACTGTTACGAAAATGAAAACATCGTTTAACACCAACATGATTAACAAACGCTACACTAACAAATACAACGAACGTGGTTGCATATACCAACAACAACAGTGTGAAAGAAAAGGAGACAGACAAGCAATAAAGAAAGCAACAACAAGTTAGGTCTAGGTTAGGTCTGAGTGGTAGCTCAGTCCCTGTACTAACCAAGTTCCACCAAAATCAGGGAAAAGGAAGAAGTTGGTCAGCGCAAGGGCTGCACAACAAAAGCACGACTACCCCGCACTGGAAAACCAGCCAGAAACTTTGATAAACGAAGCTATATCCTTGATGTCAATAGATGATAGCTCCGTTAGACTAACAAGGAATGGGGAGCCAAATAGCTTATATCTACACCTAGCAAGAGACGGCCACTGGCAAAGAAAGTGAACACCAGTCTCATTTGAAAGCGTTGAAAGCGAGCCTCATTCTTTCCGCGTGTCTACCCATGACGCAATGACTTGTAAGCACGGCCACCGTAGTCGAGATGACATCAGACATCAAAACGAAAATATGAAAAAATATTTCTATGGCAGCTCCCGCTTAGCAGATTTCTGACAAAAAAACTCTGAGAGCGAAATAAAATTGCCATGGAAAGTTTCTCAAAAAGTAATCTGTCATTCGCAGTCGACTTTAAACTGCAGTTCCCGCCGCTCATGCATAAAATTAACACACACAACACAGTGGTGTGAGAAACTAGGTCGTAATCCTGACTAAATGGTTGTAATGACCAATTATGTATGTATGTAGCTCCGCGTAGAATGATGGCGAAAGGGATAAGATTGTGGTCTTTAGATTAACAGAATCTAAGCCAAGAAAACGGCCCTAACGCACATTACACATTGAATGGCTTATCATGGACTGAAATCAGATAAATGCCAGTTGAAGCATGCAAATATAAACACGTTGATATCTTAGTTGGCTTTCTGAGTGCCAGTAACAACATGATCAAGAATATCCTGCTGCAGTCAACAAGTGTAGATGGTTCCCTGTTAATTAAAAACAAAAAACGTATCTTAAACTTTTTAATTTTGAAAGTCTGAATGAATGAATACGTAAACGAATGAATGAATGCACGAATGGAATTACTTGAAAACTGTAATCATTCATCGTGAGCAGCAACCAAAAAAGAAAAAAATTTCAATTTGAAATGAAAAATATTCGTTTCTTATCGTTTGTTGTTGTTGTTGTTTTGTTTTTTTTTTTCTGCAACATTTAAAATATTCTGACTTTAAAAAATTGAATTTTAAAATCTTTTTTTTCGCATCATTTCTCTACACTCACTTGAGTAAAAGGACATCTTCGGGCATACATACCTTGGACTGAACTGTGAATGTGTCTTCTATTGGTTTTTGTTAGTTCGTATGTCCATTTAAGTGTCCGTCTGTCTGTCTGTCTGTCTGTGTGCCGGTGTGTCGGTGTGTTCATATAATTTCCGGTTTACCTAATTTCGTTTTTGAAACAACTTTTTAATCTAAAAACATATTCCAGGCATATGTATGTATGTACGTCCGTCTGTCCGTCCATCATCTCGTATTGCCATTGCCAGTTAGCCAACCAGCCATTCCATTGCCATTTTCAAATTCAGTTTCAAATTATGCATGAATTTACAAAATGTCGAATAAAAATTGAGAAGAAGAAAGACAGAAAAAAATATTTCAAGGAATACAAATAAGTTTTCGGTTAGACATGCAGACATTTAGGACAGACAGACGGACAGACAGACAGACAGACAATCATCATCGTCATCCTCTCTTCATCAACTTTGTATGTGGCGAAGCACAAGTATTTACCTTTTCGGTACCAAACAAAACAAAACCAAGCAGAGCCACAGAAAAAAGTATTGAAAAATATGCAAAAATGACAAGTAGAAGAAGAAGAAAAAGTAGAAAAATCACAAGGAGTACCAGGATATATTTTTTTCACTCAAGTTTTTTTTTCTACATTCTTGTGTAAGCAAGCAGAGTATCATTCTTTTATGCAAAAAAAAGCCTGGCCAAGATGATGTTGGAAAAACGAAAACGAAGAAATTGGAAATGAAAATAAATTCGCAGTTAGAAAAAAAGTATTTTCCATTGCCGGCCAGCATTCGTTTGCAGGGTTTCAAAATCAAAATGGAAATTTTTCCCAAAAGAATTTAAGTCATCCCCTGGCCAAATGCTTAAGTGATTTGGCAACTTCTAGTTTAACCAAAAACGCTTTGAATCTCTATTGGTTGGGTGGTATACCAAGCGATGAGGTAAGATTTAGAAAATGCCATTAAACACAGCAAAAAAGCATGCTTCAAATAAGTACACCATGAAGCTGACAGGAATTCATTGAAAGCTTATACCGAATAGCAGTGTAACGCCCAAAGGAAAAATGACAAGCACTCTCCTTTCATAGAAAATCCTACACTGAACTAAACACAGATGTAGTGACAAAGTTACTGCAGAGTAAAGCATTAAGTCCTGCTCTTACATTGGAGACTACAAAGCCCCATGATTAGAAGGTATATCCAACAAAGCCCCGGGATTCATGTAAAATAATACGAGAAGACAAAGTCGGGAAATATTTTGACATAAAGTACCAGGAATATTAAAAACAAATTTTACTCGGCATATAAAGATTCACAATCGAAAGTCTAGGTGGAGGAGTATCAATAAAGCTGTATACCAGATAAGGCAGTGAGAGACTATGTTCCGCTATTCAAAAACGGTGCTGAACCTTACTGTGTTACGTAAGGAGTTCCTCAAGGCTCCGTTTTCTGTGGAATGTAATTCGTGACGGTCTGTTTGAATTGGAAATCAGTCGGTAACATCGTGGCAATTGAGAGAAGAACTTCCCAGAAACATGCGCAACTAAATGGACACGAGTCCATCAGGTTAATTCAACTGGGGACGAAGTAGGCAAATGAACTTAAATCTGGCAGTTCATAAGATGAAATCAGTGCTAATAAATCGGAACCAGAGAAGTGTAATGATGAATATTCCAGCTGGTGTAATGATATGAATTTCTCAAAGTCCTTCAGATATTTGGGTTTAATGAGTGATGATGGTCTTACTTTGTGCTCACAATCGACATGTTTATCCTTGCTACAGCAGCTTTAGAGCATTGAAACTGCCACTAGAGCACATGAATTAAACGTATTCTGAGACTACTGCACTCATGAACATACATAATTGGTCATTACAACCCTTCAATCAGGATTATGCCCTAGTTTCTCACACCACTTATGTCATGTGTGTGTTAATTTTATACATGAGTGGCGGGACCTACAGTTTAAAGTCGATTCCGACCGACAGAAGAAACTTTTCATGGCAATTTTATTTCACTCTCAGAGTTTTTGCCAGAAATCCGCTGAGAGGAAGTCCCGAAGAAATACTTTTTCTATTTTGTTTCTGGCCTGGGGGCTCGAACCTGGCTTTTCGTCTAATAAGCCAACACACTACCTACTAGACTACGGCGACTAAAGTCCTTCAGATATCTGGGTTTAAAGAATGATAATCGTCTTACCTTGTGCCCACAATCGACTTGTTTATCCTTGCTACAGCAGCTTTAGAGCATTGAAACTGCCACTAGAGCACATGAATTAAACGTATTCTGAGACTACTGCACTCATGAACACAATCCGATTAAATAATCTCTTCCTGCCCGAAATGGAATCATTGTGACACACTAACCTAGTTCAACTTTGAGTTTCGGGCTAATAAAACCAATGTGAACTGTATTGGATCGCGTGCTTTCTCTGTCGAGTGTATTTATAACCACAAAATACAGTCTAGCTCTAGCGCCTTTCAGACGGAAATCAAAGCCCTTATAAAGACCTGCTCGTTTTTTATGTATTATTACGTCTAAATATTTAGGTTTTAGTGGATCGTTAGGCAGCCATCCTTGCTCTTGGATTACTCAGGACTACCTCCTCTTAATCAGGGAAGAGAAATGCAGGAATAAATAAAGTATTTCATGTCTCTTGTACCAGAGAAACCATGTTTGGATTCCTTGGCATCATAATTTCCATGGGTAGGTTCTGGCAAATGAATTAGCTCTGGCCTAGTAGCGTCTCCATTGGGTTTTTGATTTAAATTGCAATTAATATTCGTCCTTCAAAAAGACAAATTCCTAATAGAGACCAGTGTCCTTCTGTAGAATCTTAACTCAAATACAATTCGAATATGGTTGCAGACTTACTAATTCCTTCATAAGCCCTAGTAAAAGGTCCGCCGAATAACTTTAAAAAAAAAACTACTGAATATTTTCTCAAATTTCTTTCTTTTTTTATTTGAAAGTACAATCCTTCCGGTTAATAATGGAAAATAATTTCATTCAAATGGCTGCCTCGGCTGGCCATGCAGTAGCCTACACGATCGGTCCAATTTTTAAGCACATTATCGATTGTGTGCAGCTGTATTTCACCAATGGCTTCACGAATATTGTCCTTTAAAGCATGAATTGTCTCTGGCTTGTCGGCGTAACACTTATCTTTGACGGCACCCCACAAATAATAGTCCAACGGTGTCAAATCGCAGCTCCGAGGTGGCCAAACGACATCAGCTCTGCGGCTAATAATGCGATCTTCAAAAACAGGGCTCAAAACATCGAGTGTAGCTTCGGCTGTGTGGCACGTAGCGCCGTCCTGTTGAAACCAAACGTTGCCAATATCCTCCTCTTCAATTTTTGTGAACAAAAATTCGTTCAACATGGCCCGATAACGATCGCCATTGACTGTAACGGCCACTCCTTGCTCATTTTCGAAGAAAAATGGCCCAATTATGCCTCTAGACCAAAATCCGCACCAAACAGTGACTCGTTTTGTATAAAGCATTTTCAAAAAAAAAAAAAGTTATTTGGCGGACCCATTAGAAGGGATATGTCCAGATTAATGACTGTTTTTACTAGAGGCTGATAAATTGGTGACCATATTCGCCGCTTGGGTTTCAAACTCATTGCTGCGGAAGAAGAGGAGACAGTAAATGCTTTACTTCGCTTTATTATACTGTGTTCGGAAGCTGTTTTATGTAAGACATCACGGATATATCGCGAGTAGATCTGGACACCCTCAGACTAGAGAATCTGACAAACAGAATAGGACGAACGAACATTTATGACAAGAGATAACGAGTGATGTGGTGTTCATCGAAACGATGTCTCCGGACACTAAATGAAGCTCTTGCTGAGAGGCCATTTGGACTAACTAACCGACCATTTCAAGGTTACTACTAGTGTCACTTAGGGCTGTAGGTTGTTTACTATTGTTGTATAGTTTTTAGGCTAAACCATCGGGTTGAACTATGTCTTCAATGTAATGGAGTTGTGAACTTCTCTGTCTTATTTATCCTTTAAAAACCCCTCTTCCATCTTTGCGACGTTGCTACGCATCCTAAATCATCCACAAAATGCATTGACATTGGCGGAAACCCTTCTCTCATTTTTTTTGCTGCCCAACGAGAAAAAGAAAAAATTTATTTGAAAAAAAAACAAGGAAAATGAGAAACGAAAAAAAAAGAAAAACATGGAAAATAAACGTAAAGAAAAAATACAAACTTGACTTGGCCATATTTTAACCCTGTAAGTCAGAGTCAGAGTCAGTTGTGGCTCTATGAGCGCACCATAAAGCGTATAAATATCGCACAAATAAACATACATAAACCAAAAACAAAAAAAACTAAGGCCTGGGTGGCGGGGCAGTAGTGAAGGGGGGAGCAAGGGGTGTAGAATGGCCAGTTTATGGACATCTACTTGCTACAAGACTGTTGCAAATCGATTCCTGAACAAATTAAAACATTTCAAGATTTATTCGCCAACCTGTCAAAAGTTCGTTTTGGCGCTCATACATACAGCAACAACAACAGCAACAACAGCAAATAATAACAAGAGAATGGAAAGGACAACAAAAAAATATGGAAAAGCTTTGCTGCATTCATTCATATACGAAATGGCTGAGCTGAAATGGACACACAGACAGACAGACAGACAGACAGAATCAGACAATTTAAATCCATAGAAGAACGAAGAAGAAGAAGAAGAAGTTTATCTTTCGCTATTCCATTGCATTTCGATTCGATTTTTTTTATTTATTGTTGTTGTTGTTGTTCTTAAGCGAATGGCTCTTCATCGGGTTCATCGATAGTTAATGTGGTGGGGTTCTACGCTGGTTGGTTGGTTGGTTGGTTTGGCTTGCTGGCTAGTCAGCCTGGTTATGGTTACGCGTTTGCAATGGCTTGCTTGTGGGGTTGGTTGTGGTGTCTTCCTTCCTTACCACGGCCACGGTACATACACGGTTTATATTTCGCCGCTTTTGTTGTGTTTGATTTACTTGGTTCTGGTATTCCCTGCTGCGTTTTATATTTGAATGTTTCTCTTCGTTTTCCTTTTTTTTGTTCATATTTTCTGATCTCTTTTTTGTTTTATTTTTTCTTTTTTTTTTTGTTCTTTTCTTTATTTCTTTAATAAGTCATATGTTGGTTGTATTATTAAAAGACTTCCGGCGTTATTACTTTTAGTTGAGTTTCTTTTCGTTCTCGTTTTTTTTTTGTCTTAAAAATGTTTGTATTTTTTTTTTCTTTTTTTTCTTATCATTTGAAATTTATTTTCCATATTCTGTTGGTTTTTTTCTTTTCTTGCTGTTCTACTTCAATTTCATACAAAATTGTTTAAATGGAGAAGAAGATGTTCTTAAAGACGTTTGCTGTTGAACGAAAATCGTTGCTGATATGCTACACAAAGGCAGGTGGCAGCATAGATACCAGAGATCAGCAATGAGTATTCAAAAAGATGAGTAGAATCGAATCATACTGTTACGAAAATGAAAACATCGTTAACATCATCAACATGATTAACAAACGCTACACTAACAAATACAACGAACGTGGTTGCATATGCCAACAACAACAGTGTGAAAGAAAAGGAGACAGACAAGCAAGAAAGAAAGCAACAACAAACAACGTAAGCAAAGTACACAAACAGCAATGCAGTCGCGATAGAATTCTCGAGAAGGCGAAAACAAGAACAAGGAGTATCAGGATATCTTTTTTCACTTAAGTTTTTTCTACATTCTTGTATAAGCAAGCAGAGTATCATTCTTTTATGCAAAAAAAAGACTGGCCAAGATGAAGTTGGAAAAAAGAAAACGAAGAAATTGGAAATGAAAATAAATTCGCAATTAGAAAAAGTATTTTCCATTGCCGGCCCGCATTTGTTTGCAGGGTTTCAAAATCAAAATGGAAATTTTTCCCAAAGGAGTATAAGGCATTCCCTTGGCCAAATGCTTAAGTGATTTGGCAACTTCTAGATTAACCAAATCTGCTTTGAATCTCTATTGGTTGGGTGGTATACATACCAAGCGATGAGGTAAGATTTAGAAAACGCCATTAAACACAGCAAAAAAGCATGCTTCAAATAAGTACACATTGAAGCTGACAGGAATTCATGGAAAGCTTATACCGAATAGTAGTGTAACGCCCAAAAGAAAAATGACAAGCACTCTTCTTTCATGGGAAATCCTACACTGAACTAAACACTGATGAAGTGACAAAGTTACTGCAGATTAAAGCATAAATCCTGGTCTTATAGGACAATAAAGCCCTAGGATTTGATGGTATATCCAATAAAGTCCTGGTATTTATCTAAGACACGACTAGAAGATAGAGGCGAGAAATATTTTTACATTAATTCCCTGAATACAAAGCATACATAACATAATTGGTCATTGCAACGTTTTAGTCAGAATTTCTCACACCACCTATGTTGTGTGTGTTAATTCCTTGTACTTCAAGAATGTTCATTAGACTGATTTTATGGACATATAAAAAGGCAACACAAAGCAGACAACAGTCAGTAAGAATTCAGTCAATCTTGTGTGAAAGCGCGTTGCGTGCGAAGTAAAATAGTCGTGGTTTGAAGATCTCCGCTATACAGATCTAACGTACAAGCGGTATTGCTTACGCAAAGGGTGTGAGCAGAGAAGAATAACGAACTAAACAAATTATTGTTGTTGTAAACATCAAGTCGTATACGGTGGCACACAAAAGTAGTGCGAACAATAAAGAGTTTAATTGAAACTAAACACATATTTGTTTTTATTTTTGTTTGCAATGAACGAACTCATATTCTAAACGTCTTTAAAAATGTAAAAACGTAACAATACTAATAATTTCTGATACTTTCGTGCATTCATACTTCTTTTAATATCATAGAACTTCTACTCATATTCAAAGATTGAAGTACTCTTCATATTCATACTTAACAACATGTATGATGTTATTGATATCGACTCTCCATAACTCAACATATACACGAATCACAAAATAAGTATGATGAGCGTATGAACACTAAAATACTTACTAGAAGGTTGTGTGTATGCCCTGCTTGCTGCTCTGTCTTTTTCGCATGTGAGCCACTCGAATCATTTATAAGGCTTATGAATCAAACATATTTCGAATGGTATGAGTTTGATGTCAACATTGTACGCATATTCATTGCAACCTGTACTTATAAATCAACGTTGTTGTGAATACGAATGAATCAGAGTAGTGAAGTTAAAATTCAATATTGTTGACTCACTTATATTCAAAATTTCATGAGGGCTTATGAGTAGCGAAAAAACGATTCATTTGCTGACCTCTGGTGGCAATATACTCATCAGTCTCAACCAACTTCATCAAACTAACAATAAAACTTTAAAATCACTTTCAAAGTCCATTGATACACTACGACATCCGTCTACAACGGGACGTAATTTAGATTAGATTTACTCCGACGCCATTGTTATTAGATGCGCGCCCGCGGTTTAAACTGTGGCCCAGAAATCTCGAACAGAACGATGGATAAAAAAATATTTCTTTCGTTGATTTTATCTCCGCAGTCTTCTGGACAGAGACTCTGAGAATAAAATAAAATTGCCATGAAAAGTTGCTCAAAAATCTATCGTTATCGATGTCGATGTTAAACTGCAGGTACCACCGCTCATGGATAAAATTAATACACACAACATGGGTGGTAGGAGAAGCTAGGTTATAATTCTGACTAAAGGTTAATTATATAATCAATGACATACTTCCAAAAATATATTTCTTATCTATGCCGCATAAATATCTCTCGGAATCAACCTCTATTCGAGCGATCGGCTTATCAGCATCTAAAACTACGCTTACAGTGCTTTATAGGCTCCGGAATAAAAGTACAGGTTGTGACTTCTACAGTTTGCTCCGTTTGATGTGCTCACTTTTGAGCCATGACACCCGTAAAACAAATGCGCTACTCACCAATATTTCCACATCCTTTGTCTCTATAATTGCTTCCTTACGAGCCCATTACTTCTAAGCTTGAACCTGTACTCTCTTAATGTCTTTAAATTCTAACTTCTTCAGTTTAAGTGACTTCAGAACTTATCAATGATACAAATTAGATTTCAAAGTTCACCTTTATACCACAAAAGAGTCCTCTGGATCAATATTATCTGTTAAGGGACTACTCCCTTTCTAGTCCGTCTGCAATTACATCGCACCACATTCAGCAAAACCCAAAAGAACTCGAGGAATCGGTTTGACCTACTAAACGGTAGGTCAAGGTGATGAACTGTGTTGGATCGAGTAAAATTTGGGCATCTATTCTGTCTCCCCATCTAGCTCTAGTGCTTTTTACATATACAGTTTGTCAAAAAAATCTTTGCACAGATCAAAAAAAATTTAAATGTGATCTTCATTCGAGAATTCCAACAACAAAATCTTTACATACTTTTTTATTTTTGCACACATTCTATAACTGTACTTGTTTACGACCATAAGGCGCCAATAGTTTTCTAATAGTCACACACATTACAATAATAACAACAATAAAAGAACGTTACACATTATAAAGACTGTCAAAAAAATCTTTGCATATTGAATGAAGATAATAAAAAAAAAATGACAAAAAATGCCTTTATTTCCCAAGAATGTTGTGCATTTTGGGTTTTTTTACAAATGAGATGGAATGTGAAAGGGGTAAACAACGTTTTATTAATGAAGTGATCGTTTTTTATGTAACAGGTGTCCTTATATTTGAATACAAAAAATGCCAGGAATACGAGTTTCAAAAAATATTATACAATTGGTCTATTTCAACTGCTACAAAGGCAAATCTGCCAAGGAAATCGCCGATATGTTCTCCTTGAACATCAGGAATGTATATAATATTATATCCCGTGCTGAAAAAGAGGGAGGACTAGACTTAAAACGATTTACAGGCAGGCCAAAAAATGTGGCGCAGCGAGTTGAAAGAAAAATTATTAGAATCGTGTATGGTAGCCCACAATCCAGTACGAGATGATTAGCTCTTCAAGTGCAAAAAGACTTTGGGTTACGTGTTTCCCAAGAAACCATCAGAAATGTTCTTCAAAAACACAAATATTCTTCAAGAGTGGCTAGGAAAAAACCCCTGCTGTCAGCACAAAATGTCGAAAAGAGATTAAGATTTGCCACCGAATACATTTCACTTCCTCCGGAGTACTGGGACTCTGTTATTTTCTCAGATGAGACGAAAATAATGCTTAATGACCATAAAGAGTTTGGCGTAAGCCTCTGACAGCACTAGAAAATTAAAATCTTATTCCTACAGTAAAGTTTGGAAAACTGTCTGTAATGGTATGGGGCTGTATATCCAGCAAGGGAGTTGGTGTAATCGGGATTTTGGATGAAATAATGACTAAGGAAGTATATCTTGATATTTTAAAAAATGAACTGACCGCCAGCATTAAGAAATTTGGTTTTATTGACCCGGTTAATCCGAATAAAATTAATTACAAGTGCTATCAATATAATGATTCTAATCATAAATCTTATTTATGTAAGTCCAGGTTACTTTACAACTGCTCCAAAGTTATTGATACTTCTGCCCAAAGTCCTGATATTAACCCTATCGAAAATTTGTGGGTTCATCTAAAGCAAAAGGTAGGAAAAAGATCGCCCACAGATAAAAACGAATTGATAAAGTTCATCAAAGAAGAATGAAAAAAAAATACCATTAGAATATGCCATTCCGAAGCTTATTCAATCCATGAGAAGGTGTCTACAATCGGTGATTGATGCTCAAGGTGAACACACAAAATATTAACACTATAATTTAAAAAAATTGCATAAGTCTTAATATTTTGTCAAGTGTGCAAACATTTTTTTGACAGTAGTAAAATTGCATTGTTTTTGTTTTTTAATATTTTACATTCGAATATTTTCATTGTTATAAAAGTTTTTTATTTATTATATTAACAAAACATATGTTTATAAAATTCTGTTTGAAAAAAATGAAAAAGTTGGTTATTTATATTAGAAATCAATGAATATTTCGAAGTTTTTTTTATTTTTCTCTATGTGCAAAGATTTTTTTGACAAACTGTACATTTGCATGGACAGCCAGGCAGCCATCTTTAAGCTCAAATCACGCGCGCCTAACACTCAGTTGGTAGGACAGTGCATGAGTTAGTTAAGCATGTCATTTCTCTTGTCTAGGATGAACCATGATTAGATTCCTGGACATTGTAGTTTCTATCGGTACGTTCCGGTAGATGAATTGGCTCGCAGAGAATCCATGAATATTATGCCACGAATTGGTCGCAGTGGCGTTTCCATTGGATTTCATTGAAACTGCATTCCAAACTGCTACTTCAGAAACAAAAATTCCAATTCCGAAAAACTGTGTCTCGAGATTAAAACACCAAACTCACCCTTAAACTGGTAAGAGGGGCTCTTAATAAAGGGTCCGCCAAAAATGCTTTAAAAAAAACTACTGAATATTTTCTCAAATTTCTTTTTTTATTTGAAAGTACAATCCTTCCGGTTAATAATGGAAAATAATTTCATTCAAATGGCTGCCTCGGCTGGCCATGCAGTAGCCTACACGATCGGTTTTTAAGCACATTATCGATTGTGTGCAGCTGTATTTCAACAATGGCTTCACGAAAATTGTCCTTTAAAGCGTCAATTGTCTCTGGCTTGTCGGCGTAACACTTATCTTTGACGGCACCCCACAAATAATAGTCCAACGGTGTCAAATCGCAGCTCCGAGGTGGCCAAACGACATCAGCTCTGCGGCTGATAATGCGATCTTCAAAAACAGGGCGCAACACATCGAGTGTAGCTTCGGCTGTGTGGCACGTAGCGCCGTCCTGTTGAAACCAAATGTTGCCAATATTCTCCTCTTCAATTTTTGTGAACAAAAATTCGTTCAACATGGCCCGATAACAATCGCCATTGACTGTAACGGCCACTCCTTGCTCATTTTCGAAGAAAAATGGCCCAATTATGCCTCTGGACCAAAATTCGCACCAAACAGTGACTCGTTTTGGATGCGTCGGCTTTTCAATGTATGCGTGCGGGTTTTCTGTGCCCCAAATGCGACAATTTTGCTTGTTTACATACCCGCCAAGATCAAAATGAGCTTCATCTGAAAAGATGATTTTTTTTTTTGCCAAAATCGGCATCTTCTGGTGTAGGCTACTGCATGGCCAGCCGAGGCAGCCATTTGAATGAAATTATTTTCCATTATTAACCGGTAGGATTCTTCTTTCAAATAAAAGAAAGAAATTTGAGAAAATATTCAGTAGTTTTTCTTTTTAAAGCATTTTCAACAAAAAAAAGTTATTTGGCGGACCCTTTATGATGAATACTTAATGAAGACGAATTAATATTTCCACCAATGCCTAGACTTTTCTTTCACAAAATACCGCATCTTATAGGCGACCATAATCTGCTTTTTCAATATTTTTTGTCTTGTGTTGCCAAAGGTGAAATAGAAATATGAACTCGCGTATGCTACGTCGTCGTTCGTATGCGTGAGTGTGCGAATCAAAAGATGAATAAGAAGAAGAAGAACAATAATAAGAAGAAGAATACCAAGTTGAAAAATCGTCTGTCATAATATTGTTTGTTGCTGAATGAGTACTATGTTGAGTTTGAGTATCTCGTGTGTATGAAAGACAAAGAATATGAAATTCTTACAATTCATTTCCACAACAATACGCTTATAAAACTACAAGTATTCTCGCTCTACCAATAAAGGAATTAATAAAACAATAACAACAACAACAAATAAAACAACAATAAATAAACAAAAAGCGATGAAACTAATCAAAGAGAAAACAATACACAATACAACGCTGCATGGAATTTCATTCAGTTTTTATGGTTTCTGAGATCGCGTTTTTTTTTTCTGTTTTAATTTAAATATTTCGTTTCTATTTGAAGCGGCAATTTGCAATTTCATTGAGTAAAACATTTGATTTCTTGGTCACTAAATCTTCAAATACTTTCAAATTATTTTAAGTTAGGTGAGGAGCAATTACCGGGTTTACTTGGAGTCCATTAAATCCTCCTTATAAGATCACAAGAAAAAACAATCTGTATGAAGATAAATTCGAATTTAAAAACCAAAGACGCAAACCCACGCTTTTAGCAGCGCCACTTCTTGCCTCTAACAGGGTAAACTTTGCTTTTAACAGAGCACTGTTATTGCTACTGTTAGTAGCAATAAGTAGATTAGTATTCTACTTTGCAATTATTGCATACTATGGACATGTAATTTAATTCTCATTATGATCATTATTATTTGTGAACAAAAGTCTTCAACCACTACCACGGTTCGAAAGAAGAGCCTCTGGACTACCATTTGCATAAAGACTGCATGGTGTACTATTTCTTATATGTTCCAAAATGGCCACTGATTTTCTAGAGAATTTTTCAAGCAAAAAATTGATATTTTCAAAGCCAATTTTCTCTATGCCATATCACTTTATATGGGACTATGCTGCTGATTATATTAAGAGGCCTTGGAACCTTCCCTTGCATATAGTATGGTACTCATAGACCTACAGTATTTCCCAAAATTAGCTCCTAAACAAGTGGGCTTGTGTAGAGCGATATTGTTAAACAGCTAACTGGGCTCTGTTAAGGGCAAATTTTGCTCTGTTAACGCTAAATGTGGCGTTGCTAAAATTTGTGGATTGCGTCTTGGATTTTAAAATTCGAATTTGTCTTCACACACATAAAAAACTTTAAGAAAGTGTGTAAAATAAAGGAAAGAGCAGCCAAGAAACTAGTAATTAAGGGGTAAAGTGAGTTTTGACAATGGATTGGCTTTAGTTTAGTAAGAACCCAACATACTCCATGACACCAGATTAGTTTCTCACTTTACTGCTGGTCATCACAAATATTTCTTTTTGCCAATTCCTTAAGTAGTAACAGGTATTTCTTGAATTGAAAGGAACACAGAAAACAAGTACGTGAGTACTTCATATAAAAGTTGCTCATGATTGCACCGTCCGTGCTCCATATGTAAGCAACAATTTTGGCATACTTTTTCCAACATAACTTTTTCGACAGAAAATGTTATCCACCATTGCTGGTATTGGGGTAGACATCTCCTTGTAAACGAGGGACTTCATGAAACCACACAAAGAGGCATCGAAACTAATACAGGGGACATAGCTTAAATCTTTCTTATCGATAAAAATCAAAAATATGCAAGTAATCGATCAAAAAAATGCAAATCATCGTCTAAAAAATACAAGTCATCAACCATCCACATTCGTAAATGCAAGTTATCGGTCAAACAAATTTAATACATCGACTAAAAACTGCAAGTTATCGAACGAAGTCGCCGTAGTCTAGTAGGTAGTGTGTTGGCTTATTAGACGTAAGGCCACGGTTCGAGCCCTAGGCCAGACTTCAAAACAAAATATAAAAAAGTATTTCTTGACTTCCTCTCATCAGATTTCTTGCAAAAACTCTCAGAGTAAATAAAATTGCCATGAAAAGTTTCTCAAAAAATCTGTCGTTTGGTGTCGGTTCAAACCCCAGGTCAGACATCAAAACGAAATATGAAAAAATATTTCTTCGGCAACTTGCTCTCATAAGATTTATTGCAAAAACTCTAAGAGTAAATAAAATTGCCATGAAAAGTTTTTCAAAAAATCTGTCGTTCGGCGTAGACTGTAGGTCCCGCCACTCATGTATAAAATTAACACATACAACATGAGTGGTGTTGGAAGCTAGGCCGTAATCCTGACTGAAAGGTTGTAATGGCCAATTATGTATTTTTTATGTATCTCCTTGTAAGCGAGCGACTTCATGAAACCTCACAAAAGGGCATCGAAAATAATACAGGTGACGCAACTAAAATCTTTCTTGTCGCTAAAAATCAAAAAGATGCAAGTAATCGATAAAAAAAATCCAAGCCATCAACCAAAAACTGGCAGGTTATCGGCCAAAAAAATTCAAGTCATCAATCAAAAACTGCAAGTTATCGGCCAAAAAAATGCAAGTCATCAACCAAAAACTGCAAGTCAGCGTCCAAAAAAAATGCAATTCTCAACAAAAATTTGCAAGTTATCGTCTAAAAAATTTAGGTCATCGACCAAAAAATTCAAGTAATCGACATATGAAATGGAAGCCATACATAAAACAAACAAGTCATCGTTAAAGACACTGAGAGATGCCTGTAGCAAGTCCCATTTTTCCATATTATCAATCACTCTCCCCAGACATTGTGAAACCAAATCGTTTTTGTTTTAAGTTTTTCAATGTTCAAAACAATTTGCAAATTAACAGAGAAACCGTTCCATACTGGAACGTGTGGGGCATAATTTTCAAGGAGTGGAATACAGTAATCCCTCGATTTACGTCCCAGTTGGTTCCAAAAAAAGGCGACGTAAATCGAAGGACGACGCAAATTGAAGTTAGAGGGAACACAAAATTTGACGACGTAAATCGAAACAACGTTAATTGAGGCGACGTAAATCGAAGGATTACTGTAGATATGCCATTCTCCAATGACTTTTCATTCAAAAATACTATCTCCAGACCATAATAGTCACTTTTTCCAGATGCAATGGCTTTTGCACAATCAAATCTATAGGGCTTGATTTGATTTGCAACAGTTTTGCTGTTTTATACGCCCACCTAGTGAGACAAGAAAGAAAATTTTGTTTGAAAAACCAGCGCTGAAGACCTGCCGCTCTAACACACAAACAGCATATCCACGGCATTGCAAAAGGTCATACGGCTTAAGCGGTTGAGTGATTTGGACTTTATATGGATGGAGATGCAATTCCAAATACCAAATACGCCACAGTGAGCCGTAAAACATGCTGAATTGCAGAGGACACTGTGACATCGACAAATTCGGAATAGTTGCCACAATTTTCTCTAAAAGAAGCAAAATTTTCGACAATCTTTCCGAATTTCTTAATAACTTTGAAAGTTTCTTGCAAAGTAAGTCAATTATGACGACAATAATCACTCCGTATTGCTGGAAAAGTGGCTCCGTTTGAATCAGCATTTTTGCAATTCAAATTTAAACTCTTTTAATGCGTTCTTCGGTTGTTCAACCATCCACATTCGTAAATAACAAGCCTTTCATTAAATAAAGGACACTTCAGATGACATCCTTGCCTGATCAACGGTTTTGAAAGCCCTAAGTGAATAACACGATGTCAACAAATGTACTCTGCTTTTATGGGAATGAAATTTTTCCTATGAAAACTAAAGGTTAAGACAACCAGGACTCCTCCCCTGTTATCAGCTTAAAGGGATACAACAATTTTGGCGTATTAAAGCTATCAGTGGCCACGGAATGGTATCATCAGGTGAATTCACAGAAATATTTCATGTCAGTTGGTTTTATGAATGAAAGCTGTGGTCACTTTAGGACATACAGGGCAACCAAGAATTCTATTCAAAATACAGAATGTTTTTAAAGTTTTTTTACTGCAGAGCTTAATATTCTCGTTAAACAATGAAATTCAGAGTCAAAGTTTTTTTTTTTAAACACCGTTTTTGGTTTCCCTGCCTTTAGAAGAAAAAAAAAGAAACGAAACTTTTTTTTTTGTTTCCTTTGAGAACAGCAAACCGTAAAGGTTCCCAAAAAATATTTTTTAAAACCAAAAACAAAAAAAAAAGAGAAGAAGAATTGAGAGATTGAAACGGATAATGATGATTCCCAAGCGTCAACGATGTTCTAAGGCTGGGTTGCAGAAGTCAAGTGGGTGGTTACCACGGATAACACCCACACACATAAAGACTTATAAATCTGAACATCAGTTTTTAGATTCGTCGTCTTCGTCTTCGTCTTCTTTTTCTTCTTCTGCTTCTTCTTTCTTCCTTGGCTAAGATATGTAGAAACCACCTTCAAGTTTCCAAAAACTTTAAGAAGAAAAAAAGAACGAAACGAAGCAAAACCCAGCAGAACAGCAGAAGAAAAAAGCAAAAGTTTTGTTAAAAATCTTGCATGTGTGTGAGATAAAAAACAAATGTTTCACACAGTTTTTGTTTCAGCGTTTTTGTTTTCACTTTTTTTCCTCGTTTTGCTTCAAAACTTTATTAATTTCGAAGGATATTGTGAGTCTGTCAACTCATTTGTAACGTAAAGTATCGAAATTAAATGCATTGGCTGCTTAAGACCACGTGTCAAGCATATGAGGCTCAAAGAACCCAGATCTCCCAGATAACATAGCGCGAACCAACCGCGTTCACTCTTTAGTCGAATTCAGTAAGAGAACTTTCTTTCTATTACCCCCAAAACAACAACCCAGACATGAGTATAGGAGACGGGGTAATTAGGACCAAGAGCTCGGTGAAATACCTGGGAATAAGGCTGGATCCCAGACTAACATTTTCACATCAGATTCAGTACTCGGCTAACAGGGGCCCAGAAGATCGTTGAACAGCTCAGTAGATTAATGGCGAACATTGGAGGCCCGCTACCGGCGGGAAGGAGACTCCTGATGGAGGTTGGAGACAGCATTATGCTTTATGGGAGCGAAATTTGGGCCGAAACACTGGATGCTAAGAAGCGGACAAACGCGCTGGTATCGGTACAGAGAACGCGTCGGCATATCGTACGGTATCCGCTCCAGCCGTAGTGGTGATAGCGTGTATTATCCCTGTGGATCTGCTGGCAGCGGAGCGGATGGAGATTTATAGGGGAAAAACGGCTGGAAGTCACATAACCGCTCATTTCAGGGAAAACTTCATTTCAAAATGACAACAACGATGGAACGAGGAAGATAGAGAAAGATGGACGGCGAGACTTATTCCGGACAGAAGGCCATGGATTGGTCGGAAATTTGGAGAGGTAAATTACTACGTTACACAGATGCTATCGGGTCACGGATATTTTAGGAAATATCTGCACAGAATAGGCAAGACCGCCTCTCCTTACTGTCTTTACGAGGAGGAGGAGATAATTGTTGACGCAGAGCACACCGTTGCCGAGTGTGCACGCTGGCAGAGCTATCGCTCTGCACTGACGTCGATAGTTGGAACGATCACGGCCGGTAACATTGTCGGGATTATGATCGCTAGTAGGGAAAATTGCACCTCAGTGGCGAATTACGTTGGAGAGCATTCTTAGACTGAAGAAGAGGGATCTTGAGGCTGCGGAACATGTGGGCACGCCGGAATGAAAGATGAAACTGGCACACGTGCCAAGCAGAATTCGAGGCAGGGACCTGGACGAAAGGAATAGTGGAGACACTTAGATGTCTCTTCAACTTTCGACACGCAGTCGGGACGCGGATATGAACACGCAGGGGCCAAAGGGACTCCACTCCGAAGTAATACCACCGTAGTTCTGGAGTAGACACAACAAGTCCACGAGACGAGGACTTTTCCCCACACACACGGGGGACGTGACGACTTCCTCTATAGTGCGGTTAGGTACATTTACCCCTCCTCGGCGTGAAAAAAAATTGAATACATAGAGGGAATTGCTTTCCAGGCAATAATATTCGACCAATCAATAGCTGGGTTGGAAAATTAAACAGAAACAAAGCAAAAAAAAATATAAGAATATGGGAACCCATCCCGCATAAACTTGATGTCATTAAATACATCTCAAGGCTTTGTAATCCTCATAAGCTCAGCCTTAAATTGTTGGCTTTCATGTTCGAAAACTTATACAAACTAGAGTGATGCAATTTAAATACTTGTTATAGGGTAATGTAAAACGAATTTAATTTCAACATTAAACTTCATTTCAAGCGTAACGCCATCTACATGTTAAATAATAAAATTTCTTACATGTTATCGAGTACATAAACCCTTGAAAATTTATAACAATTTTGTAAAGTAAAATCAAGCGAATTCCATTAGAAATTAAATTCGCCTTATACTATAAAATAATCGCTTTAATTCGCCTGACCAAGTGTATAACAAAACTCAACCACACAATGAAGATTTTTTTGCTGGTATTTGGTTCAAGTCTGTGATAGCAGGATAGCAGAGACAAAGGCATCGAAGTGTGCGAAATGTTTATAACAGTTGCCAGGTCATATTAACCCATTATGATCATTTTAAAGATTTATTGAATTGAAAGAAAATTTTAAATGACGGTTCCCCAAGGAGATTTCTGAGTACTTCCAGCGCAAATTTTTTTCTCTGTATACTCATAAAGGACCAGGTATGTCTGATCTCCATATATATGTTGGTTGATGTGTCCTGTGTGTCCCTTAATTTTTTTTGTCTCTCAGAGAAGACCTATAGCTGAAATCGTTGGAATGAGTTGTTGTATCAGCAAGTGCCTCAGCTATGTTATGATCTTCTACATCACAGGAAAGTGTCATAGGCGTTATCTGTAGTTATCTGGAGGAAACACTGGGGTAAAACAAAAATGTTGTATCCTGCCGGCAGTAATATTTTCATCCCCGCCCGCCATTGAAACTTCATTCGGTTGGCTTTGAATCGTAGACAAAATCTACAACGGACAATTAGGAAAGACTTTGTTCGTGGGGACTTGACTGACATATACTGATGATGTTAGTGTCCTAAGCCAAATTATGGACGCCATTAGGTTTAATTCTTATGCAGTTGGGTGGGAAGTTAGTATTTTCAAAACTAATTCAATGTCCCATGGTCAACAAGCACAATTGTAGCATATAGCGTTCGAGAAGTGGGTGAGGGAAAGCTATTCCACCCAGAAAAATAACTGTAAGGCTCGCATAATGGTTAGTGTACCGTATGTTTTCAAAAGTGCCCACATAGCATCAGTTCAGACAGAACACTATGATCGCATAATAATCGATATTTTGCGGTTTCAGCGAGAAAAAACCGCAAGTCACACCACATGATCGATTTAAGCTTTATTATATAAGAAGTTAATAATAGGTCATTAAGACCATGCGACTTAAGACAGTTCGACATTTTTGTGAGGCTACAACAAAAACAATTTTCATGCGGATATCTTCCTACTTTAGAATATATGAAAACCAACATTCGTCAAGTTATCGCCCAGTTACCGCCCGAAATGTCAGCACAACTACTCGAAAACTACGTCAAAGGGAATTAACTGCTGTAAACAATCCAGAGGCGATCATTTAAATGACATTATATTTCAAGTGTGTTCAAATGAAGAACTCTCTATCGTACATCACATCTTAGTAGTTGACCAAGCACAGATGATATGTTTCTTTTCATAAAACTTTCTATTAAGTACTCTGTTATGGCATAGGAGACCTTTAATTTTTTTAGGTAAAATCAAAAACACACCAACATTTCCAATAAAAATTAAACGATTACATACCTTGTCTGCACTGTCCGCACATATGCATACGTGAAGTGAGTATTTTAGTGTTGGTGTTGATGTTGATGTTGTTTGACTCCAACATAAGCGCACATGCCATTCCTTAAGAGCACAGCATGAATTTACAAACGAAAACAATCTCACATGCCAACCAATAAATATACCAACAACAACAACAACGCCAACAACTACACAAATATCATTATTAAAGTGTTTTTGTTTCTTTTTTGTTTCAATTCTTTTTCAGCACAAAGAATTTAAGGCAACAATAACAAAAAAAAATGGCAACATACTTGTCTAATATTTAAAACCAAAGAAGAAAACAAAATTGGCGAAAATATTACAAAAAAGAAAAAAGAAAAACAAACACAAACAAAAAATAATAAAAGTAACCAAAAAGATTAAGCTTAGGAAGAGAAAAACAATAACAACCATCAGAGAGAGAGGGAGAGAGAGATTAAGAAAAAATATTTAAAAATAATAACAAGAGATTAGAAACTTCAATTGGTAAAGATCGACTCCTTGTTAACCTACAGCACCATTTGAGGAGAGTTCTCGCTCTCACATATTTTTGACGTAGGACGCCATTGTGATAAATCAATGAAAGTTAGTTACATATGTACGTTGTGATTCACTGGTGTAGGGTATTTAAAAGCAAACATATAAAAACAGCGACAACAACAACAACACGGGAGGCAACTTGTTTCAACAAGTGATTTTTAGGTGGGCACAACATAAACTAATTTTGCAAGTGTGCGTGTGCATGTGTGTGTTTAAGAGTAAAAAGAGCCAAAGCAGACGATAATATTTTAACGAAGTTTGATGACACAAACGAACATCACACAACACTATTTACGAGCGCTATGAGCAAAGTCAGCAGCGCAACGACTGCAATACTTTTAGGTTTGTGTTCAAAGTCTTTCGTTTAATGAATTCAGTTGTTACGCGTTTGTTAACGAGAACGGTTGGCTAAAAATTGGATACGAAAACAAAAACAATTGGAAGTGAAAAATAAATACAAAGTAACTAATTGAGAGATAGAGAAAGAGAAAAACAAAAATAAGAAAATTAAACGTCATTAGAAACTGTAAATTATTAAAAAAAAAAAGAGTGTTAAAGAAGCACACACACAGCATATGTACGTGTGGCAGTGTTTGAGTGTGTCTGTGGTAAGACTTCTTTAATGAAAGTCAAAACTCTTTAAGTGAAATAGTAAAAGAAAAACAACAACAACAATTTTTTTTATAAGACACAAACAAACATATACACATGGAAGGAAATGTATACGAGAGAGAGGAGTGTGTGTATGCATGAAATTAAAGCCAAACAAGTGAGTGTTTTTGTTTTTTTGTTTTCTAAAGCTTATTAGAGAGTTGTTGGAGAGTAAAAGAAAGAGTGTTAAATATTAAACAAATAAATATATGTAAAGAATATAAAATAATTAAAAGAAAACAACAACAAATAAATGAATGATAAAGATTAACAAATAAATAGAATAAAGAAATATTTAAAACAATAACAACAAAGTAAAAAAATTTGGAAATTTCAAATGAGAATGTAGACTACACAGGATTTGTTTTTATTTGTAATGGTGGTTGGTGTTGGTGTCACTCTTCTAAACAATAACAATAAGAAAGCAAGCAAGCAACACACAAAAATTTTGTCTATAAGACAATCATCTTAAAACAAATGAAAAGAAAAATGAGAACAAAACAACAGCAACAACAACAATAACAAGTAACATGTAAAGAAACTAAAGAAACAGTGCTGCCAAGAGGGTTGATTCTTAAGCAATAAAAAAAAATCGATTTGTTTCTCACTTGTTGTTGTTGGTGGTTTCGTGGAAATAATCTTTTAAGAACAGTAGTAACAAGCGTTATCGTATCATAATTACCCTGCATTATTATTTATTATTGCCATCATCAAAAATTTAATTCTTGAACATCATTTACCATCTCTCCTCCACTGTTAAACTAAATAAATTTGGTTTTTTTATTTCGTTTCATATTTTTTTTAATGACATCAAACGGTATTTTTAGAATGAAAAAAAAAATTCTTTTTATTTTTACAAATCACTGACGATGTTCCAAAACGCTATTACAAACAGCGTAGAAAAAATCAAACACAACAAAATCCAAAATAATAATGAAAAGAAGTGAGAAAAAAAAACGTTAAATCTTCTTACAAAAATAATAACCAACTAATAACACTCTCTGTTCGTTGGTTTTGCTTAATTTTTTGAAAACTTTTTTCATGTTTTTTATTTTTTTGTCAATTCATTCGATCATTTAATTTGTTGGTTCGTTTAGTTTTAGTGCCAGACAGTGGGTCTAAAAGAAGTCGGTGCTCATGGTAAAATTTATTGAAAAAATTATTGTGGATTTTTCAGAGACAGAGTCTGCCTGGCACTTCTTTACGACATCCTTGAAGGAACATATGGGTGGCACACAGTAACATCCTCATCTTCTTATTGCTTCTTTATTGTTTTTTATCAACAAAGCAGTTGATAAGTCTACTGTAGTAGATAGTTTTACCATCTGACTTTGTCTAAATTCAATGCCCATGTATTGGCTTTTTGCAGTTTTTGTCACCTTAGTCTAGTAGCTAGTGAGTTGACTTATTAGACGAGCGTTGATAGAGAAAGTCGCCGTAGTCAGAGTAGGTAGTGTATGTTGGCTTATTAGACGTAAGGCTACGGTTCAAACGAAATATGAAAAAATATTTTTTCTTCGGCAACTTCCTCTCAGCAGATTTCTGGCAAAAAATCGTGAGTGCAAATAAAAATTGCTATGTAACGTTAGGTTAGGTTAGGTTAGAGGACGTGTACTTGTCAGTTAAAACAAGTACAATACCCGGAGGTCGAATTGACCCATTGTACAACGTCCTAGTTTCTCACACCACTTATGTTGTGTGTGTTAATTTTATACACGAGTGGTGGGACCTACAGTCTAAAGTCGACTCCGAACGACAGATTTTTGAGAAACTTTTTCATGGCAATTTTTATTTACTCCCAGAGTTTTTACCAGAAATCTGCTGAGAGGAAGTCGCCGAAGAAATACTTTTTGTATTTTGTCTTGATGTCTGGCCTGGGGCTCGAACCCTGGCTTTACGTCTAATAAGCCAACACACTGCCTACTAGACTACGGCGACTTCATTGCGGTGTGAGAAGGTAGGTCGTAATCCTGACTAAAGCGTTGTAATGGCCAATTATTTATGTATGTATGTACATATGTATGTCAATAGAGGACATTTATTTTTGTGAGGAACTAAGTCTTCTGCATCATCGTATAAAGCTTTAATGATGCCAATTTTTTTCTTGAGATAAACAATAGAAGTCGTCGTAGTAGGTGGTGTGTTGACTTATTGGACAAAGGCTCATGGTTCAAACCCCTGGTCAGACATCTCGAACAAAAAGAAATGAAAAAAATATAGCTTTTGCGACTTCACCTCTGCAGCCTTCTGGCAAATACTCTGGCTGGGTAAATAAAACTGTCATGAAAAGTTTGCAAAAGATCTTCTGGGTTCATTTGGTACAATGTTTGGATAGTTAAAACGGAGTTCTCATGAACAATTTTAGCTAGCTTTAATCTAAGCGGAGAAATCCGTTGTTTGGGTCCTTGAATTGTGGACTTTCTAGGCAAAATGGCTACCAGGACTGTGATTTTCCTTATGTGCTTTGCGCATAAGGTTGTTGCCTTGGCAACGATTAGTTTAAAAATTCGGGATAAATTTCACTGTTTGTCTAACGATTACTGGTAGAAATTGGACACAGGGATTATGGGGGTAAACGTCTACTATACAATCTCTGTCCTTCCGGATATTACCTAATAGGGAAAATCTATCGTTCGGAGTCGAGTTTAAACGGAAGGGTTCCGTTCCTCTTGTATAAAATAAGCACACACAACATTGATGCCGTGCGAAACTAGGTTGTCATCCTGACTTACCTAACCAATTCAGTAAGTGAGAACAATAGATACTAATCAGGATCTATATTATTGCTCTGTTATAATAGAGTGGTAGTGTTTGTTTGGCATGTTCTACACAATTTCTATTTGATTGGTAACCCGTCCGCCTGTACTTCAAAGATTGCTTACGATTCAAGTCTTTTCAGTATGAGTTGTTGAATAGAATCTCTCTTTGTAAAGGGTGTTTTTTACAGAGGTATAGAACTTTAAGTTGGAATAAAACAACGATGGATTATTCGATTGACATGAATTTTATTTATCCGAAAGATAATCTTGTGGCATTACATTTTAAATATGATTTCTGGCATATGACCGCCACGGCTGGCGCGCATATAGTCCAATCTAAACGTACAATTTTCGATGACTTTTTCCAACATTTGTGGCCGTATATCGGCAATAATACGGCGAATGTTGTCTTCCAAATGGTCAAGCGTTTGTGGCTTTACCGCATAGACCAATGACTTTACATAGCCCCACAGAAAGTAGTCTAGCGGTGTTAAATCACAAAATCTTGGAGGCCAATTCACAGGTCCAAAACGTGAAATTAGGCGGTCACCAAACGTATCTTTCAATAAATCTATTGTGGCGCGAGCTGTGTGACATGTTGCGCCGTCTTGTTGAAATCAACATCTTGTCTCCTGGACATCATGGTTATTCAATTCAGGAATGAAAAAGTTAGTAATCATGGCTCTATACCGATCAGCATTGACTGTAACGTTCTGGCCACCATCGTTTTTGAAAAAGTACGGACCAATGATTCCACCAGCCCATAAAACCCACCAAACAGTCAGTTTTTCTGGATGTAACGGTGTTTCCACATACACTTGAGGATTACCTTCACTCCAAATGCGGCAGTTTTGTTTGTTGACGTAGCCATTCAACCAGAAGTGCGCTTCATCGCTAAACCAAATTCGCTTATGAAAATCGGGAACAACGGTAATCTCGTTTTGGGCCCATTCGACGAATCTACGCCTTACTTGATGATCGTTTGGCTTCAATTCTTGCACGAGTTGGATTTTGTAAGCACGCAAACCAAGATCCTTCCGCAAAATCTTCCATAAAGTGGATGGACACAGATCCAATTCCTGTGCTCGATGGCGGATGGACTCATTCGGGTCTTCCTCAATGCTACGCTCTACAGCAGCAATAGCTTCTTCTGTACGCACCGTACAGCGTCTCTGGGGATGCGAGTTATCAATAAGAGTAAACGTGGTGCGAAAACGTTCCATGGTTAATCGAATTAACTGCTCTGATGGATGATTTTGTCGACGATAAAATGGACGTAGTGCGCGATACGTTTTCCGCACAGAACCATTATTTTCGAAATATAATTGCACTATTTGCAAGCGTTGTTCAGGCGTGAGTTTATTCATGATGAATTGCCAAACCAAACTGAGAATAAATCACTTGACAGCTGTTAAATCGGTCGTCATCTTGAAAAGTAATGCCAACTTAAAGTTCTATACCTCTATAAAAAACACCCTTTATTTACAAAATGATCACACACAAAAATTTATAGAAAAAGAAAAAAAATAATGAAATCCCCTCAATAATCTTTTATTTTTAGAATCTTATTTAAACTTCCGTTTTGTTAATAAATCATTAACAAACAAACAAACAAACAGCGCAACGTATTAAGCTTCTGAGATAATCAGAGGTTTTAAACGTTCTTTAAACTTTCAATGTTGATTTGTGGTTGCGATTGTGGTTGCGTTTGAGTTTTTCTACAAATTTTTTTGGTTTTTTTCCATTTTTTTTCTGTCTTCCTTTATGATTATTATACTCGTCGTTATTATTTAATTTTAATTTGTTTACAAAAAAAAACCCTGTTTTTTTAAAACACTTAATTCCACAATTCCCAAATGAATGAGAAGCAAAGAACAAAAAAAAACAGTCAGTCATTAATTTGGAAATGGAGGAGAACCAATATACCACCACAGATGTGGGAAACTAATAATCGTTCAATAATGGTGTACAATAATTTTTGGTGCGTTATTTTGTTATTGTATTACAGTTAGAAGTCATTGTTGTTGTTGTTCCGAATATAATGCTTAAATCTGTGAAATTTTGTTTCGTTTTTTTTCGTATAATAAACGACTGATTTTTAATAGCACTTTGGACACAGTGGGTAGCAGAGCTGTAAAGTGGTGATTACTTAAGTAAACCAACTGTATTGAGAAGTTGACGAAAAGCAAATTTTCCACTAAAATATCTGAATATTCTAGTATTCAAAAATTAAACATTCCAAGCGTATAAGAAAGAGAGTTGGAGTCCTGTCACAACCTTTCCGACTATTACTTGAAAAATGCAGAACGAACGCATTTCCATTAATGCTGTGCAGTTACAGACAATATTTTTTTCTCACCTAATTCACAACTTTTGTAGGAATCACTCAAAAGGGCATCTGTCCAACAAACATGTCTCCCTAGTAGGCAGTATCGTTAAGGACAGAGATCACATATTTAAGGTTTAGGCCTGTGATCCTCGCAAGTCAACTTAACGGTCGAACAAGTCTCCTTTCTAACAGGAATCGTTAGCTAAGGAGTGAAATTTATCCCGAATTTTTAAACTAATCCTTGTTGCCAAAACAATTATGCTATGCTCAAAGCACGTAAGGAAAATTACAGTCCTGGTAGCCATTCTGATTAGAAAGTCCAGCATTCAAGGACCCAAACAATGGATTTCTCCGCTTAGATTAAAGATAGCTAAAATTGTTCATGAGAACTCCGTTTTAACTATCCAAACATTGTCCCAAATGAACCCAGAAGATATTTTACAAACTTTTCATGACAGTTTTATTTAGCCAGCCAGAGTATTTGCCAGAAGGCTGCAGAGGTGAAGTCGCAAAAAATATATTTTTTATTTCTTTTTGTTCGAGATGTCTGACCAGGGGTTTTGAACCATGAGCCCTTGTCCAATAAGTCTACACACTACCTTCTACGACGACTTCTATTGTTTATCACAAGAAAAAAATTGGCATCATTAAAGCTTTATACGATGATGCAGAAGACTTAGTTCCTCACAAAAACAATTGTCCTCTATTGACATACATATGTACATAATTGGTTATTCTAACCCTTTAATCAGGCTTACAACCAAGCTTTTCACACCACCCATGTCGTATGTGCGTTAATTCAATCCATGAGTAACAGAACCTACAGTTTAAAGTCGATTCAAAACGAACGATTTTTGAGAAACTTTTCATGGCAATTTTATTTTCTCTCCAAGTTTTCGCCAGAAGACTGCTAAGTAGAAGTCGCAAAAGAAATATTTTTTTCATATTTCGTGAGCTGGGATTTAAGCCGCGGCCTAACATCTAATAAGCCAACACACTTCCTACTAAATTTCGTCGACTTTTGCAACAATAACACGAAAAATTTAGTTCCAAAAGACTACAGAACTCATAAAAATCATAGAAAACTGCCCTGCTAACATATCTCAAATTCAAATTACAGCCTAGGCTATCCATACCACCTTTTACATACTTTTGACCCACTGTATAGAAGTACGTGAATGTACAAGAGTGTATCAGAGTGTGCGTGTGTTTGTGCAAGAAAAAATAGTACAATTCGGTTCGGTTCTAAAAATTAAAAGAAAAAATAATCTGAAGAAAGAAAAAAAACACAAACAAACAAACCAAATCATAATAAATAAAATGCAAAAGAAGCAAAAAAAATAAAGAAACAGAAACAGAAAAAAAGGGGAACAAAAAATTGGAAAAAAAATAAAACCACATTCTTTTGGTTTCTTTCAACGCGGCCGCAATGTGGAGTGCGGCTGCTGATGTCGCTGCCATAAATTCTGCTGCTCTTATTTCATTACAAACGACTGAATGCTGAGCTAAGCTAAGCTTGACTTGGTGGCGGCTGATAGTGACAGGCAGGCACACCGAGTGACTGTCTGTCATGTGTTAAGCAAAACTTAGCAAAAAAAAAGCAATTCTATGGCCTTCGATTCGAGAAATCAACCAACCCAACCAACCACTTCATACATCTTGTCTGGCATTCGTTAGTATTCTGCTGCTGCTGGCGCTGCTGCTGTTGGTGGTGTGGCTGACTGGCAGACCGAAATTCACATTTCTAGTTCCGCTAACTTAACGTGTTACATCTCATGTCCGTCCGCCGCGTGTCTCTCTTGTATCTTAGTTTTTCTGTTGATAGTTTTAGTTTCACATTCGCTTCAAAATTTCGTTAAATAATGCTACCGATGATGATGATAACGATGATGTTTTTCCTTTTTTTCCTTCTTCTTCTTCATCTATTTTGCTTTTGTTTATACATTCTCATTGAAAAGAACATCATTATGATGTTTAAGATCATATTTGAACTTCATTATGCTGTTTATGAATTTAATTGAAGAAAAAATTTAGAATTGAGGTCTCCTTTCTCTCTCTCTCTCTCTCTCTCTCGATTACTCGAATTTCTCTCTTGCATTTGATTTCTTTTTTTTCGTTTCGTTTGCTTTCCATTCTTCAGTTCAATGTTCATTCAATATGTAAAGTGCAACAAGCACTAGCAACAGTGTTGCCATTGCAGTGTTATAATTATTAGAAAATTTTCAGTGTAAGCTGGCGCTTAAGTTACCAATTTCAAAATTGTTTCCCACCATTTGGTGGCTTCCTTGGGTTTATGTTGTTCAAGTCAATGGCAACACTTTTATAAACAACAAACGGCTTTTTTTGGTTTTCTTATGCGATTATCATTAACTTCTGCCTCTACATCTCTCAATCTACATCTCTCATGCTACGAAAATTACTAACATTTTGCACAGTGAAAAATAACTCCGTTTATGTATGAGTGTGTGTGTGTGTGATCATAACATTGTTTTTGTAATTTTCCAAAAACAAAACCTTACCTCTCTTACTCTGTTTGCACACCACCCAACAACCAACCCATTGCTACAACGATGTTGATCTCATGAAACCCACCACATACCAACCAAGCCAAACTGGCAAAAATACAACAGCAACGGCATCAACAATCTACTTCACCTCCCCCTATTCAACGTTAACATCTTAAAAACAGTTATTGTTGTTGTTGCTGTTTTTACTTTTTCATAACAACAATAACAGCAAAACAATGTTTCTTATTTGTTTCTCTTTTCTTTTCTTCTCTTCTTAGTTACAATAGTTTCTCGAACAGCAAAGACCAGACGTGGTGGTAGAAGACGCCGAATAAAAAGAAGAAAAATAGTGTTTCGTATGATTTTTTCTCAGACTATTTTGAAATTTTGTGAAAATTCCAATAAGAAAATACAAAAAAAAGAAAAATTTATAAAAAAATACAACTACGATTACTTACTGCATTGGTAATAACAATAATATTTGCAGCAACAACGGCAACAGGCAGCAAATCGTAAAAAAAAATCTCAGCATAGTTTGGAGTTCTTTGGCGGGTAAGTTTTCATTTTTGTTGTAGTTTTTTCTTCTTATTTATGAATTGTTGTTGGTTTTTTGTAAGATTTTTCTTTGTGTTGTTTTTGCCAAAATAAGTGCACGAAAAAAAATAAAAAAAAATTAAAATGGATTTTGCAACCCAAGCCACAATGTATTGAAAACACAAATTCGTTTGAAAAACAAACGAAAACTTGTTAGAGACTCTTACGGTAGGTCAAAACCAACTAAATTATGCCGTACACTTGTTTGCCGGGGCAATTGCAACAACAATAACGAAAAAAAGCGCTCGTAAAATACAACCGACAACTGGAAGTCATAATTTTTATTTTCTGAAGTGAATTTATTTCAATTGTTGTTGTTTCTATTGTTTTAATAATCCATAACAGGCCATTAAGCTAATGTAACTGTTTATAGCGACACGACAATTAAAAATATTTTTTTTTAATTATTTTATTCACAAATTATTGCAATTGTTGTTATTGCTGTTACATGTTTTAAGACTCCGTAGTCTAACAACGCCACAATATGAATATTTAACGCGAACACAACACACACACACACTTAAACAAATACCGCTCGAATGACATAACCGATCGACTTTATTTATATTGTATTTCACACAATTTATTCAATTAATAACTTTTTTTTGTTTTAATAAAAAGCAAAATACACAAAAATAATTTATAAAATCGAAAATTCTAGGCCAAATAAAAATTTGCTGCTGTCGGCCATTATCGTACGATTTTAGTAATTGATATGCACTGTTAAAGAGAAAAAATCAAACTGAAAGAGAACACACGAAGAATGTTAACAATGCATCCAAAGTGATGTCACCACTCGAACTTAAAAAAACGCTGAAATTAGTAAAAACAGGCATATTTTTAGAAAAAACTGCTCATTCCTTTAATTTGAAAAAAAGGTGAAAAATTAGTTAACGGGTCTTTCATAAAGCGTTTCATTTCTTTAAATTAAATGACCAAAGGGGGTGTATGAGATATTATCGAAATTTTTTATGTCTTTAAAAGATCTATTGATGACAGAAGCACGTCCGAAATGTCCGATTACCCATGAGAATGGCCGCTCGATGGTAGAGGTTATGTTGCCTTTGAAGACCTCTGTGGTTTGTGGCTTATTTGCATACACTTGTGACTTAAGAAAATCCCACATGAAAACTATCGGCCTCGAATCATACGATCTCAATGGGCAGTTCACATCACCACCATGTGGGTTGGCCATAACCTCAAATCTCTCGCGCAGAATAGCCAATGTGGCATGACTTGTGTGGCTTGTATCGCCTTCATATTCAAACCACATGTCTTTGGAGTCCAAATCATCCAATTTAGGCCAAAATAAGTTCAATAATCATCGATCTGTAGTACTCGCCACTACCAGTTATGGTCTTGGCCTATGCCGGGTCTCAAAGAAATATGGACAGGGCAGTCTTTGAACCCCTATGCCTACAGCATTTGCCTTAATTGCTATTTACCTAAAGGGAAGACATTCAAATCCGTATATCCAAAGTTTATCAAATTATCACTGGCTCGGATGGCCTAATCGTACATCCATACCCTTGAAAGACGATCTTAGGGCGACCGATAACTGCAGGCATAGGTTGGTTTCTTAGTTTTTTACATAAAGGCTCAGTCCCATTCTATCTTTATGTTTAGCGCAAACCGTGTGGCAATAAGCCTTCGTAGGCATCTGCTTAATACATCCGTTTTACCAAGAAAGTCGATCTGGCGTCAAAGCCTGACAATTGGTTGCAGTTAATATGTAAAGTATCCTACCGGATAAGAGGGCGTTTATGGGAATATATCTGTCCAGTTTCCAAGTAAATTCATTAAGTCTTCGCAGGTGCAATGGATTACGTTCGACTAAGAAAATCGATTTGTTTTCAGAATGATGCAATTGATTGCGATTGATATGTTGGGCATCCTTTCGAATAATTTCGCGCAAAACGGATATCCGTTCAAGGTCCCAGCGCCGTTCACCAAGTTCTTTAAACTTTATGGCTGGTTTTCAAGCTTAATTCTTAGGAAGTTGTGCTTTACATTCGAATCTTTGATACTGATTATCAGGACCGATTAATAAGGACAACTTGTCAGTTGGTGGTATCACAATGGTCCACTATGTGTGCTCAAATGAGCTTTGATTTAACAAAACTTCCTGCAATCCTTTCCTAATAGAGCTGGACTACCTTAACCTCACATTTTTAAACATTTTATTGAAAGAATTGAAAAGAAGTCGAACAATAATCGATTTGTATGACATTTCTATCGAATATCGAAATCATTTTCAATAGCATTTCCCCTGTTTGAAATCAATTTGAATGCCACACTGGATTGTTTTTTTTTTTTTTTAATTTCTTCCGCTCTCCGTTTGAAAATTTAATTAAATTTAGAGGCATTAATTACAAATTACAAGCGATGATCTTGATGAAAGCACTGCTGGAAATCAATAAGAAAAAAAAAACAAAAACAAACGAAAATCGATAACAAAAAAATCACGATAAATTCAATTAATCCATGTATAGCCTGAATATGAACGCATAATCAGCTTGAGATACGCATTTGCAAAACTTAATGATGCCTTCTCGTATCCAGAGACAGATACGAGCACTTACCTTTGAATAGTGAGTGGTTGGCAATACCAGCAAATATTCAAATGGTCATACGGACGTAAATACATGCATAAGAGGAGTGCGTGTAGTGTGTTGTGTATACACATATGGGGGGTATTTTGCATTAAAAGGTGATTTTATTTTATTTTTATTTTCCTTTTAAAATCATAAAATTTTTATAATTTTTGCTTTTTACTTCCTCTTTATCAGTCTTTTGCAAATTTTTTTTCTTCATTTTTTTGCTTATTTAAGCCAAGACAAGACCAAAGCGTCAGTCATTAATAAAAAAATTTTTTTTGCCATTTTTGTGTTGTTATTTTTATTGTTATTAACACTGCTGTTGTTGTTGTTATTTTGTTTAAATTTTATGCATAATTTTTCTATTAAAAAAACTGATTTTTTTATTTAAACTTTTGACATTTAAAAGATTGAAATCATATTTTAATTCAATTAAACCTTATTTTGTACAATAATTTTATGCGTGGGTACCACATACACTGCAGACGTCATATGAGAAATGATTTCAGCTGCTAGAATTAGAGAATCTACTTCATTTTACTGAATGTATTGCTTAAAGTATCGAAAGATGTTTTTGCTCTTTACTTGCCTTACTTAATTGGCCATTACAATCCTTTAGTCAAGATTGCAACCTAGTTGAGCACTCCACCCATGTTGTGTGTGTTAAACCAAAGAAAATAAAGTATAAAGAATGTGCATTTTAACATATTTTGGAATATTTTTCAAAAATATTTCAGGACGCGGGGGGAAAGATAGGAGGGAATGATACAGAAACCAAGAGCGTAACAATGCGTTGTTCTCATCGTGCGTTTTTGTTGCTTGACCACTTTTTTATTTATTTTTCTGGTGTTAAAAACAGATGTCGGCACCAATGTCCCTCAGGGGAAGAACATCTTCGGCTTTTTACACACATAGGACACGAACATCAAGAATGTTCATTAAAAAGAGTGTAAAAATCTTGTCAGTTTTTATAGAAGAAGGTTCATGTCGCTTTTTTCAGACTTCAATTATACACCCAAAGAAATATCACAGTAGTATTCACTAATATCAATGAGAAATGATTTCGATTTTTGGAAGAATACTTGCCAAGTTAAATACGGTGTCTTTAGGGATTTAGTGCAGTACAATTTTTCTATATTTTCCGATCACATATACATATCATTGGGTTAATAAGTAGACTTGACATTATTACTAACAATTTTCCTCTAGGTTAACACATGCCTATGGTTATGGATTAGTGAGTGAGAGAGAGAGAAAATAAGTTGCGGGAATTTATTTATTTACAGCCATATAAAAGTGTTAGTAATATACTCTATTTTTATTTTCATTTCATGAACATACATATGTAAAGCTGTCTATCTTTGGCTTAATAATTTTGGATAAATAAAAATAAAATAAAAAATCAATTTTATTATTAAAAGAACATAAAGCTATCCATCTTTGGCTTAAAAATTAGGCCATGTTTTTTATATAAATAAAAATAAAAAGAATAAAAAAAACCATTTTTTATTAAAAGAAAAAAAAACAAGCATTCCAAAGCATTTAAAAAAAATTTTACTATGGGACAAAATAAAATACGCCCAGCTAATGACATAGAACATTTTTAACACAAAATATTCTTCGAGTGTTTTTCTGAAATAAAATGATAAAGCATCCGCGGCACATGTATTCTTGTCGCAGTCTGATCGACAACCAAATCGAAAAACACAAGAATACATACACATGTACATACGTGCGATGAGAGCAACACATTGTTACGCTCTTTGTTTGTGTTCATTTTCCTTCTGTCTTCCTCCCCCCTCATCCAGAAATGATTTTTAAAAAGATTTTGGTGAGAGCGGGTCGTAATGTTACAACCCGCCATAAGAAATTTTACTTCTACATAAGGCGTATTCTTTATATCCATATTCTTTGGTTAAACCTACATTTGATAGAAAACTGTGGAAGACAATCGCTGTAGCTTGTGGGGTGGGTTATTAGACTTTGGTTCAGACTTTCCTCTCAGCAGTCTTCTAGCAAAAACTCTAGGAGTAAATAAAATTGCCATGAAAGCTGGCGTTCGCAGTCGGCTTTAAATTGTAGGTTTCGCCACTCATGTATAAAATTAACACACAACATAAGTGGTGCGAGAAACTTGGTCGTAATCCTGACTGATGGGTTGCAATGACCAATTATTTATGTATGTTGGCTTATTAGACGTGAGGCCTTGGTTCAAACCCTGGTTCACATAACAATACAGTATCGCACACGGTTTACAGCCACGGTGGCAAATATAGGGTCCAAAATAAAGGGTTTTTCTTTTAAACAAAGTATTTCCAAAAGCCCGTTCTTATCGTTTCAATACAACTTGAAGAGAACCTTCAAAAACTTGATTTTAAAGATTTTGGCTCTCTCCACTTGTTTGGATTAAATGTTGATGAATCAGTCTGTCAATTAGATGGACAGACAGCCTTCACTAATTTTAGGTGTGTTTAAATACAAAAAAAAATTAAAAAAAAAAAAACTTTCAAACGTTCATTGTCTTAATGAGAAGAAGAAATTAATTTTAGCGATTAAAAAACAAACAAAAAATTAATTGTTTTAAACATGACTTTGTTATATTGATGAAATGAGAGAGAGAGAGAGAGAAACAACAACTCAACTCATCATTTTGCGTAATATTGTAAAAAAAATTTAATTTTTTTATATTTTTTTGTTTTCATTTCGTTTCAACGAAATTCAGCAAAAAAAAAACGCAAATCAATGTTAATTTTTTTTTAAGAATTTTAACACACAGTAGAAAACAAAATAATTTTTTAAAACAATAAAAATTAATTTTTTTTTTTCTTATAAAAAAAAATAATCTTTTAAAAAATGAACTCATCTTAATGGCATCTTTAAATATTAAAACAAAAAAATAAAATAAACCATGAATTAAAACAAGTTTTAAGCCACCAACAAATCCAAAAAAATATTCATAAGAAATAATGACCTTTTATAAAAAAAAAACAGAAACAGAAACAAAATTAAAATGAATGTGAACAACATTCTACTGAATTAGCAAAGTGACCTTGTGATGGTGAATTCAAAACTCTAGTGGTGGGGATTTTATTTTGCTGATGCTGCTGTTGATGATGGTACCCACACCCGCTATACTTAATAATCGTAATTAAAATTGAAAACGAAAAAAGGTTTTTTTCTGCTTTGTGTTGGGCAATGTTTACAAAACAAATGTCAGCTTTCAGATGAAACCACTGTTGCCAACTCATAGATGTTAACGTTGGAAAAAATTACCGTTATTAACATTAGCTTAATAGTGCATTATAAAGGGTGTTTTTTTATAGAGGTATAGAACTTTAAGTTGGCATTACTTTTCAAGATGGCGACCGATTTAACAGCTGTCAAGTGATTTATTCTTAGTTTGGTTTGGCAATTCATCAGGAATAGACTCACGCCTGAACAACGCTTGCAAATAGTGCAATTTTATTTCGAAAATAATAGTTCTGTGCGGAAAACGTAACGCGCACTACGTCCATTTTTATCGTCGACAAAATCGTCCATCAGAGCAGTTAATTCGATTAACCATGGAACGTTTTCGCACCACGTTTACTCTTATTGATAACTCGCATCCCCAGAGACGCTGTACGGTGCGTACAGAAGAAGCTATTGCTGTAGAGTGTAGAGCGTAGCATTGAGAAAGACCCGAATGATTCCATCCGCCATCGAGCACAGGAATTGGATCTGTGTCCAGCCACTTTATGGAAGATTTTGCGGAAGGATCTTGGTTTGCGTGCTTACAAAATGCAACTCGTGCAAGATTTGAAGCCAAACGATCATCAAGTAAGGCGTAGATTCGTCGAATGGGCCCAAAACGAGATTACCGTTGTTCCCGATTTTCATAAGCGAATTTTGTTTAGCGATGAAGCGCACTTCTGGTTGAATGGCTACGTCAACAAACAAAACTGCCGCATTTGGTGTGAAGGTAATCCTCAAGTGTATGTGGAAACACCGTTACATCCAGAAAAACTGACTGTTTGGTGCGCTTTATGGGCTGGTGGAATCATTGGTCCGTACTTTTTCAAAAACGATGGTGGCCAGAACGTTACAGTCAATGGTGATCGGTATAGAGCCATGATTACTAACTTTTTCATTCCTGAATTGAATAACCATGATGTCCAGGAGATGGAGTGGTTTCAACAAGACGGCGCAACATGTCACACAGCTCGTGCCACAATAGATTTATTGAAAGACACGTTTGGTGACCGCCTAATTTCACGTTTTGGACCTGTGAATTGGCCTCCAAGATCTTGTGATTTAACACCGCTAGACTACTTTCTGTGGGGCTATGTAAAGTCATTGGTCGATGCGGTAAAGCCACAAACGCTTGACCATTTGGAAGACAACATTCGCCATATTATTGCCGATATACGGCCACAAATGTTGGAAAAAGTCATCGAAAATTGGACGTCCAGATTGTACTACATCCGCGTCAGCCGTGGCGGTCATATGCCAGAAATCATATTTAAAATGTAATGCCACAAGATTATCTTTCGGATAAATAAAATTCATGTCAATCGAATAATCCATCGTTGTTTTATTGCAACTTAAAGTTCTATACCTCTATAAAAAAAACACCCTTTAAAAATGAAACACCAAAAAGTTGCCTTATTTCACAAGAGTACGGTGTTCAAAACCCAGCAGTCTTCTGGCAAAAAAAAATAAAATTTCAATAAAAAGTTTTTCAAAAATCTGTCATTCGAACTCGTCTTTAAACTGTAAGTTCCACCGGTCATGGCTAAAATTAACACACACAACATAATTGGTGTGAGAAGCTAGGTGGTAATCTGGACTCTGAAGGGTTGTAATGACCAATTAACTGAGTAGGGATCGAAAAACGTATCAAATAAGACATGACTCTTGTTATTTTGTGTTTTCACAATCTTTCATTTGAAATCATTTTTTTAATTATGCCGCATACAAATTATTTCGTAGTAATACTTGGTAATTGCATGTTAAAAAGCCTCTCTTATAATTTGGAAATCTTAATCGATGCCATTGAATCGCATTCACAATTGCCTTTCAACTCAATTGTAAGCCAAGTTACGAAAAACCTTAAGGCGACGACATCTTCAAAATTTTTATTGAAATTTTTTTTGCTTTTCCTTTCAACTCTTTTTTTATCAATTCAATTAATTCCCATCACGTTTAACAAGACCTTGTAATTTTTTTATATTTTATGTTTTTTTCTTTTTTCTTTTGTTAAAAATCGAAATGTTAATTGAAAAAATTTTATTTTTTTTTAAATTTTTTTCTGTTTCTCTTTAAGACAAATTGCACAAATTTTAAAATCGTTTTTAATGAAAAATACACATAAAAATAACGGTAATTTGAAATTAATCTTGAACTACTTTCAAATCCAATACAACAACAACAACAACAAATTATTCAAAATTGTAACTGTAATATTTATTCCCAAAATTTTTACATTTAATGGGGGAGCCAAGCAAATAGACGGATATTTTACACATCAAAGATAATTATTTACACATTTTGAAGTTTTTTTTTATTATTGTTGTTGTTTAATTTACAAATGGGTGAGGTAATCATTAAATTTTAATTAGACAAGCATCCAAAATTTATTTAAAAAAAATAAACAATTTAAGAGAAATTAGTGTTGCTGTAATAATTTTAGAAAAAAATAATATTTTTAAAACATTTATTAGAAAATCAATTCCAAATGCAGTTCAAAATTGGCTACACTTCAGTATTTACAAAGTGGTTAAGGTGTTGCCATATTGTTTTTCTTATTTGAATTCTGTCAAAGAAAATAAAGTATAAAGAATGTGCATTTTAACATATTTTGGAATATTTTTCAAAAATATTTCAGGACGCGAGGGAAAAGGTAGAAGGGAAGGATACAGAAACCAAGAGCGTAACAATACGTTGTTCTCATCGTGCGTTTTTGTTGTTTGACCACTTTTTATTTATTTTTCTGGTGTTAAAAACAGACGTCGCCACCAATGTCCCTCAGGGGAAGAACATCTTCGGCTTTTTACACACATAGGACACGAACATCAAGAATGTTCGTTAAAAAGAGCGTCAGTTTTTAAAGAAGAAGGTTCATGTCGCTTTTTTCAGACTTCAATGATACACCCAAAGAAATATCACAGTAGTATTCACTAATATCGATGAGAAATGATTTCGATTTTTGGAAGAATACTTGCCAAGTTAAATACGGTGTCTTAGTGTCTTAGTGCAGTACAATTTGTCTATATTTTCTGATCACATATACATATCATTGGGTTAATAAGTAGACTTGAAAGTATTACTAACAATTCTCCTCTAGGTTAACACATGCCTATGGTTATGGATTAGTGAGTGAGAGAGAAAAAATAAGTTGAGAGAATTTATTTATTTACAGCCATATAAAAGTGTTAGTAATATACTCTATTTTTATTTTCATTTCATCAACATACATCTGTAAAGCTGTCTATCTTTGGCTTAATAATTTTGGATAAATAAAAACAAAATAAAACATCGATTTTATTATTAAAAGAACATAAAGCTATCCATCTTTGGCTTAAAAATTAGGCCATGTTTTTTAGATAAATAAAAATAAAAAGAATAAAAAACCATTTTTTATTAAAAGAAAAGAAAAACGAGCATTCCAAAACATTTAAAAAAAAATTATACTATGGGACAAAATAAAAAATAAAATACGCCCAGCTAATGACATAGGACATTTTTAACACAAAATATTCTTCGAGTGTTATTCTGAAATAAAATGATAAAGCATCCGCAGCACATGTATTCTTGTCGCAGTCTGATCGACAACTAAATCAAAAAACACAAGAATACATACACATGTACATACGTGCGATGAGAGCAACACATTGTTACACTCTTTGTTTGTGTTCGTTTTCCTTCTGTCTTCCTCCCCCCTCATCCAGAATTGATTTTTAAAAAGATTTTGGTGAGAGCGGGTCGTAATGTTACAACCCGCCATAAGAAATTTTACTTCTACATGATGCGTATTCTTTATATCCATATTCTTTGTTTCTGTTTAATTGTGTTTTTTTATTACAATTTATTCCTTTATTTATTTATTCTTTTGGGGCACTGCCCCCATCTTTTTTTTGTTTTTTTGCCATTTCATTAATCAAGTTTTGCCTGCCACCCACTTTATTGGTCTATTGAGGCAAATTCTAAAATAATAGGATTGCCAACCGTATTCGTTAGGTACCAATGTGCTCTGTAAAAATGCATTGGAATATTGTGTTGATGTATTTGTATTTATAAAAACTAATGTTAACCCAACGAATTCGCCATAGTGTAGCAGATAGTGTGTTGGCCTCACGTCTAATAAGCCAACACACTATCTACTAGACTACAACGACTTTATGCGTATGGTGAGCCTATAAAATAATCTTTAATATTGCAACTTGAATTACAAGAACTTACGAAGGGGTTTAGCTGCAACCTCAAACAGTTTCTGACAGGATACGATGGTTATAGAGGTCGATTCGAACATGGTGATTGAGTTCCATCATCTGATGAAGTAACTTTCTTACGTTTCAGGACGAAATATATGCACACACTACCTACAAGACAATGGCAAAGTAAAAATCGTTTAAGTTATCAGAAAAAACATTTATTCTGCACTTTTCACTGACGTGTAACAGGGAAAGCAGCTCAGCTTAGCTTAGTTTTCTTTGGTCTCTTTGCTTCCTTCTAATATGTATGTAACTTCAGTACCACTGTCAATGAGAACTGCAAATTCGGATTTCAGATATGTGTGACGCAAATAACAGTCGATCAGTATGAGGGTACTGGTCGTAGTAAATTAGTAAAGCTTAATGATTGGCTCTAATCACACGAGAACAATTTTTAGTCGCACAATTTTTGTTCTTTTCAAATCACACGTAATGAATATTAGTTTGGCATGAAATGTATACGTATATACAGCTTTGTATGTATTAGAGTTTTTGCATTCATTTGATTTTTAAAAATGTGCATGTATTAGTTTTGTGCTAGCAATGCGGGATTATAGCTGGTTGTTTGGATCTTTACGCTCTCTTCGCCTCTTTTGCCTATAAACTATCATTTTACGCCAGCACAATTGTTCTCGTGTGATTAGAGCCATTAAGATTCCTTTCATAGAGTTCGTTATCTTTTTGTAACTGCAGATGAGGCAACCCTGTCATTTCAGAAGCTGCTGAAGATCAAAAACTTAATTAAGGAAAAAATAACAAGAAAAGGGAATTGCTGCCTTGGATAGGAATCAAAGCAATAATAATAATAAAAGCCACTATCGTCCTAAAAACAATGATTTTGCTAAATCAGTTTCATATAGAATTTTTCAAATCTGGCCACCCTATAGTGCTTACAATATATAGAACATTAAACTCAAGTTGTTATTCTTGTACCCACAATCAATCTGCTGTGGGCCACAGAACACACACACACAAAACACTTGACTCTGGGTTTAGAGTTGAAGTGTGTTTGTGTTTACGTGTGAATTGTCGTGGCATTAAATTCTTAATCTGCGACAAGCGGCTTTTGTGTGTTTTACCTTGCAAACTAAACATGCGACTTTATTTATTGCTGTTTTCTCGCTCTCGCTCTCTCTCTCTCTTTCAATACCAATGCAATTACAGCAATTAAGCTGTTATCGATCGATGCATGCTAAAAACTATACTAACGAATGAGTAAGTGTGTGTGCGTGTGTGTGCGTGTGGCTCCGTTTGTTTGTTGGTCCAATGGCACATTAAAATCTAAATCGTTATGTTTTGTTTGTGTTTTATAGTGCATTGCATTGATTTTTTTAATTGTTTGTTGTCGTTGTTGTTGTTCACATTTTAATCTTAAACAAGAAAGAAATACGAAAAAAAAATTGTCTCATGCACTACTTTCGATACACACTAATTGAATTAAATTGTTTCGAATCTGGTCTCCTCTGCTCTGGCTCTGCTCTGTTGTATTGTATGTCGTTACAGTAAGTAGTCGTGTTTTTTCTTTGTTGTTGCTGCATAAAATATGTTAAAAATTCACTTTCAAAAGAAAATGAAATTGAAGTGATTTTGTTAATATGTGGCTGTGTATGTGCGTGTAATTTCTATTGCTTTTTAGGCGAATTAAATTGTAATGAAATATTTCTATCGGGATTTCATTTAATTTAATTTTTTTTTTAAATATTTCAAATCATTAAAACGTTGTAAACAGAGCTTTTGTCGTAGTCAGCAACATCAACAGTTCGTCAGCATTTCTTTTTTTTCAACCAGTTTCTAATTAATTTTATTTTTTTATCGATTTTTTTATTTTTTGTTGTTGTAATTATTTAACAATTATTAATGAGGCGTTTAAAACCAAAATCAAACAAAAAAAAATTGCATTCATAAGATTTCGTTTTTGCTAAAAGTAACGTTAAAGCAAATTGCACCGTTACCACCACCGTTATATACCTGTTAATGATCGCTATAAATAAATAAAAATGGAAAAATTAATTTCATGCAGCATATGAGAGAGAGAGAGACTTAAACCGAGTCTGGGACTAAAACGTTGTTATACAGGAATGGAAAAATTTCCATACCTTTCACTGTGTTATTGTTGTTGTTTTTGTGGCAAGATTATTGCATTCAAATGCAGTGTTTAGGAATTACATAAACTTGCAATTGGCAACACTTAATTCATGTCAATGTCCATGTGTGCAGTGTAAGGATTTTATTGGTTGTATAACTTTGAAATGCGTACCCCAAAATAGTTGCAGGAACTTTCACGCTTTTTTTTTGTAACTTTGTGTATGTTTCTACACTCGGAACCAGTAAAAAATGGAAGAATTTGGTGGTGTTCGTTTGGAGGTTGAAAGTCCAAGAGATTGGGGATACCATGGCTTAGTAATTTTAATTTTAAATGATATCCTTGCCAAAAAAAATTAACATCAAGGCATGGGCACCACGTTTGTACATTTATGGACCACTACCGTAATCATGTAAGAAATTCGCAAGAGATTTTGCATCGAAAGTAACACTCCAGAGGCCTAACAGCAGTATAAACAAAGGGTTTCTTAGAGCGTATCAGAGCTATGGAAAGACAAGTTAGATGTGAGTTCCTTCGGGATGCTTGCAGTATAATTGACAATGGCTTACAACAAAAAGAAAAACCATCAGTAGCGTGTATTGTGTTTTTGTTATGGGTATCGATTTACTGAAGATTGAAATAAAAAAACAACAACATATGATCCAAAAAATATTTATTTTAAACCAGAACAATGCAGATATGGTAGATTATAACCCTATCACCTACCTTAGGACCTGCTGCACTAATAAAAATTTGGTTAAGGAGGCTAAAACAAACCAAAGAAATTAAAATAAGAAGCGGAAATGCTTTGTGGAGCCTTATTTCCCACAAACGAAGGAAAACAAAAAGAATGAAATTTGGAACGTATAATTTGTTGCAAATCAGTTGCCTTAGATTTCAATTTCAATTTGAAAATATCCATCTAAGGTTGGCCACTCTAATACAAACTTGCACGTCTTTCCGTTCTTTTTGTATTAAACATAAGCATGAATTTGTAATTAAATTTGATACTTCGTTGCCGAACATTTAATTAAAATTTCAAAAAATTTGCTTTTTATTGAGTTTCTCTTAAAAAAAAATTGAAAACGATAAGAAAATAATTAAAAAATTAAAACTTAGCTTCCCCATAAGTTAATGAACGAATGAAAAACACTAATTTAGTGTAGCCAATCATATTGGCAATGCCCACATACAATGAAAGAAACGCGCAATTTGATTTAACAAAACTCCTGACTTTATTACACAAACAAATCAATAAAAAGCACACACACAATAAATTTACAAAAAAATTAACAAATCTTACATAATTGTTATGAATAAATGATAAGAAATACAAAAAAATAGAAAAACGTAAAGAAACATAAATTATGTGAATTATTGTGTTAAATATTCACCCTGAATGATTGTAATTCAAACATAAGCCACACAGCAGTAGGTAGTGGTGGGGGTTACACGTATCAGGTGGTAATTTTTTTTTTTTAGTTTTCTCAGCTTGAATTTTATTTTTTTAATTAAAAATTTTAATGGAGAAAAACCAATAACAATCATTTCTTAATACGTTCATATGTACATATGTATGTCCGTATAATAAAATAAAAACATTAAAAAAAACCACATGTATTGTACGTCTTAAGTATCATTTGTTTTGTTTTAATACATATGAAAACAAATAAATATTGAATATTGAAGGAAGTATGTTAAGCAGTATTATGTTTTATGTATTTTGTTTTGTTTTTGTTTTTTGGTTTTTCTAAAGTTGGCAACGTTTCATTAGTAAACACAGCTTAACTCAAAAGAAAAAAAAAACAAACACTATAGTAAACACTATGTGAACGTGTATTAGGAGTGGGAGAGGTAAAGAGAGTGTAACGTTGTATTAAAACAAAAACAAACAGAGAAAACGATTATAAAATAAACAAAACACCACTAAAGATACCATACGAGTGTTGTTTTTAAAACTTTGCAAAACAAAAATGTAAACTGTAAACACACAACCACACACGCAAAGGGAGAGATATGAAAATAGACGAGTGAAACCTGCTGAGAGCCAAACGACTTGCATACATACAATTTTGTTTAGCTCGTAAACAAAATACTTGTTTGTATTGTTGCATTGCACACACACTCACACCCATAAATATCGAAAGAAAAAAAATATGCAATCATGTGTGACTGGTATGTTGTTGTTGTTGTTGCTTGTATTACTTTGTTAAATGGTAATGTTATTGCATTTTTTATTTTTTCCTCTCTGTACAGCATATCATTGATCATCATCATCATCATCATCACCATCATCATCATCATCACCATCATTATCATCATTAAGTTGTGTAGAGAGTAGAATTTAGAATTTATGGTTAATTTGTTAAGTATGGCGCATATGTTAGGTTTGTTATGAACACTGTTGGTTGATAAGGTGGTACGAAAAATTTGCATACTCGTAGGTGTTGCCAGACTGTTAGAAGATTAGAAGACATTAAACCAGTCAATGAAATAACTAAAGGGTGTTTTTTATAGAGGTATAGAACTTTAAGTTGCAATAAAACAACGATGGATTATTCGATTGACATGAATTTTATTTATCCGAAAGATAATCTTGTGGCATTACATTTTAAATATGATTTCTGGCATATGACCGCCACGGCTGGCGCGGATGTAGTCCAATCTGGACGTCCAATTTTCGATTACTTTTTCCAACATTTGTGGCCGTATATCGGCAATAATATGGCGAATGTTGTCTTCCAAATGGTCAAGCGTTTGCGGCTTTACCGCATAGACCAATGACTTTACACAGCCCCACAGAAAGTAGTCTAGCGGTGTTAAATCACAAGATCTTGGAGGCCAATTCACAGGTCCAAAACGTGAAATTAGGCGATCACCAAACGTGTCTTTCTATAAATCTATTGTGGCACGAGCTGTGTGACATGTTGCGCCGTCTTGTTGAAACCACATCTCCTGGACATCATGGTTATTCAATTCAGGAATGAAAAAGTTAGTAATCATGGCTCTATACCGATCACCATTGACTGTAACGTTCTGGCCACCATCGTTTTTGAAAAAGTACGGACCAATGATTCCACCAGCCCATAAAGCGCACCAAACAGTCAGTTTTTCTGGATGTAACGGTGTTTCCACATACACTTGAGGATTACCTTCACTCCAAATGCGGCAGTTTTGTTTGTTGACGTAGCCATTCAACCAGAAGTGCGCTTCATCGCTAAACAAAATTCGCTTATGAAAATCGGGAACAGCGGTAATCTCGTTTTGGGCCTCATTCGGGTCTTCCTCAATGCTACGTTCTACAGCAGCAATAGCTTCTTTTGTACGCACCGTACAGCGTCTCTGGGGATGCGAGTTATCAATAAGAGTAAACGTGGTGCGAAAACGTTCCATGGTTAATCGAATTAACTGCTCTGATGGACGATTTTGTCGCCGATAAAATGGACGTAGTGCGCGATACGTTTTCCGCACAGAACCATTATTTTCGAAATAAAATTGCACTATTTGCAAGCGTTGTTCAGGCGTGAGTCTACTCACGATGAATTGCAAAACCAAACTGAGAATAAATCACTTGACAGCTGTTAAATCGGTCGCCATCTTGAAAAGTAATGCCAACTTAAAGTTCTATACCTCTATAAAAAACACCTTTTATTAAAAGCTGTTATTGACATGATTACAAGCGTTACTTACTTTTCTTAAAGGATTATCTATTACTCCTCGGACTAAGATGTCTACTCCTTGTTTTACAAATACAAAATAAAATGGCAGCCTCTGGATTAGTCTGTCCAGTTAAGTTAGTTTTTGAATACTTTTTTCCCTCATTTTAAACGATATCTCGACGTTTGTTAGTCTTCAAATAATACAATTACTTAGAATGCCATGCAATCAAACAAATTCGAATTATCTGCCATATTTTCCCTAACAGGCGCGATATTTTCGGCAGTGCATACATTGCGATGATGCATAGGCCTAATCACATCTGTAGCGCCTCCATTCACTTCTAATTTCCTAATAATCTTATCAATTCCTTGCAAAGTGGGACAACTATGACAATCATAATCATTTCGTCATGCTCGAAATCTGACAAAGAAGCTATATTTTTAATGTAGGAGTCGTCGTAGTCTAGTAGGTAGTGTGTTGGCTTATTAGACTTGAGACCTTGGTTCAAACCCCAGGACAAACATCTCCAACAATACGAAATATGAAAAAATATTTTTTTGCTACTTCCTCTCAGCAAATTTCTGGCAAAAACTCTGAGAGTAAATAAAATTGTCATGAAAAGTTTCTCAAAAATATGTCGTCCGGAGTTGACTTTAAACTATCCCACCGCCACTCAGATATAAAACAAAGGCACACAGCATAAGTGGTGTTGGAAGTTAGGTCGTTATTCTGACTGAAGGTTTGTAATGATCAATTATGAATGTATATACAGCTGTGTTCAAAATAATAGGAGTGCTACAATGTAATATTTTCAAAGTTAAAATTTTTTATTGTACCAATTTGCAAAACATGATATATTTTAATGGTAGTTACAACGATATGTAAGAAATAAAATACAAAAAAGAATCTCGTAATAACTTCAATATTTACGATGAAATTGATTCATTTCTGTGTTTGCCTTTGAATTCAGTTGTTCAAAAAATAGGAGTGTGAGTGTTCTTTTAAAAATAAAAATATAACAGCACATATTTTAAAGAAAAAAGTGATAAATAAGTACGGAAAAATGTAGTTAAAACTTTTTCTACAGTGATTCACATAAATTTTGGTAATAGTGGGACGAGGAAAGCACTGTACTGAAGAAAAGAGAAAACTAATTAAAAATATTCGAAATAAATGCAAAACTTACAAAGAAACTAAGGAAATCTTAAGTTACTCCGATCAAATGATCACAAATACATTAGAATATAAAAAAAGCCCGAAACGCGTGGGCGCAAGTCCAAAACATCTACTGTCGATGACCGCCGAATTGTGCGTTACAGCAAAATAAATCCTTCAGCGTCTTCAAAAAAAATTCAAAAGGATCTGAATCTTGCCGTATGTGTCCCTACTATTCGTAGGCGTCTGATGGACAACAATTTATTCGCAAGAAGTTCACAAAAGGTGCCATTGTTGACATACAAAACAGGCAGCAGCACGCTTAAAGTTTGCCCAAGAACATATCAAATATCCGAAAGAAAAATGGAGAACTTATTGTGGACCGACGAAAGCAAAATTGTTTTATTTGGTGGCACTGGGTCTAGACAGCATGTTAGACGTCCGCCCAACACCAAATATAAAGCTCAGTATACACAAAAGACAGTTAAACATGGTGGTGCAAAACTAATGATATGGGGAAGCTTTTCACATAATGGTTTAGGCCCAATACATCGAATTAGAGACATAATAGATAGGAACGTCTATGTCAGCATTTTGAGAGAAGTGATGTTACCATATTCCACACCTCTAAAATGGTTATTCCAACAAGATAATGACCCGAAACACACCAGTAAATTAGCAAATGAGTGGTTTCGGGTTAATGGGGTAAAGGTTATGGCGTGGCCAGCTCAGTCTCCTGACCTTAATCCCATAGAACATCTATGAGGGATGTTAAAAAATATGTTGCCGAGAGAAAACCGTCAAATACAACTGAGTTGTGGTCTGTAGTGCAAGAAGGGTGGAATAATATTCCACTAAAACAATGTCAGGATTTAGTTGACTGCATGCCTCGTAGATGTGCTGCTGTAATAAAAAGTAAAGGCTAATCTACTAAATACTAATCGTACTTAAAGTTTCTGATTATAGTCATAAGCATTTTTAACTTTTTTAATAGTAAATTTTTATGAAAACTGAAATACTGCTATTATTTTGAACAGCATTTTTTAAGATATTTTTTTTAAACTTCCTTGTTACTTACTTGTTGAAAGCTTTATTTAATTAATGAATAACTTAAATAATTTAGTATTGAATCAACATTACATTACACCAAAAAATTGAATTAAACCATGTTTTTTATTTGTTAAAATGTAAGCTTTTGTTTTTCAATGGGCTCATTCCTATTTTTATGAACACAACTGTAAGTGGCCACATATGAATCTTCACTTTTGAAATTCAAGTTTTACATGTTCTTGGTTCTTCGGTTATTGAACGATCCTTATAAATGGCACTTCAAATGAAAGATACATATGTATTTAACAACTGACTGCCTTGCCAGATCGATGGTTTTGAAAACCCTGAATGTATCAACCAGGGCATTGTGTTTTTTACATTAAAAAAACATTTTCTTGTCTTCTGCTAGGTTTATAAATGAGTTTGTAATGGAGCAGTTTAACTACTACACCACTACAACGCTTCTAATGCTTTCTAATTCCGTCATTTAGTTTGTTTTTGATGATCTTTTATGAGTTTTCCAATACTGTGGTCCTTTTTAAGTTTTTAGTTTCATTTTCGAATGGAAGGTATAGCTAAGGCATCATTTAAATCGTTTCAATCTTAAATATCATCAACGGATTGCAAAATTTGTACATCTTCAGAATCTATAACTCGCTATCTGCTACTGAGAAACTCTCCATATCTACGGAATTTCCAAGTGACACGCTAACAATTGAGATTTCACCTTCAAACTCTAAACAAACCTTGAAAATCTAAAAGTTTTTAAGACAACCTGTTTTAAGGAAATAAATCCATGAAATCATCGATCAATCCATCAATCTTTTGTAAAGGTTGGCAACTCAATTATAACCTTTTGGCTATGGATGGAATAGTTAGGGCTTGAATATCAATTTCATATTGAAAACCTTTTTTGTTAATCAAGAAAAACTTAACAATTTTATTGTAAAACCTTTGTAAATACGATTGAAAAATAGTTTTTGAAAGTTTCATTTGATTTTTGTTTATTTTTTTAATATTTTTTCTTTACAATCATCTTGGAAAACAAGCAATTCACTCACGCTATCATTTTCGGCATTGTTTTTTTTTCTTTTTTTTTTTCAATTCAATTCTAATGCATGACCCAAGAAATCGTGCCTCTATTGGCAACACTAATTACGATCATTTCTACACGAAAGTGTTATAAAACTATAAAATTTTGTTCGTTGTTGTTGTTGTTGTAGTTTCTTTATTTTAACATAGTTGTTGTTAATGTTGTTATTGTTATTGTTAATAGAATATAGTAGTATAGAGAGTATGAAGTACGATAATTAATTACACGCATTGTGGTTGGAGACAAACCAGCCGGTTTTTTTTGATTTTGTCCAGTTCATCAATGTTAGGTGATGTCACTCAGCCATTCATTCATTCATGTTTCAAAGGAAATTTCCATTTAAAAGTGAAGAGATTTTGTAAGTAAATCTTCATGTTTTTTTTTCTTTGGTTATTTTCAAATTCAATTTTGAATTTTGAAACACTTTCTAAAAAGTGAATTTGAAAATAATTCGTGATTTACACACGCTTTCGTGCTCACGTTAATTTATTGAGGTTGACAATATTTGAAATTTATTTAAATTGGCAACACATGCAGCCATAGCCAAGGATTTGTTAATTGTAGCTAAATTCAATCAATGTCCCAGTAAATCAAAATTTTAAAATTGAATGACCGTATGGAGTAATATTAAATGATAGTATGACTGTGACGAAATGACAAGCATTCGTAGGTTTGAGACTAAATTCTCACTGGAGATGTCGTGTAAAAACCCCTTGCCCGAGACCGTATGACCGTAATATTTTTAAGGCAAATGCAGTCACAAAACAGAAGTCGCCGTAGTCTAGTAAGTAGTGTGTTTCCTTATTAGACGTAAGGCCACGGTTCAAACCCCAGTTTAGGCACCAAAAAACGAAAATATGAAAAAAAATATTTTTTCGGTGACTTCTTCTCAGCAGATTACTTGTAAAAACAAAGAGCAAATAAAATTGCCATGAAAAGTTTCTCAAAAATCTGTCGTTCGGAGTCGTTCGACTAAGATTAACACACACAACATAAGTGGTGTGAGAAACTAAGTCCATAATCCTGACTGAAGGGTTGTAGTGAAATATTATGTCATGTATGCAGTCACAAAACAAATAATCAACTATCTCTACCATTATTTTCAATTGGCCAGTCTTCTGTGGTGATCTAAGAGCACTCCACATACAATTTGCTTTCTCACATTGCCACCCTGATGAGTGCATATGAACCAAACGTTTTGCAATCATTAAGACAACGAGGCTGATCTGTATACGGAACGCATCTGACAATAGAATGATCCATTACAACGAGAAACAGACTGTCCTGAAGACACTTACTGGGAGTTATGTCATCTCTATGTTGATTGCATCCTGTAGGAAGGCATTCATAATATTCCTTAGCAAATGAAGCATTAAATTCTACTCTGGTTCTAAGGCACTAAGACACTGTAGAAAGGCGAAAGAGAACGCGGCGATAAAAATGCCTTTGGCTTGGATTGTTAAATCTCCACGCTATTATGGTCAAAACTGAGCTGCTGAAGGAACATAGACCCAGAGCCTGTAAAAATAACTTTTTAGAATCATGATAATATTTCTAACTTGGCAATGTGCTTTGAACGTGAGGATCAGTTTGTGGTATACAGTTGTCCCTGTTTTCTAATATTAAGCGCCCTGATGTCGAACTCTGGTATTCAGAGTCGTAGGATTGGAATACTAAGTTAGGATTTCCTAACCTTCAGGGGGTTAACGCCTATTAGGACTGCATGGATCTGAAAAGAATACTTATTTTAATCGACTCCATAGATGCCACCACCTAGGCCGAATTCGGATTCTTATTCTTCAGATCTTGAATTGAAACGTTACCGGCTTAATGGCCATAATCGTCGTGAGAAAACGGATTGAAGGTTTTTATAAACTTTCAATTTTTATTTTTACATTTAAACATTGCTTTTGTCTAGAAGGCTGAGTTGTTTTGTATTATCCATCTTATGATTTAAATTCTGTCCATCATTCATCTAATGTAGTGCGATGGTGTTTGCAAAAGAGCCGTCTGACTGTCATATTTCCATCTTTATCTTCTCTCACTATCGTACGCACCTCATTACATATTGAGTTAACCATCGTTTCTCTTTTACTACCTGTGTGCTCGTCTAAATTCCTTTTTAAACCGATCCTATTTATTTTATTACCTTTTTTTCTTTAATATTTCCAAATATTTATTTTTCTATCTCATACTATCCATCTCCGATAATTTTATTTGCTTGAAATTTGTTTCGTTCGTTACGTTCTTAAATTTACAAGTCATTTTATATCAAAACAACTAAAAAATTGCTTCGGAATTATTTTAAGGAATCATTATTGCCAACCCTGATGTTTACATTTCGTTGTATTCCTCAGCAAAAAAGTGTGTTTGAATGTGTGATGAGTTACACAAACCAGTGTTGAAAAATTCAGTACTTTGGTACTTTTTTCAGTACATTTTCATTTCAAAAATACCGCAATACGCCCTCGGCGTTTTCAGTACTTACTTTTTTATTATTACAAATTTTATGTCTTGCGCTTTTCAAGAGTTAATGCATTAGCAACATGTTAATGCTAAAGGTAGAATCAGGCTTTAGCCCCGGTTAGTCAAACGTTCGCGCAACATACCTTCGTTTTTAGAATACGAAACGCAATTAAAACGGTTGCAGAACCGTATTGTTATATCGGTAAGCACTAGCATTGCTCTCCATATGCTAAAAATGAACGTTTCATCGACGTTTGACTAAACGGGGCTTTTACGTTTTGTTATGTTTCGAATCAGATGTTTTTGTCTTCTATGTGAGGAACACGAATAAGTCGTTAGTTTTTCTGTTCCGTGTCGTATGTGCATTAAATGTAAATAAATAAACAGTCTAGTAGGTAGTGTGCTGACTTACTAGACGTGAACCCACGGTGAATCATCTATTAGAGACTTAATGCGTTACATTCAGGAGTCTTTGAATTTGCCTTTCTTGATCTTCTGGCAACAACTCTGAGAGTAAATAAAATCTGTTGTTCATAATCGACGTTAAACTGTTAAGCTACTCTTGCATACACTTTATAATCCTGATTAAAAGTTTGTAATGATGAGACATCTCGGTGACTTCCTCCCAAAAGTCTTCGTGAAAAAACTGTGAGAGTAAATAAGATTGTCAAGGAAAGTTTCTCAAAAAAAAAGTCAACTTTAAACTGTAGTTCCCACCATTTATGGATAAAAATTAACGCTCACAACGTGGGTGGTGTGAGAAGCTTGGTCGTAATACAGGCTAAGAAGTACGTTCAACGTGTTTGTTGGAGGCATTATTAAACACTGCGTTCTGTTAAGCAAGGGAACGCGCAAAGGCCAATCCTCATCGGTTCAAATACAACAGAATACAAACAACTAACACACGCAACATAAGTGGTGGTAGAAGCTAGGGCGTAATCCTAACTGAAAGATTGTACTGACCTATTATGAATGTATGTATGTAGAAACAATCTATTTGTCGAACTCATGACTCATGTCAAACTCACTTTTCAATTTTAAGAAATATAAAAGTTAAGTGGCTTACTCCACATATAATCCATTACTCCATGTAATCCATTCAGAAAACTTTTGATCTTCCATATAGGATAACATCAACAAGGAACATCATCAGAAGATCTAGCAGCGCCAATAAGTAAATTCACCGCAGTCTAGTAGGTAGAGTGTTGGTTTGTTAGACGTTTCCAACAAAACCGAAATATTTCTTCGGCAAAAACTCTGAGGGTAAATAAAATTGCCATGAAAAGTTTCTCAAAAATCCTTCGTTCGGAGTCGACCTTAAACAGTAGGTCCCGCCACTCATGCATAAAATTAACACACACAACATAAGAGTAGTGAGAAGCTAGGTCATAATCCTGATTGAAGAGTTATAAAAGTACCATTTGATGCAAAAAAGTACTTTTTTCAGTTATAGGTCAGTACCATTTCAAAATTCCAATTTTGCAACACTGACACAAACGCTAAACACTGTTGTAATGTTTGCAAGGATTGCTCAACAGAGAGAGAGAAAGAGAGCGCATGATATTTCAACCATTATTGATTTAAGTAACTGATCATTGTAAACATTGTTTATATTGTTGTTGTTGTTTATTTGATTTATTTTTTTTTCTCATTGGTTTTGTTTTCTTTTGTTTGCATTGTTGCCTACTTTTTCTAAAGTTCATGGCATCATACACAGATTTAAGCAATTTTTTCCAATTTTTTTTACGGAATCTTTAATTGTGTTCCCTTTAAGAAATATTTGAAAAGACAACGAAACTTGTGTTGAAAAGTTTAACAGTCACTTTAAACTTTGTATGTCAAATTGTATACACATAAAATATCAACAATAACAACAACAACCTGATCAATAATAATCACAACAATGTTGTCGTTTTTTTTTAATATTTTTCTGCTAAACAACGAACGAAGAATACAATTTGAAAAGTTTTGAAAAATGTCAGCAATTGTTATTTAAATTTAAAATTGTTTTCACTTTTTTTTCATTTGTTTTGTTGATGTTTATAAGTCAAAGCGTTTAGCATTTTAAAAATTAAAAAAAATATCTAAAAATTAAGGTGTAGCTTTAGAGAAATCCAAACAAATGAGTGAACAAATAAAACCTTTTGCTTAACAATTTTAAGTTTTTTTATTCAATTTATTACAAAATCTATTTAAAGAAATTTTTTTCATTATTATTGGTATTTAACAGACTTGAGTAATGCTAATTAAAGCTCGTTTGTGTCTTCATCTTCTATTTTCATAAGCATTTTAACATTTAAAATTTCAGTTTAAAAAAAAACAAATTTTTTAATTATTTTATTTAAATATATGTATGTTTGTATGTGAGTTTAATTATTTCTTAATAAACGTGTATTTGCATATTAAAGCGGCTTAACGAAACCCATCAGAAAAACGCAAAAAAACAATTTTTTATTCAACAAAATGCTAATAAAAGCTGACACATGCATTGATTTCACTTTTGATTTGAGAATGACAAGCCGAACTCAGCATGTTTTTTTTTTGCAAAATGCAACAAGAGTTGCAAAGGAATGCAGACAATAATTGCAAGTTGCTGCGTCTAATTTGCATCCATGCATATATTCAAATTGTTTATGGCAGTTACAAAATTGTTGCAATTGTGGGCAATTGAGATTCATAAAAATCAGAATAAATGCGTATAATTTCAAAATAAATAAAAAAAAAATATTTTTACTTAAGCTTTTATAAATACTTACAAGCGTAGGCAAAGCATTTGTCAATTCGATATTAAGGTTGGCAATATTATTTAGATTGTAATCGAAATATACCACAAATTGTAGTTTAATTTCGTTTTTTTTTGGTAATAGCAATGTTACATTTGCGCCAATTTTATCACTACTTTAGCAATTTTTTAAATAAAATCTTTATAAAATTATTTAAAATATAATTTTTTTCTTTTCAGGTAAGTGTCAGCATTTTTTCCAAACCAGATAACAATGAAAACAATTGCTCACCCTTAATAAATACATATGTCAGCAGCTATTGCACATCTGAGTTATATTCCTTTGGATTTGGGTATGATTATTTTTTTCAAATTTGAGCTTAAAACCAATCTTTCACTTCTTTCATAAAGGGTGTTTTTTTATAGAGGTATAGAACTTTAAGTTGCAATAAAACAACGATGGATTATTCGATTGACATGAATTTTATTTATCCGAAAGATAATCTTGTGGCATTACATTTTAAATATGATTTCTGGCATATGACCGCCACGGCTGGCGCGGATGTAGTCCAATCTGGACGTCCAATTTTCGATGACTTTTTCCAACATTTGTGGCCGTATATCGGCAATAATACGGCGAATGTTGTCTTCCAAATGGTCAAGCGTTTGTGGCTTTACCGCATAGACCAATGACTTTACATAGCCCCACAGAAAGTAGTCTAGCGGTGTTAAATCACAAGATCTTGGAGGCCAATTCACAGATCCAAAACGTGAAATTAGGCGGTCACCAAACGTGTCTATCAATAAATCTATTGTGGCACGAGCTGTGTGACATGTTGCGCCGTCTTGTTGAAACCACATCTCCTGGACATCATGGCTATTCAATTCAGGAATGAAAAAGTTAGTAATCATGGCTCTATACCGATCAGCATTGACTGTAACGTTCTGGCCACCTATGATTCCACCAGCCCATAAAGCGCACCAAACAGTCAGTTTTTCTGGATGTAACGGTGTTTCCACATACACTTGAGGATTACCTTCACTCCAAATGCGGCAGTTTTGTTTGTTGACGTAGCCATTCAACCAGAAGTGCGCTTCATCGCAAAAAAAAATACGCTTATGAAAATCGGGAACAACGGTAATCTCGTTTTGGGCCCATTCGACGAATCTACGCCTTACTTGATGATCGTTTGGCTTCAAATCTTGCACGAGTTGGATTTTGTAAGCACGCAAGCCAAGATCCTTCCGCAAAATCTTCCATAAAGTGGATGGACACAGATCCAATTCATGTGCTCGATGGCGAATGGACTCATTCGGGTCTTCCTCAATGCTACGCTCTGCACTCTACAGCAATAGCTTCTTCTGTACGCACCGTACAGCGTCTCTGGGGATGCGAGTTATCAATAAGAGTAAACGTGGTGCGAAAACGTTCCATGGTTAATCGAATTAACTGCTCTGATGGACGATTTTGTCGACGATAAAATAGACGTAGTGCGCGATACGTTTTCCGCACAGAACCATTTATAGTCGAAATAAAATTGCACTATTTGCAAGCGTTGTTCAGGCGTGAGTCTATTCATGATGAATTGCCAGACCAAACTGAGAATAAATCACTTGACAGCTGTTAAATCGGTCACCATCTTGAAAAGTAATGCCAACTTAAAGTTCTATACCTCTATAAAAAAACCCTTTACATTCATTTGTACACTGCACAGATACGAATTAGGATTTTTAAGACCAGATCATAGCAGATATTTCTCTTTCAATTACAACAGACACACCCCAAAACTTTACAAAGCTGGTCATTACAACCCTTCAGTTACGATTACAACCTAACTTCTCACACCGCTTATGTTGTGTGTGTTAATTTTATCCGCAAGTGGCGGGACCTACAGTTTAAAACCGAATCCGAACAGCAGATTTTGGAGAAACTTTTCATGGTAATTTCATTTTCTTTCAGAGGTTTTACCAGAATACTACAGAGAGACAGTCGTTGTAGAAGTATTTTTCATATTTAGTTTTGTTCGAGATGTCTGACCTGGGGTTTGAACCGGGGCCTCACGTCTAACAAGCCAACATATTATCTACTTGACTACGGCGACTATAAAAACCCACAAATCCTTACTGATCGTTAAATCTTACTTAACCACCATCTGTAACAGCATTTTCAACTCTGGCCTTGATTCGTTTCAAAAATTATTCAATTTTACTACAATACAACAATGATTACCACACTGAATTTCGACTTATGAGGTTCATTATTATTGTTATGGAGAGTTGCATGAGTACAGCCCTCAAACTATATAGAGTATCCCCCTCTAATTTCTTCCACAATCCTATTGCCTGACATGAAGATCTTGTTCTATTTCGTTTAGGATAACTTCCTGCGAAGTACTTGCTAAGGACTTAGGCTTTTCTTTAGAGAAGTATGTGTTCTGGTGATCCTCATCGCAGAACTTACATATAATGCCTAAGGTGATTCCTATCCTGAAAAAGCATTCTTTGATTCTAAATTACGCAGTAAAAGGTTGATTTCTACTCCCTGGTTTCTTCTGGATATTCTGGTGTATGACTCGAATCTCTGCCAGCAAAAGTTTTGATTGCCTTAAAAACCCATCTGGCTTGTGAAGAGTCTCTTTCTCTCTCTATTTTCCTTTTCACTGCTGGTTTTGTCTTGGACCTTGAAGCTTTCCTGTTCTCAAGTTTATCTATCTACCAACTTTAGCGAATTTCTACATGACCAGGGGGTTTCGCACATGAGTCCCCAGAAACGCTGTAGGACATTTGAGGCAATTCTTGGCCACCATATCTTAAATATTTGTCTAAATCAACAGATTACAAAGTTAGGTTAGGTTAGGTTGGAGTGGTAGCTCTGTTATCACAAAGCTCACTTGAGCACGCATAGCGACCCGTTGTGATGCCACGGGTGAACGCAGTGCCTGTACTAACCAAGTTCCACCAAAATCAGGGAAATGGAAGAAGTTGGTCAGCGCAAGGGCTGCACAACAAAAGCACGACTACCCCGCACTGGAAAACCAGCCAGAAAGTTTGATGAACGAAGCTATATCCTTGATGTCAATAGATGATAGCTCCGTTAGGCTAACAAGGAATGGGGAGCCAAATAACCTATATCTACACCTAGCAAGAGACGGGCACTGGCAAAGAAAGTGAACAACAGTCTCCTCTTCCTCAGTGGACCTGCATTCACGGCAGAAGTCGTTGAAAGAGAGCCTCATTCTTTCCGCGTGTCTACCCATGACGCAATGACCTGTAAGCACGGCCACTGTAGTCGAGATGACATCACGACCAAGACCAAGTAATCGGTTGGTACGCCTTCTATCCATCTTGGGCCAGGTGAGTCTAGCGGTAGAGCAGGACTCCTCATTGACCCAGGATAGGTTGGCGTCCCGAAAGAACTTCCGCGCAATGGTCAGCTTGACCGAGGCAAGTGGCATACCCAATTCAACAGAAAAGGATTCCGGAAGGAGGGCACCAGCTCTGGTATAATGTGCCAACGAGAGAAGATTACAAAGTGTTGCAATATATTTTCCAAGTTCTGAGCGTAATTTTTTTCTTTGTTTTAATTAATCAAGTCATTCAAGTAAAGCAAATGAGATTTGTCGATTATAAAAGGTCCCGGAATGATAGTATTGCCATATGGCTTTGCCTAGAACCAACTCCTTCTGCGAAAATGTGTTGTATTCTTGGATTCTACTTTTAGCCAATAGGTGATGTTGTCTGAGCTTTCTTTGGTGTCTGTTGTTAATGTTATCCTCTCGGAAGTATCAGAAAAAATAAAATTTTCGGTCTCCTCTTCTAGGTCTCTATTTTTATTGAAGAAAATGAGATAAATAAGCAAATATCAAATGATACGGAGTGATAACATTACAAAACGCCACCTATGTAATCGTTTTTACTTACTTAGCCTAACATTTGGAATGCTATCGACTTTTTAAATTCTTATATTTCTTTTTACTACACCCTTTGCTTAATGAATTCATTAATTTGCACTTCTGTTGCTGTTTTACTAATCGTTTTCAAACTGTCATTAAAAGAAAGTATTAATCAATGACAGTAATTATTGCTATTCACTGTTATTTTCGCTCACTCTCTCTCTCTTCCCCCTCCTGCCTTGTTTTTACTTACTGTAATAACTTAATTCCTTATAGAGATTAATGCTGTTCAAAAACACCATTTCCTGCTTTCAATACAAATAAAAATGAAAAATTGATTTTATTTTTCAACATTTCTTGTATCAAACAAAAAAAAAAGTGGTCGTAAGAAAAAAAAAAGATTTTTGTTTTGTTCATAAATTATTTATTAAATATTTTTTAAATTGTTTTTAGGTTGGGGTTTTTTCTTTCTTTCTAAATAAAGTACAATTGGAGTTAATTTTCTTTTTTTTTTTTTCTTTTTGTCTCTCTTTTTGTATTTCAACACTTTCTCCCCAATTTATTAAGTGTCAGACAGACTAGATTTCAACATGAATAAAATACATTCGTGTGTTTGTGTGTGTGTGATCAGCTATTAATACATAATAGGTAGACACATATGTATGTATGCACGTATGTATATGTTTGTTTATTAATATTAATAAATTAATAAATAAATTTTAAAGAAATGTTGGGGTTTTCTTTAAATTTTTATTCCACATCAGCCATCTCTTAAGGTGGCTGCTGCTTGCTTGTTTATGTTTAAACTTTAAAGCTTAAAGCTTGTGCAGTTTCTTTCTCAAATTGAAAGAGAAAGAGCGAAATTAATAATAATTATTAAAAAAAAAAAAACAAAAATAACAACTAAAATTGATGTATGATCTTGGTTTCAATAATTAATTCAACACAATGTCTTCGTTTTCGTTTACTTGTTGCTATTTTTGGTTTTTCTTCAATAAACACCCATAAAAATCAAATCTCAACATGCCATGATGGTAGCCCCTCGGTAAGGCCATTTACTTTAACACAAAAACAAATACAAACAAATGTAACCCACCATACAAATAACATATACAAACGAACCCTTGTTATTAACAACAATAACAATCAAATCATAACAAAAGAAAATCAAAACAATAGCAGGGCACTTGTTATAAAACTCCTCTGGGTAATTATCTTTAAATTAAACTTACCACAGAGAAAGACTGTGAGAGTAATGGCAGAGAGAGAGAGAGAGGAAAAGAGTAAACAATTGCTTGAACATTCACTTGTCCCTCAAGCTGTTGGTTGATCGGTCGGTCGGTTGGTTGGTCGCCTGCTTAAATAAACGGTTAATGTTGTGCTCTATAACTACATACACCAGAATGGCCACGGTTACGAAACATTACATCACAATAATCATTAAAAATATTTGCAAAAACAAACCACAAAAAATCTAAATTCCAAACCAAACAGTAGCAATAGCAAAAGCTAAACAATGGCAACACTAAAATATGCTGTACATAAATCATAAATTAAATTGACCATTTTTTGTTTTAAAGCAACGCAAAGGGCGGTCAATGAATAACGACTGACTAATTGACTTTAGACTGTTTTTAAAAGCAAGAGACAATTTTTTTCTTCTTTCAAATAATTTTGTTGGGTCACTTCAATGCCCAATTTTGTTGAAATTACAAAATTAAGAGTGAAAATCTTAATTAAATTTCGCAACTTCCTTTTGTAAGAGAAGTTTTTTTTTTTAGTGAGTATTATTTGTTGAGATTGCTTAATGTTTGGTAATGCTAATGATAATCTAAATCTGCTAGTGTTGCCAATTATAATGATTGAATTAATGAATGGAAATTGTAATAATAATAAAACAACTTATCGTTGTAAGGTAATATAAATCAGAAAGTATAAATGCAGATAAAAACGATAAAAAAAAGTGTTTTTTCAAAAAGGACGTGCCGTTCAAAAAGTAAGGTGGCCAGTTTAACTCAACTTTTTTTAATGTTTTGAACAGCAAGAAAAAAGCAATGACAAAACAACAATACTTACTATAACCAAAGAATATGGATATAAAGAATACGCATCATGTAGAAGTAAAATTTCTTATGGCGGGTCGTAACATTACGACCCGCTCTCACCAAAATATTTTTAAAAATCATTTCTTGATGAGGGGGGAGGAAGACAGAAGGAAAATAAACACAAACAAAGAGCGTAACAATGTGTTGCTCTCATCGTACGTATGTGCATGTGTATGTATTCTTGTGTTTTTTGATTTAGTTGTCGATCAGACTGCGACAAGAATACATGTGCTGCGAATGCTTTATCATTTTATTTCAGAATAATACTCGAAGGATATTTTGTGTTAAAAATGTTCTATGTCATTAGCTGGACGTATTTTATTTTGTCCCATAGTATAATTTTTTTAAATGCTTTGGAATGCTCGTTTTTTTTCTTTTAATAAAAAATGTTTTTTTTATTCTTTTTTTTTATTTATCTAAAAAACATGGCCTAATTTTTAAGCCAAAGATGGATAGCTTTATGTTCTTTTAATAATAAAATCGATGTTTTATTTTATTTTTATTTATCTAAAATTATTAAGCCAAAGATAGACAGACAGCTTTACATATGTATGTTGATGAAATGAAAATAAAAATAGCGTATATTGCTAACCCTTTTATATGTCTGTAAATAAATAAATTCTCTCAACTTATTTTCTCTCTCTCTCACTCACTAATCCATAACCATAGGCATGTGTTAACCTAGAGGAGAATTGTTAGTAATACTTTCAAGTCTACTTATTAACCCAATGATATGTATATGTGATCGGAAAATATAGAAAAATTTTACTGCACTAAGACACTAACACACCGTATTTAACTTGGCAAGTATTCTTCCAAAAATCGAAATCATTTCTCATTGATATTAGTGAATACTACTGTGATATTTCTTTGGGTGTATAATTGAAGTCTGAAAAAAGCGACATGAACCTTCTTCTTTAAAAACTGACAAGATTTTTACGCTCTTTTTAACGAACATTCTTGATGTTCGTGTCCTATGTGTGTAAAAAGCCGAAGATGTTCTTCCCCTGAGGGACATTGGTGCCGACACCAGAGAAATAAAAAGTGGTCAAACAACAAAAACGCACGCTGAGAACAACGCATTGTTACGCTCTTGGTTTCTGTATCATTCCCTTCTATATTTCCCCCCGCGTCGTGAAATATTTTTGAAAAATATTCCAAAATATGTTAAAATGCACATTCTTTATACTTTATTTTATTTGCTATAACAGAACTACAAAAAAATTGCGTAATGAAACACAATATCAAAACTATACAGCAAAAACACTAAACACAGAAAAGAATAACAATAACAAATCAACAGAAACGATCTAAAAGTTGACACACCGAAAATTAATAAATTATAAATAAAGCGAAGTGAAGTCGCCGCAGTCTAGTAGGTAGTGTGTTTACTTATTAGATGAGGGCACGTGATTCAATCCCCAGCTTAGACATCTCCAACAAAACGAAATATGATAGAAAAATTTCTTTCGCCAATTTCCTCTCTGCAGCGTTCTGGGAAAAAATTTGAGAGTAAATAAAATCGCCATGTAAGTAACAAAACTCTGTATTTCGGAATCGTCCTTAAATTGTAGGTTGCGGCACTTATGTATAAAATTAAGTGATGTGAGAAGTTAAATCGGAATCTTGACATATCTTGAGTAAGGAAGCGAATATTTTTTTTTTTGTAGTCACCGTGGTCTAGTAGGTAGTGTGTTGGCTTATTAGACGTAAAGCCCGGTTTCTGACCTGGGCAGACATCAAAACGAAATATGAAAAAAATATATTTCTTCGGCGACTTCCTCTCAGCAGATTTCTGGCAAAAACTCTGTGAGTAAATAAACCTGCCATTAAAAAGTTTCTCAAAAATCTGTAGGTCCCGCCACTCACGTATAAAATTAACGCATACAACATGAATGGCATGAGTAGCTAGGCCGTAATCCTGACTGAAGAGTTGTAATTTCCAATTATGTATGTATGTATGGAGTACATAATTTTCTTAGGAATAATTTTCTTGGCTTAAGCAATAATTGCAAAATTGGAGCGCTGCACTTGGCGCCCTGATTGTGTTTATAGTATAAAGAAGGGCTCACAAGTTTACCGTTATAGAAATGCCGTTCCTTTCTCTCACACTCTCTCTTTCTGTGAGTGTTTTCTTGAAATTTGTATCTCCCAGTGTTTTATTAAAGGACTGGTCTATTGGAATTGCAGGCAGGAAATCACTTTTCGTATTTCAAAAAAAATTGTTTAAAATATTTTCAATACCATTTTTTTTTATAATTAAACCCAAAAATGAAATGAAGGCCTAAATCATTTTGATGTCTTACGTAAATGACGTTTCTATTGATTTCAGGTTAGTGACTAACAAAACCAATTCAATTTTTTTTTCTGTTGTTTTATTAAGAAAACAAGGTTTAGAAAATATAATAAAAATTATCATACATGTGTTGTATGTATAAATTAGCTTCTTTTGTTATAAAATATTGTATAACAAAAAGGAAGCAAATCATCAAATGAAATCAAAATTAATTTTTGATTATTTAATTTTAAGATTTTTTTTTTTTTATTTTCAATGCGGATTTATTTTATTTCTTCTTTTTTTTTTTTGTTGTTAGAAATGACGTTTGAAATTTTTTAAAAGTTTTCATTTTTAAGGTTTTTTTGTTAAGGTTAAACAATAAATTCTATTGTTTATTGTATTATTTTATAAAAAAAGAAATCATAATAATAATTTATTTAACGTCATACGATGGATGATAAACCGTTATATGCCAATTTGTTTTACAAAATTTGTTACACAAAGAAACCCTAAATCAGACATGCATTTTTACATTGTTTAGTTTGTGGGCAATAACTACCAACAAATGTTATTTGTTAAAGAAAAAAATTACAATTAAAAATGCTAACCTCTACAGATGCTAGTAAAATCCATAATTCGACAGAGCAAGTGAACTCAATGACCCGAATGGTTTTGCTAAGCATCGCTAATTGTTTACAAAAATATTTTTCTCACGATGCGGCTAACATCTCTCCTTTCTGTTAGTTAGTGTTTGTGTGTGTACACATGTAAATGCAACTCCTCTTTGCTGAATGCGAATGTTAATGTTAATTAAACCGTAAGTACATAAACATTTTATTTGATTTCGGTTGTTGTTGTTGTTGCTGATGCATGAAACAAACACTTGCCTTAAAATCCCAACATAGAGTACCGATTTTAAACATATTTTTTTATTGGTTTTGTTTTGGTTTTTCTTTTTTGTGAACATCTCTGTGTTAACAACAAGTTTCAAGTAAAAGTGGAGCATCTTTGTAAACATTTCTCCCAAGAGAGTTGTTTAGCAAATATACTGTTATAATTCACAGGGTGAGAGGTAGAGAGAGCGAGAGTGAGTTATTGGTGTAGCAAATTTAAAAATCCAAATAATAGACGCAAACATTCAATGCAAATTGAATAATTACGTGTGAAATTGTTGTTGTTGTTAGTGTTTGTTATTGTTTTAGTTTTATTACTTGATTTCATTGAATGAAAGTAATCCAGTTGTTTGACTTGACTCTTGTAGCAACTCTGGTTGGCAATTGTCAAAAAATAATAAAAAAACAGAAAAAGAAAAAATTATACACACATGCCAAAAAAGAAATAAAAATAAAAATAACAGTAACAATAATAATAACAACAAACATAAAAAAGAAAGAGTCACTTTCATTTAAAGTTTGTTGTGCAGAAAATACAACAAAAAAAAAAAGAAGAAAAATTACCAGTAAATGGACAGTTTTTTTTTACTACACCAAGTGTCTGTCTTACTGACTTTATTTTTTTTTTATAATTTAAATACTATCGCAACGACTGCCAACTTCGTATGTATTTTCTTCGCATATCACCAGTGTGGCGACATTAGAAAAAGTTTATTTGACTTTAATTTTATGTGACGGTTTTTCTTTCGTTTGGTTTTTTATTTTTTGTTGTTTTTTATATGTAACTGTAAAAAATTGTGGCTGGCGCTTTAAATTAAACTGGTTCTTGTCTTGTTTTAATGTCATAAGTCTAAAACTTAAAATTTTCAAATGTTAGACTCTGCCATGGATTATTTAAACCAAAAAAACCGATTTTGGCATTTATTTGCTTTTTTTTTCTCTTCTTCTTCTTCTTGTTATTTTAGTGAAAAGATTTAATTATCATTTATCGTTTTAAATTACTTTATTTCACCTGACTTGTTAAATGTCTACAGACTGTGTGAAATTAATTTTGTTTTTTAATTTCTTACATTTAGAAATGTTAATTAAGCAATCGAAACATTAATTAACATTTCAATGGCCATTAATTGCCATTAAATGTTTATATTGTGTTTAAAGTCTTTCATCAATTTAAGTTGTTTTATTTTTTAAATTTAATGATTTTTATGACATCCCACAATTTTTATATTTATAGGGTGCTGTTTTTAGGCTTTCACATCTCAGTAATTGGCAACACTTTGAAGTTAACTCACAATTGCTTAATAATTATTTTCCCCTGCTCTTATATAATGCCTTAATTGCATTAAAAACTAAACATTTAGAACGTGCCATGAACAAAACAAACATGCTCCACGCATAAAATGAAATCCACTAAGTTTTCAATAGAAAAAAATCTGATTTCCTCTGGATTCAATTGCCACCGTGCAATCTGGTGCTAAATAGAGCAATACAAACAAAGTCGTCACCTTGCCCCTTACTAAGGACGTAACCCGTTCAGAAAATGTCTCATGTAGTATCCTGTGTAATTTACACAGTAATTGTCTAAGGGAGAAAGGCACTGCTACTCGTTTAGTTGGCGCAGTTCACCAGCACCCTGAAATTTAGTTTCTGACTTCTAAACAAACAGTTAATCTCAAAGCATACATACATACATAAAGGGTGGTTTTTATAGAGGTATAGAACTTTGAGTTGCAATAAAACAACGATGGATTATTCGATTGACATGAATTTTATTTATCCGAAAGATAATCTTGTGGCATTACATTTTAAATATGATTTCTGGCATATGACCGCCACGGCTGGCGCGGATGTAGTCCAATCTGGACGTCCAATTTTCGATGACTTTTTCCAACATTTGTGGCCGTATATCGGCAATAATACGGCGAATGTTGTCTTCCAAATGGTCAAGCGTTTGTGGCTTTACCGCATAGACCAATGACTTTACATAGCCCCACAGAAAGTTGTCTAGCGGTGTTAAATCACAAGATCTTGGAGGCCAATTCACAGGTCCAAAACGTGAAATTAGGCGGTCACCAAACGTGTCTTTCAATAAATCTATTGTGGCACGAGCTGTGTGACATGTTGCGCCGTCCTGTTGAAACCACATCTCCTGGACATCATGGTTATTCAATTCAGGAATGAAAAAGTTAGTAATCATGGCTCTATACCGATCACCATTGACTGTAACGTTCTGGCCACCATCGTTTTTGAAAAAGTACGGACCAATGATTCCACCAGTCCATAAAGCGCACCAAACAGTCGGTTTTTCTGCATGTAACGGTGTTTTCACATACACTTGAGGATTACCTTCACTCCAAATGCGGCAGTTTTGTTTGTTGACGTAGCCATTCAACCAGAAGTGCGCTTCATCGCTAAACAAAATTCGCACACAAACCAAGATCCTTCCGCAAAATCTTCCATAAAGTGGATGGACACAGATCCAATTCCTGTGCTCGATGGCGGGGTGGACTCATTCGGGTCTTCCTCAATGCTACGCTCTCTGGGGATGCGAGTTATCAATAAGAGTAAACGTGGTGCGAAAACGTTCCATGGTTAATCGAATTAACTGCTCTGATGGACGATTTTGTCGACGATAAAATGGACGTAGTGCGCGATACGTTTTCCGCACAGAACCATTATTTTCGAAATAAAATTGCACTATTTGCAAGCGTTGTTCAGGCGTGAGTCTATTCATGATGAATTGCCAAACCAAACTGAGAATAAATCACTTGACAGCTGTTAAATCGGTCACCATCTTGAAAAGTAATGCCAACTTAAAGTTCTATACCTCTATAAAAAAAACACCCTTTACATAATTGGTCATTACAAGCCTTCAGTCAGGATTACGCCCTAGTTTCTCACACCAGTTATGTTGTGTGTATTAATTTTATACATGAGTGGCGGGACCTACAGTTTAAAGTCGACTCCGAACGAGAAACTTTTTGAGAAACTTTTCATGGCAATTTTATTTTACTCTTCAGAGTTTTTGCCAGAAATCTGCTGAGAGGAAGACGCCGAAGAAATACTTTTTGTATTTTGTTTGATGTCTGGCCTGGGGTTTGAACCCTGGCTTTACGTCTAATAATCTCAAAACAAATGACGCAAATTGTACAAATGTAGACAGGAGGTAGCTAAGGAATAGTCGTGAAAGTCAAAAAGGTGTGGACTCTCCCGAGTATTTTTCTCTTCTTCTCCAATATTTACTTCATTGGTCATTACAATCCCTTAGTCAGGATTACAACCTAGCTTCTCACAGCACCCATGTTGTGTGTATCAGTTTTATCCATAAGTTGCGGGACCTACAGTTTAAAGTTGAATGCGAACCTTGGGTTTTTGAGAAACTTTTCATGGTAATTTTACTTTCTGAGTTTTTGAAAGAAGACGAAGAAATTTTTTTCGTTTTGTTCGGGATGTCTGAGCTGGAATTTTGAACCAAATGCTTGAGTCTTATAAGCCAACACACTTCATACTAGACTACGGCGACTTCCTCCTCAATATAGACCCTGTAAATTAATTTTTTGGTAGTATAACGCGTCATAATTTCTTTTAATGATTTCACTGCCGAGGCTATAAATGGTTATCATGGTTAACCAGCTCTGTTTGTATTTGTATCATAAAAATCTAAAAATTTTTCTCTTAAATGGTCACTACAGGGTATTACAATTTGCATTTGTACTCAAGAAAACAGAGAGAAAAAAAGGAATTAAAAAACAATTATCTTAGGAATTTAAATTAAATTACAAATAATAGTTACAATATAAATTAAGAAATTAAGCTTAAAAAATTCCACCGATTATGGTATTTTTGTTGATACGAATTTTTATTATTCATTCATATGTACCACCAAACACGAGTACAAAAGAAATCGTTTGTAAATCTTTAAAAAGAAATTGAAAGAAAACAAAACAAACTTCACCTTAAAAATAAAACAAAAAGAAATTATTTATAGATGAGTACGTATTTAATTTTTTTATTATAGAAAAATCATTTTGTTGTTGTTGTTGCTTGTTGTTTTAAAGCATTTATTTCGGCGGCTGCATATTTTAAGCAACAGTTTTTGACTTTCGCTAATTTGCTACAAAAAAATCTTGAGAGAGATGATCAGTTTTATTTCGATTTATTTATTATTTTTAGTTGTTTTTTTTTTTTTTTTGTTTCTTTATTATTTTATTTTATTACTTTTTTTCATGATATTTTTATTTTTTTCTTGTCTTTGCTTCAGACAATAAGTCATGATGAATGCCAGCCACTCCACTTCATATGGCGAAAATCTTTGCTTCTCTTCTCCATTCATGCCGCCTAAGAAAATTTCATTCAACGCACACCACCTGTGTGTAGCAAAATATTTCTGAACAATAGCAGCACTTGTTTCATTGTTGTTGTTGTTGTTGTTGTTGCCATTTAATATCGCCCCTTGTTTATCACTTTTTATTTTCTTCGTTGGTAGGCAACACAATACAGCAGCACAGCAGCAATACTCGCTGTCTTCAACAATAATAACGTTCATACAACAACTTGTTGTACTTGTTGTACTTACTTGTCTGATGACTATTTATTTATTTTTTTATTTTTTTATTTCATTTTTTTTATTTTTTATTTTCCTTTAAGTAGAAAGCGAAATAGCGAGTAATCGCTTATTTATGAGGCTCTCAAACTTTTATTTGCGTTATAAAAAAAAGGGAAAAACAAAAATAAAAACCTCTTTTAAATGAACAGCAAATGAAAGTGCTCATTGGAATCTTAAAAATTGTTAAAGTCAAGGTGCTAAACATAAAAATTCAAATTCTAGTTCCTTAATGCTGTTTTATACCGTCATTTGCATAATTTTTATGGCCACCTAAGCGTTGCATGTTAAACTGTGATAGACATTAAACAGCGTTGCCAATTCTTTAATTTTAGAAATTTTTGCGTATATTTCTAGTAGCGAAACCAATTTTATTTTTAATTATTGTTTGTTGTTATTTTCTCTTACAAATTATCTTCTCTTTCTCCTTTTTTTTATTTCTTAGCTTTGTCTCAGTTTCATTAATCGAAGTTTTCTATATTCTAGAGTGATAGGTTTGCCGTAAGTTGTGGCCTAGAAATAACTCCATCTATGAAAATGTACTGGGTAATTCAATTTTGTGTAGCGCTGAGAAACTTATATTTCTCAATACCCTCAACATGAGTGGTGTGAGAAGCTAGGTCGTAATCCTGACTGAAGGATTGTAATGACCAATTATGTATGTATGTGTGTGATGAAAATATTTTTTATGTCATTCCCGGTATTCGAACCTGGATTGCTCATGCTAGTAAAAGGAATAACTTAGCCACGACAACATACCACAATCAACATGTAGAATGAGGTACAAGAACTCAATCCTCCATTGGGAATGCTCATTTGACAAGGCAAGTCAGAACAGGCAGACCACAATATGGAATTCCATCATTTGCTGTGTGTATCGAATATCGCTGTGGAGGGCATTATGTGGTTTTAAGGTCCTTGATTAAAGCTTAAAACAAAATGTTCACCAAGATATCTCTTTTGAATTTGCCGATCCTGAGCGTGGTTCGACTGTCCTTACCCACGGGGGAAATGTATCGAGGGGTTATTTTGTACCGCAAACTCTCTTAGAGAGATTAAAGGAAGCAACCATGTCTGAGTGGCATCAGCAAGGTTTGAGAGCTTGAACTTGTCATCACAGGCTGGCTTTATCAGGTCGTGGAGTCAACTTTTTTTTCAGTGTCAAAGAGGACACTGCAGACTGACTGACAGAACGTGCAAACAGTCAGCCATGTTATTGTCCTCTCATTGTTTCTTTGTTTAGACCTTTAAAATTTGAACATCCTACAAGAGCTACCTCTGTTTCACTTTACTTAGACCCCAACTATCAGTGCTAATCGGAATATCTACCACAGGGATACAGATGTCATTTGGCGCACAAGCTATCCACTTTTAGCGCATTTATCTGCCAGTATTAGTACCCAAATTAACCTCGATCTGTTCCCAGCTAGGCAATACAGTGACCGAAAGCAACTGCGTCAAGTTTAGATCTCCTTTAAATTCAGGAATATTGTCAACACAAGGCCAACATTTGAAAATCCCTGATTTTTCTTCATTTTTCATTTTCATTTTTCATTATTAAACGTCAAACACACACATACACACCTTCTCCCGTATGTGTGTATGTATGTATATGCTGATCAACATCAACTCATCAGACTCTTGGGAACAAGTATCATAAGCAACAAATAACCAAAGCAGTCAGTCAGTCAGCCAACGAGTCTGACAGGCTTGCAGGCGCAAACCTCAGTCAAGATCTTTTCGATGCAAAAGTAAGCCGCGCCGGCGTTTCATACTTAATCTTCTTTGTCGCTTTACATTTTCGAAGAGTGAAAGTTAAAATGAAAAAAATTAATTCATTGTACGTTCGTTTGTTCGTTCGTTCATATGTTTTTTATCAAAGCAACGAAAAACTCATAAGAAGATGGAAAAAATTTAAAATTAAAACGCCAAATTAAAGAAAACGCTTTACAAAGCAGCAGCAGCAGCGCAGCAGACGAAGAAAATAACTTTATGGCATTTCACACTTTTTTGTTGTTGTTGTTGTGATTGCTTCTTCTTCTGTGGGTTGTAAACAATGTTTAGCTTTTAAAATCAAATTAATTAACACCGAACCGAACCGAACCAAACCGAAATGAAGTGAACTGAACCTCACCCAAAAACCTATACGATCAACAACAGCATCAACAACAAATTAACGACTTTATTTTAAATATTGTTACAGGTACACTTGTTCTCACTCTCTCTCTATCTATCTCTCTCTCTATCACTCTCATCCCTAACGAATGGAATTTACCACTTTTTGTTTGTTTATTTATTACAGGTTGAAATGATTTCTTCTTTTTTTTGCTTACAACCACAATGTATTGTTCGTAATTTTATATAAGATTGTAATAGTAGTGGTGGTGGTGGTATTTAATCATTTTTCAATCTTTTTATTTTTCTTTTTATTTTTTCTCAATTTTATTGCGTCTTTCACCATTCATATGTGTTGATTGTTAATGATATTGTTGTTGTTGTTATTGCTGGCTGCTGTTAAAACATGTTATAATGGTTCAAACGTCAATAACGTCAAATCAAAATTATTTAAGCTGAGTTTTATATGAAAGTTTAAAAACAAGCAACAACATCAACAAAAACAAAATACATCAAATGGCGTCTTTATGGCTGTTATAATTTTTATTTTTAAAATAATAAAAAAAAAATATTTTTTTCTTTCAAATAATTCCGAAGAAAAAATTGTTAAATTTAATAGATAACATGAATGTATTTTACTGTGGCTTTACACACACGCGCACACATACACACCATCTTTAACATTGTAATTACCACAAAACTACCATACATGTTCTCTTGCTTGTTAACATTCTCTCATCTTGTTTACATTTATACTCATGCATTTACTGTGTATTACTGTTATTGTTGGGTTGTGTTGTTATTGTTTTTATTAAATGAATGATAGTGATAGTGAGTGCAATTTTAATATATAAACCATCCAAAGAGCAATAATAACATCAAAAACAATAAAAACAAAACACAATGCAATGCAATGCAATGGTATTATTATTACTCTTTATTCACCACCATACAGCAACAGTTCAAGGAGAACTTGTGCTATTTTTTTTATACGTCAACAGTTTGCTGTGATTTATGTTCGTTCTTGAAGAACTTTAATTAAAAAAAGCCTTAATTAAACCAATTTTAATAATAAAAAATATAATAAGCACTATTAACCCATTTAAAAAAAATAAATAAAATGGAACAAATATTACAATAAAAAATTTGTTTGTATTAACAAAGGCAAAGTATTTAAAAACAGAAAACGCCAAACGTGTGTGTTCTGTCCGTATGGTGGTCGCTGTAGTATAAATAGTAGTGCTAGATGAGGACAAAAAAATGTTTAACGTTTTCGAATAGAATCACCTTGTTAAACAATTGATGTCACCAAAAGCAGAAATTAATTTCGAAACCATACACTGTCCAGTTCATGGTCTTCAATTGCAGGCCAAAAAAGTCCATTATTATATGGCCACAATGCTCTAAACTGTTATTAACGGTTCTTTTATGGATATTTACAAGAAAAAATACGACCTTCATATCATAACAACAGTTTTAAATGCCATTTCCACAATCACTTTTGAGATCTTCGAGCTTCATCTGAACAAATTTTATTTAAAAAAATCGCCATTAAAAGCCTGCTGACGTAGCATCTAATAATCAGCATATCTGCTGCTATCACAATGATTTATCGGCTTTAATTGTAGAAAGAAGGGCAAATTCAAATGCATAATGCGTCATAATAAGCCACAAGGTTAACCCAATTGCTGAGAACGCCATGGAATCGACAAAGAAGCAATATTTTCGATGTGCGTTCATTGCAAGGACGTAGTCCAGTAGGTAGAGCGTGGGCTTATTAGACGTAAGGCCACGGTTCAAACCTCAGACCTCTTCAACAAAACGAATTATGAAAATTATTTCTTCGGCGACTTCCTCTCAATAGATTTTTGGCAAAAACTCTCAAGAGTAAATAAAAATTGCCATGAAAAGTTTCTCTAAAATCTGTCGTTCAGAGTCAACTGTAGGTCCAGCTGCTCATGCATAAAATTAACACACACAATATCAGTAGTGTGAGAAGCTATGTCATAATCTTGACTGAAGGATTGTAATGACTAATATTGAACGTAGGTAATGCTCTCAGTCTCTTTAAATCTATTTATAAATTTGCCAGTACCTTGCTCAGTTTGTTGATTATGATGACCATAATCAACTCACGTTACTCAAAAATGGCCATGTTTGGATCAACCTTTTTGTAGTTCAAGTTCGTTGCCATATTGGTAAAAATCGGTTTAGATGAACAATGATGATGATGACAATTTAGAAACCACTAAACGGAAAGCCCAATTTTTTTTTTAAATCAATAATAATGGTGCACCCTTTCGCTTTTAAACCTGCAATAAAATTTATTTACAAAATGATTTATAAAATCAATTGGTTTTATATTTAGATAACCACATTATTAGTTCTAAAACCAAGTAAACACATACATATATATATATATATATTGAATATATGTATTAATATTTACTATTTCTGTTATGGTTTAGCATTTGTCACAAATCAAATTAGCTTTCATGATCTAATTGCACAGAAAATGGGTGTCGCTTTTATAAATTATAAAATTCAATGACCGTTCAACAAAAACGAATTTTCACGGCCACAATAAATTGTTGACCGATTATGTTATTTAAACACCATTTACTTTTTCTCTGCAGTTATACAACAATTAAACAAATTTTTCCATTACTTTGTTAAAAAAAAGCTGTATTCTATTGTATAGCAATGAATAATTCCGCATTTCAAGTTTTAATTATTTTTTTTTTTAGTTGTATATGTACATATGTATAATGCAAGAAAAATATGTAACTAAACCTAGGGAAATTATGGGGAATTTTACAAAATTAATGGTCAGGATCAGAGATCAGCAATGAGTTTTCAAAAAGATGAGTAGAATCGAATCATACTCATAATTTCTTATACTTATACCAAAGAATATGGATATAAAGAATACGCATCATGTAGAAGTAAAATTTCTTATGGCGGGTCGTAACATTACGACCCGCTCTCACCAAAATCTTTTTAAAAATCATTTCTTGATGAGGGGGGAGGAAGACAGAAGGAAAATGAACACAAACAAAGAGCGTAACAATGTTTGCTCTTATCGTACGTATGTGCATGTGTATGTATTCTTGCGTTTTTTGATTTAGTTGTCGATCAGACTGCGACAAGAACACATGTGCTGCGGATGCTTTATCATTTTATTTCAGAATAACACTCGAAGAATATTTTGTGTTAAAAATGTTCTATGTCATTAGCTGGGCGTATTTTATTTTGTCCCATAGTATAATTTTTTTAAATGCTTTGGAATGCTCGTTTTTTTTTCTTTTAATAAAAAATGGTTTTTTATTCTTTTTATTTTTATTTATCTAAAAAACATGGCCTAATTTTTAAGCCAAAGATGGATAGCTTTATGTTCTTTTAATAATAAAATCAATTTTTTATTTTATTTTTATTTATCTAAAATTATTAAGCCAAAGATAGATGTTGATGAAATGAAAATAAAAATAGAGTATATTACTAACATTTTTATTCTCTCAACTTATTTATTTCTCTCAACTTGTTAGTAATAATTTCAAGTCTACTTATTAACCCAATGATATGTATATGTGATTGGAAAATATAGAAAAATTGTACTGCACTAAATCCCTAAAGAGGCCGTATTTAACTTGGCAAGTATTCTTCCAAAAATCGAAATCATTTCTCATTGATATTAGTGAATACTACTGTGATATTTCTTTGGGTGTATAATTGAAATTTGAAAAATGCGACATGAACGTTCTTCTTTAAACCCCGACAAGATTTTTACGCTCTTTTTAACGAACATTCTTGATGTTCGTGTCCTATGTGTGTAAAAAGCCGAAGATGTTCTTCCCCTGAGGGACATTGGTGCCGACGTCTGTTTTTAACACCAGAAAAATAAATAAAAAGTGGTCAAACAACATAAACGCACGATGAGAACAACGCATTGTTACGCTCTTGGTTTCTGTATCCTTCCCTTCTATCTTTCCCCCCGCGTCATGAAATATTTTTGAAAAATATTCTAAAATATGTTAAAATGCGCATTCTCTATACTTTATTTTCTTTGCTTATACGCATTCATACTTATTTAGATATCATGGAACCTATACTCATATTCAAAATTTGAAGTACTCATCATATTCATACTTAACAACACGTATGATGTTGTTGATTTCGACTCTCCATAACTTAGCATATACACAAAGCACAAAATAAGTATGAATCGAGTACGAACACTAAAATACTCACTAGAAGGTTGTGTGTTTTCTCTGCTTGCTGCTCTGTTTTTTTTTTTTTGCTTAGGTGTCTTTTTTCTTTTTTGTAACTAAGACTGTAAATTTTGATGAATGATTCGAGTCACTCGTATCATTTATAAGTATTTTTCTAAAATTATGAATATAAATGAGTAGGCTGGCTTATGAATCAAACATATTTCGAATGGTATGAGTTTGATGTCAACGTTGTACGCATACTCATTGCAACCTGTACTTATAAATCAACGTTGTGTAGTGAGTACGAATGTCGACTCACTTATATTCGAATTTTCATGAGTGCTTATGAGTGGAGAAAAAACGATTCATTGCTGAACTCTGGTCAGGATAAAATCTAACCTCTCATAACACCCATGTTGTGTGTGTTAATTTTATACATGAGTGGCGGTACCTCCGAGAACAGTTATAACAGTTTTTGTTTAATATGGGGCCTGCCGAAGGGGTAATTTGAAGCTTACTTGCTCAAGCAAATTGTGAAATTAATTTCCTTTTGTTGAATCTTGCTTAGCCCCTAATAGGCAAATAAAAATCCAATTCTTTTTTCTATTTAAGAAGCCGTTTGAGTAATCTGGATTGTATTCCCCCTAACAATTTATATGCAAGTCACTTATATATGACTAATGGGATTAATATTCTTTAACTGTTTAAAAAACAAATACTCTCTGATAAAAGTAGTCGCTCTAATAATGGCACCATGAATTTATGACACTGTTTTGGAAAGTTAGTCTGGCATGAAAATGAAGATAACAATTTTTGGTTTGCTTTGGTTTGGTTTTATAAAATTAAATATTGAGTGTGATTTTTTATTATAATTGTATATACATATGTTTAAAAAAAAATTACACAAACACTAATTTTTCTTTCCTCTCTTTTTTTTGAAAAGTTTTTAAAAACAAATACTTTTTTTTACAATTTTCTGGTATAATTATAATTGGAATAACAAAACATAGTGAGTCATTAATTATCAGCAACTTTAAAGCGAATAATGTTTAATTGTTAATGCTATTGTTGTTGTTGTTGTTGTTGTTACGTTTAACTTTTAAATAAAATGTTTTGGTCAAGGTCGATAGAAAATTGGGCATTTCTTTCATTTGATTCAAAGCCTCATATTTAGCATTCGATTGGTATTCATATGCCACTTTACGATTTACAGCCGTTAATAAACGCAACAATTCAGCACCGCTTGCGGACAAAGCCACTGTGTTAGAGGCCTCATCAAGCACCGAACACAAGCTTTGTATGAACCAAGAACCATTTTCAACATTACGAAACGAATAGTATTCTAAAAAGAGAGAAAAAAACAACAACAATAATAAGAAAAGAAAAATGAAAAGAATTACGGAAATGGTTGCTTGTACAAGAAATTAAATGTTTAAAACTCCAAAAAAAAAGAAAAGAAAAATAAATAATAATGATGATGGCAATGATAAAAATAAAAAGAAATACAATGAATAGAATACATAAATGAATGAACGAATGAATGAGGGAATAAATGAGGCAATGAAATGACTGAGTAAAGTGAGTTTGTGTTTAATGTTTAAGCGCTAACAAATTGAGTTCAGTTCAGTTACACTTTAATACGTTTAACCTACTTTCGAATGTGGAATACATAACCAACATGTCGGCTGTATTTGGTATGGCATACGTAATTGTGGGTGGCTTCTCCGGTTCTGCACTCACATTCAGTTCACGTGACATGGGAGCAAATGTTGTCGTAAATTGTACAGCCTTTTCAAGATTTTCACCACGACAAGCCTGTGTATTGAAAAGTGAAACATTATTTTATATTATTTATTCTATAAATTTATAGTCATTTTTAATTAAATTTAAACATTAAACTTAATTGTTTAAGAATTTAAATTAATAATAACAAATGAAATTGTTAAAATTTTTACAAACACGTTGTATGGTTTTCCACATCCTTTTGAAACTATTGGCATCACTAATTTAAGGAGTAAATAAAGAAGCCGGGTTGCCATGTTGTATATAAGAAGGAATGTGTATTTGATTCTCTTAATTCCTTCGGACTCTTTAACCTCAAAAGCAATTTTCATAAAATGTTTACAAGTACATGAGTAATAGTTTAATTTACGTATTTGCTAAATCCAATTATCCTTGAATGTTTTTCTGGAGTACTTCATAAAATTTTGCAATTTTGCGAATGTTTTTTTTTGCACTCACCTGTATGAAAAATAATTTCGGTTTGTTAATCAGGGATTTGCAATTTTCACCCAAGAATGGATTCCATAAACGTTCCACCGGATATGGCAAATCACGAGCATACACTTTACCTTCCATACCATGTGACATGACGGCCACAATAATACAATCATTATTGGTATGATCCTCCTGGGCAGCTGGAAAAGAAAAGGGAAATACATTAGTATTCCAGATTTTTTTTTTAACTTCTGTTATCGATATTTCTTTATGTTTGCCCCTTAAAACAATTCTTACTCTATGATCTTTTTACTATCTGTATTGGAAGGTGTAGTAAAAAGAAATATAATATTTTTATGTAAAGTTCAAGAGTTTATTTAGCTCAGTTAGGTAGTAAAAGTTTCCATTCAGGTTTATTCTTTCATAGAAATCCTTTTTCTTGTCGCAAAATATTTTGAAAATTTTTATTTAAAATTTCCTATCGAAACTATAAAATTATTTGTTAGAGATGGGAAAAAAATGGTAATAAATTGGTTTCAATTCCGAACTTTAAGCTATCGGTACAACAGCCTGCAGCCACGGAAGACTCACTATTGGAATGTTGCTGTTTCAGAACATAATTGTTATCCTATCCTAAAAACGGCTCCATATATTGTCTAAGAAGACAACGCTAAGGGTCATACGTCCAGAGGTCATATAGTGAGTGCATTGTGCTAGAACCACAGGAATAGTTTATGCGAAGACGAGAAAAAGGCGTAGTATTTGCAGGCATTTGTATTTAATATGCTTATACAGTAAGTGGTAAGTAAGTCGCCGTAGTCTATTAGGTAGTGTGTTGGCTTATTAGACGTAAGGTTCAATCCCCAGGTCAGACATCAAAACGAAATATGAAAAAATATTTCTTCGGCGACTTCCTCTCTGCAGATTTCTGGCAAAAGCACTGAGAGCAAATGAAATTGCCATGAAAAGTTTCTCAAAAATCTGTCGTTCGGAATCCATTTTAAACTGTAGGTACTGACACTCATGTATAAAATTAACACACACAACATGAGTGATGTGAGAAGCTAGGCCGTAATCCTGACTGAAGGATTGTAATGGCCAATTATGTACATATGTAGGTATGTATACAGAAAGTGGCAGGAAAAGCGTTCTGCATACGGATAGTGCAGCTAAAAAACAAATTCACTCTGTTGAGCAATAGTGCGTGCCAGTAGCCAATTGGTTACGATTAAAAGTAGACCACAAGACAGATGAGTACTACGTAGACATGTTCGATTTTCAGGTTAAAATTGCTCAGTTTCCTTAGAACGAATAACTGGAGTGGTGCCCCAACGACATTGGGATTAGTCTCTAATAAATCACGGGAGTTGTATGCCACACAGTAATTAATATTGACATTGATGCACCACATGAATTCTATGCTCGAATGACTTTTTTTAGCACAAAATCTTATCTTTTTAAGCGTTAGGCCAGCGTGATGCGAAAGCACCTCTACAACCAGTGGTGTTGTCGAGCCGGAACGCTCTGGAACGTCGTTCCGGTATTTTAGACAGGAACGCGTTCCGGAAATAAAGATGATTTCTGATAAAGAGAATTGGCTGACGTTTTGAAAAAAAATTAAAAAGAATTGCGGATTTTTTTCCAATTTTTGACGAATTTTTATATATATTTTTATAAACCGAACCCGAACCGGAACAAAAACCGGAACGAACCGGCTTATTTTTCCGAACCGTGAACCGGAGTCCGGAACGCGTTCCGGTAAAAAAGAAAAATTACCACAACACCACTGTCTACAACTCGAACTATAGTTTGCAAAAATGGAATTGCTTTTACTGCCTCTTATATTTCACAATGTTATGAGTAAGATAAATGCAATAAATCGTTAGAATACACAATAAAGATATCGATAAATCAAAATAAAAACAATCGTACCGATTTAGTATACACACATATGTTTGTTGTTTAGTCAATTTGCAATTCTTCTTTTAAATCCACTTCTAAATGCATTTGTTTGTTGGTATATTAATTATTATTGCCACTCACTGTATAATTATTTGAATGTAGTTTATCGGTTATTTCGTTCCGTTTTTTTTTCTATTTTTCTAATACCCATGGAGATAACACAACCTTGTTTGCAAGTATTTATTTCTGTTTTTTTTCCTCTGTTTTTTTTCACACTGATTTCAAATGCCACAACATAAGTAATTACAGAGCTTTTTTTCGCAATCGATTTTATATTTTATTAGGTATATAGACCACCACTCTAAACTCTAGATACATAGATACAATAACAACAACAAAGAAAATAAAAACTAATTCAAATTTGTTGCACTCACTTTTCTTTAAAACATCAGTCAGTTCAGCAAATGTCAAATCATTATAGACTCTCACATCGTAACCATAATTCTGTAGAGTTTTTTCCATGGCATCACGATCTTGTTCGGTGCCCACCCGCTGTTTTTGACCTTTGACATCTTTGTGATTGAAGACCAATGCAATGCCTGCATGGGGATTATTGCAATTGTATTCATCTTCATCGGTTGGCCGTGAGATAATGATCTTTTTTTCGGGTGCCGAAAGCGCACCATCTTCTGGTTGCAATAGATTATGTTCTTTGTTTGTAGCCGCCCCATGGGAGTAATTGGCATCGGCCTTATCATGTTTGTCTTTTTTCTTGCTTTTGAATAGCGTTAAATCGGTTTCGTCCATGTTATCGGCGGCGATGTTTATCGTTTTACCGTAAACAAGTTACTAAACTTGTAATCAGTAGTCAATTCTTGCATACGGGTTCAGTAGTGTTTTCGCTCTAATGGCAATTGTTATCTTATCTTTTGCCAAAAAGAAAATTTTTTTTTTTGTTTCATAGAAACGATTTGATTTCGCTCAATTAATTTATTGAGTATTTTAAAAGAAATAAATTTCGAGAGAGAAAAATGAGAAAAGAACTTTGACATCGTTTAAATGCTGCATTTATCGAGTTTTTAAGTTGACAGTTTTAAATGAGAAAATTCGTTGTGGTACTGTTCTGATTCTACTGTTAGGCGTTATCTCAATGTACATAGTTATGTTTGAAATTGTTAGATCTATAGAGAAGGGAATGACGTTTTGAGGTGTAAAAAACAAGTTCAACATAAGGTCATAATGGAATACAACACTTAATTGTTGAATTCGATTTGTTCTTATTTGAGTTCTTTATGCAAACGATCAAGTTGTTTCTAGAAGTTTATGGAACTGATCGATTAGCAGGTTAATCAGCTCGTAATGAATAAATCCGTTCCCATCTCATCAAGAGATCGGCATGGCAAGTCCACCAACTTGTTTGCCCTCAATGCAAGCTTAGTAACAGTTTGTGAAAAATCTGGAATGCTCGTGAATTTCTGTATTCATAAGACCAATCGTGTATTCTGCCCGAAGACTATAGCTAATCGGAGACTATATGAAAGATATTTATTATCTGACAGCCTTGCCAGATTGACAGTTTAGAAACTGCATACTACATAGATAACCTCGTATTTTAATACTTAAAGAAGTTAACGTTTTAAAATGAACAACAATGGTGCACCCCTTTTGCTTTAAAACCTGCAATAAAATTTATTTAAAAAATTATTCATAAAATCAATTTGTTTCCTATTTAGATAACCAAATAGATACATACATATGTACGTTGTATGTATGTATATCCAGTATTTACTATCTTTATTATTAGCATTTGTCACAAATCAAATTAGATTTCATGATCTAATTGCAAAGCAAATGTATTCTTTCAGGGCCACAATAAATTGTTGACCGATTATATTATTTAACACCGTTTACTTTTTCTCTTCACTTAGTTATACAGCAATTAAACAATTTTTTTTCTTTATTTAACAAAACAGAAACATTATTTTATTGTATACATATGATTAATTCCGCATTTTATTTATTTATTTATTTCACTGTAAAAAAATAGGGAACGGAGAACATATAAAACCAGTAGAAATATTTATGATTTTGCTTAAATGTTGTTCTAGAGTGATTTCTGATTTTGTCGAGACTCCGTTTGCTAGGTTAAATAAGTAGGCATCGTCTAGGCATGCACTTAATCTGGTATATTTTAACACACTGTTTGCTCTCTACTTTCCAAAGCTTGTCAAAATTTGTGCAACATTTTCCACGGATTGCTGTTTTAACCTCATTCCAAAGATTCTAGATTTGAAAATAGTACGAGTCAGTCTAATAATACCTTGATATTGTTATCGTGGGACCATTTCTTAGTGCACTTTGCAGTATATTTTGGATCGTTATCCTCATGAAACATCCATTAAAGTGTCATATTTTCTTCGACATAAGGTAACATCTCGTAGTCTAATAGGTAGCCTGTTTGCTTATTAGATGCCTTATTAGATGGCCCTAGAGCAGATATCTCGTACAAAACGAAAAATTTCCTCGGCGACATCCTCTCAACATGATAAATCAAAAAAAATATATATTTCTTAGGCGACTCCCTCTCGGTAGTGTTCTGACAAAATATTTGAGAATAAATAAAATTGCCATGAATACTACGTAATTGGTCATTACAACCCTTCAGTCAGGATTACGACCTAGTTTCTCATGGCAATTGCCATGAAACGTGTCTCAAAAATCTGTCGTTTGGAATCGACTTTAAACTGTATGTTCTGTCACTCATGGATTAAATTAATGCACACATAATATGGGTGGTGTGGAAAGCTAGGTTTTAATACTCACTAAAGAGTTGTAATGACACATTAAGTAAGGATTACGACGGACTACAACACAATCTGTAAATACATTTTATACGATATGATCCTATACTGCCGCATGAAAATGGCCACCAAGCACGAATTAAAGTGGAATGAAGCTTCTACATACATACATACATAATTGGTCATTAAAACTTTCAGTCAGGATTACGACCTGGTTTCTAACACCACTTATGTTAAGTGTGTTAATTTTATGCATGAGTGGTGGGACCTACAGTTTAAAGTCGACTCAGAACGATAGATTTTTGAAAAACTTTTCATTGAAATTTTATTTTATCTAAGAGTTTTTGCAAGAAATCTGCTGAGAGGAAGTCGCCTAAGAAATACTTTTTATAGTTTGCTTTGATGTCTGGCCTGGGGCTCGAACCCTGGCCTTACGACTAATAAGCCAACACACTACCTACTAGACTACGGCGACTTAATGAAGCTTGTACACAGTGTTTATAAGTCTCCTTATGGTATGGAGATCTCAATCGAATTAAAAAATATATATTTTGCCAATAACCACAACGTACTAAGGCCATTAATCTTCTAGAGATTTGTCATAATTTTGTTTTTTATTCTCTTTTATACCACTGCTTATCACAGTTTCAAAAAGGTTTCCCTGAACCACGATTTATATACAAACAGTGAGCGTCAAAAGAAACTGTACACTAAAAAAAATATACATTAAAAAACTACCGTTATTTTTATTTTAAAATTGTTTCATTAACAGTTTTTTAAATTGAAACGAAAAAAAAATTAGAAAAAATTTCAAAATATTGTTAAATTTGTTCGGGCACTCTCCTTAAGTGATAAAAGTTGAGTTTGCTGATTATTAGAATTTTATCCTTAGTGTACAGTTTTTTTTTTTACCCTCACTATATGCTAGGGTAGGCGTATTATATACCATTTCTTCTAAAATGTCATCAAAAAATATTGTTACCTCTAAATATTGTTACCATGAATTATGACACTGCTTTGGAAAGTTAGTGCTGAATGGAAATGAAGATAACAATTTCGGTTTATTTTGGTTTGGTTTTATAAAAAGAAAGCATAGAGTGTGATGTCTTAATATAAATACACCAACACTATATGTTTTTCTCTGTTTTTTTGTCTGTTTTTTAATTATTTGCTTAAAAAACTTTTTAAAATTTTTGGGTACAATTATAATCGGAATAACAAAACATAGTGATTCATTAATTATTAACAATTTAAAGGGAATACTGTTTAATTGTTAACACTGTTGTTATCGTTGTTGTTGTTGTTGCGTTTAACTTTTAAATAAAATGTTTTGGTCAAGGTCGATAGAAAATTGGGCATTTCTTTCATCTGATGGAGTGCCTCATATTTTGAATTCGATTGGTATTCATATGCCACTTTACGATTTACAGCCGTTAATAAACGCAACAATTCAGCACCGCTTGCGGACAAAGCTACTGTGGCAGAGGCCTCATCAAGCACCGAACACAGGCTTTGTATGAACCAAGAACCATTTTCAACATTACGAAATGAACAGTGTTCTAAAAAGACAATTAAAAAAGGATGACAGTTATGGAAATATAGAAATTTAATGATTGAGACATGGAACAGAAATGCAAACAGAATAGTGAAACTTTCTTATATGGTTGGTTGAAACACCAGCTCAGAAAGAAATTAGGAAAGGTATGAATAGAATTATGCAATGTAGGAATCTAGTAATTACTGAATGATGGAATGAATGAAACAGTTGGTTTGGCGTTCACCAATTGATTTCAGTTCAGTTACATTTTAATACGTTTAACTTACTTTCGAATGTTGAATACATAACCAACAGGTCAGCTGTATTTGGTATGGCATACGTAATTGTGGGTGGCTTCTCCAGTTCTACACTAGCAGCGCGCATCATATTTACTCCACTAATTGCCATTTTATATAGTACAGCCTTTTCAACGTTTTCACCACGGCAAGCCTAATTATTTGAAACAAACAGAACAAAAAACATATTTTTTTATAATTTTAAACTTGAAATTAAACATGAAGCTTAATTTTCCATAATTTTTTTTTTTGCATAAGATTCATAAAACTCACTCACCTGTATGAAAAATAATTTCGGTTTGTTAATTAGCGTTTTGCAATTTCCACTCAAGAATGGATTCCATAGATATTCCACCGGATATGAATTATCACGAGCATACACTTTACCTTCCCTACCATGCGACATTACGACCACAATAATACAATCATTATTGGTATGATCCTCCTGGGCAGCTGGCAAAGATAAGGAAATACATTAGCATTCTAAATAATACTAAAATCAATAAAAAAATATCAATAAATTAGGATAAAAGCATTGAAACCGATTTAGCCTATGTTTGTTGGATATTTCGTTGAGAAAATTGCTGTAAAAAATCAGTTTTTCCTTAATTTTACCTTTTAAACGCATTTGTTTTTGGGTTTATCAAATATTTTTGCCACTCGCTGTAGAATTATCTGCATGTAGTTTATCGATTATTACATTGCATTTTTTTTTTCTAATACTCTTGGAGATAATATTTCTGTTTTCTCACACTGATTTCAAATGCCACCCATTAAACTATAGGTAGATACAACAACAACAAAAATAAAAGAAAATATAATTCAAAATTGTTGCACTTACTTTTCTCTAAAACATCAGTCAGTTCACGAACTCTCAAATCATTATAGACTCTCACATCGTAACCATAATTCTGTAGAGTTTTTTCCATTGCATCACGATCTTGTTCAGTGCCCAGCCGTCGTATATGACCTCTGACATCTTTGTGATTGAATACCAAAGCAATGCCTGCATGGGGATTATTGCAATTGTATTCATCTTCATCGGTGGGCCGTGAAATGATGATCGCTTTTTCCGGTATCACAACCCAACTATCTTCTGGTTTCACTAGATTCTGTTCTTTGTCTGCAGTCCCCTCATGGATGTAAGTGGCATCGGCCTTATCCTGTTTTTCTTTTTTCTTGCTCTTGAATAGCGTTAAATCGGCTTCGTCCATGTTATCTTCTCTGATGTTTATCGTTTTACTGCAAATAAGTTGGATAACGTTTAATCGGCCGTTAGTTTTTCGCTGTAATGCCTAAACTTATATGATTTGATTTCGTTTAATTATAATGTGTTGTGTTCAAGAGAAATCGCTGTTTTTATCGATTCTTTAAGTGTCTGTATCTCAATATACATATGTATGTACGTGTATTGGGTGTAAGAAGAAGTTATGGTTGAGATTGTCAGATGTAAGAAGTCATAAGCAAAAGTGATTCTCTTCAAACTTTAATCTCTTTGCAAATAATCCATTCAGAAAGCTCACTGGCCTCCTTGAAAAAGAGTTCTAAAAAAATAAACCCAATATAACGAGCTATGGCAACCCTGTCATTCTAGGATCCGCTACAGTAGATACATTACATGCTTAGCGGTATTGTTTGATTATTAAAAGGGACACAAAGCAGAAAAATAAAAAGAAGATGGGAGAGCCATCATATTCCTTAATGGATTTGATTTAAAAATGGACTGATGAGTTGCTATCAAACGTTTTTGAGAAACCATCTGTCTTAAATGATTCCAAACAGTCATGTGGTTGCAGTTAGTTGCGTGCGCCATCTTGTGACATCTGTCGACAACGAAACCACTCTTGGCTCTGGCGTTCACTCATAGCATCCTTAATCTACACTTTACGTTAGCATAGCAGACACTTAATACAGAGGCACAACAAGCGCTTTAAAAGTTTGAAATGCACTCATCATATTTGTCTCTTGTCACACGACTAGCTTCACATGCCTTCTAATGTGAAACCTTCAGTATGAAACTTCAAAGACGAGACTAAGCTTCAATATGAATAAATGTTCAGTAAGGCGCTGTAACGCCCTGAACACTACAAAATTTAAATCACATCGACTGGGGTTAGGAAAAGCTAAGGTAAAAACAGGGAAACAGGATGAAAAGTTGGTTTCCCTTCCTTGCTTAATATAAAGAATAGCAATTGAATTGTGTTCAGAACTGTTATACGGATTTTAAGCTGCTAAAATATAAACTTTATAGCTTAAAAGGCATTTAAATTTTTAGCATGTATTAATGGAACGAAAGTATTTCCCCTTAAACACTGACAATTTTAAGAAAATAACAAACAGTATTTACTTAGTATTGTGACATGTTTTCTGAATTCAATATTTATTCAATTAGTGTTTTGATTGCCCGTGAAATGATTGCCAAATGCAGTAAAACCGTACTTAAGCATTCAACCCTGCACCCAGTATATACTTAAGTAGTGCTAAAAAGTAACTGTTTTGTTTATAGTATATGTTATCGATAATAAATCCAAATACTTTTTTCTAACCATTTAAAATGCATGGCAGGTAATTGAAATTAAATAAAATAACGGTAAAAATTTATTTGTTTTGTTTTCTTTTTTTTTGGAAAAGACAAATTTTTGGCATTTTACCAAAAAGGAAGGAAATTATCGAAATGTTTAAAATAGAAATCCATACTTAAGTTTATTTTGTTTTCTTTTTTTTTATATTTTTATTCACTTGTGTTTTTATTTTTATTAAAACATTTCAAAGAAGAAGAAGATAAAAAGTAAAAAAATGTCTCGTCTAGTGGTTTTCACTTTTTATGGGTGCGGTAGCAGAAATCGCATAAAAATACATCCAAAACTTACAAGCAAGCGTACACACACGCAAAGTAATCGAAGTTTTGTTTTTCTTTAAATTTAATTTTATTTATTACTCATAAGCCACAAGGTCACGCCTGCCTGCAGTGGTGGTCTTGTTAATTTTCGCTTAAAAATATTGTTCATAAAACTCCACAATTCAAGTTAAGTTTTTATATTCTTCCATTAAGAAGTCTTTACCAAAAAAAAATAGTTACGTTAACCGATATTTGAAAGGTTTGTTTCGTTTGTTTTTGTTTTAACAATAATTGAAAGTCTTAAAAAATTGTTTAAACATTCTAGTGCTTAAATGCCCTTCACTTAATGTTCCAAAAATTCATCACAATATTTTTTTGTTTTTTTGGCCACATGCCGAAATAAATAATGAAATGAGCCATCAGCATAGAATGACCAAAAATTTGTATTGAAAAGATTGATTGAATTGTACAGAGCTGAACTGAACTAAAGCAATATTAAGGTTAGTCTCTGTACGTTAATATAAAACAAAAGTTTAGTACAAATAGCAAATAATTAATAACCCGGAATACTTTCAAAAAATATCTTTACACTGGTATTTAAAAACTTCTTTTTTTCACACCAAAAAACCCATAAGGAATTAAAGTTTTTCTTCACTTTTATTACCGTATATGAATCGTTTGTTCGATCAGAAAGAGATTTTTAGAATAAATGTAGACGTTGCTCTAACGTAAATCTAATGCATCGGTTTAGGTACATAAAATAAAGAAATTAACCACAAACCAATTGTTAGTTGTTAAAGCGGCAAATGCAAAAAAAAAGCAAAAACAGCTTTGCCAACTTAAAAATGTTACAAAAAAAGATTTCGAAATCTACTGTCGTCGTTATCCAGAATGATCAAACTAAAGATGTCAGGCGAACAAAATTTGAATTTTCTATGCATAAAGGTGAAATGACGTCATACCAGTAGTTTGGCAAACCCTTAAGCATAGGAGAATTCACGTCATTTAGCGGGCAGTCATGCACAGGTCGTTACCTTTAGTTCTAACATTCTTGGTCGGTACAAATCGCTACCGGCAGCTAACAGGCGGTTTAACTTTGAACTTCTGGATCGACTGCATGGAGCTGCAATTGGAGAAACCAAACACAGTTTGGTGTTCGATTTGTAGCACTTTGGGTCGTCATTAGTAGACGGTGGCCTGCATTTGTATTTAGAAATCATCTATATCAGCAAGGTGTAGGTCATATAATGCTATTGAAATCTTATGACATAATCCTCATAATTCTGATCTTCAGCTAGAAATTTTTGGCGTAACTCCTTTTTACATTAAGCTTTGCCTTTGCGATTTTGTTTTTATGTACTGAACAAATCCGCCTGTTTTTGAAATGACAGGGGGTATGTATACGAAGGCCTGCACATTTTCGAGAGTACGAATAGACACTTCTCATTTTAAAGATCTCCATTGAATAGGGTGGATTTCTTTAAAATTCTGAATACGCGTAGGTTTAAACGTAAGTAAACATTCGCGTAATCGAGATGTTATAAACTAATCCCCAACTAATCTCCTTACTAGACTGATCCACTGATGCCATAATGAGGGCTCTAACAATGTTAAATAATAAGGGTGTTACCCACCCTCAACCATTACTTGTAACAACCATATTACCAGGTTTATTCTTATATTAGAGACGGCAGTTTGCATCGGTCTATTTAGTGATCTCGTGTTTGGCAAAACGTTTACTTTAGTATGTATATACATACGTGTATAACATGCATGCATAATTGGTCATTACAACCCTTCAGTCAGGATTACGACCTAGCTTCTTACACCACTTATGTTGTGTGTGTGTGGCGGGACCTACAGTTTGAAGTCGACCCCGAACTCCAGATTTTTTCAATTTTATCTGCTGAGAGGAAGTCGCCGAATGAATATTTTTTCGTATTTAGTTCTGAGGTTTGTAGTGAGGTTTGGCCTAATAAGCCAACACACTACCTATTAGACTACGCCGATTTCAATATACGATAAGGTAATGAAAAATATAGTATGCGATGGCCAGCGGAAAAAACTATTGACAGTAGTTTGATGCTGATATTAAAAAAAATAAAAATTTTATATAAAATATAGGTTAACACTTATTCATATCTACTGTAGCTTGTCATATGTATGCACACTTGTCGCTGTCATCAGCAAAATCTTGTGTCAAAAAAATATTTTTTTTTTTTTTATTGCAGCAAACCCTCTTGCAGTCGCAAGGTTGAACCTTTATTAACAGTTTTTTATATTCGCTTGCTGTAAATAAACAAATATTATAAACGGTGTGTAAAAATACAATATCGACCTACATACAGTGGTACATTTGACTTTTAAAACTGACAGATCAGATGTAAAATACATGTCATGTAAGAGGATCTTTAACAAAAAAAAAACAACCTTGTATTTATCATTTTATGATAGTTTCCCAATAAACTTGGCCTTATAAGTATGTATTGTTCTACACATTAAAGGCAATTTGACATTTTAAATTGCCTGTTGATGGCAGTGTAAACAAACAATAACGATATTAACCGTTAAATGGCATAAGGGTTACTACCCATCACTTATCAAGTGTTGTCGATATTAACAAAAGAGCACAGTTGAATTTGAAATCGTTTTTTCTTCTTCTTCTTGTCTGTTGTTTTTCTTTTGTTTTTTTTTTTTTAAATGTTATTTTGCTACACACATTTAAATAATATTTTAATTATTTTTATATGTGTTACAATGAATGATTTTTATTTAGAGTTTTAACCGGTAGGTTGGTATTTAAAACTTAAAAGCAATTAATTGTGTTTAAACTTTGTTACTTTGTCTGTGTATACAGTCTATAGACCAAGTTAAACTATGGTAAAGGAAATTAAAATAAAATAAAGTGCTTCATATGGAGCTTGAAAAAAACTCTGTATTTACATGCTTTAAATGCTATTTAAAATAGTACAAGTGTTTATAAATACATAGTATGTACATATGTATGTATGTATATGCCAGTATGTGCCTAGCTTGTACCTAACTGTAAAAGTAAGAAAATTGTTAAAAAGTTCATTGTTTATAAAAAAAAGCAGCATAAAATTCTTCTGATCATCTCTGAAGTCTCAAAGCTAAGACAGCATATGTAGGTATGTATGAATGTAGACATACCTACATATACAGTAGGCGTCAAAAGAAGCTGTACATTAAAAAAAATACATATTAATAAATCACAGCTATTTTTATTTTAAAATTGCTTCATTAACAGTTTTTAAAATTGAAACGAAAAAAAAATTACAAAAAATTTCGAAATATTGTCAAATTTTTTCGGGCACTCTCCTTAAGTGGTAAAAGTTGAGTTTGGTGATTATTAGAATTTTATCCTTAGTGTACAGTTTCTTTCGATGCCCACTGTATACATACTATATAGGTACTAAGACATATAGTATAGTGTTGCTAAATGCCATGGTTTTTTAATGTTTTATATGAAAAAAAAATGTAAAAATTAGAAATTGTTCAGGTATTAACACATTAAATGAAAACATTGATAGATAAGGAAATGAACATATTAATCTTTGAAATAAAATCTCTTCTAACATACAAACTATAATAGTTTCTCTAATTTCTTGTAGAGAAGAAAAAACCAAATGATTAAAATCTCTTCCTATTATTCTTTCATTTTTTGCAGTTGCTGTAACACTTTACAAAATAACACTTTCGAATAAAGTGAATGAAATAAAAAAAATTTCTTCCAAAATACAACAATCACAATTAATTTTATATCGCTTCGAACATGGCATTACGTTTAAGACGTGATGTCCAGAAGGCATCGTATTATGTTTGGTTCTTGGGTGCCGAAGAAGCCAAAGGTTTGCGTGGACATCGAGTCATTAATTCCGTGTTACCGTATCTCATCGATAGATCACGTACACAGGAGCCAATTAAAGTTACCCTACAAGTATCCCACAAAGGAATTAAAATTATACAGGTACGTTACTTATTTTCTAATATTTACAACAATTTATTTTATAAACATTGTGTTGTTTTTAGGGCTCTTCAAAACATTTTATACCACACAGTGCCATAACAAGTTCCGAACAAACGGACGATATAGTAGCCTGCGTTTTGCTACTATATAATCCAGTCACAAAATGCCCTTTACATGTCCATGCATATCGCTGTGATTCCGAGACTACTGCCGAAGCCTTAAATCAACAATTGCAAATTTTAATTAATCGTCCGGAGAATCAAAAACGTTTTGAAGATTTAGAATCCAGGTAAAGTAATTGAAAGAAACTGAACACAAAAGTTATAAACTGTTAGACTTCAATGGCCGCCGCAGTCCGGTTGCATTTATCAATTCAATTTAATCCATTTTCTTGCATTTCAGATTGGGAATTATACCGGGTATGCCATCGTTATCCTCGAACAAAACATCGAATCACAACGAAGAAATTAATCATAAGAAAGAGCCACAACACAACTACGATGACCATCACCATCATCCACAAAAGCACTCCAGATCATCCAACAGACATGAACCATCGTCGTCATCATCGAAACGGTTTGTTTCATCAATGGGCAGTGATACTGGCAACAGTACCAGAGAGTCTGAAGGTAGTGAAGATATCAGTGGTAATTCACCCATATCACGCTCTCCATCTGGTATTAAGCCTTTGCCGTTACAACAACCATTGCCAAATCCAGAATTATTTGATTCTTTAGCGGCTGAGTTAAGAGCAAAACTCAATGGCAATGGACCACCATTACTACTGCCACCACGGGATTATGATACCGTACACAGATCGAAAGGAAATCTAACAGCCATTGAGTTGAGACGTTGTCGTAATCAACTGATTGTTGGTACTGCTAGACCAGGTTCTAAAACTGAATTGACACAAAATTTACCCAACAACGGCGGTAAGCAGGTATCGTCTAGAGGTTCTTCGGGCATAGGTTCCGATTTGGCACCCAGTCCGGAAAGACAAGATATAGGAACCTCAAGTGGTAAGTGAATGCTTTTCAAATTTTGTGCCTTTCTAACTGATTTATCGTTACAGATGACGAACACTGGAGCAATGAAGCTGATAATTCGGTAATCGCTTTGAAGCCTTCTCAAATATCTTTGGAACGTTCCGCTCCTCTTAATAGCCATCATGTGAATTTGACACGCAAAAATGCTGTACATCCACGAGACGATAGTTATTTGCGCGATTTACCAGCTAAACCCTATTCGCCAAGAGATAAACTGCCACCTTCTAATGAGCGGGACACAAGATCAAAAACTCCCTCATCTGCACCTTGGACTAGGGAAGATGAAATTAAACCGATTATTGTCAGACCCTCTAATTACGACTCTAAAATAAATCGTGTGTTACAAAGCGAACAATACCAATATAATCATCACAAATTGGAAGAGAAATCCAGAGAACGTTCTAAACAACCAGACGTAGAGAAATCCAATGAACTGGCTGCCCTGATGAAGAAGAACATGTCCTTGAATCATGATGTTAATGAGCAACGTTACAAGTACAAATCCAATAATAGTTTAGATGACTTTGAAGACAATCAACACCCAAATCACCACAGCTATCGCAAGGAAAATCTTACGGACAAACAGAAATTCATGGAGTATACCACATCTAAACCGAAGCCATTGCCACAGGCGGTACAAAGATATGGTGGCAAACATCGTTATGTGGATCCAGCTGATTTGCCATTTGAACAGAATGTAACAAGAGATAAATTCGCTGGTAGCTATCACAGGGAATCACATTCACCTGACCAGTCAGAACTAAGTCAGCGTACAGCCGAACGTCCGGGTGCCAGATCTAGAGATGTACGTGAGGCGCGTGAAGTGCGCGATGTACGTGAACCGAGAGATTTAGATGCAGTAAAACATCATTCTCGTGACAGAGAAAGGGAGCCTATTTCACGCAGCCAAGAACGCAATCCTTACAGGGAACCTGAAAGCATTCCCTATATCGAAAGTATGGAAAAGATGATGAAATCCTCAGCCATGCGCTACAAATCCTATGACAGTAATGGCGAATTGAATGTGGCTAGAACAAAAGAGCCCCTTCATAATAAATTGAGTCACAAGAGTAAAGCCCATTCGCAACATGACGACGAACGTGATTACGCTTACAATTATAACTCACATGGACGACCAGATTACAATACGAGCTCTTCAAATAAGGAACGTTTCATAGAATCGAAGGAAAAGTTTCGTGCTATGGAGAGATCTGGCAGTCGTTATGATTTAGCGGATGAAAAAGATGTAACAGATTACAAGTCACGTTCCAGAGGTCCCATCGAAACACCAGAACCGAAGTCTCGTGCCTACGATAACTGGAGTGATGAGGAACATTTGTACGATGATCCACCACCAGAGATTAGATCGCGTTCCAGATCACGTGATCAATGGGCAGAACAAGGCATGCGAGCCACAAAAGTTGAAATGCCATCACGTAGCAATCGTCATCGTGATAATTCGGGTAAACGGGCTGAATCCAGAAATAGGCTGGAAAGCAATGAGTACCGAGATCAAAAACGTTATCGTGAACAGGCACCACTAGAACAACATCATCGTTCGGAGGAGCAACGCATACGCGATAGAGATCATTCGCGTGAATATCACAGACGAGACTATTCACCTGACAGACGTTCGGGATCGGATCGAGTGCAACATCATCGTTCTGAACGTTCTATGGAACGTCATCGGATACCAGATGATGCTTATGTAGGAAATTCTCTCTCGAAAGCTTCACCACCTAGCAGCAGTGGTAGTGGCATAGGTGCTCCCGTACCACATGGCAAAGCAAATATTTCAAATATGGCCAAGGGTTATCGCCACAGCTATGCCGAGCCGGTATTCTCTAGAGCAGCCGGTCGAGTAGGTCTGGCTGCCGTCAACCCTTATTAGCGTAACCTTATATACTAGAGACAATACTAAAAACAAAATGTATTTCAATTGATGAATTTATTTTTATTTTCTTTTTTTTTATAACTTTTATTACTTATGTAAACAATAACAAAAAATTGTATAGAAATGGGAATAGCGATTCTAAACAAGGTTTCTATTGATTTCCACGTTTTAAAAATGTAAAGGAAACACGGCAATCACACTTAAAGTGTTGTAAATGTTTTTATTTTTTTGTAATTTTTAATTTTTTTATTATTAAATATTATTGAAATTGTTTTTTTTTAATATTATTTTTATTTAAATTGTTATAAAAAAGAACTAAATTTACTAAAAATCTTACTAAAATATACTTATTAATTATTGAATCTGAAAAGCCAATAGAATTAAAATTTTTATTATACCTCTTTACAAACTTATTAGAAATACACAAAATTCGTTTCAATGTTTTAAATATTTGGTTTAATAAAACAAATTTTTTTCAATATAATCAATCCGTCCATATTGAAAATGTTCTATTCTATGAAATATATGTAGAATTTATATTCAGTATAATAAATACATTTTTATACTTCCATATAAACATACATAATGTATTCTATTTTATGTAAACATTTACTTGTGGTTGGTTATTTAATTCAAATTGTATGCATATTAAAATATAAAACAAAAACAGAATTAATCATATTTTAGAAATAAATAAACAAAAAATTATAACTTTTTCTATATTCAAAATAAATGATGATTTTATATTGAAACAAAAACAAAAATTATCGAAATTTTTATACCAAACTAGCCACATCTGGCGAATATGTCTGTAACACCTTCTATGGTTTTCTTCTTTCGGCTAATGGACCACTGAACCAAACTGAGCGTAGATGGATTATGACAAAATAAATTAGAAAATCACCAAGCTGGACTGTTCTAGGACGCCGTAGAGTCCTGAACGTGGGTAGAGTTCCTCTTAAAAAATTAAAAGGTTTTCTTACTTTCTCTTATCGTGCTCTACGGGCGAGGACTAGTTTATGGAACACAGCCATCTACGCATATGCGGCGAACAAGAAGAGCTTTGAAACGGTCATGTCATGACTTTAACATCGGAATTCATTGGTACAGATTCAGGATACTAGGAGACGGCTTTTCTCGCCGTAGTCTAGTAGGTAGTGTGTTGGCTTATTAGACGTAAAGCCAGGGTTCGAGCCCCAGGCCAAACATCAAAACAAGAATACAAAAAGTATTTCTTCGGCGACTTCCTCTCAGCATATTTCTGGCAAAAACTCTGAGAGTAAATAAAAATTGCCATGAAGTTTCCCATAATCTGTCGTTCGGAGTCGACTTTAAACTGTAGGTCCCGCCGCTCATGTATAAAATTAACACACACAACATGAGTGGCATGAGAAGCTTGGCCGTAATCCTGACTGAAGGGTTGTAATGGGCAATTATGTACGTATGTTATGTAGGAGACGGCTTTTGTAATTATCTTAGGTCACTGTGACAATCCGAAAACCGAGTAAATTCAGTGTGTAGTATGCAACTGATAGAGTTCTTTAGCTATCTGAATTGGTGTATTATGTATAATGGGTGTTTCTGAATTACGTTAGTGTGGCAAAAGTGAGGTGTTTTTGGAAATTGAACTTCTGTCGCTTGTAAGAAAATGCGATAACTTTGAAATAAACTGATTCGTCCTTGGTAATACGCGAGTACTGTTTCAAAATAAGAAACATAACGGATTTTTTAAGAAGTAATTACAAACACTGTATGTAACAGCTGACCTTATGTAATCACCACTATCAGTTAATTTCTAATACAAATTAAGTTAATTATGAAAAGAATTTTTTCTCCTTTAACCTAATTTGAATGATTATTCTAGTAATATCAAGACATAAATATAGAATTGACAAGTTACAAATGAAAATGTTTCTTTTTTACCGCTACTTTGAGATATCGAATGTTTTGAAGCAGTAACGGCCAAATAATTGCAATGTAAGAATGCCCTATAAAAGAAATACACCACACTTAACAAGAGAGTAACTCACATCTGGCATCGCTTTCCGAATTATTAGTTCCCTGTGAGTACAAATTTTGAATAAGAAGAAGCATAAGTTTATTTTAATAAAAATTGCGATTAAAAACAGAAAATGCATTCTAAAGGTAATTGTAAATAAAAAATTATAATAATTTCTAATTAATTATCAAAATATTCACAACTTTTAGACGAACCGGCCCAGAAAAAGCCTAAAATCGATGTAGAAAACACCAACAATGAAGATGGTAAGTTTTATGCTGGCATACGTAGTTCAGACGGTTTTCTTATGTTTTGTTCTTTTAACACTTGCTAGAATTGGATACACCGTCTGTGTTTAACCCCAAGTACCGGGTATGCCCTTACCTCGACACTATTAATCGGCCTCTATTGGATTTTGACTTTGAGAAGCTGTGCTCAATTTCTTTGACTCGTATAAACGTTTACGCCTGTCTGGTATGTGGCAAATATTTCCAAGGACGTGGTACAAATACTCACGCTTATACACATTCGGTGGCGGATGCCCATCATGTATTTCTAAATCTGCAAACCTTAAGATTTTATTGTTTGCCGGATAATTATGAAATCATAGATTCATCGTTGGACGATATAAAATATGTGTTGAATCCCACCTTTTCGCCACAGGATATAAGTAATTTGGATAAGGCTGATCCTAAGCACTCACGTACAGTAGATGGCACTCTCTATTTACCCGGTGTAGTTGGCTTGAATAACATAAAAAACAACGACTATTGTAATGTTGTCTTGCATGCCCTGTCGCATGTAGGCCCCCTAAGAGACTATTTCCTACGTGAACAGCATTATGCCAAAATTAAAAGACCACCCGGTGATTCCATTTTCAATCTGGTACAACGTTTTGGTGAATTAATGCGTAAAATATGGAATCCACGTAATTTTAAGGCACATGTATCACCACACGAAATGTTACAGTCTGTGGTGTTATGGTCCAATAAGCGTTTCCAGATTACCGAACAGGGAGATCCTATTGAATTTCTTTCATGGTTTTTACACACTTTACATAGAGCCCTCAAAGGCAACAAACGTGCAGATTCTTCCATTATTAATAAAATATTTTTGGGTGAAACGAAAATCTACACAAGAAAAATTCCTCCCGTGGAATTGGATGATACACAGAAGACACTGCTTTTGGCCACAGAGGAATATCAAGAGAAATGTGAGGATTCCAATTTCCTTTACTTAACCTGTGACCTACCACCGCCTCCACTATTTACTGATGAATTTCGTGAAAATATTATACCTCAAGTAAATCTTTACCAATTGCTGGCGAAATTTAATGGTACCACGGAAAAGGAGTATAAAACATATAAAGATAATTTTCTTAAACGTTTCGAAATTACCAGACTGCCACAGTTTATTATACTTTATATTAAAAGATTTACCAAGAATACATTTTTCTTAGAGAAAAACCCCACCATCGTTAATTTTCCCATTAAGTAAGTATAACTATATACTTATTGGTTAGTGAACATTTTTGTTTATGTTTCATTTTCTTTTTTTTTTTTATAGAAATGTCGACTTTGGTGATATTTTATCCACACCAAATCGTGAGAAGTTGCCCAATAGCAAATATAATTTAGTGGCTAATATTGTACATGATGGCGAACCCAATAAGGGTACTTATCGTGTTCACATTTTACATAAGGCCAATGGTCAATGGTATGAAATGCAAGACTTGCATGTTACCGAAATTCTACCACAAATGATCACTTTAACCGAATCGTATATACAAATTTATGAAAGATGTACGGATTGATTAGATATGATGGTAACTAATATATTCCATTGAAAAGGTAGGCTTTTATTTAAGAAATTAAGATACAAATTTTGATAATGTAAAAATGCTATTTGTAATAAAAACTGTAAAAAATTTATATTCGAAAAGAATGATTCTTTCGAGTTCTTCAAAATTTCTGTGTTAAATGTAATTTATTTAGAGAGGATAAAGAAATATTTTGTTGTAATTTAAGTATAAAATTTTGATTTTTAAATATATTTCAAATATTACACTTCCGATCCAGCTGAGCAAGAAATTTCAGACTAATTTAGGGATCATAGGCGATGTTATTGTAATTATTTGCATAAGTTTATGTACATGACTTCTGTCATCGCCTATACAATATGTAATTCTCTCAATTTTTATCCTAAATAAAATAAATAGATGATAGGGCATTGCAGATAGGTAGCCGTTTAAAACCAAAATTTCGCCATTAGGGTTTAATTAATAAGAGTACCCTTGTAATGTCTCTTTAAAAGTCGTATCTGTTGTGAAATGTGATATTGAATTACGACGTCTCTATTCTCTTGATCAATAATCTCATAGCCCATCAATACAATTTCTATAAAATTCGTTAGCATAAGCTGTAATGTTCTCGTATGAGATTATTTTACCAGTGACCACCGAGCATAAAAGACTTCACAAAATTGACAAAAGTGCCAAGTAACATCGCAATCAGATTCTATATACACTTTGTCCTGGATAATATTTAAAATCAATTGGAACATGATCAATATGAGAAATATATCGTTAGTATAATTCGCAGACACTAAGTCCACTTTTCCAAAATTGAGATTTTAATGCAAAACGTTAACACTATAAAAATACATATTTTACGACAAAAAAAAATGTCAGTATGTAGTTTAAAGTTGTTGTAATTTTGTGGTTTGCAAAAACGCTAACTCCACAAAACTACGAAAAATATTAACAGCATGTGCTAACTCCACGAATATTAATTATTCTTAATTTTTGATCTAGGTCATTTAAAGAGAGCTATTTTGTAAAAATAATTGCGTATAAAAAGTTTACAAATTTTAAAAACTGAAGAAGCCGCAATGTTTTTTGTGTCTCCTGTAAAATTTGAAAAAAGGGACTTAGCACATTTGCGAATGAGACTAACGATATAATGCCTTTCGTTTTAGCTTCAGTTTCAAAACGTCTCGAGCAAAATATCGGGAAATCTAATTTCGTGATGCATTTGTTTATATGGCTGGCTCGTTTAAAACTCGTATATTGTAGCCTATTTACATTATTGACGAAGCAGTTCCTCCGGCTTCTCTATTCTTTTGATATAAAATCCAATGACAACCTTATAACCTCTGATTAATTAATTCCGATCATAAACAAACAATATAAATTTATATGCTGTTTAATACTATCCACAATTCGATGTTCAGTACCCGATTGTAACCTCCTATATTGCTACTGGAAGCAATCTCTGTTATACTTGATAACATCCTTGTTTTCCTGCTTTTTTTCCGGTGTGTGAACAGTGCTTCTGTTATAATTGCTAACAAACATTGTCGTGGCAATTCTTTATTTATAAAAAGTCGCTCAAATGAGAAAAGTTTAAATATGTTCGGCCTTGCACGCTCTGTTATGCCAGAGTAAATTTGAAATTGAGCCAAAACTAATGTTTACTTTACTTAGACCCCCCCAAGGTATTAATGTTAAAAGTATCATATGTTCATCTTTACTGTATGTATGTTTAAAAAAACCGTTATGTTGACTCAACTAAATCCAGTACATATAAAGCCAAAAATTGAAATTTAAAATATAAAAATTATATCATATCCCTAAGACCTAAAAATTAATTTGACTCTATGATTTGTGAAGTAATAGGATTTATTAATAAAATAAAATTTAAATATAAAAACAAATTACTTTTGTAAAACAGTGTAATGTATTGTTTACTTCCTACAGCAAATTAAACACTTGAGTTATGCTCATGCGTCGTTATTAAAACCAAAACTAGAATAACTTTTGTCAAATAAAATCAACCATTAGACTAATTACCACCGGATTTATTTGTCCTACATAAATTCGAATTATTCAGAAACCTGCTAAAAATCGATTTAAAAATATTTAATTTTTTCACAAATAAAAAAGTGAAATAAAGAACGCACCATGGCTGAAGGTACTTATGAATATGAATGCATGCGGGCTGAATTATTGGGCATTGAAAAGCCTAATCAAGAAGAATTTGAAAGGGCCAGAGCTGAACGTTTGCAACAAGAACAGGCAGAACGGGAAGCAGCTGAAGCTAAGGTAATAAACCATGAATTCCTAAATAAACAACGGCTCAACTGAGACAAAGTTTTAAACTTATAGATTTTAGAAGAACAAGATGAGGCTTTGCAGGGTGCTGGCAGTAGATTGGATGAGCTCACTAGTATATTATCATCGACCCAACAAAAAATCAATCGTTTCAAACAAAATGCTTGTGGCAGTCTAACAAATATTTTCAGCAGAACCAATTCTATGGACACTGGTAAAACACAAACGAATGAAGACACACCCAATACTTCGTCTAGACGTAATACTACGGCTGCCAGTACAACGGCTGACATCAATCAGGCTTTGGACAATTTGGATAATATGCAACATCAAGAGGGTCAACCAGTTATACCAACTGAAAAAATACGCCAAGCCAAATTGGATTTAGATAAGAAAATGTCTTCACAATTGAGCACATTGGATAGAATGATAAATAAAGCTGAAAATGCTGAAATTGCTATGCATCAACAAACCCAACAAATGCGTAAAATGGCTAAGTAAGACATGCGTTTCAAGAATTGTGTTAAAATACAACGATAATTATCTAAAATATCAATTTATTAGCCTCCCCCCAAACTTTGTTACAAACTTAATTACAAATCAATATAATAAGTTATAATTTCTTTTTTAATTCCTTCCAAACAAAACAGCTTAATGTGTTAGCATTTGTATCATATTGATTATGTGGTTAAAAAATTCAAACTTCCAATAACACTTGTTTTAGTTGTATGGTTATATCAAAACTAAACAATTATCATTTCCATTTTGATTTTTATTTCACTGTTTTTAATAGGTTAACAACGTTGTACTAGTAAAACTAAATATATATATATACGATATAAAAAATACGTTTATCCACAAATATACAAGTTTAAAACAATCTTTGCAATAAGCGGATAATTGATGAAAATCTGAAGAATATTTTGTTAAAAAAATGCTTTTAATGGTATTTGAAATCAAAAAAAGATGGGTAGGGATTGATTAAATTTGTAAAGATTTTTCTTTGACTATAGATTTGGGCACAAATTTTAATAACTTAATGCCTATATTCATGAATTCCAATTTTTTTTTTGTTAGGAATTGATTAGAGTATTAACTAGATTTTATAAAGACAATGCACACATTTCCAATAAGGCGCAGCTTTACCTCATATATAAAATCTAATGTGTTTTTTAAAATACTTTTACGGGCTATTCGCCCAATTTAGTAGGTAAAATTGTGATAGATTAGAAACTATTATATATTATATATTTGATGACAATAGCACAGAGTTTAATACATCCTTCTTCCCATCATAAACCGCCTTTATTAACAAATACCAGTACCTAACAAAATTTCATTAATAAAATATATAACTAAAATAAAAATTATCATTATTAAAGCTATGACTTTCAGGTAGAATAAGTATATTGTTATCCAGCTCCTCGCAAACAGCACTAAAAAGAAATGGTGAAATTTTCATCTTCAATATATTTATATTCTGCTGCCAATAATCTAATAAGGCGGGCCACTTTGTATTACGCGATTCAGCATCATCACACATTTCTTTAGTTATTAAACGATAAAGAATTTTAAAGGCCTTGTTTTCGTAAAGCTCGAAGTTCTGATGTTCAGGGACAATATTGCAGTAACAATATTCCTTTCTGCTGCTTAAAACAGGCAACTCTTTCTCCAGTATATGCACAAGCAAATACTGTTGCTGTCTATTGGGAAATGTAGCTTCGAATAGCACTTTGGTAAAATGCATATGCCTGAGTAAAGGTTCCGGAGAAGGTAGAGATGTTTCCTCAATTGCTTTCAGCATAAGTCTTTGTATTTGGCTTTTAATAGTTAAAGGAAAAACGTTTGATATTTCGCCTTTAGTATTAAAACGTACCGAATCACTCCACAGTTTGGCAGCTCGGCTATTAAACAAACCCTCTCCTAAGTACTGTAAACATCTTTTACAATATAAATGGTTTTCTTTTACCCGTACATATTTTTCAAGATTTGTCATGTTTAGCACTATGAATCCAAATCCATAAAACAGATCTTTTATGCTGGGTATTAAAACATCTTTGAATGATGGTCCATGATGGCAAAAGAAATCACTTGCATCTATTGTGCCCGAAGGAAATTCTCTTATTTTCTCATAATTTTGCTCTGCAGCTAGTAGTGTCTTACAATTACTGCATTGTAATCCAGTTGCTCCATTCTGTTCCGCTAAATTTAATTGCATTCCACTACGGATTCCAGTCCTGTCATCACCTTCCGTACGAATATCTTCGATGCCAATGCGAAAAGAGAAATTCTCAGCTTCCGCTATTAAATTACTAAATGTCTCGGGCAAAATGTTGAAATATTTGTCAACTAAAATTTCGGCTTTACATTGTGGTGTTTGCAATTGAATTTTATTTTCATGTACTAAAATTTTAAGATACTCCGGCATTTCTAAAAATTTTTCATACTTCAAAAACACATTTGCACAGCATAAACGCTGGCGCACTTCAATCACAACACACTGCAACATTTATTTACTTTTCTTTTATGGGAAATGTGAAATACGAAACATCAACAGAGAGTTTAGAAGAAGAGAGTAAGATATACTACTCAGAGTTAACAAATACAATACAAGTGGGGAAATAATTTTGGGAGTGTGAGGAATTATTTGTTAATAAGGTTTTCAAATGGAAAAGTTAAATCACACACGTAAAGTCTTACTTGTCAAGTGTTGAACTTAAAGAATAAATGATCGCCTAATCCAAAAGTCTTGAATACACTACTTAGTCTCGATTGACATTATAGAACAAAATTTTATTAAAATTCAGTTATTTTTAATAAATTTGATAAATGCTTACAGTATTAGCCATTAGAACCCTTTAGTCAGGATTACTGCTTAATTCCCCAACTATACATATTACGCGCGTTATTTTTATCCATGAACGGCGGGATCCACAGCTGAACGTCAACTCCACACCACTTTTCCATGGCATTCAGTTTACCCTCAGGTCTTTCATCAGTAGATTGCTGAGAGGGTAGCCGACTAAATGTAATTTTTTGTTACACTACGCTTATTACGCACTTTTGTACCAAGCAAATTTTGTTCATCCCATGGAGTTCATTATTTTCACATATGTATTTATGCTAACTTGATGTAGACAGCTTTGCATGAATCAACAGTAGGCCAACTATTACTCCAGCCGCTGTTAAATTCGGTTGAACACAAAACAATATATGTGGCCACATTTATTAAAAATAATTGCAATGCTGCCAATGTTAATTAAGCGTTATACGTATAAAGGCACTATTACGGTTTTAAATTAATTAAAAAAAACTCCTTTTATTATTAACATTTAATAAAGACATTCTTTTTATCCTTTTTTACTTTTTCACCGACCATCAATGAATATAATTATTTTTATTGTGTTTTCTTTCATAGGCGTTTGGGGTATTTCCCACATGCCTTTCGGCGTTAAATTAAAAATGGCAAGCAACAATAATGTAAGATCTGAAAAAAGTTTGGCAAGCCTGTTTCCATTTCACTTTGTCATTGCCACTTTTGCATCTACCGTAACATTTTGCAAAAAAAGGAAATAAACTTTCCTACGAAGCAACGTATTAAAACAAGCCAAAAAAAAGAAAAAGTTTTTTATTTTTTAACCTAACTTAGTTGTTTTTGTCAATTTGTGAATAATAAAAAAATGTGTAAGTAAATTATTAAAAGTGTTCTCATAACAAATTATAATTAAGTTTTAAAGTCAAAAGCAACTATTTCTCGTAAATACATATATACACTGTGATGCAAATGCACCCACAATATTTTCGTATTCGTAATTCCCCAATTGGCCAATTGTAAATTATATAGAGGACTTGAAAGAAAAAAATATTAATAAAACCAATAGAAAACAGAAAATATTAAAAAACTGGATATTGTAACAATATAAGTATGTGCATACATCATTTGTATGTATATATCTCTTTATAAACGATTGCATATGCCATATTTTTTATCTATTTGTTGGTTCGAATGTGGCACAGCGTAAATTCGTTGCGGTTATGGAATTTTGTAATATTTTTCTTAAGAAACACAAAAAAGCAAATGTCTGTGTCTCAATTGTGCCCTATGACTCTTCTCTATGCTACGATATAACGTTAGATGTCTTGGCAGCAATCAGCAACGGGCATAGAAAGATGCTTTGTGTGACTCTATTGTATTTGTTGTTGTTGTTTTATTAGCCTAGATTTTAAAAATTAATAATTATACTGTTATTATCTTGTCGCCTCTCATTGTTTTCTTTGTTTTTCAATTAAGTTGGAAGTGTTAAGATAAAAATATTTACCAACCAACTCATTAGCATTTTATTTTGTACGTTGTGTTGTGTAGTTTTGCCTTTTTTTCATTTTATTTTTTATTTTACTATCAATACTATAGAAATTTTTATAGCTCTCACTTTTATTTCTGTATTTTGTTTCTTTTGTTTGTATATTTTTTTGTTGATTAAAAATGCAAACACGTAATATCTGAATATACAATCCGTATGTCCAGCTCAAAAGTTATTTTAAGTTCGTTAATGTTGTCAAAAAACAAATAAAAAGACTTGTAATGCATTTTCAAGTGAAAAGAACTTTAGAAGATGAAGCGATTTTGTATTGTATTCATGTACATATCGTTATCCTACATAATTAACATTACGCTTCAGGAGTAGGAGCTATAATATTTTTTTTTTTTATTTTTAGCCTTCAATAAAAACATTTGAGTTTTATAGAAATGTACATTATTGTTCGATTAACTGATATTAGCGAATGTTATAGCAGGAATTTAATTCAACAAAGCTACAAACCCTGCCCCAACGACATCCAACTGCCTTTAATTTTAATAGTATCAAGCATGGAGGCCATTAAAACAAAGAATAACTCTGGTAATTATACCTGCATAAAAGTAGGGTTTTATTGTCTCTATGGGGTTAACACCTAGTCACATCGATCCGCACTCTTTGGAAGGCTAAGGTAACACAGAGCATCATTTCATATGACCCCTGCACATAATTAATGTCAATAGCGATAAATCATCTAGATGCTCTGAAACCAGTGATTGGTTCCTCTTCTAACTAATAACTACTACTATGGAAATGTTTATACAATGCAATCATTCTTTTCACATAAGTCCCTATTAGACAATTACAACTAATCAGTGGTGTTGTGCTAATTTTATTTTACCGGAACGCGTTCCGGACTCCGGTTCACGGTTTGGAAAAATAAGCTGGTTCGTTCCGGTTTTTGTTCCGGTTCGGGTTCGATCCAAACCCTTGTTTTTAAAAATACATATAAAAATGCGTCAAAAATTAGAAGAAGAAAAATCAGCAATTCTTTTTTATTTTTTTTTTTTTTTTTTCGAAACCTCAGCCAATTCTCGTTATCAGAAATCATCTTTATTTCCGGAACGCGTTCCTGTCCAAAAAGGAAGTACCGGAACGACGTTCCGGAGCGTTCCGGCTCGACAACACCACTGCAACTAATCTCCTCCAAGTCGTTGCCAAAACGCAGCAGATTGTTCCTGCTGCGTCATAATGCAGCTTGCCTTTGCTCTCTGCAAAGGAAGTAACATACCAAAACGTTCTAATTGATATTTATAATTCACAATTAACTTACTAGCGATGAAATTAGCCTTAACGTCTGTGAAACTTATTTTCTGTTTGACAACAATGTGGTATGTTCCGAGATCTGTTAGTAAGATTACGGTAATTCGTAGCATGAACTGGGCAATACGTTGAGACAGTTTATTGCCCTATAAGTAAAAAAAAACTTATGTCACTGCCTAATATCTTATCTGTCTGTAAAGTACAATTCACTACTTACTTCAGCAACCTGCTGGTGTCTACCCGTAAATAAGACCTTCAATCCATCTGCTTGTAGTGTATGCCAATAAAGATCATAATACAATCGCTCGACGCATCTGTTGCATCGCCTGTATGGAGTGAGAAGGTGAATTCTTCTGTCCCACATGACCCTAATGCTCTCTGGCGTACGACCGAGAGTTTAGCTAACCTCTTAACCACTGAGACAATAAGTAGTCAATCTACTATCCCAAAAATGTTTTTGTAAGGTTAACACAAGGCGCAGACATCCTCAGCAACTTTTTTAAGATACTGTGATGAACTGTTGCCACTTTCGAAGTATGATTCTAACATTTGAAAGTACATCTACTCTTTACATATTGCAAGCATAGAGGTCTTGCCTCGTATGCATGTTCAATACCAATATAAATTTAAAATTTAAAATTAAACATGCCGTTTAAATAATGTTTATGAATATTACAGTATCAGGGCTAAATTTTAGATATAAATAAAGTGTTCGTTAAGTAAACAGTGTTAACCAATCTACTGAATATATATCTCATTAATTGTTCTCTCAAAGGGGTGGGCTAAAAAATAATCGTTTGTACAATTTCTTTTCTGCCAGTGTTAAAATTGTATCCAATTACCAATAGGCGTCCTTTACTCCAAACAACGCGTCGAATTTTAAGAAATATATTTGAACCGTCATATCATTCAATTGGCTCAAATTTTCTTTTAGCCTCTACCTCGGCCATAACACAGGATAAATTGGACAAATGGCGTAAGGAGTTTTACAGCGAACCCAAAAATATTTTGGCACAGAATGTATGCTCCCGTTTCGATCCATTGGATGTCTGTTTGTCACGCAAACGATTGGAGAGCACCAATCATATATTCACCTATAAGGTAATAAACAATAATAAAATAATTGCTTATTTCGTTAGTAAAATATTAAAATCTTTACTTTCTATTGTAGGTGGAAATGGAAGGTAAACCAGTGACAAACCAAAAAAGTTCTGGTAGATGTTGGTTATTTGCAGCTTTAAATTGTATACGTTTGCCATTTATGAAGGAGCTTAATCTAGATGAATTTGAGTTCTCTCAGTCATATTTATTCTATTGGGATAAGATAGAACGTTGTAATTATTTCCTTAATAATATTGTAAAAACATCTAAGCGTGGCGAAAAAGTTGATGGTCGTCTGGTATCATTTTTATTGAATGTGAGTTTTGTTGTACCATTTTCTATTATCGTTTGTTAAACATTATAAAACATTCTTAATAAATAATGAATATTTTATAATTTTTAAGGATCCAACATCAGATGGTGGCCAGTGGGATATGTTAGTTAATTTGATTACCAAGCATGGTCTTATGCCAAAGAAATGTTTCCCCGAGAGCTACAGTTCTGAAGCTAGTATACGCATGAACAGTGTTTTAAAAAGCAAGGTATTTATTATCTGCTTTTCACCATTCGCTCATTTAAATGATATAAAATTGTTAAATTTTTATGTTTCATTTCAGTTGCGTGAATATTCCAAAAAACTACGTGACCTGATGGATAGAAATCCAAGCGATGATGAGGTGAATGCTAAAGTTGATGAGATGATGGGTGAAATTTATAAAGTTGTTGGTATTTGTTTGGGTATACCACCCAAAGAATTTACTTGGGAGTATTATGATAAAACCAAAGCATACCATTCTGTGGGTCCTATAACACCACTTGAATATTACAATACCATGATTAAGCCAATCTTTAATGTAGAGGATAAGGTAAGCAAATACATATTAAAACACAAATATGTCTTCAAAAAAATGAATGAAATAAATTATACTTTAGGTTTGCTTAGTTACCGATCCCCGTCCATCTAGCAAATATAATCAAGCTTATACAGTAGATTGTTTAGGCAACGTTGTCGATGGTCGCCCAGTGCTATACAATAATCAGCCTGTAGAAATTTTGCTTCAAATGGTTGTGGCTAGCATAAAAGCCGGCGAACCAGTGTGGTTTGGTTGTGAAGTAAGCAAACGTTTTGCTGCCAAACAAGGTATAGAGGATTTGAATATGTAAGTAAAACTACTTTAAAAGCTATTCGTATATCTAATCAATTAAATGAATTATGAATATTTTGTTTTTAGACACGATTTTAAGCTGGTATTTGATATCGATATACAAAAGACGCTGACCAAAGCTGATCGTTTGATTTATGGTGAATCTGCCATGACTCATGCCATGGTCTTTACAGCAGTCTCTCTAGATGTAAGTAAATTAAACACTATTGCAACTCTTTTAATCCCTTTGGAAGCTAAAATTAACGAATTTTTTTTATTTCCAGGAAAATTCAGAGCCAAAGAAGTTGCGTGTTGAAAATTCCTGGGGTGAAGATCGTGGCGAAAAGGGCTATTTGGTTATGTCTGCCGATTGGTTCAAAGAATTCGGTTTTGAAGTTGTTGTTGATAAGAAATACGTGCCTGCAGATATTTTGCGCGTATTCGACCAAGAACCCATCGTTTTGCCTGCTTGGGATCCCATGGGTACTCTTGCCCAATAAATGTCTTATCCTTAAGTTTCACATTTAACACCAGTGTTTTCTAAATACTAATTACGGTTGCATAAACCTAAGCAAACCGGCGCTATTCAGCTGCTTCTTTTGTTCTGTTTAATATTTTTCTTCTTTTTTCGTGAATGACATGGTCATGGTCATGGTCTTCTATATGTATACCTATATGTATTTTCTATCGAGTTGAGGCATTTGTAATCAATCAAACTGTTTTTCGATTCCTAAAGAATATTGCATACGTTTATAAAGCGATAAACTCTTTTATAAATATATTTAGAAATACATTCTTATAAAAAAATATACAATATTAACACTTATATTTATTGTCCTTATATATACAATTTAATTTACAATTGGCAAAAACATAAAAAAGAAAACAATCAAAGAAAAAATAAATATAATTATAAAATGCATTTTCCAAAATGAAGAGAATTTTTATTTTTACTGGCGAATTATATGTCTTTAATACATGGTAATATTACATCTAATGATTAAGTATTATGTACTGGCACCAAAGCATTGTAAGCATTGAAGATATCGAAAGCCAAACATTGATTATTTAATAATAGACTAGCCTCAGCATAAAGAAATTTCTAATAACTTGTTTTCATAAATATTTATTTTTACATGCCACTTTTTTTTACATTTCCATTTTTACTGGTCCTTTATTTTAGGAAATAGAACCAATCACAAAATAAAAACTAAAGATGTAAACATATGCACTCACGACAAAAAACAATGCAGGTAGAAACTATTTAGAAGTACTTTTTAGAAATAAAAATCATTTGAAATCCTGAGAAAACATATGACTAAAGGCATCATCACAGTTATAATGTATCTTGTTAATTGTCACCACATCCACTTGATGAGTCTAATTGTTTGCTTTCCTTTTGGCGAGCCGTTAATCTCAGGCCATATTCATATTGTAATTTTATCCAGATGCCTTTGCACATTTTCATTAAACGGGCATCGGTTTCTTCGTAACGTCGAGCAAAGGCATATTGTTGTCTAATGATATATTTAGCTAATCTTAAGCGACCAGTTTGTATTAAGGATATACTATAGAAAAGTTTACATCTGGCTTGTAGAAAAGGATCACCCAATCTAATTCCTATTAGAAGTTGTTTTCTAGAGATTTTACCAGCCATTTCAGCCTGAAATTAAACAATTAGCATAAGCAATTAATTTTTAAATGACATAGATTTTCCAAAAAGTTTAACTTACGCTTTTGGTGAATTGTTCGCCAAGAGCTGAAAAGGCGCCACCTAAAGTGGACAACCATGACATTAGGTGATCGGTTTCAATTTTTTCCCAGAGCGTAATTGCCAACATACGATTCCTGTAATAGAAAAGAAAAGAATAGAAATTGTCAGAATAATGTATTAAAAACAAATTGTGCACTAGGTTAGATTAGGTTGTAGTGGTAGCTTTGATACCAAAGTTCACTTGAGCATGAATAGCCACGGATAATAATATAGTACCGACCGTATTCCATCGAACTCACCGAAGAAGTTGTGCAGTAATATTCAACATGTTAAATTTATCTAAACATTCAATTTTTTTCAAATATGCTCATGAGCTGACCAGTGTCGGCACGTTATGTTACGGGGCATAAGTATTAACATTGTCTCCGTTAGCTTGGATATTGTTCATTCGTTTTACGTGGAGGCTCAATGTCGTTTGCAGCTGAATTATACGTGCAGAAACTGTTGGACACATATGGAGAAGACGAGGTCTCATTTCTAACGCATGGCCATCCATCGCACAATAGCGATTCTTACGGGCCACTGTCCTTTTGGTTGGCATGCCGAAAGACTGGCATTTCGATTAATGACTTCTGATGGCGCTATGGATATCAGGAAGAGGAAAATACTGTCTTTCACCTCATGTGCCAATGCACTGACCTTGTCATAAAAAGACAGAGATTTCTGACCTTTAGTTATCTAATATCTTTAACCGAGCTTTTAATATAAAGATTGCTGCAATAGCAATATTTATTTTGAACTCGGGATGGTTGATCCGAGGGTAGAATTAATTGCGGTATCACAATGGGCCTAAATGCTGGGGTTATGCCTCCTAACCTAACCTACAACAACTTACCACTTCCAATCGATTATGTCCCTGGCCGGTGGTACTATTTGCAGCCACAATAATTGTAAACTCTTTAAATTTGGTTCAGTGCACAAGAGTTTTCTGTATTTAGAATAATGCAATAATTCCTTATTAAAATAGAAAAAATCTATGGCATCGATATTCCATTTTAGACGTTTCATCACCTGAAACACCGGCAGTTTTATGGTATTTGGAGAACCGTTTTGTCTTTTGATTGTTTGCAAAATTTCTAGACTACATGTTTCATCGATACTATTATCATTATTGGCTTTGGATGTTAGTTTATAGTATGTTTTATGTTGCCAGTAATCACTAATGCAAATTATTAATGCCATTATTATTATTTTTTCTTTTTGTTCAGCTTTATTTTATTAAATGAGAAACATTGTTTAATTATTAAACTTTACTCTCTGGCCAGCTTATTGGTTGGTTTGTTTTTGTTTTGCTACTAATCATTCGATAAACGGTTCATAGGGAAGAGACCATCACATAGAGATGGAATACAGACAATTGTCAAATGTGGTGGTAATACAGTGTTAAATAATGAATAGGAATTGTAATGCAGTTTACAACGAAGTTTTAGTTTTGGATTACTATTTGAATGCTTCAATTAAATACATACACATATACATCCATGCAAACGCATCAGAACGGTATTATTGAGCGTATACGCTCAAACTATAGTTTCCCTTTTTGGTGTATGGCAGTGTTGCAAAATTGAAATTTTGAAATAGTACTGAACCATAACTGAAAGAGTACCTTTTTGCATCAAATCGTACTTTTATAAAAAAATATTTATTTACCGAATGGAATAGAAAAACTAACGACTCTTACACATGTTTCGAAACGTAAAAGTGTCGTTTAGCCAAATGTCGACGGAACGTAACCGGAATGTAATGTGGCTAAAAAGACCTTTTCGTATTATGTTGAACTGTTACGAACCCCATAATAGTTAGTTGAAAAGCGCAAACCATAAAATCTCTAAATAATAAAAAAAAAAGCGCTGAAAGTGTGTAGTTTTGAAATGGAAAAGTACTGAAAAAGTACTAAAAATTTTAACATTGGTACTTAACGTTGCCAGAAATTAAATATCTGTAACCAACTCTGAAAAAATCACCAAATAGGAAAAAAACCAACCAACTTTATGAATTCATAAATCCAATTCTTTAACAATTTTTCCTGATATTGAATTTAGATCCGAACTCAGCACAAAATATTATAAATATTTCGACAAATAATTTTCAATTTGTAGTTTTATTACTAGCATTTTAGATAAAATATAAAATAAAGAAATTATTCAAAAATTCATTTACAAAATAGTTTAAATATAACTTTATTTGTGTGCAAGTTAGTTTCTAAAATTTAATTTTTTAGGATTTAAAATAGAATGACACAATGGAAACACTACCTTACTGGTTTGTTGAGTGTACTTCCTTTTATGAACTGGTTCACTAATCGAGATTAATTGTCCTTAATACAAACACAAACCACACTGTTGGTAATGCAGTCTATAATGGTAACCATGAATGCATCCGCAAACAAATGTGAAAACTACTTATTGCAGACATATACCTCCCAATTCACGATGTACAGTACGTTGGTATATGATAACACAGTACCATTTCGAATAACGGTCGTTAGGTGAATTTCGATTTTATTCATCACACCGGGTAATTTCACCATACTTTGTTAAAACTCACCACTCTGGAAACTCACCACACTCCCAAAAACTAAACATTTTTAATTAATTTTGTCTTCCCTCTCCGTCCAAACTCCCACAACAACGAAGAGTGCAACACAACCACAATTACCACGACAACTAAAACTAACCTCCTTTTCCGTTTTGCTCACGCATTCCTCCTTCCCCCTCTCTAAAACACCACTCAACAAAGGACCAGCACACACCAAACCAGCAACAACTCCCATCCAAAATCCACACACGGCTTAATTTTAACTTATATAAACCGGACACGGAAAAAGAATGTGCGTATTATTTAATTATTTTTTTTTTTGAACGAACAAAAACGAATTTTTCCAACCACCAGTGTTGCCAGGAAGGAAAAACTGAAAATGGACCCCCAATTATTTTTACAGAAAAGTAAAAATTGTTTACCATAAGTTTATTTGTTGTTATTTTGCTTTTTTATATAAATCACAAAACTATAAAAAAAAACACGATTTTTTGCTTACTCTTCTCACCACAATGTAACTTCTCACAAAAACATCTCTAGAGATGGCAGCTCCAACAAATAATTTGTAATCGATAGCAGTAAAAGTAATGAGTACTTTTAAGGTACACTCATTCATTCAGCGTTTTTAAATAAAAAATTTAGCGATTTTTAATCCAAAATTTCCCAATCAACAATAGATTCGTCTTTTTAATGTCGGCAACTTCTGTCTAAATCCTTAGGCTGTCTTTTTACAGGAACCCCGTAATTGTAAGCGGATATTCAGACCCACTTTAAGCGATTCGCATATTCAGTCATGGCAGACAATATGTCGCCTTTCGTAACAAGTCCATCAATCACTATATTGCCAATATTTAATATCTCCACGTTAATATAGTCCGGCAACTATCAACACAGAATGCCTCAACATCTCATTTAGAAATATCTGGAATTATTTGATCAGTCTGACTTTCTGTAAGGATCTGAACTCTCCTAACCTATATACGTATGTATACTGCATAATACTTTAGCCTGCCTAAAGGATAAATAACATATACTTTATTACAAACTGCCTGCGCTTCCAAAGAAGCAGAAAATCTAAAAGTCAATAATCGTAGCTTTATTAAATACTAATCTTCATCCGATTAATAACTAACCAATATTTTCGCGTCCTATGTATCAAAGGGGAGCAATGAACTCAGCAAAATAAATTATATTCGCAATAATTTTCACTTTTGTTTTATTCACAATAAAATTTAACCTGAATATTTCTTTTCATTTTCTGCGATCCACTTTTCGGCTCTTTCCAGTAAACCGGGCACTAAACGAAACTCATCAGATCCACCGACAACACCCTTTCGAACAAAACCATCTTGAGCTTTTGTTTATATATTTTGTTTAGCATAAGTTTAATCTTATTCAGGTAATTTTTAGGGTAAGTTAGTTAGTAAGTAAGAAACCCTTGCCTCTTTTAATTAAAGCTAGGACAATCGAATTTCAGAAGCTTCTATTGAAGGAATAGAGTTGTTCGTATTAAACAGAAATACATTCCAAACCAGTTTCCAGAGTATCAGAGACGAATGATTTGGACCACGTCAATTAAAAATAAAACATAATTCTGACCAACACTGCCAATATTACACATAAACACTTTACCTTAAAATGGCAATACATTGTCAAACATTCTACACATATACTCAATTTCAATGGCATACTAATATAATTCCTTCTACACCCTATATACACATTGTTTCCAATTACTCCGTTAACAATAAACAGTATGAAGTTGAAACGTAATATGAAAAAATGTATTTTTTAATATATGAACCTAGGTATCTTAATTACTATATTCCATGGGAACACATTCTTCGGCCGCCACATGAGTGGGTGATGAACCATCCACCAAATGATCGGTCGGTTCGCTATCCAAAGAAGGTTCATTACTAAACATTTCAGCGGGTACAGTGGCTGGGGCACGTTCCGGTATTAGATCCATAACAGAACGTTTGGATAATTGCCGTTCCACTTCGGCCTGAGTCTGTTGATTAACGCCAGCATCTAGATTTCCGTAAGAAGAATGCAGTATTTGATCATTTGTTTCACTGGTAGGGGCAGGTAGAGAGCTTTTCTTTTTGCGTCCTCTGGTAGAGCCGGTAGAGGAGCCATTTACGCTTTGTTCAAGTTTACGCCTAAGAGAAATTAATTTCTTTTAATAGAAATATTTTATATTTTATTTGGTAATAAAGAATCTTACTTTTTTGCCTCTTTGGTGGCCTCATCCTCAGACGATTCTTCAGTTTCTTCACTTTCCGATGAAGTATTTTCGGGTTTTTCATATTGCAATAGACGATCCAAAAGAAATGCTCTGTCTCTAGATACTTTTAACAAACGTCTTTGATTTGATCTTAAAGCGTCTTGGAAAAATTCGTTTTCCTGTTGATTGAATACATTCACTCACAATAAATTTAAAATGTTTTTTTTTTGGCAGTTTTGATATCCGACTTACATAAATTAAAAATTTTAACTTTCTTTTCAAATAACGATATTGACTTTTATAGTCTACATTGCTATTGGTGGCTCCTGCTCCTTGGCGACTTTCATCATTGTCTTGACTGTCTGAGTCTGTGTCATCGTTTAAACCCATATTTGGTTCATTATTTTCGTTCTGATGCGCTGCTTGCTGTTCGCTAGCCAATGTACGACAGTACCAACCATCGAGCATTTTAATTCGATTTTGTTTTTTATATAAATCACAAAACAATAAAAAAACACGATTTATTGTTTACTCTTCTCACAAAAACATCTCTAGAGATGGCAACTCCAACAAATAATTTGTAATCGATTGCAGTAAAAGTGATGAGAACTTTTAAGTTACGTTTTATATTTCAGCGTTTTTGAATAAACAATTTCTCAATCCAAGGGATATTTCCATTTTTAGGTTATTTTAGGATTAATTTATTGAACAATAGATTCGTCCTTTTTTATGTCTTTTCAACTTCTGATTAAATCCTTAGGCTGCATTTTTACGGGAACTTCGCTATTGTAAGCGAATATTCAGATCCACTTTATGCGATTCACTATTCTGTCGTGGCAGCCAATCTGTCGCATTTCGTAACAAGACCATCAGTCACTATATTGCCAATATTTAATATCTCCACGTTAATATATTCCGCCAACTATCAACACAAAATGCCTCAACATCTCATTTAGAAATATTTGGAATAATTTTATCAGCCTGACTTTCTGTAAGGATATAAACTCTCTGCATAATACTTTAGCCTGCCTAAAGGATAAGTAACATATACTTTATATGCAAACTGCCTGCGCTTCTAAAGGAGCAGAAAATCTAAAAGCCAACGATTTATCTCGGAGGATGGATAAGATAGGAATATGGATAAGATAAGAAGACAGTAATCTAAATTCCAAGGAATAGTATTTTCACTTGCCTGTTTCAAGACGTAGCTTTATTAAATACTAATCGTCATCCGATTAATAACTAACCAATAATTTTCACTTTTGTTTTATTCACAATAAAATTAAAGCCACACCTTTAATGTAAATATTTCTTTTCATTTTCTGCGATCCACTTTTCGGCTCTATCCAGTAAACCGGGCACTAAACGAAACTCATTATCAGATCCACCGACAGCACCCTTTCGAACAAAACCATCTTGAGATTTATTCAAAATGCCAACAGAACTTAATTCTTGGCTATTAACAGCGGGATTATTCCGAAAATTTGTTATATTCAAATGATCGAGTAATAAATCCATTTTTGATTCATCCAATGGGCAGTCTAAAAATTTAGCAATTTTATTAATGGAATCTTTAAGATTAGTGGCCATCTCTTCGTATTGCAAATATAAAACATTTGTATCGTTTTTATGTTTCATGGCCTCTCTTAAATGACTGTAATAAGGCATCCAAGGATCTAGAAAACAAATATTATATAAATTTATTAAATTGTAGATAATAATTGATATATAATAACATACTTAAACTTCTTTCGAAATATGACCAATAGCGTTCAAAATCACCCACATAACCTTGAGTGCGAAATAAACGATTGAGATGATAGAATGACACGGCAACATCTTTGGGACGGCGAGCCACGTAAATAATCTGTTAAATAATGGATTATTAGAGTGTAGGTACTAAATGTTTATAAGTATATAATTTTATAATATTACTTTGCTTTTCTGTTGCATTACACTAGGCGGCAACAGCGAAAAGGGAAAATGTGATTTTATAAAACGCCTTTCAGTGTTCGACATTTCTGTTAAAATTTCATAACCAGGCCTTGAAATGGTTTCGATAAATTCTTGATTTTCTTTGCTGTGTGCATTTTCTTTTAACAGTTCATCTTTGATAACAGGATGCATGAATAAATAGAATCTGAAAAATTTTTTTAAATAAATTTCAAAATTGTTCAACTTTATTCTGATTAATTGCATTTTCTAATTCAATGATTTTGCTTTTCAGTGTAAAGTTTGTATACAAATGTATATTGATTACAAATTAAATGTTTAATTTAAGGACTTGAATACAAATTTAAAATTAATAAATGTAAATTAAAACAGCTTGAAGGTTATTTTTTATATTTTTAAAAAAACTTAACATATCTGAAACTCGATTACAATCAAGCCGTTATTAAATTCTTATCAAAAAAATCAAAATTCAAGTCTAGTCATGAAACTGCAAAAGCAGTAATTATTTAAAAGAAATTTTAACAAAAACAATTTCTATTCATTGTTGGTTTAATTAAGGGAATTATTTAAAATTTCTTTTTTTTTATTACTTACTCAAAAAATGGAAATCGTTGTGTAAGCGGTATTTTCTTAGCCGTTTCAAAATCTAAATTATTGGCAACCAACCATACCAATTCTTGAGTCCATGTTGTACCCGAACGAGGAAAAGTCACTACCCATATATCACTTGGACGGGCTTGAAAATTGTAATACGCCTCAGCTTCTTGTTTATATTTCACAGGAAAGAAATACTTCTCAGGACCAACTTGTACAAAACCGTCTTTTTCGCCTGCAATACAAAAAATAAAAAATGTATTCTTATTCTGTTAAAATTGTTCTTCATTCTTACCATGAAAATATTCCAAAAGTTCATTGTTGGTCTTCTCATCAACCAAAGATATTTCATAGGGAAATTTGAAATTATTGTTTGTCGCTGCCATCGCATTAGACACTAATGAAAGCACTATGCATATGAGTAAATTGTTAACAAAGTAAGTGAAATTCATTTGTAATCGCTCTGTTTATATGTACGAACTCTGTTTGCAATAACACACAGATAGCAACTATCTGCTGCGTCAATAACTATATAAACGCTACATATTGAGGTCTTACAACCAGTTCTTTTTAATAGCAGTAAACAATGTAAGTCAAGATTTGTGTAACAATTCTAAGAGCCAATAACCGGTTGCTTCATTTTAATTATAGGTTATCACAAGTAATATATTTCTCCAAAAAAGAGAAATATAAACCACTTGAATTAGAATTTGTAGTAATAAAATAAAAGAATAGTTTCACTTTCTTTGATAATCAAATTATATATTTAAATTTATTTGTTATCATATAAAATAAATGTAAATAAAAATAAAAACCTTTTAAACTTTTCATTGGATTAAAACTTTAATCGACTCTTTTTGAAACGAGTTGAGGCATACACAAAATAAAAGTATTCATATTTGAAGCCGGCTATTTAACGTATTAATTTTACCAGTAGCATTACAAGCAAAAAAATTGTTTATGGTATAGTAATGTTCACACACAAGACAACATACAGTTTAAATACATAGACATATAAAATATAAAATAATAAATTCTTATCTCTTAGGGTTAACGATCTGATGAGATTTTCACGAATAAAGCAATAAATATGAAACATTACATTACATATGCAAATAATCCATAAGAAATGGTTTATCATCAGGGCCATACGGAGTTAATGGTACATCAAAAGGTAAAGGAAATGGTGGTATACCATCGCGTGGGGCTCCCAAAGGAAATGTATCCTCGCCAATCTAAAATAAAAAATTAAATATTGGCAAATATTTTATTTGTCTTATTTATAAGACATAAAAATAGAAATTAAATAAAAAATCGAACTTAAATCCTTTGTAATAGGAAGAGAAAAGGGTATAAAATAACTGATAGTTTCTGTCAAAAAGTGAATGTATCGTTGTGTGCAATAGACATATCGAGAACAGATAATGTAAAATAGTTGTTATTGTTGACTCCACCAATTTACGACATGCACAATCAGACCTTTGGTTAAGTTCTTACTGCAAACTGGGTCCAATAAAGAACTTAAAAGTGCAATCCTCGTTCTACTGAGAAATGATATACCATATTTCAACAAATTTTAAAATTGAACGTGAACATGCTTTCGTATAAAATGTAAACTCTTAACGAACACTAATCTTTAAACGTACTTAACTCATTGTCACTAAAATTAAAACTCCATTGGCAAAGGTAAGATGGGGTAATGAGCCCACTTGTAGTAACAGTAGTGGACCGACATAAATATATGCACAACACAATTTTCAACAAGTTTCCATCTGATGTATCTCTGGAATCTCGGGATACAGGTTTCTGGGTGCTCATGCTAGAAGGCTGGGAATACCTCTGGGAATACTTTTGTAGAAGTTTCTACTATGAGGTAGAACATAACATCTTCTCTGACATTATCCGGCGTTTGGGAACCTGAGAAGTGAATTCTTGGACTCCCAGAATTCAGTAGCAGAACATGTCTAGCCAAAAACGATTTGAGAGATGCAAACCAGGAGCTATAATTATATGGCGAAACAGGTAATATCGGTGTTACAGCGTGACACTGCAGTACCCAAAGGCAAGGAAGTATTTAACTTAAACACAACTTTATGAAATCGATATATACAGGATTGGGATAAATTTTTCACAATAAAAAAATAAACAAGTACCAGATGTAAAAAATTTTAATTAATTAATATTTATTTAATAATTGCTTCTACTAATGTTTAAAATTTGTTTTGTAAATTGAAAGTAACCAAAAATATCAAACTTACCACAAATCTCGGCAAGAACAATACACCCACTTCATAGTTTGCAATACGCAAACAGGGTGATATATTGACGTTTTTGTTAAATGCACCCCAAGCTGCCTTCGATAGATTAGCTGATGTCAAAATAAACCAATACATTGACTTTTCCTCCAAATTGAAACGTGTATACGATTTTATATGTGGCATAGCACGAGAACGATTCCGCAACTTTGAACTCCATTGATGTAAATGGCTCTTGAGCCACGGTTGTTTATCGTTAGTACTTTTAGTGTACGGCAAACAGCCTCCGCCTAACATACCGTCATGACTACCACTAACATTTCCATAACTGGGATAGATCATTTTAAAGGGCGGTAATTTACGCACACCCAACGGCATACCGTCACGGCGTAAACTATTTAGAAAATCATTCTGTACCCATGATTGAACATTTGGACCTAAACTACCAATACTGGAACTTTGGCACACAACAGGAATGTTTTGATCAACTGCTGCGCAATGCTTTTGCAAAAGACTTGCCACACGAGGATGTCCCCAAGGATGACCACGAGGACCTTCGCGGTGACCACCAGGAACGGAACCGATAAAGAAAACGCTGAAAGTATAATTTTTAAATATAAATTGCTTTTCTGACCAAAAATTAAATGTAAATAGAAATTGTATAAATGCAAAACCATTATTTTTCCAATATATGGCTTCGATAATTTGTAATTTAAATATTGTTATACGATGTTAATTTTGTAGTAAAATAGTTCATAATACCGAAAGGCTTCAAAATAAAATTTCCTATCAACTTACTTTATAGCACTGAAATCCGATTTTCGTATACGTGCAATCCACGGCTGGAGTTTGGCACATTTATACTCTACCAAATACAGCATTAGGTCCCTACGAAAATCTGTTGGACTTTCACCAGCCGCAGTGTCAGCATTTTCAGGCAATGCAGGACATAGAGGACTAATCCATATTCCCTGAGTACGGTTATGCCAATCATCTTCGTAAAGATTAGCGGTAGAAACCACAACACGCATAGAACCATCTGTATAACCCAAAAGCATAACTTTAGTGTGTGACGTAGCAAAAGGAGTAGGCATTTTTACTTTCACAGCCGTTACTTGGGGTTTATGCTTGTCAATAGTTTGTAGTTCGGGCGATTCATCACCATATAAGACTAAGAGAGGGGTATTTCTGAAATAAGGAATACTTTAAGTAATACTTCTTAAAAATGGTCTTAACAAACATTTACAATATGCCTGCAAAATAATAATGACCCAAGAGCCAACCTATGTCCACCATAAAATTGATTTGAACAGAGCTTTCAATAACACCCAGACTTTCATCCAAAATTTCTGAAATTGAGACAGAATTTAGAGCTGATGTGTTAACAAAATTAAAATTTTGTAGTTAACCTTGCATAGTAACAGTTAAAGGCTCATTATGTGTAGCCTTAGCATCAGTTATAGCTGTCAGAAAGAAATTGTATGGTGCTGCAGCCTCTAATTTTTTTGCCATTTGTCCCTTTTCTACCACAACCGGTATATAGTCTTTAATATTTCTGGTAATTTTTTGTTTTTTGGCCAAATTTGAATCGCGTTTAGATTCACTTTCAGTAGACGAGGTAGGCTGTGGTGATTTGGAACGTTTATCACAACTTCTACTCTTGTCGACCTTAAGCGATTGCTGCTTTACAATAGAGAATGATGATGAAGATGAACCCTGAGGATTTACTTCTTTCTTTTTCGGTTTGCTTTCATCTTTAGGAAACAGTTTTTCAAGCAGCTTTATTTGTTGCAATATTATTTCTGCATTACTAGCCAATTCCTTAGGTATATTGTACTGATTCGTTTTGGGATTCAAGCCCAGCTCGTAAATATTGTCCACTGTAATATATATTTAAAAGGATGCTTTAATTTGTTAAATTTAGACTTACAGTGTGGATGAGAAAATTCCCCAAAATGTATAGGATTTTTGCGATAGCATTTATCCAAATAGGGACAAGGCTTTAAGGTAGACATTTTTCGTAAATATCGAATTTCGCAAACAACAATTTTAAATTTTCAAACAATCAAAATTTCCTTTATGTGTTTAATTGACAGCAACATATAGCAGCAAAGTGGCAAATAATAACCCTGTAATTGCGCATGTACACAATATTTACAGTGATGGTAATTAAAAATGAACAACTGATAAATGGAAAATAAAACGTCTAAACTATTTTCTCCAGAAATTAACATTTTACGCTTCTAAAATTTAAATAAATAGCAACAGGTTTCGCGAACAGGAGAATTATATAATTATTAAATTTTAAATATAGTTTTATTAAATTTTAATCCTTTTTTTATTCTCAAAATCACATTTGTCATAAATTATATAAAATATCGCATTTTGTTATTTTAATATTAATATAAAATAATACTATGCAATAACTTTTTAAATATGGACGTATAACATAATTTATTTATATTTCTAATATAGTTCAGTTAAACAAATCATATGATTTAATATTAAACACATGGTTGCATCATTACTGTTCACCCAGAGTTGGCAACTTTTATTTATTTACAGTGAATCGAGTAGTCTACTCTATAGCAGCACAAGTTTTTCACATTCGTATAAAAAAAATTATTCTTGTTTCACGCGTAGTTTACGGAAAAATCAGTTTTCTTATAATAAATGTATTTGTTGTTACCAAATTTAAAATAGCCTTGCGTGTTAATTAGTTATTACATAAACAACATTAATTATTTTTAAAACGAAACACAACGATAAAAGAAATCATTTTTTACGAAAAAATGTTAATTTTTAGTTCTTTTTTGATCGCCTTTTTCGCTCCCCTTGTGACTTTGACGTAAAACTGAAGAAAAAAGAAAAAAACAGACAAAATAATAGAAAAAAATTACGATCAAATAGAAAAATCGCGTAAATAATAAACCCTAATATTGATAAAATGGGAAAACAATAGAATGACAACTACTCATAACAATAAAATAATACTTAAATTAGTTACAAAGCGGTGCTTTAAAAATAAAAAATAAAATAAGACTGTGATTTTAAAGAAAATAACGAAATATACGGAAAATCCCCAATTTTGCGAGAATAAGAATCAATGGTGCAAGTTTTAAACAAGGCATCCCTCAAATAAATATAGAATATACCAGTAATTCATATAAGATTCCTGCTCCTTGCTATATAACCTACAAATTACAGGCAAATTACACATACTATTACAAAAAGAATAATAGCCAACATAAAAAGCGCAGCATGCACTCTTCCCTCAGTTGGACTTCGAGACTTATTTCGCGTGCCTTGCGCAATGGCTTCTCTACACTGATAGAAACAGCTGCAAATGCAACCACATCCGGAGGCATAGCTAAAGCTCGTCCTCATTTTATATCAGTTGTTTGTGGTTTTCCCAAAGACTTCCTAACATCCAAATACAAACCGGGAAAATATGGTGAGGATTCTTGGTTTAAGACCTCTACATCAAATGCTGATGTTTTAGGTAAGTTATAAAGTTTTAACCTATGGAAGAATTGTTATAAAATTTGGCGTAACATCGTCTGAAGGTAATAAAACACGTGTAAGAAGTTTCCCATGTGATGTTTTCGATTACACATGTTTTTTTGTCTGCCTGCTGTCTATCCCTGCTTTGGTTTATTTTATACAAACTTCCTTCTGTTATTGCATCTGCTATAGTTTACAATAATGTGCAACAAAATAGATACAAAAGATTTCATACATTTACTTAAAAAAACAGAAGGTATAATACCTGCTGCCAGATATCAACCCTTTAAACTATTCTAATATAAAAAATTAAAGATAGTATTTATAAATTCCAACGGATTAGCCATTTAAATCCAAAATAGAAAAATATTCAAAATTAGCCATTGAAAGGTATAATCGCGCTATTTTTATCCGCACTAATTTGTATATTCAGTCTACCTTATACTATTTACTGATTTTTTTAACACCACCATGTGACTTTAAAAATAACTTTTTTATGCTCAGTACAGATGATATATGTATTTACATGTATTTGTTGTAATTTGATCACTCACAGTTTAAGCGCTTTGTATGCCACTTTAAGTTCCATGTGGATTATACTTGTTTAGGTATGCATTTTAATTTTGTTCAGTTAATAACTTAAACACTGGATTTTATTTATTTAACACTTATAAACTACAATATCTTTTTGGGTGTAAAAATATATTTAAATTCTATAAAGGAATTAAATTTATTGAGGTTTAGTGGGGATTTTTATTTTAAAATTAGTTGTAGTAAAGAAAAACAAAACATTATTTATTTTACTTTTTTGTGTATTTTTGACATAAATAAAAACAATAAATAATTCAAAAAATTTAGTTCCTAAAACAAGCATGATTATTAAGTCAATATAAGATTTATGTATGTACCCTTGTATATATGTACATTCATTTATTATCAGTTACTTTATTTACCTGTCTGCATTAAAAATATTAAATAAATAAAGTATAATGATAATTGCATACAAATTATATTTTAGCTTGTATTCTGTTTTTGCTTTATTATTTGTCAACGTTTCTGAATACAATTCGTGAATAGAGTATAACCTCGTTATCCCAGACAGATATAGTTTTAGCCTTTCTCCCTTAAATTAGAAGATGCAAAACATACATACAAATAGGAATGTAAATTCTCTAAAAAATTCATTTTCATTTTTTTAACTTCCGAAAATATGTGACACAAAATTATTAAAAAAAATATATTGTTTGTCTAGGACGTTATTTCGGTTTCAATTTTTATGCAATTTGTTACATCTATTTCTATGTATTCAACCCGCCGCATATTTTCTACCGTTGTTGAGGGGAGTGGAACCCCTTCAACATCGTAGGTTGTTTCCCATATTCCGCGACCTTATGTGAACTAACATTTATGGCAAACTGGACTTATTACCATAACTTTCAAGATACAGAATGTTAGTTAGGTCTTGGATGTTCAGAAGGAAGATTCTGTTAAGCTAATATCTGTTGTGTTTATAAGGCTTGTGGCGAACGTCAATATGCTCTGAATAGTCGGTAAGGATTTTTCCAGGTCGTTTTTGATATTTTCAAGTTTCAAATTCGACGAAAATTTCAAGTTTATAACTTTGTCAATTCCTTACACAATTTGTGTGTTATGACGGACATAATTACACCGTGGCCTTTGTACTAGTTTTAGCTATTTTTATAGGTTTTTGGGCTGATAAACGCTTCATGTTCGTAAAGAGCATACTTTTCTCTAACTAATGACACTTCAGACGAAAGATGGCTATGAAAAATTTTGATACATTAGTTTTATTAACATTTCAATTATTATTTCATTTAGATTACATTTTAACAGTAATTACTGTCAAATGAATTGCAATGAAATTTGTTCTATTATTTTATTCTTAAATAATGTTATTAAATTAGCATTTCTGGCAATTAGTCATGTTGTTGTAAAATTATATTATTATACATATAATTTTTTACCATATGCATATTATTGTGTTTAAAACTTACCTTTAATTTGTTAATTCATTGCAGACATATTTATATGTAGGTATGCATACACTTTTATGTATTTTATTATTTGTAGCTCTGTACTCTCATATTTCACTTGGTATTATACTGGTTACTAACACACCCTGCATGATGATGATCTAGCTCAAAGTTCATTTTTGTTAAGCTTCGTCGAAGAATTTTTAATTGATTGAATATTCACAATATGATGCTAGAGAAAATGACACTTTTTATTGTTTAATTGGTTATTGCGAAAATTTATTTTAATAACGAGACAGTATGTGTGTATCTGTATAACCGTAAAAATAAATAAAACAGCTATGCGTTTATAATAAAAAATTTAAAAGAAAAATTCTAGTTAAAGTCGAATTTCTGCTGATCATGTTAAAAGTCGAAAATATTGCTAACAAATAAATACATACTTGAGAGCAGAGGGTATAACAAAACCTTTTTGGTTATGAAATAGTACACTTTTTGCACAGTAGCTTTAGAAAAAAAAATATCAAATCAAAATTATGACTTCATAAAAATATATGTACATACATGTGTACGTACTTATAAGTAAATCTATTAGGTTAGGTTAGGTTAGACGACGTGTACTTGTCAATTAAGACAAGTACAGTACCCGGAGGTCGAATTGACCCATTGTACAACGTCCTAGTTTCTCACACCACTTATGTTGTGTGTGTTAATTTTATACGTGAGTGGTGGGACCTACAGTTTAAAGTCGACTCCGAACGACAGGCTTTTATTTATTGAGAAACTTTTCATGGCAATTTTTATTTATTCTCAGAGTTTTTGCCAGAAATCTACTGAGAGGAAGTCGCCGAAAAAAATACTTTTTGTATTTTGTCTTTGATGCCTGGCCTGGGGTTCGAACCCAGGCTTTTGCGTCTAATAAGCCAACACACTATCTACTAGACTACGGCGACTTCAAGTAAATCTATTTGTCCTAAAGATTATTGACTATTATTTTCTATTCAGACTCATTTACTTAATCCTCATTTTATAATTTATAAACGTAAAATAGTTTAACACACTGTTTTAAAGCTTAGTTGAAAAAATGTAAAAATGACATAATTAAATAGAAAATATACTGTGTATTCGTTCAAAAAAGACATAAATGTAGTTTTTTAAAATATATGACAAATGCATTCTAAATCTTAATTTTTTATTCAGTATTTGAATATAAATAAAAAGTAATAAAAGTATCAATAGGCACAAATTATTTCTTAACTACGTAGATTAAAGTCCATTTGTTCTGGAAAATGAAATATGCTTTCAGGAATAAGAAACTTTTTGTTCATACATTGTAGTAAAGATTAATTAAGAAACAATTAAGATGTTTCTCTTTTGGAAACTTACAACATACAGGGCACATAAGAATCATGAATAATGACAAAATTAATATAAATAGTTGGTTGTTATAGTAGCTAAAAAATTTATAAAATTTAGCTGAGGTGGAAAGGTTAAGGTTTTAAAATTTTTTGACCCATAACACAAATACGAGTATTGGAGATAACAGTTTTGCGATAATCTCAATTTTTAAGAACATACATCCACCTGTTGCCATATCATTTTTTTAAGAAATCGATTGAATATTCTTAGTCTTTTGAATCTATTATTGGAGATACCATGGAAATTATACAAATATTTTTATATTTATATTGAATATATATACACACAGTTACTAAATTATACGTACGGTTAAAAAATTGCCGAAATTTTTTAACTAATCCGTTTTCGTTGAAAATCTTTATAGTTTCCTTGATGTTAAGACGGTCTTTTGCATTGATTAAAAAATTTCTGAAATTGAACTGAATTGTGGCCCTGCACAGGCCCACAATGGTATGCATCCGGATTACAAATTTGACAATTTCTGAACCAAAGCAAAAGACCGTCTTAAAATCGGAGAAAGATGTCAGACAATTATAAATATTTTCAAAAAAAAAAACGGATTGGTTAAAATCGAGGAAAGTTGTCAGACAATTACAAAGATTTTCAATGAAAACGGATTAGTTAAAAAAATTTCTGAAATTTATTATCCGTATGTATACTTTTGTGGCTATGTGTACATATTTTATATTATTTGCCTAGGAAAATTACTCACTGGGATAATCGAGATTCGTTAGTCATTGTGAATCTATAGTTTGTTATGAAATTGTTTAACTTTGATTTCAATGTGTCTTTTAGAATTATATTTCTCCCGTTTTTGTAAGAAGAAATCGTCTTTAAATGTGTGTTATAATATGTATATTATATATCCCAACCTTTTTAGATTATAATCTAAACATATTTGGTGTTTTAAACTATATTAAAGTTCTTAAATATAATTCAAAAAATATTTCAATTTAATGAAGACTACTTTCAAGCACATTATCATATTTCTAATTAAAATAATTTTTATTGCTTATCATGTTATCTTATGGCGGTGTTATATAAAGCCTTAGATTATCATGATATAGAATATATTAACACTCTGCCAAAGGATCAAATTTGTATACATAAAGTGTAGAGAAAATAAATCTGTTATTGTTATATGAAATTTAATTCATTCTAAATTGCAGTATTTTATTTACAAAGAAAAGAAGACATAACACAATCAATTTACTGTTTTTGTTTTTCAACAACTGAATTATTCACCATTCACAACAACAGATCTTAACCGAGTGCGGAATATTAGATAATTTCATAGGGAGAAAAATATAGAAAAAAACTTTCTAACTGTCGTCGTTTTGGACAACAATCAGCGCCGATTCATTGGTATTTCATCACAATAGTTTTTGTTGGATGTTAGGTTAGGTTAGGTGAGAGGACGTGCACTTGTCAATTCAGACAAGTACAGCAGCCGGAGGTCGATTTGACCCATTGTACGTAACGTCCTTAAGAAGGAAGGATAAAAGAGAGGATAGGGGAAAAAAGAGCGGAAGTAGGAAGGGAGAATTATTGTTATTGGATGTTATTGTAACTCAACCACTTTTTGTCACTAATCGTTTCATAAATGGTTTAATTCCAGAGTCAAATTCGTTTGAAGATATTTTATTTTTTAATTTCATAACAGTTGAACTCGAACCTTATTCTACTAAAAGAGATTTTAAAAGGTTTTTTGTGCACTGTTCAGTTCTGGGCAATCGCCCCGTTAAGTAAATAGCTAAAGAACTTAACGATTTCTATTTATATATATATGTTTTTATGTATTTATTTCTTGCCATTTTTGAAAATTTATAGCTCGAGACGTCTTTTTCGAAAAGAAACTGTTGTCCATTTTTAAGTCTCGCTCATTTAATACTAGGTTAAGTAAAAATAAAAGACGCGAGCTTTTTTTTTTTTGATACAAAATATCTATCCCTAATCCCCGTACACTCTTAAAACCCGGGATTACTAAAGTTATCTATTTAAAAAACAATAGCATTCTACCCATTACTAAACGTTATCTTTCCTAGAATTTCGGCCAATTTTTTTACATCTTTGTTATGAATAAAGAAGTCGATTATAAATGTATTTTAATGGAGTCATAGCTTTTACAGAATTAGCTGCATGTTGTCATTGTAGTTTTTGTCTTATTTTGATATCTTTGTATTAGATAAAAAAGAAAGTTAATTTTCGTCTTTTATCTATGGCAGAAAATATAACGAAATATAACGACAAAATGTTTGAATAATAGAATCATAAAACAAACTTTTTAAATTTTATCTGCAGTTTAAAATATAATGTCGCGAAAAATATTTTATTTTTAAAAAACAAATACAAAACAGCAATAAAAAACATGTTTTACAATACGTCTTAAACTTATAATGTATTAAAAGTATAAAAAAAATTGAATTTTTAATAATTTCATTTATTTAATAATTTTTCTAGGTGTTGCTGATGGCGTAGGTGGATGGCGTAGTTATGGTATCGATCCTGGAGAGTTTTCATCATTTCTAATGAAAACGTGTGAACGTCTAGTCCACTGTGTTAATTTTAATCCACAACGACCTGTTAATCTTCTAGCCTATAGTTATTGTGAATTATTGGAACAAAAGAAACCAATACTAGGTAAATACAGATGTACTTTATTTTTTTTTTAAATAATTTTAAGTAGTCTAAAAATTATATTTTTTTTTCATACAAATGCAATGAAAATCGATGACTTCATTCAAAATATTGACAAAATACATTGTTAATGTTTCATACTTTATATATGTATGTGTGTACATATGTACATGTGTTTTTAATTGTTTAATTAATAATTGACACTTTCAGTAAACGTGTATAATAAAACAAATTAAACAAATACATAACAAAAGTTTAGTAGGTGTTGTTGTTGTTGCTGTTTCGATTGACATAAGTTGATTTGTTTTTTATATAAAGTGAAATGTATTACATGAGCTTAACACTTTGGCCATTTTTCAATTGATAATAATACATTTTGCTATATCTTCATTGAGTTTTGCACAACTGATAAGACATTTGTTTATTTGTTTTAGAAATTATATTTAGATTTGAAAACAATAACTACGTTTTTTATGTAAAGGTTACCTTCACATTGCAATTTAAAACTTATCTTACTTATTAATTTAATTCATAAAGATCATAAAGATCAAACAATAGAAAGTATTATAATATATAAATATGTTTATAATTCTTTAATTTATGTATCTTCTGTTTTGGAAGAATTGTTTTCGTGCTATTTTAAGTAAATTTGTTTTTTTCTTATTAAGAAAAAACAAAAAAAAAAACGAAAAATATATTCTTCAATTTAATTTAGATTCTTATATTTGGCATCAGTCCAGCGTTAAATTTTTTATTTTGTTTCGTCTTTTTTTAAATGCGTTTATTGCGTTGATTTATTTAATAATAATAGAAAATAAATTTTGTTTTTTTCCTACAGGTAGTAGCACTGCTTGTGTTTTGGTACTAAATAGAGAGAACTCTACCGTTTATACGGCGAATATTGGTGACAGTGGTTTTATAGTTGTACGCAAGGGAGAAATTGTTCATAAATCTGAAGAACAACAACATTATTTCAACACACCCTTCCAACTGTCACTACCCCCACCAGGCCATGATCACAATGTCCTAAGTGACAGTCCTGATTCAGCGGACACGTTAAGTTTCCCTGTTAAAGAGGGTGATGTTATTTTAGTTGCTACAGATGGTGTATTCGATAATGTTCCCGAAAAACTATTATTGGATGTGTTAAAGGAGGTGAGTACAATAATATTTTCCTTAAACATTGTTTTTAGGCATATTGCATAAGTAATTACTTTTTGTAACAGTTTTTTAAAGCTTGTGTTAAAAATTTTAGACGATAATCAATCTAATAAATCAAATATAAACCATATACAGGCTTTTCATATAAAGTGTAATAGCTTCCATAAACTTTTCCTCTGGCATTTGGTTGAAAGACTTTAAGACACAAGATTTGTGTTCCATTTTCGGTTAGATTCAGGTAATGTAAATAGTAAGGTAGTCAGATGAAGTGAAGTGTTTCTAGTTCTATAAACCAAAGTTCTTGAAAATAATGTTGGTTCCAGTTAAAATCATAGCCATTTAGGCATTATTAGTGATTTAAACATGAGTTATTCACATAAAGTCTGGTACACACAATCTTCAAAGTGCTTGTCTTATGTTAAAGGAAATATGAACGAAATAAAAAATTTGGAGATGGAATGGAATATTCTCATGAGGTCTCTTCAACAACTCGCATCATGTGAACCCTTTGAAAGTAATGATACGAGCGATATTTACTATATATGTTCCCCAAGCTTCAAAACTGTTTTGAACGTAATTAACTACGCATACCGCTTCATACTAGTGGAGGTATACCTTTTTAAAACCGCTTTCCGACAGACCTATTTGCCATATTTTCAGATACTTCACACACAAAACTTTACCATTTTAGTGCTTTAAAATTTATAAATAGCTTTCAAATACATTTTGGTGATCACTTTTAAATATTCATGATTATTAACTTGGAGATGTTACAATTTAATTTTTGTTTTTATTACATTATTTACAAGAGTATATATTTTTTTTCATTTAGGTTGAAGGCGTCACAGATCCTGTCAAATTACAGATGACTGCCAATTCGCTGGCGCTGATGGCGCGTTCATTGTCATTTGATAGCGAATTTATGTCACCGTTTGCTATTAACGCTAGGCGCAATAATATTAATGCAACGGGTAACTAAGCTTATTAATGAGAAATTGTTAACTTTATTAATGAGATTTTCTTCCTTCATCCTACAGGAGGTAAACCTGATGATATAACTGTGGTACTCGCAACTGTAGCAATGTAATTTTTACCATTTTGTAATAGTGATTATTATTTTTAATTTTTATTTTTTAAGTTAATGCTATATATCAATTTGTGTTTTAAACAAAAAAAAAAACCAAGATAGATGATTTCTTTTTTAACAAAACTTTTTTTGTATATGATTTCCTTCCTCAAACACGGTTCAACTTTTCGTTTAATTTTTTCCTTCGTAAATAATCTACGTCGTTCGTTTCATTATAATTCTTCTTGTTTCCTAACTGCCTTATTAGTTTAAGAGTGTTTTAGTTAAATCTTAATTGTGTTTCTATTGCCTAAATAGTCATTAGGTATAACTGTAATTAAATAATACATTTCTTTGTCTGCTATCTATGTCATCCTTTTTTATTTAATATCATATCTTTCCTCTCCACTCATTCATTCATTATTAAAATTCAATGTTCTTAACTTTATAATGTATCTAACTGTCGTATATCATAATTTATGTATATTTGTTTAAAAAGTTTAACTCCTTTTGCTTCATTATTTTCATTTTACATATTTATGTGTGTGTGTGCGCGTGTGTTAAATAAGTTTCTCAGGTCTCTGTTGGCTAAGTTTGTTTAATAACACAATTTATAATGTTCTGGCTTTGAAAATTCGAAATAATTTTATTCTGAATTCTGGATAATTAACGATTAAACGAAATAAACTACTAACACGTAAATGAAAAATATGTTATTGACAAATTGTAAGAAGAAAAAAACCAAAACATATTAAAAAATTTTAAAATAATTAAGCAAAAAACAAAAAAAAAAACACTTTTGTGAAACAAAAGAACAGCTTTAATTTTTATTTTAGGATAACATACGCAAAATATATTTTAGTTAATCTGTTAACATTTTGTACACTAATTATTACAAGTCTGTACAAACAAACATTTGCAAATCAAAGAATTTTTATGTATTTTTTTTTTATATTTTTAATTAGATTTTTTTTTTTAATTTTTATGTTCGACTGAGTACAAAAATTTTCAATGGGTTTTTATAAAAAAAATCAGTTATAAGTATACGATTTTTTTTTTAAATTATTAGAAAATATCTCAGTAAACTGAGAAAAATCAACAATAAAATTTACATGCTTTTCAAATTCAATAAACTTTTTTGTTTATTATTTTCTTAGGAGAAAATTAAGTGAAATGCTTCTAAAATATAATTTTAAAACTCAATAAATATTTATCATTACCTAAATAATTACCTAAAAATATAAAATACAAAAGTAAAAATAAATATTCTTAAATATAAAACAACTTTTATTAATTTACAAAAAGCAAAAACTAACTGTTTAACTAACTAATAGTTTTAATCATTTTAAAAATATAGCAGCTTGTTGTATAGATTATATACAAATTTATGATGCTCCTTTATTAGTTTAATTTTTAGTAAATTACTATAAACATGAAAGATATTTGTATTGTTTTGTTTTATACTACAATTTGGAAAACCTTTTTTTATACTTCAATGTCCTGTATTAGGCTTGAGCAGTTGTAAAACAAAAACAAAAGTCGCAGCTTAAAATCAATAAAAGAGCATTTACTTGGCTGGCTTTTATCGTTCGTTGTTATTTTAACAGCTGACAATCTTTTGTCTCGAACCGTTCATAGCTCAATATTGATGACAATGAAATAGTTAAACGATACGTTAAAGGTGTCATCATATCTTATCCGAATACCTGTATTGCTTTCTATAATAAGTTATAAGAAGCTTCTCTTTATTTTGGGCGGGACTATTATGCCATGTTATTGAAAGCACCCTTTAAAGTAGCGCAGATATTTCATAGCTTTAAATATTTCAAATTTACTAAGTGCTATTTCTAACGCAATAATTAGAAAACAAAAGTATTTTATTTGTTTTCGACATTTAATTTATGACAATTGTGTTTGTTTTCGAAAAAGTAAAAAACAGAAAAAGTGAAAATTACATTTGCTATATAGTGCATAATTATTTTCTTTTATTAATCTCAACATCAAATTATTAAAATGTGGGAGTCATATATACTTGATAACCTTAAATTTAAAGACACGCGACGGTTTTTATTTGTTTTTGCTTTTATACGATATACTGCGGACTTTCGAAATCTCTGCTGTTTTGCCAATTATCTGATAGATTTTCTACTTCAAATTGCGTGCGGCATATGAATTACAATCGGTTTAATCAATTGTTATGAAATATAATGATTTTAAATACGCCTAAGCTATTTTCTTCTAAATAGCGATTGATGAAGATAACGTAATGGTTAAACTAATTTGAAACTCATAAACATATTGAAATGCATACAATAACAATCAGTTATGGTTAAAGCCCCTTGATTTTACTCCTGTTGCTATAACTTATCTTAACAAATTATATTTGATTCAACTCAACATTCCATACTTATATGTAAACGAGCAATAATTAGCTTTTTATTTTTGATTTTGTACAGATTTGTAATGTATAAGAAAATTAACAGAATTGGAAAAATTAAAATTATTTGTTTTTATATTTTATATCACAGGTTATTTCGGCGTCTTACTACCGTATTAGAATAATATGCATAGCCATTTAAAAGAGTATATTTTTAAGTATGTATACAACAAAAGTTCAATTTTCGTTGATTATATTGTTTATTTATTTAAACGAAGTCATTAGACTGCTACGACCCCTACCTAACGCTTACAGTTTCGGTCTAAATTTCAGATTTGCGATCTATTTAATAGATCCAATTAAATGTGGATTGTTCTGTGCCGCATCCTCCATCAAATTTATCTCCCAATAGACATTTCTGTTCATTCTTTTATCGATGAACACCGAGGTTTATCAGCCAACGTTTTAAGCTGACGCCTTAAAGCTTTTCAACTTTATTTTTTTGTTGTCAATTTGTATCTCTTAGATCAGCCCACGCTAAACTTACGCCTCTAAATTCGAAATAAGCTGTGATCCTTTTGTTTTTTTTTACAAAATTTTTTGAAGAGAAAATTATTTCGAACTCTTTTTATAGTTTTTTTCCGTACAAAAATTAATCTCACGCAACAAGATGTGAACCTATGTGAATGAGCAAAATACCACATAAAACAGCTTAAGTGGGAAATGCTAAACCATGCTAGATTTCTATTTTCAAACTTTTATTTAAGAATCTTAAAAATAATTCAAAATATACATTTTAAATTAGCCCAAAAGAGTGTGTTTATATTCCCCTTATTTTTTCTATTATAACAACGTTGGTATTAAAAAAATGTAATAAATGGAAACAAGTTAATGATAAAATTAATAAATTGCATTATTGTAATGTAGCGTATTTAGGATGTTTATGAAATTCTAGTTAAAATATGAAAATAAAAAAATTAAAAATAAACCTTTAACCCATTAAAATCATTTGTAATTGGACTGAAATTTTTAGGTGTTGGCCAATCTATATTCTCAAACTAAACAGAGACGCTATAATAAAAAATAATATAAAAACAAAGCTGCATTAAAAAAGTAAATTACACTAGCAAATCTAAAAACCAAAATATTCAATTGAAAGCTATATAATGAAGAAAAAGATTGGTTAAAATATAATTAAGAATTATAAAGAACAAAACATGCATAATATAAGAAAAGTCAGCAGAAAACTGTTTAAAATAAATACATGGAAAACAATAAAATACGTTATTGGTATGAATAATAAATAAATCAAACCAAAATTGTCCTCTTTAAATTGTGTTTTATTTACTAAAAAAAATTATGACGATTTTTTTTATACAGAGTTTTATTAATTTGTAACTTTTTTCTTTCTTAAACAGCAGTGTATTCTATAGTCTAAATTAATTTCACTCAATTCCCCCAAAACAGTTTTATTTTCTTTCCATTTAGTTATAAAAAGTAATCATTAAACTTTAACCAAAATTATTAAAATGAAACAAAAAACATTTAGAATTAAACATATAAAATAATAATTGAATTAAAATACATAATTACACATTTTAGGAAATGTTTAATGGTGTTAGTTTTGTTGTGTTTTTCTCTTGTTTATTTTTTTTTATTTTTTGCTATTTTGTACACGGCAAAACACGGCGGGTTATTTGTGTTTTAATGTTTTGTAAATAAAAAAAAAATCCCTCTAAAATTGAGAATTAGTTCTGTGCTGGTCTTGCCGCTCTTTGGTCATTGTTGTCATCTGCATTTGGTGCAGCTGCGGCAGCGTCGTTGTTATCGGCCGCAACATCATCACCACCCCAGTTGAAACCACCGGGACGATCTTCAGGAAGAGGCTGATAATTGCGATCAATGTGTTCATTAAATAGAACTTTCCTAAAAAAAAAAAAAAAAAAACAAAACTTTTGTAAAATCTAAATAATAATAAATGATTGTAATTTATATTGTAAAGCTATTTACATCTTTCAAAATAGTATTCTGAAACTAATAATAACGAACCAATAACTTTGGTTATACATCCGTCAACATAGGAAAATTATTTTTCTTTACATGTCTATTTATCTATGTTTTCAAAATGGTAACAATATGTCTTTAAATTTAGTCCAAATACATAACTTCGTAATTAATACGAATCATTAGTTAAATGATGAGTGGAATGAATAAAGTTCGTTTGCCCTCCAGAAATGAGAAATACATGTTAGTTCTTGTAGAATGTTGTAAGTTTGTTCAAGCAACTACCTGGAAAATAAACACCGACCACACAAAGTGTTGTGTATGTAAATAAGAACATTAATCGTTTCATCATTACTTTTAGAAGACCTATTTAGGGATATTTCTGTTCTTTGACCAACGCATCAAAAAGGTTACAAAATTTCTGTTGATTCAGCTATGATCGTTATAGGGTCGTGAATCTGGGTAGGAAGGAAAAGTACGTGGCATCTGCGTTTTCTGCAGAGTATGTGCTAATTAAGAGCAGTCTGAGATGATCATTGCTGAATCTCTGTTGGCTCAGACATGATCGTTATAGGATAGAATCTGTCCATCCGTGTTTTCTGCATATTATGCGGTAATTATGTATAGTCTGAGATGGTCGAACAGATTTTGTGCCTCTACCTTGCTATTCCGATACGCAGACTCCGTTTTCCAGGTAAATTATGGTTTATTGGTTTTAGGGAGTTAACGGAAATCATGAATTCTCTTTAATAGCTATCAACCTTGCTTTTAATCTATATATTAGTTTTATATACATACAGTGCACGCTCGCTAATGTGAACTAATTAAAACTGGCGTTGTTCACTTTTGCGAATTGTTCACATTTCCGAATACCGAAAACTTTAAAACAGAATTATACCACCTTTTAAACAAAAATTATTATTTATATTTTTTTTTTTAATTTTTTGGAACACATTTTATAATTTAATCTTCACAAACTTTCTTCACAGTATCAAAATAGCAATTGAAGAATAAATATGCAAGCAGATGTACTAACGCATACATATAAGTATGTACACCTAAAACGGGGGTTCCCGCAACTAATAAACACAGAATTTTAACGTTTCAAATTAAAAAAAAAATCTGTTCAAATTATAGGGCTTCGGATTTTTTCTGTCCTCAGCTCAACCTAAATCTACAATTTTTCTTTAATTGAAACATATCTCGATATAATCGCTTTTTCTGAAAAAATTAGCTGTAAGCGACTAACTGCATAAATAAATTAACTGTAAAAGGTGATAAAGTACAATAAAGTTTGCAAAAACAAACTTTAAATAAATACACACACATAATAAAAGAAAAAAAATTTTAGCTGCTCTACACTACCAGAATTCTTTTTTTGTTGCAAGGATTAGAACAAATTTTATTGAAAATTATTCCTTATTCTTCTCTTAATTCGACTTGAACAGTTATTTCTTATATACGACAGTATACAGTAAGACCCCGCTTAACGCGGGGGATACTTTCCAATAAGTTCTAACGCTAAACGAAACGGCGTTCATACTGTGATTACAACTGCGGAAAATACAGTTGGAATCTTTGTTCTGAACAGACTAACAAAAGAACGTTGAAAAAGATATATAGCATACACCGTCGTTATATAGTGCACCGCTTTTAATTGGTGCATGGACGTTTCATTTGCATACTTATACAACAAGTATCAACCGCGTAATACTGAAACAGCGTTAAGCGGGGTCTTACTGTATAGTCTTATTGGATATTTGATTTTTCATGAAACAAAAAGTAATACTTACAAAAAATTTGGCGTTTTAATAAATTTGTAACCACTTCTTTGGAATGGAAATACATCTTCCAGAAAATAATAGATGTGTCCCACACCCATGCCAATAATATCTACCCATATTGTATTGCCCAAAATCATTGAGCAACATAATAAAACCCAGGGCAAATAAGGTGCCTAAAAACAACAATTTCTTAGTTGAATTACGGTTTCAATAAATGAATAATACTTACCTGAAAGTTCATAACGCCAAAGAAGTTCATACGAACAAAAGGATTCCTTCTTGACCATACATATACTAACATCAGTGTAAAGGCCTGGCCCAAAAACAACAAATTTACAAAGAGGCCGAAGAATGTCATTAGAGCACCACCGAACAGGAACATCATAACAAAGTCAGAACTGCGACCCCGGAAAGAGCCCTCCTCCAGCATGCGACAATAGCGATATGTGAAGACCATATTAAAAAAGAAACTTATACCCACCGAACCAAAAAACAGGAAAGTGGTAGCCAAACGCCATACTTGTAGTTTACGTATAATTGAGTTAGGATTAAAGTACAACTGTAGGGGTGACACAATGTCCAAGTGCTAGTGGTAATGAAAACAGATAAAATCAATTAATATCACATGAAGGTAAACAAAGTGTATGTAAACATTAAAGTGGATGACGTGTCCATAAAAGCAAATTCCATAAAAATATATTCTACTAACCACTGCCAGTGTTGTGATAACGCATGCCGTTGTATAGAAACGTGTTACTGGTGGTATTTCTAGATAAAATTGTCTTATTGATTGCAGCGCCATGGCGCACTACTTTTTTTTATAACAGGATTCCAGCAAAAGCCGCTAAATTTTCAGCTATGTTTTTACGAAGGCTACAAACACAAAACCATTGAACGCTAATATGATGTTTGTGCTTTAATTATACAATCACAAGTTCTGCAATAAAATATATTTTATGCTTGAAAAGTTGCCGTGTTTTATAGTCTTGAGCCGTAAATATAAATATTTACAATACTTTAGGCCACCGAATCTTTAACTACCGCAAAAATTTTTTTGCAAACAGCTGACAGTACAATATTAATAACCAATAACAACTCTGTATTAATGCAAAGCAAATACCGGTTATTATTTGAATCGTGGGTAATAACCGTTAAGATACGATTTTTAAATAAGCAGCTTATTATAAAATTTTAAGGAAATAAAACAATTATACAATAATTTATGTTGTTGTTAAGCTATATACGTTCTATTTGTATTTATAAAATATTAAATTAATTCAAAAAGAGATCTACACATATTCAAAATTCTATGTTGTTATACAACTCAACTTGGCAGCACTGTTTACTTGTAACGATTAGTGGTTTTAGTAATCATTTACAATTTCCCGCTAATTTAATAGCATTTTCCGGTTGGTGCAGTAGTGTTCGGTCATTTTCATTTATTTCATTTCCTTCACATAAAGAATGCGTTTAATTATAAAAAAGAGTGTATTTAATTAAGAAAAAGAGTGTATTTAATTAAATTTTGTAAAAAATAAGTCTCAAAATTAGTATATATTAAAAAGTGTTTGCCATAAACCAAAATGCCTTTAGATTGATCGACAGGAAACGGAAAGTGGTAAGTCTCTTGTTACCAATTATTTATGTTGAAATTGCATTTATATAGACAATACATATTAGAGTGAATAGGTCAAATGAGCAACGCAAATAATGTTTAAGCCAGACTATTAACAAAAAATATATGCAATTCAGCAACTGTTTAAAGTATAAGGTTAGGGATATTTTCAGTTCATTTCTATATATTTGGATGATCTTTGATCTTATGCCTATTGGCTTATAGCTAAATCATCACGTCAGTTTGTTGTGCGATAACCACTGAGAGGTTGTATTTATAATTGTTACTGGAAAACGACATCCATCGTTTTGGTGGGCTCTTTGTATGCCCTGCATTGATTTGCGTCTCACATTCCTATACGATTATGAGGTTCAGGTGTACATGTAAGGCGGAATATTCTGTAAGGATACTTATCAAAGTACTCAAGTTGTCTTCTTTATTTAGTTTTAATATACTCATGGTTTTCTTCTCATCAGGTTCGAACCGGATTTTGTTTGCAATATTTCCTGCTGTGTCCCTGTTCCACAATGGCGTGTGTAATGATTGTTTCCACTTTAGTAGCCAGGTATTTAACGCCCTTATGGTCAAGGCCCTATGCTCCTTATAGGAACAACAGGAACTTATATGTATATATACATATATGGTCACTGGGTTATTCAAGGTTTTTCTGCAATTTTCATTCTTTTACAATTCAAAACATTATGGGTGTAGTGTAACGTTACTATTAACCTAATTTTAAATTTAATTCTAGAAAGTTTTAATATCTGCTTCCAAATTTTCATATGTTTTACGTTTACGTTGGAAAAGAATTTCAAATTTTCTATATTAACCAATCAATATATGATGTGTAAGGGCTCGCATTTATGTTTAACGAAAGCTAATGAAAGCAATTTCTAGGTTGCCATATGCATTTCGAACCCAAGTGCTACAGTTTTTGCAAAAAAAGAATGATTTTCAAAAATTTGCTAAGGGTCTTCGGCCAAAAGGCTCCAGTCAATAAAGTCCCATAGTTTATTAGACAAGAATTATGATTATATTTGTATATTCCTTAAGATTCCATTATTCCATCGTTTTATTTTTCGCAATAAAAGACAAAAATATTTAAATTTTTTAAAGATTTTTTGCTTTATTTTTCATTTTTGTATACATGCAATTGATTTATTATTATTTAAAAATTACTTTCCGTTTTGAATGCATTTCTTTTCAAGAAGTTGAGATATTTTCTTTCATTTTTACTTCTAACATTATTAAAAGTTCGTCCATACCTTTATTAATTATTCAATTATGTTTGTTTATATTATTATTTGATGTGGATTTATTGTTTATTAAAATATAACATTTACATAGTATAATTAATTCAAATCAAATCAAATCAATTCAATTCAATCGTATTTCTTTTTTTATTTTTCATTTTCTCATTTCATATATTGGTAAACTTATTTAAAACATTAAAACTATTTTCATTATTACTTTCTTTTTTTATGTATTATTTCTATTATTTTTTTTATTATTATTTTTATTTGTTTCTTTCATATAAATTCGGACTTTTGTCAATAAACGATTTATTTAAATATATGTATGTATGTATGTATTCTCAATACTTAATTAGCAGAGATTTAAAGTATGTATTTCTATATGTATGTACTATGTGTGTGTATATGTAAATAGAGTTTTCATAATAGATTTGAAATCAAAGAAAGAAAATCTATTTAGAAATTCTGCAGTGGTTCTGACAGTGATGATATATATTATAATGAATATGTATTTGTTGTTTAATGTTAAAACAAATTTTTTTTATTTGGCCTTAAGAGAGTGAGTTAATTAGGTGGTGAAAATTGTAGTTGTAAAATCGAAGTTTCCAAAATTATTTACCAAAAATGTTTTTGTTTCTTTTTTTTGAATTTTTTTTTGCTTAATTTTGTTTTGTTTTATTCACTATATCATTTATAATAATAAAAAATTTAAATTTTGTTTTAAATCACAGATTTTGGTTTAAAAAATGTCAAAATAAAAAGACGTAGTACGACTAAGAGTTTAAGATTAAAAAAATTTCGTAATTTTGACTAAAGAGTTTTGTTTTCCATTCTTTTTTTGTTTGTTTGTTTGTTTTTTATTTAATATTAATTTTAATTACCTAAAGTTTGTTTTTATTATTATTATGTTATATATTCTTTCGATTTTGTTTTTCTTTTAATAATATTGAGGTTTTTTTGTTTTCATAATTTCCTTGATATGCGTTGCATTTTTAAATTGTTTTTTTTTTTTAATTATAAACTTTAAAATTTTGAGATTTGTTTTAACATATTGTTGAATAATTTGTCCATATATATTTTAACTTTCTTTTGTAATAACAACAGTAATACATACAGATCGATAATTTTCCTTTTTTTTAGTTTTTCTTTAATTTCGAAGCAAAGTCCATGTTTGTTTTATATAAATAATTAAAAAAAAAAGAAATTATTTAATTCTTATAATGTGGTAAAGAGGGAAGAAGGGATTTTTTATGGGGTTTAATATTATACAAGTTATTTATTATTGTTTTTTTTTAACTTTGAGGAAAGTTTTATTTATATTAACAATTCAAATTAATTTGACAAAATTTATATTTTTATAAAGAATTTCTTTTTGAAAAGAGAAAACAAACATTTCTCATAATGTTTCAATTTTTCTTTTATTTTTTTTTCACCTTTTTTAAAATTAAAAGCTTTACACTATTAATTACACAAGTTTCTTGGAAATTGTAATATGTTTTCAGTTGTTTATTTATTTTATTTTATTAGAAAAAAGAATTTTATAATAGATTTTAAACATTTAATTTTTGTTTTAAATACGCATTTAATATTACTTTATTCATAATTAATATATATTTTATTTATATATTAACAACCTGAGGTGTTACCATGGTCCTATATTCTGTTCCATTATTGTTTTCTTTTTCCTCTTAAAAAATATAAAACGAAAATATAATCAATAAAATTGGCACTGGTTGAGGTTTTAAACGACTGGGGCTATTGTTTTCTTTTCTTTGTTTTACTTTGCATTTTCAACAAAACAAATCCAAACTTTTTTCAAACAATTTTTAAAATTTCATTTATTTATACCAAACGTAAAATTTTGACAAATTTTTTTTCTTTAATACTAAAAAAAAATTAATATAAAAATAGATAACAGCCAAACATAAATTTAGTTAAAGTTTTTTTTTTTTTAAAAAAATATTGGATATTTGAAAATAAAGATCACAGTTTGTAGTTGTTTTTTTTTTCTTCAAAATATGAGGTTTTCGAAAAGTTACAAAAAACCTAAAGAACTAATAAAAAAAAAATTAAAAGAGACCATTTTATAAAATTAAAAACTACGAGGTATTTCAAATTATAATATAATGCTTAATTTTAATTTAATTAAACTTATAATTAAATAATTAAAAAATAACAATATTACAAAAAAAAGATAAAAAGTTCATAAATCTATATTTTAAATTTAATAATGACAAAGCGCCCGAAGTAAGACAAAAATAAAATTAAAAAAAAAAAATTAGACATGAGGGGTGTTTTGAAAAAGATGAGGTAACACTTAGTGCTGCATACGCTTGGTAACATAAAAAATACCCTGAGCAAATCTATTATTGATAAGACTGTTTGCTATTGATAGATAATAAAATAAATATTAAGATTTAAAATTTGTTTTTTTTCGAAATTTCAAATTCGTATTAAAATAATTTACAAATATTAGAGAAACTTAGTGTTTCTTTTAAACTTCTCAATGTTTTTAAAAAATATTTAAATTACATTTAAACCACTGGTTTCACTGGTTGCTTTAAGCTTGAAAAAATTTTTTAAAAACAAATTAAAATATTTTTAAAAAAGAGAACAATAAATAAAATGGTATTTTTTATGTCACCAGTTAGCTGTAAAACTTTAATGAGAATGGCACACAATTTTTCTTTTTTTTTTTTTGATATCTTTTAAGTAAAATTTTGTTTTTTTACAGTTTTGATGAGAAATAAAGGGAATATTATTTTAATAAACATTTTTGTTGTTGTTATTTCAACGATTGGTGGTGTTTATCGTATCTTAAACTTGAACTTATTATTTAAAGAGGTTGTTAATTATAGATTGTTGTTGTTGTTCTTGTATATAATATTTATAATTTTTATAAATATATACTACCATATATACTATACATATATATATATATATAGTATGTAAATGTAAAATTGAAAAATTCCTGAGACATTTTACAGATATGTGCAAAAAATTTGTGTTTTCTAATGTTTGTTTTTTTTTTTAAATTACTTTAAAAATTATTGACTAAAAATTAAAAATAAAAAATTGTTTTTGAGCTTTGTTTTTATATTGTTAATACCTGAATATATAGACTTTTTAAAATTACTTATGTATTTCAACAAAATGCTTATTACTTCCTTATTTATTTAATAAAAAAGAAAAAAATCTATAAAATGTTTTTATATTTCAACTTGCTTCGCTTTCAAAAAAGTTGTCATCAGTGATTTTTTGTTTAACGTTATATACATACAGTATTGTTATTATTATTATCATTTTGTTTATTTTGAAGCCTTGATTTGATTTAGAAAAATACAAATTCTTTTCCATTTTTTATAATAATTAAAAATCAAACATTCTTTTTTTTGTGTGTGTGTGCTTGCGTATTTGTTTTCATGAAATTTGTACTTCACTGGTGAAAATCACTGAGTTTAATTTTTTATTTTCTTTTACTTGTTATAAATTTAAAAAAAAAAATATTTAATTTTTTAGAAGTATATGTATTTCTTTTTTTAAAATGTTGTAAATATTTCCCTGATATAATTATACTTGATTTCTTTTTTTTTCTTTTTGTTTTAAGCTTAAAATTAAGTAATAATTTCATTTAATGTAATATATTCATTTTGTTTTTTTCCTTTTCTTTTTCTTTTGTTTGTTTTTTAATTTCGAAACCTTTAATTTCGAATTTGTTTTCTAAATCTATATAAATAGTTTTTATTTATAAATCTTGTTGGAATATGATTTTTTAGAGAATTTATTTTTAGTTCATTTTTTCTTTCACGGAAACAATTGTTTAACAAAATTCTTAAAAAAAAGAAAAAAAATATACGAAAAAAATTAATTTAAAAAATTAATTGAATGAATTCTATGTTAAATTGAAAAAAGTAAATGTTATTGGTTTCAATTTTAAGCAGCATACTTATTTGTTTCATATGTTTGGGTTTTTAATAATTTTTTTTTTTGAAAAATAAAAATTCATAATAAATTACGGCGTATACGCTGTGATATGTTTAATGGGAGTTAAGTGATAAACGTTTGTTTTTTCTATACATTTTATATATGCTGCCTGTAAGCGCTTTTAACATTTTCTTTTTTCAATATTTTAACACAAATTTTTTTTTAATAAAAAGTCCTTCATTCTCTTCCTTTTTTTACAGCCCTTTTTTAGGCTTTATAACTTAAAATATAACTTATAAATACTTAAGAATCTTAGAAATAAAATTATGTTGTGTTATAGACAAATTTATAATTAAACTTAAGTTTATATTTATATAAATAGTTATTAAAGATAATGATAAACAAAATTCTAATTAAAAAAAGAAAAATACACAAAAGAAAAAAACCTTTCCATAACTTAAACACGTATATATACAAAATGAAGAGGTTTTCTTTCTTCCTCCAATTTAAATGAAGCAAAATTAATTAATTTATTGTTTCAAACAATTATTTTTTTTTATGTATTTTGAATGCAGTTTTTCCTTTCCTTTTTTTTTTCTTCATACTATATTGCACGGACAACAAAATCTATTTTGATGATAATTGTGAAATGTTGTTTGTTGATTTGTTGTTGTAGTTAGATAAATTGACTTGTTTTTAGGCTGTTGTTTTTTGGGGTGGTTGTTTCAGTAATTCTCTAAAAAATTGCATTCCATAATAAATCCTATTGGATGCCTGGTGGTGGTTGGCCCAATTCACTGCTGAAATCAAATAAAGCAGTTCTCTGATGCGCCATGGCATGATGATGATGGTGATGATGATGGTGCGGAGGTACTAAAACATTTTTCATGGAAGTTTTCAAAAGCCTTTTCAACATGCCACTCGAGCCCCGATGCTGTAGACTCTTATGGGTGGTCAAAGAGTTTTTCGTGCGATAACGTCTATTGCAAAATTCGCATACATACAGGGTATCCGATTGTTCGTGTTTGTCTTGAAAGTGTCTTTTCAGCGAGTAATAGCAGGAGAAGGTTCTACGACAATAGGGACACTCTTGGGGCTCATTAATGCCGCCACTAGTGGGTGGTGGCATACGTAAAGGCATTTGTGGAGTATTACTGTTAGAGGATGCTATACCTGAGCCTCCTCCACTACCGGGTCTCGGCGGTGAGGCGTGCATATTATAAGAGCCGGCTCCATTATTTAAATTTGAATTGTTATTGTTGTTACTATTGCACATCATTGAACCGAGCGATGAGTTAGGCGATGTCAAAGCTGTCGGTGGCGATGGTGGTGCTGAGGTAGAACTGGTCGGTGATGAGGTAGCTGAGCGCATTGAGTTATGAGGTCCTATATATATTTTCATTTTGGCAAATAAACAGGATTGGGAGAAGAAAAAAGAAAATTTAAAGTTAATAAAATTTTGTTTTACTTTGGGTAGAGTAGAGTAGATAAACTCAAAAGTATCAAAAATAGTGCCGGTTGAAAGTGAAAAATGAAAATTATTAAATGAATTAAGAATGAAAAAAGATATTGTATATATGGAAAGTAAAGAACAATAGATTGAAAAATGAAAAATAGCTGTTATATTTTAACTAAACGCAGAATAGCTTAGAAATAAGCAATAAACTGAAATGTGAACATAATTTAAAACAGCTTTTTTTCATTTTTCTTGATCTATGTTTGATTTATAGGACTAAGCGACCATTATTTTTTTTTTGTACTATTTTGTTTAATAATGTTTTATATAACAAAGGTTTTCTTTTTGTTGGGTTAATAGTATTTTTTTTTTTTTTGAAAAAAGTTGATTAATTTTTGTTTTTGTTTTGTTTTCAATAGGAATAAAAAAAAAACGTCTCTAAAATATAAAATATTTGAAAAATAGCGTTTTTGTTTATTTTTGGTTGTAAGAAGAGAAATAAATTTAAAGAAAGTTCTTTTTGGTGGGTTTATTGATTGATTTCTAAAGCGATAGTAAAAATCTACAAATGTTTTTTTGAAATTTTTGATCTTACAAAAATCACCAAATTTATTAAGCATTTATTCCTTAAGCATGCTGAATAGATGCTTAACATAGTTGGCGTTTTTTTATATTTGATGGTATTTTTATACAAGTTTGTTTTGTTTTTTTTTATTGTTTTTTAATAGAAATATATATATATTTTCCAACTTATAAATAAATTTTCTAATAATTTAGTACATAAACAATAAAAATAATACAATAATTAACATGCTTATGATTGTATATACAAAACACCATTCTAAAAAAAAAACTCTGTCTTAAGAGATTATTATAAAGAAGCAAACGCCAAAGCAAAAATGTATGTACATATAAACATGCTTAAAAGCAGTAATAAAACAGAAAATGATAATAAAGCATATACTAGGAGTATGTTAAGAAAAAAAAAAAAAAAATGGAATTAAATAGAAATTATAAACAAAATTCAAAATGAAAACTTACCATAAATGAAAACTAAATAAATAAATAATGAATTAAAATTGAAAATTAAAAAAAAATCGAAAAATAATAGAAAAAAAATAACTAAAACTGAACTATTTATTGTTAGTTCAAAAGCTCGCTTTTATTTGGTATTTTAAATACATATTTTAGAAAAAGTTAGAAGAGAAAAAGAGAATGGTAGAGAGAGAAAGGGAGAAAAGAGAATAACAGCAATAGTTGTTGAGAGGATAATTATATAAGCTTAATTGGCTTATTTCTATTACTTTTAAATGTATAGAATATTAAGATGTATAGAATATAATAGATTTTGCAAAACATTATCTAGTATATGTATGTATGCTGGCAGATGAGATTCAAACAAACTCCATTGTTACTACAAGTCTGTATAAGCGATTTTCAAAATAAGTAGATGAGTTCAAAATATACACTGATTGTAGGATCATCCTTGTAGCTATTCAGAAGAGAGAAATATTGTGATATATGTATGTATGTATGTACATACAACATACATATGTATTGTATATTGTAATACTTACATCTCTAGGTGTAAAGCAATTAAAGTTATAATGATATCTGATAGACGATATATGCATGTATGTATGTACTTATATGTATTAACTACTCAATGATATCAAAAATCTCGCTAATATGGGTCAATTACAAATGTTGATGAGAAGAGAACAATATCTACAGCAGTATAGAAAAGATATACGATATAGGATATGTACGACAGCAGTAACTTTTTTCTAAAAGACGACTGAGTAAGAGTGACAGAGAGAGAGAGAGCAAAAAGTATTACCATAGTTATGACAGAGAAATAAATTTTTTGTAGAGTACAATATAATATGACTACGATTTATACAAAGGTGTAGGTAGGTAGCTAGGTACATAGTAATGTTTAGTTAAGAAAAAACAAAATTTTTATTATTATTATGTTCTGTTTTTGATATTGTAGGCCGGTTGGAAATTAGTCCTTCAACAGACAAAGTTAAAGAGTGAATGAGCCAGAGACAGACAGAGAGAGAGAGAAGGAGTTTAGTTTAAGAGTGATATGTAGAGAGTCAGTGAGTTTATTGATTGTTTTTTTTTTTTACTGATTTAAATTTAAATTGTTTTTACAGCAATTTAATCTAAACTACTAAGGTCATGTATAAAAAAGAGGCTTTTTAAGAGCTTTTGTAAGGGGGAAAAAAGCTTAGAAAGTTAATTTTGATTTTGTGTAGAATTTATATGTTTTTTTTTGTTTTTTACTTTGTAGAATTTAATTTGTATGAATTTAAGTAATGATCCTCACCTCGTCTCTCATTTGGTTAACAGGATATAGACAATATTAAATTTGTGTGATCCTCTATAATAATGCTTAAAATTCTTTATATTTTTTTTTGATCTTATTACCACTCAGATGTTTTTATATGTGTGTGTTTTTCAAATTCAAATTTCAAATTCATTCTTTTTATATTTGATTTGAACAAAAGCCTTTTTTTTGCCTTTGAAACTCCCTTGATGAAAATCCACATTTATATCCATGATTTCACGAAAAAAAAAAATGAATCAAATTACAAAAATTTTAGGAAATTATAGGTAAGTCCCTGAGTCCAGGTGTGTGTGTATGTGTTATTCAATTATATTTATAGTCCTAGAGTTACTTAAACGTGTATAAATTGACTACTAAATGTAAGTATATATATATGTATGTATGTTAGTATGTACGTTTAAGAGGTAAAAAGTAGAAGGCCTCAAAGAAGTTAAATGGTCCATAAGAATAAGGTTTACTAAGCTGTGATTTTCTTTTCTTTTTTTTTGTTTTGTTTGTTTACTTAGTTTTGATTTCAATTAACAATAACAAATTGTCTTTTCATTCATATCTAATAGTTTAATAGTTAGTTAGTTATTAGGTATCAAAAAGTTAAAAATGTAGTTTAAAAAATTATGCTAAATTAAATGGTCTTTTTTTTTTTATTTTTCTTCTTGTCAACTACTGGTAAATGTTTTAATGTCGTTATAAGTATGTATATAGTAAGTATATATATACGTATGTATAAGTAAAGTATGTATGTATATATATATAGAATGTATATAAATGTATGTATAATATGTATATCACTACTTTAGTTATGGCATTGCTTTTAGTTTTTCTTTTTTTTCTTTTCTTTTCTTTAATATATGTATGCATATGCATGTTTATGTTGTATGTAAGTATATAAAAAAGTGTCTTTTTCTTTCCTTAAAGGGGTTTGTTTAGGTCGTTTTTAAATGATAGAGATAATAATCATATAAACTTGTCATTAAATGTCGTTGTTGTTGTTGAGGTAATGCTGTTGCTTTATAATGCTGTTGGTCATGTTGTTGCTGTTGCGTTAGACATGGCAGCGATGATGTTGTGTAATGATCACTGCTGCCAAATCGTTCTCTAACGCCTAACAATCTATTACTATTATTAGTGCTACTACAATTACTATTACTATATTGTGTTTTGTTAATATTACTATTGTTACTATTATTATTGTTATGGTTGTTGTTGTGATTATTAGCTGTAGGTGTTAAACAATACTGGCATGACTTGTTGCAGTCATGTAACTTTTGATTTCAGATCGTATTATTGTATTGATTGAATAGTTTAATGTCTTTCATTTCCATTTCGCCGGGTCGTGACTTGTGATAGGTATAAATGTGGGTCATCAGGGAGTTGCGCGAACAATAGACTCTTTCGCAGATGATACAGCGGTATTCCTCTTGGCGTATAGCATGTTTATCGGCAATATGACGTTTGAGCGAAGCTTTTGAGCAAAGAAGCTTACCACATAGTTGGCATGAGAACAGTTTTTTAGGCGAATTTCCTGTAATTGTGTTTATTTAATTGCAAAAAGGTTATATATGTAACGATAATTGTTTATAAAAAAATTTTATATATTTTTTGATTTTGCAGCTTTCTTAAATACCATTAAAGAAAGAATAAAAAAAAAAAATTAATTAAATGAATTAAAAGTTTAAACTATATAAATATATATAGATATATATATATGTAGATATGAATATATTTATGTTATATGCGCTATAGAAAAAAGACACATAAATGTTACAAAAAATAGTTGATGCAAATAGACGACAGTGATGTTAAGTTATTAAATAAATGATATATTTATTATGTATGTATGTATAAAAGCATATTCTTATATGATTTTTGCATAAGAAAATGTGCCAGAAATCTTGTAGTATTTTTTTTTGCATTTTTCTACTTTTTCCTCTATTTAAATGTAACACCATGTTTAAATTTTCGTTTATTACGGTTTTTGTTGGCCTACAAATAATCCACACATTTTTGTCAAAAAATTATCACAGCAAGTTTTATGGTTATTTTTTTAATCGAAAATGACAATGAGATTCGTAGAATACGTGCTTTAGATGAATAGAAACCTTTAAGCATAATAGTGCTATTAAGCCCTTGAAGTTATTAATGAGTTTTTAAATGTAAAAAAAAAGCTTAAACCTTAGTTTTTTAATATTAAAAAGAGAACGTTTAAGTTTATCAATTAATATTAGAAAAAAAAGAAAATATCAGTATAGCTAGAATATATTTTAAAGCTAAAAAGAAACTCATAGTAATTAACTGACTATGTTGAGAGATAGGTATGTAGCTCCTCTTAGATTTATTTATTTCATAAATTTATGGTTAAGATTTAACTTTTTCAGAACAACTAAATATGACTTACATTTCTATAATAGAGAGTCTAATATGTATTTTGTTTGTATATTAAAACATATAGTATAACTGATCATTTAAAACATTTTTGTTTTATTTTATTGTTCTTTGATTAAGCATGGATGGGGGCGAGGGACCTGTTCCACTACAGTATTACTTTAATTCGAAATAATTAAACAACATTTTGATTATTATTTTTTTGTTTTCATTTCATTTTTGTTTTATTATTTAAATATTAAAATGATAACTTTTAAATAAGTTTTTTTGTTTTCTTTTCTTTTTAATTTTACGAAAATAGGTATTGTTGTTTATTTGTTTATATAAATAAAATGTTATTTATTTTCTTTTTTTGTTAATTCTCTTTTTGTGTGTGACTCAAATTGAATTCAAATGAATTTTTGTAGTTTTTCTTCTTCATTACAAAAAAAAAAGAAAAAAAATATGTTAAACACTTCAAATAAAATTCTAATTTTATAATATATTTCGTTTAGAAAAGAAACAAAACAATAGTTTAAAATCAAATGTATAGTATTGTAACAAAATTGTTTTATAAATATACAGTTAAAAAAAAAAAACAAAATTATATTATATATCATTATTATTATTTATAAATGTAGTTAAAGCAGCAATAGTAGTCGCAGTGGTATTACTTATTAAAATTACAAACAAACAAACAGAATTAAAAAAAATATATATATGGAAGTAAAAGTGTGTAGTTGTTGTTGATTTGATATCTTTTTCCATTCTGCTTAAAAAAAAAACATCGAGATATTTGTCACTTATTTTTAATAGGTTGCTTTACTATTTTTATATAACTGAGTTGTGTTAGCAATTATAACAAACAAATTTAAATAAAAATAAAATATTTTTATAATAATAATAATAGTTAGACTAAAAAATTAACGACTATAATATTGTGGCCTTCAGAAAACCTTTTTAGGAAAAGGATTTCAAGGTTTAGCATTTTCATTTTTACTATTGTTTTCTTCTGACGGGAGGATGTTTGTGTTTATGATAAATATTCGTATTTGCTTATTTCATTTGAGCTGATTTTTATACATACATTTAGTATCTTGTTCGTCTGTTCTGTTCTGTATGGGTTAATTATTATTTCTTTTGTTTTTTAAATATTTCTTGGTTTCATACTATTTCTTAATTACTTAATTAGTATTCATAGTTATTCATATTGTATCTGCATATGGTTAAGTCAAAGGAAATTATTGTAAATAATTAAGTTTATTATGGTTTTATTATTATTATTATTATTTGGTTTATGACTTTTCACTATTGTATTTGATTAGAGAGTGTATGTATGTGTGTTGTTTTGTGTCTTTAGCATACAATATAATATAATATATAATTAATTAATTATTTGTTTATAACATATATGTATGTATGTATGTCTTGTCATATTTTCTTTTAATATTGTTTTATTGTTACTATGTATAGGAGTTTGTTTTCCAGTTTTAAATTAATTATTTTCATATTTGATCATATTTAAAATTCTTACTATTTGTCTATATTTATTTATTATGTTTTTTTTATTTTATTACTGTTGTCGATCTTTGTTGATATTTAGTAGTTAGGATTCGGTACTAAGTTTTCTTTTATATGCTGTATAGTTGTTTGTTTTGGTATTGTATTCTGATAAGTTTGTTCAAACTCGTTGAAAAAAATGCTTTGCTATGCCTTAAAAGTTCAATATTTTTTAAAAATGTTGTGGAATATATACCTCAACGATAACTAAGACACTTTTTATTTCTATCACGGTTTAATAAGGAGAATAAAATTTAAACAAATATAAACATTCTAGCAGGGTTCATATATATTTTAAGCATTTAAACATATTGTTCTATAATGCCTTCATTATATATCATAACTTCCGGTACATTTCTCTATTAGGAGGCTTAAAAAATTATCAAATTTATCAAATGGCCTAAAGAATCACATTAGAAATAATGTAAACAAATATTTCATTCATTCATTGATGGTTAACTGAAAGATTTACGGTTAGGACATTGAACGCTTTCTTCGAGTTTTAACAGACTCATCTTAGCGATTTGCATTGGCAAAAATTACTGTCTGGTTAATGCCAGCAATAGTTTTAAGTTCAGAGCCAGCAAGGTGAAATTTCAAAGGTTGAATCATCGTGTTTCTGACACCAGATTACATAATAAAACTAAGCTCTTTGCTATTTCTCTTCAAGTTGAAATTTTTTTATTGTAATATTTTATTAATCGAATCAATCTGCAACAAACTTACAAGTACGACAACCTATTCAATTAATTTCTGTGTTTAAATTGAAGAAGATAATAAGAATTTAGACTGAAATAGAATTGACAGATCCAGAAGGCACAATCCGTATGTATGTGCATACATACATAATTGGCCATTACAACCCTTCAGTCAGGATTACGGCCTAGCTTCTCACACCACTCATGTTGTGTGTGTTAATTTTATACATGAGTGGCGGCACCTACAGTTTAAAGTCGACTCCGAACGACAAATTTTTCATGGCAATTTTATTTACTCTCAGGGTTTCTGCCAGAAATCTGCTGGGAGGAAGTCGCCGAAGAAATACTTTTTGTATTTTAGTTTGATGTCTGGCCTGGGGCTCGAACCCTGGCTTTTCGTCTAATAAGCCAACACACTACCTACTAGACCACGGCGACTTCCGTATGTATGTACATATACATAAAGATCGATCTCGTCATTGATCAATATTTAAAACAGCTTCTATTTACACAATTTATTCCACAGAAGAGATCATATGTATATTGTGGTGCTGTGTGGTTATACTGGTGATAGTAATTCAAAATTATTACCAAAATAATAGCGTTGCCCTAGGAATTCTTTGACAAATCACTGCCTTAATTTATATTTTCAATTTAAATTGACAGGTATTGTGATTATCTAAATTAAAAAGTGCCTTAAGAATCGGATAAGTATTTGCATATACATATGTATCTACCTCGCATACATTTTTAGTACCTTTAGTATTGTAGTTTATTGACTTGGACTCTTGGAGCTATTTTAACATAAAATTTCAAAACTATTTTTAGTTTTATTTTTTTTTATTTTTGTTTTATGCTTATTAAATGAATTTTATCTTGATTTACTTTCTTAACATCTGCTTCGGTAATTATGTGGTTTTCATGTTTAACACTATTGTTTGATTTAAAAATTACTGTTTTATTTTATGTTATACATTTAATTATTTTGTTTAAAAAATGAAAGGAAAAAAATAGGAATTAAAATTTAAATTTTAGGTTTTTGTTTTTGTGGTTTTCAATATATATCTTTATTTTATTTTAACGGTTAAATAAAAATGAAAAGAATACTTTAAACAATAAATCTATAAGAATAATGGTTAATAAAAAATATTATTAATAAAAAAATAATGAAAATAAACTATTTTATAATATAATGATTGTTGTTGTGTGGTAATAGTGTAGTCGTAGTAGTTGTAGACAATTTGTGGAAGTTATATTTACATATTAAAAAAAATATAAAACAAATTTATATATATATAAAATAAAAATTAATTTGTATATATAAAAATATATACATATGTATATAAGAATATTCAGACAAAAAAAAAAATGGCTTAATGGCTAAAATAAAAAGTAAAATATACAAAATAATAATACTTAGATTATTTTTGTTTTTTTTTTTAATTATGTTTTAAATATTTTTGCAAACATGAGAATACGTTTTAAAATTACAATTAAAATAAGGGTATAAAATATGTAAAAAAAAATTTTGGTATTTCAAAAAGGTTTTTATATAATTAAAAAACATAAAATATTAAAATAAAATTCAGACTTCTTCTTTCCAAAAATAACGAAAATAATAAACATTTTTCTATTATTAAAATAAAAAATATATAAAAAAAATTTTGAAAAATTATTAAGAAAAAAATTTTATTTCTTGCGAAAATCTTTTTAAGAAAAAAAAAATTATTCAGTCTTTTAAACACAAAAAAAATTTTGTTGTTTTTTATATTAATTTTTACAAAAATTTTGATTTTCTTGGTTTTTTTCTTTTTTTGTTAAATAATAATAAATTTTAAAGCCAATCACATATAGTTGTTATTGTTTTAATTTGGTATTTAATTGCCAAAAACAAAAGTATACATATATTTTTAATTTTTTTTGATCTTAAACCTAAAAACTATCAGTCCTTTCGATGCCTAAAAAACACTTTTTATATGTTTTTTTTCTTATTATTTTGTTTACTCTTAATTGTGTTTGACACAAATCCAAAAAGGAAAAAAGAAATAATTGAAAAAAAAATTAAAATTTTTAATAAATTTAAATTAAAGAAAAGTTTTCTTTTTCTATAAAATACAAAAAAAAGAGTAGAATGATGAATTTTGGTGGTTGGTTATATAAGCAGAACATGAAAAGTTTTAAAGGCCTTTAAAATACAGATTTTATTATAAAACTAAAAAGATGAAGTTAGGTTAGATTAATTCCGAGTGGTAGTTTTGATTGCAAAAGCACACTTGAGCACGGGCCGCTGTGACACTACAGGCACTAGAAACTAAGGGTTTGTTGTCTAAACTTGCTTAATTTTTTTTTATATTTTTATATATGAAAAAAATGTTCCAAATGAGATGAGTATGGCAATATAAAGACTTAAAAAAATTGCTTTACTTTGCCTTGAAGAGAGATAAAAGCAGACTCACTAGATTATGGGATAGATACACCCAGAGCTAGGAAAAATTCAATGTAGATACCTTCAGTAGACTTGTAGCTTGTTAGCAGATTAGGAAATACAAAAACGGTTTTTAAATAAAATAAAATCTTTTTAAGAAAATTTGCTAACCTCATTTTTTTCTACTTTAAAGGCATTTTGAAAGTTAATAACATTATGAAAATGCTGTAGCTTTTAAGAATTTTAAAAGCCTTCAAATTTTCAATATTTTGCTTATAAGAATGGAAGGGGGAGAGGAAGAATATTATGTTTTCTCATGTTAATATATAGTTCTGTTGTTAGTACTAAGTTTTCTTTCAAAATTTTAAATGTATTAAATACATATTTACATATTTGTTGAAATAAATTTTTGCTCTAGCCTTATATCTAAAAAAAATATATATGTATCATTAATTTATATATATATATATATAGTATATATTACAAATGATCTTTTAAATCTTAATGGTTTCTTAGAAATTTTTGTTTTTTTTTTTAATTTTACACAATAAGTCCTTTAAAAGTAATTATTTAGTAATTATTTATATATATAGTTAGATTTCCTTTGTTTTCTTTTTTATTATAAATTTAATAGAAGTTTACAATACACTTTTAATTTTTAGTATTTATGTATACTTAGTTGAATGATCTTAAATTTTAATATAAAATTAAATGTATTGTCAACGAAAAAAAGTTTAATTGCACAAGTCATTGTTTTTTCTGTTTTATCTTCTCTTTTTTTTCATACACTAAAATGGTTCTTAACTAAGTTGTTATTTGTTTTTTTGTTGTTTCTTTAAATTTTTTTTTTATATAAAATTTATAGGGTCTGTTTATCATATTCATTTCATATCGTTTTAAACGTTACCCAATTTTGTGTATATATATAAATATTTTTATTATTATTTTTTATTTTTATGTATAATGATGCTCATCATATGAGTTTTCTTATTAATTTGTTTTTGTTTTTTTTTCAAAATGAAATTAAAAAATATTTTGTAAAAATCACAGTTTTGAATTCGCCTAAATATTAATAAAAAATAAATCTTTGTAAGTTTTTGCTTTCATTTTCTCTTTTTATGTTTCACTTTTTTATGGTTTTATTTTTTGAGATCCAAAAAAAAAAAAAAACAGGAATATAAACAAGGATTTTAGTGTTTTCAAGGGAATAGAGGGCGAGGGGGGAAGGAGATCAAAAAGGGAGACAATGATAAATGGTTTTGTTCAAATCGAAATGATACAATTCTATACGATATTCTCGAGCCAATGGTCAATTTGCTAAAAAAAATCCAAATTTATTAAATTATGGCTTTAAAATTGTGGACGCTTTGTTTGCAATTCTTGCCTACATTTTGATTGGTTCACAAAATGCTATATTATCGGATTTATCGAATGTCTGTTTAGACATTCTGTTATCGTATATTATGTTGCATTGTCATACTCTTAAGATTCTTTATACATTTTATATCGTCACTTCATTGATATTTCGCTAGGAAAACTATTATAATTTTTAATACATGACAATGCAACATAATCAAAAACCCTCTTACGAAAGCATACCAACGTATACAGCTTCTCATAAAAATTTCACTCCCAGCTGAACAAAAGTAAATAACATGGTTTTTATGTGTATGTGAGAAAGGGGAAAAATTTTGTTTAAAAAAAAAAAGAAAAATACTAATAAAGGAGGAAAATGTTGTAAGTCTTCGAAGGCATCAAAAATATCTATATATATATATATATATATATATATATATGGTTTGTTTGTTTTTCTTTTATCGTAATTAGTGATTTAATAAATTCATACTACTATAGGGATCCTCACAGGATCCCATGGCGTAATTTTCTATCTGTGTTAAATCAACTATTGGTGGTGGCGGTTGTGATTGCGGCGGCGGCGGCGGGTTCAATGAGCTCATAAGTCCAGCCTCGTTTGCATTTGTGCTCGCAGACGTAGGCGATGCAAGATTAGCATTTAAAGCCGGATGATGCGTACTATGCGTATTGGCACCGGCGGCTGGACTCATGGCAAAACTGAAGAGATGTTGTAAAAAGTTATGCTGATCTTATAAGTAATCCATACAAGGTTTCACCATATTTGGTGACGACTGCTGCTGATGAGCGACAGACATTTGCATGGTGGGCCCCCCACTACTGCCGCCAGCTCCCACTATAGGCGATAATAGCAGTTCAGCAGCAGCAGCGGCTGCCGCAGCTGCAGCTGCTACTGCACTATCATTATTACGATTCGATACGGAATTATTGGCGGCTGCAGCAGCCTGTAACGAACTGAGGGATTGATGCAGACGACTTCCGGCCGCCGACGAAGAGCCAACGGCTGAACCTACCGAGCCGTGATGAAAATACGAATGATGCTTTTGCCGGCGGTGGTAAATACTTTTATGATTGTTGAGCGAATTGAGAGTGCGAAAAACTTTGTGGCATAAATTGCACACAGCATTATTGAGTGGCTGTAAATGTTGTTGCTCTTTATGGCGTTTAAGGGTGAGCTTGGTGCTTAACAATTTGCCGCAAACATCACAGCGATGGCAGGCGTTCAGAGGAAGAGGCAATAGCAAACGGTTACCACCACTTAGTTCGGAGGCCCGCGAAGAGGCTAAAATACCAGCCGCTGAAGATGTGTTCGACGAGCGACCAGTGGGCGAGGGCGATAGAGAGGAACGTCTATGCTGTAGTAAATGATGATGATCGTAAGGGGAGGGTGCTCGGGTCAAATGATGATGGTGATGATGACCGGTGGGTGACAAATCGTGATGAGAGTGCAAATGATGCGTGGGTATAAGGGACAACTGATGTTGCTGTAAAGCAAACTGGGTATGAGCATGGGAAAGGTGTGGAGGTGGGGTCATAGATTGCGTTTGGGATTGGTGGGGTGAGGGGGTATTGGAAAAGGAACCTTGCTGTTGTTGCTGCTGCTGCTGTTGCATTTGATGACTCTTTTGATCGGGCGTAGCACGTTGACCGTGGCGTTCGCGTTCACGTTCACGTTCACGTTCCCGTTCTCGTTCGTTATCTGTGTCCGATTCACGATGTTCGCTATTACGTTCTTTACGTTCTTGCTGGTGTTGCTGCTGGGATTGCTGTTGATGTTGGTGGCTGTGCATTTGATGTTCATGTTGATGTAGTGCATGAGTGGAATGATGGTGGTGGAGGTGGTGGTGGTTGCTACTTGTATTAGGATTGACCCCGGGTACTATAACGCCACCGAGTAGGTTAGTGGTTCCACCTATATTGAATATAGGAAGAGAAGAGAAAAGAGACAATAGTGACTTTCGGTTTTTTTGCAACATTTTTTTTTGTTTGTATAAGTAGTTGTAGTATTTGTTGTTGTAGTTGGCTTGTTTAGTTTTTTTTTTCATTCTTTCTTGGTAAATGTTGTTTTATTTTTTGTGCTCTCTGTTCTGTTCAGTTTGTTTTTTTGACAAAAAAATAAGTGTTTCAAAGTCTTTTTTTTAGTGTCGTTATAATTTGTGTTTTTTGTTTTAATTTTTTTTAATTAAATGTTTAATTGTTTCTTTAGGTACACTAACAAATCCAGGCTCTATAAAAATGTTCAAAAATACGAATCTTTGTTTCGTTACGAATTCGATATAAACAAAAAAGAAATTTGCCTTTTGCTTCTTAAGAAAAAAAATTATTTTTTTTTTTGAATGTTTCTCATATTATTGTAACAAATAAAGGGATTAAAAACAAAAACAAAAAAGTATGTATTAATAACATTTTGCTTCTTTTTTTCATCTAAGGTTGATGTTTCTGTTGTTTTTTGTATTATTTAGTTTTGGAAAAACTGTTAAATTGAATTTTGAATCGTTTTATTTTTCAAGGCAGTTGTGGGAAGGGAATTGTAATAAATTTATATTTTTTGTATATTTTTTTAATTTAATTAGTTAAAATAATGAACAACACATTGATACATTTATTAAAAAAAAAAAAAGAAAACTAATTAACACTTACGTTTCTTAAAAAAGGAAAAAGAAAAGATTCTAAAAATATTTCAAACTTGTTGAGAATAATTTTAGAATTTTCTTTTACTTGAACTTTTTAAGGAAAAAAAAAAAAACAAACTCAATCAAAATTATTGAATTTGTTTATACAAAAAAGGAATTTTGTATTTAGTAAAAAGCATGCTTTTTTAGAATTTTGATCCATAAAGGAATCAATTCATTTAATTTAAATTTTTTTAGTATAATTTTGAAACATTTTTGGCCTGATTGATTTGTTGGTTTTTTTTGATTTGATTTTTTTTTATAAAGTATAAAGTTTTGAATTATACTTTCTTGGACTTTCTTTTATTATATATATTTTTTTGATATAATGTCACTAGTGTCTCTTTTTTCTTTTCATTGTTAGCACACCACCTACAATATAGAGGGGAACGTTCTTTCATTTATAGCTTTTTTAATTGTTTAAATAGTAGATATTTGGCTATATATTTATAGCTTAAATACTATAAAAAAATTTATAAACTTTATTTGTGGTAGATTTTTTTGGTAGATTATAAATTTTTTTTTATAATTTTAAATAAAGATATAAATTAGGAGAAGAAAAGGTCTTAAGGAAATTTTAAAAGGATCTCATAAATATTTATATATATATATGTACGCTTTAGGGTTAATACCAATTCACAAAAAAAAAAAAAAAAAAAACATATGTGTATGAAAAAATAGGTGCTTTGACTTGTGGTAAAATATGGTGATATTATTATTTCTTTTTTTTCGTTTTTGTAAGATGAATTATTGTTATAAAATTTTAAATAGATTACAAGGACTTATTATGCAAAATTAAAAAAAAAAAAATAAATTTCAAAAGAAAACAAAAAAAATAAACAAGAAATTAACAATTAAAAAAAATTATTAACTTATTAAATAACATTAAACTTATTTAAAATAATAAAACGAACACAATTATTTAAAAAGTATCTCTTTAAACAAATAAACTTTGTAAAATAAAATACATCAAACTTAAGAATATATTTACATATAGAAAAAATTATATTTAAAAATTAAAGCATAAAGAGAAAAAAAACTGATTAATAATTCGAAATAAATTTGTTTAAAACTAAAAAATCAAGCTTAAAAAAACACATTGTTTGTTGGTTGGTCGGTCGGTCGTTCTCTTAATTGCTGGATTTTTTAATTTCTTGTTTTGTTTTTTGTTTTTTTTTTCATTTACTAATTCTTAAAATTATTGCAACTAATTCATTATGTTTCTGCTTATATTACTTATAGATGTATGGTGTATATATAAAACGAAATGAAAACTTTTTTTTTTCATTTATATACATATGTATACGATATAAGATATTTGCTTTAAAAAAATTTCTTATTTATTTTATATGTATAGATATATTATAATTATAATTATTTTTTAATAAATTTTCCTTAGTTCTATATATATTAAAGCCACTTTTTCTTTTTATTATTATTCATTATTTAATATTAGTAACAAATTTATTAAACTATTCTTCTTTTCTTTTTTTTTCTTTTCTTTTAAATATATCGTAAAAAACCTGACAAATTTAATAAAAAATCTTTTATTTTATTATTAACTATATTGCTTAACTTTTTTCTTTACAAATTTTAATAGATTTTCTTATTAAAAAAACTTTTTTTTAGAGAAAAAAATTAAAAAAAAAAAAGAAACGCATTTAATGGTATATACTATGTATCCTGTAAAAATATGTTGCTTCTTTTCATATTTATATGACAAAACTTTAACAAATAAAATCTTTAAGAATGTAGTTAAAAATTTTGTTTCCTTTCTTTCTTCTTAAAGCACCTTAAAGTATTTTGAGTGTATTAAACAAAATGTTTAAACCTTTTGAGAACTGCTTACTATGCTCGTTATGTAGATTTTCAGATACTCTAAATTTATTTCTATCTAAAGACTCCTGTTAGTATTTTCTTTTTCGAAACAAAAATACTATTTTTTTTTTATTAAAAATGTTTAAGAATTCACATCTTTTTTGCAATTTTAAGTCATCTTCATTTCTTTTTAATTCGAAGTTAAAGACTTGCCTTAAGATTTCATATTTCAAATCTTTTTTTTACAATTTTCAACCTAGTTTAACCTGTTAATTATGAAAATTACTACCAATAATTCTTTTAATTTTCTATAATATGATATCTATGTATGTATGGCTAGGTATATCATTTTAGTTAATATTACTATAAAAAAAACTTGAATATTTTACTCTGTTGGTCACAATTGCTTTTCAATTCATAGGATATTTTCATTATAAAATTTTACTTTTCAAATTTATATCCGATTTGAAAAACTAATTTTTTTATATGTATAGGAATAGACGAGGAAGTCTAGCGGTAGTTTAGGGCAACAGAGATATATTCCATGAGAGATGTTTGGTTGGTGAAACTTTTAGTATGGTTTAGAACCACATTTCCAGATTATATGATTACAAAATTACAATTTAAGTTAAAACTTTTTAAAGTATATGAGGGGCAACGGTAATGATTAATGATGTTTAGCAAAAGAAACAACAACAGAGTGGGAGCAAGAAGAGAGAGAAAGAGATAGAGATACTATAGTATAGTATAGTATAGCAGATATAAATAAATAAAGAATGGAAATAAACATTACCGGCTTAAATTATAATATTAAATGAAATGAAAAAGATATGTATGCATTTGCCATATAGAAGAATATCTGGTGATTATGTACGCATTATTGGTAGCGAAAAAAGAAAATGGTATTACAAGTTAAGTGTTCCATTGAAACATTCACCTCTGAGAATTGTCAAGGTATATAGATTGGAAATGAGCAAATGATTGTTATTATATTAACGAGCAGTGCTAGTAGTAAAAAAAGAATAACAAATGAAGATAATAATATATTGTAAAGTGCCGTTTTTCTCAGTTTTGTTTAAATCAACAATTTGTCTACAATAGTAGTAGTAGTAGCAGTAGTAGTAAGGTTGGTTGATTGGTTTTTCTTTTTCTTTTTCTTTTTCTTTTGATTTAAGGTCTTTTCTCTCATAACGTTTAACGTTGTTAACGATTGATATTAGAGTTATATTTGTTATGATAACTGTATACGTAATAATAATTATTGTGATAACATGGTTAAAAATTAACATTTGCTAAATAATCAAAATACATAAAACCCTATGTGGATGAACGATGATTGATGGCCGCATAATAGGGATTATTGACATTGACACCACCCATACTCGCCATGCCACCACTACTATTGTTGGCATGATGATGTCCGCCTTGACCGCCACCACCTCCGCCACCCATATCCGGTGATTGTGGTTCCTGTTTCGGTGTTTTTAGATTCCTATGATAGATGCTCTTATGATTTCGCAAGCTATTCAATGAACTATAGACACGTTTGCATATATTACACACCGGCTCTTTGGTGGGACGCATATGAACATTTTGTATATGACGCTTGAGACGCGTTAAGGACGACAAATTCTTGTTGCAGGGATCACAGCGAAAATCATCACCGCCACTGTTGGATGTATTTAAGCTATTCGTTGATGTATTTAAGGCATTCGAGTTACTAGACGATGCTGCCATATTGGCAGCCATTGCTGCTGCAGCAGCAGCATACATATTATTGCTGCTATTATTATTAACGCCACTGTTGGCTGCTGAAGAAGGCAAGATTTGATTGTTTGATGTTCCTGTAGTATTGCTATTGCTACTGTGTGCATTGGTATTACAATTATTGGAAAATGGCGATAGATTAAGGCCACACATGGCAGAGGCAGCTGCTGACGCTGACATGGCTGGTGATATCGGTGACGATGTTGTTGATGGTAACGGTGATGATGGAGTGTAGAAACATTTTTGTTGTTGTTTAAAAAAGTTGTTATAAAAATTATCAGTATTATTATTGATGTTGTGATAGTTATCGTTGTTGTTGTTATTATTATTATTGATATTGTTGTTGTAAAAGTGATGGTTGTTGTTGTAGTTGTTGATTGCAGAAGAAGAAGAAGAAGAAAGTGATATTGTCGTCAGTTGACCTGACGACAAGGGAAAGAAAAACGTCGTATTAAACCATATGATATTGATTTACTTTAAACATTATTTTTTTTTTTTAGTTTTTGAATTCAATTGTATTTAATTAAATTGCCATCAATTTCATGTTTTTTAGTTTTAGTTTTATTTTTTTTTGTTTTATTCTCAATTTAACTTTGGGTTTACTTAGATGGGAAGGGGGGGCGCTTAAACTCAGTTTAAACTTGGTTTAACGAAAAAAAAAATTTATTTCTTTTTTGATTGTTTTTGTATATATATTGTTGGATATTGTATTGTATTGTTTTTTTTTTGAATTTTTGTTCTTCAAGTTGCCTGTTGGCTGTCTACTAATATTAGGTAGAAGGGAAAATATTTCACTTTTTTTTCTACTGTATTTATATGAAATGTTGAGGTCGTTTCTCTTCTACTAAGCTATTGCATAAGCTATTGATTGGCCTATTTTTGTACTTTTTTTTGAAAAATATTATTTTTCTATTCATTTTTTTTTTGATTGTGTAGAGTGTATCATTTACGTGTTGAACACCATCACCATATTTTTTCTTGTAGTGTATATTTGTTTGAAAATTTTGTAAGAAAAAAATTTTCTGTTTAAAAGGGTTTTTTTTTTTGTTTTTATTATTTGGGTGTTTAATTTTAAGAGGGGGTTTTCGAGGGGGAGGGGTAGTGGTGGTTGGTTATACAAATTTTAAGTGTTTTTGTGTGTAATTGTGTATAATTTTTGTTTATTTGTATTTATTTTTAAGGGTGTTTAGAATAGGAGTTGTTTTTTATTTAGGAGTAATAGGGTTTAAACTACTTTTCATTATATTACAAAGTTTTGTAGCATACTTCTAGGTTTGTCCTTAGTTTGTTACAAAAAAAAAAAACATGCTTAAATTTGATTGTTTTTATTTCTCTGTGTAGTTTCGCATTTATTCAATTAAGCCATATCGCCTTTTGGAACCGATTGTGTTTATATAGCCCATAGAATTTAAAACTGTTTTTTTTTTAATATATTTTATACAAGCTAGATTTGATAGTGTACTTTTTTTTTGTAAAGTGTATGTTTTTGTAGCACAGATTTTTCGAAAAAAAAAAAAAAAAAAATAATAACCTGTGGATTTCAACTCAGTGTTTAAAAAGTATTTTTGTGTAAATTTTGTTGTCCTTTAACCGTAGATTATTTCCAGTGTTTGTAACTTTTAAGCCTTATACTAAAAAAAGACTTGTTTTAATCGATAAAAAAAAAACAATATAACTTAAAATAATAATTAAAACCTTGATGTTATTTTTTTTTCTTCAATTCAAAATAAGGCAAACAAAACAAAATCTATATTATTTTTCTTTTTTCAAATTGTAGCCAAAAGTTATTTATTTTTTTTCTTTTTTTTTTTCTTTGAAAGTAAATTTAGAAAAATCATATTTTAACGAAACTTTTACAATTACTTTAGAAAATTTAGATAGAACATGCATTTGTTTTTTGTTTTTTATTAATTTCAATATTTAAAAACCAATTTTTGTTTTGTACCTTTGTTTTCAAATTTTTCAATTTTTGGATTTGAATTAATTTTAATTGGATTTAATTTCTTACAGTGTATCTTAAAGTAATTTACAAATATGTGATTGTTTTTGTTGTTTTGTTTTTTTTTAAAGGGTAATTTAAGGGGATAATTTCAATTTATATAACTTAAAACTATAATTTAGTTTATAATTAATTTTAAAGGTCAAAGGTCATATAAATGTTTTTTTAATTTGTATTTGCCAGGTTAATAAAAATAACATTTAGCCATAATAATATTATAGATTTTTTTTAATTCTATTAATAAAGGTTAAAATTTAAAAACAAATTAGTAAATAATTCATATTTCAATTGAAGAAAATAGATTGTGACAGTTTTTAGAGAAGTTTTAGTAAAATTAAAAGTTAATAAAACAAAATAAATAAATATGTATGTTAGAACAACAACGAAAAAAAGCCGAGGGGTTAATAAATGAATTAAATAAAAAACATTCTAAAGAAGTTTTGTGTGTGAGTGTAGAAAATGAGCAAATAAAATGGTTTTATGCATGTGGAAATGTATGTATGTATGTATGCGTGTGTGTGTGTATGTGGTAATGAGGCTGTGTTTTTTGTGTGTGTGTGTATGTGTGGGATATTTAAAAAAAAAATAATCTTTTTTGTTTAAATTAAAAAAAAAAAATTGTTTATTAAAAACGCAAAAACAAATGGTTAATAACACAAATTGTTCCTTTTCGTTTTTTGCTTTTCTTTTCTTTTCTTTGATTACTAATTTCAATTTTACCAATTATTATTTGGGGTACATATGTATGTATGTGACTAATTTCAACGGACCTTTTTTTTGTGAGGAGGGAAACATTTTAAAGGGACCATTAATAAAATTATCCTAAGCTTATGAACATTGTTTCACAAGAAACAAAGTAGTTGTAAAAGTTTATACCGTATATTTTTTTTTATATTTTCTTCTTTTTCACATGGTGCACACTCTTGTATTCGTTTTTAAATTTTTTGTTTTTTTTTTCAATCAATTAATCTTTAAAGATTAAAATGAATTTATTTATGTATGTATATAATTTTGTTATTGATATAACTGTCTAACTGGAGCCTGTTTTGGTTTTTTTAATTTAGAAGATTATAGAAATGAATCTTGTTTGGTTTCATAAATAAAAACAAAACAAAAAAATAACACTCAGTTTAATGAATGAATTAGAAAACAGACTTAATTAATAGCCGCAACGAAATAATTGAAAAGAATTCATGTGTACAGTTAGATTGACTTTTTAAATGAAATTTTATTTCATTTTTGAATTATGTTTTTTCAAAATTCCATTGCATATAATTATCGAAATAAAACAAAGTGAATTGCAGAATATCAATCCAATTTCAAAAAAAAGATGATATGGAAAGCATTGTTGTATTGTTTACTGTCAATAATTATACAAGCAATCAGCTTAAGCTAGTAAAAAAGAATTTTAAATTCCTTCAGTTGGATGTGCTATAAGCTTTGATCTCTTGGCGAATTTGTTATAAAATTACCTTTCAAACTTGAATGACATCAATTTTAATTTCATTCAATGGATTTCTTTATTCCTCAAATAGAGGAAAATTTATTTCATTGCTTTTAGAAAAACTGTGTACATTATTTAAAAACATGAATTCCCAGCTTATTTGTTTGGCTATTAAAGAACTTCTTTCTTTTTTGTTAAATAATAAAACAATTGGAATATTTAGTTAAACAGACAAAAAAAAAAGAAATAAAAAATTAAGAAAATTTGATTTTCGAAAATTTTCGAACAGTAATAAAACATATTATTTAAAATGAAAAACTAAAATATTAGTTTGAAGTTTAAAAAAATAATAATAATAATAAAATTGTTACACACATAGACGACGTTTAGTTAAAAATTGTTTTGTTTTATTATTACAAAAAAATAATATTAAAAGAAAAAGAAAAATTTTTAAAAAATTTTTTTATTCGATTAAAAATGGTAAAAACAAAGCACATTTATTATAATTATTATTAATAATTAACTCAATTATGATTGATATACATTAAAAGGAATGGTTAAATGAATTCTTTTTTAAGCTAATTGGAAAAATAAAACCAATAATTTTTTTCTTTTTTTTTTTGGAAAAAACAAATTAAAATGATTTTTAAATTGGTTTTTGGAATGGATTTGAAAACGAAAAAAAAAAATTATAATAAAATGTATAAGAAATCATAAAACAACATAATGTAACAGAAAAAAAAAATTTGATTAAGAGTACGAATACAAAATTAGTACACAAAAAACAATTCACGGAAAATATATATTTGCTTTTTCTTTTTATTTTTAGTTTTTATTTTAGTTTTTAAATTAAAAACATTTTTAAAATGTAAAATAGATATTTTACTTCTCACATTAGGTTTCGTTTAACTATACGTTGAACCGTTTTCTTTACTGCTAAGTTTTTTATTTTGAGTGTAAAAATAAAAGAACTTTTCTGCTTTCTTTTTTTTCAACATTATTATTAATACGAACGCCTCAACTTTCTTCTTTATATTTCTTTTTTATTTTTATACGCAAGTTATTTATTTATAATTGTATTATATTTTGTTAATATCGTCTATTGTTATAGGAAATTATTCTTTTTTTTTTTTGTGAAAAAATAAAAATCAATTCCTTTTATTTTTAGTTGGTTTTCCTTTTTGTATATAAAAACCATGAAAATTGAAGTGTTAAAAACTGTTTGTTTGCTTGCTTTTGTTGGTGTTATTTTTCTATATAAAAAAAAGAAAACTTTCTAAAAGGGAAAAATAAGGATTAAAATTCCCTACAACCAACTACACGCACACACACCTACCTAAACAACAAACAAAATAACTTTTTTCATTATTTTCTCAATGAACAAAAACTACCAACAAAAACATAGTCAATGAGCCTGCTCGTGCTCTTGCCTTTTCTCAGTCAGTCACTGGGAAAATGCTTTGCATAGATTTATAAATATTAATAGAAACCTGTGGTAGGGGGGGGGTCGGGGAAGTTTTTAACCATTTTAACCTCATGTTTTTACAATAATTTTGTTGTTACACACATGCTTAAAACCTTTTAGTGATGAAAAACTTTTCAAACTGATTTTCCAATGATAGAATGGTTAGAGGTAAAGCAGTGCTAAGAACTTTGGGTGGGGATGTAGAATGTGAGAGTAAGTGTTTATTAGTGATGAAATTGTTGTGGCTTGCCATAATACAGACACTTACTGTAATATACAACGTGCAACATGGATAAATCGAATACTAATAAGAGGTATTCCAATGTGAAATATTTTATACGTTGACATGTTATTCTGTTTGTTGAAGAAATGTAACGTTTTGAGTGAGTTTTACTCTCTTATTTAAAATACTTAGAAATATTTCGACAGTTGCTTTAGGTTATGTTTTGAACTTTAAATTTAAAAATCTTATAAAATAGAACCCAAAACGAAAACGGGTGTATATTTTCTTTTCTCTCAAGGCATTATATCTTTAAGAAATGTCTAATGTATCCCCTAACTGATGTAGTAAAGTTTATTCCCTTAAATGCTTCCCTTTGGATTATTTATTAAAACATATGATTTGTACATTCATACGTACATATAGTATTGGCCATTACTGTCCTTTTGTCGGGATTACAGCCTTGTTTCTGGTTAGTACTTCTAACTATTTCCTTGTTTAGTACATTAAAATTGTTATTTAAATGTTGCACAGTGTAAAAAATAATTCAGCCATGTATCACAACATCATTAAAATTATGCCTTCCCTGTTATCCCCCCCCCCCTTTGCCAACAAAAGCAGTATAAATTTCTATGAGATAAATTTGAAACAGTCGACATCACATTGACGAGATAATGTTGGCGGGTGGATTGTGGTAAAAGTAACGAGAAAAACTGTATGAATGAGTATGTTAATTACATCTAAACCAAACAAAAATACTAAAACATTTAAAATTTGACACAAGAGTAATTTTGTGAAAAACGTATCAACAACAGGTGGTTGAATAATGATTGAAGAGGGGGCTTAGAAACTGAAATATCTGTGAACAGGATATAAAAGTTTATTAAACTAAATGTGTAAGGCAAAGCCTAGAGTAATTACCGTTAAATTATGTATGTATGTAAGAGTGTTGTTTGCAACACGTTTTTAACACTTTAATTTTCATGTGAGTTTTAATAGGCATTTTTAAACAATTATTTTCAGTGAAAATTTATACATTTTAAATAGTAGCATTGAAAGTGACGGAAATAAATGAAATTATTTACCATTTGAAACAATCAAACAAGAAAGAAATTTATATTTATGGTTTTATTAAAAATTTTGTTTGTTTTTTTTTATTATTATTTTAAGCCGAATGATTGAAAAACTTTCGAAAATTTTTTAAGTGAAACAAAAAGGGTTAAAATATTCAAATGCAAAACACCAAAAACCTTAACGGAATCAAATTTGATTTTTGTTGTAATTTTGTATTGGAAATCGTAGGAGGAATATTTTAACCCCTTTAAAAAAAAGTTGAATTTTAAGGTTAATTTTTAAAAGGTTTTAAAAAATAGTTGAGTTGAATTTTTATTATTATTTGATTTATATGTGAATGCGTAGAAGTAAATGAAATTTTTTAAATTTATTTCGTTTAGGAAAAAAAAAAATTATTATTATTTCTTTTCATTCTAATTATAAAGAAATAAAAAATTAAATAAATAAACCAAAAGTTAAATAAAGAATATCAATGTATACTAAATTTAATAAAAAAAAAATCATTAAGAAATATAAAAAAAAATATTTGAAAAAAAAAAATTAAGAAAATTTTGTACGCATTGATGTAATAATAAATGTCAATGAATTCTAAGCAAAGATAATAAAATAGATAAAGCACTCACCTTGGGGAGAGGCAGCTAATTCGGCAGCAGATTGTAATTGAGGATTCAAGTCTGTAAAAGAAACAAACATTTATTTGTTTAAAATTGGCATTTAAATTGTTATAACTAACGTTTAAAAAAAAATTATTTCTAATTTAAAAAGAACTCTTTTTAAATTCTTTGTAAAACTTACTGGCAAATGCTGCTGGATCTAGGTTGCCCATAGAAAACGGTGGAAACGGAGTTGATGGAAATAACTTTTCACCAGGTGAAAATGAAAATGGTGCCGTCGGTGGATGATGCGGTGGCATTGTATTTTCAATTTCTTCATCGTTTCCCGAACTATCGAAATAAAAAGTAATGTGGCATTAATGAAAACATTTCAATCAAATGTTTAGGAATATTGTTCACATACCTCATAGAACCTTTACCGCAATCAGCACTGTTAACACGATGTACATTATGATGTTCACCAGTCGAATCATTGCTATGCTCGTCAGTGTTGTTATTAGGGCACACCAATTCCATCGGTTCGGATTTAACATCTTCAGCTGAGCGTGTCAGTGGCGATGGCGTAAGGCTGCCTAATTTTTCACTTGCAGAGATTCCATTGCCGTTTGTATTAGAACTGGGACCATTGCCATTACCTCCGCCGCCGACGCCACCCATGTTAGAAGCCGAGGAGGAAACATTATTACCTACAAAGTTATAAAAAAAAAAAACAAAATACATTTCATTTCCATAATTTCCATATTTCTATCAAATCCTAAAAAAAAAAAAAACTTACGTTTCTCATCTTTTGGTGGTGGTGAATTATTGTTATTGTGTTTGATTGTTGAGAAATCTGTGGGTGTTAATTGTGGTGAAGTACTGCGTGGATGTATTATATCAGGACTTTTTGTATTACTGGGTGGTAGACCATTATCAGAGCTGGCGCGCATACGTTTTAATACATGATTTGGATCCTCAGCCGATGATGATGAATTATTGTGTTGTTCGCGTCTAATCATGGCAATATTACGTTTGTGCAAGGGTATTTGGGTGGGGGGAAATGGTGGCGGCGGTGGTGAGCCCATACTATGCGGATACAAGGGAGAATCATCTTGCATGGCAGAGTGATATGAATTTAGGGGGGTACGTACACCACTATTGGCGAGATTTTGTATATGAAGTAATTGCTATAAAATGAAAAAGAAAAAAAATCAATTTAATGTGCTTAAAATAATGATTTCGTTTGTTTGGGGATGTAACTACTTACACTATTAGTTTCTTCTGCTTGTTGTTGTGTGAGGCCGGAAACTCTTAAAACTTCGGCGGTTTTAAGAAACGATTGTAACGACTTTTGATGGACATTTACTTCGCCATGATATATGAACTCAACCAACGAATGTAAATCGTGAAAATTTACATCCTGTAATAAAATCACTGGGTGTTTGCATGGTGTACTCTGTGGAATAAGAATAATAATAGAAAATAAAAGAAAATTATGATTAATAAATTGATAAATAATTAAAGAATTATGAATAATAATTCTGTTTTAGTAAAGATACTATTTAAATAGAATAGAAACTTGTAGAATTGTTAGTAATTCTTTTAAATCAAAAGAAAAGAAAAACAGAAAAAGAATTGGAAGTTGGCCACGAATTTTGTTTGGTGATAGCAAATTAATATTGAACAAACAGACCTCTTAGGATTAGAGCAATAACTAAACATTCTAGGATTTGTTAAGGAGAGCAAAAGAGAGTTCTTTTACAGCTGCTAGCAATATTACTCATATTCATATTTCTGCATACGTAGAATCAAGAGTCCTTTGCAGAATGCTTATTGACATTTCAGTAAAATGATTATTTCGCAGTGATATTTAGATTGTCTTAAGCTGGATTCACCCATTGTTTCGGAACAAAAATGTTGTTCCGAAACAATTTTTTTATATGTAGTTTGACGTTTCTCTTTTTGAGAGAGAGAGCGAAAGAGAGTAAGATTGCTTCGGAACAATTTCAGCTCGAATTGGTTTAATCATGGGTTTAATTTTAATTTTTGTTCTGAAACAATCGTACTGTGCTGCCAGATATTTTAATTTTTGAAGTAAAGTTGAACTGAGCTGCCACATCATATTATATGTATATTTGTATGTATGTATTGTATAATAAAATACAGAGCGGTTGTTTAATACTGTTTGTTTATATTGTTTATTTAATTATAAAAAACAAATAACTGTTGAATGTTACTAAAAAAAAACTAAATAATTAAGCCAAGAAAACAAACGAATTGCAGTCATCGGCTACTGTGCTGCCTAATTGTAAAACTAACAAGCATCGTTTACAAAAATATTTCATATGGTAGCCCTGTTTTTACGGAACAATTGTTCGAAGTGGGTGAATCGTTTCGGAACAAACTCTCAAAAAACTGAATTTGTTCCGGAACAAGAATTTTGTTCCGAAACAATGGGTGAATCCAGCTTTAAGCACTCTTTTTAGTTACTATGTAAAGCAGAATCTAAATATAGTTTGTAATACTCATATACTTACACACATGCATACATAAGTACATATTATGTATGTATATACAGTACGTATGTATGTATGCATATGTATCTATAAATATTTCGTTTAAATGAGTGTGTATCTTTTGCATGCCTGTTTATTTGTTCATTGTCCGTCTGTACGACTATAACATCACATCCTTAAGAAACTGTTGGTGTTATTTTGTTGCTGTGCCTGTGCTCGTTCATCTAGAAATTAGGTCATGCATCAGATGATAAAACTTGAGATATTTTTGTATATATGTACATATTTTTCTCTTTTTCTATGGTTTCATTTTTAGCCCTACAAAAAACTTTGTCTGTCTATCTGTCTGTCTGTCTGCCGTTTGTCGCCTTGATTGTAAGCAATAACCAACAACATTGTGTGCCTGTGATGCGATCATTACAATACTGCAATAGTGTTGGTGCAACGAATGTTGAAAACAGGATGATCATGATTAAACAGAAAGTAAAACACACAGCAACAGTTCTTTTTTTCTTTTCTTATAAAATTATAGCTGTTGCTGCTGCTGCTGCTTCAGCTGCAGTTGCTATTTAAGTATGTATTATTTTTTTTCGCTCGTCTCTTGTTTGTTATTTTTTGTTCAAATTGAGGTCAACAGATCGAAAATCTTGTTTAGGTATCGTTGTAAGTATATGTATCGTTCGTATATAAACATAAAATCAAGTACATGGTGAGACTTGATTGTTGTTATAAAAAGAGACTTTTGCGTATGCGTTTGTGTAATAAATTTGCTTTGTTCATTACAAATAAATGATGGGCAGCAATAATAAAAAAAGAAACGTATTGTTTTTTTTTTTTCTTTTTGTATTATTTTTCAACAAATACTTTTGTTACAAGTAAATAGGGAGCGCGCTGTATTGCTGCTACGTTATATGCACAGATGCATTAACGATCACATACATATTTTGCCAATAACATTCGTTTATTTATTTAAAAAAAAAAAAAAAAGATGGGGAAAAATATTGAAGCTGCTGCTAATTTACTGCATTGACTTTGTGTCTGTCTGCCGTCTTTATATTGGGTTTTGTTTTCTTGCTATATTATTGTTGTTGCTGCTGTTGATTTGTCCGTTTAACACAACTTAATAGCAGCACCAGCAACAGAAACAACAACAAAAGTAAAAAAATGTGCATTAAAAAAAACTGAAATTTTTTAACAAGCAAATGCAAACAGAAAGTGGGCCACACCATCATCATACCCATTATTTAAGTATACAAAAACAGAGTTGTTATATTTATAAATTTTACATATACATGTGTATTGGTGTATGTTATATGTATAGATTTAACACTGGCACCTCTTTACATAAAAAAAAATACAATATTATTGAGCTCATTTGTGAGCAACGCCATTTTGTTGTTGCTGCCGCTGCTGCTACTGCTATTATTTGTTTGAATTCGTTTCATTTTATTTCATGTTTCTGTTTCTTTTGCTTCTTTACTTAACAAATTTTTGCTTAAAATGCAACTACACTTTCTACAGGCCTATTTGTTTTATTTCATTTCATAGGAAAAACAATAAGAAAGAAATAATAAACCCTAACGTGAAAAGTACCAAAAAAAAAACAACAAAACAAAACACTACATTTAGTTTTTTCTTTAACTCTGCTGCTCCCTTTGCTAATAAACAAAACAGCTGCAATTTTCTGTCTTTTACAGTTATTTTAAGTTCTCATTTTAAGAGACAATTAGCATTACAAGTGGTTTTTCACTTCCAGAGAAATTTAACTATCCAAAGATGACCGTTATCATCATCAACGTTCTTTTTTTTGTTGTTTGTTTTTTGTTTTTTCTCTCTCAAGTGTTTTTGTATGATTATGTTAAATAACAGCTTTGTATTTATGTTGTATTTAAGTTGAATTTGTTATTGTTATTGTAGTTGTTTCTGTTGTTATTAGGGTTGACTATTGCTGCAGTTAAAACCTAATTAAAATAATAACAATTCTATCTGCAGTTAATTAAATATTAATGACTAAATACTATATAAACAGAGAGTAGTACAAAGTGTAGATAAGATTTTATTTGCTACACTTAAGTGGTGGGTAAACAACAGTGTTGCAAAATACATAAATGCAAATGATAAAAAAAAATGCGATATTTTTCATTGACAATTATTATCACGATCAAGTAAAGAACTTGAAAATTATAAAGGAAAAAAAAATAAGTTTAGGCTGTTCAGAGTATACATAACTAAAGGGGGTTAAAGGTAATAAAATTTAGAACGTCAAATTTATTCAGCTATGGAGTTACCTCCATAGGCTGTAAAAAGCGAACCTAATATGATTTGTTAGCATGATTGTTGTTTCTTTTTGCATTCTCTCACTAGTTGCTTTATTTGATTTCAATCCTTAACCTCACTTTTTAAAAAGTATTGCACAGTAATGCTGTCTGCCATAGTTTGCTATTTAATACGAAAACTATGTTAGAGGTAAGGCTAGCTGATTGAATTCGTGGATGCCATGATACACCAGCTTATTGGTAGCTTATAACGAAGACCGTTTAAGATTTAGAAATAAATTGGCCGCTTTGGTGGTCTTGTGAGTAGAGTAACAATCTGTGACAGCAGTGGTTTTGGGTTCGATTCCCATCATAGGCCTTTTACAAAATGTTAACTAAGTTATAACACTGGTCATGAAGTCGCCGTAGTCTAGTGTGTTGGCTTATTAGACGCAAAAGCCTGGGTTCGAGCCCCAGGCCAGGCATCAAAGACAAAATACAAAAAGTATTTTTTTCGGCGACTTCCTCTCAGTAGATTTCTGGCAAAAACTCTGAGAGAAATAAAAATTGCCATGAAAAGTTTCTCAATAAATAAAAATCTATCGTTCGGAGTCGACTTTAAACTGTAGGTCCCACCACTCACGTATAAAATTAACACACACAACATGAGTGGTGTGAGAAACTAGGACGTTGTACAATGGGTCAATGCGACCTCCGGGTGCTGTACTTGTCTTAATTGACAAGTACACGTCATCTAACCTAACCTAATCTATAACACTGGTCATGAAAGAAAAAAGACACCAATTTGTCGTGTAAATTCCAATCCAAGATTAGAAAACATTGGCTGAGTATTGGTGGCAGTTAAAAAAATGTAAAATTATATGTTCAGAATAGGTAAATGAGATAACCAACGTCATATCTTATCTTTGACGTAAGCAGATCGACAATTTAAGGCTGTCAATGAACTCATATATTGGGAATCGAAGGTTAATGCTGATAATAATGTGACAGAGTAAATAAAACCAAGCATAAACTTGGTCAGCAGTTGCCTCTTTGGTCTTTCTAAACAACTAGACTTTAAATTGCTCAGTCGCTACAGCCGGGACGCTTATGTCCTGTGAGGAGGAATAGGCAAAACTGAAAATGACAATAGTATACTGAATACGTTTGACTGGGAATGATTTATTGTTTATTTTGTCTTGAAGCTGAATGGATAATACACTACAACCACGACTTAGATCTTATAAAAAGATGTGTCAGCTATTACAAAATAATGCTGTGCCTGGGGCATGTTGTCCACTTGGAAGATGGCGAGAGTTGCAAGAGTATATACGAAACTAAGACGGAGGTTGGTGGTACTAAGTTGGACTTCAGCTACATCGTTTTAAATGACTATAATAAGCTTATAATGAGTATGGTCTGGAGATTAGTTGCTATGAAGAAGGAAATTTAAAGGAATACCACTAATTCTGTTTTTACACGGTCTTTTTTTACACGGTTTTGATATAACACGGTTTGAAAATAAAATATTTTTTAATTTTTTTTACACGATTTTATTCCATTTAACGCGATTTAAAATTTTTTGTGCTTAAATTTTTTTTTTTTGCCAAATTCAATTTTTGAAAAGTATGTTCATCAGGCTGTCCCCGTCCTTGAATGACAAAAATAGTTTTTGAGCTACACTTTCGCAAGAGGTATGAAAATTTGCGTAATTTTACACAGATTACGGTAACAGTAATAAAAATCGAATTACATGCCATCTTGAGGGCTCTACTTTTGAAAACGTTTTTCCAAACCTAAACCCTATGACTCGATGACATTGATGAACTGATTTATTGATAAAGTTCTTAGCGAAGACGAAATATTACATTTTGCCTCACAGAATGTTGATTCTATAGAAAGCAGTGATGGTGAGGAACCTGCAAAATTAACTGGAAATTTAATTCAAGGAGGACTTCAACTTGCAAATAAATTAGGACACCATTTGGTCATAAATGATCCGAATGTCGAAAGAGCTGCACAATTCCAACATGAGCTGAATTCTTGTATGGCTCATTACAAAGAGGTAGCTAGAATTGGCGAATAACGTCTCATAACAGAGTTCATTGTTAAAAATGTAGATGCTGAACAAGCAAGAGAAAGTCCAGTTAAAAATTTTTCCAGCGCGATGATAGTGATTGTGTACGGGTTCAAAGCAAGCGAATGCGAATAACTGATGATGACAGCAATTAAATTTATGTTCCTGTATTTATGATTATCACTTATTTTTTTATTTCTTACCTTAAAAATTTAATTACCTATTATTTTCGTTAACAACATAGCTGTTTAACTAAATTGTTTTCAGTTCCTTAACTTGCCTGAACATTTAATTTATTTATTTTTAAGCTTAGAATGGATTTTTTTTCATCTTTAATAATTATGCTTGTACAAATAAACATTATAAAGGGTGTTTTTTATAGAGGTATAGAACTGTAAGTTGGTATTACTTTTCAAGATGGCGACCGATTTAACAGCTGTCAAGTGATTTATTCTCAGTTTGGTTTGGCAATTCATCGTGAATAGACTCACGCCAAAAACAACGCTTGCAAATATTGCAATTTTATTTTGAAAATAATGGTTCTGTGCGGAAAACGTATCGCGCACTACGTCCATTTTATCGTCGACAAAATCGTCCATCAGAGCAGTTAATTCGATTAACCATGGAACATTTTCGCACCACGTTTACTCTTATTGATAACTGGCATCCCCAGAGACGCTGTACGGTGCGTACAGAAGAAGCTATTGCTGCTGTAGAGCGTAGCATCGAGAAAGACCCGAATGAGTCCATCCGCCATCGAGCACAGGAATTGGTGTCTGTGTCCATCCACTTTATGGAAGATTTTGCGGAAGGATCTTGGTTTGCGTGCTTACAAAATCCAACTCGTGCAAGATTTGAAGCTAAACGATCATCAAGTAAGGCGTAGATTCATCGAATGGGCCCAAAACGAGATTACCGTTGTTCCCGATTTTCATAAGCGAATTTTGTTTAGCGATGAAGCGCACTTCTGGTTGAATGGCTACGTCAACAAACAAAACTGCCGCATTTGGAGTGAAGGTAATCCTCAAGTGTATGTGGAAACACCGTTACATCCAGAAAAACTGACTGTTTGGTGCGCTTTATGGGCTGGTTGAATCATTGGTCCGTACTTTTTCAAAAACGATGGTGGCCAGAACGTTACAGTCAATGGTGATCGGTATAGAGCCATGATTACTAACTTTTTCATTCCTGAATTGAATAACCATGATGTCCAGGAGATGTGGTTTCAACAAGACGGCGCAACATGTCACACAGCTCGTGCCACAATAGATTTATTGAAAGACACGTTTGGTGACCGCCTAATTTCACGTTTTGGACCTGTGAGTTGGTCTCCAAGATCTTGTGATTTAACACCGCTAGACTACTTTCTGTGGGGCTATGTAAAGTCATTGGTCTATGCGGTAAAGCCACAAACGCTTGACCATTGGGAAGACAACATTCGCCGTATTATTGCCGATATACGGCCACAAATGTTAGAAAAAGTCATCGAAAATTGGACGTCCAGATTGGACTACATCCGCGCCAGCCGTGGCGGTCATATGCCAGAAATCATATTTAAAATGTAATGCCACAAGATTATCTTTCGGATAAATAAAATTCATGTCAATCGAATAATCCATTGTTGTTTTATTGCAACTTAAAGTTCTATACCTCTATAAAAAAACACCCTTTATATGTGATTTAATAAAATAAACATGAATACTTCTTCTTAAAAAATCCTTGTTTTTCACAAATTTTAATAGGTTCTAGAGATTAGGAACCAATCACCTATTTTTGCATACGATCAGTGTCTTTTTTTACACGGTTTTTTCTGGAACCAATCTACCGTGTAAAAACAGAATTGGGTGTACATGTTTTTGTTGAGGCCATTGCTTTAAACGCCAGAGGTCGGTCGAACCAAATTGTGCTTTAGCCATGTTCTCTTATATGACTACGACAAGCTTGGAATGAGTGTAGCCTGAAGGTCAATTGCTATTAAGAAGGAGATTTGAAGGAATACAGTTTTGTTCAGGCCATTGCTTTAAACTCAACAGTGTTATTGCTTGGAATATCCGTAAACGATCTCTAACCAAAAATCATAATAAGTTCTCCTGCTGTTTGCTTTGACTGTCAAAGTTTCTACCTCTTGTTTATTTCTAAGTTCTACTGTACTTTAGTCGCGATGTAGATGCATAGAAACAATCTGTGTTTATGTGTGTGTGAATATTTTTATTTTAATTATCAGTCCTCTTTTTAAATGTATGTATGTATGTATGTATTGTGTATACAATCAGTTGTTATTTATATTGTTAAGCCAAGAAACAGTGTTGGCAACTTTGTTTATTTTATTATTATTCGTTTGACATCGTTTGTTTCTTTTCTTTTTTTCTTGCTCCAGGTTTTGGATTTTCTTTAGGACTCTCTCTCTTTGTTATGCAATTATTTGTAAATTTTAAGCCTATGCAAAAAAAAAAACAACGAAAATCTGATTTAACAACAACGGCAACATTTGTTTAAAAGAAAGTGCTTGAGTTGAACAAAAAAAAAAAAAAAAGAATTAATTTCGTGCCAACAAAGTTTTGTGCCATTTTAATTTGTTCGCTTTACATTAAAAAAAAGCATTTGTTTTTGGTTCATTTTGTAGATTTTCTTATAATTTTTGTAGCTTTTGTTGTATGAACTTTTTTTTTTTGGTATTTTTGTTAATTTTTTCTTCTTTTTCTTCAATAGTTTTATTTAAATTAAATTATTATAATAGCAAGAGAGTCTATTTTTTTTTGCTTGACCATGTTTTCATTTTTGTTAAGTTGGTTCTTTTTTAATTTTTTACGTTTATATTATATTTATGTTGTTGTTGCTGTTGTTGTTGCATGAGTCTATTTTTTTTTTAAATTAGTTTAATTTCGTTTCGTTTTTTTGCTGGCCAGTGTTGTTACTAATAATTTTTTTGATACTAAAATAATGTATGTTTTTAGTTTTTTGCATTTGTTGTAAATTTTTTTCGTTTTTTTTTTTTTTGCTATTTAGCAAATTAAATGTTGTGTTCTTCAGTTTTTTTTCTCGTTATTGTTGTTTTTTTTTTTTCTGGTATTTATGTAGAATATTTATTTTAAATTAATTTTCTGTAAAGCATTATATTAAGCACTTCAAACAACAACAACAACAACACCAACAAATTTATTTTAAATGCCGTGAAATTTTTTATTTCGTCTTTTGCTTTTCTACTTCATAAGCTATTATTGTCTCACTCTACTCTTTCTGCGTCTTGACAATATAGTTTGTTGCAGCAGCGCTTTAGAATAATTTTTGCCTGAGTAGGCCTATTTTAGTTGTTTGATGCAAAAAATAAAATAAAAAAAAAATAAAAGTTTTACACAATTACGTTAACGAAATATATTGTATTTCGTAGTTGTTTTTTTTTAATTTCAAGTCAACTTGTCAGCGTAGTTTATTTCTTTTTATTTCGTTGTTTTTGTATGCTTTTAATGCCAAATTAGTTCTTAGATTTATATGGAGAGTCAATTTCAATTGCATTAAAATGGAATATTTTTTTTTGTATTCAAGAAAGTTTTTTTTTTTTTTTTTTTTTTTTTTTTTTTTTTTTTTTTTTTTTTTTTTTTTTTTTGTAAGAAATTGTAAAAAGCCTATTATTCAGCTAAAAGTTGCTACAAATTAGTTTCTCTTTTGCTGGAATATTCTTTTTAATTATTATACATGAGTTTTAATTAATTCTTTTCAATTTTAAAATCAGAAATATCAACTGCTATTATAAAGGGTGTTTTTTATAGAGGTATATACAACTTTAAGTTGGCATTACTTTTCAAGATGGCGACCGATTTTACAGCTGTCAAGTGATTTATTCTCAGTTTGGTTTGGCAATTCATCATGAATAGCACCGTATAAACAGTATCGAAACCATTGACGATTGACAAACACTCATAGCAGCAAATTACTAGCCAATTTAGAGGGAGAAAAAAAATGTTATAATGTTTTACGAATCAAATGTGTTAGAAGCAACAGATATACAGAGTGAAAACTGGCGGATAAAGCAGAAAAATTAAATGCAAATAAACATTTATTTTGTGTTAAAAAAGGGATAATTTTGAATATTTTTTAATTTCTTCAATGAAAGGTTTAAAGATTCTTAAATAATTAAATATTAATCGAAATGTGTGTGATTTTCGGTCACAATGAATATAATTTCTTCTGCAAGAGATTATTAAGACGCTAAATATTACAAGATCAAAATAAGACGTACTGCTCATAAAAAAATTTTCTTGCTGAAAGTTGCCAATATTTTTTAATTTCTTGAAAGAAAAAGTTAAAAATTGTTATTGCTAGTAGTTGTTTTTATTATTTATTAATAGTTTTACACAAAAATTAAATTTTTTATTTACTCTCGCCAATATAAAAAAACCCACCCCAAAACCTAAAAAAACATAAATAAACAAAACAGACAGACAATCAGAAAGGGACAGAAATACTTTTTGGTAATATTTGCTGTCCCTTTCATAATTCGCTGGTAAACGTCAAAATTGCGTTTCGATACTGTTTATACGGTGATGAATAGACTCACGCCTGAACAACGCTTGCAAATAGTGCAATTTTATTTCGAATATAAATGGTTCTGTGCGGAAAACGTATCGTATCGCGCACTACGTCCATTTTATCGTCGACAAAATCGTCCATCAGAGCAGTTAATTCGATTAACCATGGAACGTTTTCGCACCACGTTTACTCTTATTGATAACTCGCATCCCCAGAGACGCTGTACGGTGCGTACAGAAGAAGCTATTGCTGCGTGTAGAGCGTAGCATTGAGGAAGACCCGAATGAGTCCATCCGCCATCGAGCACAGGAATTGGATCTGTGTCCATCCACTTTATGGAAGATTTTGCGGAAGGATCTTGGTTTGCGTGCTTACAAAATCCAACTCGTGCAAGATTTGAAGCCAAACGATCATCAAGAAAGGCGTAGATTCGTCGAATGGGCCCAAAACGAGATTACCGTTGTTCCCGATTTTAATAGGCGAATTTTATTTAGCGATGATTTAACACCGCTAGACTACTTTCTGTGGGGCTATGTAAAGTAATTGGTCTATGCGGTAAAGCCACAAATGCTTGACCATTTGGAAGCCAACATTCGCCGTATTATTGCCGATATACGGCCACAAATGTTGGAAAAAGTCATCGAAAATTGGACGTCCAGATTGGACTACATCCGTGCCAGCCGTGGCGGTCATATGCCAGAAATCATATTTAAAATGTAATGTCACAAGATTATCTTATCGGATAAATAAAATTCATGTCAATCGAATAATCCATCGTTGTTTTATTGCAACATAAAGTTCTATACCTCTATAAAAAAACACCCTTTACATACATACATACATAATTGGTCATTACAACCCTTCAGTCAGGATTACGACCTAGTTTCTCACACCACTTATGTTGTGTGTGTTACATGAGTGGCGGGACCTATAGTTTAAAGTCGACTCCGAACGACAGATTTTTGAGAAACTTTTCATGGCAATTTTATTTACTCTCAGAGTTTTTGCCAGAAATCTGCTGAGAGGAAGTCGCCGAAGAAATACTTTTTGTATTCTTGTTTTGATGTCTGGCCTGGGGCTCGAACCCTGGCTTTTCGTCTAATAAGCCAACACACTACCTACACGACCACGGCGACTTCAACTGCTATTATACGTTCCCAAAACACATCAATCAGATCAGTAGTTTGGGAGCTACGATTTAAAACTCAGATAAATACCTACCAGACCACGGCGACTTCAACTGCTATTATACGTTCATTAAACACATCAATCAGATCAGTAGTTTGAGAGCTACGATTTAAAACTCAGATAAAATACATTAAAGAAGCCACATTCCATTGATTTCTTATGGTAAAGGTCTTTCCGGTTAGGGTCCTGATGTTATAGCAAACAATTCAATTCAATTTTTATTCTATTACGTCCGTTCCAGTACGATCTTAAAGGCTAATTGTGAAAAATGTCCATAAATTAATGGCAATTGTCCATAAATTAAGGGCCATCCCTCACAGAGCTTTGTTTCTACTGTGCAAATAACAGTTTGAGGAACCACCTGAATTAAATTTTTTTATGAAAACTAGTTCAATTTATGAGATCTAAAGCCATACCATCCATCTGCAAGAATATTATGGGTCAGGTTTGACTGTTTTAGTTGGGAAGGGGTACTGAATTAGAACACCGAGGGCCATTTTTTGAATGCGAGTTTAAACTCGAGATTAAGTTAATCTCCAATTCAAGTTAATCTTCAGTTAACTGAGTTTTCATTTTTTGAATGGGAATTTAACTGGAGATTAACCTTGTAGAGCTGCCGTACTTATAAGCAAAAATGGCAATACTTTTTTCGTTTATTTTGTTGTGTTTACTACTTTTGCAAAGTTTTCCACAACAATTTGCTTTTGTATATAACAAAAACAAACAAACAAAAGGTGACTACTATTGATCTTTATGTAAAAAAATCATTTTCTTAAAATAATAAATAAATTAAGACTGTCTGTTATCAATTTGTGTTTTATATAATCAATAGTCACTTAAATATTTGTCTTATTCGGCTTCCCCTCACTTAAAAGCTTTTTTTTTAAATAAAATTTGTCAACTACTTTTCACCAACCACCAACGTTGGTGGTTTAAACTCGAGATTAACTGCTTAACCGTAAGTTTAACTCAAGATTAAGTAAATTCAAAAACTGAAAACGGAGTTTAACTGGAGATTAACTTAATCTCGAGTTTAAACTTGCATTCAAAAAATGGCCCCGAGTGTTTTCTGCTTCGAAGGTAAGGCCCTTATTACAATAGAATAGAATTTAAAATTTCGAATACATTCTGTCTCCCGGCCGCAGTTTACACAATAGCCTTTGGAAATTGGATTCCGAAGTTGTCGTTTCAACCCAGACATCAGCTAGACGGTGAAACTTGACTCTTTTCATTTGTTTTCTCCCTTTTTTTTGTTTCTTTTCTCTTTTTATTTACTTCTGATACCAACCCATCCTTAATCTTTTCATTTTGTATTGTATCTCTCAGTCTTTTCACTCCTTTCTTGTCTTTATTTCGAACATCCTACGAAATTGAAAGCATCCACAATGAACCTTTTCTCAACTCTGGGTGAAGATGTGTCTTTGCAACCTATTCAAACTTATTGGTTCCACACGCGTTAAGAGCAGATGAGATTTAGGTTAACTTGGCAATTGCCTCAATTAGAATATCTTTTTTGGGTCGTATAAGGTTCTATCAAAATACCGTTTGTACCTATTCATCATGCAATTGTATCTCCTGACTAGAATTTCTTAGCCACTCCGCAGTTAAGAAAAACTCGAGCAGAACTTTATACCATTAACCAATCCGTAACTGTCCAGTAGCTTGTTTAGCGGTTTCTTAAAGATACTTTCTATAATTCGGGCCTGGCATAAACTAATTATCACGTGCTCTTGAGAGAAATAATTTTGTTGGTGAAAAATTCTTTGTCTCACAGTTTGCTTGCATCTGAAACAAGGATTCTTAATAGAGACACGAAATTGCTTTTCCTGTTTCATTAAAGAAGCTTAATGAATTTCTTTCTACAACACCTAATAGCTTAGGTCTGAGTGGTAGCTCTGATTTCACAAAGCTCACTTGAGCACGCATAGCGGCCCGTTGTGATGCCACGGGTGAACGCAGTCCCTGTACTGACCAAGTTCCACCAAAATCAGGGAAGAGGAAGAAGTTGGCCAGCGCAAGGGCTGCACAACACCTAATAAATTGCAAAACATTTCTTTTAACTATGGAAAATACAAAAAGCATAGTTAAAGATTTTTTTTCTTAATTTTTCTTTAAAACTGAAATAAAGTTTTTATTTCAAACTTTTTTTTTTCGTTTGACAATGCATTTGTATGTGATAAATAATTTCAAATAATTTTTATGTCTTGTGTCTTGGTATTTAAAGAAATTTCAGTTGAAATTATTAAAAGAAAACGTGTTTTTTTTTTTTGGAAAGGATAAAGTATTAGCCGCAATTGCGTGATAAACTTTTAAAATGCAAAAATATCTTTGAAGTTTTTTTTTTGTTGTTTTTTCTTTCTATAAAACTAAATGTACATACATATACCATCATAAATAAATGTTTATAATTCCTGGCATATTGTTAATGCAAACGTTAATGTCATAAATAGCTCTTACATTAGTTGAGGTTTATTTTTATTTTTATTTTTTGCTTTTGGCTAAAAGGCCACAAAATAAAAGAAAGAAAACGACGTTAAAGTTTTCCAAAAAGAACGTTCAAAAGCACTAAAAACTGTTTTTAAAACGCAAACTAACATTATAATAATAACTCACAGACACAAAGCACAGCAATACATATTCTAAGTTTCCTTTATGAAAGAAGTATGTACGTGCATATTTATTATTAATAGATGATATCCGAGTAAACAACTAAAACAGGCAAAATGATATCCTGCCACTGCCGCTACAATTATTTAAATGCCTGTAACAGTGCCACAATATGCATTAGCATTTCCTGACAGCAACTTTGCTTATAAATTGTATGCATTAGAGCCATACAACCAAAAAAAAAAAAAAACCAAGTAAAACCACCAAAATAATAATAAAAAAAATATAAACACACATACATACATACATAATAATATATAAAATTTTTGCCAAGTTAGTAAATAAATTAAAATGTGTACGTAGTACGTATCAAAGAAATAAACAATCAAACAACCTGCATTTAATAACCACATAAGGACAGAAAGAATGAAAATATTTCCGTTATTTTAATTCTACTCTACTCTAAGAAAAACGCCTCTCTTTCCTTAAGTTTTTTTTTTGTTTTCTTCTTTACATTTTAGAAATTGCCTATGAAAACCAGGCAGATTTCATAAACTTTGTAAACAACAAACAACAAAAATATTAAAAAAGAAATAGACATTGTCTAAATATGGTTTCAGTTTTCAGCACGTGATATTTTATATTATTGCGCTTTTGCAAAAAAAAATAAAAAATAAAAAAAGTCCATAAAATTGTTCTTCTTTTTTTATAGTTTTTAATTAATTAGGTTGCCATTTAAAGTTTTTGACACAGCCACAGCCATAAATACACACACACACAGTGCATGCACAATGGTTTGTTCAAATGGCAGTGAAGGAAATACCTCTGCAAGATAAAAACAAAACAAAACAAAATAACGTTTGTTTTGAATACAACAGAAAAAAAGAATTACAAACTGCAGCAGACATTTATGGTCTCATATACAACACAACATTGGTGTAATAGAACACACAAACACAGCCATACAAATACATACAGTTTGTCAAAAAAATCTTTGCACAGATCAAAAAAAAAATGTAAAATGTGATCTTCATTCAAGAATTCCAACAACAAAATCTTTACATACTTTTTTATTTTTGCACACATTCTATAACTGTACTTGTTTACGACCATAAGGCGCCAATAGTTTTCTAATAGTCACACACATTACAATAATAACAACAATAAAAGAACTTTACACATTAAAAAGACTGTGAAAAAAATCTTTGCATATTGAATGAAGATAATAAAAAAAAAATGACAAAAAAAATGCCGTTATTTCCCAAGAATGTTGTGCATTTTGGGTTTTTTTTACAAATGAGATGGAATGTGAAAGGGGTAAACAACGTTTTATTAATGAAGTGATCGTTTTTTATGTAACAGATGGCCTTATATTTGAATACAAAAAAAATGCCAGGAATACGAGTTTCAAAAAATATCATACAATTGGTCTATTTCAACTACTACAATGGCAAATCTGCCAAGTAAATCGCCGATATTATCTCCTTGAACATCAGGACTGCATATAATATTATAAACCGTGCTGAAAAAGAAGGAGGACTAGACTTAAAGGGATTTACAGGCAGGCCAAAAAATGTGACGCAGCGAGTTGAAAGAAAAATTATTAGAATCGTGTATGATAGCCCATAATCCAGTACGAGATGATGTTTGCTCTTCAAGTGCAAAAAGACTTTGGGTTACGTGTTTCCCAAGAAACCATCAGAAATGTTCTTCAAAAACACAAATATTCTTCAAGAGTGGCTAGGAAAAAACCCCCTGCTGTCAGCACAAAATGTCGAAAAGAGATTAAGATACACTTCACTTCCTACGGAGTACTGGGACGATGTTATTTTATCAGATGAGACGAAAATAATGCTTTATTATCATGACGGACCGAAAAGAGTTTGTCGTAAGCCTCTGACAGCACTAGAAAATTAAAATCGTATTCCTACAGTAAAGTTTGGAAAACTGTCTGTAATGGTATGGGGGGCTGTATATCCAGCAAGGGAGTTGGTGTAATCAGGATTTTGGATGAAATAATGACTAAGGAAGTATATCTTGATATTTTAAAAAATGAACTGACCGCCAGCATTAAGAAATTTGGTTTTATTGACCCGGTTAATCCGAATAAATTTAATTACAAGTACTATCAAGATAATGATTCCAAACATAAATCTTATTTATGTAAGTCCAGGTTACTTTACAACTGCTCCAAAGTTATTGATACTCCTGCCCAAAGTCCTGATATTAACCCTATCGAAAATTTGTGGGTTCATCTAAAGCAAAAGGTAGGAAAAAGATCGCCCACAGATAAAAACGAATTGATAAAGTTCATCAAAGAAGAATGGGGAAAAAAAATACCATTAGAATATGACATTCCGAAGCTTATTCAATCCATGAGAAGGTGTCTACAATTCGGTGATTGATACTCAAGGTGGACACACAAAATATTAGCACTATAAAATTAAAAAAAAAATTGCATAAGTCTTAATATTTTGTCAAGTGTGTGTTTTTGTTTTTTAATATTTTACATTCGAATATTTTCATTGTTATAAAAGTTTTTTATTTATTATATTAAAAAAAAAACATATGTTTATAAAATCCTGTTTGAAAAAAATGAAAAAGTTGGTTATTTATATTAGAAATCAATGAATTTTTTGAAGTTTTTTTTTTTTATTTTTCTCTATGTGCAAAGATTTTTTTGACAAACTGTATATAAACCGTAAACAAAATTCCCTTTAGGCAAACCGTAATAGAGAAAGAAAGCAAGGATTTTAGAAAAACTTTAGCCTTATTGTTGCATAGTTTTAGGGGGGGGGGCTTTCTTAAGAAATTGCCTGATAATGTCGTGTGCATTTTGTTTTTGTGGCAGCAATTTGAAAATGAGCAAATTTCGTTTTATTTTTTCGAATTTTTTCTTTTTTTGAAGATTTTAAAAAACCCGCAATACTTTGTTTAAAAATTTATTATCGTTGCCTTATAACGATGATTGTTTATAATTGCATGAAACAGTATACATACAGTATTACAAAAACTATTCCAACTTTTCTTTTGTCCTTAGCAAAAGAAATAAAATTATTTTAAAGAAAATGAAAAAGAAAAAAAAAAAACAAATTTTTTTTTAAACTTACCTTTAATAAATCTCTAAAATATGGACTGCACGCTGATAATACAACACGATGTGCCTTAATGCTGCGGCCCTCGCATGCCAATGTGACATCTACGAAATCTTCATCATCTCGGAGATTTTCAAATGCCGATGTTATGCTGCTTTGGTAATTATTCCAGCGCAGACAAAAATGTTGTGTTTCATCCATTTTGTAAGCGTTGTTCTGTCTGTTGTCTACGTTTTAAATGTTTTTTGCCCGATTCAAAATATTCAAATTTTGTTATTAAGCAGTGTTGTTGTTGTTTGTAATTTTAGTTTAGTACTTGTTGTTCCGTTTTTTTCCTATAATTTTTGTTCAACAAAAATTCTTCTTTTCCAATTTTAATTTTTTTTCTTTTGTTCTTTTTATGACGGTTGTTTTATTTTTATTTTATTTAGTGTTTCAAATTATGTATGTATTATTATTGTTGATTTTGTTGTTGTAGTTGTTTGTTAAATTAAACGTAAACTGTAAAGATAAGTAAGAAAATATTCATTAGAAATGTTAAAAAAAATTTTTTTTTTTTAATTAAATTATTTTTTATTATGTAAAGCAAACATGGATCAATCATTATAATCATCTGAGAACCCACAAAAATTCCGAAGCATTTTTTTCAAACTGTTATACAAGAAAAAAGAGCATAAATTGCATACAACTGTATAGGTTTTGATTTAAAACATTTTTGAAAATACTTTTAAAATTATTTTTTTTTTATTACTTTCCATAAACTTTTATACAAGAATAGAACGTTAAACTGGTATACATAAAAATAAAAATTATTTTCCAGTTATTTAATGCATTAAAATTGGTTTTTAGAGATTTCCTATGCAATTATTAATAAAAAAACAAAGCAACTGTAATAAAATTGTTATACAATGTATAACGTTTTGAAATATTGTAAAGGGTGTTTTTTTTATAGAGGTATAGAACTTTAAGTTGCAATAAAACAACGATGGATTATTCGATTGACATGAATTTTATTTATCCGATAAGATAATCTTGTGGCATTACATTTTAAATATGATTTCTGGCATATGACCGCCACGGCTGGCGCGGATGTAGTCCAATCTGGACGTACAATTTTCGATGATTTTTTCCAACATTTGTGGCCGTATATCGGCAATAATACGGCGAATGTTGTCTTCCAAATGGTCAAGCGTTTGTGGCTTTAACGTCTAAACCCACAGAAAGTAGTCTAGCGGTGTTAAATCACAAGATCTTGGAGGCCAATTCACAGGTCCAAAACGTGAAATTAGGCGGTCACCAAACGTGTCTTTCAATAAATCTATTGTGGCACGAGCTGTGTGACATGTTGCGCCGTCTTGTTGAAACCACATCTCCTGGACATCATGGTTATTCAGTTCAGGAATGAAAAAGTTAGTATTCATGGCTCTATACCGATCACCATTGACTGTAACGTTCTGGCCACCATCGTTTTTGAAAAAGTACGGACCAATGATTCCACCAGCCCATAAAGCGCACCAAACAGTCAGTTTTTCTGGATGTAACGGTGTTTCCACATACACTTGAGGATTACCTTCACCTTCCAAATGCGGCAGTTTTGTTTGTTGACGTAGCCATTCAACCAGAAGTGCGCTTCATCGCTAAACAAAATTCGCTTATGAAAATCGGGAACAACGGTAATCTCGTTTTGGGCCCATTCGACGAATCTACGCCTTACTTGATGATCGTTTGGCTTCAATTCTTGCACGAGTTGGATTTTGTCCTTCCGCAAAATCTTCCATAAAGTGGATGGACACAGATCCAATTCCTGTGCTCGATGGCGGATGGACTCATTCGGGTCTTCCTCAATGCTACGCTCTACAGCAGCAAGAGCTTCTCCTGTACGCACCGTACAGCGTCTCTGGGGATGCGAGTTATCAATAAGAGTAAACGTGGTGCGAAAACGTTCCATGGTTAATCGAATTAACTGCTCTGATGGACGATTTTGTCGACGATAAAATGGACGTAGTGCGCGATACGCACAGAACCATTATATTCGAAATAAAATTGCACTATTTGCAAGCGTTGTTCAGGCGTGAGTCTATTCATGATGAATTGCCAAACCAAACTGAGAATAAATCACTTGACAGCTGTTAAATCGGTCGCCATCTTGAAAAGTAATGCCAACTTAAAGCTCTATACCTCTATAAAAAACACCCTTTATAACAATTAAATCATAAAGTTATTAATTTTTATTGCACAATTACCAATTAAAAAAAAATAAAGATTTGACTGTCTAATCTGTCACACTAAATAAGTAAAAGACTTTAAATTGCCTAGCAATTAATTGCTAATTAAAAAAATTATTTAAAAAAAAATTTTAAAAAAATATAAATTAACTGTTATACTAAGTATGTATAACACTTTAAATTGGCAATTGCTAAATAAAATTTAAGAAAAAAAAATTAAAAAAATAATAATATAAATTACTGTTATACAAAGTACCTATTTATAACACACTTAGTTTCTAATTGCTAATAAACAAATTCCAAATATTTCAAAAAAACATAAATTAACTGTTATACTATGTATGACACTTTAAAATGTCAAGATTTAAAGGAACAGATAAATAAGTTGACATTGCATAACAGTTTTTTGTTATAAAAACTTAAATTTTTATGGTTTTAATTTAAATAGTACAGTTATCTACTCTTTTTTTTTCTTAGATAATAATAGTGGGTGTTTTTTTATGGGATTTTTAAGTTTGTTTTTTTCGCTTTCCAATAAATTCTTAAAAAAACTTGTTTAACGGTTTTTAAAATTTTTAAAACATTCTTTTAAAAACTAGAAAAAATTTCTCATTTGTTTTGTGAATGACTGACGTGTTTTGTTTTTTAAGAATGTATAAAACAAAAAACGATTTCTAATAAATAAAAATAAATTTTTTATAAAAAAAATTGTAGCAACAATAATAAGGAGAGCGGAGAGAGAAAAAAAATAAGAATAATAATACGAATATTGGTGTTAATAAACTCATTGAATCATTCCTGTTTGTTTCATGGTCAAGGTTTTTATTTTTATTTTTTTCTCTGTTTTCCTACGCTTTTTTTCGCAAAATTTTGTTTTTGTTTGTCGTTTGCATCTCTGGCTATTATTTGAATGCTCTTTATAGCAAGCGTAGAAAAATGTATACCAAAAACAACAATATTATCACGATATAATACAACTCAACTATAAAACTACAATACAAACCACAAACATATTAAACGAGAGTGAAAGTTTGTTTTTGTTTGCGGTAAAACAAACGATCATAGAAATTGTAGTTTTTTTTTTTGTTTAAAGTAAAGAGAGGCAAACGAAGCATATTAAAAACGAGAGAGCACACTTTATTTTTTGTAGTTTGTGTTAAAGAATGCATAATTTGTTCCAATATTTAACTGCTCTAGCAGTCCAAAAAAAAGAAGCTAAATTGTCATATGCAATACATACATATTTTATTCTTTTATACTTCTATGTATGTGCATATGTATGTATGTATGTTCAATAGTTTCGATTATATTCGAAGTGCATTAACTAAGCTCTCTAAAATCTAGAGAGCAAGAGAGTAAATAATCTAATCTTTTGCTTGTTCGTTTACTTTTTTCTTTTTACTATGAAAGTGAATTTCAAGGTTATATTTTTAGCACTATCTCACCTTTTTTTATTGTGTTGTGGTTTTATTTGCTTTTTATTTTTAATTATTTAAATTTAATTGTTTATTTATTTATTTATATTATATTTATGATTTCTATTTTCATAAATTATTAGTAGATTAGACAATTTTTTGAAGAAATTCGGATTTTTTTCCGAGGTTTTAAGAAAGCTCAACATTTTTTTCTCACTGGTTTTTAAGAGTTGCCGTGTAGTTGTGTTTATAGTTTTTGCGGTTTTTTTATGCAAATTTTTATACGATTTTTAAGCGCAGTACTAATTTTACAAGTTTTTTAAACATTTTATTATAAATTGTTTCATTATTTATAATTTTAAAAAGAATATTTCTTTTATAAAATTTGTTTTTAGGAAACTTTTTGTTTTTTTTTTAAATTTTTTCAAGATTTATTTTTTTGTGTTTAATTTTTTTTTATTGAGATTTACACATTTTTTTATATTTATAAAAATAAATTGGAATTATTATTATTATACTTTTTCAATACCAGTTTAATATGCACGTTTGTAAATTTGTATTTTTAATCATATAAATTTAATTATTTTTTTATTTAATAATAAATAAATGCATTTTTAAGTCTTAATTTAAAGTATTCGATTTTTCTATATTTTTTTTTATAAAATTTTTTTTATAAAATTTTAAGGTTTTTGTTTAACTTTTAAAATTTTAATCCAAGTCTTAACTTTCAAATTTTATTTGTTAACAAATATTAATTATTTTTCTCAAAATTTTGATTCCAATTGAAGTTTTTTTTATTGATTTTGTGTAACATTTAATGAAGTTTTATTTTATTTAACATTTAAAATATATTCAGAGTTATTTTTTTATTTCTTTTAAATGATTTTTAACTTTACAACTTTTTCCCGATTTAGAACGACCGACCGACCAACCGAAAACGTGTTTAAATTTTTACGTTAAAAACTAAATTCAAGAATCTTTAAAAAAAATTTTTTTTATTAAATTCAAATTTTAAGAAATTTTTAGAATTCTTTTGCTTATAAATTTCACTTTTATTTTATTAATAAAAAACAATTTGTTGTTGGTGGAATATGCGCAATATGACCCTGGACTAGCGTTAAAAAAGCGCATTAAGCAACTGCTAAAAAAACTATTCAAAATATTCACTTGAACCACTGCTGCGCCCAAAAAATTCATTTATTTTTTTTTTTTGTGTTATTTCCATTTTTATTCCACAATACAATAACAACACATATCACATTAATAATAAACGCATACAACTACAATAACAACAGCAAGAACAATAACAAGAACATTTGAAAATTTGCACATCCAACAGGAGTTTTCTGGTTCTCTTCTCAATTGTAGTCGCTGTAGCTGCTGCTGCTGCTGTTGTTGCTGCTACTACTGCTATCGCCAATAACACGGTTATTTTTGTTTGTTTGAGGGAGTGTAGTATAGAGCAACAATTTCTTTGCAAAATTTTTTTTTTCTTTTTCGTATTTTCTTTGTTGTTCTACACTCTTTTACTCACACTCTATATGAGTATTAGTATTAGAATTTTTGGCAAATTTTTTTTTTTGTGCTTTTTACTACATATGCATACATAGTATGTACATACGTAAATGTTTAGTATGTGAATAGCCAAGTGTGCGTTTGCCTCGTCTACTGCATTAATATATTAAAAGTTGTTGTAGTCTTGACAATGAATTTTGAAACCGTGAGATTTTTTCTTATTTCGTGCCTCTCTCTCTCACTCTCCTTTTATTTCATACGAAAAAAAACAGCATACAACAAAAACAATAACTTAACAAATAATATTCTATATTCATACATATGTATTATTTTTTTGGAGGAAATATAGAAAGAAATTCATAAAAAAAAAATGCTTCAAACATTGTGTGAGAGTAACAAGAAGAAAAAATCACACTCTACTAGTAAAAGATTATTATTTTTTTTGGATTTTTTGTAGAGCGGAGTTTTAAGTGAAGAGTACATAAACTACTCAATCAAACTAGAAGAAAAAAAAAAACGCTAGAAAATTGCAAAATCACCAAAATTTATTTGCTTTTTTTGTAGTGTGTGTGGAATTGAAACTTTAAACTTATGCGGTTACGAAAATTTGGTTTTAATTTCATGATATTTTGAAAATAATCTAACGCTATTATTGGCATTCACCCTTTAATAATAAAATGGTGCCAAAGGCTAGATCAAATGTTAAAGATTTTATTTGTATTGCGAAGGCCTTTGCAATTCTGGAAAAAAACTGCGTTTATTTTATTTTCTAATAACTGGTAGCCTTACTTTACTAATTTATTAAATATCGCTTGAAATAAATTGAAACTTTAAACCACAAAATATACAGAATAGAAACAAGAGTTTGACATTTAACTTTCCATGGAGAAAGAGACAGCAAATATTACCAAAAAGTATTTCTGTCTCTCTCTGATTGCAACTCTGTTTTGTTTATTTATGTTTTTTTAGTTTTCGGGGTGGGTTTTTTATATTGGCGAGAGTTAATAAAAAATGTAATTTTTGTCTAAAACTATTAATAAATAATAAAAACAACTAATAACAATAACAACTTTAACTTTTTCTTTCAAGAAAATTTTTTTATGAACAGTATGTCTTATTTTAGGTTAGGTTAGAGGACGTGTACTTGTCAATTAAGACAAGTACAGTACCCGGAGGTCGAATTGACCCATTGTACAACGTCCGGGTTTCTCACATCACTTATGTTGTGTGTGTTAATTTTATACGTGAGTGGTGGGACCTACAGTTTAAAGTCGACTCCGAACGACAGATTTTTATTTATTGAGAAACTTATCATGGCAATTTTTATTTATTCTCAGAGTTTTTGCCAGAAATCTACTGAGAGGAAGTCGACGAAAAAATACTTTTTGTATGTATTTTGTCTTTGATGGCTCGAACCCAGGCTTTTGCGTCTAATAAGCCAACACGCTACCTACTAGACTACGGAGACTTCACGTCTTATTTTGATCTTGTAATATTTAGCTTCTTAATTACCTCTTGCACAAGAAACTATATTCATTGTTACCGAAAATCACACACATTTCGATTAATATTTAAATATTTAAGAATCTTTAAACTTTTCATTGAAGAAATTAAAAAAAAATATTCCAAATTTTCCCTTTTTTAACACAAAATAAATGTTTATTTAGATTTAGTTTTTCTACTTTAACTTCCACTTTTCACTCTGTATATCTGTTGCTTCTAACACATTTGATACACAAAACATTAAAATATTTTGTTTCTCCCTCTACGAGGTAGGTTAAAGTGCTGCTTTGAGCGTTTTTAAACGTCAAAGGTTTCAATTCTGTATTATTTTGTGCTTTAAACTGGAAAGTGCCTTAAAAGTCTTGCTAACTCACCAAACTCAAACGTTTTTTTTTTATATTGAACTTACATGTGTATTGCCAACCTTTTCTGAATGCCCAAAAATCGTTGAGAATTATAAGAAAATTGCAACTGAAGCTTATCGAAATTTAAAAACTATTTGGGAGTGCTTTTGTAGTACTTTTTAATAATAACGGATTATCAATTTGTACTTTCAAGTACAATGGAATTAAACACCCATAAAAAACTATGATTTCGATGAAGCTTTTGTTTCGTTGTAACGCTTGCCATTATGTACGAAATAAATTATCATTTAAATTATTGCTTCTGGTTGGTTGCAGTTGCCGATTATTCTAAGGTAGTGTTCGTATTTTTTTCTTTTTCAATCGTAACGGACTGTATCTCGGTGATAACTTGTCATAGGTATGTTGACAATTCAACTTTAGCGTGTTATCGGCGTTGTGGAGATCTGGCAATACTGTTGATTGATATTCGGTATTTGGTTACATGCAGTCCTTGTACAGCACTAGATTCTAACGATATGCGTTTTGTAAATTGAATAGAATTTTCTGGAATTTATGATTAATAAAGTGAATTGTCTATTAAATTAAATTGTAAGTTGTGATTTGTTGAGCTGTTACAGGCGTATATAATGTTTTTGACGTAGCTACATGAAATATCTTCAAAGGCTTCAAAATGCATGATCTTGGTGGCCAATTGACGTTGTAAAAACGTGACTTATATTGCAATAAAGTCAAATTCAGTCATGTGGGGTGCATGGCACCCTTTAAGGTAATCTTCAGCAATTTGTTTCTACATTTTGGGCATTATCTTGACGTATATTTGTTTTCATACACTTCAAGAATATAAAAAAATTCTAACGGCGTCAAATCGTATGATTTTGGTGGCCAACTGACGTGTTATTACTTTTTTTTTGGGCAACTTATCTTGCAATAAAGTCAAAATCGGTTGTAACAGGGAGTTTATGGCTTCGTATGGCCTATTTGCAATTGGAAAATCTTTCTTAAAAAAATTTAACATCTGGCAGCCTTTACAGAACGGGTCGCCCTTTGAAAGGAATTCTAACTAGGAATACATACGTATATGAAACCTTCTTCTTATTCACATGAATTCTTTTTATGAAATATTAATCAGTTTTTTGTTTGCAAATAGTTTCTTCAAATACATATTGCAGTTCGAAAGGGGGGGGGATTTACCAATTTAAACATTTAAAATTAACCCAAACTGATGTTTAATAACAAAAAAAAAAAAATTAACGTATACCTACCAAGTCTGTTTTAAATTTCTTTTGTTTTAATGGGAAATTCTAATGTGTCAGCATTTTAAGACTTAAAAAGGAATTCAAATAATTTCTATTCTTGCAATAAAACTTTGAATATTAATTTTTTTAGGAGAAAAAATAATAAAAAACAAATAATAAAAAATTAAACATTGAATTAAACATTTCAAAAGTTTGTCAGAAAGCAAATATTAATCACATGGAAATTTAAGCGAAACAATAAAAGAAATACAACTTAATGGAGAAAACATAACAGTTAAGGGCAAAAGTGTTGAACTATGATTGTTTTTTAATGAGATATTTTTTATGAAACATTTCTTGTCTTTACTATGAATATGTATGAATGTACAAATGTGAAGTCACATGAAGTTCCTTTTTCTGTTGCTAAAATGTTTGCGTCTGTTTGAATTTTAATTCTTATTTTTTTTTTTGCATTTTTATCTTTTATTTTATATTCCCTAACAAACATACGAGCTCTCTATAAAGTTCTATTTTTTTATATATACACATATGGCCAAAAAAATAGGTGTGAACTTCATAGCAAACTATATCCGTATATATTTTCGGTTTTATTTATACGTCATAGTTTAGTCAATTATTTTTATTAAAATAATTTATTTTACGTTCTTAAAAGTTAATAGGAAGGGACAATAACAGTAAATAATGTTTAAAATAAAGTGAATTCAAAAAAAGACCAGCTTTTGATGTGGACAAAAAAATAGGTGTATACAAAACAACTTAAAATTTAAAGAAAAATTTTTACTTAAAAATTGTTTTTCACTAATAAAAACTAAATGATATCATTAATAGCCCATATAATTGCCATTGTTTTTGAGGACAGCTTCCATTTTTCGAGGCATAGACGAAATTAAATTACGGCCAGTCTCTATCCCAATATTGTACCAAACATGTTGAACGTTTTCCCATAATTGGTCTTTATTACAACAAGGAAGCTTGGAAACTCTTCTTTTTAACTCTTCCCAAAGGTTTTCTATCGGGTTCAGGTCGGGGGACTGACTAGGCCATTCAATAACGTCTATCTTCCTTTGACGAAACCATACACTTGCTAACTTTGATGAGTGTTTTGGATCGTTATCTTGTTGAAACTTCCACATCAGAGGCATATTTTCTTCGGCAAAGGGTAGCATGACATTCTCTAGCAAATTTCTGTACACAAATCTGTCCATTGTTTGCTCTATTCGGTGAATTGGACCTACTCCATACCAGGAAAAGCAACCACATACCATGATATTGCCTCCTCCGTGCTTGATGGTCTTTTTTGTGTACCTACTGTCGAATTCTTTACCTTTTGGCCGACGAACATTTCTTTCTTCGTCGTTTCCAAATAAATTGATTTTGGTCTCGTCGCTCCAAAGGATATTTCGCCACTTTTTTTCTCCCCCTGCTCTACACCAATCTTTGTGAGCTAAGGCAAAATTTTTCCTCTTCTTTAAATTCTTTGTTCGAAACAGAGGTACCTTGCGAGCTATCCTACCTTGTAGGCCTGCCTTTTGCAATCGTCTTCGCACAGTTCGTGATGACACTGTATTTCCAACGTCTCCAGTAATCGCCTTAGACGACTTAAAAGGGTCCCGTTTGGATAGTATGACTATGCGTTTGTCTGTAGTTAATGAAGTTTTTCTATGTCTACCTCGTGTTTCAACGTTATTTTTTTCTTTTAAAGTGTTGGTTACAAAATTCTCAGACCGATTGAAAGCATCTGCAATGAATTTGTAGGTTTTACCTTGCTCGCGAAGTTTAAGAACGAGGAGTCTTTCTTCATTACTGCAATGGTGCCCACGACCCATCTTAAAAATTAATTATGTCTGATATAATGTTTTATTTATTTTTAATTAATATTATTTCACTTAATTTCTACCAATTTTTTAATTTTTTTTACAATAAATCAAATTTTAACTAAATTAAATATCACGCACCTATTATTTTGTCCAAATAAAATTCGCACTTAAAGGAAAAATGCCACACTATTTATCTGAGACAAGCTTATTTTTAGTGAAACTCCCCTTTTTTTCTTTCCTCAACAATAATACCAGGCTATTTATTTTGTAATTTTTGCATTTTTTAATAAGTTGAAAGAAAAAAATTTTTTACACCTATTTTTTTGGCCATATGTGTATATAGGTATGTATTGTGTTTATTTATTTGCATTTTTTTTATTTTATTTCTTTTGTTTTTTTATGTATTTTTGTTCCATTTTTGTTTGAGTTTATTTTCGCTATTTTCAAGGTTATATTTTAGTGTATTTTTATACTAAGTATAGTAAGATAAAGAGAGAGAGACCAAGAGAGAATGAAACAGTGAGCGATTATAGCTTTAGCCTTAGTAGTTGAGTATATAAAAAACACCGAACATATATGTACATCCATATGTGATAATATAGTGATGAGTAGCTAGTTCCCCACACTATATAATCGCATTGAGGATGTTTGTTGTAGTTTATTATATGTAGTATATGTTTGTTGGAGTATTTCTCTTTTTTTTTGCATTATTTCAATATGTTTAGAATTGTTTGTTAGTCTTTGTCTAGAATCAGTTGTTCGTTAATAAAGAATAGAGCAAAAATATTATAAAAAAAAAATGAAAGAATGAAAGAAAAGATGTGAGTTGCTAAGAACAAATCATCAGTTTAAATATAATGTTGCACTAATACTACAATTTTTTTATTAATAAAGCAAATAAAAAAATTATTACGAAATCTAATCTTAAAATTTGAAATAAAAAATAGTTTTTATTAAATTTTTTTGTTATAAAAATAAAAAAAATAGTAATTATTATCACAATCTATTTAAAATATAAATTTAAGCGCTTTTTCTAATTTGCCTTCTTTTAAAACGGAAATCCATGGTACAACATTGTAAATTATGCGTCCAATATGTAAACAAACATCATATTTATCAAGGTCAGGAAACAACACTTTAAAAATCAAAACAAACCACACGACCAAAGCACATATTTACACTCACACTTGCTCTTAGTCGCTTAGTAGTAAAATACTAGAAACTGTAAGAGAGAGAGAAAACAAACAAGCACTTGTTGCTTTACATGAGAATTCAAAAAAAAAGGTCATAAAAGCCAACAGCAAATGTAAAATAGTAAGGCATCAAAGAGCAGACCAACAACAACAGCACCTACAACCATACCAACACATACTCAACACACGAAATACCCTTAGGACCATTACATTCTCTTCGTTTCAACTCGGTGATTCTACAAAAAAAAAACAAAGAAACGTACGATTCTAAACTAAAACTAACATCCATACATATGTATGTACGTACTACGTACATGTGTAGAAAATGAAGCATTAAAATGTGAACATAAGCCCCGAACAATGCATGCTTGTTTACATGTACACATCCATACATACACATGTAAAGTTGTAAACATTCTCGCAATGTAGGGAAATACCATTAGTTGACTTTCGTCTAGTCACCACACAGCCATGTTTCTCCTTCTCTCCCCCTTATGGGATTATCATACATGCATACAACCAACCTACAACCTCTAATAGACAGCCTAACCCAACAACTTTCATGCATACGCACACACAGCCTTACACACATGTAAACTACTAACTATACTCTGCTATACAGCTTAGTTTTCATTCATTCATGCATTTTCTCTATTCAAATACCAAGTTGCCTGCGATGACGATGACGATGATGGTGATGTTGTCGGAGATGACGATGAGAAGTTCTGCTGCAACAACTACAAACTAGTGCAGCCAGCAGACCAACAAAAGTATACAGAAGGACTCAAAGCCACAACTTTGTAAACAATCTAATGTACTATACAACTGTATGCATTTTATATGCAAAAAAAAAGAGAAAATATGAGGCACAATTGATAAGTTATTAAAAAACCACATAAAACATATACTTATGCAAATACCCTAAAGAAAACTCATTTAAAATCTTTTCAATTGAGCCACGTTTTGTTTTTATTTTCCAAATGCACTTTACATTCATTCATCTGCTTATATGTATTTATGTACACACATACATACTTTGCTTTAGTTTTTCTATACTTCAACGTTAGCCCTGACAGACAGTCAAACAAACATGCACATTCACTTCATTCATGCGTTCATACTCTGCACTACTGTTACTACTAGATGAGTGCATGTAGTCGCCTTACCAAATAGAAAATGAAAGTGAAAATCCATTTTGTTTTTGTTTTTTGTTTTGCTTTTGTAAAAAAATTCCCACAAAACTACTACCACTACTGCTGCGACTACACTCACTACTCTCTTACATGGTGGTGTAGAAATGCACCCACTCAGAGCATTATAATGGCGTAAGATTGAGTGTATATGTATTTGTGTGTGAATAGAAGAGCTTTAGTGGCCAAGGTTTTTCTAACATCGTCTACATTTTGTCGTTGTCGTCATCATCATCATCGTGATAGTCATGCTAGACGTAGTGGAAGTAATAGTTGAGAACAAATGTACATATACGTACATATCTATGTATGTGTGAAGGTGTGCTGCTTATTATGCAGTCTGTAGTTGAGTGCGACGACACAGTAGTGACTTTTCATGTGTAGCCTTTGGCGACTAGTTGTCGTTGTTATTTTCTTTTTCTTTTTTTACATTGCACAACCGGTAACAGTTAGACAAGAGCCAGACTAAAGCAACACGTGGCCATGTGACTTTTGCTCTTGTTTTATATTCTTGTTTTTCATACTTTCCCTGCTTTGGCATCTTCTAAGAGAGGACAGTTATGTGTGTATGTGTATATATGACTATACATATACAATTGTATTATGGAGATGGGTTAGAGGTGGCTTTGTTTGTTTTTATGGTTTTTATAGTTTAGTTGAGGATTTTCTCTCCCTCCTTTTTGCCTTTCTCTGTGTGCATGAATATGAAAGTAATAACATATAGTGTATACGACCATATTGTGTGTACATATGTAACATGGGCATACACATACATAGTTTAACAGTGTGGGAATCAATAACAGGGAAAGATTGCAGAAAACAATAAACTCCAAAGACGATGATCTATTCATCAATAATTGTTTTTTGTTTAATTATTTATATTCGTTGTTGTGTAATGCATATTAAGAATAAATAAATGAACAATTTTAGATTGAGTTTATTATATTTCATTAGTTTAGTAATAATCATTTCATTTAATCTGTCACTGCTTGAATATTTCTTGTGGAATATTCTGATAAGCGTTCTTATAGGAACGATTTAATATTGTTTCATTTGAATTTAATCAGAGCTAAAATTGTTGTCTTTTAATAAACGTAACTTTCCTATTCTATTGTGGTTTTTAAAATGAATTGTGACCTTAAACAATTTGATGACATTTTCCCAACTATAATAAGATTTATGAATTGGCCCAACTTTTCAAGTATAGGGGCATTATATTATCCACAGTTTTTGAACTGAAGGACAACATCCCAGCTTGCTGGCATTGATTAGATACCGACCTGAATGTGGAAACAATTTCTAATACCCAAACTCTTAAAAAATTATCAATCCTGGTAGTCTAGTGGGTAGAGTGCTAGGCTATTAGCGTGAGGATGGTGAGTTCAATTCCCACCAGAGACCTTGGTCTGTGTGACCATATACCGAGTATATGGTCAAAATCCCTCAGCTCGTATATAATTAAATATAATTTGTAATTGTATTGTTATTAATAAATAAATAAATAATCAACCATATCGAGTGAATGACTCATTAATTTTCCTCTAAGACGTTAATAATTTTTGTTCTAGTTTATTCAATTAGTTTTTATACTTACCGCTTAATTCCAGATCTTTGATTTTTGTTGAAAGTTTCTTACCTAAAAAAAAACAAAAGAAAACATTTATAAATTATTATTTTTTCAATAATGTAACACATAAAAATTAATTTTAAAACTTGATGATCGATTAGTAATTTTATTTTTCAATAATTCGTTGCATTAGAAGCTTGTGATAAACTCTGTTGTTTGCCAAAAAACGAAAGGAATTAGATTTACTGTTAATCCTTCTACAAGGGGATACTTTTTAAGAGGGAAGCATTCCCCTAAAGCGTTTTACTTAACCTCTATAACGTAATTTTCATATAAATTTCTTAATTTTTAATTAACAATGTGGTTTTTTGTTTAAATTTATAAAATCTCAGAATTTGAATACGTCAAGCAGATTGAAATTCTATTTTTATTTCGTTTTATTTAAATAAATAAAGTGTTATCGAATTATGTTTGTATGACCCAATAAATGAATATGAAAATATATTAGCCACGTATAATATTAACGATTAGGAACCAAATATTGCTTTTTGTATAGAGTCAAAGTCTTTTAGAACGCGTCGTTCTTAGGAAGTTATTCAAATAAGTCCTTAAATTCATGCCAACACATTTCAAACATTTTAATTTTCTTTAAAATCGATCTTAAACAGCAAGAATTTCTCCTAAAGTCTTGACAAACAGAAGATCTCTTATATTTTCCTACTGTACTTTTATTGCCAGACCAATACTGTTAAAGCAAATCTGTACAGTTACTGTTAAACTAACACTATTAATAGTAATTGTTATTGCAGACCTTAGAGGTTAAATGGGAATAATAGAAATTAAACACAGTGAGAGAGAGAGGAGCATAGAGCATTAAGGAGGTTGAATAAGTATTTCGTTCTACGTTGTCTGCTTGTGTTTAAATGTGTGCATTGGTGTGTTTGTTTGTTTGTAGGCATTTGAAAATAAATTCTTTTCATTAATATGTGTGTGTTTATATTTCAAGTTCAAGGTCTTACAAAATAACAATGTCTACCATTGAAACAACAATAGATTCGGCCAGACATTCGTAGACGATCGGCAAATAAAACAATCGAAAAAGAGCTTAAAATACTCTTTGTTAGTTGGTTGTCGTTGTTGTTGTTGCTGTTGTTGTACAACAACAAATATACAAAGATCAAATAGTAATCAGTTGTGATTATTGTTGGATTTTTTCAAATTTTTGTTTTGTTTTTATTTTCAAATCATGTTGTTGTTGTTTTTGTTTGTCTGGCTATTTGGCCACTAGTTGCAATGAATGATATTTTATTTTGATAACGTAAAGAATGAAGAAGAAGAACAAAAATGAAAATCTTTCAGATCCTTTTAGGAACTAATAAAAGAGTAGAAAAACAAATGAAACAAAACAATGAAATCATTAAAACAAAAGCAAAAAAAATTCAGACAAAAAAGGAAGAAGATTTTATATAAGAAAAATAAGAATTAGGGAATAACTAGACTAACAAAAAAAAGCTTTAAAAGATAACAAAAAAAAAAAAAATTTAAATAAAAATCTAGTTTTAAAAATCCTATCAAAAATTATAAGAAAAAACGCAAAATTCCCTATAAAAAGCGCTAAAACACATTAGAACGGCCTACAATACAATTTCGTTAGGTTCTAACACCACAATATTTCTACTGTTCTTGCATTAATACTCTATTTTGTTCTATAATAATTAATATACTCTCAATTGAATTATTTTTGAGAGAGTCATGCATGACCTTCACCTTAACCTAGTCATTGTTTGTCGGACATTCGGTCATTTACCCTGAAAAACAAAAATTACTAAATAGTGGTGATGCAGCCCCTTGCTTGTCCCTCTAATTACTAAGTAAACAAATAAACACACTCATGCACACCACCCATTCTCGCACAAATACTCCTAACGTCAGAAGCAGCAAAGGCAGCAGCAGCAGCAAAGCTTTCTATTAAACACATTATGATTAAACCCAAAACAACTTGAACACCAATGGTATGTGCATATGTGAGTGAGTGAGAGCAACAACAAGATCGTGGGGAGCATGAACAAAAAAAAAATACACACCGAAGAAAAGAGTAACATTTTTATAATAATATTAGACTGAGAGTTAGAGAGAGCGTGAGTGCATAATGGTGGCTTTGTTGTCTTTAGAGATTTTCTCTGTGTGTTTGCTACTACTGCCTCTGTGGTGTATGTGAGTTTTTTTTTATTTGATTTTCAGTTGGTTTCTCTGTATATGAGTTTATTTGTGGTGGATTCTATGCCTGGTAGAGATAACCTATACACAAATGTTATTTAAACATATTCTATATGGCAGAGATTCCCAAACAATTTGATTTTTATTTCAAATTGTAAAGAAAAATTTTTTTTTAAATTTTTTTTATAAATTTTTTGGATTATTAAAGATTATTTAGTTTTTTAATATTTAATATAAAATTTAAAAATTTGCTTAAGAACCTCTGTTTAAACAAAGACATTTTATTAGTACAACTACTTTTTAACTACTCGTTTATAACAACTATAGTGTGTAAGAAAAAAAACTTCTTTTTTTGCGTTTTAAATTTTTGTTGTTTGAAATTCAATTCAAACCCGTTTCCGTTGAAAATAAAAACAAAAAAAAAAATATTTTTTTAGCCAAACCCAATTCTAGTGTGTGTGTGTGTGCTTTCAAATGTTTAAAATGCCTAAAATCCTATTAAAACATGTTTAGCCAGCCAGGTAAAGAAACGCAAACAAAAAAAGTGACAAACCAGACACTTTTTTTGCCAGACTTTTCTATTGATATTCTATACGCACATGGCTTATTTGTAGGCTTTTTTTTTTCAAATAAATTTTTTGTGTTTTAAAGAAGACCTTAAAATGCAAGATCGTTAAAACACTTAAAAAGAGAAATAAAAAAACGTAATAAATAGTTCGATTGCCAAGGAAATTGTAGCTTATGGCTTATAAAGAAAAAAATTTTTGTTTAATAAGCAGGAAATTAATAAAAAACAACAAAAGAAGTTATTTTCGATTATTTTTTTTTATAAAATTCTTTGCTTTAGTCCCACTGTCTGTTTTCTATCTAATAAGTAGGCCTATTTGAAGCTTTTTTTATTTTGTCACATGCATAGTTGTTATTGTAGTTCTCTTTTGTTTTTTTTTGCTGTTCATAGTTTTTCTCGGTATTTCTTTGGTGTTGTGCTGTTGTTGTTGTTATTTTGTTTGAAATTTCCTAGTTTCTAGAGGATTTCTCTTATTAAAGAGTCGTTGACTTGATTTGGTTTGGTTCATTTGGGCATCATCTCTTTGCCTAGGCTAGACCCGTTATAAAAATAGCTTTTTTTCTTCTACTTACTATAGAGAGTGCACATGCATTTGTGTTGGTCTATGTGTGTATAATAGTTTCTCTTTGATAGTTTTGTGTGGTGAAAAACTATTCTCGTACTCGCTGTATTTGTCTATTTGAATGTTTAACAAAAAAAAATAAATAAAAATAACAACGTAATCAAAGATAATAGAGAGTCTATGGGTTTTAGTTTCTATTTAACAGTTACTGCGATCGGTTATAGAAAAGGAAAACAAATTTCAAGAAAATTGATTTAAAAAAATTTTCCATTTTGTATGGCAATTGTTGTTGTTGTTGTTGTAATAGAAAAAAGTTTTCACTTTACAACAGCCATTTTAAATTTGAATGATCATTGCAAAAAATAGAAAGAAATAAAATGCGAAAATTCATTTTCAATTCAAAAATAATTAAAAAAATGAAAAGAAATGGAAAACTAATGGTAAATATTATTTCTTTGCAGATACCTTAATACAAAGTGGCGAATTATTAAAAATAAATACGGGGAAAATCGAAAAATATAAATACATAATTAAAACGCGAATAGAAAAAATACGTAAATTAAGAATTAAAAATATAACGTCAATCAAAGCTAATGATCCAAGTTTACAGAATATGAATAAAGCAATATTAATTTAAAATAATATATAAAAATGATAAATAATAATATATAAATATAATATAACTTGTCAGAAATAAATTTCAAATGATCAAAATTTTATTAAGGAAAAAATTTAAGTTTAAAAAGAAATATGAAAAAATTTAATAAAAATAATAAAGCCAAAAATAGAAGAAATGGAAATAAATAAGTGTTAAGAAGGTCAATTAAAAATTAAAAAATTATAGGTTAAAAAAAGAATAAAAATATCAATAAAAAAACCATAAATGGTAAAATTAATTTAAAAAAAGATATTTAAGTTTAATTTCCATATGAATAAAGCAATATTAATTTAAAATAATATATAAAAATGATAATAATATATACATATAATATAATTTAAGTTTAAAACGAAAATTAAAAAAAATTAATTAAAAAAATATTATTTGAAAATAATGAAGCCCAAAAATATAAGAAATGAAAATAAATATGTGTTTAAAAGGTAAATTAAAGAATTATAGGTTAAAAAGGAAAAAAATATAAAATAAAAATATCAATAAAGAGTCCATAAGTGGTAATGTGTATTCTTTTTAAATATATTCTAAAGTTTTAAAAATATCTAAAAGAAAAAATAAAACATATATTAATTAATAAATAATTAAATTTAAAAACATTTCCATGAAAAATGCTCGATAATATAAAAAATAAAAAATATTAAAAATGTGAAATTATAAATATGTCTATTGTCTACTAAAAAATCCAACAAAATAAATTCCTAAAAATGTAGAAAATACAAAATAAAGTGCTTAAAATGTATTAAAAATATAATTAAAAAATATAAAAACAACTTAAGAGAAAAGAGTAGTATTAAATATTATTGCAAGAAATAATAATATATGAAGAAATCATAAAAAATAATATAATCCAAAAAAATATGATATGTACCAAAGAAATAAAAAAAAATAAAATTAAATTAAATAAAATTTAATTGAAAAAAAGAAGAAAATAAATGTAATTTAAAATTAAAATAAAATTTTAAAAATTTGGAAAATCATAAGTTAATTAAAGACAGCAAAAAATGCATTACAAAAATTAAATAAAATTTTTTAAAATTTAACACGAGAATAATTTATAGATATAAATTCAAAAATATAAAAAAATTTATATAAGTTTTTAAAAAATCTCTAAAAAATAATTATTTCAAATTAAAATATAATTTAAAAAATTCCGAAAATCATAAATTAATTGAAGAAAGCAAAAAATGCTTTGAAAAAATTAAATAAAATATTTAAAAATTTAAAAAACGAATAAAAAAATATAAAATAAAAATATCAATAAAAAATCTATAAGTGGTAATGTGTATTCTTTTTAAATATATTCTAAAGTTTTAAAAATATCTAAAAGAAATATAAAGTATATGTATATTAATTAATAAATAATTAAAATTAAAAATTTCTATGACAAATGCTCGATAATATAAAATATTAAAAATAAAAAATATTAAAAATATTAATAAAAAATGTAAAAATATAAAAAAAGCCTATGAAAAAAATCTATTAGAATAAAATCGTAAAAATGAAGAAAAAGAAAAGAGAAATAAAGTGCTTAAAATGTATTAAAAATATAATTAAAAAATATAAAAAACCTTAAGAGAAAAGAGTAGTATTAAATAAAAGTGGGATAAATATTAATAAAAAAATAATTGAAAATAATAAAATAAAATCCAAAAATATGTATATGATCTGTATCAAAGAAATTAAAAAAAATTAAATAAAATTTAATTGAAAAAAGTGAAGAAAATAAATTTAATTTAAAATTAAAATAAAATTTAAAAAATCATAAATTAATTAAAGAGAGCAAAAAACCTTAAAAAATCAAATAAAATATTTAAAAATTTAAAAAGAGAATAATTTATAGATATGAATAAAAAAATATGAAAAAATGTTTAAAAGTTTTTAAAAAATCTCTAAAAAATAATTATTTAAAATAAAAATAAAATTTAAAAGATTTAGCAAATCATAAATTAGTTGAAGGGAGCAAAAAAGCATTAAAAACATTAAATAAAATATTTAAAAATATAAAAAGAGAAAAAAAGAATTAAAAAAATTAAATAAAATATTTAAAAATTTAACAAGAGAATAATTTATAGATATAAATTAAAAAATATAAAAAAATTTATATAAGCTTTTAAAAAATCTCTAAAAAATAATTATTTAAAATAAAAATAAAATTTAAAAAATTTAGAAAATCATAAATTAATTGAAGAAAGAAAAAAAGCAGTAAAAAAATTAAATAAAATATTTAAAAATTTAAAAAGAGAATAAAAAGTATAAAAAAAGTATATAAGTTTTTAAAAAATCTCTAAAAAATAATTATTTAAAATTAAAATAAAATTTAAAAAATTTAGAATATCATAAATTAATTGAAGAGAGCAAAAATGCATTAAAATATCAAATAAAATATTTAAAAATATAAAAAGAGAAAAAATGCATAAAAAAATTAAATAAAATATTTAAAAATTTAACAAGAGAATAATTTACAGATATAAATTAAAAAATATGAAAAAATGTATATAAGTTTTTAAAAAATCTCTAAAAAATAATTATTTAAAATTAAAATAAAATTTAAAAAATTTAGAAAATCATAAATTAATTGAAGAGAGCAAAAAATGCTATGAAAAAATTAAAAAAAATTATTTAAAAATTTAAAAAGAGAATAAAAAAATATAAAAAATTTATATAAGTTTTTAAAAAAATCTCTAAAAAATAATTATTTAAAATAAAAATAAAATTTAAAAGATTTAGCAAATCATTAATTAATTGAAGAGAGCAAAAAAAAGGAATAAAAAATTAAATTAAATATTTAAAAATTTAAAAAGGGAATAAAAAAATATAAAAAATGTATATAAGTTTTTAAAAATCTCTAAAAAATAATTAAAAATAATTGAAAGAGCTTTTATATTTTTTAAAATATTTTTTATGTATTGTTTATTCATTTTAATAAGCTTTGAAATCATTTTTAAAATAAAATTAATCAATATTTTTATTAAAAAAAAAAAAATAATTAAAAGAATAATGTAATGAAAATAAATAAGAAAATTCTAATTCAACCAAAAAGTTACAAAAATATTCATAAATATACAAATAATAAAAAATAAGGAATAAAAAAATATGTAATAAAACACAAAAAAAGTAATTTAAAGAAATATTTAAAATAAATCTAAATAAAATTGTAATTAAAAATATAAAAATAAAATTACAAATATTTCACAGTGCAAATACAAGTAAGTTTAAAATATTTGCTTTTATAATATAATTTAAAAAATTCATTAAATCTCGAAAAAATTGCTTCAAAAAATTAAATTTAAAAGTAATCTTTATCAAAGAAATCTAAAGAAAATAAATTAATATATTAATTAATAATAATTTAATACTAATAAAGAAATAAAAAAAAAAACACAACACAAAATAAAAAAATTTCAAATCAAATTCATTAAAAATATTATTAAAATACTAAAGAAAAGTAAGCAAAAAAAAGAGAGAAAACAAAATCTTGTTTTTCTACATTTAATAAAAGCCCGGTTCAAAAAGTTCATTTACCTTTTAAAATATACAATAAAAATTATGATTTTATTTTTATTATAATTATGGTCAAATATAAATAAATTGTTTGTAGATTAAAAAGCAAAAATTAAAAACGACCGACCCCTGACAGAATCTTTAAATACAACTTGAAATTAAAACATTATCAATTCGAAAGCGAGTAAAAATGAAAAAATGAACAAGGTTCATTAACCTTTAGTCATTAGAATGTCAAATGAAAGTTGAATCGAGTTTTTAGTTGAGAGAATGTGTGCTAAAATTTTAATTAATAAAGAAAATTTGCATAAAAAATTAAAACAACCAGTAATTGCATTTGAATTTAAAGTTTTAAGCCTTAAAAATTTTATTTCATTTGTTTATAAAAAAATATTTATATTTCAACCGGATTTAAAAGCAAATGAAACCAGAATTAAATTTGAAAGTGGTGCATTTGGAAATATTTTTGTTTTATAAGGTAAGCCAACTAGTTTTAAATTTTTTTAATTGAATTTTTTATTTATTTTTTTTTTATATAATTAGTGGGTGTTGGTCAACAAAAATTCTTATGCAATCCAAAGCCAAACTTGCATAATGTGAAGAAGTTATTTGAATTACTTTCTATTTTCTATAATTTTCTAGTTGATCTTGCTTGATTTTGTGCATTTTCTTGTTTTAAAACATAGAAAAGAATTTGAATTAATAGATAATGCCACGTTAAAGCGGGCATAAGGCTACAAACTATTTTTTGTTACACATTTACACCAGCTTTTTTAAGTAAAAATTTTTTATTTTACTCTCCAAAAGAAAACGTCTTTAAAAAATCGTTTTTTTTCTTTAAATTACAATAATTCCCCATTAAATTTGGTTGTAAGGATACGCAATTTTAATAATTATTCGTCTTAGGAAACTGTTACATGGGTTTCTACTGTAAAAATCTTTAAAAATTAAAAAATGTCTAGTGGCCTTAGGAAGACCAGTTACGGTTAAATAATTTCCCTTGAAAATTTCCCAAACGTTAGCTCCCTTAAATCATGATAGAATGCTTAGATGCCAATGGGTTAATATTGTTTGTGCAAGTGTTGTTGCACAACAAATAATTTAAACATTTTTTTTTGTTTGTTTTTTTATATTTCTTATGCCCATTTTGAAAAATAGGTGTAGAAAAATAAATAAATTAAATAAAAAAAAATGTTGACAAATGCAAAACAGAAACAACAGAAATATTGCGTTTTATTAGTCAAACACAACAACAACAGCAATAGCAAATAACTTCTCATTTAAAAATTCCAAAAAAAAAACAAACACAACACGCGAAAAAAATGTGAACACAAGTTTCGGAATTCAACAAAAATTGCATTTTACACACACAAATGCAATACGCACACATAACAACAACAACAACGAAGTTAAGGTGTAATTTAAAGTAGACGAACAGTCAAAACCAGCCACACAAGTTACGACAGCAAATAAAAAAGAGAAAGAAAAGAGAGGCTAACGAACGAATGAACGGCCATATTTGATAAACATTTGTATAGGCTTAGTCAGGGAACGGGAAAAGGCAATAATGATTGCAATAAATAATAAAAAATAAAAAAAATGCTTGCTTAGTTAAATATTTGAAAAAGTGACAAAATAAACCTAAAAAAATAATTAAAGACAACGCACGGAAGGAAGTTATGAAAATATACGATAACATTGCAATGCTTTGTTAGGTAGAGGGTTGGTTGGGTAGGAGGCTAGCAACAATTATTTGCAATTTATTTATACGCAAAACCTACATAAAAAAACGAAAGAAAAAAACGTTGCTTTTTTTTTATCATAACAACAATTGAGAGTGAGAAACAGCTTGTGTAGTGTATATGCTTGCACTGGTGATGTTGAGGTTAAGTTCAATGAACCACCAAATGATCGTGAATAACCCCACCAAAAATATACACACACACACACACACTCATGCAAACGTATGTGCATAATACTCTGTAAGAACATTTTAAAAATGCATACATATACACGTACATACATACATATGCATAGGAATGAGTGTTTCAACATTTGCTTTAAATTTGATGTTTAGAATGACGATGATGGGTGGTGTGGTGCCGAAAACAGCGGTCGAATTGAGTAATAACCGGAGGTTATTTTTAGTAAAATAACAGAAGATTTTCTTTTTGTCATTTTTTGAAGACATTATAGTGACTAAATCAGCACTTAAAGTACTCATACATATATACTGCATTTGATTTACATACAAAAGAAATTGTTTCAAAATGTTATGAAACGCCCAAAGAAAAAATGTGCGTGTGTATGGCAGTTTTCTATAACAATTCTAGAAATATGACTCTTGTTAAAAACTAACGGAAAAAAATATGTAAAATTCATGTCTACAGCTTTCGAAAAGTTGGCAAGTGTGTATTTTAAATTTTAGGTTATGTTAGGTATTCAATTAGATTGATCCACTGTGTCATGCTTAAGACTTCAAATCTATTGTTATATCATTAGATTTTACCATACATTTTTTGCTTTGGTTTTAGTGCCATTAATCATGTTTTTCTAGCATTACATAACATAATGGGTCATTACAACCTTATGGTCAGGATTACAACCTAGTTTCCGACATCACTTATGTTGTGTGTGTGTTAATTTTTATACATGAGTGGTGGAATCTACAGTTTAAAGTTGACTCCGAACGATATATTTGGCCAATTTATTTACTCTCAGAGTTTTTGCCAGAAATCTGCTGAGAAGAAGTCGCCGAAGAAATATTTTGCCATATTTCGTTTAGTCGGAGATGCCTGACCTGGGATTCGAACCGAGCCCTCACGTCTAATAAGCCAGCACACTATCTATTAGACCACGATGACTTTTTCCTAGCTGAGCTGATAATCAGTCTACTGTAGCATATTCTGGAATGATAGGATTGCCTATACCGTTGCCTAAATACATCGTCATCAGAGAAAATGTATCGATTTATGAAATGTATGTATGTGAACACGTTTTAAGAAACTTTTTGCCTTGAATCAAAGTCTTTCTCAAGAAATGAAGCTATGTCCGATTATTACTATGATGTTAGTAGACTGGGATTGCCTCTACCGTTGCCTAAATACATCATCACCAGAGAAAATGTTTTGATTTATGAAATCTATGTATGTACACATGTTTTAAGAAACTTTTTGTCTTGAGTCCAAAGTCTTTTTCAAGAAATGAAGCTATGTCCGATTCTTCCTTTGATGTTAGCTGACTCTCTGGGTATGATGCGCTTTGAATCATTCTCTTTCTCAAGAAATGAAGCTATGTCCGATTCTTCTTATGATGTTAGATGACTCTCTTAGTATGTGTTGCTCTGAATCATGCTCTTTCTCAAGAAATGAAGCTATGTCCGATTCTTCCTACGATGTTAGCTGACTCCCTTGGTATGATTCGCTTTGAATCATACTCTCTCTCTCATGAGATGCAGCTATATGCGACTGTCCAATGATGTTAGTTAGCTCTCTGGGTATGATTCGCTTTGAACCATAATTTTTCTCAAGAAATGAAGCTATGACCGACTCTCCAATGATGCTAGTTGACTCTGTGGAGAGCCAGGCGGTTTCTATGATGGATTGTTTGGAATTATTAAGCCATTGTCATTGTCAAATGTTTGTATAGCATAATTGAAACTGTAAACATACTACAAAGATGAGTGACAGCATATGAACAGAAGCTGTTTTGATTTCCCATTCCTGAATTGAATTTTAATAATTTTTTACCATGTTTTAATATTCTAAAAACGCAATTTATTTATAACTATTATTTAAGCTTGTCTTTAAACTAATTAACATACTAAAATGAAATCATTACTGATATTTATTGCTTTTAAATTTGAAAAAAAATGACGATAAATAAACCAAAAAAAATTTTTCTAATTTAAAATCAACAATTTATTTACGATTTACTAAAAAATTCAAAACTTTTCAACATTTCAGTCACATTTTAGAAAGACTAACCCCATACTGGTTGTATAATTATTATTATTTTATTGTTTTATTTTTATAATTAAAATTAAAAAACGCTTTTTACGCTTTCAAATAGACTTTTATGTCTATGTCTACGAATTCATATATCTTCATGTGTTCAGAATGGTTGGTAATAAGTCTCAAAGTGAGACATAAAGGGAAGACAAAATAAATAAATTTACTTGAAATGCTCCTCCACTGCTTAAATATGCCTGTTAAAATTGCAGTCAATGTGGCAATGTTAGCGATTTTATTTTTCATTAGAAAATGACTTGTTTGTGTTGTTAGTGTTTTTGTTTTGTGTTTTGTTTTATATTAATTTTCTTCTCTCAACACACATGTTAGTACCCACACTCAGTGTTTTTTTTTGTTTTTTTTCGTTTATTTGTTTAAATACTATACAAACATACGCACTAAATAAAAATAAAAATAAAGGTTAAGAAACTTATTGGGTTTAATAACATTTCACAAGGTTATTAGATAAACAAAACAAAACAAACGAATTGAAACGAAACAAAACAAACGAAATAAAACAAATTTAGCACACACATACCACAGCGACTACCAGCTACTATTTATTTGCATCATACGCAATTAACTTAATGTGTGTATTTTTATTCTCATTCTCTTCATCTCTGGCACTTTCAATCTTACTCTCACCCTCTCTCTCTCTCTGTGTCTGAATGTGTGTATTTGCCTAAGTACTTAGAGTACTTACTGTCTAACTGTTCTACTCTGTTAATATTTATTCAATGCAAAATTTGCTTCGCGTTTTTTTGTGCTGTTCCAGTCGTTTGTTAAAGTAATAACAACAACAATATGATAAAAAATTATGTGTGATGTTCATATGTTCCTATGTGTGTTATTATTAATTGATCTCTCAGTGTTAATGATCTTCAATTCAATGCCGGACTTCTCGTTATTTTTTTTTGGGTGTATTTAAGGTGCTTGACATTATTGTCAGAGTACATTGCAATGCAATTTTAAAGGGTGTTGTTTGTTTCAAGGAGAGAAACGTTCACCGTTTTCTCAAGGCATACAAATAGTGTTGTAAAGTGTTAGATTTTATTGTGCATGTATTTACATAAAATGCATGCATAATCATGATTAAAGGCCTGTTATGACTTATTAAGTAAGTAAGTAGTAAGCATTGTAACGGGAAAAAGTGATTTTTTTGTTTACATTATGATCTGTAGGTTTCATTTATAGCGGCATGAACCAAACAACATGACCGATTTTGGCTTTATTGTATGAGGATCTGCCATAAAGAGAAATTTTACGTTTTTAAGACGTAAATTGCGCATTGAGATAATGCGAATTGACGCAATTCGACTATATTTTGTGGGGCAACAACTTAGACCGTGTCTAAGCGAATAAACCCCTAACGTTAGAGCATTTGGAAACAAAAATTCGTCAAGTTATTGTCGATATACCTCCCGAAATTTATGAAAACTATCTCTATCGGATTGACTGAAGCAACGAACCCAAAGAAGTTTATTTAAATAACCTTCTGCTTTGAGTATAATGTTAGGGTTCAAGCTTTAAAATTAAATAAAAACTAGTTTGTTATCACAGTAATATGAGGATTTTTATTTAATTTTACTTTTGTAAACGAAAAACTAAAACTAACGTTCTATTGACTGAAATATACGCTTTATGCTGTTGTTTACATTAATAATCACGGTCAAGTTTATATAATACTTGGTTTGCTGTAGTGCATGTCAACTTTATTCATATTTATTTGCATTTATATATGTATGTGGCACTAATAATGATGTGGTATGTGTGTGTGTATGTTACACTATTAAATAACTGTCATTATTTAATCATTAACAAATTAACATCAACACCAGCATAAAAAAAGAAATGCCAACAGTTCCAACAGCTAAAGACTAGAGGTTATATTACAATTAACACACATGCATACATACTCATGCTTACATATGCATGTACGTATATAACATACAACATGAAACACTCTCATGACCAACTGACTGACTGACTGACATAAAATGCCTGGAAAACTGAGACAGCGTTAAAAAAAAAAACAGAAATAAAGAAAAACAAAACAGAATTGCATGTTGCCAACTATTTATTGTATTTCTTTCATGGTTAAAAAAACAAAAAAAAAATCTGTAAAAAAGGCGCCTGCAAAATCTAAAACCTATAAAACAATAACAACAACAACCAGAAGAATTAAAACAAACAAAATGCAACGGAAAATCCACTTAATTTTGTTTTTTTTTATTGCTTTTTCCATTATTATCTTCATCATTATTATCAAAATGTACATATTTGTCTAGCTTAGCAATCTCTCCACCACACTCTCTAACTCGGCACTAAAAAAAAACAAGTTCTCTGCTTGTATGTTATTATGTTAGTCCCTATACATCACATGACTGGTGCAAATGTGTGTAAGTAAGCTTTGTATTAAGGTTTGGGAAAAATAAAACTGGAGCATAACACTGCATTTCGTTTGTTGATGCATTTTACTTACTAACACACTTGCACTATATAATTCATACAACACAACATATGATAGGGACGAGACACAATAAGAATTGAACGAAAAATCAACGAAGCATTTCGCATAGAAACAAAATCATCCAACAAGAAACACGATTAATATTAACAGCTTAAAATATAAAAAAAACAACAACAACAACAACAACAATGTCAAGAAGAAAAAGAAAAAAAAGCAGTAATAATAGCAACAGAAAATATGGGTTGGGAATTATCGCTACTTCAAATGTGGTTGTTGTTTTGCAGGCAGAATAACAATAAAAATAAAATTGGAAAAAATTTTCCACAACTTTAGGAATAGAGAGTAAGGCACAGTGGTCAAAACAATGAAAAAAATAAAAATTTTATTTAAAATTATTGGCGATATATATATAACATGTATAATAAGTATGTACATATGTATGTATGTATGTACATATGTGTGTATGTTATTTTAGGTTAGCTTACGTTAGCGAATAGCTTGTCGTTCACAGGCAAGTTTACTCGGTGGCCTTACGGATCATTGTGTTACCCAGTGTGAGGAAAGCCCCAATTTTTAGGATCCGTTAGTGGTGGATTTGAACCACCCCGAGCTCGGATGAAACCGACCAGCTCCCGTTTCTTTTACATGTATGTACATATATTCCTTGTAAAAACTCATCGTTTTAAAATCCTGATTATTTCAATACATTAAAGTTATCTTATGATTTTTATATTTAAAAAGTGCATTTCATCTAAGGAAACTTAATTTCTTTTTACATTTTCTTTCATTTAAAACACTGTCTTCATTTAACAGTAGGTGTGTGCTTGTGCACTAAAGTAAACATAAAAAGCTGTGGCTTTATTTTTTTTCCTACTCTTCTACTATGTACCTCTAAAACTCTACGAGTTTCAACTTCTCTCCTACATTACAATCAAAAAAAAAAAACCCGAACAATCAACCAACTAACCAACTAAGCAACCGAATGGCCAAACGACTGTCATTTCATTTCATGTGGTCGTCGTCCATTTAGGTTGTATGCATTTTATTAAAAATGTGCATTCATTGTTGTTGTTGTTGTTATTGTTCGTATATTGTTGATATATTTTTATTACACTGTATAAGCTTAAGCACTTCACACACACAAAAGGAAAGAAAATGAGAGAAAAAATAACAAATAAATAAAGGCTTTGTGTGATTTTGCTTTGAAATGCTTGTATGCAAGCAAGTGTTGGAATGGTATTGCTTGGTGAATGCTTGTTGTAAGAAATGTACGCGAGAGCGGGAAGCAGAGAGGGAGTATGTATGACTCCAATATAAATGTAGACAAAAATAAAAAATAAACGACTGTGTTGATGATACAAGGAGCTGTTGTTCGTTTTTTGTATTTTTTTTTTTGTATGCAAGCATGCATATGTATGTTGTACATGCATGCATGTTTCTGCATGAATTTTATTTGTATGCAGTTTGTCTTCGTTTTTTTTTTGTGTCGTTGTAAATAAATGCTACTGTTGTTGTTGTTGTTGTTGTTGTGTGAACCTAACATTTAGTAATATGCAGTTGGCCTTGGTTTCAATTTCCGAGAATAACTTGCATCATCAATTGTTGATATTATTGCTTGTTTTTTTTCTGTTGTTGTTGTTGTTGTTGTTGTAGCTATTCTTGTTGCTGTTTTCATTTGAGTATTTATGTATATATGGGAGTGTATGGTAAGTGTATGGAAGAGTATAAGTATTTAAAGCATCCTATTTATTTGTGTTTATTTAGTTATTGTCTGTCGTTGTAATTGCGTGCTTTTCTATGCAGGCATGGCATGCATGTATATGCATATGTAGATGTTTTTTAAATATTCCACTATAAAATACGGCCTTGAATGGCATCAATATAACGTTTGTTTTTTTCTTTCTTCTTTTTCTTCTCTTTTTATAGTTATTTTATATTATCATAGTTGTTGTTGCTGTTGCAACAACAACAACAATAATAATGTGTTTGTAGACTCATAGTAATAAACAAAAGGATGTTTTTGCTAAATAAACATGAACATGCAGCAGGCATTTCTTCTTTTATGTGTGCACAATACAGAAAAAAAATAGCAATTCTCTCACACAAATTTAATGAAGTTTCTCTATTTAAGTTGTTATTATTATTGTTATTAATTTGAAGCTTATTATTATTGTTGTTGTTGTTGTTGTTGTGATCATGTGGTCAACTTTGTCCCCGTTATTGTAGCTCTCTCTCTCTCTCTCACATTCATTTATTACACATACGTTCATTATGAAACTAATTAGAGATCAAGGCTAACGGAAGTGTAGTTTTAAATGAATTGCAATTAAAAATTTGCCATTTTTAAGGCGAATTTGCACACATACTCAGAAAAACTACAGTAATAACAGTGGGAAGGCATATTTTTATGGATTTATTTGAAAGAAATTTTGAAATTATTGCTAATTAACTAAAAAAAAATTATATTTTTTTGTATGATCGCTGAAGTTCTTTTAAAAATTAATGAAAAATTTTAAACTATTTTTCTATATCTAAAACGGACTTTATTTGACCAAATATGGTAACGTTTTGACCGACTTCAATGTCAAGTCACTACTCCAGAACTACTGCAGAACTTTTGGGTTTTCTAAGTGAAAAAGTGTTGTGCTTAGCAAGCGTTTGCCGTCCGGAGAGTTTTGTAGATATTGAATCTGAGGTTGCAATGTCCATACTATCCGGTGAATGCATCTTAACTTCCTAACCTAGCTTTCTCAGTTTCTGTCAATTAAGGAAATATGTTCTGATTTATTCTGTTGATGAACTGTAGCTATTTTCGTTGAATTTCTTGCTTCAGTCTCGTAAATTATAGAAGTTCCAGATGCTCATAATGAACGAATTTCCTTTTCCTTTCTTGGAATCAATTTTGCCACAGGCTTGGAAATTTCCCCCAGCCTCATCCATGATTCTTTTTCACATTATTAATGTATTACTTACAGCAGCTGATCCGATATTTTTATGTGTGTTCTTGACCACTTTTTCCTACATATTGCTCGGTATTACGATAATTATTTGATGAACGTTAATGTTTCAATGCTACAACGTTGGTATATTATCAGGGTAAACAAGTCTAAAAGTCTCTGCCGTAGTTCCAAGAGAAAAGTCTAACGACTTTGAAACCCATGACTTTTTTGTGGCCAATTGATGGTTTTAAAACCAGAAGATATTCTTTTTTGTAAACTTCCGATCATGTTTTGTGGCTCGCTGCACCATTTTATTAAAATTTCTTGCCGTGTAGTTAATAAACTTGAAATGCAGCTCATAGCCTTGAGTTTTAATACAGAAAAAAAAGAAATTGAATTGTTGGTAACATTTCTTCCGGTCTTATTTAAAAAAAATACAGCCCATTAAAACTTTCCGATTATAATGAGTGCTAAACATTCACATTTTCCGGATCCAATGACTTTTCAACAAATCAGTTTTAGGTTCGGCATTCCTTATGTATGATATGTGTTCCACTTTACTTCATTGTTTCAGTGGTGCCTCATAATTGGAAACTCGTTCTATTAAATTTTTCATTTTGATTTCATGTGGCACCCAAGCATCAGTGTGTGTTGTGTATGCAGATTTCTTAAAATGGTTGATAACTGTTAAGTGATAAATTAACGATATTTAGCAGTCAGTATTTCTAAATATTTTCCATAATTTGATTGATTTTTGACGGATTTAATAAAAATTATCAGATACAACCTATGCTTTGCTATTTTTCTAGTTATACCATCGTCTCTGCAAAATTTTGTACAATTTTTCGATATTCTAGCAGCAAAATGTGGTGATAATGGTCAAAAAATTATTCCTATTTTAATAATTTTCCCCATCATAGTAAAGCCTCAAATATAAGCTTTCAAACAAACTACAGTGTTGCCTGATTAATATTACCGGAGATCTACCGCCAATTTGTAACCGAACTTCAAATATTTTTTTCCAATTTCCAACTCTACTGCCCTAGAAAGAAAAAAATTTCACTCAACTTACGTCATTTTTATGAAAAAACAAAAAAACCAACAACAACAACAATGTTTGTTTTCCTATGGATTTGCTTGCATTTAGGAAAGGTATCAGATTATCAGTGAAACCCTATAGGTTTCAGTGTCAACTACACATGTGGGTTTATTGTTTTGAAACTTTTTTTTTTATTGTTTTTATTTTCCCTGCTTTAGTAACGCACACTAAAACTATTCAAAACTTAAAAAGTAAAAATTTTTCTGTTTAACTCTTATTCCCCTATTTTTGTAAAAACAAAAAGATTTTTTTTATTTTGTTTTGTCTTCTACAAAACCCTTTAATAAAAAAAAGTAAAAATAAAATTAATAAAAAAAAGAATGTTTTTTTGTAGAGAAAAAATGTGAAGAAAAAAATTATCAGGAAACCTTGAAATTATGGCCAGACTTCTAGTACAACAACTACAATTCATAAACACATATTAACACACACACAAAGGCACACACACTAACACTCACTTAAAAAAACACATAATAAAATGCAATTCTAGTCAGGTTTCTTCTATCAAATCCAACCAACGACAACTTGAAGAGAGGCAAACGTTAAAAAAAAACACAGTAAAAGCAAACAAAAGAAAATGCAAAAACATAGGAAAGAAAAAAAGCACAATAAAACTTCAAACCAATCACCAATACACACTAACATTCCGGGCAGACAGCTGTGTGTGTGTGTGTGTGTGTGTAAATAAAATTAAAACGATCGTTCATTAGGAGAGTTTTATTAACAGCAAAACAACACAGCTTATTGCACGCACAGTGGGTTGTTTGCAATAAAAATAAGAACAGAAATTTTTGTTTTTCGGTGCGGTTATTGCATATGAGGTTCGTGGAATCCAGAAGTGATTATCAAAAAGCCATTGCATTTGGAAAAAAATAATTTTTGGTATATTGGATTGCATTTTTTCGAAAATGTTTTTAAAAGACCCTTTACCATCAATTCAGAGCTTTTTGGCTGCATGATAACTGAATATTGTGGCTTGCAATTGAAGTTTATAAACGGCATGGCATGTAGTTTCAACAAGATGGCGCCACAAGGCACACAACACCATCGATTTTGGGTTTATTGCGCGAGAAGTTTTCAGAAAGGATAACTTCTCGTTTTAGCAAAATCGATTGGACATAAAAATTATGTGAGTCGAAGAGTCTTGGACTTTTTTTTTTGCAGTACGTCACGGACTGTATTTATCCTAACTTCAAAGCATTTAAAAATACGAAGAAGTGGTTGGGGATCTGATCGATCCATTAAAAATGTGGCATAGGCACGATTGATAAGAAGAACGTTAGGCCTGGCAAGCTTTTATATTTAAAAAAAAATTTTTTTCCTTTTTAAAATTTAAAAAATTTTTTTTCCATCATTTTTCATAATTTTAAACCACTGTGCCTGACTGCCATGCCTATTATTTTTGTGCCTATGCCGTAATTGTTGGCATTTTTGTTTTGTTTCCCCTTCATATTTTAACTCTTGCGGTGTGTTATTGTTTTTATTACTGGCACTGGCACTGGCACTGGCACTGACACTGTTGTGTAGAGAAAGAAAGAAGCCTTTATAGTAAGCAAATAGGAAATCTTTGTCTGTATAAGTAACAGAGTCTGGTACTCATTTTTTTTTTTTACTTTAAAGCTCTTTTTTTAGTTTTTTTTAGTTAATGTTGTTATTGTTGTTGTTTTCATATATATTTGCCATTGTATTATCACGATGCGTTTTGTGTTGTGCTGTGTGCTGTGCTGTGCTGTGTTGTCGGAGTAGCCCTTTTTTTTATTTATTTGTTGTTTTTAGAATCTAGTAAAACGAAGTGAAATCTGTTCTCTAGTTTATAAATGTGGTCGGTCGGTTGTTCGGTAGTTCGTCGTGCATAACATACGATTTAATCACAGAGAGTGAGAGAGAGAGAGCGAAAAGAACTGTTGGTCTGGTACATTCTGTTTTGGTTTTCTAGTTGTTTGTCCCTACAACTAGTTGTAGTATGGCTGGCTGGTTTATATATTAAGTATGATGTTGTTGTTGCTGTTGTCGTTGTTGTTATTGTAAAAGAGGAATGTAGAAAAATGTGTTAGTGGAGTAGTTGTGCATTACGTCACCTTCCTTGTTACTAGAGAAGATGCCGGTTTTTACTGCTGCTGCTGTCTGTGCTGTGCTGTGCTGTGCTGTGCTGTTCTTCTTCATCATCATTATCATGAGTTTTAATTCTTTTTTTTTTTTTGTTTGGTTTTTTATTGTTGTTGTTGTTTTGTTTTTGTTTTGTCTCTGGGTCTGGGTTATAATTTATATCAACAGGAAGACAGAGGCTGCCTCTATTTCTTCATCATCATTATCATCATCATCACTATTATGGTGTTTGCATACCAAGAAAAGTGAGAGTGAACTAAGTGAGACAACACAAAGAGACAGTATGAAACACACACACACTGCCAACGGCATACATACATAATGTATAAGATATACACATAAGTGTGTGTGTATGTTTATAGGCAGACACTCAACCAGACTAATAGTTGGACAAATAAAACAAATCATAGGGAGAGTCTGGAAATATTTGTGCTATTGTGCTGTGCTAAATACAAACGAAAAAAAAAACAAGTTTTTTTTCCTTTTAGAATACTATACTCTTTGTTTCTCAATTACTATTATTTGTTGGCATGTAAATATGGATGTGTGAGTGTGTGTTAGTGCGTTAGTTTTTGTTTTTTTTGCTGTCATGTATTACTGACTGGTTGTGTTGTCGCCATATCATAGAGCATATTGGCGGATATGCTTGTTGATTTGTTTTGATGACTCTGAAAACTAAGCTTAACTAATTGCATTGAACTTCAACTCTATAAGTGTCTGTGTGTGTGCACACACATACATATGCACTTGTGTATAAATATTTAAATGCTGTTACAATAGCGATGTAGTGTAGATAGATAGTATGTAGTATGTAATGTTTTTGTAATGTCCATGAAGAATATTTTGAGAGAGAGAGAGTGACCCACACTCTCCTCTTTCTTCGAATCAGTAGTTGTCCGTTATATGGTGTTTATTTGTTTTGTAGGATTTGTAACTGTAAATCTGTCAATAATTTTATTGTGGTTTTTCTTTTAATACGCTGCTACTCTTTGCTATTTGAATTGTTTAAATGTTGTTATTATTCTTATAGAGATTGTGTTTGACAGAGAGAAAGAGCGAGAGAGAGAGAAGGAGGAGAGAGCAAACTATTTGCATTTCTATTTATAATTTCTATTTAAACCGAAATGTTTCAAACGATAGCGAAAGTGAAAAAACCCCACCATAAAGTTTGAGTAATAATTAGAATTAAGTTGTGTGTGTGGTTTTTAACAATAAAATAAACGCTCAGGAAAAATTGTGCGTATATAAAAATGATTATTTATGGAATATGTTTAAACCTTTTTAAAATTGAAAAAAAAAATATATTTTCTTTGTAAAAATACAAACACAAATACAAATTCAACAAAAATATTGCCTTTGAAAAAAGCAACATTTTTATAGTGTTGCTCTCATTCGTAATAAAATTTTGCCTTTTTTATGCCAGAAATGAACATTCCATGAATTTCAAATTGTACGAAAGGCAAATATTGTGCTTTAACTACACATTTTTGAAGGAATGTGCTTATTTTTCTGTACATCAATAAGGTTTTAGCTGTACTTTACTGCCGTCAGCCTGGTAAATAGTTCGTTAGCATTAAATTTGTGAAGAGAATTTGGGAATTGTTTTCCATTTGGGGCAATGTCATACCCTATACTACGATAGTGATTGTGTACAACAAAGTTTCAGGATTCTTGTGTATCTTATGTAACTGCTTTTGTATATAGCACTTGATTTTCGGCAGAATATTTGCTCTAGTAAAAGCTTTTAGGACTGAATTGTGAACAGTTTTTTTGTTAAAATAGAAAAAATGTGTTTAAAATACAGAAGAACTAGTCTCTGTAAGAACTTTTAAGCCTGAATTTTTGGAATAATGGAATTATCGAACAATAGATTGCTTATTTGAACTAAACATGATCACTTTTAACTGTATAAATATACATGTTTGTATGGTAAACCAGGTAATCCAGCATTTTGCCACTTTAAATAAATTTTTTAAAAGATTATCAAAGTGATATAGGTGAGCTGCTGTTCCGTTCTAACAAATGCCTTCTAAATTATGTAAATGTTCATAAATTTCCAATATTTTTCTTTGCGTAATTACTTAATGCATTAAAATCATGTTTTTTGTGCATTTTTATGCATTCTGCAGTGTGTGGCAGATTTGTATATAATTTTTTAAGTTCTTTTAATTTTTGCAATTCTTGAAAACACAACAAACTTTTTTTCCCCCAATTTTTAACATATAATTGAATAAAATATTAAATTTCACTGTAAAAATTTTATTTTTTTTATTTTTTTATTAGAATTGAATTAATTTAAATTTAATTTTTTTGTTTTTGGTTTCTACTTACCTTAAAAATTAGTAAAAAAAAAAAATTATGGAAACTGATTAAAAAAAAATTATAAAACTAAAACAGCATAAAATATCCTGAGCTATAACCGGTAGTTAATTATTGAGAATAAAGCTTAATGTAACCTGAGTAACTTATAAAAGAAAAAACAAAAAATAATAAACACTTGATTCTCTGCTTTTGTTTTTTAATTAAATTTTTTTTTAATTAAAATTTTTGTTTTGTTTTGTTGAAAAAAAAAATTGCACCTTTTTTTGTTAAACTTTTAATTTAAAAAATTTTTTTTTGTAATTTTTCAATAAACGAAACGTAAACTTAATAAACTTGACCGTCACCGTTGTTATGGCCACCTCATCACCATTGCAAACACTCACTAACTAACTGCAGTCACAAATCAACAAAAATTAAATGAAAAACAGGGAGAACTTTGTATTTTTTTTTGCTTATGAGTTAGGCAGGCAGTGTAATATAGTAATTCTACTTTTGTTTGCGATTAATTTTCTTTTGTGGCTTTGGTGGCTGGCTGGGTGTGATGTGGATGGTGTGTTGTGGTGATCTTCCGCTAAGTGCGTGCGCTCTCGTTTGCAACTTTACGAAGTCTAAACAAATCATACTGACACTGAAACATACTAAACAACAAAAACAATTTCCATTTCGTGTTTTCAGTTTAGTTTTTTAATACAACCATAATATAGGCGAAGCAAACGAAGAAGAAGAAGAAGAATCTACTTGTCCGTCAACATACATACCTACACACACGTATACAAAGTCATACACTCGGCGATGTTAAACAGTGTAATAATAACAAGGAGAAGTTATAAAATATACACACACACACATACATATATTAGCAAGCAAACAAACAAACAAGCAAAAAAAAAAATAATGCCAATCAGAGGAGCTTGCTTGATGTGGACATTGCAAATATAAAGGAAATCAAAAAACGAAACAAACGCAAGCAAAAAATTTTTTTTTTGCAGACATTAAAACGAAGGCATAAAACGAACAATAAACTAAACACGATCAAACTTTTATAAACACATGCACACACACACACACTACATACCCTTAAACAAAAAAAAAAAACCTAGAATTTGCTGTGCAACATTCATTAAGAAAAAGGGCAGACAAACAAACACAAGAAAATAAAGAAACACAGAGAAAAATAAGAAAAAAAAACCCATGTCCTTCTGTTGCAAAAAAAAAAAATATTTTTTTTTGTTTTTTGTTACAGTATACGACGAGTAAGTAGTGAAAAAAAGCTCTCAATTCTTTGTTTTCCTTTACTCGCCCTGTCTCTCTCTCTCTCTCTGTTTTTTTTCGTTGTATTTCTTCTATAATTTTCTTTAAATATCCTACTAGAATAAACCACATAGCAAGAGATAACAAGAGAGTTATTTTTGTTGTTGTTATTGAAGATCTCTCATTGCAAAAGCTTTCGGTTTTCACTTCGGTTTTTTAATAACAGGTCGGTTACACATGCAAATTGTTTGTTACGGAAGAAAGAAAGTAAGAAAGAAATTTGTTGTTATTGTTGCTTGAACCCTGTAAATGAGGGAGGCATGAATCCATATATTTATGAATAATATACGAAAATCAAGGAGAGCAGAACCTGTTTTCCTATTTTGTTAAGTAAGAAGAAGAGAATTTGAATTTTTTTTTCTTTGTGTGTATGTGTGCATAGTGTATTTTTCTATGGTAATTTTAGGAAACACAGTTATTTACAGTGATGCCCCATTATTTGTTACATCAGGGTGGCCTTATTTTATATGCTTTTTATCAAACGATTTAATGCACGACTCTATTTAGTAAAAAAAATTGTTTTCATTGAAGTCTGATGGTTTTCATTTTCACTGGCTGTTGTAGGTTTGTTCTAAGACATATTAAATAAGGTGTAGTCAAAAGCTCTCTCCTTTTGTTCGTAATTTAAAGCGATTTTGAAAGTAAATATTGACGTTTAGATTCTGTGGTAGAAATTCTTATTCCTTTTATGACAAAAAAAAGTGGGGAAAACAATTTTCAAAATCCTTTATTGAATCCAAGTGATTAAAACACATCTTTATTATTCTGCATAAGTACTTAAGAACCTCGTAGACAAACTGTAGAAGCTTCAAAAGAGTTTTTATTAATGTGTGTGGTGTCTGATGCTGGCCTAACGAAATATGTTGGCTTTCCTATTTGCTTTTTAGACGTTAAATTTTTGAAAATATTGTTACGCTTTAGGAGTACGTGGTTGCTTGGTAATTCCATAAAACTATGAGTAAAATATTGACAATACAAATCCGTGGGAAGTAGATTGTAGTACCAAACTCTTAGAAAAATCCTGTTAATTATAATCCTTGCTTAGATCACCATCCATTTTGACTCACCGCAATTGTTCACTAATTTTGGAGAGCAGCTTAGATCTGATGATTGTCTTAATAGTCTTAATAAAAATTTTGTTGACATTAAACTGCTGGCAGCCACCATTTAAACAAGTTCACCGCGATTATACCCCGTGTTTGGACAATAACTCGCATCGTAGCTGAGTCCCTAATACCACCATTGAATTCTCAGCAAAATTTCTTGACCAACGCTTCCTCAAAGCGATTATGTCACGACTGTTTATCGGCTTGCTGTTATTGGATGTGACTTCAAGTTCCGGTTCCACGCAAATCACAATTAAAATTTTTTTCTGAAAGTTTTTGTTTTTTACGAACAAGGGGCTTTAATAAGCCTTCGAACACATCTTCAAGAATCCCTCTGTCCCCAAAAGAGTTTGTAAAAACCACAACAAACATGATAAGAAGTTGCAAAAGTGTTCGGTGGCAACCCTAACATTCTAGAATCTGTTAATGTGTGCACAAATTACCTGCGTAGGTGACAAACTGTGATTGAAACAATGTTTAAAAAATAGTAGAAAATTTGGGGATCAGAATATGATCAAGTGACTGCTTGGGTTCCTGCGATTTGCTGAAACAAAATCTGTTGAGCGTTCAAACAATTCTCCAGCATTTTTCAAAAAATTGTGTTTTAGAAAATATGCTCCATTAAATGCATTTCTTTGAAGTAAGGAAGAAATCAATCGATTGGTTGCTTACAACTCCCGGTTACAATGACTTTTGAAAATTAAATTTCAGGGGGGGGGGGGGGGGCTAGAGCGCAATATCTACGCTAAAATTAGAGGCAAAATGATTAATTGCCACTGTTTAAACGTGATTTTTTAAAGGATTTTTGTAAACATTTTTTTGATCTTCCGGTAGTTATGCAACCCCGGTCTGGGCGCCATTAATTTTTTTTTTGCATTGTAAGGCTTTACGTATTAATTTTTATAATTATTTTATTTTTAATATAAAACTAAAGTTACAGCTTAAATTAAAAATTTAAATTTTTTTATTTAAAAAATTTTTCATTTAAAAATTTTTTTTATTTTTATTTCAGCTTTTAATATTTTTTTTTAGTTTGAAAAATTAAGTTTTTAATATATTTTTTTTTATTAATTGTTTTTTTCTTTTCACTTACTTGGTTTAATTTTTAAATATATTTTTTTAAATTTTTTTTAAGGCCAATTCAGTCGAATTAAAGACATTTTGAAATTGTTTTTGTAGTTTTAAGATTTTTCAAATTTGTTTTAAACAATTTTAACATAACAATTTTATGTTAAAGAAAAATATTTTTTAAATAAAATTAAAATTTTACTTAAGTTTCCATTGTTTTTTTAATTTTAAAAGTATTTCTTTTTTTTTTTATTAATTTTTCTTTGTGTTTTAAATTTTTTTTTAATTATCATGGCAAATATTTCTCCAGTACTTTATGGGAATCCATATTTTTTTTTTAATTTCCTTTCAAGTAAACATTACGTTTTTGTTTTTGTTTTTAAATTTAAAGTTGAGGTAGTTTTTGTTGTTGTTGTTTTTTTTATATATTTTTTTTTTAGAATTTTTCTAATTAATTTTTTTTATTCCAATTTTAATCCAATTTTTGATTGTTTGTTTTTTGTTGCTAATTTTGTTGTTACAATTAAAATTTTTTGCTGAACCTTTACTGATCGAATTAAAAAATTCAACTGAAATTGAAAAATTCTGGCTGCAGTTCATGTCCACAATTGCCTGGAATCAGTGAGAATGAAATAACCTCCTGTGTGTGTGAGAGACATTTTTCGTAAGCTTTTATTGTTGTTGTTGTTGTTGCTATTGTTGTTGCTATTGTTGTTGAGTATTATTTGGCATATATTTTGCGAAAAATAAAACACACAAAAAACAAAAAAAAAAAAAAAAACGACGTTGCTTTGACTGTAACGCAAAAGCGACATCATACCGTTACACCAATACCTCACTTTGCGTTGTGGGTTTTTTTTTTTTGGAACATAACCACGAATTATGATTTTCTATGGCAATACCATGTAAAAATCGTAGATAGGAAAATATGACTTTTTAAAAAGAAAATTGCACAAAGCAAACATTAAATAAAAACAAAAAGAAAATAAAATTTTATTAAAAACAAAAAAAAAAAAAATTCACTTAATTTATAAAAAAAAAAACAAAATAAAAATCAAACACTGTCTCATGGGTCCAAAAAATTGCCTCAACGTTTGCTGAACAGTTTTTTTACAAAATAAAATAAATTTTCTTGTAGCAATTACCGAAAAAAATTAAAAATTAAGGACTTGAACCCAAAACTTCGCAACGCAACTTCGAAAATCGAACGATACTTAGGGAAAATCAGCACTAATACAGCAGCGTTGCAAAGCGAGGTATTGGTGTAATATAATATAATGCACACACACTCACGCTCGCATACCCAGTATATTAAACGTTAACGTAAACGTCAACAGCAATTACCTACGCATACATTTACTTACAATAACAGACACACATTTACACACACAGGCGTACACATGCTATGTAAACTTACTCACTCACTTAGTGCCTACTTTAGTTAAACCATTTACGTTCTGAAGTTACGACACAAGAGAGTAGTCGTCGTCGATCGTTAACCGTTGCATTGCAATTGTCTAACTGTCTGTGCTGCTGCTTATGTATGCATGTATGTACGGGCCATACAAAAGCCATTCAGCTTTGTTGTTTGTTGTTGCTGCTGTTGTTGTTATATTTCTTGCAGCCACGTCAATGTGCACTCTCAATGACGTTGGCCGCTGCAGTGCAAAACCCAAACCGAACCATAATTATTTGGCATTTCTTTATTGTCATTTCACATGTTCGCAACAATACATTGCCGAAAATTTTATTTTCGAGAGACAACAACAACGACAAAAAAATATTTTGTTTCGTTTCGGTTTTAATTTAAGAACGAAAACCGAACCAACATTACAACATTGCTGCTCAATAGCACTCATAACAGGAAATTTTGTTTTTGCATGTTTTAATGCTCAAACAAAAAAAAAACAACAACAAATCTTTATCCTGTGTTTTACTCTTTCATTTATGCTCTTTGAAATTTCTCCTTTATATGCATGCATGCATGCCTGCAAGTTAATGATCTTATTTAGAAGACCCCCCCCCCCTACTCCCTACCTATTACTCTCTCTCTCTCTCTCTGTGTGTAAAGGTTTTTTTGTTTTCTTGTTTTGAGCATGGATGGGAGTTATATAATTTCGTTTCATAAAACTTTCTCTTTCTTTATATGTATGCATGTGTGTATGTAGGTGCATGTACAACAATTTCAATTTTTATTTTCATACTTTGCAAAGGTCTTTGTTACAGTTTCCCTATATTTAACATAAAAAAATAGCCAGTGCAAGAGCAAGACAGACAGAGAGAGGGAGAGTGTAATGATGAGTGAGTGTAAGAGAGGTTATTGTCTTGTTTTGTATAGAAGTAGTCTGTCTCAATAGCCGAATATATGTAGCATGTTATGGGGCATGGCATCATTATTTTTAATTATTAACACAAGAATATATTGCGGAAAATAAATCGTTTTTTAATTTTTTAATAAAAAAATTTTCAATAAAAACAACAACAAATCAAAAAATATAATGAAATATTGATTTCATTTTAATTTCATGGAGTATTTAAGAAACAAAAAAATATTTTTTCTGTTTATCACTCTAAGAAAAGCAGGGTTACGCACCTTCGATGTGTGCACTGCTTCCGCCATAGTCTTACAAAAATGTTGTTGACATTCAACCTGCTGGCAGTCACCGTTTACACAAGTTCACCGCCATTATACGCCTAGTTTGGGCAATAACTCCTGTCGCAGCTGAGTCCCTAATAACACCATTGAACTCTCAGCAAAACTTTCTTGACAAAAGCGATTCCTTAAAGCGATTATGCCACGACTGTTTATCTGCTTGCTGTTTGCCGCATGTGACTACAAGTTCAAATTTTGCTGTTCACAGTTAAAAATTTTGTTCTGCACATATTTTACGAACAAAAGGCTTCAATAGGCCTCCGAACACATTGTCAAGAATCCTTTTGTCCTCCAAAGAGTATGTAAAAGAAACAACAAACATGATAAGAAGTTGCAGAAGTGTGCGGTGGCAACCCTAGCATTCTAGAATCTGCTTGTGTGTGCATCAATTACCAGCTTATTTGACAAACTGTGATTGAAACAATGCACCGTGTTTACACGTTAAGGTTTTACGTGCGTTAAGTTAGAGTGAAAATATTTTCGGTAATGCACGCATTCCGTTGACGTACAGATTTGACTTAATCTGTTAAACTACCAGAGTCTTTAATATTTTTTTATTCTTGACAATTCTTTGCTTATGGCAGTACGTCCACAATCATCTTGTAATGTTCAAAAAATCTTCACATTTGAAGGTTCGCCATATAAAAGCCAATTGGCACGATAAGAGTTCATGAGAGAACATGAAAACTGATGGCAATTTTGGCACAAGATTAACTAACATAAAGGCAACTGTACTGCATGCTAGGTGCTAAGCTCTTGGTAGTAGAAATGCAACAAAAACAGTGTCGTTAACAGATTTTATGCGAAGCTCTGAATATACAGTGAAGCAGGTAAATGTTCCTGTATGAACTCTATTGCATCAGGGGCAGAAACAGCTAACGAATGTATGAGGCAATGCCAAAGTTCGTATATAAATGTACGAAACGTTTAACGGCATAGCAGAAGAACGGCAGTGTTCCTATTCTCAGGGAAAAATATGGCATTCTCCTCCACACACTGCAGAGGCGAATCATGTTTCATGTTTCGAACATGCTTTGCCAAATTTTGCCAGGTTCCTAGTGAGATATCAGTCCAGCAAATTGAATACGAGCCACGCTTAGCAACTCCCCATATCAAGACACCTTTCCAGTTTCCTAGTGAGATATCAGTCTCAACCAAACTGAATACGAGCCACATTTAGCAATTCCTTGTATCAGGACTCGATGTGCCCGCATATCAGAGCATGAAAACTAGCACAACAGCGGACTTACTTACTTAAAAGGTCATATTACAACCCTTTAGTTAGGATTCCAACCCTTTAGTTAGGATTACAACCTCCACATATGTTGAGTTTGTGTTACTTTTATCCAGAAAGTTCAATGCATCCCGAAATATTTCCGATCTTGTAATGATTTTGGACTAGGGGGGAGTGAACGGTCCCCATATCTTTGAGAGCGACGTTTGTCAGGCCATCGCTGTCGATGGCGAGCACAATAGTCGGATGATGGCTTTTTCTTGTGGGATTTTTTTAAGTGTCACAAGCAACAGTAGTTTACAAAAGTCAACATAACCAAGGCCATGTTAAAGTTCAGCCTAATTTAAGGGCCCTGTGTCAGGGAGAATTGAACATTTCGAATGTTCTTTGCCAAAATCAACCATCCACAACGGCTTAAACTTTGAACGATGATTCCACACACAGATTGGCTTCAAGAGGCCTTTGAAGCGAATAAAAAATTTCGATGTTTTTTTTTAAGTTGTCAACAATCAGTTGCCGTGGACTAGTAGGTAGTGTGTTGGCTTATTAGACATAAGGTCTCGGTTCAAACCCCAGATCAGACATTTCGAACAGAACGAAATTAAAAATATTTCTTCGGCGACTTTCCTATCCGTAGTCTTTGGGCAAAAACTCTCTGAGAGTAAATAAAAAATTGCCAATGAAAAGTTTCTCAAAAAAAATCTTTCGTTCGTAATCGACTTTAAACTGTAGGTCCCTACCACTAACGAATAAAATTTTAACATACACAACCTATGTGACGTGAGAAGTTAGGTTGTAATCCTGACAAAAAGGTTTGTAGTGACCAATTATGTATATATGCATGTAAAGGGTGTTTTTTTTATAGAGGTATAGAACTTTAAGTTGCAATAAAACAACGATGGATTATTCGATTGACATGAATTTTATTTATCCGAAAGATAATCTTGTGGCATTACAATTTAAATATGATTTCTGGCATATGACCGCCACGGCTGGCGCGGATGTGGTCCAATCTGGACGTCCAATTTTCGATGACTTTTTCCAACATTTGTGGCCGTATATCGGCAATAATACGGCGAATGTTGTCTTCCAAATGGTCAAGCGTTTGTGGCTTTACCGCATAGACCAATGACTTTACATAGCCCCACAGAAAGTAGTCTAGCGGTCTTAAATCACAAGATCTTGGAGGCCAATTCACAGGTCCAAAACGTGAAATTAGGCGGTCACCAAACGTGTCTTTCCATAAATCTATTGTGGCACGAGCTGTGTGACATGTTGCGCCGTCTTGTTGAAACCACAACTCTTGGACATCATGGTTATTCAATTCAGGAATGAAAAAGTTAGTAATCATGGCTATATACCGATCACCATTGACTGTAACGTTCTGGCCACCATCGTTTTTGAAAAAGTACGGACCAATGATTCCACCAGCCCATAAAGCGCACCAAACAGTCAGTTTTTCTGGATGTAACAGTGTTTCCACATACACTTGAGGATTACCTTCACCTGCCAAATGCGGCAGTTTTGTTTGTTGACGTAGCCATTCAACCAGAAGTGCGCTTCATCGCTAAACAAAATTCGCTTATGAAAATCGGGAACAACGGTAATTTAGTTTTGGGCCCATTCGACGAATCTACGCCTTACTTGATGATCGTTTGGCTTCAATTCTTGCACGAGTTGGATTTTGTCCTTCCGCAAAATCTTCCATAAATTGGATGGACACAGATCCAATTCCTGTGCTCGATGGCGGATGGACTCATTCGGGTCTTCCTCAATGCTACGCTCTACAGCAGCAATAGCTTCTTCTGTACGCACCGTACAGCGTCTCTGGGGATGCGAGTTATCTATAAGAGTAAACGTGGTGCGAAAACGTTCCATGGTTAATCGAATTAACTGCTCTGATGGACGATTTTGTCGACGATAAAATGGACGTAGTGCGCGATACGTTTTCCGCACAGAACCATTATTTTCGAAATAAAATTGAAAAAAAATTTGCAAGCGTTGTTCAGGCGTGAGTCTATTCCTGATGAATTGCCAAACCAAACTGAAAATAAATCACTTGACAGCTGTTAAAAGTGGTCGCCATCTTGAAAAGTAATGCCAACTTAAAGTTCTATGCCTCTATAAAAAACACCCTTTATGTATTGCAGCTGCAAAAAGTCTTTGTTTAGTGAACATTATGATCTGGAGATGTTATTGCTAGGGCCACTAGCCATACGAAATGTCGGATTGTGACTTTATTGTATGAGAACTTTTCAGAAAAATGCATTTTACGTTTTCGCAACATAATTGAACCACCAATAAACTGTAATTTGACCCCAAAAGACTAATTTTTTATGGGGTACCATATTAGATCGTGTCTAAGTGCCTAATCGCCCTTACATTGAAGCATTTGGAAACCAATTTTCATCAAGATACGGCGGAGATATCGCTAGAAATGTGTGAAAAGGGGGTCAAAAGCTGTCAATTACCAGAGAGGGTTATTGAAGTGACCTTGTGCTTCAAGTATAAGGACAGAGAGCAAGTTTTAAAAATATTATCGTGTTCGTAATCCTGATCAAACGATTGTAATGACGAATTAAGTCAGTAAAGAAAAGGGAAACATTACAAGGGATTGGAATCTCCAAATCAATGGAATCTCTAAGAAGACGATGCTGCCCTCTAGAAACGAGCGAAACGGGAATGGAAAATATTTCTGAAGGTCTTTTGGCTGTTAACATAACCTAAAATGTTAAGTTTTTGTTGTTGTTTTTGTTGGGATTTTCAAATATTTCGTAGATTTTAAAGCAAAAAAAAAAAAAATATTCGTGAAATTACAGCATTTCTTAGTCATAATTTTTGAAACACACACAATCATTTTAAGTGTCTCTGTGTGTGTGTGTTAAATTGAAATTTAAACAGGTTACAAGACATTTCAGTTCAGTTCAGTTGAGTGAGCGAGTGAGTGTCCTTGTGGTATTTTTTTTATGAAAAAAAAAATGAAAAAAATACAACAAAATACTCCTCTTACAAGTACTACTAACAACAATAGTAAGACTGTTTTATATTTAATTTTTCAACAACACCACCAACAACAACAACAATGCAAACAAAACAAATATTTTTTCAAAAACACACTTTTGTTGCGGGCGATCATTGACTTTCTTATTCATGCTCATAATGAAACAAAATTTAACGAAGAAATAAAAACGAAGCAAAAAAAAAACGAAACGAAACGAAACGAAGAAAACATAATTCTCCCGCCGCATTTAAAACATTTCGGTGCGATGTCGTTTTGGCACTCTTTTAGCTAAAAGTGTGTGTGTGGGTGTGTGTATAAATAAGTGTGCTTGCAAAAATAGCCTGTATTTATACAGTCTAAACTTTTTGTTACACCCCCCCCCTCCCTTAACCCCAACTATGCAGCTGTAAAATATTAAAAAAAATCCTCTTTTTTTTACACGCCAAGGTTTATTTGTTATTTTTGTAAACATTTTAAATTATTGTTTGTTGTTGTTGTTATTGTTGTTGTTTTTTAAATCAAATTTAAGATTTTTTTTATTTGCAAATCTCTTCTCGTTACAACCGATCCCAATAACTTCCAGTCAAGTTTCACTTCTTTTTTGCAAGGCATTCATGCCTTGCTTGCTATTGTTGTTAATTTCTAAAGTACACCTTGGTTGGCATTACAATATTTATTGTTGTTGTTTTTTTTATTATCAATTTTTGTTAATTTTATTTTTAAATAAAAAAATCGATAAATTTGTTTTTTTGGTTAAAAAAAAGACGATCGTTTTCTATTTATTTCATGGGAAATTGCGTTTCAATAATCAAAAAAATTCAATAAAAAATAAAATAAAATAAATAAGAAAGAAAGAAAGAAAGAAAAATAATTAATCACGGCAAGTGTGTTGTATTGTTGTTGTTTGTAAATACGTAGGAGGAGTAATTGTGAGGAAAATTGAAAAACATTTTTTTTTTACTTCAGATTTTTGAAAATTGATTTCCTGGTAGACCTCTGCAGAAGCAAACAATGGATCGCGGTATATTTTTAACCTCAAATAAAATCCTCATTTTAGGTTGCCTACACTGTTAATATTGAATATGATTCTTAATATTCTTGGTCCCAGTCTTAAAACCCTTTTTAGTTAGGATTATTACAGACTATACCTCTCAAACCACCCGTATGTTGCATTAAAAATTCTCTTTGGTTAGCATATTGCTTCCCTGAATCGTTATCATCTTACATTGTTGCTGGCCTAGCTCTCGGGGGCCTAGTGGAGCCTTAACTTCATTTTTGTGATGCTCTTGGGCTTTCTGCTGACTGTATGGCCTCCATTCTTCTCTATTTAAGCTGTCCTAGCTCTTAGAGGCCTACGGTCATTCTTATAACACTTTGGGCCTCCTTCTCACACAGTATGGCCTCCATTCTTCCCTATTTAAGCTGTGCTAGCTCTTAGAGGCCTAGCGTCATTCTTATAACACTTTGGGCCTCCTTCTCACACAGTATGGCCTCCATTCTTCCCTATTTAAGCTGTGCTAGCTCTTAGAGGCCTAGCGTCATTCTTATAACACTTTGGGCCTCCTTCTCACACAGTATGGCCTCCATTCTTCCCTATTTAAGCTGTGCTAGCTCTTAGAGGCCTAGCGTCATTCTTATAACACTTTGGGCCTCCTTCTCACACAGTATGGCCTCCATCTTTCTCTATTTTCTACATTCAATTTACTTTTTCCCTACGAAACTAAAGTAAAAAATATCTTCTCTGTTGGTATTACATCAGATGGTGTTGCCATTTGAAGAAATTGCAAGAAATTCAATGAAGAATGGAGCCATAATTCTACGAATATTTCCCAAAATAACCGACTGCTTGACCAGGCAAAAATAATCTCAAATTACGAGCAAGAAAATTTGCTTGAATAGGGGGCCTAACTTACCTAGGGAAAGTGATAACATTTCTAAGGTTCTGTCTGTGTATTAACTTTACGACGATATTCATTTAAATTTTGTGAAAATATCTCACAGGATTCCTTGGAAATAATTTTCATTCACTTTTTCGTTAATTTCGGGCATTGTTTCAATGATAACGATGGAGTATCACGATTTTCAAATGCTCTAACTTTAGAGAATTAACGGCTTATATACAACCTTTCAAAGATGCCCCTAAAAAGTCTTGTCGCCTGATATTGTTGGTTGCTAAACCCGTGAAATTTCTTTTTCTGGAGAAATTCTCATGCAATAACTCCAAAAATAGGGAATAATTTGTGATATATTTTGAACACACTTTTTAATGCAAAAATATCGCTGTTCCTCGAGTTAGTTAAGGGGGATTTAGACGATCCCAGAAGTTCTACGACATGCCAAGTTTTTGTATAGAAAAGTGCGTATAGTATCATGCAAAAATCATGGCACATGGTCTGCAGAAATTACATGCCATCCACTGGCAAGTGTAGGCCTGAAAAAAAAGAAAAGCAATGAGGCGACGTCCCCTATTCATGCAATGTATTATGTTGCAATTAGGAACATAGCTTATGGGTAAAAGGGTAGAGGAAATAGTGTCCCCTTTATATTATAAGCCATAGGAAAGATTTTTGCAGGAAGAAAGTTTCACATACAGAGAGTGGCGATTAAAGAACAAAATTCTGTGTGTAATACAGTGTGCGATCCCCTACTGGTCAGTCGACAACAAATAGATAACCTCTAGGGGGCAGACGTGTATTACGCGCAGATATGAGATTTTCGGCAACAAGTTTCTTTATTTCCCTGCAGCACATTCCCGTTGAAACAGCAAAATCAAGCAAATCAATAGACGCTACTGTCATTAATGACCACCCGCTTTCTCCTGTATGGGGTCGAAGAGCCTCAAAAGCCTTTAGTTAAGATTACAACCCAGCTTCTCACACCACCTATGTTTGTAAGTCATAATTTTAACCACGAATGGCAGGATCTGCAGTTTAAAATCGTCCTCGATTGGTAGATATTTTGAGAAATTTTTCATGGTAATTTTACCTCAGTTTTTACCTCAGAGACCTTTTTGCCAAAAGATTGCTGAGAGCCTTTGAAGAAGTTCTTATTGAGAGCCTTTGTATACCATATGTACACCACAGTATTTTACTTTTTACTCTTGGCTTTCTTTCCTCTGCATCTCTAACACTTTTTTCTTTTATTTCTTGAAAGTTTTTGGTTTTCTAGCCAGTGAAAGACATTTTCAAACAGAATTTTTATTGAAAACTTCAATTATCCCTTGAAGCCATGCTTGTTCTATGACCACTAGGTAAAGTTAGGTTTAAATGGCAAGCGCTTCAATGGTCTTAACTTACTTGGCGGCTATAAGGTGCCGCTGTAATGTATTCAGTCTTATAATTACAGCTCAACTATGCCAAGAGTCTTATTTTATTCAAATGGCCCTTGGCCAGCCTTGTTTTGTCACAAAATTTTGAATACCCAAGTATTCTTGTGAGATAAGCATTAAAAAGAAACAAATTTTCTAATGAAGATTACGGCCTTACTGTTAGTTTTTTAACCTTAGACGATTAGCAAAGGGAAAGATCTGTTGAAGAATGCCTAAATTTTTTCTTGGGCACTCGTTTTAAGGATTTTAATTCGTGTTCTTGTAATTAAAGTAGATTTTTAAGCCTATTTTCGAATGTTTGAAAGGGAATACTACTTCTTTACTTGACTTAATTGATCATTATAAGCCTTTAGTGGGGATTACAACCTAGCTTCTCCCACCACTTATGTTGTAAGTGTTAATTTTAACCATGAATGGCAGGATCTGCAGTTTAAAATCGTCTTCGAGTGGCAAATTTTTTGAGAAACTTTTTCATGGTAATTTTTATTTTTAACACTCAGAGAGCTTTTTGCCAAAAGACTGCTGAGTTACACTAAGCGAAAGAAATATTTTTTGTCTTCGAGTGGCAGATTTTTTGAGAAATTTTTTCATGGTAATTTTGCTTTAACCTCAGAGACCTTTTTGCACAAAAGACTGCTGGGAGTAAGGCGCCGAAAGAAATATTTTTCCATGTTTGAACTGAAGTTTGAATCACAGGCTCTCGTTTAATAAGCCAACACCCTACCTAATAGACTACGGCGACTGTATTTATTTTGATCATGAAATTGCGTTCACATTAAGCAAATATTTGCCAAAAAAAAAAATATGTTACGAACCAAAGGATTTTGATGGATTAGAATTTTTTTGTTTTGATCCTTGGCACTTTGAGATTGTTATGTACATATGGACACAGTTTTTATTGTTGTTATTATAGGCCTTAATAACTTAAAATTATTTCGAAAAAATATTATTTCTCTCGTATATTTTCGTTTTTCATTAGAATCATTTTAAACCACATTTCTTTTATTTGCACTTAAGGAGTGTGCACCAAAAAATTTGGTCAATAAATTTAATGCAAAAAAATTATTTTAAAAAGCCAAATAAATTAGAGAAAGTATTGTTTGGGCATTAGAATGAGCCAAAACTTGGTTTTGAAGTCTTTAATAAGTTTTAAAAAATTTTTTTTTGTTTCGGAATTCCATCCCTTACAGCCTTGACTTGTATAGTAAGATTAATAACCACCTTCGCCCCCGAAAAAATATTATTTCTCTCGTATATTTCGTTTTTCAGTAGAATCACTTTAAACTACAATTTTTGTTTGTTTTTTATTTCTCTTAAGGAGTGCGCACAAAAAAATTTGATCACATACTTTTCTTAATACACAAGAATTTCTTAATACAAAAAAATTATTTTAAAAAGCCAAATAAATTAGAGGAAGATTTGTTTGGGCATTAGAATTAGCCAAACCTTGGTTTTGAAGTCTTTAATAAGTTCAAAAAAAAAAAATTTTTGTTTTTATCCCGGAATTCCATCCCTTACTGCCTTGACTTGTTTATTACGATATCTTTTACCATTTTACCGCCAGTTCTCTAGTTCCTATGGAACTTTTTTTCATTTCAGTCTTGGCTTTCAAAGTCTTAGAAAGATTTTTTTAATTTTTCTTACTAACACGTAATTGAATCGATTGGCTTGCCTGTTTACAGATACAACATGAATCGTTTGATGCCAGCAATTGAGCTTTTTTTGCTTGCTTCTGAGCCTAAGATCTGGCCAGAAAAAATAGCGAAGACTAGTTAAAGCCTTATTGCCTTTAAAAGTGAAAATTGCTTCGCTTTCTAAACATTTTTTAAGGCCTTTGTCTTTTTTCATTGCACATAGAATTCTTTCTAAACCAGAGATCAGCAATGAGTATTCAAAAAGAGGAGTAAAATTGAATCATACTCATAATTTTTGATACTTATACGCATTCATACTTCATTTCAATATCTACTCATATTTAAAGTTTGAAGTGCCCATCATACTTCATACTTAACAACACGTATGATGTTGTTGATTTCGACTCTCCATACCGCAACATATACACGAAGCACAAAATAAGTATGATTCGCGTACGAACACTAAAATACTCACTAGAAGGTTGTATGTTTGCCCTGCTTGCTTCTCTGTTGTCTATTTTGCTTGTGCGTCCTTTTCTTTTTTTGTAAATGCAACAACAACTAAGACTGATTCGAGCCATGTGTAGTCGACGTCCTACTGTAATTGAGGCCATGATACGACTTTCTCCCTGCCTATCCTTGCGAAGAAATGTGCTATAATGAGTGCTTAGAGGTTGCAATTCGAGTTAAGCCTTGCTTTTAAGGCCCTTGATCATACTAGAGTACTAGAAAACAATCCAGCGCATGCATGGTTATGAGTTCGAGGAAAAGCATCCGTGAATCCTTAATCAGTTTTAAACAGGAGGTACGAGATTATGTGCCCTAACCTCAGTGAATGGATTTCCTTGATCGCATTTATATAAAGTGAGTTGCAAATAGATCGTAGATCTGTGGCCCGAATACAAGAGTCGCTGTACCTTTTGTCAAGACAAGTTAAGATTCGTTCAATTTCAGTAGGCACTGAGATGAACCCACACAATGCTAACAGAGGTGCTCACATAACTATAAAGCTTCGTATTCGAGAGAATCAACGATGATTGTGGCCTCATATTCAACAAATTGGTAAAGTTTGACTGTCTTAGCATCGCTGGTTATAATATTGGTGATGAAAACATTTGTTTTTGGAATTGAACTGCTCAGAATTCAAAATGGGCTCACAGCTCCTTTCAGGAGCGCACATTAGGAGTACAATGGAAGATAGCGCCAGACGAAATGGTTGGTAGGGCTCCTATAGAGAAGGGATAGAATGCAACAACAACTAAGACTGTAAATTTAGATGAATGATTCGAATCACTCGCACCATTTGTAAGTATTATAAGAGTATTTTTCTAAAGTTATGAATCTAAATGAGTAGGCGTATCAATCAAACATATTTCGAATGGTATGAGTTTGATGTCAACGTTGTACGCATCACTCCATGCAACCTGTTGTTATAAATCAACGTTGTAGTGAGTACGAATGAATCAGAGTAGTGAAGTTAAGAGTTTCAATATTGTTGACTCACTTATAGTCAAAATTTCATGAGTGCTTATGAGTAGCGAAAGAACGATTCATTGCTGATCTCTGATGGGCAAGATTTGGCCAAAAAAATAGGGAATACTTTGTGATTTATTTTGCACACACTTTTTAATGCAAACATTTTGTCGTTACTGGAGTTAGTTAAGAGGGATTTAGACGATCCCAGAAGTGCTAGGACATGTCAAGTTTTTGTATAGAAAAGAGAGGAATTGTATCAGGTGAATTCAATATGGAATGAAAGCGAATGGAAATTTGGCACTCGTAAGGCTGTAGTGAAGTCGCCATAGTCTAGTAGGTAATGTGTTGGCTTATTAGACGTAAAGCCAGGGTTCGAGCCTCAGGCCAGACATTAAAACAAAATACAAAGAGTATTTCTTCGGCGACTTTCTCTCAGCCGATTTCTGGCAAAAACTCTGAGAGTAAATAAAATTGGCATGAAAGAGTTTCGCAAAAATCCACCGAGGCATGTGAGATGTATATTGATGGCACAATCTTTTGTACTCTCTATTTGCGACACGCCGCTATAAGATATCGTGGATTTTTTTGAAATTTATGAAACAAAATTTCTACGACGAATTCCTCTCAGCCGATTTCTGGCAAAAACTGTGTGAATGAAATAAAATTGCCATGAAAAGTTTCTCAAAAATCTGTCGTTCGGAGTCGACTTTAAACTGTAGGTCCCCCATCACTCATGTATAAAATTTAACATACACAACATAAGTGCTGTGAGAAACTAGGTCGTAATCCTGACTGAAGGGTTGTAATGACCAATTATGTATGTATGTAAGGCTGTAGAAATTTTTCTAAAGCCAATCACACTTCATTAGATTGAGGAATCCAATCATTTTACTTTATTTTCATTTCTTTTTGTTTATCGTGTAAATGCCAAAAAATACCATCTATCGTAAGGTTTAATGATTATTTTTGAAATATGCATGGAATTCTATAAAATTTTCTTTAAGTAGGTAAAGAGCATTATCGCATAATTAGTTTTTAAGCGGGAAAATTGCTTGGCACTCTAAACATCTTTTAAAGGCCTTTGTCTTTTTTCATTGTATACAGAATTTTTTCTAAACCCAAACACTTGTAATCGTAACAAACACAAGCTGTGAACAGCATCAATGGTTTCTTTGTCCATTACCAATCAAGAATAATAATTTCAATAAAAAAATTAAAATGAAAATAAAAAAGGAAGGAAAGAAAGAAAAATAATTAATCACAGCAAGTGTGTTGTATTGTTGTTGGTAAATACAGTGTTGGAAAAAATAATAGAAACGCATCAAAAAACATTGAAAAAACATCCCCATATCATTAGGGATTCGCAACCCTGTTTGACTGTCTTTTTTGTGCATTTTGAATCAAACTCAGGGCGACGTACAAAACATTTTCCGTCTGATGGAGCACTTTGTTCCAATTTTTTTCGACTTTGGTGTTGTCTGGCAAATTGGAACCTTTTTTGTATATTTTTGTTTTACCTAAAAGAGGTACTGATCTTGGACTTCGGGCCTGTTTCTTACTGTACTGCTTGTTACTGGAGCATCTAGTATATTTTTAAGCCCATTAGATGACTCAAAAGAGTTTTTTTTTTGGAATGTCATGCTAAAATTTGATCAAAACGCGTGAACGTTTTCCTCTTTCTTGCTCTAGTTTCGATATTTTTTGTATAGTGAATCACGTTAAATACTTTATGTTGAGAACACTTCATTATGTGGGCTATTTTTCCAAGTGATAAGCCAACAGATTTTCACTTAAGGATAACATTTCTTTCAGCATCAGTGGTATGAACACCTCGACCCATTTTTTGAGAGATTTAAAACATACACTCAACATTTTTAACTCAATTTTTACCACTTCTGAATATTTCATGTAAAAAGTTTATTTATTTTAAATTTAAACACGGTTTTAGAAAAACGTTTCTATTAATTTTTCCACCTAAATTACGTATTTTCTTACTTTTTCCTGAAAACTAATAAATTCAAAGAGAAGAAAAAAATAAAGAAAGCAAATAATAAAATCCCGTTACATTAGCAAGAATTTGACAGCGATTTCCAACTATAAAAGTTTATAACGAAAAACTATACAACAGTTTAATGATGAATTAGTAATCGTTTCTATTATTTTTTCCAACACTGTACGTAGGAGGTGTTGTTGTGAAGAAAATTGAAAAACATTTTTTTTACTTCAGATTTTTGAAAATGTATTTCCTGTAGACCTCTGCAGAAACTATCAATAGATCGCGGTATATTTTTAACCTCAAATAAAATCCACATTTTAGGCTGCCTACACTGTTAATATTGAATATGATTCCTGATATTCTTGGTCCCCATCTTAAAATCCCTTTTCTGTTGAGAATCATGGGGTAGCCGGTCAAATCACTCATGTAGTGTGTTTGCTGCCACCCTTCGTTAGCATATTGCTTCCATTTTTGAAATTGATTTCCTGTAAACATCTGCAGAAGCAAACAATAGATCGCGGTATATTTTTAACCTCAAATAAAATCCACATTTTAGGCTACCATGTAGGCATACATACATACATACATAATTGGTCATTACAATCCTTCAGTCAGGATTACGACCTAGTTTCTCACAGCACTAATGTTGTATGTGTTAAATTTTATACGTGAGTGGCGGGACCTACGTTATAAAGTCGACTCCGAACGACAGATTTTTGAGAAACTTTTCATGGCAATTTTATTTACTCTTTGGAGCTTTTGCCAGAATCTGCTGAGAGGAAGTCGCCGAAGTAATACTTTTTGTATTTTGTTTTAATGTCTGGCCTGGGCCTCGAACCCTGGCTTTACGTCTAATAAGCAACACAGTACCTACTAGACTACGGCGACTAGGCTGGCTATACTGTTAATATTGAATATGATTCTTGATATTCTTGGTCCCAATCTTAAAACCCTTTTTCTGATAAGAATTATGGGGTAGCCGGTCAAACCACTCATGTAGCGTGTTTGCTGCCACCCTTCGTTAGCATATTGCTTCAATTTTTGAAATGGATTTCCTGTAAATTTCTGCAGAAACTGTTAATAGATCGCAGTATTTTTTTAACCGCAAATTAATTCCCATTTTAGGCTGCCTACACTGTTAATATTGAATATGATTCTTGATATTCTTGGTCCCAATCTTAAAAGTCTTTTTAGTTAGGATTATTACAGACTATACCTCTCAAACCACCCGTTTGTTGCATTAAAAATTCTCTTTGGTTAGCATATTGCTTCCATGAAGTGTTATCGTCTTACATTGTTGCTTTCCAAGCCCTCGGGGGCCTACTGGAGGCTTAATTTCATTTTTGTGATACTCTCGGGCTTTCTCCTGACTGTATGGCCTCCATTCTTCTCTATTTAAGCTGTCCTAGCTCTTAGAGGCCTACGGTCATTCTTATAACATTATTGGGCCTCCTCCTCACACAGTATGGCCTCCATTCTTCTCTATTTAAGCTGCCCTAGCTCTTAGAGGCCTAGCGTCATTTTTATAACACTATTGGGCCTCCTTCTCACACAGTATTGCCTCCATCTTTCTTTATTTTCTACATTCAATTTGCTTTTCCTTACGAAACTAAACCAAAAAATATCTTCTCTGTTGGTGTTACATCAGATGGTGTTGCCATTTGAAGAAATTGCAAGAAATTCAATGAAGAATGGAGCCATAATTCTACGAATATTTCCCAAAAAGCCAACTGCTTGACAAGACAAAAATAAACTCGAATTACGAGCAAGAAAATTTGTTTAAATAGGGGGCCTAACTTACCTAGGGAAAGTGATAACATTTCTAAGATTCTGTCTGTGTTAACTTTAAGACGATATTCATTTAAATTTTCTGAAAATATCTCACAGGATTCCTTGGAGATAATTTTCGTTCACTTTTTCGTTAATTTCGGGCATTGTTTCAACGATAACGATGGTGTATAATGATTTTCAAATGCTTTAACTTTAGAGAATGTACGGCGAAGATATAATCTTTCAAAGAGGCCCCTAAAAAGTCTAGTCGCCTGATCTTGTTGATTGCTAAACGCGTGAAATTTCTCTTCTGCTAAAATTCTCATGCAATAACTAAGTTCTAAGGTTCTAGAGAATGAAAAACAATTCAAAAATTCCTGTCACTGTGCCATCTTAATTGTAATCAAGAATTTGCCAAAGATTGTAAATCTATTGGAGTTGAAGGAAGACTGCATCCAAAGCTAGAGAGAGAATTCTTATTGAGAGCCTATCTGCAGCCATACGTACACCCTAGTATTTTACTTTTTACTCTTGGCTTTCTTTTCTTCATGTCTCAAGCATTTTTTTCTTTCCTTACTTGCAGGTATTTGGTTTTCTAGCCAGTGAAAGTCATTTTCAAACAGAATTTTTATTGAAAACTTCAATTATCCCTTGAAGCCATGCTTGTGCTATGACCACTAGGTTAAGTTAGGTTCAATTGACAGCCATTTCAATGGTCTTAACTTGCTTGTCGCGTAAAAAGTGCCGCTGTAACGTATCCAGTCTTATAATTACAGCTCAACTATGCAAAGAATCTTATTTTATTCAAATGGCACTTGGCCAGGCATTTTTTGTCCCTAAACTTTGAATGCCCAAGTATTCTTGTGAGATAAGCATTAAAAAGAAACAAATTTTTTAATGAAGATTACGGCTTTACTGTTAGTTTTTTAACCTTAGACGATTAGCAAAGGGAAAGATATGTTAAAGTATGCCTAAATTTTTTCTTGGGCACTTGTTTTAAGGATTTTAATTTCGTGTTCTTATACAGTGTGTGACATAAATGTGTAAATGAATTTTTAAATATCTATATTTTTAATTTTTGGCTTAACTGTCACTCATATGGTAACTTTTGTTTACTCAATGTAAAGATCAACTCTTGTGAGATATGACAATACCAAAAATCGTCTTGTGGAGTAACGGTACTTTGATGCCACGAGATCAAAAAGTTAAAAACTGATTTACACTATACTGACTCGCTGGAAAAAAGTTAAAAAATAACACGTTTTTAATATTTAAAAATATTAATTTAAACAATTTCGTTGGTGAAAGTATGTTAATGGGTTTTAGGTATGAAATAAGATCATATTTTTAATCATAAACCTAATTATTTATTATTTCACAAGGATTTTTTAATCATGAAGAAGATTAGCAACGAATTCGAAAAATGTGTCATAGATGAGCTAAAAAATTTCTCAAAAATTCAATATTTCATTTAAAACTGTAGGAAATATAGCAAAAAGGAGCGGTTTGACTTTGCCAGCACCACGTTTGGGACGCAATTCAATCCTTTCGCTAAGGGATAGACGCACGGTACAACGTTTAGTTGCATCCGGAGATGCATCCTAATGGTCCTCGTGAAGTGCAGCAAAAGTTATCTTCATGCTACCAAATTGAAATATCTAAGAGAACAGCTCTTAGGGAAATAAATAAATGTGGTTTTCATGCAAGAACAAGGGTTAAAAACCACGTTTAACCGAAAGACACAAATCACTTAGGTTAGCATTTGCAAAAAAAATATCAAAACTGGACTATGGATGACTGGGAAAAAGTAATATGGACAGATGAGTCCAAAATTAATCTTTTTGGTCCCGATGGGCCTAAATATGTTTATAGGAAGCCAAATGCACCTTAGACGGACCGCGATATTATACCAAATATGAAATTCGGTGGTGGAAAATTGCTTTTTTGGGCATGTTTTTGTGTGCAAGGAGTAGGAAAACTTCATTAAATAGTTGGAAATATGTACGCCAAAATGTATATCGACATTACAAAGTCATCGTATATGGTTAGTCTAACTGCTTGGGGTCGAAATGTTGAAAACTCTGTCATGCAACAAGATAACGACCCTAAGCACACGGCTAAAAACCCTTGAGTTTATCGAAACTGCCAAAATTTCTTTAAACCCGATTGAAAATTTATGGGGAATACTCAAACGTCGGCTTTATAATTACCAGCACAGCTTTAAAAGTACAACTGAGCTCTGGCAGCGCTGTCATGACATTTGGCCATCGATAATAGAAGAGGAATGTCGCAAACTGGTAGAGAGTATGCCTTTCAGGATTCAGTCAGTTATAGATTCAATAATAACTCGCGACAAAAGTGTGTAAATGAATTAAAATTCATTTTTTTTTTTATATTTCAGAGGAATAAATTAGTGTATGTTTTATTTGGTTAGTTGAAAACAATCGTAAATAAATATTGGTTTCAAAATCACAAAAACTTTTGTTAATATACTTTGTATCTAAAATATTTTGTCACAAAGTGTAAATATTAGGACATCATTTACACATTTTTGTCACACACTGTAATTGAATTTGAATTTTTAAACCTATTGTGGAATGTTTGACAGGGAATACTACTTGTTTACTTGACTTAATTGGTCATTACAAGCCTTTAGTTAGGATTACAACCCAGCTTCTCACACCACTTATGTTGTAAGTGTTAATTTTAACCATGAATAGCAGGATCTGCAGTTTAAAATCGTCTTCGAATAACAGATTTTTTGAGAAATTTTTCATGTTAACTTTTATTTTTAACACTCAGAGAGCTTTTTGCACAAAAGACTGCTGAGTTAACTCCAAAATCATGGCATATGGTCTGGAGAAATTACATGCCATGTGTAGGCCAGGAAAAAAAATGACAAGGAGGGATGGCCCCTGTTCGTGTTGCAATTAGGAAGATAGGTTATGGGTAAAAGAGTAGAGAAAATAGTGTCCCCTTTATATTATAAGCCATAGGAAAGATTTCTGCAGGAAGAAAGTTTCACATACAGAGAGTGGCGATTAAAGAACAAAATTCTGCGTGTAATGCAGTGTGCGATCCCCTACTGGTCAGTCGACAACAAATATATATGCCCTACGGGACAGACGTGTATTACGCGCAGTTATGAGATTTTCGGCAACAAGTTTCTTTATTTCCCTGCAGCATATTCCCGTTAAAAAAGCGAAATCAAGGAAATCAATAGACGCTACACAGAGGGAAAACTGCCTAATAAAATCAAGAAGATTTTCTCAAAGAAACGTTTTTGGAGTAAGGAGTATTACAGCAGAAAGAAACGAAGATTTTTTCGTAGAGATTTCTTATTATTTTTATGTGATAAATCTTTCAAGACCTAAAACACATACATTTAAGAAGAAAACTTGTTATTTACCATTTTTTTACTCAAATTCCGTCATTTTTGCCACAAAAAATACAATCCATAGAGAAAAACTTATTGATTCTATTGTTTTCTTATTAATTTCATTGGGCTACCTAAACAATTTTTTCAAAAAGGTTTTCCTTTTAGATTTCATTAGGCTACTTAATAATTTTGTTTTTAAGGAGTATTCCTTATTGATTTCTTTAGGTTTCTATTTGATCATGTGTAAATAATTTTAATAAGAATATCTTCTTGATTATATTAGCTGGCTTGTTAAAAAAAAGTGAACAAGTGGCAAGTAAAGAAGTGGAAAAAAGTAATAAAAAATATTCCTTCTTAAAAAAAAAAAAACAAAGTAAACTTAAATAAAGAAATTGAATTGTTTTAATTTAAAAAAAAGTGTTATAAAAAACAAATAAAATTTTGAGTAATGACCCGATTTTTATATCCTAAGATGCATCCTCCGTGATGAAACGTGCAACATTCTTTTAAGTTTTGGAATTACATCAAGAAACATATTAAAAAAATGGAAATCGAAGACGTTGAAAATTTTGTCAAGAAGGTGGACCAAAAATATACTTGGGGAGTTGATTAAAAATTCAAAGCAGGACTAAGGGAGTGGAGAAGAAATATTGTTTTCGTGCACAATTATTATTAATAAATCAAATATTAAATTAGTTTCTAAGTAAATATATCAATAAAAAAATCTATAATAATATCAAGCAAAATCAATAAGTATTATTTATAAAAATTAGATTATAAAATTAAGAAGAAAATCTTTTTGAAAAAAAGCGGGCCTAATAAAATCAAGATGATAACCTTTTTGGAAAAAACAAAAAGAAGGCTTAATAAAATTAAAGAGAAAACCTTTTTAAAAAAATCAAGAAGACTATCTAGTAAAATCCCCAAGATTTCTTCTTGATTTTTTCAAAAAGGTTTTCCTTATAAAAATAATAAGAATCTCTTCTTGAAAAAAAAAACCACAGAGAAATCTTATAAACTTTGTTCTAATTTACTATGTATTTATTAGGTTCAGTTTTCTCTGTGTACTGTCATTAATGACCACCCGCTTTCTCCTGTATGGGGTGAAAGAGCCTCAAAATAGAATTTTGTATGTTCAGGTACAGCGTTATTATTTTTTAGTTTATCAAATTCAGAAAGGCTGATTTTGAGATAAGATCTTATTAAAATTCGAAAATTAAAATTTTATCGTCAAGTGCTATATAAATTACGTTATGGAATTGGCTGGCTGTACAATACGTTTGCAAAAATCACAAAAACAAAAATTTTCTTCTAAAAACGGCAGGATCTGCAGTTTAAAATCGTCTTCAAGTGGCAGATTTTTTGAGAAATTTTTCATGGTAATTTTTAATTTTAACACTCAGAGAGTTTTTTGCACAAAGACTGCTGAGTTATACTCAGCGAAAGAAATATTTTTTGTCTTCGAGTGGCAGATTTTTTGAGAAATTTTTTCATGGTAATTTTGCTTTAACCTCAGAGAGTTTTTGCACAAAAGACTGCTGAGAGTAAGATGCCGAAAGAAATATTTTTTCCTGTTTAAACTGAAGTTTGAATTACAGGCTCTCGTCTAATAGGCCAACACCCTACCTAATAGACTACGGCTACTAAATTTATTTTGCTCATGAAATAACGTTCACATTAAGCAAATATTTGCCAAAAAAAAAAAAAATATGTTACGAACCAAAGGATTTTGATGGTTTATAATTTTTTTTGTTTTGATCCTTGGCACTTTGAGATTGTTATGTACATATGGACCTAGTTTTTATTGTTGTTATTATAGGTCTTGATTTTTTCTATGTGAGAAGCAGTGTTAGTTCCACATAACTGAATAGCCTGACATCATATTGGTTTTTGGGAGTGCATTTTTGCAGTAGAAGTTTGCAATTTCAGTGGCCGTAGTCTAGTAGGTAGTATGTTGGCCTATTAGACGTAAGGCTTGAATCCTGGCATCCCAGGACAGACAGCAAAACGAAAATATGAAAAAAATATTTCTTCGGCGACTGCCTCTCAGCAGATTTCTGGCAAAAACTCTGAGAGTAAATAGAATTGCCATGAAGAGTTTCTCAAAAATCGACTTTAAACTGTAGGTCCCGCCACTCATGTATAAAATTAACGCACACAGCGTAAGTGGTGTGAGAAGCTAGGATGTAATCCTAACTGAAGGGTTGCAGTGACCAATTATGTGTGTATGTATGTTAGCAATTTCACTTTAGTCATGAGTTTCTATAAAATAACCCGCAAATTTCAAAGAGTTTTTATTTTAATTGTGAAATTTCCGTGTGTAAGCCAGTGAAATAGCTAGATGGCGTGGTGTTTGTCAATCAAATGGATTTTTATTGAAAATTTTTATTTATTCTCAGGCGCTATTCTCGTTAGAGAAATAAAAAGAAGTTTTGTTTGTAAACAAAATGAAATTTTTCTGCTGTTCACTAGGCAAAGATGTATTTTTTTTTTGAATCACAAGTAAAGTCACAAGCCTACACGCATAACCAAATATTTTACTGGGCAATTATCCACTTCCTACTTCCTTTTTTTTGGACAATGGGTCAATTCGACCTCCGGGTACAGTACTTGTCTTAATTGACCAGAACACGTCCTCTAATCTATCCACTTCCTATTTAGGCTTTTAGAGCCTTTTTAAATATTTTTTTCATTAACGCTTAATATCTCTCAATAGAGTGTTTACAAAACATTATTATTTACTGGCTGCCACTCAAAAGTTTAAGCCTAGAGGTACAACAAAATTTTTTTGTAGGCACTCCTCATATTCCTTTTTTTGTTAAATTCTTAATTATTGTTTATTTGCACTTTTCTTTATTTAATTTAATTTGTTGCTTAATTTTTTTTAATTTTCTTCTTAACACTTACCTTAGTTTTAACGAAAAAAAAAATATTTTTTAAAAAATTTGTTTTTAATTCCTCCTCTTAAGGAGAGCTTATGGAAATTTTTGTTGAAATATTTTTAAAGTTTTTTGTTTTTTTTTTTTAATTTATTTGTTTAATTTTTTTAACACTTTTAAAAATTATTTTTTTTTGTTTTGAACTTAAAATAAAATAATAAAAAAATTATTGCACTTGTTTTACATTTATTTTTAAAAATATTTTTAATTTTTTATTTTAAACTTTTCTTCGCTTGTGTTACATTTTTTTTTTGGTTAAAATAAAATTTCTTTTCTAAATTATTTTCTTAGTTATTGGTTCGTTTAATTTTATTCTTATTTTTGTTTGTTTGTATTTTTAAAAATTATTTTTAAAATTTTTAATTTTAATTTTAATTCCGTTTATTCTTATTTTTAAATTTTTTTTGTCCGTATTACACGCGCGCACTTACCCAGCAACAAACAGCAACTAATGTTGTCTAGAAATGTTTTTTTGCATAAAACGTTATAGAATGTTGGTCTTTTCTGTTCAATTCGTATGATTATTATTACAATTGTTGTTGCTGTTGTTGTTGTTGTTCTTGTTCTAGTTGTTTGTGTATGTAAGTTACCGAACAGCAGGACACGGTTTTAAGGACTAAAACTAAACTTGTGACTTGTCAGTGTCTAAACATTGCATAGATGTTACGTTACGTTACGACACTCACTCACTTAACTCACTCACACACACACACTTATACACATGCATACATATAAACTGGCTTATAAAGGAATAAAGCATGAAATGATGTACAAGGAAAAAAAATATAATGTACCGTTATCATAATAATGTAACATTATTTAAAAATGTAATGCTGTAAAGTGTTCAAATCGTACATACACATACACACACACAGACACACACACACTAGCACTAGCATTTGCAGTTACAGCAGCTTAGGTTCTCTCATTTCATTTCATTTTTTGTTTTGTTTTGGTTTTGATTTTGTTTTTGTTTTTGCTTTTTTCCTTTGTGCTTTTTTTGTCACTCTCTCAGAGTGGCTTAAAAAATTTCTTTTCACACACTTACACAATTTTCAGATTTGCATTGGTTCGGCTTGATTGTGAACCGTTAGATTTTCCGTTTTAAAATTTCTTAAGATTTCCTAGATGTGATCTTTAATTTTGTTTTTCTTCTCTCTCTTTTCTATTTCTAAAGAGAGAGCAGCAGAGGAGTGAGAGCATATGTGTTTCACGTGTTTGTGTTTTTCTTTTTGTTTTCTTTTTTTGTTCTCTTAAAAATGACCGTTAGTTTGTTGTGCTTAACATTTAGTTTTGAGACGCGTTAACTCCTTACATGTTTCTACGGCGGCATCAGAAAGTGTTTTGCGCTAATCATTTATGTTGTACATTGTTTTTGTTGTTAATTTTACGTAAAAAGTAGTCAAAAAAAAACAACAACAGTTTTTTAGACGAGCGCAGCAGCCAGCATCGCTGTCGCGAAAAAAATTTTGTTTCAAACAAACCATTCAAAAAAAAAAAAAAAAAAGGGAAAGAAAAGGCAGTAATGCCTTACCAAAACTACCAACTAAACAAACATACACACACATACGTATATATAAACACCATACACCCACCCGCTAGCACTTTGTTAAATAAAACTCCCTTAAACTCTCATACTCTCTCTCTCGCTTACAATCAAGCCAAACGAAATTGCAGCGAAACCAAAAGGATGAGCATGAGTTTAAAAAAAAAGTTTTGTTTTTGAAAAAATAAAAAAAAAATAAAAACAAAACAAAACAACAAGTTAAAAACAGCAATAGCAACAACAACAACAAAAATATGCTTATAAAACCAATAACAACCCCCAAATGCTTTAAACAACATCCCCTTCACGGCTAATGCTTGCTGTACAAGTGTGTCCGCGTGTGCCTGTGTTTAAGGCGAAAAAAAGCTTTTTTGCTCTCTTTCTCGCTCTGTAACAAAAAGGGGAAATTCAACACGATGTTTGTAACAGTTACTGCTTCAATACTAAAGTAAGAGTAAAATTAAGGGGGTAAACGCAAACATACACACACGCGCACATACAGCGGCGAAAACAAAAAAATCGTAAAAGCGAACAAAATAAAAATAACCAACCGAAAAAAGGATAATAATTCTTCCCCTGTTTTGTATGTGTGTATGCATATAAGTACACATGGCTGTAAGTGTGCGCGTATTATTTTTATGTGCTCTTTTTTATTTTAATTTTAATTTTATTTTTATGTTTGCTTTTGTTTTTTAAAAAATTTCCTTTTTTTTACACTCTCTTTCTCTCTCTCTCCCCGGCTTTCGTTCTCTTGCTTGCTCTCTGTTATTTTATATTGTTGTTATTATTATTGTTATTGTTGTTGTTGTCGTTAATACACGAACATTTTTATATTTTTTAATAGGTTCTCACTCACATACGCGTACATACATACATACGTACGTAAATCTAACAGGCAAGAGAGTGATGATAATAATAATTTTTACTCTCATTGTGTAGCGTTCTCCCTTGCTCTATATATTATCAAGAGGGAAAACATAAAAATTAGTGCGTGTGTATTAAATAGTAAATGCTTTACACACACACACATAAATATAAAAAAATACAATGACAACAACAATAACTTTACAAAAACGAGAAGTTTTGTTGAACAGGATATTAAAAAAATTAAAAAAAAAAATAAAATGAAAAGAAAAAAATAAGCCCCTCACTTACACGTCTTTAGAACACTTGTATGCCATTTAAAACCAGAGAAATTTAATTTTTTTTTAATTTTAAAAATTTTTTTCTTTAAAAACTTAAAAAAATTTTTTTTTTTATTTTAAACTTTCTTTAAAGGCGCTCTTTATTCTTTCTCAAATTACACACTCTTTCGCCTTTCGTTTTCGTCGTTGTATTTGTTGTTACCGTTACATTGCTGTAGATTTCTTAGCACATTTTCTTGAAGAGTTTTTTTTTGTTTCTTGTGCAACGAACAATAGCCGGCGACGTCCAAACAGTTACTAACGTTTACAAAAGATTATTTTGGCGATTTTTTTTCGTTTCTTTTCTTTTCTTTTTTTGTTGGCTCCTTCTTTTAATGTTAATGTGGCCTTCACTTAAACACAAACACAAGCACACACACCCAAACATACACACACACATATACACTGAAACCCAGACTTTCCTTCTCTTCACAGCATCCCAATTTACTTTAGTTTTGTAGAAAAATATGTATGGCACGAGGAGATCTCTCTCTCTCTCTCTTCTCTTTCGCTATTAGTTTGAAAGTTTTTGTTTTTTTTTTTTATTCCAAGAAATAGTAACACATCGAGTAGTAAAGGCTATAATGGGGGCCACTTCTTAATATCAATCTTTTTGCAAAGGGTCCCTGTTTTCATTCTTTTTTTCCTTTTCTTTTTTGGTTTTTAAATGCCAAAGTTAATGTTAAAAACTTTATTTTGTAGTTGTTGCTGTAGTTGTTGTTGTTGTTGTTTTCTTAAACTATGAAATAAAAGAAAAATAATACAAAAAAGGGAAGAAAAACTAAAATAAAATAGTAATGCCAACACACAGTAACAAAACAAAACAATACATTAACACGGGGGAAAGATGCCTTGCTATGCTACACGGATTTCGTTTTGTTCTTTTGCTTTAAAGTATTATCAGATTGACAACCTAGCTTTCCACATGAGCAACGGCACCTACAGTTGAACGTCGCCTGCAAACAACATGTTTAAGAAACTTTTCATGGCAATTTGATTTTACTTTCAGAGTTTTTCCTAGAAATCTGCTAAAAGGAAGTCGCTAAAGAAATATTTTTCCATTTTCGTTTTTTTTTCAGATGTCTGAGCTGAGATTTGAACCAGGGACCTGCATCTAATAAACCAAAACACAAGATACTAGGCTATGGCGTCTATATAGTATCAGCTAAATTGCCAGTCGTCCTAATAGCCATAATTTACTTGAGTTCTGTGAGATCCCATGGTAATACCTGATGGTAATGATGCCAAATCATCTTTGTCTAGACATGTTCTGTCAATATTTGCTGCAAGGAAGTCGCCGAAGAAATATTTTTTCATCTTTCGATGTGTTTAAGATATCTTAGCTGAGTTTTGAACCAAGGACTCGCGTCTAATAAGGCTATGGTGACTTTATAATATCAATTAAATTAAAAGCCGTCCCAATAGACCTAATTTACTTGAGTTCTATAAGGTTCCATGGTACTATCCGATGGTACTCATTCTAAATCATCTTTGTTAAGACACGTTATGTCAAATAATTCTGCAAGTACAAGAATTTTTCGTCTCAGAACGACGTTCTCATCGTGTACTTATCTTTCGCGTCTTTATAACTCCTGCAGAAGTCATTAAGGCGAATTCCCCGCTTCCAACAAGTGTTCCTAGTGTCTAGTGTACTGTTTTAAATGCTATGAGGTTCCTAAACTGGACTCTGGTTAGCTAGAACACAAGAGTTTCTTCTGCATATCACCACGGCATGCTAGTTTTGTCTGGCCTTTATACGAGTGAGTTCATGATGTCATAAAGGGTGTTTTTTATAGAGGTATAGAACTTTAAGTTGCAATAAAATAACGATGGATTATTCGATTGACATGAATTTTATTTATCTGAAAGATAATCTTGTGGCATTACATTTTAAATATGATTTCTGGCATATGACCGCCACGGCTGGCGCGGATGTAGTCCAATCTGGACGTGCAATTTTCGATGACTTTTTCCAACATTTGTGGCCGTATATCGGCAATAATACGGCGAATGTTGTCTTCCAAATGGTCAAGCGTTTGTGGCTTTACCGTCTAAACCCACAGAAAGTAGTCTAGCGGTGTTAAATCACAAGATCCTGGAGGCCAATTCACAGGTCCAAAACGTGAAATTAGGCGGTCACCAAACGTGTCTTTCAATAAATCTATTGTGGCACGAGCTGTGTGACATGTTGCGCCGTCTTGTTGAAACCACATCTCCTGGACATCATGGTTATTCAATTCAGGAATGAAAAAGTTAGTAATCATGGCTCTATACCGATCACCATTGACTGTAACGTTCTGGCCACCATCGTTTTTGAAAAAGTACGGACCAATGATTCCACCAGCCCATAAAGCGCACCAAACAGTCCGTTTTTCTGGATGTAACAGTGTTTCCACATACACTTGAGGATTACCTTCACCTTCCAAATGCGGCAGTTTTGTTTGTTGACGTAGCCATTCAACCAGAAGTGCGCTTCATCGCTAAACAAAATTCGCTTATGAAAATCGGGAACAACGGTAATCTCGTTTTGGGCCCATTCGACGAATCTACGTCTTACTTGATGATCGTTTGGCTTCAAATCTTGCACGAGTTGGATTTTGTAAGCACGCAAACCAAGATCCTTCCGCAAAATCTTTCATAAAGTGGATGGAAACAGATCCAATTGCTGTCCTCGATTGCGGATGGACTCATTCGGCTCTTCCTCAATGCTACGCTCTACAGCAGCAATAGCTTCTTCTGTACGCACCGTACAGCAACTCTGGGGATGCGAGTTATCAATAAGAGTAAACGTGGTGCGAAAACGTTCCATGGTTAATCGAATTAACTGCTCTGATGGACGATTTTGTCGACGATAAAATGGAAATAAAATTGCACTATTTGCAAGCGTTGTTCAGGCGTGAGTCTATTCATGATGAATTGCCAAACCAAACTGAGAATAAATCACTTGACAGCTGTTAAATCGGTCGCCATCTTGAAAAGTAATGCCAACTTAAAGTTCTATACCTCCATAAAAAACACCCTTTATAACATTTGGAAAATAGTTATTTGCCTCACTACAGAGGTGTACCAGTCTCATGTATGAATACATTTGAGTTTTCTGTTGTTCCAACATTTCGTACCAATTGTAAGGCCTTCATGGGTCTGCTGACGTAGGCCCGCTACTTCAAGAAACCACACAAATTAAAGTCAAAAAAGTTTAAGCCCGGCGATCTTGTAATTCAGTTCAAATCGCCAAAACAAGAGATTACGTGAGGCCGAAAAGCAGCCTTCAAGCAGTCAGGTATGCCGCTGATTCATTCTGTTAGAAACCTATTTCCTCCTGTCACCTAATTCATCAACCTGAGAACAGAGAAAGTCGTTAAGCATAGCTCTGAAGCTCTCTGTTCGCTTTGGTTGTTTGGACACGCAGCGTTTTCGAAAACTAAGGCCCGAAGACGCCTGCAGAGCAAACACTACGGCATACAGTAATCTTGAGCGAGTATAATAATTCTTTTCTGGATTTTCAGTGTCCTACTTCACTTACTTCATTGATCATTATAAGCCTTTTAGTCAGGATTATAACCTAACTTCTCACATCACCCATGTGGTGTGTATTAACATTATCCAGGACTGGCTGGACCTACAGTTTAAAGTCCACTCGAAAGAAAGATTCTTGAGAAGCCTGCCATGGCAATTTTATTTACTCTCAGAGAGATTTTGCCAGAAGACTGTTTAGGGCACAAATATCTCGTTTTGCTCGAAATATTTAAGTCGGCGGTTGAACCACGGCCTCACGTTTAATGAGCCAAGAACACTACCTACTAGGTTACGGCGACTTTAGGGCCTGGGAAACGTTAATTCTTCTTATACACGTATCCTTAGCACCTTGGAAACGTTAATTCTTCTTACTCCCGTATCCAAAGAGATGAAAGCAGGTCTCTTCGTTCAAGAAAACGTTCGATATACTTCCGCACAAGGTTTTTTAATCTGCTCTGGGTTATAAAGCCGTTAGGAGAAGTTAATAAACACTATCCAAGCCCTTTAGAAGTAAGCAAATTGTTGTAAACTTCATGACAGTAAAGTTATCGGGGTTATCCTGGTACTCAGCGGCGTTAAGCAGAGCTAAGTTAATGCTTCTCATCATTGTTCTGGACATGAGGAAGCCCTTGCAGAAAAAAGAAGGGGTTGTAAGGAAGCTCTATAAGCGGTTGAAAGATCACGAAAAGAATTGAAAATTAATTCACAAATTCCATCAAGAAAAATTTTGTTTTTCAAATTAAAAAAAATTGAACGATTTCCCGTGGTCGCATCTCCAAATATTCTTGCTTTTTCCATCAACTTTAATAACGATTTTCAATGTCCATTTCAAGGGATATCTTCCTTAACTTATTCAACGAAAAGCAACAGCGTGTCAATACAATAAAACCAACAACAATAACTACAACGAGAAGAGAAAAAAATCCAAAAAGAAAAGAAGCAAAATAATGTAATAAAAGGCAATAGAATAGCAATAACAGAGAGAGAAATAATCAAAAATATACTCCTGTAATGTTGTTTTTCTTTTACTTTGCTTTGCTTTTTATTTAATTCTGAATGAAGAAGACAAAGAAGAAGAAAAAAACACAGAAATCATCATAATAAAATCAACAGTCTATCGTCCTGCAAAAGTAGACAACAATAAGGACGGACGGACAGGCAAAAACAACGGTCATTAGATAGACAAATGACACAGAGACACACACACACAGCCAATGTTAGATTTCTGCAAAGTAAAGAAAACAAACATTGACACACACTCTTACACACATACTTAGCATTGAGATAAACAGAAAAAGCTTGAAGAAAGAAAGTAAAAAGAAGAAAGAAAGGAAAAAAGAAAATCAGCTTCACGCAATCTTTATTTTCAACGCCATCAAAACCATTGCAATCACCATTATCGTCGCCATAATCATCAAGAAAACAACCCACCAGTAGAGTCTCTAGCGCACACAACACAACACAATTCAACACACAGACCACACCACACCACACCACACAACACAACAGACAGACAGCCAGAACAAGCAGAAGAAACAAAAGCTTAGCAAAGAACGAATAGAAGGAAAAAAAATTTGTTTTTATTTTTAAAAACAATAAGGAAAACTCTCTCTCACACACACACACATACACTTACACTCATAGTCAGTCAGTCAGTCAGTTAGTCCATACCACTGAGATGTTCTAACACATGGACACCAAACAACTTAAGTTTTAACGGCACACGGTATCATCTCATGAATGAAAAGAGAGAAGGACAAGCAGCAGCCAGCTTTACAGCATAATATCAACGAATGACTTATGTATGCTTGTGCTATTGGGTGTATAAGTGTGTGTGTGTCTGTTTGTGTTGAAATATTTTCACAACGTGGCCGCATGTTTTTTTTTTCATGTTTCGTTTTCTTTTTCGTTGTGTTTTTCCCTACAACAGTTTGGCACAATTTTCTTGTTCTTCTTTTTTCTTTTCCTCTCTCTCTCTCCCAAAGTCTCTCCTTACTACTGTTTTCCGTCTGTTGGTCTAAGATGCCGGCAAAAAAAAGACCCAAAATTTTGTTGTTGTGCTCGCACTCATGCTCCAGAGAAAGAGTAAAACACACTCCACTGCAAAGCCATGAAGTATGGGGGAGGCAGAGGGAGAAAAGCAAGAAAAGAAATCATGAAAATGAAAAAAGAAAAGAAAAATGAAAACAAACAAAAAGAAACTCGAATTCTATTTATATTGGTACTGGCACTGGCTGTGGTACTCGTACTGGTACTGTTACTGGCTGTGTTGAACAACAAGTTCGCTCTCTTACACACGCATATACACGCACTTATACTCACATAGTTTGTATATTTTTTTTTGATAGCAACAGAACCTTGAAAATGTTATAGAAGAACAAGCACAAGAAAAATCATCGCAAAAAAAAGGAAAAAAAAATTATTTTTCAACGTGTCTTCACAAGAAAAGGACCTGTTCAGACATTCAACATACAATCCGTATGTAACAATGTGTAAGTGTGTGTGTGTTTTGAAAGACAAATACTCATACAACAACGAACGTCAATCACATTGTGACCGGCACACTGGACCAGTTATTGCTCACTTTCCTTAAGAAAAATGGTGTCGTAATGTGGTGTCGTTTTCTAGAATTTTAAATTGCACAACTTTTCCTTGTGTTTTCCTTCATTTTGTTTTTGTTTAATTATTGATGAATTCTTTTGAATTATAATTACGTACTCTAGTTGTTGTTGTTGTTGTTGTTTTGAATTTTATTGAATTTGTTGTAAGTAAAGTGTTGCGTTACCGAATGAAGCTTTAAAAAATTGCTTGCGAAGAAAGGAATTTTTAAAGTCTTTAAGGAGATGGTTTGGAGAGAAACACAGGATATGTTAGTTGCTGGTTTCTTTACTTTCTCTCCCTAACTTATTTGTACAGCATTGTGTTGCCTCTACGGAAATATATTGTGGGCATGGTGCCCATTTTACATTTGACTGGAGCTTGGTAATGTATCGAACGGTCCTTGAAGCAAGAGAAGCTCCCAGTTGGGTTATAATCTAGGCCAGCATTGTGATACTACAATCATTGTTCAAATTGGGGTTCAAATATTTCCTAGAGGGATCCAACGTGTGCTCAAAATATATCCTGCTATTGAAATAATCATCAGCAGGTGTTAGGTTAGGTTAGGTTGGAGTGGTAGCAAACAAAACAAAAGCTCACTTAAGCACTCATAGCGGCCCGTTGTGAGGCCACAGGTGAACGCAGTCCCTGTACTGACCAAGTTCTATCAAACTAGGGAAGAAGAAGAACTTGGTCAGCGCAAGGGCTGCACAATCTTCAGCAGAGGACAGTAGGATAACCACGGAACTATTTGAGTTCGTTAAGAGAACGTTTCGCCTGCTAACAGGAATTCTAACAAGACACTGTGCTGTTGGCAGTTTCGCTGACAAACTTGGTCTGTTCTACCCCAGGATTACTGCACAAGCAGCCATGATGTGTAGGAAATGGATTCGATACAACACTTTCTATGCCTGTGCGCTGCAATTCAGAACAGACGTCATCGGTTTTAGCTAAGTGAAGATCTGGGCATGGTGGCGAATGTGTCACTAAGGGAACCGGCCAGTTTCATCATGATAATCTAACAGATCATGATAAGGAGACTTACTTCACACTGGAGACATAGTGGGCCACATGGGCTTCCCGTTAATGCTAACACTGAAGTAATTTTTATGTTGAAAAGCTCAATCAAAGATGTTAGAAAGTAAGAGCCTAAAAATGTGTGTCTTTTCATTCCAAGAGCAGTGCACGGACACATGAGGTGAAAGACAGTTTCTTCTTCCACCTCAGACCAATACTTCCTGTAGAAAACTTTTGCGGGATTCCAAGTTTTTATTGTGCCTCTATGGAGTGCATCAGTTGTTCGTTTATAGCGGGAATTAGAGCGACATAACCGGCAATTACAGCGGCAATAGCGGCAATAGCGGCCATTACAGCAACAATTACATGACACATGGGTAAAACTAACACACACAGGTTGAGTAACAGGCTGAATATGTTTGATCTTTTGTGTCCAAGAACTGGACAGTAAAATGGAAAGTGTTCCGCCGTTTTGTTACTCTCACTACCTACCAGAGATCAGCAATGAGTAGAATCTAATCATACTCATAATTTTTGATACTTTTTATTAATATCATGGAACCTTTACTCATATTCAAAGTTTGAAGTGTACTCATCATATTCATACTTAACAACACGTATGATGTTGTTGATTTCGACTCTCCATAACTCAACATATACACGAAGCACAAAATAAGTATGATTCGCACACGAACACGAAAATACTCACTAGAAGGTTGTGTGTTTGCTCTGATTGCTGCTCTGTTATGTTTTTTCTTTTTTTTTGTAAATGCAACAACAATTACGACTGTAAATTCATTTCGATTATTATGAGTATTTTTCTAAAGTTATGAATCGGAATGAGTAGACTGGCTTATGAATCAAACATATTTCGAATGTGGTATGAGCTTGAAGTCCATGTTGCATACTCATTGCAACCTGTTGTTATAAATCAACGTTGTAGTGAGTATGAATGAATCAGATTAGTGAAGTTAAATTTCAATATTGTTGGACTCACTTATATTCAAAATTATTATTAATTATTACTTATGAGTAGCGAAAAAACGATTCATTGCTGATCTCTGCCCTACACATCTACGCGCTTCAAATGAATTTGTAAATTCAAATGTCCCGTAAGGAGACTCATTATTCCTCTCAAATCTATTTTTTTTAGACTTTAAATGCCCATGATTGCCTATCGTTTTCAGAGATTTTTTTAATTTAAAAACCTTTATGCACTTGGGTTCTCTAAAATTAATTCTATCCTAAGTAGTCCTCAACTATGATTATAATTTTATCAAGTACATGTGGTTTCTGGTAGATATTGTTACGTTTTTTGCGTTTTAAAAACGTTTAAAATATGAGCGCGTCGATTGCAAATAAAATAAAAATAAAATTTGTGTTTCTTTATTATTCGCACAATTCTGTGTGCCACGGTTCACAACTTGATGTATACAACAACAATTGCCTTTTTTTGGTATTCCTGTGTTTGTACTCTTTGCATAAACAATAACAATTACTAGACAATGATTCGACAGATCTTTGTAACCGAGATCATCAAACCACGATTACTCTTTTCGAACACACTTCATCCTCACATAAGACTGACTGAGCTTCACTCTAACTCTGTTGCCTGCTTTGCCTTGCCTTTTATATGGCAGGTTAAACAGTCTGATGAATGTTCTTGAAGGCAAATGCTCGTGACTTCGCCTTTTCGAAATCTTTATAAAAGTAAACATCGTTGCTTACATTCATTATTGTTGTTTGTGTACTTTGTTTACATTTACTCTTGTAGTGTTAGTTGTTGCATTTTTGTTTACTTGTTTACCATTTTTTTGCTGGAGTTTGTTGTTGTATTTTTGTTTATAATTTTAATGTTAAGCGATGTAAAAGCAAAACATTAGTATCTAGATTCGTAATTTTCGTAACAATATGATCGAATATTTTAAATTGAAATTAAATAATTAAAGTTTTCATATAATAATTTCCAACATTTTTCTCTTTTATTTACAGGCTGCGATGGCTTCAAATGTAGGTAATTCAATTGGTAAGTTTAATATGAACACTTTTAACACTTAAATACTGTTGATTAAAATCTTTCTATTGTATCTTATATGCTGAAATGATCCTATCATGTCAGTGGTCTATTTAAGTTTTCATTCATGGAGCAAGTTTACCAATATTTTGGAAATATTCTCAGATTTTTTGAAGTCTATAGTGTCCCTTAAATTAATCCATCACGGTAATATTATTCAGACTGAAACAATAACTATAAATATAGCCGCACAACAATTCTGTATCAGGGTTAATGGAATCAGGATATACTCATATTTAAGGATACCAAAGCTGTCATTAAACCTCGAAAGAGTATGTACCAAAGATTAGCAATGAATCGTTTTTTCGCTACTTATAAGCCCTCATAAAATTTTGAATATAAGTGAGTCCGACAATAATGGAATTTATCTTCACTACTCTGATTCATTCGTACACACTTCAACGTTGATTTATAAGTACAGGTTGCAATGAATATGCATACAACGTTGACATCGAACTCATACCACATTCGAAATGTGTTTGATTCATAAGCCGCCTACTCATTTAGATTCATAACTTTAGAAAAATACTCTTATAATACTTATAAATGATTTGTTCGAGTGACTCGAATCATTCATCCAAATTTACAGTCTTAGTTGTTGTTGCATTTAGAAAGATAGAGCAGCAAGCAGAGCAAACACACAACCTTCTTGTGAGTATTTTAGTGTTCGTGCGCGAATCATTACTTATTATATGCTTCGTGTATATGTTGAGTTATGGAGAGTCGTAATCAACAACATCATACGTGCTGTTAAGTATGAATATGACTGGTCACACCATCCATGTTGTGTTTCATTCATGAGTAATGAGACGGTGAAGGACAGTTTAACAAACTTTTCATGCCAATTTAATTGCCTTCCATGACCTACGGATGTGGCCGTAATTGCATTGCTAATAAACTAGCCTAAGCAGATTTACGAAGCATTACCGGGCATGTATAGGTATTCCGATGGTATCTTAGAGAAATTTCGAATCTCATTCAGAGATAACACTTATATATGGACCAGGACATAAGGATATCGCTGCAAATTGCATTGCTGAGTTGGCTAGGGCCGGTATGGACATGGCATAGGTATGCCAAATGCCTCAGTAGGAAGTGTTTTGGCTTATTAGACGTAAAGCCAGGGTTCGAGCCCCAAGCCAGACATCGAAACAAAATACAAAAAACAAGTATTTCTTCGGCGACTTCCTCTCAGCCGATTTCTGGCAAGAACTTTGAGAGTAAATAAAAATTGCCATGAAATGTTTCTCAATAAATAAAAATCTGTCGTTCGGAATCGATTTTAAACTGTAGGTCCCACCACTCATGTATAAAATTAACACACACAATCGAAGTGGTGTGAGAAACTAGGTCGTAATCCTGACTGAAGGGTTGTAATGACCAATTATGTATGTATGTATGTATGTATGTTAACAGGGAAGCTGCATCCCGTTAACAGAAGGAGAGCACGTACAATATTGCTAGACTCTGCTAGACACATATGGATAAAAAGAGTACAGACTCTGTCTTTAACCCTTTCATGCCCGAATTTTTTGGGCCAGAGCTAAAATTTGTTTAAGGACATGTGTTTGTTAGTCATTGACCTAAATATGAAGTGATATTAAATTCAGAGTCCTACGTATTCTGGTTTTACACGTTTTTAACCAAGCTTGTTTGCAAAAAAAAAATCTTTTAAAAAAATTAAAAATTACGGAATTTATGAACAAAAATGTGCAATGTTGCCTATAGGCAACATCGGGCATGAAAGGGTTAAATCGCATGGCCATACATCACGCAATAGCGATTCTAACAGGCGACTGTTCTTTTGGTAGGCACACCGAGAAACTTGTCATTCCGCCAAGTGATTTCTGCAGAGGCTGAGGCTCTGATTAAGAGAAAGAGACTGTCTTTCACCTTATTGGCCAGTGCCTTGTTCTTGTCATAAAAAAAATGGAAATCTTTAACGTCTGTTTTACCGATTTACTTGACTGGGCTCTCTAATATAAAGATTAGTGCAATGGCAAGATTTATTTTGAACTCGTATTGTTTCCTTTAGGGAACGTTTGATCACCAAGTTGAATCTGGATTGTGTTTTCACAATGCTGGCCTTTCATCACAAGGGATCTACCTATCCTACTTACTTATTTACTTAATTGGCCATAACAACCCGATTAACGGATTTCGGCCTGCCGCAACACATCCTTCCAGGCGCCTCTGCTTCTTGCGCGCCTACGCCAGTTGGTCACACCGATCGATGACAGGGCTTCCTCGATTTGGTCCTTCCAACGGATACAAGGTCGTCCTTTTCGCCGACTTCCGCAGATCCCCGCATCAAATACCCGTCTCGCTGGAGCATCGTCCTCCATTCGAACGACGTGGCCGAGCCAACGCAGCCCCTGGATCCTAATATGCTTCACAAAATCCATATCGTTGAGGAGCTCATACAGCTCACTATTGTATCGGATGCGGAAATCATTGCCAACACGTACTGGACCGAAGATCCTACGCAGTACTTTTCTCTCGAACACTCTCAAGGCCGCTGCATCTGTACTTAATAGGGTCCATGCCTCTGCGCCATAAAGAAGCACGGGTAGGATGAGCGTCTTTTAGAGTGTTAGCTTCGTCGTACGAGAACTAACCTAACCTAACCTTGTCTAAAACCTGGCTCTAGAGACATAAGATTTTTGAACATCAGCAATTTATCTTCTTAGAGATATTTTGTAATGTGTTATCAAATTGTAAGAATGGCTAGCTAAAGATTTCAGCCGGGAGTTAGTGATGCATAGCACAACAGAAACGATGTTATAAAAGTAGGACCTTTGAGTGAGCTTATGCTTATGGTGGCTGTTAACTTAGGACCTTCATTTGATATTCGTTTTACAATCAATAAAATTTCTTTTAATTTTATTTCCGTAACTACTTTTGTTAGTCACTATAATCAATTACCATAAGGTATATAAACTCTTTGGGTATAAAACGTTATTTTTTTTTAATTTAACCTATACCATCCACGTCCCACTGTGCATAGTTCCTAGAAATCATTTGTTTACCTTACATTACAGTTGCACACACACATACAATCACAATGAATAGTTTTACAACTACTTTACTATTGTTTTTATTGTTATTATTGTCGTTGTTGGTGTTGTATACATTTCTTTTTATAGTTTTTACTGTTATTTCTTATGTACAGTTGTTGTTGTTGTTGTTGTTGTTGTCTTCCCACAGCCCTCTTGCTATGCTTGTCATAACATATCACGTCACGAAGGTCATTTGTCCGGCTAGTAAAAAAACAACAACAATAACTACAACAACAAAAAAAAGAGAAGAGAGTAGTAGAGTAGGCAAGAGAGTGTAAGAAATATATAAGAAAAGTAAACATTATCATTATCGTCATGGTTATTGTTATCATCAGGGCATTATAATGGTAATGATGATGATGATGATCATTGTTACGGTTACAGCCATCATCATCATCATCATTACCATCATCATTAACAACATAACAATCATCATTATCATGCTCATCAATCTATAGTTGGAAGGCAGTTTTTTTTTGTCTTCTTCTTCTGCTTTTCATTGGCTTTTCTTTTTTTGCTTTTTCTTAAGCTATGTTGAGTTGGTTGCATTGCAAGTTTTAGTATGTGATGGCATACATCTGTCTGTCTGTGTATGTGTGTGTGTCACTGAAACACACACATAGAGCTGAACTGACTCACTTACAATGTCTTACGTGCCCAACATTACAACACGTTGTTCTTTTTGTTGATGTTGCTGTTGTAATACAATGTGTGGTAGAATGAATGTCTATTGTTATTGCCGTTGGTTTTTCTTTCTTTCTTTCTTTCTTATTTTTTTTCTCTTGTTGTTGTTGTTGTTGTTGTATTTTTTTTGTGTGTTCCCTGTCTGACTCTGGAAATGTGTGTTACCAAAACTAGGAATATAAAGTCATTACAACACAATGATGGTGACTTTGTTTCTTTTTGTTTTTTTTTTTTTTGCTCTCTGAGATTTCTTTATTGTTGTTATCGTTGTGGGTCATATTTTAAGAAAACCATTCGTCGTCGTCTGGCATTTTTTTTTTTGGTTAGGGCGGCATGTGGATTTTCTGAAGATTTTTTTCATGATTTTTTTTCATGATTTTTTTTTTCTTCGCCAGTGTGATTTTTGCTTTTCGTAGGTATTAAATAAATAAAGATTTTCGCCTTTTTTGGTAAAATTGATTGGATGACTGTGTTTAATTTTATAATTTCTTTGGTTTGTAAGTGAGCTGGTAGGTAGGTAGGAGGAGCAGGATATTCATTCTTAAAGTTCGAATTAAATTGTTTATTTCACGTATTAAAGCTTTGGAGGAAGTAGGTTTTCTTGAAAATAAATTTTCTTGAATGAAGTTCAGTGTTGGACACTTAAAAAAACGTTTAAGTAAGGCGAGTACATGCGGTCTTTAGTTAAAAAAAATTTTTTGTGAGCAAAAAATGTTAATCAACGAGAAACTAGGTTGTAATACTGACTAATGGGTTGTAGTAATCAATAATAGCATATTTGTCCATTATTCTGCATGATTTATTGACAATTTTAGTGTAGCATCACAATACCATCGACGAGAAACTTGGTTTAGTGGCTCTTTGGTTGCCCAAATTTTTTTAAAACATCAGAAATAGTTTGACAGCAATGTCAGTTAAATGGTTTTACACAGAGAAAACTGAACCTAATAAATACATAGTAAATTAGAACAAAGTTTATAAGATTTCTCTGTGGTTTTTTTTTCAAGAAGAGATTCTTATTATTTTTATAAGGAAAACCTTTTTGAAAAAATCAAGAAGAAAACTTGGGGATTTTACTAGATAGTCTTCTTGATTTTTTTCAAAAAGATTTTCTCTTTAATTTTATTAAGCTTTCTTTTTGTTTTTTTCAAAAAGGTTATCTTCTTGATTTTATAATCTAATTTTTATAAATAATACTTATTGATTTTGCTTGATATTATTATAGATTTTTTTATTGATATATTTACTTAGAAACTAATTTAATATTTGATTTATTAATAATAATTGTGCACGAACAATATTTCTTCTCCATTCCCTTAGTCCTGCTTTAATTTTTAATCAACTCCCCAGTATATTTTTGGTCCACCTTCTTGACAAAATTTTCAACGTCTTCGATTTCCATTTTTTTTAATATGTTTCTTGATGTAATTCCAAAACTTAAAAGAATAATGCACGTTTCATCACGGAGCTCCCAGGATTTAAAAATTGGGTCATTACTCAACATTTTATATGTTTTTTATAACACTTTTTTTTTAAATTAAAACAATTCAATTTTTTTATTTAAGTTTACTTTGTTTTTTTTTAAGAAGGAATATTTTTTATTACTTTTTTCCACTTCTTTACTTGCCAGTTGTTCACTTTTTTTAACAAGTCAGCTAATATAATCAAGAAGATATTCTTATTAAAATTATTTACACATGATCAAATAGAAACCTAATGAAATCAATAAGGAATACTCCTTAAAAACAAAATTATTAAGTAGCCTTATGAAATCTAAAAGGAAAACCTTTTTGAAAAAATTGATTAGGTAGCCCAATGAAATTAATAAGAAATTCTTATTTTATACAATTTAGAAGAAAACACAATAGAATCAATAAGTTTTTCTCCATGGATTGTATTTTTTGTGGCAAAAATGACGGAATTTGAGTAAAAAAATGGTAAATAACAAGTTTTCTTCCTAAATGTATGTGTTTTACGTCTTGAAAAAAATTAAAAAGATTTATCACATAAAAATAATAAGAAATCTCTACGAAAAAATCTTCGTTTCTTTCTGCTGTAATACCCCTTACTCCAAAAACGTTTCGCAGAGAAAAGCTTCTTGATTTTATTAGGCAGTTTTCCCTCTGTGTAGTTTCAGTTTATACTGTGATTGCTTCATTAAATCTTTTAGAAATGACTGTAGCCTAGTATTGTCATAAGAGTGTACAGAACTGACAACAGAAGTCAATTGAATTCTCTCTTTTTGGATAATTTCATTCACACGGAAACCAATATCGATCGCTTACTCATTTACTCTCCTACTTAATTGGCCATTACCAACCAGGATTACAACCTAGCTTCTCACACCACTTATGTTGTGTGTGTTAATTTTCTACATGAGTGGCATAATGGCTTTGAACGAGAGATATTTAAGAAACTTTTCAAGGCAATTTTATTAACTCTCGTGAGTTTTTACCAAACGAATGCTGAGAGGATACCGCCAAAAGACATTTTTTTATATTTCGCTTTTCGTCGAGTTGCGTGGGCTGGTGCTTGAATTACCGGGTCGAACATAATATGCCAACACAGTACTTACTAGACTACAGCGACTACATGACTGCTACTGTCACCAATTCCTCATCAATGAAGATGATCAAAGTCTTTGGCGATCGGCAGCAACTCATCACTGCGCCTTGACTAACGTATGACATAATTATGTGCACAACACTGATACTAAATCTCAGTTTGTCAAATACTTGGTCATTTGCCCATTGGTACAGAGATCCTTCCATTCCCCATATTTGTGTTAGTCTTTGATTCATTCGCCAACGACTTTAAGCCTTTAAAGTCAACACAAGGTTCAACTAAATCAGGGAACATGATCTGGAATCAAAAACCAATTTCAGATTCATGTGATTTGTGATTCGTGCCGTCTGAAGTCAATCGAGTTAGTAATTGCTCTAGAGGCCGTAGCTTAGTAGGTAGTGTATTGGCTTATTAGGCGCGAGCCCGTGGTTCAAAACTCAACTCAAACATTTCAAACAAAACGAAATACGAAAAAAAAAATATTTTTGTTGTTCCCGCCACTCATGGTTAAAATTAATACACACAACATGGGTTGTTTGAGAAGCCAGGTTGTAATCATCATTGAAGGGTTGTAATAATCAATTAAGTAAATAAGCCAGTTAGTCCTGATTTTATGTTTCGTGTGATTTGCAAGCAAACGATCCTTCGTAGAACGCTCTTGACACAAAGTCTTCGAGTTGATATTCTGATGTGAATTGCAGCCTTTTTCCTAAAAATCTTATGTTCTCTGTGACTGCGGTAAAGCAACTGCTTATGACTTCAGTCGCAACCAGATTAGTCTGCCTCCGAAGTTAGTCCAGATGTTTTCTAACAGGCTTTTGTTTCACTTTACATCACAACAATCAAGTCATGCATGACCATAGTATACATCCAGTATATCATATTAAACTTGAGACCTCCTGTTTCGTAGAAGAGACTTCAAGAGATCCTGTATACACTTTTTTACTCAATATGTATGTAATCATGCCTAAAAGAAGAATACAGACAACCGAGAAGGGAGCAATCAACAAATTTTTTTTCATATATTTTACCTAATGCCAGTGCAGTTGAACTGAAATAATAGTATAGACGTTTACATCTTTAAAATGCAACACTCTCCAAGGGCAGACTAATTTTAGGGCAACATTTTTTAAATTTGTTTTACGCTAATCCACACTTTTAAATACGCACTTTTAATAATTTTTCTCTTTTAATAAAAACTTATAACCACGTTACACTAATTAAAGCTTTATTGGACCAACAAAGAAGTACATCTCGATTGATATTGGCCCAGCAATATGAAATTGATTTTTTGTCTTAAAAATTTTCAAAAAAGCCTTCTTGAAATAATAAATTCTGTATGATAATGAAATTAGTTTCAATTGATATCTAACGGTGCAACTCAACCATGTAACGGTTTCTCGTTTCAAACATAAGAAACATTAAATTCAACTTTCGCTGCTCAAAAAAACTTACAAAAAAATTATTCTACTCATATATGAAGAGAGCAAACAAACCTATATGCATGCATACGTACAATCCAAGGCACACACACTAAATCAATTATAAATAACAACAACAAAAAATAATAATATTCTAAGCTTATCAACACACACTAAATTATTTTATTAAAGTGCTTGCATACGTAAAAGACAGCCGAACGAGTGAGTGCACGAGTGTAAGAGATAGTGTATGAGAGAGGGAGCTAGGGAGAGTGTGTGTTATTCTAATTCACTTATGCTTCTGCCTTTTAAGCGTATGTGCGCGCTTATTTGCATTTGTTTAAGTGTAGGTAAGTGAAGTGCTATTCGGTTGAATTAAAAAAGTGTGTGCGTTTGAGTACATGTACATGTTTGTTTACTGTTTGTATTTGTAAATTGAAATTGAGAGGGAGAGTTGCTGTTTAGTAGTAGCTGCTAGTAGATGGTAGAGTTTTATTTAAAAAAAAACGAAACGAAACGGAAAACTTTTATCTTTTTTCGCTGTTGTTGGTGTATTTGCAACGGGTTTTCTTGCTTGTCATGTTATATTCATATGGCTGCCTGTTTGCCTTTGTATATCTGTTTGGTTTTTTTTCGTTTTCACTTTCCTTTCCTTTATTATGTTATTATTATTGCTATTGCCTTTACATTTAATATGAGTGAGTGTTTTTTCTTTCTTTTTTTAACTGTTAGTGTGGAATATTTTTGTTTTACAAAAAACATAAGAAATTAAAAAATTGTACAACACCAAAAAAAAAAAAAGAAAAAACATTGCTTTTATTTCTAACACCGCCCACTAATACTACAACAAAAAGGAGAAAAAAACGAACGAAAAGTTTCATACACAGACATAAAATTCTCATTTAAATTTTTTTTCATTTTTAACAATTATACACGCATACACACACACACACATTGGTACGCATCATATAATTCACTCACCTACACATACGTTATTACTGTTCATGTAAAATTTTTTTTGTATTTCCATACACACTTGCTTTTATGTTTACGTACGTTTACGTACATGTGAGACAGGGTGTTTTAAGTTTGAGTTTCTTTTTCAAAGTTGATTTGTTTGCTTTCGTTTGAGAAAATTTTCTTTCTTTTTGTAAGCTTTCCATCATGGACGAAGTTCAGATGCGCTAGGGAATTATATGCTGCATGATTAAAATTCGTTAAAAAAATCTGTTGGATCTGTGACAAGCTAGCCTAAGCTAGGCTACACTACATAATACATAATTGGTCATTACAACCCTTCAGTCAGGATTACGACCTAGTTTCTCACACCACTTATGTTGTGTGTGTTAATTTTATACATGAGTGGCGGGACCTACAGTTTAAAGTCGACTCCGAACGACAGATTTTTGAGAAACTTTTCATGGCAATTTTTAGTTTTAAAACTCAGAGCTTTTGCCAGAAATCTGCTGAGAGGAAGTCGCCGAAGAAATATTTTTTGTATTTTGTTTTGATGCCTGGCCTGGGGCTCGAACCCTGGCTTTACGTCTAATAAGCCAACACACTACCTACTAGACTACAGCGACTTCAGGCTAGCTAGGCTAGACTATCTGCTGCTAATACACCTTGTATTTTATATTGGGCTCCTAACACTCACACGCTACAATTGGTATTAAAACTGTTGCTAAACTATTATCTGCATTGGCAACAAAACTCATCAATTTCATTGAAAACAATCGTCTAGTCTAGTAGGTAGTATGTTAGATTATTAGGCGAGAGCGCGTAGTAGCTCAGACATCTCGAACGAAACGAAATACGAAAAAAAATATTTCTTTTGGAGACTTGTCCCCAGCAGTCTTCTGGCAAAAATTCCCGGAAGGTAAAATAAAATTGCCATGAAAAGTTTCTCTCAAATCTGTCGTTCGAATTCGATTTTAAACTGTCAGTCCTGCCACTCATGAATAAATTTAACGTACAGAACATGGGTGGCGTGAGAAGTTAGGTTGTAATCCCGACTTAAGGGTTAAAATGAGCAATTCAGTCATTAAGCAAGAAGGTGAGAATATTGTTGTTTCAAAATCAAATTAATGCTGCAGGTTAGATCAGTCCACTGCAAATTTCATTAGTCATGGGTCTACCTTTCGATCGTTATAATCGAATCAGTTTTACGCGATACATAAGCATGGACACCATTTAGAGACAAAACATTAAAGAACTTAATTTTCTAAAGGGTGTTTTTTATAGAGATATAGAACTTTAAGTTGGCATTACTTTTCAAGATGGCGACCGATTTAACAGCTGTCAAGTGATTTATTCTCAGTTTGGTTTGGCAATTCATCATGAATAGACTCACGCCTGAACAACGCTTGCAAATTGTGCAAAAAACGCCCAAAACGAGATTACCGTTGTTCCCGATTTTCATAGGCGAATTTTGTTTAGCGATGAAGCGCACTTCTGGTTGAATGGCTACGTCAACAAACAAAACTGCCGCATTTGGAGTGAAGGTAATCCTCAAGTGTATGTGGAAACACCGTTACATCCAGAAAAACTGACTGTTTGGTGCGCTTTATGGGCTGGTGGAATCATTGGTCCGTAGTTTTTCAAAAACGATGGTGGCCAGAACGTTACAGTCAATGGTGATCGGTATAGAGCCATGATTACTAAGTTTTTCATTCCTGAATTGAATAACCATGATGTCCAGGAGATGTGGTTTCAACAAGACGGCGCAACATGTCACACAGCTCGTGCCACAATAGATTTATTGAAAGACACGTTTGGTGACCGCCTAATTTCACGTTTTGGACGTGTGAATTGGCCTCCAAGATCTTGTGATTTAACACCGCTAGACTACTTTCTGTGGGGCTATGTAAAGTCATTGGTCTATGCGGTAAAGCCACAAACGCTTGACCATTTGGAAGACAACATTCGCCGTATTATTGCCGATATACGGCCACAAATGTTAGAAAAAGTCATCGAAAATTGGACGTCCAGATTGGACTACATCCGCGCCAGCCGTGGCGGTCATATGCCAGAAATCATATTTAAAATGTAATGCCACAAGATTATCTTTCGGATAAATAAAATTCATGCCAATCGAATAATCCATCGTTGTTTTATTGCAACTTAAAGTTCTATACCTCTATAAAAAACACCCTTTATTTCTACTACCATAACCGACAGAAACAAATTCCGTTTAAAATGCGTTTTTAAACTATTTTTGAACTTGAAAATGGAACTGCAACTCGAGAGACCCTTTAATGTGGTCCTAAGTATTACAAAATATTTGCGTATGTCAACGGAAGAAAAAAAACGAGAAAATTTTTACGTATAATAAAAACGTTGGCAAACATTAAAAACATTTTTTAACTAATTTTCTACACAACCGTTATGTTTTTTTATTTTTATTTTGAAATTTTAATTTTTTTATTTCTCTTTTTCAAAAACTTACCCAAAAAAAATTGTAAATAAACACACACACATGCACACAGCATTGAAAATGTGTGCTACTTGTGCTCGTGCTCGTGTGTGTTCTCAGTTTTTCTTCTCTTCTTTTTTTCTTCTGTGTGTGTTAGTATAGCTCACACTCCTTTCTCGCTTTTTTGTTTTTTTTGTTAGCAGCGGCTCTTTCTAAATATTTTATTCACTGATGTTGCGTTGTTTTTTTGGAGTTATGGCATGAGCTCATGTTAGTGTGGAGACGAAAACAAAAAAACTCATGTAACGGGTGTTGGTTTGTATGAGAATTCCCCAATTTATTAAAAGCACACACACACATTCACATATATAGCAATTGAGGGAAAAAAATGAATTCTTTCAAAATTCTGTGCTGTTTTATATTTTTTTATTGTTGTTGCTGTTGCTATTGCTATTGCTCTTGTTTCTATGTGTGTATGTGTATGGGCAAAATGACAATTTGTTGTAGTTGCTTATAGTATTCCATCCATACACTGGATGGTTGATGTTGATGTTAATGATACGAGTGAGTACGTACTGTGTTACGATGTTTTTTTTTTGGCGAACAGCAGTAATAGTAGGAGTAGTAGTAGTATGCAGCAATAGTCGTTCGTTTGTTTAGTGAGCGTAATATAATGCGAAATAATTTGTTTTTGTTGCTGCTGCTTCTTCTTTTTGTTTGTTTGTTGTTGTTAGAATTTAAGTCTGGAATGAAAAAAAGCGAAAAAAGAACTGAAAAAAGAGTAATGAATTCGGCAATTTTTTTTTTGTTTTTTTTTTGATTATTTTTTTCTGTTGAAATTAGAAGTTTGAGGGCAAATGTTTGTACATCGTTAGACTTGACACAAACACACACACACACACACACACAGGCGTATGTGTTTTACTACAACTGTTTTACTAAAAATTTTTCTAAAATAATAGAGGGAATATGTTTTATTTAGAAGACCTTAATAAGGAAGGCCAGGGGATCTATTTAATAATTTAGCTAAAGGCTGAGAGAGAGATGGAAGAGAGAGAGAGAGAGAGAGAGAGAGAGTTTAACGTATGTTCGTTCATATATTGTATGTGTATGAGTTATTTTCTAACGTATTTAGTCATGTTGTCTGTCTGTGTGGCTGGTTTATTGTTATTTCATGTCATGTTTTTCATTTGTTTTGTGTGTCTCTTCTCTTTTGGATTTAGAACTTGTGTTGGCTTCCCATATAATTCTTTTTTACCGGGTTTCATCAGTAATTTCTCTATTTTTTTGAAGGGAAATTCTAAATTTACTCCAGAAAGTAAAATAATCAAGAAAAAAAAACGCACAAAAAGGTTGTCATATGTTGTCACAGCTTTAATTTCCCTTTTTTTTGGCTTGGTGCTGTTGTTTAAAAAAATCAAGAGAAAATTATTTATTTCAACTCCGTTGAAAAAGGCTTAGTTTTGGACTTGTTGAGACATTTAATTTGTAAAACCAGGTTCCATATTTGTTTTGTTGGCAGGTAATAGTCTAACAAATGCAAGTAAATATCCTCGATCCATGAATGAATTTTGCATTCAAACTAATAATGACCTTCTCACCTATGTGGACGTTGTTCTGCTCGTTAACATCCATTGGCATTATTAGTTCGGCCAGGATATTAAGATGGAAGAGTATGTTCCAGCGTGGACGATATTTGATCACCTAACGTCTGCATAGCAGACAATTTTGTCTACGTTAGTAGCTAAGGCAGATCTGCCATTAATTGGTGTGACCGACTGGTGTAGGCCAGTAGGTAATTTGTCGTCTGGAGAAGACGTTTAAATTCTAGGTTCCCGCTACCCAACACAACGTGGGTGGCGTGAGAAGCTAGGTTGTAGTCCTGTCTAACGTGTTATTTAATTAAGTAAGAAAGTACGTAACTAAGAGGACAAATAAAGGCCATGCTCTTGCGTTTTCACATCAGCCGAGATTTAGATGCGCCTTATCAGATGGCAAGAAAGGTTGCCTAGCGGGTGTCCTGTGCGTGAAAATACGAATGCATTCCGAAAGACATAAGAAGATAGTAAGAAGGGCTGCTGTAAGTCTACTTCATATTGAAACGGTCCGTTCAGAGGATCACACGATTCCATTTGGATTAAAAAAAGACGTCTACCACGAATTGACTGTCAATACTGAGTTCGCCTTATCTGATGGCAAGAATGCTTGCCTAGCTGTGGATATAAATGTGAATGCATTCTCAAGAGCCATAAGAAGATAGTAATGAGCAGCACTGAACAGCTACTTCATCGATATCGAACCGTGTAGGAGGTCACACTAATTCCATTTGGATTTGAAAGTGATTTTTATGACGAATTTATTGTCAAAGTTGAGTTGGAGAATACAATCGAATATAAGAGTTCGAGCTGGTTTTCCAGCATGGGTTAGCCGTGCTTTAAATGTCCAGCCCTTGCGCTGACCAACTTCTTCCCCAGTTTGATGCAACTCGGTCAGTACAAGGGCTGTGGCGTTCACAACGGGCCGCTATGAGTGCTCAAGTGAGCTTTTGGTGTCAAAGTTACCACTCCAACGTACCTACCTACCTAACAGTATTTAATAATACGAGCATGATCATATACTTGTGGTCTTGCGCAATTCTGAAGATATCAGCCTCATAAAGCTACAAGCAACAGCGGGAAGAATAAACATGGTGATGGATGGGGAAGGCCGCATTCTATTGAAAGCATTAGAGGGTCTGATTCGTATTGCCTCAGTGACGGCGATGCAGGCTAATTCTGAAGATATCAGCCTCATAAAGCTACAAGCTACAGTAGCAAGAATAAACATGGCGATGGGTAGGGAAGGCAGCGTTCTATTGAAAGGCTCAGAGAGCTTAGTATTGCCCCAGTGACGCCGATTGTTGTCGTCCATAATCCTGCAGAAAGCAGCATCATGGCGTTACAAGCCTCAGTTAAAAGAATAAACATGGCAATGGATAGGGAGGGCAGCTCTCAATTGAAAGCCTTAGAGGGACTCATTTGAATAGCCTCAGTGACGCCGATGCTGGCCGATCGTGGTCTTCCATACTCCTGAAGATATCAGCCTCATGGCACTACCAGCACAGTGGCAAGAATAAACATGGCGATGGATAGGGAAGGCAACATTCTATTGAAAGCCTTAGAGGGACTGATGCGTATTGCCCCAGTGACGCCGATGCTGCCCGATTAAGCTCTTCCATAATTCTGAAGATATCTGCCCCATAAAGCTACAAGCCAACATGGCGATGGGCACACGGAAGGCGGCATTCTATTGAAAGCCTTAGAGGGACTGTCACACTGATGCTGCACGATATGTAGCATGCCCATGTAAAGGGTGTTTTTTTTATAGAGGTATAGAACTTTAAGTTGCAATAAAACAACGATGGATTGATTATTCGATTGACATGAATTTTATTTATCCGAAAGATAATCTTGTGGCATTACATTTTAAATATGATTTCTGGCATATGACCGCCACGGCTGGGGCGGATGTAGTCCACAATCTGGACGTCCAATTTTCGAAGACTTTTTCCAACATTTGTGGCCGTATATCGGCAATAATACGACGAATGTTGTCTTCCAAATGGTCAAGCGTTTGTGGCTTTACCGTATAGACCAATGACTTTACATAGCCCCACAGAAAGTAGTTTAGTGGTGTTAAATCACTAGATCTTGGAGGCCAATTCACAGGTCCAAAACGTGAAATTAGGCGGTCACCAAACGTGTCTTTCAATAAATCTATTGTGGCACGAGCTGTGTGACATGTTGCGCCGTCTTGTTGAAACCACATCTCCTGGACATCATGGTTATTCAATTCAGGAATGAAAAACTTAGTAATCATGTCTCTATACCGATCACCATTGACTGTAACGTTCTGGCCACCATCGTTTTTGAAAAAGTACGGACCAATGATTCCACCAGCCCATAAAGCGCACCAAACAGTCAGTTTTTCTGGATGTAACGGTGTTTCCACATACACTTGAGGATTACCTTCACCTTCCAAATGCGGCAGTTTTGTTTGTTGACGTAGCCATTCAACCAGAAGTGCGCTTCATCGCTAAACAAAATTCGCTTATGAAAATCGGGAACAACGGTAATCTCGTTTTGGGCGTTTTTTGCACTATTTGCAAGCGTTGTTCAGGCGTGAGTCTATTCATGATGAATTGCCAAACCAAACTGAGAATAAATCACTTGACAGCTGTTAAATCGGTCGCCATCTTGAAAAGTAATGCCAACTTAAAGTTCTATACCTCTATAAAAAACACCCTCTATATGTTTACGAAACTGCATGTGTGGAAAGTTTTACTCGCCTAGGACGAATTGAAATACTTGGGCACATTAAACCAACTGGGACGGTTTAAAGTTAGTGCTGACGAGGTTATTTATGCTGCCACAAATTTATTTGTTGCAATATTTGCAATTCCAATTTACTTATTGATCTGTTTAACCCACTTATTCATCTTTTTTTGTTTGTTTTTCAAAGTCTCAGCCAAACTAAATGCTCTCAATGGCCAGCCATTTGCTGCATAAACAGCAGCAACAAGAATTTTCTTTTTGAATGCCAATTACGTGTGTAACATTTAAAAACGTCATTAGAACTTGCTTTTGTGCATCCAATGCAATGCAATGCAATACAAAGTGAGTCTGGGTTTAAATGAGTCTCTCTATTAACGTGTATATATTTTAATAAGTCCCTTATGACCCGTTTAAATACGCTTTGTAATGCAACACAATGTTTTTTTCTTGTTATTTTTAAGGGAATTTTGTGTTGCAAGTGTTAAAAATTTAATGACTACTGCATTATGTCCTAGCCATTTGACATTTCAACCAAAAACAACAACAGAAAAAAATCAAAATTTTTATGTTGTTTTTATAAAGAAAGAAGGTTTCTGTTTAGGGCACATGGTAGGTGGCAGGTTGGTAAGTTAGAGGGTGTTTAATATAAAATATATTTCAATATATTGTTTTTTTTGTTGTTATTGATAATATTGGCATTTAAACAAATATTTTTTTTTAAATTTTTTTTTGATAATTTTTTCCAGCAATTTTTGTTTTTCCTTTAAAATTTTTTTTCGAAATTAAATTAAAAAAAAATAAATACAAAAATAAATTGCAATAATGACAGCGTTTTACTATTTTATAATGCAAGTCTAATGAAGGCAGACAAGTTTAAATACCGAAATTAAAAATTATTTTTATTACCAGCCAAGGCTAACACCGGAAAAAAGCACACAAGGTTGGTCCACAAAAAAAAATGTAACAAAAGAGAATAAGAGAAAGAGTGTTTATTTGAATTAAAATTGTTAAAAAAAAATTTTTAATTTTCCAAAAAAAAAAAAAATTAAAAAAAAAGTTGAAATGTTAGGCGTGGTATACATATTTCATTATTTTAATGCCGTATGAATTTTTATACAAATGCAACAACAACAATAACAACAACAACCAAAAATAAATCTACAAATACCGTTACACATAACTGATCATATTACACGAATGAAATGAAAAAAATGTTTAACTGGGTCTGTGCCTGTGTCTCTCTCTCTATAGCTGCCTAGACATACAACTGCTAACTCTAGTAGCAGTGGTAGTAGCAGTGGTAGTGGTGGTAGTGGTGTCTACAATTGTAATCATTTTTTTTCAATTTTCTTTTCCCTTCATTTGGAAATTTCCTCTGCAAAAAAAATTTCCTTTTTTTTATTCCCTAAATATTGCAGGTTAAAGCCATAAACCTCCTGTCTAATGTGTTGCTTTGTTGTGCCGTTCGTTCATATGGCACAATAATTTCGTTTGTAATTCCCTTTCAGTTTTTATTCTTTTTTTTTTGCCATGCCCCCGACAATCATCAGTTTTTCCTCTCTCCTGTTTTTTTTTTCTCGTTTTTCTATTTTCTTTTTGTATCATTTAACTCGCACTATTAAATTAAAGTGAAAATGATTTGTTGTTATAAAATTAAGTGTTACTTGTTGTTGTTTTTGTTACAAAAAAAAAAAAAAAATTGGAAAAAAAATTTTGTGTTTTCATTACAAAAATTATAGAAAGGGCCAGACTGATTTCCTTTTTTGGCTTTAAATGGTGAGCTACGTTACCCCTCGCACTCCTTATACAACAAATTTGTGAAAAATATTTCTTTATTACCCCGTACAACTTCGTTTCAGATCGATACACCTTAGGATTCATACAGCGATAGCTACGGCGAAGGTTGTTCGAAAGGTAACAAGTCCAAGAAGGAACTGACCATATATAAAGTGTGTTTTTTATAGAGGTATAGAACTTTAAGTTGGCATTACTTTTCAAGATGGCGACCGATTTAACAGCTGTCAAGTGATTTATTCTCAGTTTGGTTTGGCAATTCATCACGAATAGACTCACGCCTGAACAACGCTTGCAAGTAGTGCAATTTTATTTCGAAAATAATGGCTCTGTGCGGAAAACGTATCGCGCACTACGTCCATTTTATCGTCGACAAAATCGTCCATCAGAGCAGTTAATTCGATTAACCATGGAACGTTTTCGCACCACGTTTACTCTTATTGATAACTCGCATCCCCAGAGACGCTGTACGGTGCGTACAGAAGAAGCTATTGCTGCTGTAGAGCGTAGCATTGAGGAAGACCCGAATGAGTCCATCCGCCATCGAGCACAGGAATTGGATCTGTGTCCATCCACTTTATGGAAGATTTTGCGGAAGGATCTTGGTTTGCGTGCTTACAAAATCCAACTCGTGCACGATTTGAAGCCAAACGATCATCAAGTAAGGCGTAGATTCGTCGAATGGGCCCAAAACGAGATTACCGTTGTTCCCGATTTTCATAAGCGAATTTTGTTTGGCGATGAAGCGCACTTCTGGTTGAATGACTACGTCAACAAACAAAACTGTCGCATTTGTAGTGAAGATAATCCTCAAGTGTATGTGGAAACACCGTTACATCCAGAAAAACTGACTGTTTGGTGCGCTTTATGGGCTGGTGGAATCATTGGTCCGTACTTTTTCAAAAACGATGGTGGCCGGAACGTTACAGTCAATGGTGATCGGTATAGAGCCATGATTACTAACTTTTTCATTCCTGAATTGAATAACCATGATGTCCAGGAGATGTGGTTTCAACAAGATGGCGCAACATGTCACACAGCTCGTGCCACAATAGATTTATTGAAAGACACGTTTGGTGACCGCTTAATTTCACGTTTTGGACCTGTGAATTGGCCACCAAGATCTTGTGATTTAACACCGCTAGACTACTTTCTGTGGGGCTATGTAAAGTCATTGGCCTATGCGGTAAAGCCACAAACGCTTGACCATTTGGAAGACAACATTCGCCGTATTATTGCCGATATACGGCCACAAATGTTGGAAAAAGTCATCGAAAATTGGACGTCCAGATTGGACTACATCCGCGCCAGCCGTGGCGGTCATATGCCAGAAATCATATTTAAAATGTAATGCCACAAGATTATCTTTCGGATAAATAAAATTCATGTCAATCGAATAATCCATCGTTGTTTTGTTGCAACTTAAAGTTCTATACCTCTATAAAAAACACGCTTTACATACATATATACATAATTGGTCATTACAACCCTTCAGTCACGATTATGATCCCAGTTTCTCACACCACTTATGTTGTGTGTGTTAATTTTATACATGAGAGGCGTAACTTACAGTCTGAAACCTCGCACGGTATCAAAAGGTTCAGAGAGGTCCATCCCTACCTTGATTCAACGCCATTCTAACGGGTGATTGTTTTAGCTATTATCTTTTTGGCAACACTGGCTTAAATAGCTCACGCACGTTTCGTGTTTTGTTTCATTGTCAAACATCTTCAGTTTGGTCTACAATTTAACCATGAATCGTCTTACAAACGAACAACGCTTGCAAATCATTGAATTTTATTATCAAAATGCATGCTCTGTTAAGAAAGTTCATTGCGCGCTTCTTCTTCCATTTTATGGTCAGTTTAATCGACCCACTAAAGCGGCTATTCGGGCTATTGTGACTAAATTTCGTACCAAATTTTTCATTGTTGGACATTAAACCACCAACACGCTTACGTAGAGTGCGAACTGAAGAAAATATCGCAGCTGTATCGGCCAGTGTTACTGATGACCATCAATTATCGATTCGTCGCCGTTTGCAGCAACTGGGACTCTGTTACTCAACAACGTGGAAAATTTTGCGGAGGGATTTAGGTATGAAGCCTTTCAAAATACAGCTGGTGCAAGAATTGAAGCCGAACGACCTACCGCAACACAGAATTTTTGGTGAATGGACTCTTGGAAAGTTGGCCGAAGATCCACTTCTTTATCGAAAAATTGTGTTCAGCGGTGAAGCTAATTTTTGGCTCAATGGATACGTAAATAAGCAGAATTGACGATTTTCGAGTGAAGATCAGCCAGAAGCATTGCAATAGCTAATAATGCATCCAGAAAAAGTCACAGTTTGGTGCGGTTTATGGGCTGGTGACATCATTGGACCGTACTTCTTCAAACATGCTGCGAATCGTAACATAACTGTGAATGGTGAGCGCTACCGTCAGATGATATCCAATTTTTTTTGCCCAAAATGCAAGAGCTTGACTTACATGACATGTGGTGTCAAGAAGACGTTGCCACATGCCACACAGCACGCGTAACAATGGACTTATTGAGAGGCGAGTTCGGTGAACATTTTATTTCACGCTCGGGACCGGTCAATTGGCCGCCTAGATCGTGCGATTTAACGCCTTTAGACTATTTTTTGTTGGGCTATGTTAAAGCTCATGTCTATACAGACAAGGCCCGCTTCAATTGACGGAAGATTGGAAGACAACATTGAAGCATTTATTCGTGAGATTCCGGCCGAAATGCCGTACTATCGATTCAAATAAAGATTTCATGGATTTTTCTGAATTTTATGTGTTCTTTTTTCCTATAGCTCTTAAAAAAATCACCCACATTACATATCCTTATCAGCTTCGCAGGTATAACGAGTTCAGACATTGCGGCTAAAACGCGATCACTTATGGGTGGGTCTTTTCCAGTGTAAAGGTCTGGTCGATGGAAGACTTGCCAGTTCTGAAGCCGCACTGATAAGATACAATCAGTGTTTTGACGAGTGGCTTCAGTCGTTCACACAATACGCCCGTAAGAAACTTATATGCGATAGGGAGAAGGCTTATGTATATTCCTGCAGTTGGCGCATATGGTAGGATCTCACTTTTTCAGAACAGGACAGAGGACACTGAGGTTCCAATCGTTGGGCGTGCTTTCCATATTTTGTAAATAAGCTGGTGCATCAGTATATTCACATACATACATAACTGGTCATTACAACCCTTCAGTCAGGATTACTACCTAGTTTTTCACACCACTTGTGTGTGTTAATTTTATACATGAGTGGTGGGACCTACAGTTTAAAGTCGACTCCGAACGACAGATTTATGAGAAATTTTTTCATGGCAGTTTTTTATTTACTCTCAGAGTTCTTGCCAGAAATCTGCTGAGAGAAAGTCGCCGAAGAAATACTTTTTTTATTTTATTTTGATGTCTGGCCTGGGGCTCGAACCCTGGCTTTTCGTCTAATAAGCCAACACAGTACTTACTAGACTACGGCGACTTCATCAGTACATCTGGTCTTAAACAATTCAGCGGGAAGGCCATCAGGACCTGCAGCTTTATTGTTTTTAAGACTCATAAACGCGACTTTAACCTTTTCATGGTTAGGCGGCAGAATCTTCACGCCGTCATCATCGATCGGGTTCGTGGGTTCGGTACATTATCTCTAAAGGCGGTATTGGTGGTATCATCGCCTTGTAGCAGAGTAGGGAAGTGTTTCCTTCACAAACTCAGCACTCCCTGCGAATCTGTAACCAGGTTTCCATTCTTATGTTTGCAGAAAGACGCTCGGGGCTTAAAACCTTCGGTTAGATGCCTAAACTTTTGATAGAATTTTCCAGTGTCATGCCTACATCTATGCAGTCGCCGTGGTCTAGTAGGTAGTGTGTTGGCTTATTAGACGTAAAGCCAGGGTTCGAGCCCCAGGCCAGACATCAAAATAAAATAAAAAAAGTATTTCTTCGGCGACTTCCTCTCAGCAGATTTCTGGCAAAAATTCTGAGCGTTAAAAATAAAAAATTGCCATGAAAAGTTTCTCAAAAATCTGTCGTTCGAAGTCGACTTTAAACTGTAGGTCCCGCCATTCATGTATAAAATTAACACACACAACATAAGTGGTGTGAGAAACTAGGTCGTAATCCTGACTGAAGGGTTGTAATGACCAATTATGTTATGTATGTATGCCTACGTCTATACACCTCGACTTCCTCACGCTCACTCTCTCTCCTTTACTGCTCTCTCTTTTTGCGTCTGAAAAGGCGTCTCTCTCCCTTCTCCTCTCTCTCTATAGTCCTCTCCAATGGCGCGCGTAGTGGCTGACTGCAACGATTTCTTGTATGCGGCGTTTTTCGCTGCAACTGCCTGGCGACACTCCTCATCGTACCATTGATTTCGTTGGGGTGGACGTTCAAAACCAAGTTCAGTTTCCGCAGTAGTGCGCAAGGAGTGGGAGATGTTAGCCCACAGTCCTCCAATGTCGCTGAGATTAGATGGGGAATGAAGGATCTTATCCGAGAGTTGGGCAGAGAACCCCTGAGCTGTTCTTTATGATCGCAACTTCTTAACGTCCAGCTTTTGCAATGCACTAGAGAGCGCAGATCTCGAGGCGCTAATGCACAATCGAAACTTGGCTGCGCTAAGGTAGTGGTTCGAGTCGTTGTTTGGACCTCTGCATAACATACATACTTAATTGGTCATTACAAGCCATCAGCCAGGATTACGACTTGGCAATTTTTCATGGCAATTTTATTTACTCTCAGAGTCTTTGCCAGAAATCTGCTGAGAGGAAGTCGCCGAAGAAATACTCTTTGTATTTTGTTTTGATGTCTGGCCTGGGGCTCGAACCCTGGCTTTTCGTCTAATAAGCCAATACACTGCCTACTAGATCACGGCGACCTCTGAATGTGCGCACATCTAGCAGACTGGAGACGTGCCTTTCGTCAATCCCAACAATGTGATCAATCTGGTTGGATGTTGATCGATCGGGGGACATCCAAGTGGCCTTATGAATGTCGAGATGCAGAAACTTGGTTCTACATACTGCCTGACTGGAAAATTATAATTTTCTTTTTCCCAGTATCACAACTAACTCATCAGCATTATATTCCTCAACAAATCTGATCAAAAATGTTTAGAAAATGTTTCAGAAAATTTAAAATATTGTAATGTATTGTTGTTGTTATTTCCCCTTTAGCCTTAATTTTTTTAGTTTCGTTTTGTTGTTGTTGTTGTTGCTCTCGCTGCTCTATTCATTTTCTAAAGTATTCTGACACGCAATTCTTAGGGAAAAATAAAAATAAAATTAATGTCTCCTTTTGTTTGGTTTCGTTTCATATACAAATTCCCTCTTTTCTGGTTAAAAAAAAGCGAAAAAAAAAGATTCAACGTCGACAGAGAGAAACTAGATGCTGGGCTAGGTGGCTGACTGCTTTAAAGGAATTTATTTGTGAAGCCCAAAGCCACCCAATTTTTTTCTTCTTGTTCTTGTTCTTGTGCTTTGAAAACCTGTGACATTCAACAACAGCGACGACTTTAACTACGAGACTACAGAGTCTACTATTTTTATTCTCATTTTTTTTTTGTTGCTTTTTTTTTCTTCCATTCATTTTTTATTTATTACTTGTGTGTGGCAACACTATAATTCCCTTGAAAAGTGAAAAGGGAACAACAGCCATAGCACAACATAACTAAGCTGAGCAAAGCAGAGCTGTTTACGGCAGCAGCTACAGCTGCTCCAGCAACTAAAGCAAGTCGACAAGAAGGAAAAAAATTTAGTTGTAATCATTTCATATAAAAAATATTACGAAAATTTTTGTTCATATTTTTTTTTGTTTTTTGTTCATTATTTTTCATGTATTTTGTTGGAGTCAACTCATCTAATATTTCTTCGTCTTAAAATGCTCATCTCTTTCTAACTCGGCGGGAGTGCTTAAACAGCAGCAACAACAACATGCAACAGCAACATCGTGCATGTTTCAAGTCCTTTGCTTGGTTGCTTGTTTTTTTCGTTCGATGTTTTTGAGATTGGAAAACGTTTTCTTTCGTTTCCTTGTTTCTGTTACAATTGGGCCACTGATTACTATTTTTATTACAAAGATTTTTATTTTTTCAACTTCTTTTTTGCGTTTTTTAGTTGTTGTTGTTGTTTACTTCTCTATTTTTTCCAGAATTTTCCTTTGCGTGAAAATTTAAAAAAAAAATTTTTTTTAAAAAAAATTTTTTTTTCCCTTCGTGAGTATACGAACAAACAAAAAAAAATTAAAATTAAAATAAAAAACTTTGAAATTATAATACAACAACATTGTTTAGAGCGGAATAAATAAATAAAGGGCCAGGGCTTTAAACTAGGAAATTATTTGGAATGCACTCCCATGCAACCAAGGCCGCTCAGATTGCTATCCGAGTGGCCCTTTTATAAAATATGTTAAGGGGTTATCCAGCAAGTAGGCCGTCACTTCATATATTATAAATCGACCATATTGAAGACATACAGTCACAGAAAAAAGTCTACATACACCGCTGTATGTAGACTATTTCCTGCTAGTTTTTTTGTAGTTTTCTAATAAGTTCTAAGTCATAGCTTTTTATATTCGTTTTTGTCTTCCAACATTCCTGACTATAAATGCCTTAAACAACACTCTGACACCTTTTTCAATTTGATAGAAATTTGTGGGAAAAAAGACTACATAAAGTGTTGTATTCGCACTATATACAGTGCTGTATGTAGACTTTTTTCTTTGACTGTATATCTACTCGTCTATTGGTTTTCCCGACATGTTTGTTAATTTGATTCAAATACACCAGCCGAATAAAAGCTACCCCTTATAGTTCATCGTCAACAACGTTCAGAGAATATTTTAAAATATTTTGAGCAACAGATACCTCTTTCAACGAAGGGGTAAACCACCACTCTTTAACGAACTTACAAATTGTAAATGGAGCTTGAATCCATCATGCTTTATATGTATAACTCCAGCAATAACTTTGACCTAAAATATCTTAGTCACGAATGATGATGTATATGATCTTTCCTGTACAATTATTAGTGCAAACTCTGCAGAAGATGAAGTGGGTGCTTCCTTCTTCAACATGTTGACGGCAATATCTAAATACTTAATGACTTTGTTCTCGCGATAAAGTCTTGTAAATTTCCGATGTTCACGGATTTGATTTCCCTCGAATCCAAGTAACACCCGGCGAAAACATTTAATTTGGTTACAGTCAGCGCAAAATGTGCTCTATGATTTCATTCTTCTGCAGACAGAGCCTGCACTTTGTCTCATTCAGGAGACGTAACCTATTGGTGTAATATCTCACGTTGAAGTGTCGCTACAAGAAAACCTAGTATTCTACCCCTTCTCTATAAGAGCCCTACCAACCATTTCGTCTGACACTATCATCGATCGTAGTCCTAATGTGCGATCCTGAAAGTTTTTTTTTGCTGCGAGTCCATTTTGAATTCTGCGCAGTTCAACTAAAAATGTTCTCGTTACCAATATTATAGTCAGCGATGACAGGACAGTATAGCTTTATTTGCTACACCGATTTGTTGAATATGAGGGCACAACCACCCTTGATTCTATCGTATATGAAGCCTTATAGTTATTTGAGCACCTCTGTTAGTATTGTGTAGGTTCATCTCAGTGCCTACTGAAATTGAAGGAATCTTAACTTGTCTTGACAAAACTTACAGCGATTCATCTATTAGGGCCACAGACCTACGATCTATTTGTAACTCACTTTATATAACTGCGATCAAGGAAATCCATTCTCTGAGATTAGGGCACATAAGGTCGAGTTGCCTGTCTAAAATTAATTTAGGATTCATACGATTTATAATCCACGTCATGTATGTAACTGCGACCAAAAGAATCCATTCCCTGAGGTCAGGAAACATAATGTTACGTTTTTACCTTTTTAAAAACGTTTAAATACGAGTTCGTTAATTGCAAACAAAGTAAAAACAAATATGTGTTTATTTTCTCTTAAACTCTCTTTATTATTTACACTACTTTTGTGTGTCACCGTATACAACTTAACGATACAACAATAATTTCCTTGTACACTATTCTATTTCACACTTCTGTCCGCGTTAACACTAACAACTGTTCGTTAGATCTTCTCTGCTTACAACCTTTTTGCAAGCAATACCACTTGTACGTTCAAACCGCAACGCGTCTTCACACAAGGCTGACTGAATTATAACTAACTCGCTGCCCTTTTATATACGCACGCAATCAGTATGATGAACGTTCTCGATGTGGAAGGTTCTTGCTGTCGCCTTCTCGAGAATTCTATTGCTAGTACATTATTGTTTGTGTACCTTGCTTACGTTGTCCATGCCTTTTTGTCACATACTTGTTGTTGTTGGTACAAGGCGCAACCAGGTTCGTTGTACATATGTGTGTGTGCAGCCTTAGATAATCAACACGTTTATTAGTGTGTACTTTTGTCGTGTGTATTGTGTTGGTGTAGCTGGTGGCTTTTGTTTATTGTTTTTATTGTTAAACGATATTAGGTCGCTTCGATTTATGTAACAATAATCTCGTACCTCCTGTCTAAAAGTAATTTAGAATTCATGTTTTCTGCGTTCGAAGTCTTAACCATGTAGTCTAGAATGATTTCTATTCAAAGCAAGGCACTCATTATAGCACATTTCTTCACAAGGGTAGGCAGGGGGAAAGCAGAATGTCAGGTACGTATGGCTTTAGTTATAGTCAAGCCGTCGCAAATTTTAGACAAGCTTGAACCCCGATTTATTATAAACAATTTAAGCAAAACGTAGTTTTCTGCGAAACCAATAACTGAAGACCTGTGCACCTTTAAAAGTGACTTTTGCTTATTAACTTTGTGCAATCGCTATGAATTTGTGTCAAGTTTTGTTATTAAATCCCTCCATGTATGTTCTTATTAAAGAATGCATTCTTTTAATTCGCCTGTTGCCGTTAATAAATAGTAAACGGAGTCAAACAGTCTCTCCTTGCTTAGTTGTCTTGCTTATTTCTTTCCATTATATCTCGGCTGGTAGACTCGTAAAGTAATATTAACGTTCGCGGTTTTCTTCGTTCTTGCTCTTGCTGTTGTTGTTGTTTTCACTACCATGAAACGGTAGTTAAAAACAGAAAAATTTTCTGAAAAAAAAACTTACACTTCATTGCCGTTGTTGTTGTTGTTGTTTCTATTTTTATTTAAAACTGTTGATTTCATGGGTGAAATAAAAATTTGTTGGCTTTGAAAAGGAGATGGTGTAGCTTAGTTAGAGGTGAAGCGGTAATAACGGCAATGGGCAGAAAGAAGGGGGTAACAAGTGATGTGAAAATATAAAAATAAGAAGAAGCAGCAGTCATGGCAGCAACATTAGCTAAAAAAGAAACTAAACACTACAGCTAGCACTACCACTACTACTACTACTACTCCAATAGCAAAAGAAGATAGGCGAGTAAGACAAAAAAAAAACAAAAAAAAAAAAATAAGAATCAAAAGCGAAACCAGAAAAAATTAAGGCAAAAGCAAAAAAAAATTACAACAACAACAACAACAAGTAAAACAAAAGAGAAAAGAAAATAAAAGTGTTTTTTGTTTTTGCACTTTAAAACGCGAGAATAGAAAAGCAATAACAACACAGGCAGTAACACAAGCTACAAGGGGTGGTTTATTACGTACACTTTACTCGGCAGCTAAGCGTGTGTGTGTGTGTGTGTGTGTAAAATTTTTATTTCAAATTTTTATATTCTTAACACTGCTAGTGTGTGTGTGTGTAGTGGCTGTAGTGGTAGTCTTTCTAGTTGTAATGTTTGAAAACAAAAAAAATTCGTTTTTTTTTTTCTAAAAAATTTCACCATAAGAACGGGCATCTCTTTTGTTTGTTAATGTTTTGAATATTCATGCGTTAGTGTACGTATGTATGTCTATGTGTGTCTATGTATGTTTAATTTTTTTAATATTATTTTTCATCATTTACTACATCTATTACAAGTTTTTCGTTTTTTGTTAACGCAGCCAGCCAGCCAGCCTTCTTATGTTTAATGACGCCTTCGTCGACGTCGGCTGTGTCTATTACTATTGACTACTTGGGCATGTTGTTCATGCCGTTGTTGTTGTTGTTTTTGTTTTCTAAGTTTACAGGTTTAAAGTTGCTGTTCCTCTTTCTTTTTTAAATACGTGTTCGCAGTTAAAAATCTCAACTTATTTTTTGAAAATAATTCGTTTTTGTGTTGTTGCTTTTATGCTGCTGCTGGTGGTGATATGTGTGCTGTTGTTGTTGTGTTTAGTCTGATATGTTTGAAAAAAGAGAAAAATTTGTAAAGAAAGAGTAGAATTTTTCTTGTTTTTGTATTACACACGGAGGAAATTGAGACAAAAATGGGCACAATTTGGTACACGATGTTCACTTAGTTTTGTGTAAAGACGCAGTGTGTTTGAAGAGTGCAATCGTGGTTTGAAGATTTTCGTTACAAAGATCAGACGAATAATTATCTAGCAATTGCTATTGTTTATGCAAAGAATATAAACAGTGAAATAACAAAGAAAAGCAATTGTTGTTGTTTACATCAAGTTGTGAAAAGTGGCACACAGAATTGTGCGAATAATTAAGGATTTTAATTAAAATTAAACACAAATTTATTTTAATTTTATTTTTGCAATCTACGAGCTAATATTTTAAACGTTTTTAAAAAGTAAAAACATAACAAGTGGGTTTCATTCATTTGGCGGTTTATGTCAAGGATATGGATTTTGAAGCCCGGCCTCAGGTCTAACATGCTAACACATTAACTGCTAGATTATGGAGACTTCATTTTATTCTACAAATTCCTGTCTGTCCTTTATGGAAAAACTTTTCCTATTGAAATATGAGTTTCAGCAATAAGGCCCCTTTTTAGCTTAATGGAATCGTACACAAACATATGCAAATTGCCAAATTTAGTGTAACAAGCAGTCAGAGGCAGTTCAAGAGCTGCCAATGTAAGCCTGCAAGCTTTACCAATTGGACTGTAGTTCTGCAAAAACGATAAAAATCAAAATGTTACCATCAGTGGCATCAGTACTGACCTTTTTTTGTACTCAAAATGGTAAAACTGAACTTGGTCGGCATGAAATCCTCCAATATTTATTAAATGCCTGAGTGAAACCGCAGCTAAAAGCCATCAAGTGTTTCTAATCAGTTTCTTTTCAGCTTGCAATGCATTTTAGCATCACAACAATCCGTGGCATCAGTGCTGGCCTTTTTTTTACTTATGGTTGACATAAAATTCCCTGGTATTTATTTATTGCCAGAGTGAAACCGCATAAGTCGCCGTAGTGTAGTAGTTAATGCGTTAGCTTATGTAATAGACATGAGGCCACGGTTCAAACCTTAGGCCAGACATTTCGAACGAATCGAAATATGAAGAAAATATTTCTTTGGCGACTTCCTCTCATCAGATTTCTGGCCAAAGCTCTCTGAGTGTTAAAAATAAAAATTACCACTAAAAACGTTTCTCAAAAATCTGTCGTTTGGCGACGACTTTAAACTGTAAGTTCCGCCACTCATGTATAAAATTAACGCACACACAACATAAGTGATGTAAGAAGCTAGGTTGTAATCCTGACTGAAGGGCTGGCTAATCGTTCACAGTTGTATGGGTTTTTTTTGCCGATTAACTCAGAACCAGCTAATGCTTCCAAAAAATCTCAAAAACTATTTGCAGCAATGTCACGAAGTACCTCAATCTGCACCATTGGGTTGTAATGACCAATTACGTATGTATGAGACTGCAGCTAAAAGCGATCAAGTGCTTTAAGGCAGTTTCTATACGGCTTGTAGAGCATTTTCGTTTTTAGCTTCGCTTTGCTTTAAGCAGCTGTGGCTGTTTTTAATTTTAAGCCGTCGGTATACAAAGCTTGGTTTTAAAATCCCTATATTGATTATATTATCAGCTCTGAAGGGCCTAAAAACAACTTCTGTTGCATTATATTCGCCGGAAGCATCAGCCAACAGTTTCCAGCGCAGGGTAGTCGTGCTTTTAATGTGTAGCCCTTGCGCTGACCAACTTCTTCCCCAGTTTGGTGGAACTCGGTCAGTACAGGGACTGCGTTTACCCGTGGCGTCATAGCGGACCGCTATGTGTGCTCAATTGTGCTTTTGGTGTCAAAGCTACCACTCCAACCTACCTACCTACTTATCAGAGATCAGCAATGAATCGTTCTTTACCCCTCCTCGGGTTGAAAAAAAAAATATGAATCGTTCTTTTGCTACTTATAAGCACTCATGAAATTTTGAATATAAGTGAGTCAACAATATTGAAATTTAACTTCACTACTTTGATTCATTCATACTCACTACACAACGTTGATTTATAAGTACAGGTTGCAATGAGTATGCAACATGGACTTCAAGCTCATACCACATTCGAAATATGTTTGATTATTTAGATTCACTTTAGAACTTTAGAAAATTACTTACAATACTTATAAATGATACAAGTCACTCGAATCAGTCTTAGTTGTTGTTGCATTCTATCCCTTCTCTATAGGAGCCCTACCAACCATTTCGTCTGGCACTATCTTCGATTGTACTCCTAATGTGCGCTCCTGAAAGGTTTTTTGCTGCGAGTCCATTTTGAATTCTGAGCAGTTCAATTCCAAAAACAAATGTTTTCATCACTAATATTATAACCAGCGATGCCAGGACAGTCAAACTTTACCAATTTGTTGAATATGAGGCCACAATCATCCGTGATTCTATTGAATACGTAGCTTTATAGTTACGTGAGCACCTCTGTTAGCATTGTGTAGGTTCATCTCAGTGCCTACTGAAATTGAACGAATCTTAACTTGTCTCGACAAAAGGTACAGCGATTCTTGTATTAGAGCCACAGATGTACGATCTATTTGTAACTCACTTTATATAACTGCGATCAAGGAAATCCATTCTCTGAGGACAGGGCACATAATCTCGTATCTCCTGTTTAAAACTAATTAAGGATTCACGGATGCTTTTCCTCGAACTCATAACCATGCATGCACTGGATTGCTTTCTAGGACTCTGATATGATCAAGGGCCGTAAAAGCAAGGCTTAACTCGAATTGCAACCTCTAAGCACTCATTATAGGACATTTCTTCACAATGATAGGCAGGGGGAAAGACGTATCAAGGCCTCAATTACAGTAGGACGTCGACTACGCATGGCCCGAATCGGTCTTAGTTGTTGTTGCATTTACAAAAAAAGAAAATGGACTCATAAGCAAATGAGACAGAGCAACAAGCAGAGCAAACACACAACCTTCTTGTGAATATTTTCGTGGTCGTACGCTAATCATACTTATTTTGTGGTTCGTGTATATGTTGCGGTATGGAGAGTCGAAATCAACAACATCATACATGTTGTTAAGTATGAAGTATGATGAGTATTCTAAACTTTAAATATGAGTAGAGGTTCCATGATATTAAAATAAGTATGAATGCGTATCAGAAGTATCAGAAATTATAAGTATGATCCGATATTACAAATCTTTTTGAATGCTCATTACTGATCTCTGCTACCTACATATCGCCCAACAGTTTCTTGCAGTGCAGTTTTGAAGTTTTTTTCGTTCGTTCATTCCTTTCTTTTTCAAAAAATTGTTGTGTTTAGAGAGATTTGAGCGAATAGATGAGACTCAAACCATTCAAAAAGCGCGTTTTTTATATTTGAGGGTTGATTTTTTCGTTGTCGACATTATTTTCATTTTTATTTTTATTTTTATTTTTATTTTCTATACACAGACATACACACACACATACACACACATTTAATTCTTTTTCAAATTTTTTCTGTTTTCCTTTCCCTTTTTTTTTGTTTTTTTATTTCTTTTTTTTTTTGAAAGGCGACACAGTGTAGTAGTAGTTCCTGGCGCTGCGTCTGTTTGCAGCCGTTTTAAAATTGAAAAGAAAGCATTAGGCTGCCGCCACGGCCGCCAACGCTGTTGCTGATCGCTGCCGCTGCCGTGTAGTGAATAAAAATGATGGCAAAGAAAAAAACGAATGAAAATGGAAAATAAAAAATTGAAATGAAAATAAAAGTCTAGAAATATTAGGCGAAAATGCAAGTGGTAGAGAGAGGGGGCCACGAGATGGGGGGGTGGGGGGTTAGAATGGAAAAAAGTGAAAATAAAACTTTACAAGCTTAGGAGAGAGAGTATGTGTGTAGTTAGTATTCGAGTAGTAAATAATTGTAAATGTCTAAGTATCTATGTATTAGTGCGTGTGCGGATGTGTGTATGTGTGCCTGTGTGTATGTGATTTAAACAGCACCAACAAAATTATATTTTATATGAAAATCTTTTTATTTTTATTTTTTGGGAATATAAATGCGTGGCGTGCGTATGTATGTCTATTACACGGGCATCCTTTTTCATATTTTCCTTCAGAATGTTTGCGTTTTTGAAAATATTGTGTTGAAATTTTTATTTATTTTTTCATTTTCAATGTCTATGCAACAACAACAACAACATTGCAAAGAAATGAAAGTTTTTGCTACGAGCCTTGCTACTTTTCTTTCATAATTTTCTCGTGTATGTTTTTTTTTTTTTCGTTTGCTATTGTCGTAGCAGATGATGATGAAGAAGAAAAAAAAAGGAGGAGATTTTTTCTTTGCCAACCTGAATAAATGAATTGATAAACGTAGTTTGAGCCATAAAGGTACCCACTTATTATTACTTTTAATACTTTCCTTTTCTTTTCCTTTCTCTTCTTCTTCTTCTTCTGCTTTACTTTACTTTCAGTTTTTTTCAAAAAAAAAATTTCATTTTTTTTTCTGGTTTTGCATACGCATGGTTTTGTTTACATGTTCACTATGTAAGTATGCGAGGGTCTACGCATTTTTTTTTGTATTTTGGTAAGGAAATTTGTCAAGGTATGGTGTTCTCTGCTATTACTTTAAATATGTTTGTGTGTGTGCTTAAATATATTTTGTTAGTTGCCGAGCTAAAAAAACTTTCCTTTTGATTTTCTTTTTCTTTTTTTTTAATTTCTTCAGCTTTTGTTTGAACAAAAGCACGAAAAAAACCCAGAATCTGTACAGAATTCAATTTGAAATTTATTGAAGAGTCGAGTAGTTGTTCTACAGTCAACGTATTACAACAACAACAACAACTAAGAGTTTAGATGCTCAAAACGATGATAAGGTTTCCATAAAAAATTATAAAAAAAAATTTGGCATTTAATTTGAAAAAAAAGAAGAAAGAAGGAAAAAGAAAAATTAAATGGAATACCAGTGAGTTATCAAATCAGCATGAAATTCACCATGGGCCTGCCCATGTCAATTTTTGTTTTCTAACTCAGGACAAAATTTGAAACATTTTTTTAAAACTTTTGGGTGTGCTTGAGTTAGTTTTTCTCTTAAATGGACGGTAATGCAATACAGGCACGTGGCTAATTGGCTAAAACAACGCTTTATAATGCCCAAGATAGTTTCATGGAGAGAGCTATTAGTAAAGGGTGTTTTTTTTATAGAGGTATAGAACTTTAAGTTGCAATAAAACAACGATGGATTATTCGATTGGCATGAATTTTATTCATCCGAAAGATAATCTTGTGGCATTACATTTTAAATATGATTTCTGGCATATGACCGCCACGGCTGGCGCGGATGTAGTCCAATCTGGACGTCCAATTTTCGATGACTTTTTCCAACATTTGTGGCCGTATATCGGCAATAATACGGCGAATGTTGTCTTCCAAATGGTCAAGCGTTTGTGGCTTTACCGCATAGACCACTGACTTTACATAGCCCCACAGAAAGTAGTCTAGCGGTGTTAAATCACAAGATCTTGGTGGCCAATTCACAGGTCCAAAACGTGAAATTAGGCGGTCACCAAACGTGTCTTTCAATAAATCTATTGTGGCACGAGCTGTGTGACATGTTGCGCCGTCTTGTTGAAACCACATCTCCTGGACATCATGGTTATTCAATTCAGGAATGAAAAAGTTAGTAATCATGGCTCTAAACCGATCACCATTGACTGTAACGTTCTGGCCACCATCGTTTTTGAAAAAGTACGGACCAATGATTCCACCAGCCCATAAAGCGCACCAAACAGTCAGTTTTTCTGGATGTAACGGTGTTTCCACATACACTTGAGGATTACCTTCACTCCAAATGCGGCAGTTTTGTTTGACGTAGCCATTCAACCAGAAGTGCGCTTCATCGCTAAACAAAATTCGCTTATGAAAATCGGGAACAACGGTAATCTCGTTTTGGGCGTTTTTTGCACTATTTGCAAGCGTTGTTCAGGCATGAGTCTATTCATGATGAATTGCCAAACCAAACTGAGAATAAATCACTTGACAGCTGTTAAATCGGTCGCCATCTTGAAAAGTAATGCCAACTTAAAGTTCTATACCTCTACAAAAAACACCCTTTAGTAGTCGTCGTAGTCTGGTAGGTAGTGTGTTGGCCACGCTTTAAATTCCATGTCCATCATCTCCAACAAAAAAAAAATATGAAAAAATATTTCTTCGGCTACTGCCTCTCAGCAATTTTATGGCAAAAACGCTGAGAATAAATAAGGTGCCTCTTTCTCCTCCGACAAAGTGCCAGGCATGTGCACAGTAAGTGAAGAACAGTCTCATCCTCCTCCTTATCTCCACAGCTTCTATAGACCAATAACCTAGACCGTAATAACACCGATAACAGTGCTAAGCTTGATTCGCTGAAGTTTAAGCAGAGTTGCTGTTTTAACAGGTAAACACTTAATGATATGAAAATCATCATTGGATTAGGGATTGCAATTCAACCATTCAACAGAATAGTGTCGGAGGTCCACGTGTATGCTGATCACACTGAACTAATATTCCCCATGAAAAAATTGTTCTGTTCGCCACTAAAATAACGTGAGCAACAGTTACTGCTTAAAAAACAACATTTGGTTGCCCATACGCACGTAAATCTTTTAACAACAGATTTCCTATGTCAGCCCATAGTGCATTGCCCTTAATGCCGCCATTCATTACTATTTCCTACCAATACAACTACACAGACTCGACTCACTATTAAAACAATTTTTTAATGCTCAAAATTTTCTAAAACTGTATTGTATTTTGTACTGTTACACAGTGGTTTAGTGTCGGTAGCCCCCAAAATGTAAAGAAATAAATAAACAGACTCGAGATAGAAAGAGAGCAAAGAAAAAAAAGAAATATTTTAATGAAAAGAAGGGAGACAGCGGAAAGGCTGAAAGAAACGGAAATAAATACTTATCTTTAATACTTACAATGAATAGCAATGCTTTTCTAACTGTAGTGGTAGTAGTAGTAGTAGTAGAGTAGTAGTAGTGATAGTGGTAGGGCATTAAGATATTAAAGACCAGCAAACAATTTCATTTTAAAATGAGAATAATGTTTTTAAATTTTTTTAATTAAACAGGGTACCAGATACTCTAGTAATGGAGTGTTTAATGTTAAGAAAAGAATTCTTTTGAAAGTTAAGAGCAAGAGAGGAAGAAAAAACAAGAGATTAATAAGCTGTTTCTGTAAGATGAATGATTTCTTACGTTCGTCTGTTTATATGGAAAATACAAACATTAGCACTCAATTTTGTATGAACAGACGAACGTGTAAAACCATACATCTTTCAGGAACAGGCTTTAAATAAAATTATAAGAAGACAAGAAGTTGCCGTAGTCTAGTAGGTAGTGTGTTGGCTTATTAGACCGTAAGGCCACGGTTAAAACCCCAATACAGACATCTCCAACAAAACGAAAAAAATATTGTTGCGAAAATGAAAAAAGTCTAGATACTGGTGTTTTGCTTTTACATCGCTTAACATTAAAATTATAAACAAAAGCCACAAAAACAAAACAATGTAGTAAACAAACCTGTTTACAAACTATCGTACTTCTTAATATAACAGCAACCACCAGCATAAAAAATGTTAAACAAGTAAACAAAAATACAACAACAAACACTACAAGAATAAATGTACACAGCGATGTTTACATTTATAGAGATTTCAAGAAGGCGAAGTCACGAACATTTGCATTCAAGAACATTCATCAGATTGTTTACGTTGCCTAACAAAAGGCAAGACAAAGCAGGCGACTGAGTTAGTGAAGTTGAGTCAGTCTTGCGTGAAGACGCAGATCGTTTGAAGGGAGTAATCGTGGTTGGAAGATCTCTGTTACATAGATCTGTCGAATAATTGTCTAGTAATTGTTATTGTTTATGCAAAGCTTATAAACAGAGGAATAACAAGGAAAAGCAATTGTTGTTGTATACATCAAGTTGTGAACAGTGACACACAGCATTATGCGCATAATTAAACACAAATTTATTTTTATTTTATTTACAATCTATGAGCTCTTATTTTTAAACGTTTTTAAAAGGTACAAACGTAACAATATTCTTCGGCGACTACCTCTCAGCAGATTTCTGGCAAGAAACTCTGAAAGTAAATAAAATTGCCATGAAAAAGTTTCTCAAACAAATCTGTAGTTCAGAGTCGACTTTAAACTGTATGTACCGCCACTCATGCATAAAATTAACACACACAATATAAGCGGTGTGAGAAGCTAGGTCGTAATCCTGACTGAAGGGTTTTAATGGCCAATTATGTATGTAGGCGAGTGCAGCTAAAAGCGATCAAGTGATTTCAGGCAGACCCTGCACGGTATTTCAGCTTCTAGCTTCGCTTTGCTTTCAGCAGATATCTTTGACATAAAACTTAAATGGCCATTCAGTTGTCGGTTTACAAAGCTTGGTTTTAACACCTCTGCATTGATTATATTATTCATTTTATTCGATGTAAGCATCACCGAATAGTTTCCAGCGCAGGATAGTCGTGCTTTTAATGTGCAGCTCTTGCGCTGACCAACTTCTTCCCCAGTTTGATGGAAGTCGGTTAGTACAAGGACTGCGTTTTCCCGTGGCCTCACCACGTGCCTCTATAGGTGCTCAAGCGTGCTTTTGGTGTCAAAGCTACCACTCCAACCTACCACTCCAACTTACCTACCAGAGATCAGCAATGAGTATTCAGAAAGATGAGTAGAATCGAATCATACTCATAATATCTGATACTTATACGCATTCATACTTATTTTAATATCATGGAACCTCTCTCTACTCATATTCAAAGTTTGAAGTACTTATCATACTTCATACTTAACAACACGTGTTATGTTGTTGATTTCGACTCTCCATAACTCAACATATACACGAAGCACAAAATAAGTATTATTCGCGTACGAACACTAAAATACTCACTAGAAGGTTGTCTTTTTGCCCTGCTTGCTGCTCTGTCTCTTTTTCTTATGAGTCATTTTTTTTAGTACAACGACAACTAAGACTGTAAATTTTGATGAATGATTTGAGTCGCTCGTATGATTTCTAAGTATTATAAGAGTATTTTTTCTAAAGTTATGAATCTAAATGAGTAGACTGGCTTATGAATCAAACATATTTCGAATGGTATGAGTTTAATGTCAACGTTGGACGCGCATACTCATTGCAACCTGTACTTATAAATCAACGTTGTAGTGAGTACGAATGAATCAGAGTAGTAAAGTTAAATTTCAATATTGTTGACTCACTTATATTCAAAATTCCATGAGTGCTTACGAGTAGCGAAAAAAACAATTCATTCCTGATCTCTGATACGTATATACAGATGTGGTCACGAATTTAAGACACGACATATGACTGACTTAGTTGTGATAATATTTACAATCCTATAATATCAAAACTGATATTCTTTATTATTCTATGTACCCTGTAATACTAAGAAAAAGTACCATTATTTTATTTTGTTTCTTTTTACATTTTGTTGCTTTTTGATCATATTATTGTAAAAACGTTTATTTGAAATTGGCCACGAATTTAAGACATTTCAGAAGTATTTGGTTTTTAATTGATTTTTTGGTGTTTTTTGAAGCTAAACGTTGAGCAACGAATGTTTTATTTTATTTTATGTTGGAATACATAGAAATATTTAATTATAAATGGTCAGAGGTACTTGGAATACCGATGCCGAGCGAAAACTGATCCAACAACTAAAATTTGATGGAAAAATAATAATGGAGATATCCAAGCTGCTTAAATGTTCTAAATGCAAGAATTACAATGCGCTGGAACACATCAAGCAACATGGTACCACCAAAAATGTCAAACAGCAACCTAGAGCCCGAAAAACCACACCCTAAAGTAGCTGCTAATAATCCTTTCACGAGCTCAAGTAAAATAAAAAATAAAATTGTATTGGATTTTGGTATTGATATTTCGTCTAGGGCAATAAAAAGATGTCTAAATGGTAAAAACTTGCGTGGGTGTATTGCACAACGTAAACCACTTGTGTCAAGAAATATCAAATCCCGACTAGCATTTTGTCTTGATCTATATAATATGTAAATAAAAATTCTTAACCAAATATAGGTAGCAAAATATTATTAATTTTTCCTCCTAATATTACTAAAAGAAAAGTAATATTACTTAAGAAAAATATCATGGACCTAAAATTTTTATGATAAGATGTAAAAATTATCACAAATGTATAAGTAAAATGTCGTGTCTTAAATTCGTGACCACCACTGTATGTATGTACTATAATAAGAGAAGAGCTTGTTTCGTAGTTAACAATTATAAATGTTTGCTGTGTGTCTTCCTGTTTTGCTTTTTTCTTTGCTGCTGTAATAATGTTCGTGCTTTGGCTGTTATAGTTGTGTAGTGGTACTAGTTGTAATGGTGGTAATAGTGGGTTTAATAAGTACGTATGTGTATGTGTACGTGTATTAGTATGCCTAGTTTCTTAATGGTTATAAAGCATTTGTTATTATTCTTCTTTATATTGTAAGTTTTGTTGTTGTTGTTATAAAATGTTAAGGGCTATGTTTGTGTGTGTTTGTGCGTGCGTGTAATCAAAATAATATAATAATGCCAATACACAACACATTTATTCTTTCGATTTTAGTATCCTCAACAACAACTACGCGATTTAGTAGTAGTGGTGGTGGTAGTGGTAGTGATAGTAGTATTAGTACCAGCAGTTTTTTGTTTATTTTTTTTTTCAAATTTTTTCTTCTCTTCTGTATTTATTTTATTTCTTAAAGATTCTTTTCTATAGTATTTGTTGTTACTAATTCAGATTTTCTACTCTTTGTATCGCTGTGTGCGTGTGTATGTGTGTGTTTATATATTTGTATTGCTTTTATTATATCCTTAGAAAAATGAAAACATTGCTTATGTATTAGTTTTCGTCGATAATAAGTTTAAAAAATTTTATTTTTTTGTTTCGCTTTTTTTTTGCATTTTTCTCAAAGAGAAAGACAACAAAAAAAAAAAAGAAACTTACGCCTGGAAATGGAAAGGGCAAAGGGATGCTAAGAGAAGCATACAAGAAAAAAAAATCAATATTTTTTTTTATTATAAAAGATATTAGAAAAATTATAATAATTTTCGGTGTTTTTTTTTCTTCTTCTTCTGGAGTATTCATTATGAGCGTGGGGAGAGGGGGGAGTATTGGCGTTTAATTTGTTCTTTCTTCTCAGCATCATTTTCTAAATGCTTTTTGATAAGTTTATTAATTTGAAATCAATATTAAGTTTAAGTGCTTAAGGTTTTTTTTGGTTATTTCTTCATTAATTAATCTTTTTTGTTTTGCACATTAAAAGAAAAAAGAAATTCGTTTAGAAATGGAAATTTTAAAATTGAATTTTCAGATTTTATTGAGAATTTTAACACCATGTAGATAGGTGTTGTTTTGGGTTTCGATGGACAATCTATTTTTCGGTTTCATTACGATGCTTGAATCTTATCATTATGTACAGTATAAAGCAGTGGATCAAATCCAGTTAGTTTTACAGGCAATAAAAGCCTGTTACTGTATGCCTATACTGCCCTGAATTAAAGGTCAAGATTATTTCAGGGTTATTAGAAAAAAAGGAACAACTATACCTCCAGATCATGGGCGCTAAACTATGCAGTGGTTTTTCATAACCTTTTTTAAGTAAGTAAGTTGGCCATTAACAACCCGTTTAACGGATTTCGACCTGCCTTAAAAAATCCTTCCTACGCAATTAAAGTCATCCTCTTCGCCGATTTCCGCAGATCTCCGCATCAAATATCCGACTTGCCTCCATTCGAACAGCATGGCCGAGCCAGCGCAGTCGCTTGATGTTAATACGCTGCACAATGTCTATGTTGTTGAGGAGGTCATACAGCTCACTGTTGTATCGATTGCAGAAATCAGCGCTAACTCACACTGCACCGAAGATCTTATGTAGGACTTTTGTCGCGAATAATCTTAAGGCTGCTGCATCAGTGCTTAATAGGGTCCATGCCTCTGCGCCATATATCTGATATCTTACTTACTTAACTGACAACCCGATTAACGGATTTCGGCCTGTCTTAACACATCGTTTCAGGTGCCTCTACTTCTTGCGCGCTTACGCTAGTTGGTCACACCTATTGATAACAGGACTTCGTCGATCTGGCCCTTCTAATGCAAACAAGGTCGTTCCCTTCGACGACTTTCGCAATACCCGTCTCGCCGGAGCATTCTCTTCCATTTGACATTCGGCATGGCCGAGCCGTGTTAATACGCTGCACAAAGTCCATGTCGTAGAGGAGCTCTTACAGCTCATTGTTGATTCGGATGCCAACTCGCACTGTACCGAAGATCTTATGTAGGACTTTTCTCTCGAATACTCTCAAGGCGGCTGCAACAGTGTTTAATACTGTCAATGCCTCTGCGCCATAAAGAAGAACGGGGAGGATGAGCGTTTTGTAGAGTCTAAGTTTGGTCGTACGAGAGACGTCACTGCTACTCAATTGCCTATTGAGACCATAGTGGAACCTGTTGACAAGAGTGATCCCGCACTTGATCTCTAGACTGACATCATTGTTGGTGGTAGCGGTCGAGCCATTTGCCCTCATTTACTGCCAGACCCATCAATAGCACTTTTAGGTTCTCCGTGTCCTATATTAGATAGTTTTACTCGTTCACGTTAACACTGTCTGGAAAATGAGCTGCATCGCTGGAGAAAATTTCATTGAAAAATTTAGTATTGAGAGCCTATTGCTCTAGCGTTGTTACGCAAATCGAAACGACCTAATATCGTTTAACATTAAAAACGATAAACAAAAGCCACACAATACAAATACACACTAACACTAAGAATACAATGAACGTGTTGATTATCTAAAGCTGCACACACACATATGTACAACGAACCTGGTACCAACAACAACATGAAATGAAGTAAACCAGCTACGACAAATATGTTATAGACAACATCAGCAAAGTACACAAACAACAATGTACTAGCAATAGAGTTCTCGAGAAGGCGAGATCACGAACCTTCCACTTCAAGAATGTTCGTTAGACTGGTTGTGTCGGACTATAAAAGGGCTGGACAAAGCAGGCAGCAGTCAGTTATAATTCAGTCAGCCTTGTGTGAAGACGCGTTGCGGTTTGAACGTACAAGTGGTATTGCTTGCAAAACGGTTGTAAGCAGAGAAGATCTAACGAACAGTTGTTAGTGTTAACGCGGACAGAAGTGTGAAATAGAATAGTGTACAAGCAAATTATTGTTGTATCGTTAAGTTGTATACGGTGGCACACAAAAGTAGTGTAAAGAATAAAGAGAGTTTAACTGAAATTAAACACATATTTGTTTTTACTTGGTTTGCAATTAACGAACTCATATTTAAACGTTTTTAAAAAGGTAAAAACGTAACAATATTTACAGCGTTGTTAACGGTCTGCCGGATTTAATTATTACGTGAATTGGACTTGATATGTATGGAACTTTGTGTGTATGAAGTCGCCGTAGTCGAGTAGGGATTTGATGTGATGCGTCCAACTAAACGAAATATGAACAAATATTTCTTTGCGAATTTTTCTCAGCAGATTTCTGGCAAAAGCTCTGTGAGTAAATAGGAAGTGCCATGAAAAATTTTCTCAAAAATCTGTCGTTCGGAATCGACTGTAGGTCCCGCCACTCATGCATAAACTTAACACACACAAAAAAAGGGTGAGAAGCTAGGTCGTAATCTTGACTGAAGAATTGTAATGACCAATTATGTATGTATGATATGTATCTATAGGACGGTAAATCCATATATTAAACACTCCATAAGGAAACGCAAGAATGATGACGTGGAATTGGCAAATTGAAATTATTCGGCACACTTTCACCAACAAAAGCGATAATTTGAGCAGTACGAACTTTTATATAAGGCACAGTCCTGATAACATCTACTTACATATTTTTAAATTTTATTTATAATCTTTCCAATTTCTTGCACTTCAGGATTATATTGGCAATAATCATCCCATTACACTCCAAATGTGGCTATGTTTGAATCACCAATTTTGCCGAGAGTAATTAGCCTTTGAGACCAATTAGTTTCCATTTAACTCTTCTGAATTTAGAAGCTTGGCTTGAAAGTTCTTATGATATTATCTAAAAATGTGAACTTGACTTAAAGTGATTGCTACCTGTCCTGTTCTCACAATTAGCAACAGCTTATAAGAATCAGTTGGTCAGTATATTATCCACTGATTTGATTTATCATCCTTTAATTTATCAATTTCATTATCATTTATTGTCGATTAATTTAAATTGTGGTATTTAAATCTAACTGTAAAGGACTCCGTGGCGCAACGGTAGCGCGTCTGACTCCAGATCAGAAGGTTGCGTGTTCAAATCACGTCGGGGTCAATATAAACAAGAAAGATTTTCTTTTTGCATTCATTATTGAAATATTATTCGAACATATTTATCAGCAAGATTTCCTTACAATAAGTATAACATTTCATTTCCTAACTTTATAAAAAAATTTATACATTTTACAGAACCAATTCCATTAAACCTACTCTTTAAGGGAAAGTGCCAAATTCAAGGTTAATAGCAGAATGCAGAACTTGGTGCGCTGTAATTCGAAATGAATTTTACTTTAAATTTATTAAAAAAGTTTCTAAAAATTCAAACGATAAGATTTCTATTATTTTTTGAAATTGGATCTATTTAAGACTTATGGTCGGATGAGGGTATGAACCCGCATTATTTCTCTTTAAATTAATCGTTAAACATTTAAAAATTCATGAAAATGTTGCAGAAAACACTTGTTGCAGGACTCCGTGGCGCAACGGTAGCGCGTCTGACTCCAGATCAGAAGGTTGCGTGTTCAAATGACGTCGGGGTCAATAATAATTCTTGCATTCTTTTTTTGGTAAGGCTTAGCTCAAGAACTAATTTGAAAATTATTTTATAATCCTTAACGTAAAAATTTCATATGATGTAAATGTAAAAATGTACGATGGTGGGCAGATAAGTCTCTGATTTTTTAAACTGTCCACTTCTTAACTATGACAGCAACATCGATCAGTTCGTCCGTTTATATAAAATTCCTGCAAGCTGCGTGATTTAGTTTGGACTTTTGACAGCCATTGATATGCTATTGATATACAGGACTATACCACGTGTATTCAGATGAAACTAAAATGTAAAAATGGCTACAAATTTCTGCTCTCCTGTCAATTCTCATGGAAAAGAGATTTGACTATAATTATAAAGGCATCTCACAAACGAATCTGTATTAAAATAGCCTTGAAAATCTTATTTTTTGGAAAGATAACAAATTATTGGAAAAATAAATTAAGGAAGTTGGAGAAAGTGTTAGAACAGAGAAGAGACTATACTCCTTAAAATCGTTTTTCATTAAAAAAGTCATGCCTTTGTTGATGCACCCAAATATTGTGTTGTACTTGGTTTTTTAATAGCAATCAGCGCTAGATTTGAACCCTCGCACTATGTGGCATTTACCCCGAAAAGCTGGCCAAAAAGGCAAAAATGAATTTAAAGAAATTTAAGAAACTGAGTATGCAACAAAATATAGATAGACAACAAAATTCTGCATTGTATAGTGAATTTTCACGACTTTAGGTTGAGATTTGTAGATTTGAGACGATGTCAAAGTCAGGAAAGTGAAGAAAATTAAAAACGTTTTTGGGGTTTTTTTGAAATTTTAATAGATTTATATGATATTTTTTTGTGGCTAAACGAATAGAGGTTTTTGTATTGATTTTTTTTTATTTGAAAGGTATGAGCAACTGCTACTTTCAGTTTTTTTTTTATATATATAACTCATATATTAATGGTAAAATTATTTGTTCAAAATTTAAAAATAATAAAAATTTCACATTTTTTTACCCTTCCTAAAAAAAAGGTAAGGATTTTAAAGGTGAAAGTAGTTTTTAGTAGTTTAATGTTATATACCACAAGAAAATATGAACTCTCTATATTCCGGAACAAAAAAAAAGTTTGCGCAAATTTGCGCAATTATTTTTGGCGATTTTTTGAAAATTTTACTTTTGTTGAAAAATTTAAAATTTTAGACGCAGTGTAATAAAGCCATAGGCAATAAAGCCATATGGCGTACGAATTATGCGAGGAAATTCAGTAGAAGCGATACCAATCGAGATGTCCTGAATAGGTTACTTTTGTGCAGTGACCCTTTTATAAGCTGCAGTACACAAAAATCGCGAAGGAATAGAGAAGCATTCATTTCATCAGATACTATTAAATTACTCTTTCCTGACATTGATGATGAAAATGATAACGATTTTAACGATTGTAGTTAGTTTCACTTTTTAAGTATTTTTTTAAGTTAAGTATTAAATAATGTAAAATAAATAATATAAATAAATATTAATTATCATAGAAGTTTAAAGACTTAATTACATATGTATGTATATCGACTATTATAACAATATGAGATGTATGTTAGATTTTCTTAATGGGCCGTATGTGGTACCTAGGGGCACTTATGATCCGATGATAATAAAATGTGATCATAAATGATTCACATTCATATTAAACATGTTCATGTCGAACTTCATCGAGGTAATAACATTTTTAAGCCAATTATAATTGCTAAACATATTTTCTTAAGGGGCCCTATTTTGGACCAAGGGACAATTATTGACCGACCATAACAAAATTTGGTAATATGATTTAGATTTACAAAATACACGTTCATACCGAAGTTCATCGCGATACCGATGTTTTTAAGTAATTTCTAAGCGCACACGTGAATTTCTAAAGGGGACTTTATATGGGGACCAGGGTCAAATGTGATCCGATTTTCACCAAACTTTACACCATGATTTCTTGATACACAGAACTGATCCATGCTAAATTTTATCATGATTGTTGCATAATTACCATAATTATGTGTAAATAAGTGCAATTTCGAGGGGAATTTGTATGGGGGCTAGGCGAAATCACGGACCGATATGAACCAAAATTAGTTGGGTTCATCCTTGGGCCTAATTATCACTAACACTATCAAAAAATTCCAGCCATTAACTCATAAAACACTTCTATTAATTTTGGCCATGTTTTCAGGCAAAATGCCACATAGTGCCTCGTTCAATTATCAGTTGAAATTAAAATTGTTTTAAAAGTGAATTTAAAAAAAAGAAGTTTTTCTGGTTTTATAAGTCATTCAGAACATATTTTCAAAAGGACTCCGTGGCGCAACGGTAGCGCGTCTGACTCCAGATCAGAAGGCTGCGTGTTCAAATCACGTCGGGGTCAGAAATTTGGTTTTTGGTCAAACAATATTCGTGTTCCTTAAAAATTAAAGGAAACGAACTGACTTTGACTGTCCAGTAAAAACATATAAGTCTCAGAGCTTGTTGCTGCTGACTTCTCTAGCCCTGTTTTCTAGCCCTGTTTCTTCATGAAGAGAGGGTTTTTATGGCACAGGGGTGTTTTGTACAGAACTTTGTAGTTCCAAAAGTCTATAAAGGCAGTGGTTTTTCGGCAATAAATAATACAAGTAAACGGAAGTTGATGTAGAGAAGATAGTTTAATCGGGGGGGATATGGATATCTCTTCGTATTTTGCTCCAGATAACTTAGTTCCAAATCAGAAAAGTTATATCCATATGTGCGTCGAAAGAAAGACATTTTTAGAATTTATGTTTCTAACACACTTCCACATACTAAGTAGTTCGATCCTTTACACCAAATGACTCCGTGGCGCAACGGTAGCGCGTCTGACTCCAGATCAGAAGGTTGCGTGTTCAAATCACGTCGGGGTCAAGTTTAACTAGTTTTTTATGCTTAAACAAACGTTTAACAACGCTCGAACAATATTTCATAGTTTCTTTCCCAACTGTACTTAAAAGAATGCATTCTTTCACAAAACCTTAAGTGGTGCATTGATGACGTGCTTTCTTATCAAATTATGACCAATCTTTAGATTAAAAAATGTAAGAATATTTTATTATTTTTATTTTTATTTATTTTATTTTATTTTATTATTTTTATTTATTTATTTTATTATTTATATATTATTTAAAATAGAATCTTGAGAAGTTTAAAATTCTATTCTTATTCTTCCGATTTATATTGCATTAAAGCTAACATAGTATGTGATGGCCTGCATGGGCTATAGGTACCATATTCTACTCCTCAGTAGTTAGGTATCGAGTTCAAATCTTGCCAAAGACAACAAATAAGAGCTATGTTTCTCCGTTCATTATTTTAATAAGTATCTGTTAACAATTCCTATTTAGAATAAAAATTTTAAAGGGAATTTCAAACAGAATTTTCTTCATAAAATTTTTTGTAAAATATGCAATTTCTTGAGTAATTTCCTTGATGTATTTAATTTAACACAAGAACGTTTAACGGACTCCGTGGCGCAACGGTAGCGCGTCTGACTCCAGATCAGAAGGCTGCGTGTTCAAATCACGTCGGGGTCATATAAACAAGAAAGATTTTTTTATGAGTTCATCACTTTCTTAATTGCATTTTATTATCGAAATATTATTCGAATATTTATCAGCAAGAATTCGTTAGAAGTCTATCTATCATATCATATCATATCATTCATTCATTTATTCATTCTTCGAGTTAAAACTGATATTTTTTAAAATTATTTACTTTTTTTGAGAATTGATTTCAAAATGATTTTTCATAGGTTAGTGGACGTGTACTTATCAAATTAAGGCAAGTACAGTACAGGTCGAATTGACCCATTGTACAATTATTTTTCATAAATTGAACTTAAAAAGGTCTACAAACCTTATAATCAGTCCCATAAACGATTTTTCAATAACTTTGTAATAAATTTAAGACCATAAGACCATTACTTTTTAAAATCCATTGCAAAAATTAGCGAAATAAAAATGAGTTACCAGTGAAATATGTATAGTTTATACTTGATTTGAACCTGCTACTCCATATCATCACAATTTATTAAGAATTTTTATACAATTAATTTTAAATTAATTAAAATACTGTGTCGATTTCCATATGACTCCGTGGCGCAACGGTAGCGCGTCTGACTCCAGATCAGAAGGTTGCGTGTTCAAATCACGTCGGGGTCAACTCTTTTCATTATTTTTTAAAGAATATTTCCTTGGAAGTTTTGATTTCAAAAGAGAATTTAATACAATATACGTATGTATGGATGTAAAATCTGTTTTAGAAATTATAATTTCTAGAACCAGGCCCTTATGGTTTAAAATCAAGTCAGTGATAACAAATGCCTTCTTTCCATGTGGTGGCAAGCTCATGTCTATTTTGTTTAAAATCCAAAGTAAAGAATCCTAAGAACCGATTTTCGTCTAATTAATTGGGAGTCTATCAAAGTGGTTAAAATATCAATCAATCCTTAGGTTGTTTAGGGAGCATAAAACTCCGTAAGATTTTACTCCATCTGATCTTCTTACTATTAACACCAATTATATTCGATCGAGATGGCATACAACCTGCAGGTACGGGCAAGTGCCTCAAAGTCGCTTGTTGACTGCGCATAGGAAAGGGTGAAGTACTCGTTAGTGACGATAAGGTACCCTTGGTTCATAGGAGCACCGTCGTAATGTGGCTCGGATTTCACTATTCTATCGCTGCTATGGATACTGCTCTAGCAAAATAAAGGCACTTGTTTCCGAAAATCATACATTTGTATGTAGTACTCGTCTTTCTCGCAGAGCACATCCATTTAAGGTTAATTGTCTAGTGGAAACGCACCGCGCTCCATAGGGAAAATCGTTTTTCAACCAACCACACTATTTCTAAGTAGTTTGCGCAGAAGTTTTTTCCTGTTACTTACAGTAGAAAGATATTCAAATCTCTGTCCACAAACACTAATCCCCCATTAGCCGATTTTCCTAGATCCAACACCGTGCACTGCATAAGTAAGGACTATCCCCTGAGTGTTGGTTGTTGAAAAACTAACAATCGTTACTTCGTATCAGATTCTTTTATCAGGATTATACAGAATAATACGGCTGCTTTTTGCCATATTTGTCACATAGAAAGAAGAAAGATCCCTCGCTGTAAAAACGTAATAGTTGTAGTGGGGAAGGAGCTTTACCCTTTGAAGCCAAATTTACTCTCAAGAGGTGGTTAGCTGACCTTACTATGATGTTCGGAGATAATGTGGTGGCATTCTGGATGAATTTCTTTTGGAAGGAGATTGAAACCTCTCTAGTTTCAAAATTAGAAAAATCTGTGATAAAAATGATGAATCTCCCGCATGAGATGCTGCTGCTTGATCCAACTATACTGTTGATATCATACTTTTTGAGGGACGTCTAAATGAACAATTTGGAAAGGGTAGGAACCATGTTCATTTTTTAAAATATGAAACCAACAGTATTGTATCTAATATGCATGGGTTGCTATTCAAATACTTTAAGCACAACAACACATAGCCTATAATTTATGGGCGCCCCACTTCTTTTAGATATCTAGGTTTAGGTTTAGGTCTCTGATATCACAAAGTTCACTTGAGCACGCATAGCGGCCCGTTGTGATACCACGGGTAAACGCAGTCCCTGTACTGACCAAGTTCCACCAAAGAAAGAAATTGGTCAGCGCAAGGGCTGCACATCGAAAGCACGACTACCCTATACTGGAAAACCAGCCAGAAAGTTTGATGAACGAAGCTATATCCTTGATATTAATAGATGATAGCTGCGTCAAGCTGACAAGAAATGGATAGCCAAATAACCTATATCTACAGCTAGCAAGAGGCGGGCACTGACAAAGAAAGTGGATAACAGATTCCTCTTCCTCAGCGGATCTGCATCCATGGCAGAAGTCGTTAAATGGGAGCCTCATTCTCTCCGCGTGTCTACCCATAACGCAATGTCCTGTAAGCACGGTTTAGATATCTGATGGACTGACTTCTATCATTCACAATCCAGTTTGATGTCCTGGTGAGCAGAATCTGTAAACTAACGTTGATATAGGCATCAGCATCCAAATCATCGAGAGAGTTCCTGCATCTTGCGAATCTTGGCCTTTTTTTGAATAAGACTGAGCTGTGGTAAAAAGGTCTAGATACTGGTGTTTTGCTTTTACATCACTCAACATTAAAATGGTAAACAAGCAAACAAAAATACAACAACAAGCACCAGAAAAATGTAAACAAGTAAACAAAACAAGTAAGCAAAAATACAACAACAAACACTACAAGAATAAATGGAAACAAAATACACAAACAATGATAATGAAACAACGATGTTTACATTTATAAAGATTTCGAGAAGTCGAAGTCATGAACATTCGCCTTCAAGAACATTCACCAAACTGTTTAGTCTGCCATGTAAAAGCCAAGGAAAATCAGGCGAGTGAGTTAGTGAAGTTCAGTCAGTCTTGTGTGAAGACGTGGTGTGTTCGAAGATCTTCGTTACAAAGATCAGACGAATAATTCTCTAGTAATTTTTATTGTTTATGCAAAGGGTATAAACAGAGGAATAACAAAGAAGAGCAATTGTTGTTGTTTACATCAAGTTGTGTACAGTGGCACACAGAATTATGCGAATAATAAAGAATTTTAATTAAAACTAAACACAAATTTATTTTTTATTTTATTTGAAATACGCGAGCTTATATTTTAAACGTTTTCAAAAAGGTAAAAACGTAACAATATGATCCAAAAAGGATTTCTGAGCTCTGAACCCAACCTACTTTCAACAAAGTAAACACAGAAAATAAAAGTCTCTTTAAGAAAAATACTAAAATTTTTATCACCTGGATTTTGTTTGCTATTAACTTGAGTCTTAAAAAAGAATTATATATGCCAACTGGACTCTAAAACAACAACAGCCGCTTAGAAATTCATTTCCGAAATAAAAACAAAATATCTTAGAAAACCTATAAAAAAAAGAAAAATTTAAAGAGTTTTTTTCAAAGCAATTTTTATTTTATTTTTTTTTCAGTTTTTTAATACCTTTGGCACGGGTCATATAAATTGTAAAATATTATTGCTTTATTTAAAGACAAACTTTGAAAAAAACGGCAGAGGAAAAATAAGCTACAGTTGTATAGAGAGAGTAGTTATGGCTGAAAGTATTAATTTTATTGCCTGCCTACTAAAATTATTGTAAAACCGTCTGTCTGTCGGTGCTCAAGCAGGCCTGGCTGGCTGGCTATACAAAACAGTAAAAAAAAATTTATTTTTGGTAACTACCGCCGTTACTATATACTACCCGACACAAACGCGTTTTATGGCTGTTTAAAAAAAAAGCATCAATAAAGCAAAGAAAACAGTAGAGAAGTAATAGAGGAGAAGAAAAGAAAATGAATTTTTATTTTTTCTAATACAAAAACTGTAAAATTTTACTTTAATGCCCCATAAAATGTTGTTTTATAGTTTCAAATTTATTATACATCCACCTTAACGTCTCTTCTACAAGTAGAAGCAGGAAGGACCAGGACCAGGAGCAGTTTAAAATATCATACAACCAAACAACCAACCACCCATCCACCCAAAACAAGGGAACACTACTATTGTAATGGCATAAGGAAATGGTATTACTGCAACACCATTGCCATCACCACTACCAACACTACCACCTTCCTTAAGCTTAAGCGTTCCAAAATGCTATGCCGTTAATATCTCTCTCTCTCAGCGATTTTAAAATAAAGCGGGTAAATGTCTTAAAAAAAAACTGAAAGAAAGAACGAAAAAAACCTAAGAAAAGCAGAGGGAAACAGGAAAAAAACAGACAGACAGACAGACAGACAGAAAGTATCTAAACTAACGCAACCTTTTGTAATACGTTACGAATTTTTTTAATGTTTTATAACGAACGTTCATTCATTCATTCATTCATTCATTCCGTCTTTCTATTCTCTACACTACAACCCTGCCTTGCCTGCGTTTTTTTGTTTTCATTTCTTTAACTCACCTATCGAAGGCAGCAGTTTTTTTTTCTTCTTCCTACTGCTTAGAGGATTTGTTTATTGTTGTTGCTGTAATTTTTTGGTAATAAACCTTAGGCAACACTATACTCCACTGCACTACTATACTACTATACGGCTCTAGTCTACTGCTACTACTACTACTACTACGCTCTACTAGCATTGAGATGCTCTCTCAAAAAAATTCGTTGCTACACACTACTAAAGACAGCAAAAACACAACAGCATCTTAGATGCCAGCTAGCGAACACATATGCCGCGACTGAGCGTTAGCCGCTGAGCTGCTATGGTCGTAACTTACCCCTAACGAACTGTACATAAATCGTCTTTCATTTCCAAAATACAACAAGCAATAGCAATAGCAACAGCAATAACAACAACAACAACAACAACAACAACAGCGACAACAACAATAATAATAACACAATAAAAGAATAACAAAAAAAAATTGAAATAAAAAGTACGAGAAAAAAAACTAATGCTGGAGCCCCAAAAGTGAAAGAAAAATTTGTTGCTGTTGAGAAAAATAAAAGCAGAAGCTGCAGAAGCAGCAGGGAAAAAAAAGTTACGAATAATAATAAAAGAAATACAAAAAACACCAAAGAACTAGAAAATATCTACACAACACAATTTTTTATTACAGCCAGCGAAAATTATAAAAAAAAAATCGTTTTTTTTTGCAGCAAAAAAATATTCCCCGAAAAAAAAATCTAAGAAAACTTAATGGCTGTAGTAGTGTGGCACCAGCGAGTGAAAGAAAGAGAGAGAGAGAGAGAGAGAGAGAGGGAGCTGCAGTGTTTAAAATATAAATTATAGAGGCGGTTAGGCTGCAACTGTTAGCTAAGCCAACTGTTAGCTAAGGGAGAGGTGCAGGTGTAGCTAAGCAGTGCTTTAAAATTCATATTCAAACCCGAAGCATTGATTAGAATTGTTTTCTTTTCCAATTTTTTTCAATTCCTTCATTGATTTTTCATTTGAATTGAATTAAAAAGATTGTTCGGCAGAGCTAGGTAATGTTATACACTAAAGGTTGTTGTCTGAGATCAGGGGCAATCGTCATTTCTAGCGAAAGTTATCACTCTATTGGGAGATTATTCTCTGACTAGGATTGATTTCTTTTCAATTTAATTATTGATTGATTTTTCGTTGAAATTTGATTGAAAAAGGCGTTCAGGCAGAGCTAGGCATAGAGAGAAAACAGAGGTTGTTGTCTGAGATCAGGGGCACTAGTCATTTTTAGCGAAAGTTATCACTCTATTGGGAGATTATTCTCTGACTAGGATTGATTTCTTTTCAATTTAATTATTGATTGATTTTTCGTTGAAATTTGATTGAAAAAGGCGTTCAGGCAGAGCTAGGCATAGAGAGAAAACAGAGGTTGTTGTCTGAGATCAGGGGCAATCGTCATTTCTAGCGAAAGTTATCACTCTATTGGGAGATTATTCTCTGACTAGCATTGATTTCTTTTCAATTCTATTATTCATTGATTTTTTCGTTGGAATTTCATTGAAAAAGGCGTTCAAGCTGAGCTAGGCATAGAGAAACAACAGAGGTGGTTGCCTGAGATCAGGGACACTCATCGTTCTTAGCGAAAGTTATCACCCTATTAGGAGATTACTCTCTAAATGACGCTAAAAATTCCGCCCGAGTTTGACAGACGCGAAATACATGTCTATAACATCCAATGAATAGCTGTACTTTCTAGCTTGAGGTTAGGTTAAGTAGGCAGCCGCTTTCAAAAACATAACCTACCTGGGTCCTATAAGATCCCATTGTAATGGGTGATTTTTTAAGAGCTATAGGAAAATTTTTCAAAAAAAAAACACATAAAATTCAGAAAAATGCGTGAAATCTTTATTTGAATCGATAGTACGGTCCATGTAATTTAATGTTTGAAGATTATTTCACGCAAATGTTGACCGCGACTGCGCCTCAAATGGTCCATCCGCTTAATCCAATTTTGGCATAGTTTTTCCAACATTTCGGCCGGTATCTCACGAAAAAATGCTTCAATGTTGTCTTCCAATGCGTCAATTTAAGCGGGCTTGTCTGTATAGACATGAGCTTTAACATAGCCCCACAAAAAATAGTCTAAAGGCACGATTGACCGGTTGACCGGTCCCGAACGTAAAATAAAATATTCACCGAACTCGCCTCTCAATAAGTCCATTGTTACGCGTGCTGTGTAGCATGTGGCACCGTCTTGTTGAAACCGCATGTCATGCAAGTCAAGCTCTTGCATTTTGGGCAAAAAAAAGTTGGATATCATCTCACGGTAGCGCTCACCATTCACAGTTATGTTACGATTCGCAGCATCTTTGAAGAAGTACGGTCCAATGATGCCACCAGCCCATAAACCGCACCAAACTGTGACTTTTTCTGGATGCATTGGTAGCTTTTGCAATGCTTCTGGCTGATCTTCACTCCAAAATCGACAGTTCAGCTTAGTTTTGTATACATTGAGCCAAAAATAAGCTTCGTCGCTGAACACAATTTTTCGATAAAGAAGTGGATCTTCGGCCAACTTTCCAAGAGCCCATTCACCAAAAATTCTGCGTTGCGGTAGGTCGTTCGGCTTCAATTCTTGCACCAGCTGTACGAGTATTTTGAAAGGCTTCACACCTAAATACTTCCGCAAAATTTTCCACGTTGTTGAGTAACAGAGTCCCAATTGCTGCAAACGGCGACGAATCGATAATTGATGGTCATCATTAACACTGGCCAATACAGCTGCGATATTTTCTTCAGTTCGCACTCTACGTTAGCGTGTTGGTGGTTTAATGTCCAACAATGATAAATTTGGTAAGAAATTTAGTCACAATAGCCCGAATAGCCGCTTTAGTGGGTCGCTTAAACTGACCATAAAATGGAAGAAGTGCGCGATGAACTTTCTTAACAGAGCACGCATTTTGATAATAAAATTCAATGATTTGCAAGCGTTGTTCGTTTGTAAGACGATTCATGGTTAAATTATAGACCAAACTGAAGATGTTTGACAGTGAAACAAAACACGAAACGTGCGTGTGCTGTTTAAACCAGTGTTGCCAAAAAGATAATAGAAAAAAAACCACCAGTTATTACCGATAGTACCTAATTCGCCATAATAATAACTGCTGACTGGTATTTCTCAAATATCCTGATAGTTTAATAAGAATGTGGATTTTATCCAATTCAGTTATGACTGGACCTGATCAAGCGCCCCAGTACCCTCCGTTCCCAAGGTTTAGGCCCCTAGAGCTGTGTAATGATAAAGAAGTTGTTTCGAAGTTAAGCTTGTTCTCCGTCCTTACAGTTTCTGCAGAAGTCTCAGCCTCCTGCCATGAGGTTCCTAAGGTGGACTACAGTTAATTGTAATACAAATTTTATTCTGCTTACAGCCATAGGAGGAAGTCGCCGTAGTCCAGTAGATAGTGTGTTTGTTCAAAGCCCACTACAGACATGTTGAACACAATGAAATACGAAAAAAATATTTCAGCGGCGACTTCCCCTCAACTGTTTTTTGGTAAGAACTTTGGTAAAAACATTGAGGGGAAATAAAATTGCCATAAAAACTTTCCTCACAAATCTCTCGCTTGGAGTCGCCTTTAAACAGTAGGTCTTGGCGCCACTTATAAATAAAACTAACACACACAACAATAGTGTAAAAAGCTAGGTTGTAATCCTGACTAAAGAGTTGTAGTGACAAACGAAGTACGCAAGAGAAAGGAAAGAGGAAGTAGTGCGCTGATGTTAAATTTGAACGTATTTATAACTGTAAGTGACAGAAAAAAAATTCAGCATAAAGAGCATTCCCCATATGTGTAATGCTGCTGAAGAAAGAATTTTTCTGCAATGCATTCGGCGTTCCACTGACCAATCGAACACAAACGAATGTGCTGTAGAAGGAAGGCGTGTTCTAAATAAAAATCTGTGGTTTTCGGTAGTAAATAATAGCAATGGAACAGTGATACATGAATTATATAGAGTTGGATGACCTACCGTTTAGCAGCACCATCCTACTTACCTATCGAGAAGCGTTAAAATAGACTTCGAAGCACCGGTCCATTAGAATTGTGAACGCATTAACCCTGATTTTAATGTTCAAGAAAAATAGTCAAGTCAGAGAGGAAAAAGAAATTCGAATGTGGAAAAGTGGATGATGTTTACGGAACCATTGAGGGCCCTTAGAATAGAATTGATTTGAGTTGTAGAGTTGTATAGCCTCAATAAGTTTTCAGGCTTAATGTGTCTGTGTAGGCCAGAGATCAGCAATAGGTATTCAAAAAGATGAGTAGAATCGAATCATACACATAATTTCTGATACTTTATACGCATTCATATTTATTTTAATATCATGGGACCTCTACTCATATTCAAAGTTTGAAGTACTCATCATACTTCATACTTAACAACACGTATGATGTTGTTGATTTCGACTATCAATACGGCAACAGATACTCGAAGCACAAAATAAGTATGATTAGCGTACGAACACTAAAATTTGTGTGTTTGCTCTGCTTGCTGCTCTGTCTTTTTTTCTTTTTTTTTTTTTGTAAAAGCAACAACAGCTAAGAATGTAAATTTTGATGAATGATTAGAGTCACTCGATTCATTTATAAGTATTATAAGAGTATTTTTCTAAAGTTATGAATCTGAATGAGTAGCCGGCAAACATATTTCGAATGTGGTATGAGTTTGATGTCAACGTTGTACGGATACTCATTGCAACCTGTACTTATAAATCAACGTTGTAGTGTGTATGAATGCATCAGAGTAGTGAAGTTATATTTCAATATTGTTGACTCACTTATATTCAAAAATTTCATGAGTGCTCAAGAGTAGCGAAAAAACGATTCACTGCTGATCTCTGGTGTAGGCCTATTGCTGCAGTTTAAAACAGTTGCCCGTTTAGGGGGTTTGTGTCTGGCAATTTGTTGTCCTCTTAAAGAATAGTACAGACTATTAAGCGTAGATTCCAGACTTTCCGAAAGGCTGGTACTGCCACTTGATCTATATGTCATATTCTTTTCATGGCTTTTAGTTGACAGTTTATTGTCGGGTTTACTTAAGTGATGGTTATCGAGGTATCGGCCAATAAGCTTTCAATATCAATCGATTTTGCTCAAGACACGTTTACATTCTGCGTTAAACACACGGCCTTTTTACTGTAATTCAGTAAAGATTTTCAAAACACGTTTGTTATTTCGCCTTTAGGGAGGGCAGCGTAATTGTATTGTTACGAAAACGAAAAATCTAGATACTGGTGTTTTGCTTTTACATCACTTAACATTAAAACGGTAAACAAGTAAACAAAAATACAACAACAAACACCAGCAAAAAAAATGGTAAACAAGTAAACAAAAATACAACAATAAACACTACAAGAATAAATGTAAACAAAATACACAAACAACAATAATGGAACAACGATGTTTACATTTATAGAGATTTCGAGAAGGCGAAGTCATGAACATTCGCCTTCAAGAAGATTCATCAGACTGTTTACTTTGCCATATAAAAGGCAAGGCAAAGCAGGCGAGAGAGTTAGTAAAGTTCAGTAAGTCTTATGTGAAGACGCGATGCCTTTGATGAGAGCAGTGCTGCCGGTAATTTTTTAATAAACTTTTTATTTCTGGGAAAAAAACTTTAAAAAAAAACTTCTTTTCTACAAAAGTATCAACATTTTTAAAGGAAACACCGGAGAACGGTGTCCTCTATTGGTGTTTCTTTGCTACTTATGCCCGGGACGAATAAAATACACAATATTTTATATAAAAATGTAAATATTTCTTGTTATTATTGAATTTATTGAAATTTTGAATTTTTCGAAAAAACTTGCTTTGTTAGAAAACAATTTTAATGAAAACTTTTTCGCATCTCAAAAAACTTGGAAAAAGGGAAAACTTGGCAAATGGCAACGCTGGATGAGAGTAATCGTGATTTGAGGATCTCCGTTACAAAGATCTGTCGTATAATTCCTTAGTGATTGTTATTGTTTATGCAAAGAATATAAACAGAGGAATAACAAAGAAAACCAATTGTTGTTGTTTACATCAAGTTGTGAACAGTGGCATACAGAATTGTGCGAATGATAAAGAATTTTAATTAGAAACTAAACACAAATTTATTTCTATTTTATCTGCAATCTATGAGCTCATATTTTAAACGTTTTTTAAAAGGTAAAAAACGTAACATTATTTTGAATTTTATTTTCTTATTAATTAGCCACAAATTGAAACACTTCTTACCTTTAAATCTCTGCAACTATAAAAGATTATCAATGATAGGGAAGGCTAGGGCCCTAAGGGGTAAACTTAACGGCAGTTATAATCATTTCAAATGCGAATAGTAAGAAAGTTTAAGTAGATGTAGCACACATACAACACCCAAACTACCCGCCAAAAAAACAAAAACGAAAAAAAACTTCTACGACAATAAACATTTTGTATTTTGAAAGAAACACTAAAGAAAAGAAATTGAAAGACAGACTTTCACACTCCATAAGAAATAGTAAAGCAACCCGATTCCCGTTTTGAAATTATAGCAACAGCAACAGCAACCATAAAGACGAAGAAGAAGACGGAAAGAAAAAAACCAACGTATCTCTCGTAAATTTGAATTTTGAAAATATCGTCGTTATATTGTATAATATTTTGCCTCGTCTTCTTTTAACGTTTTTGTTAATGAAGTTTCGGGGGTTTTGATGCTGCTTCTTCTTCCTTACCATCTTTGGTTTTAGTTTTCCTTTATGCCATAATGTAACATGGGTTTGATAGCAAAGAATACAATTTTTATTCTCAGATAATATACGAAATACAAGTATTTGTTGTAATACCAACCTCTCCCCCTCTCCACCCCTCTTTAACACATTAAAATAGTCGTTATAATAGAGAGGAGCCTCTCTAAGGGGCCAAAGGAAAGAAGAAAAATTTTGGGAGAGAGCGCAGGGAGTAAATGTAACACAACTAAACAAAAACTAATGCCTTTAAGTAGCATTTGAACGCTTTATAGCAGCCAGAAGGCGATCAAAACTTTAACTCACACTATTACACTAAGCAGCAGCAGCAGCATATTTGGGGGGGGGGGGGGGGTAAGTGGCAAGGCGTTACCACTACTGGCAACAACACAAAGACGCAAGGAAAACATTAATCTGTAATAGCTGGGGCCATTATTATTTTATTTTATTTGGTTTCATTTCCTATACCATTCTTGTGTGTGTGCAAGTGTGTGTGTGTGTATCAATATTAGCCCATCTGTGCAATGGAAGTTTTTCCGCTCTCTTCCCTTTCCCTTTCCTTTATAATCTGCCTGTAAAAATTTTAAATGGGAATTAGAATATCAATGAAATGGATTTCTATTCGCTTTGCAAAACGTTCGTTTGTACTAAGGAAAGTTCTTTAATGATAAAAAAAAGTTTTTGTTTTAATGTCCACACAACTATTTTGTACATTATAATCGTATCGATTTAATTAGGCAATGAATTGTAGAAGACAGGGGGGGGAAAAGAATCATGAAAACTTTATTAAAACAGCTCTTTAAATTAACGACCAAGACAGATTAGGTCGCTTTATAATCACAAAAAATCACTTGTTTCGAGCAAAACTCGGAGAAGCCACATAGGCATGTTTAGGTTAGGGTGACCACTAGTCATTGCCGGTCATGCGATCAAAATACATCCTCCTCACCAAGCCGTTTGCGTAAGCAGTTATGAAATGAAAAATATTGTTCCCTTTTTTACCTTATAAAAACGTTTATTGTTACGCAAATCGAAACGACATAATATCGTTTAACATTAAAAACGATAAACAAAAGCCACATAATACAAATACACACTAACACTAAGAATACAATGAACATGTTGATTATCTAAAGTTGCACACACATATACGTACAACAAATCTGGTTGCACCTGGTACCAACAACAACACGAAATGAAAATAAACCAGCTACGACATGTGTGAAGACGCGTTGCGGTTTGAACGTACAAGTGGTATTGCTTGCAAAAAGGTTGTAAGCAGAGAAGATCTAACGAACAGTTGTTAGTGTTAACGCGGACGTGTGAAATAGAATTGTGTACAAGCAAATTATTGTTGTATCGTTAAGTTGTATACGGTGGCACACAAAAGTAGTGTAAAGAATGAAGAGAGTTTAAGAGAAAATAAACACATATTTGTTTTTACTTGGTTTGCAATTAACGAACTCATATTTAAACGCTTTTAAAAAGGTAAAAACGTAACAATATGCTCATAGATCTTATATATAAAAATGAATGTGTGTTCATTTGTTTGTGGGTTTGTTTGTTTGTTTGAAGTCTATAGACGGCTAAACGGCTGGACCGATTTTTTGAAATTTTAACAGTACCTTCCTGTATGTCTGGAAGGAGTTAAAGGCTACTTTTTATTTTAAAATTTCAAGTAGGCGAGGTGCCACGCCCACATACCCAATAAGTATTTAATGTCGCATATCTCATAAACTGCAAAAGCTAAAATCCTCAAATCTTGTATGGACGACTTTGACGTATGTATATATAAACAAAAAAGGGATACCCTACTATATGCGCCAACTGCAGGGGTATAAGCCTTCTCCCTATGGCATATAAGGTACTGTGTGAACGACTGAAGCCACTCGTCAAAACACTGATTGGACCTTATCGGTGCGGCTTCAGACCTGGCAAGTCCACCAATGACCAGATCTTCACACTACGCCAAATCCTGGAAAAAACCCACGAAAAACAAGTCGACACACACAATCTTTTTGTCGACTATAAGACAGCCTTCGATAACCCCATAAGGGATCGTGTTTTTGCCGCAATGTCTGAGCTCGGTATACCTGCGAAGCTGATAAGGCTATGCAGAATGACGTTGAGCAATTCCTGCAGCTCCGTCAAGACAGGAAAGGACCTCTCCGAACCTTTTGGTACCGTGCGAGGTTTCAGACAAGGCGACGCCTTATCATGCGACCTCTTCAACTTCGTCATGGAGAGTGTTCTGCGAAAGGCGGGAGTGCATCGCAATTGGCACTATTTTTCAAAAAAGTGTCCAGTTGCTTGCGTACGCTGACGACATTGACATCATAGGGCGTACCAAGCGAGATGTTACTACTGCCTTTCGTGATATTGAACGGGAGTCTAGTAAGATGGGTCTGGCAGTAAATGAGGGCAAAACAAAGTATATGTTATCGACAAGTAGAGATGCGCGGCGTATTGATTCTCAGATTACGGCCGATAACTATACTTTTGATACGGTCAAGTATTCATCTATCTTGGCTCCGCTGTTAGTAATACCATAGTCCTTATATATATAAGGAATGTTTGTTTGTATGTACCTTATAGAATCGTTAACTATGCATTTGATAATGTTATGATCTTTAGCACAGTTGTTGCACATGAGCCGACGACGGTTTCTAAGTTGGTATGATCAATTTCCGGGAGGTGGCGCCACTGAAAATTACTTAAAATCAATTAAATCGTAAACTGTGCATTCTTTAACAAAGGCGTTGCGCATGAGTCGACGGAGGTTGGTGCGATTAATTTCCGATGGATGGCGTCACTGAAAATTCTTCAAAATGAATGACAAGCAATTGTTCGGCCTACACTTCAAGCACGGAAGAAAAGGGCATTACGAGCTTCAGTATCAGACGAGCATTGAGACTGGAAAATCTTCGACTATATGCCGCTGAGACACGTTCGCTTGAACCACTTGAACAACGAAAAGTGAGATTAGAAACTGATCGAATGCGTAGTACTCAGGCCCGTTCATCTGAATCATCAGGACAACGGGAAACAAAATCAATAAAATGATTCAAAATTAATTGGACATTTGTGTAATGTGTTTCCTTCAAATTCATTTTAGTTGGCGGCACGGCAACAACACTACACAGCTAGTTGCAAATAAAATAAAAAAATTAAATTTGTTTTTAATTTTAATTAAAATTCTTTATTATTCGCTTAATTCTGTAAGCCACTATCACAACTTGATGTAAACAACAACAATTGCTTTGTTTGTTATTCCTTTGTTTACACCCTTTGCATAAACAATAACAATTACTGGATAATTGTTCGACAGATCTTTGCAATGGAGATCTTCAAACCATGATTACTTTCTTCAAACACATCGCGATTTCAAAAGGATCTGTATACATTACATTTTCCCACTTATGTGAAGCAATTCCCGTGGGTATAATTTTCCTAACGGTTGGCTATCATTAGCAACTGAAAACTATTCAAAGAGAGAGAAAGAGAGAGAGAGAGAGAGAGTGGCCGTATGCCATTAAGACAATTTTTTGTTGCTTTTTCGCCTTCTCGATAAATCATTCGGTTGTTTAATGTTCCCGTTTTCGTTCTCTAGCCCTTCGTTTTTTATCTCGTATTACATTTTAACTGTTGTTGTTACCTCCATTGGTTTTCAAGCAGAAGCATAAAATAAATAAATTTAGAAGACGAAGCAGAACAATAGAAAATGGAGTGGCAATGGTAAGGCTGGCTGGATGGCTGGATGGCTGGCTGGCTGCTACTTTAATATCAAGGCCATTCCGTTGGCTGTAAACGTGTGTATGTATGTATGTATGTATGTAACTTCAGTCTTGACCACTTTTTTTTCGAGAGTTTTATTTTTTTTTTGTATTTTCTTTTGCTTGTAGATTTATGTGTGGCGATTATTTCTAAGTTTTCTTATGCTGTTGGCCTTTAGACGCCTTCTTGCCGTTTGTTAAGCTTTTTTATTTTTAGTTTTGTTTCTGTATGAACAATACTAACCCCTGCCTAACCAAATCTCGCTCGGCGGGCAAAAGCTATAATAGAAGACCAACAAAAAAAAGGCAAAAAAAAGGAGAACCCCGAGTAGAACAAAAAGGTTAAATCCGGGCTATTTGGGAAGTCTTTTAAAATAACCAAGGCTTGTGTTTTTATTTTTAATTTCCCTACCCCTGGCTTCTAAAGCATCCATCGCCGGCGTTATTATTTTTTTTGTATTTTTTTTTATTACGGCGTTCATCGTTTTCTTGTTTCTTTTGCTCATTATCACAACGTTTTCCCCCCATTTTTTAGACTCTATTCTCTAGTGCAAGTCTTAATATTTTTTTATTTTTCTTGTTCTTCTTTGTTGCTTTATTCTTTATTGTTTTGTTGTTGTAATTGTATTTTGTTTAGTTTTTCGTTACAAAAAAAAAATAATTTTTTATGGCCCTGATTTGATTCACAAAAAACTAAAATAATGGCTTCTTTTCATTTATATCCCACTGAGTTGAACACACACACTCATATACACCCATACATATACACAGATTGTCGAATTATTTAAGAAGAGCCCGACATAAATTTTCTTTTTCAAAAAAAAGAATGAAAAAAGAAAGAAAAAACGAGGAGAAAAAGCCGCTTATAACAGAATAAAATAGAAGGCAATTCTAAAGGAATTTTTTTTTTAATTTTTCTTTTGGCTTTTTTTTTTTATCGATTTCTATTGAAATCTAAGCATCACTGGCCAAAGCAAGTAAAACGGGAACATCTTTTAATTCTCTTTTTTTTTGTTTCTTCATCATCTTCTTTTTTTTTGGAAAGACTGGTTGGTGGTCTCTGATGATGGATGCCGGGAAGGATGGCTGGATGGTTGGTTGGATCATTTGAATGTCGCTGTAATTATGATTTGATTAGTTTTTGAATGAGAATTGATTTGTAATGATTGTTGTGTTGCTTCAAAGCAAAAAGGCAAAATGTGAAGAGAAGAATAATTAGAAAGAGAAAATTGCTCTGAAAACTTAAAATGAAACAGAATTCTAAACAGCAATGAGAATGTCTAAGAAGCGTGTAAGCTAAAGTGAAGGAATACTGATTTTTTATAAATAATGGGGTCCAATGAAAAGAGGGCATATGACGTCATACTACTACCATCGTGAAAATTATTGAAAGTTTATTAATTTCAACGCTAGCAGATTACAAATTGATGTGAAACTAAACAGAAAAAGCTTAAGACCACCTTCGGGGGCTCATGCAGATCATTATGTCTCCAATAATCATACAAACAAAATGAGCCCATATTAATACCTGCTTATTCTGCTGTAAGGATGGGGGAAAACAACACATTCGCTCGCCAACTGGATGATTCTGGGCCTCAGCAGATGAAGACTTCTACAAACCACTTAAAAACGTAGAGTCTGCAGTGCATGGCTATCATTAGAAGTCGAGTAGGAATAATTCATCATTACAACGCTTTAGTCAGGATTATAACCCAGCTGGTCACACCACCCATGTTATCTGTACACACTTTGTCAATGATATCAATTTAGATCATCTTTTCATGGCAATTTTATTTTACTCTCAGAGAGTTTTTGTCAGAAAACGGCTGAGAAGAAGTTACCGAATAAATATTTTTTTATTTTTCTTTTTTGGTTTAAGATGTCTGACCTAGGTGACGGGAGGCTTGAACCATGGCCTCCCGTTTTTTTCAAACGTCCGCGGCCTCACACTAACCCACCTTCACCCGACCGCGGAGGGCTCGTCCCCATACAAACACACTACCTACTGGACCACGGCAACTTTTTAAATCACTTCTTTTACCGAATAAGCTTCAGCTGGCATAAAGTGCTTTAAAAGACCCATTTGTGTTCCATTGTGTTCCACAATTGTTTTAATACTGCAACGTCTTTAACAGCAGCACGTTTGCAGCGCCTTACTCCTTCTATGATGCAATTGGTCACTCATGCACTCATTAGCAAGGTATGTGTTACGTCACAACGTTTCTTCGCTTGAAATATTAGAATAGAGAAGGGTATAGAGTTCTGCCGTATTGAAGACAGCATACATATGTGGTGAGGTCTGGTGTTTTCTCTGAATCTGCCAATTTTGTACAATCCTTATGATAATCGGAGCGCCTTAGCATTTATTCGAGAGTTCAGCAGGCAGAACTGCTATTTGTTCTGCTAATCAAGCATCTAGGTAAGGCTAGGTTAGGTTAGAGGACATGTACTTGTCAATTAAGACAAGTACTGTACCCGGAGGTCGAATTGACTCATTGTACAACGTCCTAGTTTTCCACACCACTTACGTTGTGTGCGTTAATTTTATACATGAGTGGTGGGACCTACAGTTTAAAGTCGACTCCGAAAGACAGGTTTTTGAGAAACTTTTTCATGGCAATTTTATTTCATTCACAGAGTTTTTGCCAGATATCGGCTGAGAGGAAGTCGCCGAAGAAATACTTTTCGTATTTCGTTTTGATGTCTGGCCTGGGGCTCGAACCCTGGCTTTACGTCTAATAAGCCAACACACTACCCACTAGACTACGGCGACTTCAATCAAGCATCTATCAGTGCTTTGCTGTGGCCTGATATCAACTCAACCGTAGTTCTTTGTCGTAAGGTGGAGGATGACTCTTCAGAGTAGTGCATGTAACATTTCTGCTATCCTAGGACTGTCAACTAGAGGGAATATGTAATTTTTTTCGAGAGAAGTAACCGAATCTATACACAAGCCTCACTTATGTTCTTTGTTACAATCTTTCGTCATTGCCCTTGGTCGCTTATGTCCGATCCAGTACAAATGCAGTGCTCGTGCCATGTGGTGAAGCATCTAAAACATGTTCTGCTCATTTTGTGATGCCTTGCTCTCATTCTACTCTATCCAATTTTCATTGCATCGACTTCCAAAAGGTCCTCGGTCTCTTTTGATGACATTGTCATGTACGCTGGCATCAATTCTTTGCTTTCGATTTCGATATTCTGATCTTTAGCTCCGTAGTCTAGTAGAAACTGCCATGAAAATTGCCATGAAAAGTTGTTCAAAAATCTGCCGTTCGGAGTCGACTTTAAACTGTAGGTCCCGCCGCTCATGTATAAAATTAACACACACAACATAAGTGGTGTGAGAAACTAGGTCGTAATCCTGACTGAAGGGTTGTAATGACTAATTATGTATGTAACCTTTAGCTCCACTCATCAAGGCAAAACCTCAATATAAGTCAGTCTTACGTTTCCAGTCATACCTCCAGTAGAATGTATGGTAATAATTAGAAGAAGTTTTGCAATGTCTTTTGTGCTTAAATTTCAAAATTCTGCTGTGATTCCGTCTTGACCATAAGATTTTACAAATTCGTTAGGCGATCAAACGCCTTTATTACCATTCTCTATGTGTACTCATAGTACATACAATTGTGTATGCTTTACATGTAAGGTTTCGTCTGCCATTTCATTGTCACGAATAGTTGAATGTCCACGAATCTATGCAAGTCTAACTTCATGTCTAACTGATCACTGTAATGACTGATTGGATGCAAATATTCTAAATTACTTTTGTGGTCTAGAAAATGTTTTCCATGTTTAACTATTTCACTTTATTTGCCACTATGTAGCCAGCCTCTTAACATTTTTAATCATTTTCTTCTTTGGAAATAAACTCCATGAAAAGCATAAAACTTAAATCTTTTTTTAGTACCATTAACAGCTGCTCTATGCTGGGGACTACTCTACCAACTAAAACATTAAAAATCCATGTGATTTATTATTTGCCGAGTACTGGAGTTGTAAATTAAAATTGTTTCGGATTAGAATTCGTTGCCACTTACTTACGATGGCGTTCTTTTATGGGTGTGTGTGTGCGTGTGTGTGTGTCGCTTTAGTTTCTTTAGTCAGAGTGTGGCAACAAATATTTACGATTTCTATGTCACCTCTGGTAATACATTTTTGCACACAAATACAGACACAGACACAAAGCATAGGAATACTGTCGTTGTTGCCTTTCTTTCTCTCTCTCTCGCGCTATGCTTTAAGACAGTCAAATGGGTTCCTTTCTAAGCTTTGTTTTGGCAAAAATTTTGTTTGTATTTGAATATTTGGTGGGTTGTTGTTGTTGTAAATGTTATTGTTATTGTTTTTGTTGGTATAAATTTATAACATTATAACTACTTTTTAAAAGTGCCACAAATGTTGCAACCAATACACATACACATACATACACACATACACAGAGATATACTCTTTCTTCTTTGACTGTAGTTTTCCCCTGACACACACACACAACAATCTATTCGCTTATGCTGCTAAAAAAACGTCTTTAATTTTATTCTTCTTCTTAATGCTTACAAAATGCTGTATGGGAGTCTGTGTGTGTGTGTGTGTGCGTTTTATTTATAAAAAACTGGCATAATTCTTCTCTTTTTTCTTCCTCAATTCATTTTTATTTTTTCTAAATTCTTTAACATTTTTTATCGCATTCTTGTGCTAGAAAAATACGTACGAAAAACGCGAAAGGAAAAAAAAACGCAACGAAAATTTTCTTTAAGCGCCAAACCAAAAGCAGCCAGTTTTGAAGGCAGTTAAACTTATAACGGATAAAAAGAAAAATTATAAATACAACAACAACAACAACAATAATAACAACAGTTACGAAATAACAAAACAAAAAATGAAGAAGAAGAAAAAAAAAAACGAACGCAAATTATATCATAACTTATATAGTGTGTGCGCCATCTGGGATTTAGTTGCTTCGGTAATAATTCTTTCCTTTTACTATGAACATCATCATGATGATGACAATGACGATGATGATCACAATGAATACACAAACACTACGACATAGACGAACGACATAGACATTGAGCACAGAAACCGTAAAGGGAAGGTAGGGAGGTTAAGCAAAGATTTTGTCGTCTTTTTCCCTTTTTTTTTGTCTCGATGCAAAGCTGTTTAAAAGAAGCTGCTGCCGCTTTCACAAACTGCCATTGAAAAAAACTGAAAATCTTTCTAAGAAATTGTGTTTTAATAAAAGGAGGCAACTTGTACTTGTATTTCCTTCTTTGAAGAGCAACCACCGCCGCACCCCCTCAAATGGGTAGGTGTTAGAGATGGTGGTGGTGGTGGCAGTGGTAGTGGCGGTATAGGGATAGTGATGGTATAAGTAGTAAAAACGATTACAACAATAGCGAATAAATATGCAAAAGAAATGGAAAATGTTTTCTAATAAATTTACTTTATGTATGTTATGCCGAAATAAAAAAGCAAGCAAAACATTTAAAAGAGTGCATTGATCTGATTTATAGTAACTAGAAAGTATAGAATAGGATTAGCGCTCTTCGAGTGCCCATAGTGGCATTATTCTTCTGTCCTTCACCCACATGACATTAACAAAAAGGGTTACATTGTCATGCTGTTTGAAATTTCTTCGAAGTAAAGACTTCAACAAACACGCTCAACTAGCTGAAGCAAACATTCGGGCTCTATAGAGACACTTTTCATAATGTACGGAAGGTAATAGTTGCAGTTCTTGCAGTTTATCACTGCTATGTGCAGGCGCCTTAGTCTAGTAGGTAGTGTGTTGGCTTATTAAACGTAATGGTTCAAACACCAGATAAGACATCTCCAACAAAACAAAAAACGAAAAATATTCCTCCGACGACTGTCTCTCAGCGGATTCCTGGCATTTGTCAATGAAAAGTTTCTCAAGAATCTGTTGCTCGCAGACGAGTTTAAACTGTAGTCCCCGCCACTCATGTATAAAATTAACACACACCACATAAGTGATGTAAGAAGCTTAATTATAATCCTAACTGAAGGGTTGTAATGACTAATTACGTATGCATGTATGTATGTATTTGTCATCTCCGTTTGGTCATACAAAAAACCCATCTATTCATGTCTGAAGTACCGGTGTTCAAACCTCGGTATCCGTATAGCCTTTCCAGTATTATTATGATCACTGCTATATAGTACTCCCTCAAGCTTTATATTGTATCCCTTTAATGTCTCTTCAAAGTCTATTGCCGTGACAAACTTAAGGATGCTGCTCGGTGTCAAGAATAAATTTTTTTTACCTGCAGCTTGATATATACTCCGGTGTTTCTTGATGTTCTATGGAGAATTGACGCTTATAATTTCAGGAGAAGTTGTTACTTGTAACTTCCATTCATTGAAAAATCGTTTTCAGTAAAGATTTCATTAAAAATTGCCATATGACTGGAACTTGAGATCTTAAGCTTTGATCAAAAGGCTTTTGGAGCCGTTGAAGAGCCTACTCATGTTCTTTATGCCTAAACGTTAAAGCCCCACGATAATTTGTTCGATATTTTCTTCGCATTCAATTCTGGCGCCGATGTATTCTCTGTAATCTTTGAGATTTCTGATGTCCAAGCAAGTCTCTTATGGCATCTGACTAGAAAGCCCAGTATACTTATTCATACCTGAAGTCGCCGTGGTTTAGTAGGTAGTGTGTTGGCTTATTAGACGAAAAGCCAGGGTTCGAGCCCCAGGCCAGATATCAAAATAAAATAAAAAAAGTATTTTTTCGGCGACTTCCTCTCAGCAGATTTCTGGCAAAAACTCTGAGAGTAAATAAAATTGCCATGAAAAGTTTCTCAAATATCTGTCGTTCACACAACATAAGTGGTGTGAGAAACTAGGTCGTAATCCTGACTGAAGGGTTGTAATGACCAATTATGTATGTATGTACCTATCTGAAGACAGTAATCCTGCTTGACAGAATAGTAGCTCCTGCGGCTTTGCAAATTCACCATGACGTTTGTAACAAAAATATTGAGTTGCTGTTTTGTGCGAGGAGTAAAGAATTTTGTTTTTGAATCCACTACTGTTCACAAAACCATAGAATTACAAGTCATTTTCAGTCTTAAATTGCTGAGACTTTACTTTCTCGCAAAAACTTCTTTTACAAGAGGTCTTTAATCATTTCATTTCAAGTAATCATTGAAATTTTCAATCTTAGTCTGCAGGGTATCAACCAACAATACTGTCTACAGGGGGATAAGTAGAGCTGACTGTGTAAGGGAGTCAATACAATTTGGGTTTTGAAAGTACTGTTACGGAAATTAAAAATCTGGATACTGGTATTTTGCTATTGCATCGCTTAACATTAAAATTATAAACAAAAACTACAAAAATAAAACAAAGCAAGTACACAATCCTGTTTACAAATTAACGTACTGCTTAATATAACAACAAACACCAGCATAAAAAATTGTAAATAAGTAAATAAAAACCCACAAACAACACTACAGGAATAAATGTAAACAAAATACAAAAGAACAAAAAAGAATGTATACAACAATGTTTACATTTATAGAGATTTCGAAAACATTCGCCTTTAAGAATATTCATCAGACTGTTTACCCATGCCGTATAAAAGGAAAGGCAAAGTAGGCAACAGTAGTTAGTGAAGTGCAGTCATTGTTGTGTGAAGACGCGCTGCGTTTGAAAAGAGTAATCGTGGTTTGAAAATCTCCTTTACAAAGATCTGTGGAATAATTGCCTAGCAATTGTTATGCAAAGTTTATGCAAAGGTTGTAAACAGATAATAACAAAGAAGAGCAATTGTTGTTGTTTACATCAAGTTGTGAACAGTGGCACATACAAAATTGTGCGAAAAATAAAGAATTTTAATTAAAACTAAACACAAATTTATTTTTATTTAATTTGGAAGCTACGAACTCATATTTTAAACGTTTTTAAAAAGGTAAAAACGTAACAGTACTTTTCTTTACAAAGACTGGAGTGCGTTTGTTTCCTTTAAGAAGTAGAGGACTGTCATCTTTTCTTCCTGTTTCAGTTTTTGCTTTTATTTCAGTTGATTTCATCAACTTTTTTCGTTAAACAGGTAGTTGCTCCATTGCAATGATTTCATTACTTTATTGCTCTGCTTATTCGTTATTATCATTGTAGTTTTGTTATTGTTATAATTGTTATTGTTGTTGGAGTTGTTGTTGTTGTTGTTGCGCATATTGTTACACAATTTTATTTCATTTTATATTCTATTTTTTATTTCTGTATTATTTTTTAGAATTTTTTCTTTCTTATTCTCACTTGTTCTTTTGTTTTGTAGTGTATGTGTGTGGTGGCATCTTTCCTTTTCTAGTTTGGGGAATACAAAACTTTCCTGTGGAGGAGCAGGAAAAACGCGTTTTTCTATTCCCAACTCCCTCTCAATCGACAGTCGACAATGTCTAGAGAGAGCGAGAGAAAAAACCTGTTTTTTTCCGGTTAAATTAAAATTGAAAATTTAGAAAGGGGTGGGGGGCAGTAGTACGTGTATGCAAAGACAAAAAGTTTTAAGCGATAAGAAAAATGGTGATGATAAGTGAGAGGGAGAACAGCATAGAAATCATAGCCGCGTTTAGGCTTTTAACGACAAACTATTTGAAAACATTTTCCGAAAAACTTTTCGCCAAGTAAGATGACCTTTCTTATGCCTGATGTTCTTGCTGTTGTTGTTGTTAAGATTTTCAATGTAATTTATAACATTGGCATTATGATGCTGCTCAAATGCTAACAATTGTTAGTTTGTTAAACAGTCTAGCCTAGCTTTTGGCTTTGACTACTTTTCTTAACCTCTAATAAATACTCCTGTTTTTGTTGGCTTCCTTCCTCTCCTTTTTTTAACCTCTAATAAATACTCCTTTCTGTTGGCTTCGTTTTTCTCCTTTTTTTTAACCCGAAAAATGAAAAGAAATTTAGAAACAAAACTTGTAAAAATAAATTCCTTTTCATTGCTGTTCGTTCGTTTGGTTGACAAAAAAAAAGAAAAAAGAAATGCCGCGTCCTTATCCTTTTGCCATCATTTTTTCCCCGAGAACACTTTATAAAAATAAAATAAAAAAATTAAAAAACAAAATGAAGTAAAAATTCTTTACTATAACAATTTGTTGTAGTTATTGTTGTTGTTTTAATGTGTATATGGGTTTTTGTTGTTGTTGTTTTTTTATGAAATAAAAAACGGCGAATATACAGTAAAAAAAAGGATTTTGAATTATTTTTCTAGAAGAGTATCATGATACATTTACAGAGGAGTCTAATAACATAGGGACACTTGTATTGGCACGTTACATACATACATACATACATAATTGGTCATTAAAACCCTTTAGTCAGGATTACGACCTAGTTCCTCACACCACTTATAATGCGTGTGCTAATTCTATACATACGTGGCGGGACCTACAGTTGAAAGTCGACTCCGAACGACAGATTTTTGAGAAACTTTTCATGGCAATTTTATTTACTCCCAGAGAGTTTTAGCCAGAAATCTGCTGACAGGCAGGCGCCGAAGAAATATTTGTTTATGCTTCGTTTTGTTGGTGATGTCTGACCTGAGGTTTGAACTTTCTAGACTATGGCGAAGGCAAGTTAGGTTGAGTAGATTATCACCGAAATTGAGAGTATTTATAGTATGATGAAGGATTTCACCGTTCTAAAGCCGTCTATTCTCAAGGCTTGTATGTGTATTTACGTTATTTATTTATACTTAAGTGGGCCATACAAGCATTAATCCAGGCTTACGTTAGTTGTGGCGGATTTAGTCATCACTTTTCGTCTCTTAAGTAAGTGATAAGAAGATACTCTTTGCCTACTACCATGTGGATTACAACCGTATAGGCTTCCCATTTCATTTTCTGATTTCAAGGTAATTTGGTTACAGCTTCCTTACTATCCACAAGTGATTATTTGTAATTGTCATTGGCCAGGTTATACGTTGAATGTTTTGTAGACCTGCAGTCATAAAGGAGTCATCATATTGTTATGAAAATGGAAAAATCAAGATACTGGTGTTTTGCTTTTACGTTGCTTAACATAAAAATTATCAACAAAAGCTACAAAAACAAAACAATGCAGTAAACAAACTTGTTTACAAACTATCGTACTTCTTAATATACATATCAACAAACATCAGCATAAAAAGAATGGTAAACAAGTAAACAAAAATCTACAAACAACACTAAAAGAATAAATGTAAACATAATACACAAACAACAATAATAAACGTAAACAACGATGTTAATATTTATAGAGATTTCGAGAAGGCGAAATCAAGAACATTCATTTGACGAGAGTAATCGTGGTTTGAAGATCTTCGTTACAAAGATCTGTCAAATAATTGTCCTGTTCTATCAGTAGTAGTGAGTTGGCTTTTTAGAAGCGAAACTGAGTGGCAAACCCCAGCACAGATATCTCGTACAAATCGAAATACGAAAAGAAAAACATTTTTTTTGCGGCCTCCTTTCGCATATACTTACGACTTCAGGAAACCCTCTTTGAGAAAAAGTTTAACGGAATGAAACTGCACGATCTCAGTAATCTGTTTATAGTACCTCCATGCGAGATGACCACGCCCTCAAATTGCTTGTGTTGTATATCCAATGTGAGCAATGTGATACGTATTGCCGTCCAGTTGAGGCCACATGTCCCTGATGTCCATCAAATTCTAGTCAAATGGAGTTGGAATCGTTAACCCCTAGTGTTCGTCATGATGGTAATGTCCTTCCTAATGTCCCAATGTTGCCCTCAAAGAAATATTGAACGATGATGCCGCCAATCGAAAATCCACACCAAACTTTGGCTTTTACGGCATCCATTGGACACCTTTGGATCTCATGTGGATTGCTATCGTCTGAAATTCGTAAATTTTATTTCTTTGCGTATCCATTCATTCAGAAATGGATCTCATCACTGAGGATGATTTTTCGATGAGAATTTGGGTCAGTTTGGTAACTGCTCCTGAGCTCATTTAGGGAACACATTGTTGTCTGTTGTGGTTCCTGGTGATTTCACAAGCATACAACCCTTCAGTCAGGGTTATGGACCTAGTTTCTCGCACCACTTATGTTTTGTGCGTTAATTTTATACATGAGCGGCGGGACCTACAGTTTAAGGTAGAACATGAACGACAGATTTTTTGGGAATTGATTTCATGGCAATTTATATTTTTAACACTCAGAGCCTTTGCCAGAAATTTGCTGAGAGGAAGTTGCCGCTTTGATGTCTAACCTGGAGTTTAAACCGTGGCCTTGCGTCTGATAAGGCAACCGACTATCTACTAGACTACCACGGTGATTTGACCTAACAAACTTAATAAATGACAACTAATTTGGCAGATGCAGCCTTAACAAGATGGCCGTTAGCATCTGTCAAATTTCGGTCAAAGTTCCTGTTGGAAAACCCCATAAATTGATAAAATCTTTAGCGGTAAGTAGGATATTTAGAGGATTTCTCTCATTCTTTTGACATACAGGAATATTTAATTGGAAGGCGAACTTCTTAACTTTAAGATTGACACCGTATCCCGATTGCATTCAACAAATGCTTTGAACGCCTGTCATTCCCAAAATCTATATTTAAAGTGTGTGCGTGAGATGTCGTTTTTGAAATATATTTTCCGCGATTATTCATTAATGCCTTCAAAAGCTTGAAACTTTGTATGAAGCATCATAATCAATGGATCAGTGGGAACAGAAATATTGCCATGAACTCTTCAATAAAATTTTATTCTGAAATCTTGTAGTAAAAAAAAAACTTGTTATTATGTTACAAATTATTAACCTTAAGCCGGGACAGTGGCTTATTATGTGGTCACTTACTGTAACTATTTCGAATACCTTTAGAAAAATTGCTGCTCTGCTCGGCGATGAGAAAAACTTTCATTTTTTTCATCTCAAGAAACTCTGGAAGAAAAAAGAGGTGACTTCGTCTTGTACTTGTAATAGTATTTGTATTTATTGTTGTTGTTGTTGTTGTAGACGTCTTATCATGAAGGCATTCATCATCATCGAATATGCCAACAACAACAGCAAGAACGCAAAGAAAACAAGAAACAAAAAAATTATTGTGAAGCGCGTGCCAAACATGGGATTAAAAAATAAAAAAACGAAGAAAAAAGAAAAAAAGAAAAAGAAAAATTGAAAATAAAAATGAAATGAAACGAATAAATCCTGAATAAAGAAAAATGAGATGAAAAAAAAAATAAAAAAAAACGGAACTAAAATCTAAAATCGGTTAAAAATTATTTTGTAGTGGAAGAGCTCTTTACAAACGAACGCTAACGAATGTAATTCTAAAACGGAGAGGAGAGCAGCAAGTCTATGGCACATATAGAATGAGTAGCAGGGAGTCAGGTAGGGTGTAGGAGGGTATGGTATTATGTGAGATTAAAAAAAAACACAAAAAATTGAAATCAAGTACAAAACGGAAAGCTTATGATCTTTTGAAGTAGATTTGCCACATGAGTACTCTGTATCGTATAATAACGGTGACATCAAATCAATAATTTCTTCATTTAATTCCATCAAACTAAAGAGTAAATCTTAAAAAGATGACAGTGGAATATCAAAATAAATTGCTGTGGCTTCAGTTTAAAGCAAAGGCTTTTAACAAAGTGATTAAATTCTATTCTACAGCCAGCTTAACTTTGAGTATATTGTTACGAAAATGGAAAAATCAAGATACTGGTGTTATACTTTTACATCGCTTAACTTTAAAATTATAAACAAAAGTTACAAAAACATAACAATGCAGCGAACAAACCTGTTTACAAATTATCGTACTGCTTAATATAACAACAAATACCAGCATAAAACAAATCGTAAACAAGTAAACAAAAATACAACAACAAACACTACAAGAATAAATGTAAATAACGATGTTTACATTTATAGAGATTTCGATAAGGCGAAGTCACGAACATTTGCCTTCAAAAACATTCATCAGACTGTTTACCCTGCCATATAAAACGCAAGGCAACTGAGTTGTGAAGTTCAGTCAGTCTTGTGTGGAGACACGGTGTGTTTGAAGAGTATAATCGTGGTTTGAAGATCTCCATTACAAACATCTGTTGAATAATTGTCTACTAATTGTTATTGTTTATGCAAAGGGTGTAAACAAAGGAACACAAACAAAGCAATTGTTGTTGTTACATCAAGTTGTGAACACTGGCACTCAGAATTGTGCGAATGATAAAGAATTTTAATTAGAACTGAACACAAATTATCTTCTAAATTTTACAGAATTAGCACATTAACTTACGGCGGGTGCTGTAATAGTAGTAATGTTCGGAATCGTGTGCGAGTGGGCCCAGTCTTTCGAAATATTTTTGGTTAGTAGTCAAGTCAATAACATCTAGAATCTTCTGATCGTCAATAAGCCGGTCTTTGTTGACATATAAATGATAGATTTAGCTAGCTTAAGGCAAATTTTTGTTTATGAATTTAAACTCTAACTCGAGGTATCACAATGATAGTGTATAACAGAAGAAATTATTCTAATTTCCGCGCTTTAAGGCCCATGTACTAAACTTTAAGAACTTTTAATAAATTCTTGTTGGTTAACAATTTTTCTAATTATTTTATTACAGTAAATGTTATATTTATGCCTTGTTATTACTATTATTTGTTTAAATAAATTATTAAAAAGCAGAAGAAGAAGAAGCAGAAGAAGTGAAGAAAATCTTTATAAAATTATGTACACATGATGCGAAAACAGCCCAAGAAAAAATTTAAGAAATTGTTGTGTGTGATATTTTATTGCCATAAAGAGTACAAATTACAAGACTACGACAGTCTTGTAATAAATGGTACAACATTGACTATTACTGGCACTTTTGTTACTTCTTCTACAACGGATTCATGTATAAGAAATGGCAGTATTTAAAAGAATTAATTGTTGAAATATTAAAGCATTATATACACATGTTATGTGTGTTAAATTTAACGTCGTCCCCGTTTTGAGAAACTTTTTCATGGCAATTTTATTTACTCTCAGAGTTTTTGCTCAAAGATCGAATTTCGTTTTTGGTCTTAGCTAGGGTTTGAACCTCGCACTCTCATCTTATAAGCCAACTCACTACCTGATAGCCAATGGCGAATATAATGATGTTCTACTGACCTCAACCTATATCATGGTAATGTCTCCCGCAATCCTCATGCCTTGGCGAACTACAGATGATGTTCTGCGTCAGTAAGGACAATTCCCTGCCTATTACATACATAACATAATTGGTTATTATAACCTTTTTGGTCAGGATTACGACCTAGTTTCTCACACCTCTTATGTTGTATGTGTTAAGTTTTTACATGAGTTTCGTTTTTTTGGAGATGTCTGACCTGGGGTTTGAACCGAGGCCTCACGTCTAATAAGCCAACACACACTACTAGACTATGGCTTCAATTATTTGATAAATATCGAGTTGTTTTCTTTTCTGATAATTTAACGCCACACAAGTTCGAAGCATGTGTTCTGTTGATTCGTTCTCTCCATCATGGAGTCCACAATTGGGCTTGAATTGGTCACTATTCTAAAAAAGTGTGTAAACAATGCGCGTTTAAATGTGTATCAGACCACTTCTCACAGCCTGATGCATATCTCAAATCGCTTTTCATTGTAATCACCCAACAATGGTTTAGATTAAGAAAAGTGTCCACCTCTCTTCGCGTTTCTTTTTGCAAACTATACTCCGCTAAAAGATTCTGGTCTAATCAGCATCGTAAAAGTTACCCTCCTTGCAATCTGACCTGCCTGCTTATTGCCGCAAAGTCCCATATGATTTGGGATCCATATTTTCATTCTATACCATCTCTAGTCTATAGCATTAAAGCTGAGTGCTCGGTTTATCATGTATATCAGATAGTTTTACTATATTACGTTCTCTGAAGTTCGTGCCTACGTTGAATTGAGCATATCTTTCCAAGACATAAGTCTTGGCTTTGTAGTACTTTACGAGTTTTTCCAAGGGCTCTACTAGTGTTTCACCCTTGAACCGAATATCCCGTCTTTGTCACACAATAAATCGAACCATTTGTAAACTCTCTTAGAAAAGTATGTAGTTGTAAAGCTTTTTTAAAAATCGTAGAGTTTATTAACACTGTCACCAATCCTAGCGTTAAGTTTGTCTGTCATTACCTAACTTAAACTTCTACTACTTCTACTACTGCTACTATTTCTACTACTACTTCTTCTACTACTGCTACTGCTACTACTTCTACTGCTACTACTACTATTACTACTTCTACTACTACTTCTTCTACTACTGCTAATGCTATTACTACTGCTACTACTACTATCACTACTGCTGCTACTATTTCTACTACTACTTCTTCTACTAGTGCTACTACTACTACTACTACTACCACTACTACTACTATTACTACTATTACTACTACTACTATTACTACTACTAGTGTTACTACTACTACTGCTACTATTTCTACTACTACTTCTTCTACTACTGCTACTGCTACTACTACTACTACTACTACTACTATTACTACTTCTACTATTACTACTACTACAGACTTTTCTCTTAATTGCAGTTATAGAACTGCGTATGCCCGAGTAACACAAATTCCCATTCGTGCCATCATAACAAATCCCGCAGTTTTTTCAATGATACCCCTATGCTACCGTGATCAGTTTAAGAAAAACATACAGACCTTGCTGAGGAGCTTAATGTCAAAATTTTTCGAACCATCAACTAAGCTTTCTTTAAAAAAAAAATCCCATCTAAAATGAAAGCGATCCTATGATTTCACTCCTTAACTTAATGGCAACCTAAAGGAAAAACTCGAAAAAATGGCAGGAAATGTGGAAAAAAGCAATAAAAAAACAAAAACAAAGAAAAAAAGTTTAAAACGGAATATTTAAGAAGATTTCAAAATCTTTTCAATTCTTTTTTTCTTATTTCTTTTCACTTTTCTATACAAAATAAGAAGAAGAAGAGGAAGAAGCAAATTCTACTACTAATACTTACTCTACTCTACTCTTATACAACAATATCATACCACTATTCTAATGGCTGTTGTTGTTGTTATCGTTAATGTTATTGTTGTTGTTATTGTTGTTGTTGCTATTTTGTATATACAATTAAAAATGTAAATCAGTCGTCCTTGTGTATATTTTTTTGTGTATGAAAGGTATTGGGTGGGAGGGAGAAGAGTAAAAAAGAAAAGAAAAAAAATGAAAAGAAATTAAAAAAAAAGAAAAACTTTGAAAAAAGGGAGCAAAAACAGAGCGTGTTTTAGGAAGAAGAGAAAGAGAGAGAGAGAAGCTTTCTTTTTTTTTGTTTTTTGTTGCTGTAAAGGTTTTTGTGGCTGCCTTTATTGTTGCTGTTATTGCTCTTAGTTAGTCATACGCATACAGACATACGTACATACATATACGCACATGCATGTATATGTTCTAGTACATAATTTTTCGTTCATTTCTTTTACTTTATAGCTGATGTTGTTGTTGTTGTTGTAGTTGTTCGCTAAACGCTAATGGCATTTTTTTCTTCTTCTTCTGTGTGTGTGTGCATACACTCTCTAAAATGTTAGCGACGTCGTTAATGTTGCTTTCGCTTTTGCTTTTGCTATTGTAGTTGTTGTTATTATTATTATTATTATAGTCATGTAATGTATGTATGTACTTACACACACACACACATATTTTTATATTTTATTTCGTGTGCGTTTTTCGCTGGTTTTTTAAAATTTAATGTTTTTTGTGTTGTTGCTGTAATTTGGGATTTTAAAAAAAATTTCGTTTCGTTTTTTTCGGCGAAAAAGGAAGACGAACAATTTTTCTAACACACACACACATATACATACGCACTAAAACTTTTTTAACAGTTTTTCTGTGTTGTTCTGTGCCAGTGATAGGAACTAGAAGGGTGGCATGCATAGCCAGCCGTGCTTTGTAGAGTTGAATAGAGAGTGGAGTATAGTTTATTATATGAGAGAGGCAGCAGCAGCAGCAACAGCAGCAGCAGTTCTTCATGAGCAGCTAATGTTGTTGCTCGTTGTACCAGAAGATGATGGCAACATAAAGGAGTATGGAGACAACAATAACAACAATGGCAAATAAATAAATAAAATAAAGGCATATTATAGCAAACAAACTCGCGTATGTTGGTAACGCAAAGCAACTCGTGTTGTTATTGTGTTTACATACGCACACACACATATACTCAAACGCCTACATGATGAATACAATAATAAATATAAACGTGAGTGTAAGTAAGTAAGTATTTTGCATACAAGTGGTACATGCCAGTAGTAGTAGTAGTGGTAGTATTAGTACTCGTAGTAGCAGTAGAGTTGGTTGAGTAAAGTAGACAAGAAAGAAAGTTCGGGTGAAGCTCGGCGAAAAGAAAAAAATGTTTGTTTTTAAATGTGTATGTTTTGTTAGAATGTTTTGTAATATAATGTGGTACAATGTTGTTGTTGTTGTTTCTATATCTGTTACACGAACAATCAAACACACATAGTCGAACTCTCATGTACTCTAGCAAACGTGTATAAAAGTAGTGCGAGTTTAAAATAAAAAATTTAAAGAAAAAAAAAACCTACAAAGAGTAACTGCTGCTGTTGATGTTGATGGTGGATGGGGGAGGGGGATAAGTAGTCATTCATAGTGATGTGTGATGGTAGTAATGGAGGTGATGGTGGTGGTGGTTGTAGTTGTATAGCTATTGTTGCCCCTGTTGTTGTTGTTGTTGCTAACAACAAAACCAGCGACTGCGTAAGTGTAAGAGTTTTTTTCTTCTCGGCTTCTTTTTTAATATTTAAATACATATAGTGCGTATACACGTAGTTAATATTTATAAATACATACTACACGCACACTCTCAAACGTACATACACTCTCACTCTGTACATTTATCAACTTTGTATATGATTTGACATGAGAAAACCGTAATAAAAACTGCGAGGGTGAGTAAAAAAGGCAAGTAAAACGAGTAAAATTAAAAATTTACAACAAAAAAAAAAAATACACACAATCAAACACATAAAAATTATCATGCCACTATAAAATAATGTTAGCACCACATGTACACATACAAGTGTGCAAGTGTGTACCTCTAAAAATCTATTTTACATACGCAAAGAAAAAAAAAACAACAAACACTTGCCTGCCAATGTAACACTAGATGCTTACAGTGGGACGGAAAACTAAAATTTAAAAATGGGGGATGCAAATAAGGTGGTGGTTTTTACAAAAGACAAACAAAACAAAGAATTTGAATATTAAAATGAAAACTCAAATTAAAAATAGTTTGATTAAGATTTTGAATGTCGTACTGAATGCAAATTAGAACGTATGCATGAATAATCTAGAGCTGATATACAGAGAAGGAGTAGTCTAGAATATTAGACTTCTTTTCTAAGTTATTATTGGCTAAACTGCGAAATTTATTCTTTATTTTACTATATTGAAACCATATTTATAAAAATTTCTATCAAATTCTAATTTAATTGGTCTTTAACAATCTCTTAGTCTGGATTACAACCTAGCTTCTCACACCACCCATCTTGTATTATGTTATTTTAACCATAAGTGGCTGACCCTACAATTTGTAGTTGACTGCAAACGACAGATTAAGAAACTTTTCCAAGACTCTGAAGAAATATTCCTCTAAGCAATCTTCTGGTAAAAACTCTGAGAGGAAATACAATTTTCCATGTAAAGTTTCTCAAAGCTATCGTTCGTAGTCGACTTTAAACTGTAGGTCCCGCTACTCATGGATAAAATTAACACACTTAGCATGGATGGTGTAAGAAACTAGGTTGTAATCCTGACTAAAGGCTTGTAATAACCAATTAAAATAAGTGTCTAGAACTTCTCGATACGTTAAAAGATTTTCCCTTCACTAAACTGAGTTAGGTTTCTGCAAAAATGTAAAATGAGGACAATGAAGTGACAGACGGTGCATCATTCTGTTTGTGGGCTTACAAAAAACCGTGGAAAAAAATTTCTTAAGAACTGTACATAATTGTTCTAGCCTGAGTCAGTCCAATTATTTTCTAACTTAATTTTTGTTAAACTACTTTCGCCAAATGAAACAGATTTAAGCCTCCAAACGAGATATTTTATAAGCCAAGGCAGCTTGAGGTATCCATAGAACAAAACTCTTCTCTCTCTGACACCTAAGACCCTGGGCTCTCAGTCCTGCTCTTTAACATAAGTTTTGGTAATTTAAACCACAAATAGGGGCTTTACACGATAGATATTGATCCCTTTCTGACCTTGAATAATAATAACCGAGCTAATGCTAGTAATTGTAGCGAAGAGTTCTTATGTCCGTTTTCGTTTCTTTAAGTATCTCTCCCATCTTCTTTTAATGTCGTTGCTTAATTTATTTTATGAACTATTTTCCAACTTATCAAGTGATTGGTGCAACGGCAGCAACTTCTAGTATGGTAGGGTTGCCATCTGTCTTTTTCTAGCGACAAAAAACCTTTATGAAAGGAGTATTCAGTTATTGCATTGGATGTAGTGGCATGTAGTGGATGTAGTGTAGTTTGCCTACTGCGTCCTACATTTTTGTAAGAACTAAGGTGGCTCTGCCTACAGTTTCGCAGTTATTTGATGCTCTTATTATCATCTTTGCATAGAGGGAAGGTTTTCTTAATGGATCATTGGATGAATTTCAACAAATTAGAATATGATGATCAACCTGGCAAGATTTCTGGCAATTTTATTCAGTAGCTATGCCAACATAACATGGTAAACAAGGAAACAAAAATACAATGACAAACACCAGCATATAAAAAATGGTAAACAAGTAAACAAAAATACAACAACAAACACTACAAGAATAAATGTTAGCAAAATACACAAACAACAATAATGAATGTATACAACGATGTTTACATTTATAGAGATTTCGAGAAGGAGAAGTCATGAACCCTTCAAGAAGCCTTCAAGAACATTCATTAGACCGTTTACGTTGCGATATAAAAGACAAGGCAAAGCAAGCGAGTGAGTGTGTTAGTAAAGTTCAGTCAGTCTTGTGTGAAGATGCGGTGTGTTTGAAGAGAGTAATCGTCGTTTGAATATCTCCACAATTGTCTAGTCTAATTGTCTAATTGAAGTCGCCGTAGTCTGGTAGGTAGTGTGTTGGCTTATTAGACGTAAAGCCAGGGTTCAAGCCCCAGGCCAGGCAACAAGACAAAATACAAAAAGTATTTCTTCGGCGACTTCCTCTCAGCAGATTTCTGGCAAAAACTCTGAGAGTAAATAAAATTGCCGTGAAAAGTTTCTCTCTGTAGGTCCCACCACTCATGTATAAAATTAACACACACAACATAAGTGGTGTGAGAAACTAGGACGTTGTACAATGGGTCAATTCGACCTTCGGGTACTGTACTTGTCTTAATTGACAAGTACACGTCCTCTAACCTAACCTAACCTATTGTCTAGTAATTGTTATTTTGGAAACGTAGGAAAAACAATGAAAAGCAATTGTTGTTGTTTACATCAAGTTGTGAACATTGGCACACAGAATTGTGCGAATAATAAAGAATTTTAATTAAAACTAAACACATATTTATTTTTATTTTATTTCCAAAATACGAGCTTATAGTTTAGAAGTTTTTAAAAAGTAAAATCGTAACAATTGGTTCCATTAAGAACGAAGTAGTACTGTTGAAAAATTATGCCCGATTCCTCGTTGATACGTTTTCGTGGCAGTGCAATTCTTGTGAACTTTATGCACCGAGGTGTTGTCGTCTAGATTACCGTAGAGCATCGATTCTCATTAGCCCATATGCTAAGACATTTGTACTTCCAATCATGCAGATATTATACCACGTTAGTTGTCTGATTTAATGCCTGCCAAGAGAGAGGAATACAATACTAAATATTGCTTGAAACTAAATTGTTGTGGAGAGAACAGCTGCTAAGGCAGTTTTAAGTAACAGCTGCTGCATACACGAAATTCTACCTGCGAATATAAAAAAATACCATGAGGGAAACATGTTTGCATTTCTCTAACACACACAGTTTTCCAAAACCAAATCTAAACTGCAACCAACAATTGTCATCATGCAGACACAAGAATTTCGTAATGAATGGTTACAACACACACCAAATACAGCAGCAGCACACACATTACATTAAACGAGTCAATCTCTTTAAAATATTGCCGCTGACCTTTTGCTAGAGCAACCCTTTAAATTAACGAAATTGAACTGATGATCTGCTGTGCTCTACTCAGCATCAACTGTGATCGTGTGGTGTATGATATTTAATGCAGTGCACCTTGAATAATTTTGTCAAAAAAAAAAAGGAAGAACATTTTCATAAGGATGCTGAACATTGTGTTACACGGTTCCATTGCGGAGAATTTGGAATTTTTTATTCCAAATAAAGGGTAGTTTTGTTTCAAATGCTTTTAACGCGCTATTTACTGGATGCAGAAGTAAGGAGTATAGAGGAAGAGTGCGAGTGCGAGTGCCAGTACATTAATATTTATTTCTACGCATAGTGGTTAAAAGGGAAAACCTTACCTATACATATGTACATACACAGTCATGTAAACTTTTTATATGTATATAAAAAGGAAAAATATTAAAATAACAACAACAACATAATAAAATTAAAAAAGGATCAAAAATTTTTTGGTGGAAATAAAAAACGTTTGCATAGAGTAAAGTAAGGAGTAGAGGGGCGTTTTTAGAAACAGGCTCCCACTAAACATTAGTAATACAATATTAACAACAACAATAACAACATTTTATTAAAATATGTTGTAATAATAAATGGCAATAACAACAGCAGCAGCAATTGTAACGGCAAAGGCAACATTAATAAAAAAAACTCCTTCTTCTAATACACGTTTGGCTAAACTTGTCATAGTAGCTGAACTAAAAGTGTGTGTAAGAGAGAGAGAGAGAGAGAGAGAGATAGAGAGATAGAGAGTGAGAAAAAACAGTAATGGAATATATTAGGTGTTCGGAAATATTCGGTTGCAAATTTTATCAAAAAAAAAAAAAATAAAATAAAAAAGAAAACTTATTTCTTTTATTGAGATGATGGAAGAGATATTTAAAGGAACGAAAACGAACATAAGTTATTTGTTACTAAGGTTTTTGTTACTAAGAAATGATAAATGGCAACCCTACCACACTAGAAGTTGCTGCAGTTGCACCAATCACTTGCTAAGTTGGAATATATTTCATAAAATAAATTAAACTGAACTTTAAAGAAACGAAAAAGAAACATAAGAACTCTTCTCTACAATTACTAGCATTACCTCAGTTATTATTATTATTCAAGGCCATAATAGGATCAATGCCTATCCGAATAAACCCTTACTTGTTTACCATGTTTTTATGCTGGTGTTTGTCATTGTATTTTTGTTTACTTGTTTACCACTTTAATGTTAAGTGTTATGGTGGCATAGCTACCGAATAAAATTGCAAGAAATCTTGTCAGGTTGATCATGGTATTCAAATTTTTGGAAATTCATCCAATGGTTTATAACATTGAAACCAAATTTGTAAAAATTCTAATTCTAATCTAATTGGTCCTTAACAACCTTTTAGTCTGGATCACAACCTGGCTTCTCACACCACCCATCTTGTATTATGTTATTTTAACCATAAGTGGCTGATTCTACAATTTGCAGTTGACTGCAAACGACAGATTAAGAAGCTTTTCCAAGACTCTGAAGAAATATTCCTCTAAGCAATCTTCTGGCAAATATTCTGAGAGGAAAATAAAATTTCCATGTAAAGTTTCTCAAAGCTATCGTTCGTAGTCGACTTTAAACTGTAGGTCCCGCTACTCATGGATAAAATTAACACACTTAGCATGGATGGTGTAAGAAACTAAGATGTAATCCTGACTAAAGGTTTGTAATAACCAACTAAAATAGGTGTCTAGAACTTCTCGATACGTTAAAAGACTTTACCTTCACTAAACTGAGTTAGGTTTCTGCAAAATGAGGGCAATGAAGTGTAGATATTGCATCGTTCTTGTGTGGGCTTACAAAAAACCGTGGAAACAAATTTCTTAATAACTGGACATAATTGTTCCAGTGAGCATCAGTCCTATAACTTCCTAATTTAATTTTTGTTAAACTACTTTCGCCAAATGGAACAGATTTAAGCCTCCTAACGAGATATTTTATAAGCCACGGCAGTTTGAGGTATCCGTAGAACAAAATTGATCTCTCTCTGACACCTAAGACCCTGGGCCCTCAGTCCTGTTCTTTAACTTAAGTTTTGGTGGTTTAAACCACAAATAGGGGCTTTACACAATACATATTGGTCCCTTTCTAGCCTTGATTTCCTCTATGAATTCCATTCAGAAAACGTTCTCTCTATGCATAGACGATTCGAACAACTTCGAAACATTAGCCCATGACACGTAAGTTCTTAAAAAATGTAGGACTTAGTGACCAAAAGTTTCTTCCCGCTACAGTCAATGCAATAATTGAATACACGTTTGAATACAGGTTTTTGTTAATAGAAAAAGACAGGTGGCAACCCTACTGTACTAGAAGTTGCTGCTGTTGCACCAATCACCTGCAAAATTTTGGGAAAAACTTTAGAAAATAAATTAAACTGAGTTAAAGCAAAGAAATTATTGAAAGATGGGAGAGATACTTAAGGAAAGGAAAACGAACAAAGGAAAGCTTCTCTACAATTACTAGCATTAGGTTATTATTATTTAAGGCCAGAAAGGGATTAATATCTACCGTGTAACATCCCTATTTGTGGTTTAAAGTTTCGAAACTTAAGTAAAGAAGCAAAACTGAAAGCTTAGTGTCTCAGGTGTCAGAGAGAGATCAATTTTGTTCTACGGATACCTCAAGCTGCCATGGCTTATAAAATATCTCATTAGGAGGCTTAAATCTGTTCCATTTGCTGAAAGTAGATTGTGGAAAATTAAATTAGAAAGTAATTGGACTGACTCAGACTATAACAATTATGTCTAGCTCCCAAGAAATTTACTTCCACGGTTTTTTGTAAGACCACACATAGAATGATGCAATATCTGTCACTTCATTGTCCTCATTTTACATTTTAGCAGAAACCTAACTCAGTTTACTGAAGGAAAAGTCTCTTAAAATGTCGTGAAGGTGTAGACAGTTATTTTACTCATTTAACTTAATTGGGTATTACAATCCTTTAGTTAGGATTAGAACCTAGCTTCTCACAACACCTATGTTGTGTATGTTAATTTTATACATGAGTGGCGGGACCTACAGTTTAATTCATTCATCAGAAGATAGTAACTGGCTTTTAGACTGGTAAGTCTACGAATTACTGTAGACTTAGTGAACAGTTGTTTACAATAAAGATCTCATCAAGCCCTATGCGTGGATTCTGTAATGAAGAGAATGAGTCATCAAAACACACACTTGAAACCTATTTGTCGTTAATATGTCTCAAAAAGGAAATAACTGGGTGCGTATGAAGCCCAAGGTAGGGAGTTACTCTTATTGCACGAGAATATTCTGATGTTTTTGGAGTGTTAAGTTTGGAAGAGATTTTATTCGAACAAACCATATGGACTGAGAGCACTGCAATAGATTGTGTGGCCATAGTACCCTGGCACTCAGTGTTTAACTGTTGAGTACGTTTAAATTTTTTGTATTCAAATACTCACTTTAGTTCCTAATTTAAGTTTAATATACCGTGTTGCTAGCTAATCGAGTATCAGACACAGTTTTTTATGGTGTAACAGTTTGAAGAGTTCCAAAACTCTGGGGCATCAATTGTTCCAATGTGGGTTAATAATTACGTGGTACTTTCCAATCCACTGCCAATATCATTTGATGGCATATTTAACAGACGATAACAAACTGAATTTGATTACAAAGATGGCGTACAACAAAAATCACTAACCATCACGGAGTTAGTAACAATAGGCACAGATGAATTGCCCAAAGCAGGAACCTCTAGCACGTTTAATATTGTTTAGGATTCTTAAATAACTACTAGGTTAAGTTAGCTTCATTTGGGCATAGCTTCCTTGGGTCCCCTTATACTACTTGTAATACTGATATTACCTACTCCGCCATATAATTTTAATACATGACGGTTGGCTCTCAAACATCTCGACGATTTTATGAAGTCGTGAATTCTATTAAAAACACATTTGGCTAGACACGTTCTGTGCATAAATTTTGAGTGCCCAAGAATTCTCCTTTTTAGGTTTTCGCAGGACCTGGACAATTGCAGAAAAAAGTTCTGTGGTTTCTTTTTCTTCCTTGTCGTTACAATTTCTGCAGAAGTCATTGTAAGATATTCCCAGTCCACTGGCGTAGGCACCCAGAGGCCAGCATTACAATGTAACTGCTGTTATGAGGTACCTAAGTTTGAATCTGTTGAGGTTAAAAGCATATTTTATTTAACCTGTGTTTATATCGCGCCAAATCTGTGTGATCATTGTTTCATCTTTGCTTTGCAAATGAATGAATTTCGAATGGAACCAGTCAAGCATTCTTACTTTTTCTGTGATTAAATTGCAAAATGGTTTGATGGCAATATTCCGAATTTTTTTGTCATTTTAAATGCCCATAACTTTTTGCAGAGTCAGGTGATTATAATAATGTCTTCCTAAAAATTCAAGCCTAAAATCTTAGCTTTCAAACAAGCTATAGTGTTGCCAGATGCAATTAATATCACCAGAGTTATTACATTTTGAGCGCATCCACCTACAATTTGTAACCGAACCTAAATGTAACACCCAATATTCGTAGGAGCGAGGTATGGATATGGCAGTGCTGCCTATAACTGTAAAATTATTTACAATTATTTGTTTAGGTGTGTAACGGTATAATAAAGACGAGTATAAGTGTGTTTCTTTACATTAAAAATTTTTAAGTAACAACTACACATACATACATGCTCATATTTCTCATGTACAATACTTACAAATACATGCAAAACCCCCTTTGGTTTTTATGCTCCAAAAAACACACACGCACACACATTAAAGGAAAGAAAAAAAAGAATGTAAGAATCCAACAACAAATAAAAATATAACACAATACGTTTACATAAGCCTACGCATGTTGTATTGTTCGGGGACTAAGTGCTAGTGAGTGCGAGTGTATGTGTGTCATATTTAAAACGAGAGGGGTAGAGTGTCAATTTAGAAAACGTAACAGTTTTTCTCAACTCATTTATACACTTGTACACATACATACATAGATTTGCTTTTATTTTATTATTGTTTTTGTTTTTGTTTTTTTGTTTTTGTTAATGCCTTGAAAATAATTTTTTGACAACCTTTAAGTAGAGTTGTAATGTTGCTCTTATTGTTCGTGTTGCTGTTGCTGTTGTTGTTTTCTCCACACATTGTTTGGTGTATTGTGTGTGTACCCGTGTGTTGTGTATTCAAGTTGTAGCTTCTCACGTCATTTGCAATTTTTCATTTTAATTTTCATTGGCGTATGTGAAACCAACAACAGTAGCAACAACAATAACAACAACAGCCATAACAACAATTAGAACACAAACAACAAATTACAATATTTAGACTTACTTACACATCCATACATATGTAAGTATTTACATTTACATGTATGTGTGTGTGTATGTTTTAATTCTACACCTCAAACTTGAGTTTGAGCTGTGAAAAGTTCGTTAAAAAATTCGTGTTTTTGGATTTTTTTTTTTTGGTAAATGAAAATAAAGAAAGATCTTGCTTGTACATGTACTTTGAAATTATGTAATGAGCGTATAAAATGTGAAAAACTTCTTTTCATTTTCGTCTTTTGGCGGCTGCCATGCTATGCTACATACATATATGCTATGGCGGTGTGCTGTAATGCTGCTTTACTCGTAATTTTTCAATTTGGCAAAACGGAAATTGCCTTTGGGAGGTGACATGGCATACATACATATATGGAAATTTCACCAAACAAACCTTTATACACACATGCATACATACATACATACATATACGCACTTATTATAATAAAAAAAAATATTTTTTTGGCAGCCCCGCTAAACTCATACTTTTTTTCTTTTTGAAAAGGGGGGACGTCAGCTTTCAAAATGGTTTGAGAATTTGTTTTTCCTACTTTCCCTCGTTTCAGTTTTTTATTCTCAACTTTTTTCCACTTTTTTTGGTTGTTGTGCTGTTGTTAGTGTGTTTAAAAGCAGCAAATGTAGATGATGTGTAATATATGAGTCTTTGATGCCTCAGCGCGCATCAGTACACACATCCATTTACTCATGTATGTATGTGCTACACACACCTACATTTAAACTTTTTTCTAATAATTAATTTAAAAGTTTTTCGGTTATAAAAAAAAACGAATATTTTTTCCTTTTCTTTTCTACTGTTCATCTACTTATGCCTTTGCTTTCTTCTTTTTCATTCTGTTTTTTTGAAGTTTTTTTTTTCAAAAACTTTCCTATGCAAACTCGATTTTTTTTCTTTCACTAAATGCTGGAAAGTGGTAAAAAAAATAAGTTACAGTGGGTTTGCGTCTTCTAAGAAAAATTGAAAATTTAAATTTTTATTTGAAAAATAATTTTTTGAAGCCTGAAGGTACTAGCAATTGTGATTTTTTTAATATTTTAAAGCTCAGCTTAAACGCAATTTTCTTGTGACTTCTTTACTGCAATTAATTGGCATGATATCTCAAGCTTCAATTAATTCGTAGGTTATCTAAACATTACTTTAGAATGCTAACCGGTGTTAACAATGATAATTTCCTGCTTAGTAATTGATATAAACCCGGGTTTTTCCTCTAGCCGTAGTCTAGTAGGTAGTGTGTTGGCTTATTAGACGTAAAAGCCAGAGTTCGAGCCCCAGGCCAGACATCAAGACAAAATACAAAAAGTATTTCTTCGGCGACTTCCTCTCAGCAGATTTCTGGCAAAAACTCTGAGAGTAAATAAAATTGCCATGAAAAGTTTCTCAAAAATCTGTCGTTTGGAGTCGACTTTAAACTGTAGGTCCCACCACTCATGTATAAAATTAACACACACAACATAAGTGATGTGAAAAACTGTGTCGTAATCATGACTGAAGGGTTGTAATGACCAATTGTGTATGTATGTTTCCTCGTAGGATGCATTAATTTCTCACAGGTTCCAACAATATGTTCCTATGATTCGAGACAAATCCCATTCCATCAGCAGAAACTAGCACAACTGCACTTACCCTCCTGCTGATAACGACATTGAACTTTCCGTGAGATTGAACGTGCGTCTAATATTCAATAGTAATCGCCATAGTTTAGTAGGTAGTATGTTGGCTTATAAAGACATGAGGCTTCGGTTCAAAAACCAGGACAGACATCTCCAACTAAACGGCCTAGCTTCTCACTTCACTTATGTTGTGTGTTTTCATTTTTATACATGAGTGGACGGGACCTACAGTTTAAATTCGACTCAGAACAACAGATTTTTTGCGAAATTTCATGGCAATTTTATTTACTTTCGGAGATTTTGCCAGATATCTGCTGACGAAGAAATATTTTTTCATATTTCGCTCTGTTCGAGATGTTTGAGCTGGGGTTTAAACCGTGGCCTCACATCAAATAAGTCAACACACTACTAGATACATACACACTACTAGACTACGGCGACTTTAGCAATTATTAGTACCGTAAATATCATCATAAACAACGCAGATAGCAGGATACACAGAAAAAGATACGTATTAGAGTTGCAGTATTGCTTGCTTTTACGCAAGTATACGGGTCAGAGATCAGCAATGGATCGCTTTTTCGCCTTGAATTTAACTTCACTACTCTGATTCATTCATACTCACTACAACGTTGATTTATAACTACAGGTTGCAATGAGTATGCGTACAACGTTGACATCAAACTCATACCATTCGAAATATGTTTGATTCATAAGCCCACTCATTGAGCCAATTCACACGAAAACAATTGTGATGGAGTAAAATGATAGTTTATAGGCAAGAATGGTTTTTCGGTGGCCGCATTACCAGCACAAAACTAATACGTGTACATTTTTAAAAATCAGCGAAACATCAAATATAAATAAAACTGTGTGTACGTATACATTTCATGCCTAATCCCGTGATTTAACCCCGTGTGATTTGAAAAGAACAATTATTGTGCGACTAAAAATTGTTCTCGTGTGCATTGGCTCATTCAGATTCATACGTTTAGAAAAATAGTTATAATACTTATAAATGATTCGAGTGACTCGAATCGTTCATCAAAATTTACAGTCTTAGTTGTTGTTGCATTTACAAAAACAAAAAAAAAAAACAAAAAAAATGACACGTAAGCACACACAATCTTCTAGAAATTTCGTGTTCGTACGCGAATAATAATAATAATTATTTTGTGCTTCGTGTATATGTTGCGGCATGGAGAGTCGATTAAACAACATCATACGTGTTCTTAAGTATGAAGTATGATGAGTACTTCAAACTTTAAATACGAGTAGAGGTTCCATGATAATAGAAATTATGAGTATGATTCGATTCTAGTCATCGTTTTGAATACTCATTGCTGATCTGTGGTGAAAGATATGACTAGAAAGGTGTGACTAGCTGAGACCATTAAAAATTTTCTTTCGATATTAAATTGAAGCCTGCTGGTGCTACTTTAATACCTACTAGATAAAGATGATATATGTTGCTTGTATTGTATTAATTTTCGCTTTTTAATAGACTGTAGCTTATTTCGCTATTCTATTATCATACTTTCTTTTTTTTAAATTAATTTTTTTTCATTTTGTTGAACGGGCTGACGGGCTGTTTAAAATGTAATTGTAACTCTTCATACACTAATTAACATTTTAAAATAATTTTCCAACATCATTATCATTATCATTATCATCATCAGCAGAAGCACACGGCATATGAGTATGAGCATGTGAGTTCTATAGTTCCTTAAGGCTTTTAAAAATTGGAAAAACTTCTTGAAAAAAAAAAAAAAGAAAATTTTTTTTTGAGTTAAAGAGGGGGATTACCGTGCCACTACCACCACCACCATAATCATCCACATGTCATATATGTTTCTAAAGCACATATATATCCTCGTAAATCCCCTATAACCGATGAACAATTAAAAGTTGAAAGAAAAACAAAAAAACAAAGAAACATGAGAATGAAAGCAGAAACTTTTAGACGCCATTTTGGAATAAATTTAAATAAGAAATTAAGAAAAGAAGAAGAAGAAGAAAAAATGGAAAATAGAACAGGAAAAAAAAAACAAAAAGGAAAGGAAAATCTAAATGATTTGATATGACTAATTAAGAAAAAAGCTTTTCACTTACAAACATACGAACACGCACTTGCCATACTAATAAATACACCACCCCGTACACTTACTTATATAAGTATGCTTATATGTACATACGTATGTGTGTGCTTGAAAAATAGGCAGCAATTAGAAAAAAAAGGGCAACAAGGGGTTAAAGTTCATATGGGACTATGGTTGAGTGGATGTAATTAAAAATCTGGTTTTCCCATTTCAAACAGCGGCAATAAAACCAACCCAACCAGCCAAGCAACCAACGTATAACACATTGTACTCCGTTTGCGACCCATCCAATGACATTCGCTAAAGAGCTTTAAGACCAAAAAAAAAAAAAAAAGGTTAACGCCAAGGGTAAGGCAGGGGTTAATTTGTCAAATAAAACTCAGCAACATAAGTGTCCGGTTTAAGGAAAATGAAAACTTTTGAGAAAAAACAAGTTTTTTTTTTGTTGTTTTTTTTCTTGCTTTAAAATCTACACGTTTTTGGTGTTAAAATGACACTCATTTTTCGCCTTTAATCAGCAATTAACCTTTAACCTCTAACCCCTTTTAGTTACACATACTCACATATGTATGTAAGCTAAGCTAACTTAATTTCCTATGTACGCAAGTGTTGTTAGAAGATTTTTTACTCGCCACTTATAAACTGGCATAATCGCTTAACAATTGTGCCATAAAAACCCTTATTTTTCATGTCCCTTTTATGGATATATCACATCGTGTATACATGGTGATCATCATCATCACCATCATCATGATGATATTATTGTTGAGGACATACTTACCCCCGTAACAATTACTATTTAGAAGTGTACGTATGTGTAATGTTCATATGTGTTGTTATTCTCGTTAAAGATTCCGTTATTTATTTACAGTTTTTTTGTTTCTGCCATTGTTTTTATCATAAAAAACATTTCAATTTCCATCTCCAGTTCCACCTCCTCCTTCAATGTTTGTTTAGTTGGGTGGCTTGTGTTGTTGTTGTGTGTGGTTCCTGACTGGGGCCGCCTTTCAATAGAGCAACTTAAGTTGACATTTATTTCGTAGTAAAACTTGTTGTCGTAGTTATTGTTATGCATGTTTTCTTTATTTTTTTTTTTAGTTATAGCCACTTGATATTTTATGGTTATACTTATGGCCTTGCCAGAGTTATAAAGGAGTGGAATCATGTATTTTTTTTTCGAAATGTTTTAGAAACAAAATAAGTTTTATGTCTAGGGCCCCAGAAATTCCGAACGATTTTTTTCCAACTAAAAATTATTTACAATGTCATGACATGCTCGTATGAAAGGGGTTTTCCTTGACAATTGTATTTCATAAAAAATGTTTCACTCTTACTTAAGGGTTGTTTCAACACAGCAGTTGTTTAGCTTAAATACAACAAAGCACACACATCAGCGATTCTTAGCAGTCATGCACAGCCCCTACTTTGTATAAAAGAAGGCCTAATAATATCACTGATAATGCCTTAGTCTAGTAGCAAGTGTGTTGACTTATTAGACGAGCGGCCGTTGTTCAAACCCCATCTCAGGCAATTCGAACAAAATAAAGAATGTCAAAATAAAAATGTCTTTCATGGTAGAGTACCATCCATTATAAGCTGCTGCAATTAAGTCAAATAGCAATAAGGAATTTTCCTCAAAGACATGTAATTAGTTTCATAGGAGAACGAACTGAAAATCAACCACAATATGAGACCAATTTTGAAGTAATAATATTCTATTAAGTAAGGTTCATGCCCATTTAAAGACTATTTAAAAAGAATTTGTAGAGTTTACCTTATAGTGAACGCATTGGCTGCCTTCCAGAATGTCTCAATACAAAGTTTGTATGCAGCTCTACTACTGTATATAATCTATGTAGATATGCAAAGTAACCAAACAATGCATCAACTATAAATCCGATGCCTGATTGCTTTATGACTGCGTTAAAAATACACATTGACGACATTTTGAAATAGAATACATTGCATATATTTTGTATAGCGGCATTATTAAACACGCTTCGTTGTTCGAACACAAAACAACTAAGATTTTGGAAGGCAGTCCTTGCTTCGTCCAACAGCATCATAAGCTAAAGGGGCGATAAAGGTGTAACGAATAGTTAAACCACGTCCGAAATCTTATCAAATCCTAAAGTGTAAAGACATCTGCAACACTGTTTCATTTTAGTATTAAAAGACGGAAGCTCTTGATTTTCTGGGCATGAAAATTCAATGCAATATTCGCTGGATTCAGCATATGCCTCAATATGGTTCGTGGTATATTTCACTCTATCTGATCTCCTTACAATTAACACCGCCTTGAACTTATGATCTTAGTAAACTAGCATAAGCAAAACTAATGCCATCAATCTGTAAATAAATCGTAGGATATGACTGCTTACTGTCTACCTTTGGCCAGATTTGTTATGTCCATGCGGCATTAACGGAGTCTATTATTGCATTGTCCATGGTAAGTTTGCAGATTCTTTAGAGGATTCCTACTGTGAGACATTCGCCCAATAAGTTTGATGGTTTTGCCACGGTATATGCCCTACAGTTCCTCAGAGTATATGAATATTTCGCTGCTTATAGAAAAGGTAATGGCGGAAGCAAATTTTATATGACCAACGTACAGATAGGTTGTAGTAACAGTTCACCAGCAGAGTTCTTTCCATTAAGACGAAAATATGCTTAAGACGCCAATACTATCCATGATATTAGAAGGCGCTGAAGTTTGTGTAGTAGTAGAAGCGGACGTAGTAGTTCCTGCTGTTCGAGGTTCGAGGGAAAGATAGTGCGTATAGAGTATATGGCTGCCTTTGCGGCAAATGCACACAGAGATCGTATGAATTATTGCATAGATAGGCAGCGGTAAAGTGCAGTGTCTGCATTACTATGGCTATGTCTTAAGTATAAGGCATACATAATTGGTCATTACAACCCCTCAGTCAGGATTACGACCTAGCTTCCTACACCAGTTATGTTGTGTGTGTTAATTTTTGTACATGAGTGGCGGGACCTACAGTTTAAAATCGATTCCGTAGAACAGATTTTTTGAGAAACTTTTCATGGAAATTTTTTATTTTTATTTAATTTAATATTTTTATTTTGCTGGAGATGTCTGACCTGGGATTTGAATCGTGGCCTCATGTTTAATAAGCCAACTGACTACCTACTACAGGGTGGCTGATATATAATGCAAGAAAGTAAAGCGTTATATTTTTTTAATTTTTTTTGTAATTTTAGTTTTCAAAAGCAAAAAATGTTGAAAATAACATCAAATTTTAGAATCAGTTTAGATTTGTTCGAATTGGCCACCTTTGGTACGAATTATGGCCTTCAAACGGCCGACAAAGCCATCACAGGCTGCACGAAAGTGGCTCTGCGGTATTTTGGCCCATTCCCGGCGAAGCGCCGTCTTGAGATGATCGACACTTTGGTATTTTTTAGTGAGAACCTTACTCTCCAAAATGCCCCAGGCGCAAAAGTCCAACGGATTGAGATCCGGAGATTTTGGTGGCCATTGTGCGGTAGAAATGAAGCGAGGACCTCCTTTTTAAGCCATTCTTGGTTGACGCGTATTGAGTGCGGTGGTGCTGAGTCCTGTTGGAATCTCCATGGTTTGCGGCCGAAATGTTTGTCTGCCCAGGGCTTCAATACTGTCTTTAAGACATTTTCCCGATAATATTCGGCATTTATTTTGACCCCACGGTCGATTAATATGAGCGGGTAGCGACCATCGGCCGTTACGGCGGCCCACACCATTACCATCGGCCGCGCTTGAGTTCTGGTGGCCAATCGCAGGTGTAAATTTTCAGCTGACCTCTTTGGCAAGTAAACCCGATCACTTTGTTTGTTCACAAACTGCTCAATTTGGAATGGCTTCTCATCGGAGAAAATCAACTTCGGTAACGGGCCACTTTCGTGCAAGCGCAGTAACTCCTTGGCTCTTTCCAGTCTAACTTTTTTTGTCCATCGGTGAGCCCTTGCCCTTTTTGGAACTTCAATGGCTTAAGTCCAAGATCATTTTTCAATATGTGTTGCATCCGTTCTCGCGATATGTTCAGCTCACGAGCAATTTTTCTACCACTGCGGCGTGGATTTCGATCAAATCTGGCCTTCACTTTCACGGATCATTTCTGGTGTTGTTACCGTTTTTTTCGTCCACTTTTTGGACGCGATGCAACACTGCCAGTATCACGGTAACGAGCAATGGTACGAGAAACAAAAGATTTATTCACATTTAAATGCTGGAGGGCTCTAACGATAGCCACCTGTGGTTTTCCAGCCAAATATAAAGCAATCACACTATCACGCTTGAATTCCATCACGAATAACTTTTTTCTGAATGCAATAGATCAAAATGATTTTGTAAGCTTGTAAATAATAAAATGAACTGTCACTGGAATAAATTTGTCAGCTGTCAGACGAGCGGTTTACAAATCACAACAACCTGAAGTTGGTTGCAATACATATCATAACACACTACCTACTAGACTACGGCGACTTCTGTCGACTGTCATAAGTAAGCCTAACACGACCAAGGTAGAGATCAGACATTGAATTATACTTCTATTTCGTTCTGAAATATCTGTTTCAAAAGCATTAAGAATAAAATCACTGTGTCTTAAGACGTTAACACTAGCCATGGTATTATAGTTCGCCAAAGCATGAAGATATTGTTGGCGTTTTCGAGGGAAAGATAATTCCTGTGGAGTATATGGTTGCGCTGGAATCATGCATTGACATGATCACGTTTCGATAGTGTATCTGATGAAAATTGGAGCAGATGATAGTCGGAACTATGTTTAAACGCTAAACCCTAAAAGATTTTCAAAAAACAATTGAAATTCATTATAAAATGATTAACTTTTTAGCGACGTGTGGTCTTTGGCAGTGCTATAGCACCGATATGATTTTGGTTATAGTGTCACAGACTATGATTTTGAGCTTGTTCGCGTGAATCACCAGGTTTTTTTTCACAAAACATTCCCATCTTAATCGGTTTTCTACTGTTATTTGAAGGTGTTCTTTTAAAAGTTCAAACTGTGAGACTGTGCTACAAGCTAGGCTTTGAATTGCTGCATCAAACATCATTACGAAACTGGTGTTTCTTAGTTAATCATGCACTTAAAGTACAATAGTGGAGGGAGAATCCTTGCCCCTTTTTTTACTATTCACAAGACTTTACTCTTTTAGATTTCCTTCACTTATTACTTCCTTAATAAATACCCGTAATCCATGTGTGTGTGTGGTTTCTTATTTGTTGCTCTAAACTACTTGGCCATTCTTTATATGGTTATTGCATCAAAATTTCTGTATTTTTTTAAGGGTAGAAAGTCTCTTAAAATTATTCATATTATCACTTCGTGCAACACATGCCCCCAACATGCCCACACAAGCTTACATGGGCAAATCAATTCAATTTGTTACACTTACACAACACTCAGCCATACATACATATATATTTGTTTGTGTCTGTCTGTCTGTCTGCCTTAAAAAAATTTGTGAATGAATTTACACTGAGCTTAACAGCCACAGAGTATGTGACAATTTGTACACCCAACTAAAGTGGCAAGAAAATACCCAAAAAAATCACAAAAAAGACGAAGAAAAAAAAAAGAAAATGTAAAGAAAATTGTCGACACGATAGAAAATATTATGATTTCGCTATGAAAACTGACAAGGGTGAGCTCCATGGCCAATATCTGCAACAAGTTGTTTTGCTTTTCTAGCACAAAAAACCAGAGAGAGGGAAAAAGCAAGAGAAAAAAATATCCTTTTTTTCCATACGACAGTAGACGCAACATGCTGATGAAGAAAACAAAAAAAAAAGCACACACGCAGAGTGTCCTTGTGGTTCTCCGTAGAAGGCTCTTGGTTTGGCATATGCCATACAAGTGGACTTTCATACACTCTCGCTCGCTCTATCTCTCTCTCTGTGTTTGTGTTGAATTGGCTGACTTACGAAAATGAAAGAAAATTATGCACGCACGTACACACACTCACACAAACATACATTCTTAGATGTAAAGAAAAGAAGAAAAAAAGGACATAAAAAAGTAAAAAAAAAAAACATCGAAGGAAGGAAATGGTTTGTAATAATGTATTCATTGTAAAGTCTTTTGTAAATGATTTCTTTGTAGACCAACAGCAACAACAAAAGCTGTGGAAAGAACTTAGCAAAGCAAACAATATTGCCAAAAGGCTCGTATATGTTGGCAGTTGATGATGATGGCGATAATGATGCCAAGATAAAGATGAGCCATTTGCCAATAATGTATTCCCCCAAGCCCCACATATGTGTGTGTGTAAGAGTGTGGGTGCTATTTAGTTTTTATTTAAAGCTTCCGAACAACAGGTTTTTTCCTATGCTTATGGCAGTACAATAACTATTGCTGGCCCATGCTATGGTACTGTGAAAAAAAGGAAGGAAAGATATTAAGGACAACAAATAAAAGGATATTGTTTGGGTCTAATGTGTATGCATTAGTATTTTGAATATTTTGAAAACTGGTCGTATATGTGAAGGGGTGATGGAATGTACTTTAAAGGTAAATGTTTTTTTTAAGAAATAAATCAAGCTTTTGTGATGGATTTTGAATACTTTCACCTCGATGAGTATAAAGAAATGCTCACACTGCCATGCACCATGGAAAATTTTAAAAATTATTTAATGTCATCTACTGGGCTGCTCAATGGATCGTTGTCAACGGTGTTACTTTGACCCGCATCTCGATCTTCTCTGATAGTCAGGCTGCCATAAGATTCCTGTCGAACGTTATGTATAACTCCAGAATCGTCCCGAAATATTGCCGCTGTCTCGATCTTCTTTCGCTTCAGAGTCACACTTATCTTTGTCCCTGGGCACAGTAATATTCCAGGAAACTGCAGAGCCGACGAGCTTACCAGAGCTGGTGCACTACTTCCGGAATCCTCTTCAATCTACTTGAGTATGTCACTTCCCTCTGTCAAGTTGGTCATCGCGTGGGAATTCTTTCGAGACGCCAATCTATCCTGGGTCAATGAGGAGTTCTGCTCCATCGCTAGGCTCACTTCACCCTCAATGGATAGAAGTCTTACACTGACTGGTTTAGCGGTTTCCAAAATTTTAACAAAATTCTTGTCGTGTTCTATTCGATTCGAATCTGAATTGCTTGGGTTTGTAATTAACGTACATACATACGAGTACATACATAAATAATTGGTCATTACAATCCTTCAGTCAGGATTACGACCTAGCTTCTCACACCACTTATGTATGTTGTATGCGTTCATTTTATACACGTGTGGCGGCGGGACTTACAGATTAAAGTCGACTCCGAACGACAAATTTTTGAGAAACTTTTCATGGCAATTTTACTCTCAGAGTTTTTGCCAGAAATCTGCTGAGAGGAAGTCGCCGAAGAAATACTTTTTGTATTTTATTTTGATGTCTGGCCTGGGGCTCAAACCCTGGCTTTACGTCTAATAAGCAAACACACTACCTACTAGACTACGGCGACTTCCTTCAAACCACGATTACTCACTTCAAACACACCGCGTCTTCACACAAGACTTACTGAACTCCACTAACTCACTCGCCTGCTTTGCTTTGCCTTTTATATGGCAGGGTAAACAGTCTGATGAATGTTCTTGAAGACAAATATTTAACACTTCGCCTTCTGGATATTTCTATAAATGTAAACATCGTTGTTTACATTTATTCTTGCAGCGTTTGTTGTTGTATTTTTGTTTACTTGTTTATCATTTTTATGCTGGTGTTTGTTGTTATATTACGCAATGCGATAATTTGTAAACAACTTCATTGTTTTTGTTTTGTATCTTTTGTTTATAATTTTAATGTTAAACGATGTAAAATCTTTGTTATGATAAAGCTGGAGAGATAATCATTAACAATCACCCCAAAATCATATGCAAAATATTTGGCAACATCGATCTCTGAAGGTTAACCAACTAGAATGCCATAATAAAGCAAATTAAACGTAGAAAACTAGGATGAATCAGGAGGAATATCAGGAGGAATACTAATAGGTTTTAAGGAATAGAGTTCGATTCAAAATACGATACACAAGAGCTAATCCAGTTTGAACTTATATAAGAACAATTAAAAATAACATTGGTTAACCGTGTAAGATGAGAATTTTTTGTGAAAAATCTTATGATTCAATCGAACAAGATCAAAATCACAGTCTGTGACATTCCGCAACATATTCTTACACGATGTACAACATAAGTATGATTCCCATACGAACACGAATATACTTACTAGAAGGTTGTGTGCTTGCTCTGCTTGCTGCTCTGTTGTCTTTTTGCTTAAGTGTCCTTTTTCTTTTGTTGTAAATGCAACAACAACTAAGACTGTAAATTTTGATGAATGATTCGAGTCACTCGTATCATTTATAAGTATTATAAGAGTATTTTTCTAAAGTTATGAATCTGAGTGAGTAGGCTTATGAATCAAACATATTTCGAATGGTATGTGTTTGATGTCAACGTTGTACGCGTACTAATTGCAACCTGTACTTATAAATTAACGTTGTAGTGAGTACGAATAAATCAGAGTAGTAAAGTTAAATTTCAATATTGTTGACACACTTATGTTCAAAATTTCATGAGTGCTTATGAGTAGCGAAAAAACGATTCATTGCTGATATCTGGCCTAGAGCACTGTAGGCCTGTAGGTATTTTCAGAATTGATTCTCAATGTCTCAGCATAAAACTTGCAAGAAATCTTCACTCATTTGTTTTTGCTTAAATTTCAATTCCTTTTGAATAATTTTTCCTTTAAGAAAATTTCCTCTTCCAGCATCAACAAGTCTCTTAAAGTCATTTCAATTATGAAAATTATTTTTTCGCTTTTCATAAGGACGAAACGAAAAAACGAAAAAAAAAGAAAAGAAAAAAACAAACAAGAAGAGGAGAATATTCATGAGAAGCTGTTGAACAAATAAAACAGGCCATTTAAGGCATGAAATTTATTGAGTGAGTATCAAAATGCAAATGAATTTCTACGATGTTTTTTTCGCCTTCATTTTGCAACGATTATTTCAAGTTGGGAAAACCCCACTTCACATATGAAGACGATGACGATGATGATGATGTTGGGTGGATATAATTTCCTTAAGAGAAGAGACACATGCACACCCACATATGGGATAATAAGGGTGTGGAGAGCAACAGCAGCAGAAGCAGAAGCAACATGTATTGTTGACTAGCAAAAGGAAAATATGGGACACACATACATGTACTGCTGAGATATAACAACAACAACAACAAAAATAAATTCTTACATATTCACACATATGATTGCACATACATATGTACATACATATGTGTGTGACCGTCGTCTGTAAGCTAACAAGAAAAGAGAGCGTGAGTGTCTGGCCGTATGTGTGCATGTGTCTACATAAACAGAGACTGAAAAGGACTTTCATGTTTGGCTGTGCATTTATGTGTACATACATATGTTTGTAGAAGTGCGAGTGTAAGTGTAAGAGAAAATGAAGCCAAAAGAAAAATCGAAGACGACCTTGGCCTTTTTTTCCACATTTTTTTCTCCAATTTTTTTTCATGTTTTTCTCTCTCTTTATTTCTACGAAATTTTCTGTAAGAATACGTATGTATTTCGTCTGAGACCAAGAAATAGAGTGTGAATGTGTAAGGAATTTATGTGGGAGTGGGAGTAACGTATGTGTGGCCATGCAGAAGTGTGTGTGTTGGGTGTTTGTAGGTCGATTTGTCTGGGTGTGATTGTAATTTTATGCGGATTATCACCCCAGGCAATATTAGAGACGATGATGCTTAAGAAAGAAACCCAAACAACTTGGCTAACACAGCCAGCCAGCCAGCCAGCCAGCCAGCACAAATCAACATTTGTTGATTAAGGTCTAGAAAACACACTTAAATACTCATACTTACACATGCACACACACACACACACATATATAATCAAATCAAATCAAATCAAAATAAGACAAGTCTAGTAAACAACAAAAAAACAGAAGAAGAAGAAAAAAGTTTAAATGACCGAAACAAAAATCAACAGGACACCCCCTGTAACTGCTTACACTCCTACACCAAAATTAACAAAAGTTAACAAGTGTTACAATAAATACGTCTGTGTCTGGGTGTGAGTGTCAAGGACGTTTAAGAATACCGGAAGTTAAATTATTACAACAACAACAACAACACTAACAATAATAATAATAATAAAAACATCACTTAAATTAAATCATCAGCCTTATTACACTACACTTCGTCTCAAGAAAAGCAAACAAATTTTATTTGTGTGTTGTTCATGGCTGTTGCTGTTGCTGATGCCGATGTTCATTTATTTTGGCCAACATTTTTGAAACTTTTGCCAACACCTTTTATAAAGAGATCTCCGGTCGAATGGCAGTGAAAATATGTATGTAAAGAAACAACAACAAAATTCATTAATTTCACTTTCATAAATACCTCCACCACCTCCCTCCTGCATACGTCTTAAGTCCTCAACAATAAGTCTCAAACTGAAGATTGTTTGACTGTTTGGCTGGCTGGTCTGTCTGTATATTTGTTGTTGTTGTTGGTGGTGGCAGAAGCCTAATGACTGGTAATGCTTTAAAATGTTTCAAAAAAATATTGTAAAGAATTCTTGGGTGTTAAAATCATCATTAACGAACACAGCTTGGCTATGGCAACAGCACTGACAGCAGCAACAACAACAATACGACGTTTAACTGGAAAAGAACAATTTTTTTTTTCAAAAGATGGCAACAAACAATTCAAACAGAAAGTTTTGAATTGTGAATCGCAAGTAAGAACTTGGACTTGTGCAAATGTATTCTTATACAAACAGATTAAGGGAACAGGCTGGACCAGACAACGCGTTAGGTTCGAAAGCATTTCCGAAATGTGAGGAAATGCCTAAGAAAACACGACAAATTTCGCAGCATAATTATCATTCATGTCGATACACTTTACCTAGCGTTATGGAATAGCTTTGGTACCCGATTTATTACCAGAACCCGCTCTCTACTTCCTCCTCATCATTGTTGGCAATACTTTTACTAACGAAAAATTATTTCAATTTAGAAAAATAGAACATAAGCCAAGCAAGGAGCTTAGACTGTAGAGTAAAATGCATGGAGAAACAGAGAACTTTACTTCACAGACTTTGGACATCGCAAGTAGAGTATTCATAAAACCGACATTTTCCAAAAACCGGTTTTCGAATAATTCGAAATTTTTACATTTAAAAAAATCGGTTTCGAATACGGTTTTGCAAAAAAAAAAAACCGGTTAACCGGTTTTTATTTATTTATTTTATTTAATTTTTTTAAGTTAACAAATCAACATTTATAATAAATTCATGTAATACATATGCATTATATTAATAATAACGGAAATACATTGTTAAATATTTCATACTAATTTATTAGTTTTATAAAATTTAAATTAATTTCGGTTGCAATTTAAAATATGATTACAAAACATCGTTTTTTCTAAATACATAATATTTCAAAACTAGTATACAGTTAAGACGAAACCCCCCATTTTCCATTTTTTTCTGTTCTTTTGCTGCATTTGTCGAGGTATATGAAATCATCATATAATGATGAACGTGGTTGTATGATTTTTTTGGATTTTGTATACTGCTTATTGTATTATTTAAATCAATGACTTAAATCTTGGTCAGAATCAACCACTTCATCATCTGTATCATTGCAAGGAAACAAACGGTTATACAAATATACAGCAAATTCCTTGGACTCCGCTTTGGTGGAATACTTCAAAATATGGTCATTATTTGGATACTTTCCTGAACTTAGGTACACAATAAGGGTGTTAATTACTTTAATTCTACGTTTAGTAAGTCTTATGATTAATTCTTATAATAATTCTTACGCATATTGCTTGTTAATTCTGTTTAAATTATTAAATAAAAATTTGGAATCGCTATTTCTAATGGTTGCAAAGTTTTCCAAAGATTTTCTAAAGCTTCAATTTCGATAGGTGAGAATGGTATTAAAGAAAATTATAAAATTAAAATTATATAATTAAAAAAACTTCAATCATTTTCGATAACGAATTCCATCTGTGTTTTACGTCACATACCAAAGTGTCAATCTTTACTTGGTTTTTTACAAAACCCTGGAGTCGTTTTTGCTTTTCGTTTGATTTATTGAAAATTTTTACGTATTTTCGCAATTTTGCCACAACTTCTCCAACTTCAGTGCAGACAGTAAGGGTACTATCTATGTCAATGCCAATATTGTTTTCTTCTTCACCTTCGCCTTGGCGGCCGCGTAATAAGGTATGGTATTGATATTGAAAAGTCGTAACAGTATAATTATAGGCTGATAATATCAAAACCTAAGTCGCCGCAATCTAGTAGTGTGTTGGCTTATTAGACTTGAGGTCACGGTTCAAACCTCAGGTCAGTCATCTCCAACTAAACGAAATCTGAAAAAATATTTCTTCGGTGACTTCCCCTCAGCAGATTTCTGGCCAAAAACTCAGAGAGTAAATAAAATTGCCATGAAAAGTTTCTCAAAAACAAAAAAATCTGTCGTTCGGAGTTGAATATAAACTGTAGGTCCCGCCACTCACGTATAAAATTAACCCGCACAACATAAGTGATGTGAGAAACTAGATCTTAATCCTGACGACAATTATGTACGTACATATGTATTTCAAAACCTTCCTAATCATCTTATGAAGATTATTTGGCTTTGGCTGGACGTGTTCTATCAATAAATTCTGGGTTGCATAAGAGCACTTCTTCACAGGTTTCCAAGTGCCAATAAATGGCTCTGTGATTACAACGTCTGTAAAAATTATTGTGAGCTTTTTTGAGCCTCTGCTTGTGTCCTTGGCAGGTCAGATTTGCCTCATCTCTATACAAGATTGTTCATTATTTTATCTTTCTTTTGTAAAAAAGTAAACTTCATACCAGAGATACTACCAATAGAGGTTTTGGAGCGAGACCAAAACACTTTACCTATAAGCAGCTACACTAGAGGATTTAGTTCCGTTTATCATTTACGACAAAGGTTGCTACACCGTGAATGTGGCTGAATCATATAGCGAGAGCTACAGCTAGTGGGTTGGCTTATTAGAAGAGAATGCGCGGTTTAAATCCCAGCTAAGGCATATCGAACAAAACGAAATATGAAAAGAAATATGCTATGCTCGTTCGGAATCCACATTAAAGTCTAGACTTTTCCGCCATTAATAGAAGAAATTAAAACACACTCACACATACAACATGGGTGGTGTGTGAAGCTAGGTTCTAATCCTGACGAAAGGGTTGTAATGATCAATTCAGTAAGTTAAGTTAAGTAAGCTGCCACAGGAAATGAGATTCGCTTATCCTAAAGTTAGATGCCATGATCTTACGTGTGAATGAAACCTTGTTCACCAATTTTCCTAATCAAGACAATGCCTCGAATGGTTTCTATAAGATGTAAACCCATAGCCCTACCTATGGTTACGATACAAGGCAAACACTCGGCTTCATTGCATCGAAACATTAGCAATCGGGGCATAAGAGTTTGGCTTGCCAGAGATGGTGTTCAAAAGATTTTTCAAAATTTGTTGAAAGCAATGATTTGCCTGGATTGCCGTTATATTCTTAAACCTAGTCATGTTAGTTCTAGTGCCTGTATCGTGCCTCATATTTGTGTATCGAGAGAAAGATGTCATTGGCACAGTATAGGCCCTTTGTAGCTGTGTGAGGCCAAAACGACTAGGTAACATTGAGCAAAGACTTCACGCTTCAAACAACACTTAAGCATTCTGCATTAAGAAAACTTATTCTAGAGGGTGGAGGCTAAGAGTGAAGTGAAGTATCCAACAATTCTTATGATGTTCTCACAGCGCTGCCAACGATTTCTTTTCAATTTGTTTTTCTCTTTTTTTTTTTGCTTTTCCTGGAAATGCTTGGCTGATCTATTATGACTGCCATTATGACCAGTCTGCCAATGTCAAGGCAAAGTTGAGGCACAAGAAAACGTAAAAAGTGAAAGTGAAAGTGTTTTCGCATTCAAAGAAATGAGTTTACTTTGGGTGCCAACAATATGTCTCGTGGCAGCACACTTCTAAAATATCCTGTGCCTTACGGATACAGGCAGACAGAGTCAGAGAGAAGTGAGGTGTATGCGTACGTACGTACGTATTTGTATTACCAATAATATTATGAAACGGAAAATCTTTTGTTGGCATCAAGTCTTGTTAAACTGAAAACGTCTGGTTGCCATACAGCCAGTGAGAGCTACTGTGTTGCTGTTGCTGTTGCTGTGTGTGCAAGCAACAACACTTTGTTGTTTTTTTTTTCTATTTTCTGTGCACAATAAAAATAAAGAAAAACTTCTAGAAAATAAAAGTGACGACGATGATGATGATGATGATGACAATGGAAATTCATAGGAAAATTGTCGTTGAGACAGCCACTCAGTTGTTGCTGTTGTCTCGTATTATTTTTGATTTTTTTGTTTTCGTTGAAATGTTTCTTGAGTATCTTCTGCTTTTTTTATTACACAACACACAACTTACCTGTTGCATTTCCTTAAGCAAATCAGCTGCTGAAAATAGAAAAAAGAAGAAGATGGAATCTTAAATAAATTGTCGTGGTCGTATAAATTTAAACAGAATAATAAAAACAGCCATTATTGTCCATGATAAGCGACATGGCATCGTTAAGTTAAATTATTGTCATCCTGATAACAGGATGAGATTTTCTAACACAGTTTTAAAAACCATGGAATTTTTTTATTTCTTTTGCCGTTTAAAAGAAAAGATTGTTCCTCATTGTTTAAATACATTTTTGACGACCTTTGGAAACTGTACTGATTTTGAAAAAGACCCGCTTATTCTTTGTAAAGCTACTGTTCGGTGTTTGTAATGGTAACCCCTGCTTGATACTTAAAAAGTAACCTGTTGTTTTTTTCTTAAAATATAAGCTCGTAGATTGAAAATAAAATAAAAATATATTTGTGTTTAGTTTTAATTAAAATTCTTTATTATTCGCACACTTCCATGTGCCACTGTTGACAACTTGATGTAAACAACAACAATTTGCTTTAATTGTTATTCTTCTTTATACTCTTCCGCGTACACAATAACAATTGTTCAATAGATCTTTATAACAGAGATCTTCAAACCACAATTATTCTCTTCACACGCAACGTGTCTTCACACTAGACTGACTGAATTCTTTCTGATCCGTTTGCTTGCTTTGTCTTGCCTTTTATATCGCAGAGTAAACAGTCTGATGGATGCTCTTGAAGGAGAATGACTGTCTTTGCGATATACACATAGCCACAAAAGTATACATACGGATAACAAACTTCAGAATTTTTTTAACTAATCCATTTTCGTTGAAAATCTTTGTAATTGTCTGACAACTTTCCTCGATTTTAAGACGGTCTTGGTTAAAAAATTTCTGAAATTTGTTAACTTTTGTGGCCTGATGTACACTTTTGTGGGCCTGCACAGGCCATGCAAAAGATCGTCTTAACATCAAGGAAACTATAAAGATTTTCAGCGAAAACTGTGTAAGTACTGTGTGTATAAATGTAAACATGTTGTTTTACGTTATTGTTGTTTGTTGTGTATTTTGTTTACGTTTGTCCTTGCAGTGTTTTTTTTTATACTGATGTTGTTCCTATAGTTTTGATTATTCATTGATCATGTAAACAAGTCCTTTGTTTTTGTAGCTTTTATTTATTATTTTAATGTTAAACGATAACACCATTTCCATTTTCGTAACAATATTTTTTCTCTTCGTAATTTCCCCAAAAGAGTTTAATTTTTCTCAAACTTATTTAGCTTGAAAAATGTATTTTTTTTTACCAACTTGATACATTAAAGAAAATTGAAGCTCTCCTCTTCGCATTCTTATTAGCCTACTCATACATACATAACATTACGACCCTTCAGGATTACGGCTTATCTTCTTACACCACTCTTGACGTTGTGTGTTAATTTTATACATGAGTGGCGGGACCTACAGTTTAAACCCACCTCCGAACGACAGACTTTTGAGAAACTTCATGGCAATTTTATTTGCTTTCAGAATTTCGGCTGAGAGGAAGTAGACGAATAAATATTTTTCCATATTTCGTTTTGATATCTGACCTCGGGTTTGAAACGTGGCCTTACGTCTAATAAACCAACACACTACCTACTAGACTACGGCGACTTCAATTACCTACTTATTAACTAGAATTCTCACATGACTTGGCATCACCTGTCTAGCTAGTATTACTTGATACCATTTTTAATAGTATTTTGTACTTCCTGTTCAAGGTTTGCATTTGGAATACAATGGTGCATCTCTTAAAAAGTCTTGAGCATCCAAATTGCTCCATTCAGTCTTATTATGACATCTCCTTGCAAAGCATTTCCGATCTGTACCGAATATAATCGATGGTGTCTGCATAATAAATGCTTAGATCTTCTCTTCTTTAGCGACATAACGTTGAGCAAACATTAAAAAAATTAATACATAATGTCCAGTATGCAATGTCCAATAATAACTCCGACAATTATTTGAAACCTGCTTCTTTTAAGCAGAGTTTTCATTTGCCCTTTATTTAGCCTTTTCAAAATGTGCTGTGCTAAAAGGTCCGCCAAATAACTGGCCGTGCAGTAGCCTACACCAGAAGATGCCGATTTTTTCAGATGAAGCTCATTTTGATCTTGGCGGGTATGTAAACAAGCAAAATTGTCGCATTTGGGGCACAGAAAACCCGCACGCATACATTGAAAAGCCGGCGCACCCAAAACGAGTCACTGTTTGGTGCGGATTTTGGTCCAGAGGCATAATTGGGCCATTTTTCTTCGAAAATGAGCAAGGAGTGGCCGTTACAGTCAATGCCGATCGTTATCGGGCCATGTTGAATGAATTTTTGTTCACAAAACGTGAAGAGAAGGATATTGGCAACATTTGATTTCAACAGGACGGCGCTACGTGCCATACAGCCGAAGCTACACTCGATGTTTTGCGACCTGTTTTTAAAGATCGCATTATCAGCCGCAGAGCTGATATCGTTTGGCCACCTTGGAGCTGCGATTTGACACCGTTGGACTATTATTTGTGGGGTGCCGTCAAAGATAAGTGTTACGCCGACAAGCCAGAGACAATTGACGCTTTAAAGGACAATATTCGTGAAGCCATTGGTGAAATACAGCTGCACACAATCGATAATGTGCTTAAAAATTGGACCGATCGTGTAGGCTACTGCATGGCCAGCCGAGGCAGCCATTTGAATGAAATTATTTTCCATTATTAACCGGAAGGATTGTATTTCCAAATAAAAAAGAAATTTAAGAAAATATTCAGTAGTTTTTATTTTTAAAGCATTTTCAAAAAAAAAAGTTATTTGGCGGACCCTTTATATTGCCCACATTCGACGATACCATGGTGTACCAGTGCGCCATTAACGAATTCTATTGTAAGTGCTGAGCTGTCGGGATCTCATTGGGCAGAGAATTCACTTTCTCATCCACTTTTAAGTTAAAATAATACAACTTTTTCTAAGATTTAATTTTTAAAACATCCTCATCATAAGATTACAATGGTTTTTAATCTACGTTATCCAGTGGAATCTATTCATTTTCATTAAAAAAAAAAAATTAACATGAAAAGAGTACTTTTTTAAATTCTTCTCCGTTACATTCTTTCGATTTTCTCTTTTTCTGAACAATTTATCAATTTGATAATAACCATTGAGAAAATAAAAATCGTATTAAAAATATTATATGAATAGAATAGAAAATGAAAAAACACTTGATAAATATCTTGTTACACTAGAGCTTAGAACTCCATTATAATTTATGGACTCATCATCGGGAAAAAAACTACAATTCTATTGCAATTTAGTTTTATTGCAACGAATTTGCAAATAAATCTTTTTAAAATGATATTTTCACTCAAAAAGAATACAAAACAAAGAAAAAAGAATCCATGGACTACCGGCTTTGGATAAACATAAATAAGGAAGCTATGATTGGCCATATCCAATTAGATGATGCCTTACATCACAATGTTTTTTTTTATTACAAGCAGTGTACAGTATATGCAACATATATACAGTAGGCGTCAAAAGAAACTGTACACTTTGGATAAAATTCTAACAATCGCCAAACTCAGATTTTATCACTTATACTATGTTCAGACATGCACTTATATTGACTAAATCGCAATAAACGGCATTGTTGAGCTTAATATTACATATAAAATGTCAATTAATTATTGCTCAATAAATTCATAAATTGTTATAATATTGATTAAAACTTCAAATACAGCACTGTCATAAGTACGTTCAGGGAGCATATTACTATTTTCCGAACACTTTCTATTGATATTTGACAACTCAAACGTTAACAAAAAAAAAAAAAAACAAAACAACGACAAACAAATAAAAGTTATGCAGAATCAAATTTTTCTTTCTCATCCTTCTGAGAGAAGCCACTTTGGAGTCAGAAATATTCCCTACTAACCGCAACAGCTCGGCGTTTCGGTTAATCATTAGTAAGACCTTTTCCAATGTTAAATTGTTTTAAATGTTTTCTCAAATTTTTTTGGCACTAATTTTCACAATTTAATTAAAAGCAATGTTGTTGAAGCAATCAACTGTTTTGTTTACTAGCTGTGAAATAAATTTTGTGTCTGAACACTAAAAATATTGTTATCAATAAACCGAATATTAATACAATAAAAGTACATGTCTGAACATAGTATTAAGGAGAATACCCGGAAAAATTTTACAATATTTTGAAATTCTTTTTTTTTTGTTTCAATTTTAAAAACTTGCAATGAAACAATTTTAATATAAAAATAACGGTAATTTATTAATGTATAGTTTTTTTTATTATGTAGAGTTTCTTTTGACGCTCACTGTACTCCCTTTAATGCTATAGTATATGGCATGCTACGCCTCGAGGGTGATTTGCTTAAAAACTAGAAAACTATAGAATTCCGAATTTCCATTATATAAGGGAAGTTTCATTCCAAATTGAAAAAAGTTGCGGAAAAGTGTCGTCTTAAAGGTTTAAAATTAAAACTGGATACTTGCACAGGGAAAACTTCCAAGTTAAATCGGAACAATCTTCGAGATGAACAGGCGGGCTAATGGCAAAAGCCTTACAATACAGAAATTCATAGCAGGCCGTTCCCCGCAGCATTTATTGTTTATCAATTTCAGTGGAGCTATTAGACAGACCACTACTATCTGGAAAACATTGCTAAGGAAGGTCGTAAAATGGGAAAGATCAAAGCTACATATGTAGATACGCAGGACTTCCTATTCTTCTCAAAAGAGGGCATCAGTTAATCATTTCATAGCAAAACTGTATTAAAAAGAGCATGTTTTTATGGACCCAACTGTTTACCACTGTGCTGGAAGGCAATGTAATCGAAGTCTACTCAAAGAGAAAAACAGGAAGAAAATCTGAAAGGATTCGGTAGTATTGTTGGACTTGTGGTAAATATTAAAGGAACCCAAACCCATGAGAATAAACAACGTTAGCATAGAGGACATTATGCTACAAGGCTCACCTGTTGTCTAGGCAGTATAGAGACTATGAATGGCAACACAGCAATTCACGTATAAGCCAATGCAAGTAAAGGAAGAGAGAGAGAAAGACGTATCGCCTTACTTCAAAGAGTATGGAGAAGCTTCCTTCAACAGAAATATAAAGGCAACACTGTATTAAGGGTGCGTAAGACTCGGTTAATGTCGAACACAATAATGTAAGAAGTTTAGGCACTTATTAACAAGTGCTTCAGAGTTATATACCAAATATTAAGGCTCACTATCATTAGCGATGAAGTCGCCGTGAGGCCTCGGTTCAAACTCCAGGTCAGGCATCTCCAACTGAGCGAAATATGAAAAAATATTTCATCGGCGACTTCCTCGCAGCAGTGTTCTAGTAAAAACTCTGAGAGTAAATAAAATTGTCATGAAAAGTTTCTTAAAAATCTGTCGTTCGGAATCGAGTTTAAACTGTAGGTCCCGCCACTCATGTATACAAATTTAACACACACAATATAAGTGGTGTGAGAAACTAGGTCGTAATACTGGCTAAAGGGTTGTAATGACCAATTATGTATGTATGTATCGTTAGCGATATGAATTTATGGAACTAATACCACATAATGAAGTCGTCATAGTCGAGTAGACAGTGTGTTATTAGACGCGAGGCTGTGGTTCAAACCTTAGCCCAGACATCTCCAAACAAGACGAAAAGTATGAAGAAAATATGTTTCTTTCGGTGGCCTCTGCGCTCAACAATCTTTTGGTAAAAACTCTAGCATTCGAAATATGTTTCATTCATAGGCCTATTCACTTAGATTCATAACTTTAGAAAAATACTCATAATATTCGTAATGAATTTACAGTCTTAGTTATTGCATTTACAACAAAAGAAAAAAGACACATAAGCAAAAAAGACACAGAGCAGCAAACAAAGCAGACACACAACCTTCTAGAAAGTATTTTAGTGTTCATAAGCGAGTCATACATTTTTTGTGTATATGTTCGTGTATATGTTGAGTTGTGGAGCATCGAAATCAATAACATCATACGTGTTGTTAAGTATGAAGTATGAGGAGTACTTCAAACTTTGAATATGAGTTGAGGTTCCATAATATTAAAATAAGTATGAATGCGTATAAATATCAGAAATTATGAGTATGATTCTATTCTACTCATATTTTTAAATACTCATTGCTGATCTCTGTCAGGTACTCTAAGTTCTGTCTAATAATTGATATATCAGGGCCGATCGGTATATACGGCTGTGAACACTAATTTCCTACGATGTTTTAAACATCATTCACATACTTTACGTGTGTAACCATAAAGTGTGCTATGGCTGTAGGGCATTCAATTTATTTGCTCTAAATATGGAGAATAAACGGGAGCGATATAATCATGTTTATTTCTATGAAAACAACAATAACAACAGCAACAACAATAACAACAATAGAATATGAAAAATACAATAAAGAAAAACAATAATAAAAATGAAAATACAATTTAGTTTTATTTTGATTTTGTTGTTTGTTGTTATTGTTGTTGTATGTATTATATTTTTGTAATTCACATTGTTGTTGTTGTTTTCATTATTAACAAATTTACGAAAAACTGTTTTTATTCCTGTTTTTTTCTGTCTTTCAGTCTCATTTGAAAAAACACTAGAGAGCACACCACAGCACCCGACCCGTATGAAGACGATGATGTTGTGGCTATGGCCTGCTGTCGTCGATGCTTCATACATTCATTCATTCATTCATTCTTTCACTCAGTCATTGTGCATGAAGTGTATGTTTTAGTTGTTATTGTTGTTTAGATCATTTCATGCATAGTTTTAAATGAAGTTGTTGCTCTTATTGTGATTATTTCAACCACAAAAATTTTTTTTCAATTTTTTTCCGTTTTATTGGACTACAAAAGCCTCCACATATTCCATTGAGTGGCGAGTTGTTTGTGTAGAAGTTTTTCTATGGAAGTGTTTAGTTTTGTTTTGTATAAGGCAACATGAGGCAAAAACAACAACAATAACAACAGTAAAATAAAATAAAATGTGCAAATAAAAGTGCAACTAATGCCTGTTTTGCTTATAAACATGCATGTTTGCATTGGGAATTTTATGCCTCGTTTTACTAACGCAATTAAAATTGTTGGCAACTGAAAATGTTGTGGTTTTTTTCATTTTTGTTTCATGGATTTTATAGAAAATCGTCTATTGTGTGGCATAAATCCATAGTTAAAGTAACCCAGTTCAATTATGTTATTTTTTTAAGACAAAAATAGCTGCAGAGGTAATTCGAATGGAGATTCAAAGAGAATCTCCATCTTTAAGTCCAAATTAACAGGAGTTTCATTAAGCATTTACACAATTGGTCATTACAGCCCTTTAGTCAGGATTACGACCTAGTTTCTAACACCACTTGTGTTGTGTGTGTTAATTTTCATACATGAGTGGCGGTGACCTATAGTTTAAAGTCGATTCCGAGTGACAGATTTTTTGAGAAACTTTTTATGGCAATTTTTATTTTTAACACTCAGAGTTTTTGCTGAGAGAAAGTCACCGGAGAAATATTCTTCCATATTTTCGTTTTAATGTCTAAATCTGGTGTTTGAAACGAAGCCTCACATCTAATAAGCCAACACACTACCTACTAGACCACATCGACATTTCCTTACTTTAAATTTAAATAAAAACTAAGTGTGTGTGTGTGATATTATTGAAATTGTTTATTCGTATGAAGAACCTAATGATGTCATTATTTATGGAATATAACATCGCCGTTACGGCCAATTTACCACGACTCTGACGCATAAATCAGGCCGAATTGGATCTCTGTGGCTTCTAGCTTATTCGCATATTTCTGCCAGCACAGTAATTCCCACCAGAAAAAGTTTAACGGGAACAGATTACATGATCTCGGTGGCAGGTTTACAACACCTCCAAGTGGGATGATCATGCCCTAAAATCGCTTGTAAAGAATATTCAATGTAGCATAAGTTGTGCGCCATGTAGCGACGCTCGGTTGAAGCAACATATCGTCGGTCTACAGATCATCCAATTCATATTCTTACGTTTTTACCTTTTTAAAAACGTTTAAATATGAGTTCGTTAATTGCAAACAAAGTAAAAACAAATATGTGTTTAATTTCAGTTAAACTCTTTTTATTCTGTACAGTACTTTTGTGTCCCACCGTATACAACTTAACGATACAACAATAACAATCTTTACAACCACGACTTATTTTGTTCACACGCAACTTCACACAAGTCTGACTGAATTAACTCTGACTGCTGCCTGCTTTGTCCAGCCCTTTTATAGTCCGATACAACCAGTCTAACGAACATTCTTGAAGTGGAAGGTTCGTGTTCTCGCCTTCTCGAGAGTTCTGTTGTTAGTACATTATTGCTTGTGTACATTCCTTATGTCGTCTATCACATATTTGTCGTAGTGGTTTATTTTCGTGTTGTTGTTGGTACCAGGTGCAACCAGGTTCGTTGTACATATATGTGTGTGCAGCTTTCGATAATCAACACGTTCATTGTATTCTTAGTGTTAGTGTGTATTTGTATTGTGTGGCTTTTGTTTATCGTTTTTAATGTTAAACGATATTATGTCGTTTCGATTTGCGTAACAATATTAAAAAAAAGCTGGTATTCATCACCCTATAGTGCTCGTTGATGACAGTGATGATTTGTTCCTCTTAAAGAAATATACCCCTATTAAGTACAGATGCAGCGGCCTTGAGAGTGTTCGAGAGAAAAGTACTGCGCAAGATCTTCGGTCCAGTGCTAGTTGGCGATGATTTCCGTATCCGATACAACAGTGAGCTGTATGAGCTCTTCAACGACATGGACGTTGTACAGCGTATTAATATCACAGCCCTGCAAATTTGGATTTTTTTGTGCAAATAAGATGGCTTCAGGTATTTTCGAAGGCATTTTGTGCGCTCAACACGAATCTGGTTTCAAAAATTTTCCATCACGTCAGGTTTTCGAGAAAAAGAGGGTTGAAACCCCCAAAAATAGCGTTTTTGGCCATTTTTGAAACATTGTAGAGCTCAACACTGACGTACTAGAACCATCGCTATTGTTAGAAATTGACAATTGATCTTTGCTCTTTAAAATGAGACTAAAGCCAAATTGTTTGCATACACCCTTAAAGTAGGGGGTGGGTTTATGTCAAGGGGTGCAAAAGAAAAAGAAACACATTACGGAGATCCTTAAAAATTAATCAGATTTACTTGAAAATTGTTACTCAGGGGTTTTTGGGGTCGCTAATTACAGATCTTCATTCAGATTTAAAAAATTCAAAATGGCGGCTCCAATATGGCGGTCAAGTACATCTGATTAATTTTTATAAACCTCGACCGCCATATTGGATCAGCCATTTTCAATTTTTTTAAATATGAATGAAGATCTGTAATCAGAGACCACAAAAACCCCTGAGTACTAATTTTCAAGTAATTCTGAGTAATTTTTAAGGACCTCCGTAATCTGTTTCTTTGTCTCTTGCACTCCTTGACATAAACCCACCCCCTACTTTAAGGGTGCATGCAAACAATTTGGCTTTGGGCTCATTTTAAAGAGCAAAGATCAATTGTCAATTTCTGACAAAAGCGATGATTCTAGCACGTCAGTGTTTAGCTTTACAATGCTTCAAAAATGGCAAAAAACGCTATTTTCTGAGGTTAAACCACCCTTTTTCTCGAAAACCTGACGTGATGGAAAGTTTTTGAAACCAGATTCGTGTTCAGCGCGCAAAATGCCTTCGGAAACACCTGGAGCCATCTTATTTGCAAAACCCATGCAGGGCTGTGTAATCACTCCCATGTATTTTATCGCCCTCTTCGATTTGATCATTGTGCCTCCAACAGTCACTTCCATCTTCTCTACTATCTTCCGACCGCTTATCAAGACGGATACAGTGTATCGAACTAGAAGGGAATTGTATTGTGAAATAAAACTAAATTTTCACAAAATGATTGTGTGAAATGTTTACTAAGAACAGAAGGACTAACAATGAAACAGCTTTCTTAGATTGGCAGAACTGCTTTGAATATTAGCTTTAGTTTGGATTGAATTGGTAACTGCCTTAATGGACAGAGATTACTGGGTGCCCATATGGTTCTTTTGCATCACACAATTATAAATCCAAGTTGATACCTTTAAGTCATGCCGATAGTTTTATGAGGGTGTGAATATTTTTAATTTCCCTTGGCTAGGCATATCCTAACAATGAATTCTGGATGCCCAAATATTGTCCATTTTAGGTTCCCAGAAGTAGAACCATGGTAGAGAAGATGATCTGTGGTCTTCTCTTCTTCCTCGCACTCGTCCTTAAAGCTTCTGCAGTGTCAGTCAGTGTGAAGTATTTCTAGCTTCCAATCATATGACGTAAGAGTAAATTTTAATTCGTTTTGCTGGGTTTTGTTTCTAAAAACTATTCTCATAAGCTATGTTCCACACAATATTTCTTATGCTTCTACACGTTCTATGTGTAAGGAGTGTGGAAATTGTTTTGTTTTGTTTTGTTTTGTTTGCCTGCCACTTATGTGCTGTATTTTATGTTCTAAAAAACAAACAAAAAAAATTCTATTTAAACTTTGTAACGTGTGTGCTAAGCGCTTTTGCAGGAATAAAAAAACGGATAGAAAAAGGTTGCAAGTTAAACATTCAACTTAATATTAATGAAAGAGAAAAACAACAACAAATTATAATAAATAAACAACCGGCAACACATACAGCTGAAAGATATACAAACTTTAGATGGAGAAAAAAAAAATCAAAAAAAAAAATTTTATTCTACATTTAGTTAGAGAAGAGCACTTTATGTATTGTATTGTAAATGGAAACTAAACTATGAAATGAAATGAAAAAAGAGCATCAGCTTCACATCTATTTCTGTTCATATTATTCTATTCAATGTGTGTATAAAACTTATAGTCAAAGTCTGATTAAATGCATTATGCTGTGCCAGTCAAGCAGGCATAAGCATTATAAAATACGCCATACATGGCCCTTAGTTTTGCTTGAAGGTAATGGTGTAAGAGCCTGGAGTAAGGTTGAGTAAGGTGGTGGTGGCGGGTATCAATTTACAATTTTGTATTCCTTTTTTTATAATTTTTTTTTAAATAAATATTTATAATAACCTTCCTTAATGCCATTACCTTTCTCTCTCTATGTTAAAAAAAAAAAAAAAAAATATTAAAAATATTTAATTTCTTCTTCTTCTCGCGTTTTATAAATTTTTTTGTTTTGTTTTGTTGTGTATTTACTTTCATAATCAGTTTAAAAAATTTTCCATATTCTAGTAAGGGGGAAAGGGCATCATAAATGCATAATTATATTTATTTTTTTTTATATTTTTCCATTTCCATCATGTTTTCATTTTCTGTTAGTTTTCTAGCATATTAAGTATGTTCCAGTTTTTTTAAAATTTTTTTTTCATTTTTTTTTTGCATTTTTTTTTTACTGTCGTAGTTTATCTATTACAAGTTGAAGGGGAAAATTGACTTTTTAAAGTTTGTTAATATTTTATTTCATTTCATTTTGTATTTCATTTTTTATTATTTCATTCATATTTATTTTATTCGTTTTTTTGTTTTTCTTTCTCTAGTTTATTTACTAAAACTGGCCTTATTTGTTGGAATAAATTTAATATTTTCGTTAATAACTCGTAACCAGGCACTGCAGTAATGCATCGTACATCTATACAAAAGGTATGTACATATTCATATACATATACAGTAAGCGTCAAAAGAAATTGTGCATTAAAAAAAATATATACATACAGTAGGACCTTGATTATCCGTGATTCGATTATCCAGCAGCATCAATTATCCAGGATGGAAAAAGAAAATTTTTTGCATCGACTTAATTTTATTTTGGATCGACTTAAATTTGTCTGCATTGTTTAGCCGTGATTACCTCTATTATCCGTGATTATAAGCAAAATTTTTTTTTATTATTTTGGACAAACAGTCGAAAAAGGGAAATTCCCTCTTCCCTCTGTTTAGTTTAATTTAGAAATTTGAGTATGTATATAAAATCCTTGAATTATTTAGTTTTTATATAAATATGTACATATTCATTTATTAATTAATAAAAATTTCTATTAAAAAACTAGCCAAAATTGGTACTCAATTAACCGGGAAAATCGATTATCCGGAATGCTTCCGTTCCCGACCATCACGGATAATCAAGGTCCCACTGTATACGTATAAAATATATTCATTAGTTCCACAAATTCACATTGCTAAAGGCTATGGGCCTTAATATCCTGTATATAACTCTGAAGCACTGGTTAATGAATGCCTAAAGTTCTTACATTATTGTGTTCGACATTAAACGAGTCTTACGCACCCTTAACACAGTGTTGACTTTACATTTGTTTTGAATACGAATGTTCAAAAGATTCTCTTTACTGTTTGCCGTAAAACGAATTCCGAAACCCCTTCCTTGAATTGGCTTGAGCCTTGTAGCATAATGTCCTCTGTGCTAACATTGTTTATTCTCATGGGTTTGGGTTCCTTTAATATTTACCTCAAGTCGTACAATACCAGCGAATCATTTCAGATCTTCTATCTCCAGACTCTATGGAATTGGTTTTCTCTTTGAGTAGACTTCGATTACATTGTCTTCCAGCACAGTTTTGTTATGAAATGATTAACTGATGCCCTCTTTTCAGAAGTATAGGAAGTCCTACATACCAATGTATAGCTTTGATGGTTCCAATTATACACCGAAATAATCCCTTTCTTACCAATGTTTTCCGGATAGTAGCCTATCTAATAGATTTTCTAAAACTGATGGACAATAAATGGTGCAGAGTACGTCGTGCTATAAATTTATGTAATGTAAGGGTTATGGTGTGCAGCCCTTGCGCTGACCAACTTGCCCCTCCTTGGATCGGACGAACTTGGTCAGTGCAGAGGCTGCGTTCACCTGTGGCATCACAACGGGCGGCTATGCGTGCTCAAGTGAGCTTTTTGATAAATTAAAGCTACCTAACCTAACCTAACCTAAGGCTTTTGGTTTTTGCCATTAATCTACCTGTTGATCTCGAAGATTGTTCCGATTTGACTTTGAAATCTTCCTTGTAGTATGCGTGCAAGTATCTTGTAGAAGATATTATTATGATGAGTACTTTCTCTTCAGTTTCAATTTTAAACCTTCAAGACCAAACTTTTCTGTAATTCGGCAATGAATCGTTTCTTTTCTAACTTGGACAGAAACTTTCCTTATGTAATGGAAATTCATCCGTATTTCTGCAATTTTCTAGTTTTTAAGTAAATTGCCCTGAGAGAGCCTATGGTCTTTATAGCATTAAAGGGAATATACAGTGAGTGTCAAAAGAAACTGTACATGACCAAAAAATATATATGTATATACGTTGATAAATTACAATTATTTTTATTTTAAAATTATTTCATTAACAGTTTTTAAAATTAAAACAAACAAAAAATTACCAAAAAATTTCGAATTATTGCCAAATTTTTTCGGGCACTCTCCTTAAGTGGTAAAAACTGAATTTGATGATTATTAGAATTTTATCCATGGTATATAGTTTCATCTGGCGCTCACTGTATATTCTTATATCCTTAATTTCAATATTAGAGGTAAAAAGAAATTCTATACTTTAAGCCATATTGATTGGCTTAACACAAGAAAAAAATCTAAAAAACCATGCCAATCATGAAATATCGAGTCTTGATTGTTGCTAACGTTGAAGCCATAAATGTCAAATTAATTTATTTACACTATTTTGTGAAATCACCTTGGACGACTACAGACACTGGCAAATCTGGCCTTATTCGTAATCACAGCATCTTTTAGGTACCTTAGAGCAGTAACAACGTGACACTAGTCCCTGGATGTATTGTATATGCAAGGAGGTTGGAAATACCTTACAACGACCACCTCTGCAGGAACTTATGTAATCCAAGCAATCTTACAACGACCTTCAGCAGGAGCTTATAAAAACGAGTAAGAAAATGAGATCACAGAACATATTTCCTATTACTGTTCGAGGCGCATGGAAATATAAAATGAAGAATTGTTGGGCATCCAAAATTTGATTAACAGAATGTGTTTTCCTTTGGTTACATTTGATTAGAATTCCCACCTTCATACGGCTAGCGGGATAGCTGAGAAATGCCAAGCAGGAATTATAATTTTGAGGCAGCATAGGACCAAATAGCACCAAGTAAGCTCTGCTCATTATGGCTATTGTGTCAATTCAATTTAATTTTTATTCTATTGTGCTGGGTGGAGAGTATCGCACAATAAATCTGTCAAATATAGTTTTTGTTTTTCAAAACCATCCCCTTCCAGCTCCATACACTATTCGCATGTACATCTGTTAGATTGATTGTCATTTATTCAGTATATTTTGCCCAATCGCCACAGACGGGCACAATCACCAACATGTGTCAGCTAAATGGGCTTTGGAGCAGATAGAAAAAATTATTTTCAGAGATGAGATCGCTTTCTTCATGAATATGTGGGTGAACATACATACAAAAATTTTCGAATTTGAAAGGATAGCAATTGACATAAGCATTAAGAGCACTAAATGCCTCCCGGAAAAGTCAGGGTTTAGTATTGATTTATTTGAGATTTGAGAATGACGTTGGCTAGGTTATTGCTGTCGACGGCGAGCATTACAGGTCGATGATTACGCTGTTCTTTTGTTCTGAATTGAAACATCTGGACACAAATGATATGTGGTTTCATCAGGACAGTACTACGTGCCACACAGCTCTTAGGTTAGGTTAGGTTAGGTTAGAGGACGCGTACTTGTCAATTAAGACAAGTACAGTACCCGGAGGTCGAATTGACCCACTGTACAACGTCATAGTTTCTCACACCACTTATGTTGCGTGTGTTCATTTTATACATGAGTGGTGGGACCTACAGTTTAAAGTTGAGTCCGAACGACAGATTTTTGAGAAAGTTTCTCATGGCAATTTTATTTACTCTCATAGTTTTTGCCAGAAATCTGCTGAGAGGAAGTCGCCGAAGAAATACTTTTTGTATTTTGTCTTTGATGCCTGGCCTGGGGCTCGAACCCAGGCTTTTGCGTCTAATAAGCCAACACACTACCTACTAGACTACGGCGACTTCACACAGCTCATGCAACATTGAATATTCTGCACATGCGATTTGAGGGCATGGTCATCTCATGTGAAAAGGTGCGGAACTGACCACCAAGATCGTGCGATTTGGGGGATTTCTTAAAAGGCCGCACTGCGTACCACACAGTTCTTGACACATTAGATATTCTGCACAAGCGATTTGAAGCCGTGGTCATTTTATGTAATCTGATCATGAAGGTCGTGGAATTTGACGCCGTTTTTTGTCAGATTTACTCCTTAAAACCAAAGTAACCCAAACCATCTATTGAAAAATCACTTCAAACCTGTTTTTATTCAATTGTGGGTAAATGTGGCGTCTATCTTACATACATAGCTTTATCATCTCCAACTTCGTGTCAATATGTGATGACGCTCATCCAATGCCATATAATGGATTTTCTTAAACAATTCTGGCTTGGAGACATCAACTGGTCAACCACCATGATGTTCAACTTGGCAGTTTCTGCGGACTTGTTTAAACTGTATCGTACATAATTGGTCATTACAACCCTTCAGTCAGGATTACGACGTAGCTTCTCACACCACTTATGTTGTGTGTGTTAATTATATGTATGTGTGGCAGGATCTAGAGTTTAAAGTCGACTCCGAACGGCAGATTTCTGTGAAACTTTTTCATGGCAATTTTTCTTTTTAACTCTCAGAGTCTTTGCCAGAAATCTGCTGAGAGGTAATCGCCAAAGAAATATTTGTTTTCATATTTCGTTTTGATGTGTGTGGTTTGAACCCTGGCCTAATGTCTAATACTACCTACTAGACTACGGCAAATCTACCACTTAAATTTTTACACACGCAACGAAGTTAAGCAAACATAAAATTGAATTTGCTTGTGAACTATTTTGAAGGCTGTTTAGCCATTCGGGATTATTTGCTACAAATCTTCAATTTTAATAAAAAATTTTCTGTTCTAGTTTTTGCATATGTTTACCCCCAATATATTGACACTATATTAGAGTGTTTTAATGCAAACAAAACAAATGCTATAGACAACAACAAGAACAACAAATACAACTAAAGCGTTAATAATAATTTTGTAGTGCATCATCAATGAGAGGCAAATGATTTATTGGTTTTTGCTTCGAACAACAGAAACAACAACAGCAACAATATATGATGTACACCATCGCTATCCAGTTGTTTTGTTTCTGTTTCAAACGGTATTAACTTTTTTAATACAAATTTATTATTAGTTTTGCACCGTTTTGACTCAGACACACACACACATGAGATTGGTTGGAAATATTACAGTTTCTTCTTCTTGATATTCGATCGCTCTGAATATATTTGAAAATATTTTATTGACCTTTAACGGCTATGAAGTGATTGAATTCTACAAAATTGTTAGGAAAATGTAAAATCTAGATACTGGTGTTTCGCTTTTATATCGCTTGACATTAAAATTATAAACAAAAGCTACAAAAACAAAACAATGCAGTAAACAAACTTGTTTACAAATTAGCGTACTGCTTAATGTAACAACAAACACCAGCATAAAAAAATGGCAAACAAGCAAACAAAAATACATCAACAAACACTACAAGAATAAATGTAAACTGACTTTCTGATATCCTTGACTGAGCTCTTTAATAAAGGGTCCCCCAAATAACTTTTTTTTTGAAAATGCTTTAAAAAAAAAACTACGGAATATTTTCTCAAATTTCTTTTTTTATTTGAAAGTACAATCCTTCCGGTTAATAATGGAAAATAATTTCATTCAAATGGCTGCCTCGACTGGCCATGCAGTAGCCTACACGATCGGTACAATTTTTAAGCACATTATCGATTGTGTGAAGCTGTATTTCACCAATGGCTTCACGAATACTGTCCTTTAAAGCCTCAACTGTCTCTGGCTTGTCGGCGTAACACTTATCTTTGACGGTACCCCACAAATAATAGTCCAACGGTGTCAAATCGCAGCTCCGAGGTGGCCAAACGACATCAGCTCTGCGGCTGATAATGCGATCTTCAAAAACAGGCCGCAAAACATCGAGTGTAGTTTCGGCTGTGTGGCACGTAGCGCCGGCCTGTTGAAACCAAATGTTGCCAATATCCTCCTCTTCAATTTTTGTTAAAAAAAATTCGTTCAACAGGGCCCGATAACGATCGCCATTGACTGTAACGGCCACTCCTTGCTCATTTTCGAAGAAAAATGGCCCAATTATGCCTCTGGACCAAAATCCACCCCAAACAGTGACTAGTTTTGGGTGCGACGGCTTTTCAAGGTATGCCTGCGAGTTTTCTGTGCCCCAAATGTGACAATTTTGCTTGTTTACATACCCGCCAAGATCAAAATGAGCTTCATCTGAAAAGATGATTTTTTTTTTGCCAAAATCGGCATCTTTTGTAAGTCGATCGCACGCCCACTTAGCGAAGCGAAAACGCATTGGATGGTCAATTTGCTTCAACTACTGAACCAATTGGACTTTGTATGGCGTCATACCAAGGTGTTTATGCAAAATTTCTCTCAATGATGTCTCCGAAATGTTCAATTGTTGAGAACGACGGTGAATTGATGTTGATGGCGCTTCACGCACACTTTCTGCCACAGCAGCAATATTCTCGGGTGTACGCACTGTTTTTGGCTTTTCACGCTTTGGTTTATCGATGAGGATGCCAGTTTCTTTCACTTTTTTCACAAGATAATGAACATACGGAGCTGATGGTGTTTCTCTTCTTCCAAAATCCGTGCGCAATTTTCGCACACATTCTGCAACATTACCATGATTTTCCAAGTAATGTCGCAATATATCCCAGCGTTGTTCAAGCGTATACACAACCATATTCGTTCAGCGGAAGGATACAACTAATTATCTGCCAAATCAGACATGAGCTATATGTTACCATTCACGAAATAAGCACTAGTTGAAAAAAAACGTTAGATGGCGGACCCGATATTACCAATATAACTTGCAGGGTCCATCCATGTAAGCTTAATTTTTTTTGTAATAAAATTAAGAATTTTGTTGTTGTCCATATTATATTTACTCTCTAAGGACAAGATAAAAAATGTAGCATTTTTACTTAAAGTAGACCCCGTGTTGCACTTGTTTCCGGTGCAGGCCTTTATCAGGCCTGTGATAAGATAAAGAAGGCAAAATAAAGAAGACATTGTGGCTAGATACTGATCGATTAATAGCATATATGTACATACCTCTGTATATATTGTAATAATTTTTTTATTGTAGTTGTGATTCAATAATACAGTCTGTATAGTGTAATGAGTTAACTCGAATTTTTAGTAAATTTTTAAACAATTTTTCTTTTGAATTTTTTTTCTTTGTTATACAATTTGTTTTTGTAGGAAATATTATTTTTATTAAAAACTCTTTCTTTTTTCCCTGTCGCTAAACTAAATCAGGATGTCTTATCCATTTCCTTGCTTGAAATTCAATTTAAAAGAAAATTTTCTGATAAAAAAAATAACTTTTTCAGCAGCATTTGCTTTAAATGGAAGGCAAAACAAAAAATTCAGCAATAAGAAAATAAAATAAAGAATTAAATTTAAATCAATTAAGAGAAAAATCTATAAAATATTTTACCAACTAAAAGCTCTTAGAAATGAAATGAAAAAAAACTATAAATGTCTGACAGAACGCGGATTATAACTTCCTTTTTGCGCTAAGCAGCAAACGAATTTTCAAAACCAAACCCTCAACCATTTTCTTATTATTTAGTAAGGAAACATGAAAAGAAACCACAAAATTTACAAACTAGAAAATGAAACGAGAGAGAAAAAAAATAATTTGAAAAATTCATGACAAAACCACTTACATATACGACAACTGCTGGCAAATACGCCCCTTCCTTCCTGTAGCTAAGAGCGAAAGGAAACAAAACTTGTGGGTAATATTTTGCTAAAGCAAAGCAAGAGCAGTAGTATTAGTAGGTGTAGGTGTAGGAGTAGGTATTAAAGTTTGTGACCATAGCTGCCAGATTTGACGATTTATGTCCTTATTTTGACGATTTTGAGCTCCAAAGATATCATGTTGACGATTTATGGCCTTATTTGGAAATCATACTCTTTTCTTTAGTACCTTAAAAGCCTCCTTAAGTTTTGTATTTGCTTTGCAATTGTTACTATTGTAAAATTTATGTTAGTAATAACGAGGGGTAAAGTATTGTTACGTTTTTACCTTTTTAAAAACGTTTAGAATATGAGTTCGTTGATTGCAAACAAAGTAAAAACAAATTTGTGTTCAGTTTTAATTAAACTATTTATTGTTCAGACTAGTTTTGTGTGCCACAGTATACAACTTGTCGTATGTAACAATAATCTGCTTGTTTATCTCGTTATTCCCCTCTGCTTACAACCTTTTTGTAAGCAATACCACTTGCACGTTGGATCTGTATAGCTGGGATCTTCACAGTAGCGATCTTCAAGCCACGACTGTTTACTTCGCACGCAACGTGTCTTCACACAAGACTGACTGAATTATTACTGACACGTTGGCCGCTTTGTCTGGCCCTTTTATATACGCACAAAATTAGTCTGATGAAGGTGTTGGAAGTAGAATGTTCTTGTCTTCGCGTTCTTAAGAGTTCTATTCCGACTACATTATTGTTTGTGTGTATTTTGTTGTTGCGTTCTTATTTACTTGCCTATCTCCTTTTCTTTCACACTTGTTGTTGGTTCTTTACTTGAAACATGTTCGTTGCATTTGTGTGTGTGTAGCTTTTGTTTATCGTTAATGTTAAACGATGTTTTCATGTGAAATGATATTCGGTCGTATTATATTGTTACGCAAATCGAAACGACCTAATATCGTTTACCAACAAAACACGATAAGCAAAAGCCACACAATACAAATACACACTAACACTAAGAATACAATGAATGTGTTGACTATCTAAAGCTGCACACACACATATATATGACGAACCTGGTTGCGCCTGGTACCAACAACAACATCTATGTGACAAAAAGGGAAAGACAACATAAGCATAGTACACAAACAAAAATGTATTAGCAATAGAGCTTTCTAGAGATCTCTAGGCGAGATCACGAACCTTCCACTTCAAGAATGTTCGTTAGACTGGCAGTAAGAATTCAGTCAGACTTGTAAACAAAATAAGTCGTGGTTGTAAAGCGAATAATTGTGTGAACTAGTAAAGTGAATAAACAGATTATTATTGTTGTATCGTTAAGTTGTATACGGTGGCACACAAAAGTGGTGTAAAGAATAAAGAGAGTTGAAGTGAAATTAAACACATATTTGTTTTTACTTTGTTTGCAATTAACGAACGTTTTTAAAAAGTTAAAAACGTAACAATATTTTTAAGTTATTTGCAAACACCTGTTATGATACTACATAAAATGCTAAATAACTTAAATAAAAACGTCAATTTGTAAAGAAATTTAAAAAAAAATGATCAGATATTTAAAGAAAAATGGTAAGTTCTGCAAATACTCTAACATTACCCAGCATATAATAGCAATACCAAGAACTTTGAGCATAATTTACTATTCGCCGTTACAGACAATTTTTAAAGATTCGAATATAACTTCTAATATAACCTTTTTGCGCACGACCAACATTCAGGGTATGGCCCCTACTTATGCAGTGCATTGTGTTGGAACTAGGAAAATATGTTATGGGAAGGAGGAAAGACGGAGTGGGTTTGTGGACACTAGATTTGTAACTTTTTATACCATAAGTAACAGGAAAACCGTCTGCAGGAAGGGAGTTTCACATATGAATAGTCCGACTAAAGAACAAATTTTGTCTATAAGTGATTGTGCAATCCACTGGCCAATCGATCACAAATGTAGGTGCTCTCTGAGAAAGACGTGTAGGAAACATGATTCTGGGGAACAGGTCCCCTTATTTCGCTCGAGAAAAATCGTTTTAATAGCGATATAACAAAGAAACACAAATCACATTGCAACGATGCCCCAATGAATCAATAGAGTTGGATATTCTATCGTCATTAACGAGAAACTTTGCCCTCTCCTGTAAGCGGTCGAGAAGTCTCAAAATAGCCATTGAGGCACAGGCCTTTATATAGCAGTTGCATTCCATTCTCTTTCGTATATACATACATAATTGGTCATTACAACCCTTCAGTCAGGATTACGACCTAGTTTCTCACACCACTTATGTTGTGTGTGTTAATTTTATACATGAGTAGCGGGACCTACAGTTTAAAGTCGACTCCGAACGACAGATTTTTGAGAAACTTTTCATGGCAATTTTTATTTGCTTTCAGAGTTAAATAAATACTTTTTGTATTTTGTTCTGATGTCTGGCCTGGGGCTCGAACCCTGGCTTTTCGTCTAATAAGCCAACACATTACCTACTAGACCACGGCGGTGGTTTGGAGTTGGATACCCTATCGCAATAAATGAACACCTTTGCTCTCTCTTGTACGCGGTCGAAAAGTCTCAAAATAGACGTTGAGGCACCGGCCTATGCTTTAGAATAGTATTACATTCTCTTTTGGATATAAGTGGTGTAAATAGTAAGTATGTAATGTAAGATCAGATGAAGTGAAGTATTTCTTGTACCGTCTTAAGAAGCTAAGGCAGTGAAAAATGTGTCGGTTCCAGCGAACATCACAATGAATTTTCATGCAAAGAACGTCAAGAACTTCTGCCTCCCTAATATTTACACCCTCCCATAGATATAAATGTTGCAATATCGTTGCTGGGCTTATTTGTCAATAAACAACACTGGTTTAGATTGTTTAAACATTGAAAATGATGTAAAACTTCTCGATTTTTGGAGAAAAAATCTGTAATAAAAATGAGGCATTTTTTTACGATTTCCATGGACGTCTATAACAATTTTGACGTTTTTTCTTCTAATACTTAACGATTTGTTGCTTTATTTATGTGGCAGCTATGTTTGTGAAGACGAACATTACAAAAGGCAACAAAATATTCATTCTATCCATCCATTCATCATTATGAGAACGCTAATGCCATTATGCCACCTCATTTCTCTATAAACTTACAATCTCTTGTTTAGTTTTCTTTTAATACAACAGCATGAGTAAGTAACCTTCCTCCCCACACACACACAAAGAAAAAAACCGCCAAAAATATTGATCATTTTGATTAAAATCATCATCAGCAACTGAGTTCGCAGGAAGAGTCTCCTTTGTTTTGTGTTGTTCTGCTAAGAAGGAAAAACCACCGCGTCTAGAAACTAAAAAAATTTACAAAATATTTAATACTTCAGCTTAAAAAAACAGGAATTTTGTTTTCTTCTTCTTTGTTTTCTTTCCCCCTTTTGTTGTTGTAAATCTGTGTTCACTTAACCCCCATCCGCTACATAGCTACAGCTATTGATAGTTGTTTCTTACAAAACCTCCTTGGATTACTCCCCCAAATGGTTAACGTTTTTGTACTGAGTGGAGTTGGGGTATTTAAAACACAACAAAAACAACAAAGAAACGGCTCTAAACTATTTTTCCTTAAACAAATGGCTCTAAATATACTTTTTACAGTCAAGGGGAAAAAATTAGTAAAAGTGGTCTCCCTTTAATCAGCGCAACTCAACCTTAAAAAATTTTTAAATTTCGAAGTAAAATTTTAATTAAAAAATGAGTGAAATAAGCAGCTAAACACCATGAAAATGTGTGATAAAAACTCTGAAGTTATATTCGTAATGCTCAATGGATCCTCGTCAACGGTGCTCCTTTCATTCGCGTCTCGGTCTTTTCTGATAGTCAGGCCGCGATAAGATCTCTATCGGGTTTCGTGAATAACTCTAGGATCGTTAGGAAATCTCGCCGATGTCTTGACCTTCTTTCTGGGCGCTTCACCAGTGTCTCACTGGGGGACCCAGGCACATTAACATTCCGGGAAACTGCAGAGCCGACGAACTCGCCAGAGCTGGTGCGCTCCTTCCGGAATCCTCTTCAATTGAATTGGGTATGCCACTTGCCTCGCTCAAGTCGGATATTGCGCGGAAATTTTTCGGGACACCAACCTATCCTGAGTCAATGAGGAGTCCTGCTCCAACGCTAGACTCACCTGGCCCTTGATGGATAGAAGGCGTACCAAGCAATTACTTGGTCTGGGTCGTGACGTCATCTCAACCACAGTGGCTATGCTTACAGGTCACTGCGTTATGGTTAGACACGCGGAAAGAACGAGTCTCCCATTTAACAACTTTTGACGTGGATGCAGATCCGCTGAGGAAGAGGAGACTGTCATCCACTTTCTTTGTCAGTACCCGCTAGCTGCATTTCTTGTCAGCTTCACGGAGCTATCATCTATTGATATCAAGGATATAGCTTCGTTCATCAAACTTTCTGGCTGTTTTTCCAGTGCACGGTAGTCGTGCTTTTGATGTGCAGCCCTTGCGCTGAAAAACTTTTCAGAGGCGCCTGAAAGGATTTGTTTAGGCAGGCCGAAATCCGTTAATCGGTTTGTTAATGGCCAATTAAGTAAGTCATCGATTCCATCAATAACAGATGGGCGGATTTCGGATACGGGCATGACAATGCAGAAAATCTGATTGGAACTGAAGGGTACACAATAAGTTCATTAAATATTCAAGCAAAAATTTTTTTAAAAGCTACAGAGATGGAGAAGAAGAGGAGACCCTTCTACACCTATTGGGTACATGTCAGCAACTATTTAGGAGGAGAAAGAGCACCCTGGTTCCTATTATTAAAGTCGGTCTGAAGAAACTGTCACGCGATGACATTGGCTATCTGATTCGCTCCTTCAGAAGTGGTTAGTCCAGGGAATAGCGGAAAGCTGACGTATCAAAACGGGCCCAATATGGCCTAAGTGTGTCCACAACACCCAATAGTGGTTATAAATTATACCCACAAATAAAAATTAGTAAAAGTGCTAGTAAAACCAAATTTTTTTTTTCGTTTAATTTCCAATACATTTTCCCATACTTATCTTACTAAGAAGTCTTCCTTCCTCACCCTTATAATCCAAACAAAATCGGCTATATTTGCACTCATACATACACACATAAATGCATACATACATACATAACTTTGATTTTGAATAGAAGATTTTATTTCCATTCTTTTTTGCATAATTTGCTGTTTAATATTTTCGTTTACATTTTCCTTTTCGTCTTAGTTTTCCATTCTTGAGAAAATACAAGAACAAAAAAAAAACTGTTTCTCTTAATGCACGAGTAGCAAGAAAACAACAAAGCTGTGTGAAAGAAAAGCGAATTGAAAGAAGAAAATTTCTTTTCTATTCAAAAAAAAAAGAACAAAAACTGACGTATAAAATTCGAAACGAATGAATGAATGAATAAATGAATGAATGACTGTGTGAGTGAAAAAATGCTTCCTTCTAATCCACCCAATATGTCTTATTCTTCTTCTTATTTTTGTTCTCCTCCTTGTAGTTCTTATCATTCATTACGATTTTTTTTTTGTTTTTTCGTTTACATGAATAGATGGCTGGCTGGCTGGCTGACTTGACTGTATTAATAAAATTTCTTCAATAGTTTCACTCTTTTATAGTCTCGGTAACCTTTAATCAAAGCATTTAAATTTTAATGGCACATTTGGTTCGTTGATTAATTAGTTCGAAGTGCTTAGAAAATATGTGCAAGAATTGAACTTAGAGTCTTCGAAAATTAAAAACTAATGCTACTTGCTGAACAACATTCTAAGAGTATAACAATATGAAAATTCTTCTTGTCCGACTATGCAGTATTCTATATGCACATTAAATCGTTTCGTTTTTGCCTTATAAATTGTACAATGGGTCAATTCGATCTCCGGGTACTGCACTTGTCTTAATTGACAAGTACACGTCCTCTAACCTAACCTACCTTATAAAAACGTTTAAAATATGAGCTCGTAGATTGCAAATAAAAATAAAAATAAATTGGTGATCGGTTTTAATTAAAATTCTTTATTATTTGCACAATTCTGTGTGCCGCTGTTCACAACTTGTTGTAAACAACAACAATTTCTTTGTTTGTTAATCCCCTGTTTACACCTTTTGCATGAACAATAACAATTACTAGGCAATTATGTTCCACATATCTTTGTAACGGAGATCTTCTAAGCACGATTACTCTTTTCAAACACACCGCGTTTTCACACAAGACTGACTGAACTTTACTAACCCAATCGCCTGCTTTGCCTTGCCTTTTATATGGCAAAGTAAACAGAAGTCGAATGTATTTTTTTTTACATTTATTTTTGTAGTGTTGTTTTTGGATAATTGTTTACTTGTATGTCATTTTTTTATGCTGGTGTTTGTTGTTATATCAAGCAGTACGATAATTTGTAGTTTTTGTTTACAACTTTAATATTAAGCGATCTAAAAGCAAAACACCTTTATCCAGATTTTTCATTTTCGTAGCAATATTTTACAGGAAGATTGCAGAGATCAGATTTCAGAGGAGGAATCCCTAAGAAATGGTCTTGACGCGATGAGTAAATAAGTGCAATATAATGAAGAACCTATAATCTTGTAGTCCCCAGATCGCAATTGCATTTAACCAAGTTTAACTTAACGAGATGGCAAAGCGTAAGAATTTTTATATCACAAAAGTAGCGTAGATACGATAAATGAGTAAAAAAACGCCGTAAATTTAAATGAAGGGCGCAAGTAAAGTCTTCAAAATGAAGACTTCCAAAGGAGTATGCTTAGTGTAGTTGCCGGCGTCATTACTACATGTGTGAGAGTCATTGGTAATACTTCGGCAGGAACTAAATAGATAAGCGAATAGAGGAAACTGTTTGAAATCTCTTGGGCTGTAAGAGATGGAAGCACTGATGGACTTTGAAAGTTTCAGGATGTCGTATCACAGTGGGCATTAATATCCTCTTTTGTTGGCAGTCACTGAATAGTAAGTATTCAATCTGTCAATCTGTTAGTAATTGCAACTTTGCTGAACAAGTATCCACAAGATAGAGTTCGTTGAGTTAGGTGCACCTTTACAACATAAAGAAGGCCAATTGATGTAGGCGTCAGGCAAATATCTGGCAATTGAGCTCCTTATAATAGGAGCCTATGTTCGAATGGGATCAAAAGAATAAGAGTAGAAGACTCGTTAATCTTCTAGAGCAGTGAATAACTCCTTGTATTGGAGAGAAAATTTGTTATTTAGCCGCACCATCCATATGTGCAGTGACCTTTCAAAAAAAATTATTCCCGTTACTTCTTTGCTATATAAACCCATCGTGAACCTGTTGCCCAAAGGCACTACTCTCTCGTTTTTCTATACCACGACTAATTTTAACCTAAGTGTTCGAAGTAGGAAAAGTTTGGCTAAAAAATATGGTTTACTAAGGTCCCGTTATAGCGCCCGTAGTACCTATTCCGTTATTCAATTATGATGACTGATAATTGTCAACCGTCCAGATAACTTTAAGAAGGAATTTTATCAAAATCATCTTTAGCTTGATTTGTCAATAAATTCTGAGTGCAAAATAATCCTTTTTCCCACGTTCCGAAGTTCTGGATAATAACAGAAAATATATTTTGCGTGTGTTTTCTGCTTCCATGCTATTATAGCTTCTGCTTTGTTGTAAGCTATCGCCGTAGTCTAGTAGGTAGTGTGTTGGCTTATTAGATGTAAAGCTACGGTTCAAACCCCAGGTCAGACATCAAATAAAAATTCTGAGAGTAAAAGAATTGCCATGAGAAGTTTCACATAAATCCGTCGTTCGGAGTGGACTCCAAACTGTAGGTCCTCCCATGTATAAAATTAACACACACAACATAAGTGGTGTGAGAACCTAGGTCGTAATCCTGACTCAAGGGTTGTAATTACAAATTATGTATGTATGTTTTTGCGAGCTATTTTCAGCTTTCCGGCGTATGTACTTAGGGCCCAGTGTCCCGCTTTTACTTCTATGAGATTTCTTAGATGCACTCTGCTCGGGTTTAATGCAAATTTTATTCTGAATTTAACCATTATGTACCAGATTTATTTACCAGAGAAATATATGGCGCTGCTATTTGTATGTTCGCAACTGTAGATTATCCAAACATTAGAAACTAGTTTAAAAAATTCCAACAAAACTTCGTTAGTATTTAATTATAGCGTTAATAACCATCTACCTTAACTGTCTTTTTGATTATCCCATCATTTCGTATCCGAAACAAATCGCGAATTTCTTTTTTTCTTTCATTTCTCAACAGAAATCTATTTTTCTTATACTTCGTTTATACACGAAAACAAACATACATGTGTGTGTGTACTCGTACATCAATACAATAACTATAATAATGCCGAAATTCATAGAAGCATTATATGTTACATACTTCTTGTATTTGGATTTGTATTTGTATTAGTGTAACAGCAGCAGCAGCAATATTTGCTTGCGTTTTTATTATGTGTATACATGCCATACTATGAATAACTGTAAATTTAACTGCAGGTTTTGTTCCTCCCAAAGAGTGGTAGTGAGAGCGGGTGAGAGCTCCACAATGCCTATGTGTTTAATTTTTTATTTTTTTTAGGCGAATGTGTTGTATGCTGTATTGCTGTTGTATTAGTTGCTGCTGTTGCTTGTCTTATTGTTATTGCTTTATGGTGCTGCTGCTGCTGCTGCTTAATTTTATAGAATATTTTTTTCTCTCTTGCTTTGCTTTTTTTCTTCTTCCAAAAATTCATAATCGCAATATTTTTCTCTACTAAATTTTGAATACAATGGCAATAAAGCAAGGGGTGGTAAGAGCCTTAAAAGAATGAATTCATAAGTTGAAATTCTTACTAAGCTAATCTATTAGTGTTAAAGCGGAAAGAACACAGTCTTATGTTTTCTATCTAATAGAAGAGAATTTTAGTGGGTTAGATGAGGGTAAAGAAAGTGAAAAAAAATTTTTTTTTCTTTTTTTTTCTGTTCTTGATGAAAATGAAGGCGATGCCTTAAATGGGGGTATGTTATATTGTAAATAGTGCTGGTGTGTAGTGGTAGTAAAAGTATTATACAACAACAACAACAATACATAATGAAATATATTTTTTTATATTTTCTTTTCATTGACTTGGTTTTTTTTTAGCTAAAAAGAAAGCTAACGTAGAAAAAAAATAAAAAGACAGGCAAATAAGTAAGCAATTTATAAAGAGAACAGAAAAAAAGAAAGAAAGAAAAAAAGTTAAAAAAATCAGCAGCAGGCTCTTAAAACGAATGTTTGGTAATCGGAAACTTTATCGTTATTCTTTTGCTTTGGCTCTTATAAATAATTTTCCTCTATTTTTTTTGCTCTACCAAGTTTTGTTGTGTTGCTGCTGCTGTTTTGCATTCGATGAAGTAGAATTTTTGAATAGAAAAGCTTAGTTTTTTGCTTACAAACAAAATGAAATGAAAAAAAAAGAAATTCAAATTCTTTCATTCTTTCTTATTATTTTCGGGGTTATTTGGATGTCGATTTTTTCCAGTTTTTTTCATTTTATTATTGTTGTTGTATTTTCCATTTCTTTCCTTTTTCATATCATATTTATGCCTTTTAGAAAAACGAAAGAAAAGAAAAATTTTTTTCTCCTTAATTGTTGTTCTTGTCGGATTTTGAAAAATATAAGAAACTGAGCAGGAATAACTTTATTTATAATGACTTATTTTTTGTTTTTTATTTCTTTTTTTTGATGATGAATTGGGCAAATGAGAGGCAAAAAAATCGATTAAAAAACTTCGAGTACTTAAATAGAAAAATACAAACAATATTTTATATACCATATACTTACTACTACTCCCCTTACTCCCCTCTACCTTTTGTCTTTCACCAAATATTTACAAAAAAAATTTTTTTGCCGCTTCTTTCTTAGAAAAAATAACGAAAAAAATTAAAAAAAAAAAATACAAAAACTTGTTATAAATGGGGTTGCAAAATAAGCAGGAATCGTACAGAATTTTTGAAAAGTTTAAAACAAAGGTTATTTCATTTCATACTAAGTATAGGAAAACTGAATGACTGAGTACGAATGAATAATTTTGCCATTTCGTCGATTGTTACAATTTATTGTAATTATTCTTGTTTTTTTGTTTTTTTTTTTTGTTCATAATCCAAAATGAATATGATTTCATCTATTATTAATATAAAATGTTTTACTTTGAATTAAATTGCGAGAAAACCGCTGAAAACAAGCGACAACAAAATACACACATCGAACGGTACACAGAATGTTGCAAACAAAAACGTACGAATTTACGAAAAGGGAATAAACAAAAATGCAACAAAAACAATTAATAGATAGAAAAAAATTGCCAGGAAAAATGAAGGAGTTTAAATAGATTGAAGAATAATGCTGCCAGTCAGTGATTAGTCATCCAGTCATCCAGTGATTAGACGTGAGTTTCTGATTAGTAAACGAAAGTTGTATTAAAGTGCGTGTTAAGTACGTACAGTGGTAGTGAACTTAGAAAGTTTGTTTTTTATTATAAAGATTGTGAATAAAATTGTTTTATCAGAAGTAAATTTCTTTCATTTTACTTGCAGTCCTTGAGTCACCGATAAAGGAATATTTTGTGAAGTAAAAAATGCAACATTACGTGACACAATTTTTTTCCCCATTGGCCTTCTAGGGAGCATATGGCTTCCACAAAGCATCTTCATCTGGCACGATTCTCCGCTGTTGTTTTGCGCCTTCCCGTATCAGGTCATTAAGCCTTAGTTCTTGTAGAACCGTGTGTCTCCAGGTGTTTTTTTTTGGTTTGCCACGGTTTCTTGAGCAGTGGGGATTCTTGATATGCTTCTGTATGGTTGAGTCCAGAGATCTGCGTTGCTGATGGTGTTGGGCCAGAATATTCTACATATGATTCTTAGGCATTTATTGATGAATACCTGAAGCTTTTACGTGACTACACAAGCGTTGAATATTCTTAGCTTGGTACGCCTAGATATATATGCACTTCTACATACGGAGTGCAGTCGCCCGACTGCTACTCTCGCTCTATTCTGTTTCTGTGCCGCCGTTTGTTGTCATAGTACTGCCTAGATAGCAGAAGCTATCGACGTACTCGACTATTTGGCCCTGTAGCATGATGTCTTCTGTGCTTTGTGGTGGCTTTGATTCCAAAAGCTCACTTGAGCATGCATAGCGGGCCGTTATGACGCCACGGATACAACACAAAAACTATTCTAACCAAGTTTAACCAAAATAGGAAAGAAGTTGGTCAACGCAAGGGCTACACATTAAAAGCACGACTAATCTACGCTGGAAAACCAGCCCGAAAAGGATTGATAAACGAAGCTATATCCTCGACATCGATGGCTGATAGCTCCGTCAAGCTAGGAAGGATTGGAGAACCAAATAACCTCGCAAGAGATGGGCATTGGCAAAGGAAGTGGGCAATAGTCTGCTCTTCCTCACCAGATCCGCATCTACAGTAGAAGCTGTTAGATGGGAGCTGTATTCTTTTGAGGTGTCTTATCATAATACAATGACCTGTAAACATGGCCATTGTGACCAAGTCCTAGCAATTGATTGGCGAACCTTCTACCCATCGAGGGCCAAGTGAGTCTAGCATTGAAACAGGACTCCTCATTGACCCATAATAGGTTGGCTTTCCGAAAAAATTTCCGCGCAATAGCCAACTTGACCAAGATACCGAAGTCGATTAAAGAGGATGACATTGTGATCAAGCCTGAGCAATTGGTTGTTGCACCTTCTATCCATCAAGGGCCAAGTGAGTCTAGCGGTGAAGCAAGACTCCTCATTGACCCAGGATAGGTTGGCTTTCCAAAAGAATTTCCTTGCAATGGCCAACTTGACCGAGGTAAGTGGCATACCGAAGTCGATTGAAGAGAATTCCGGAAGGATTGCATCATCCTTGGCGAGTTCGTTGGCACTGCAGTTCTCTGGAATATTATTTTGCCCAGGGACCCAGACAAGTGAGGCACTGAAGTGCCCAGAAAGAAGGTCGAGACAACGGCGACATTCCCTAAAAATCCTGGAGTTATTCATAAATCTCGACAGAGATCTTATGGCAGCCTAACTGTCAGAGAATATTGAGATGCGGGAGCAACTTTGATGAGGATCCATTGAGCAGCCCGGTAGATGGCCATTACTTCTGCCTGAAACACGTTACAATAAGCTGGCAATTGGAGGGAAATATTCAGGTCCAGTTTCCCAGAGTAGACTCCACTACCAACCTCATTATCGAGAATGGCTCAACCATTCTTTTTAATTGGTTTCACAAAATTTTAATTGCATTTCACTGAAGGTTTTCTTTGTGCACTAAAAAGGAACATTTTGCACGAGGAACTTTTAGGAGTTAGCGATGAACTAAACGATTCAGAGATATTGTGCTCATGATAAAACGCGTTTTAAAAACGATTTAATTTGTTTTCAGTTTTCCCAAATTGCCTGCCAGTCTTTCTTCCATATATTACAGTGAATCACACATTATGGGTTCGTTTATTTTTTTTGTTTATTTTTTTAATATCAATATTTACAATCTAGCACATTATCGTTTAAAATTATTTTAATTTCGTTATAAAATAATTCTTAGAATCGCATTAATTTCTAATTAATTTAATTGCAATTTTCAAATAATTTGAAGGTGAATACCCTTCAATACTTTGCCAAGATCATTAAACTTGACTATGAAAACGTGCTGAACAATGAAAAAAAAAATAATTTTTGAACAGAGATAATCGATAACAAATTTGAAACAAATTTAATACGATTTTAAAAGCATTAAAAAACGACAACAACAAAATAAATATATTGATTGATTGATTTTATTTTGTTTAGAAGTCATTTTGTTTTTATTTTTTTTTTAAATTTAATGTAAGAAAAAAATTTAAAAAAAATTCCCATTTGACCCCGACGTGATTTGAACACGCAACCTTCTGATCTGGAGTCAGACGCGCTACCGTTGCGCCACGGAGTCTGTTATGAATCCGCAAACGTAATAGCGCTTCAAAAAATAATGTGTTCCGTTAATCGGGGGCTCTTTGTTCTAAAAATAACTGCACAACCTACAGTGTGAGTAAGAATTTATAAATAAACAATCCGCCATACCACACCATACCCAGGGTATTTGATGTGCGCGGCAAAATTAATTTATTTAAACAATTATATCTTATCATTTATATATGTACATATGTATGTATTTGAAAAGAATATATACATACATATAAACAAATAAATAAAATAGATAATAAGCACACACAAGCTAGTAGTAGAACTGTCTCGTGTAGTAAAAGAAATATTTTTCGAAAAACCTTGAGAACTCACGCCGTAATCTAGGTATTTAGGATTCCACAGCATTTGAGTTAAATTTTAAATGAATTCGAATTAATTTTTCTTTGTTTTTAATTTCAATTTCCTTTAAGGAGGATTTACAGGGTCACACAAGTCGTACTAATGGGAGATTTTTTAAGAGCTACAGGAAAACTTTTCAAAAAAAAAAAAAAATTCAGAAAAATGCATGAAATCTTTATTTGAATCGATAGTACGTACGGTCCATATAATTTAATGTCTGAAGATTATTTCATGCAAATGTTGACCGCGACTGCGCCTCAAATGGTCCATCCGCTTAGTCCAATTTTGGCATACTCTTTCCAACATTTCGGCCGGTATCTCACGAATAAATGCTTCAATGGTGTCTTCCAATGCGTCAATTGACACAAAAAAGGGTCTAAAGGCGTTAAATCGCACGATCTAGGCGGCCAATTGACCGGTTCCGAACGTGAAATAAAATGTTCACCAAACTCGCATCAATAAGTCCATTGTTACGCGTGCTGTTTGGCATGTGGCACCGTCTTGTTGAAACCACATGTCATGCAAGTCAAGGTCTTGCATTTTCGACAAAAAAAGTTGAATATCATCTCACGGTGGCGCTTTCACATGTCACAATTACATTACGATTCCCAGCATCTTTGAAGAAGTACGGTCCAATGATGCCACCAGCCCATAAACCGCACCAAAGTGCGACTTTTTCTGGATGCATTGGTAGCTTTTGCAATGCTTCTGGCTGATCTTCACTCCAAAATCGACAATTCTGCTTATTTACGTATTCATTGAGCTAAAAATGAGCTTCGTCGCTGAACACAATTTTTCGATAAAGAATTGGATCTTCGGTCAACTTTCCAGGAGCCCATTCACCAAAAATTCTGCGTTGCGGTAGGTCGTTCGGCTTCAATTCTTGCACCAGCTGTATTTTGAAAGGCTTCACACCTAAATCCTTCCGCAAAATTTTCCACATTGTTGAGTAACAGAGACCCAACTGCTGCGAACGGCGACGAATCGATAATTGATGGTCATCATTAACACTGGCCGATACAGCTGCGATATTTTCTTCAGTTTGCACTCTACGTAAGCGTGTTGGTGGTTTAATGTCCAACAATGAAAAATTTGGTGCGAAATTTAGCGAAATTATAGCCGCTTCAGTGGGTCGATTAAACTGACCATTATATGGAAGAAGCGCGCGATGAACTTTCTTAACAGAGCACGCATTTTGATAATAAAATTCAATGATTTGCAAGCGTTGTTCGTTTGTAAGACGGGACGATTCATGGTTAAATTGTAGACCAAACTGAAGATGTTTGACAGTGAAACAAAACACGAAACGTGCGTGAGCTGTTTAAACCAGTGTTGCCAAAAAGATAATAGCTAAAAAAATCACCCTTTATATGTCAAGTTTTTATGTAAAAGATAGGGGTTAGTATCAGAGATCAGCAATGAATTGTTTTTTGGCTACCCATAAGCACTCATGAAATTTTTGAATATAAGTGAGTCAACAATATTGAAATTTAACTCTGTACTGAGATTCATTCATACTCAATACAACGTTGATTTATAAGTACAGGTTGCAATGAGTATGCGTACAACATTGACATCGAATTCATACCATTCGAAATATGTTTGATTCGTAAGCCTACTCGTTCAGATTCATAGCTTTAGATAAATACTTTCTAATACTTATAAATTTACAGTCTTAGTTGTTGTTGAATTCACAACAAAAGAAACAAGACACATAAGCAAAAAAGACAGAGCAGCAAGCAGATCAAACATACAACCTTCTAATGAGTATTGTAGTGTTCATACGCGATTCATACTTATTTTGTGCTTCGTGTATATGTTGCGGAATGGAGAGTCGAAATCAACAGCATCATACATGTTGTTAAGTATGAATATGATGAGTACTTCAAACTTTAAAAAGAGTAGCGGTTCCATGATATTAAAATAAGTATGTAGGTTAAAATAAGTACGTGTATGATTCGATTCTACTCATCTTTTTGAATACCCATTGCTGATCTCTGATTGGTATCCTGTAAACTCAATATCTAATGAGCGCTTACAACATTGAGAACAATTACGAATGGAAACTTGACAGTCTTACGTTTTCCTTCGGTTTTTATATAATTTTCGAGAACCATCGCACTCCAATCGATTAGAAATGCGTTCGGTTTACTTTGTTTTTTTCGGATTCTACTAATCGTAGAAACGCAACAACATCTGTTGTGAGGAATTCCGTAATATTTCTGGTCTGACTCATGAAGTTTTCGAGGATACTTAGGTTAAACTCTACCTTCTAGCGAGAAATATACTGTTTTGACTGGTACACGGTACATGGTAGTGTTATGAGGCGTCGATATTGTAGTAAAACAACTCAAAATTCTCTTGTAAAGTTGTTATAAAGTTGACACTGCCATCAAAATTGTTTAAAATCGTTAAATCGTTCGACAAAATGCAGAAAGTATCCTCATACCACAAGTGATCGTTTAAAATCAAAACCACCGAGGCATGTGACATGACTATTGATGCCACAATATCTTGTACTCTCTATTGGCGATACGCCGCTATAAGATATCGTGGACTTTTTTGAAATTTATGAAACAAAATTTCTTCGGCGACTTCCCCTCAGCAGATGTCTGGCAAAAACTGAAAAAGTAAAAAAGAATTGCCATGAAAATTTTCTCAAAATCTGTCGTTCCGAGTCGACTTTAAACTGTAGGTCCCACCACTCATGTATAAAATTAACACACACAATATAAGTGGTGTGAGAAACTATTCTTAATCTTGACGGGGGGTTGTAATGACCACTCATAATCTGAAATCAAACTTCAGTAAGCTATCGGCTCTGAGCTGTCATTGTTTGAAAGAACTCATGCGATATTTGCTTGTGGCAGTTAAGAGGATGAAAATTTTAAGTAAAACAGGCTTATTGTCTTCGTATGTTAAAAACAAAAATCATACACAAGGATCTCAATGTGCTCTCAGTCCCTTTAGCACTCTACAGCGGTAATTTCAATAACGACTAGTACTAGTCCATGTGTTAACAGACAATGCCACGTATACCACGGTGTAACTTAACAAGGGAGTTAGGAACGTGCACTCCAGATAGAAAAGAATAGAAAAATAATGTCAAGCATGTTGTAAACGACTTCATACCGTCTTCACAGATGGTTGCAATCGGCGGATAGAGCTCACGCGCTAAGGGAACTCATTCAACGTCTGGCGAAAGTGTCGGACATTTTGACTGCAGAGATTATTATCAAGGACTGCAATATCAGCGCTTGGAAATATAAATGAAGTGGTGATTGAGATCAATGGTCCCATTTGGCCCATCTGACACCCTTAAAGGGTTAATGTTATGGTTTAACTAATACTGCCTCTAAAACCTTAACTTTTGCAAACCACAAACGTTCAATTCAAAACAAACAAAAGCACCACTTTAAAAACACCAACAACAACAACTAAAACAACAACAAGAACAACAAAGTTTGAAGCAAAAACACAATCATAATAAGGAAGGAAATCGTAAACACTGTAATTTAAACGTTTTCATTCATTCATTCATTCAATCGGTCATTCAGTCATGCCGATTCATTTGATTTTTTTGCTTTTTTTGCATATTTTTTGGCAATGGGTTGACTAAACACAGCTAAAGTTTTCAAAAAAATACCCAAAAAAATGTTCTTTTTATTGAAACTAAATGCAGAAAATAAAGTAACAACAACAACAACAAATTACAATTGGCACTGAACCCTGTTTCCGGTTGAAATAGACAATAAATGGGCTGGGAGTTGCTAAATACTTAAACATGCCTTGGCTTTGGTAAAAAAAAACCAAAACATGAGCTCATGCAAGCATGTGCTTCTAGAAGAATTTCTAGAAATGAGACAAAGACAAGAACAACAACAACAACAACTTTTAAATATGCCGAGATAACGTAGAAAAACTGAACAAAATTATGATATTTCGCTAAAGGCTTCTAAATTGTTTACGATCGTTTCGATGCCCATTTTCTATTCAAATATTTGCACACGTTTTGCTGGTGGGTGTTGTTTATATTGCTTAAGCAATTACGCAGCAGTGCAATAAACCTTAGAATAACAGAGTTAGGCTGCGATATTTACCCTGGTGTCTGAGTCAAAACATTATCACATCATTTTACTTTTATTTACTCTTTTATTTGATCAATCTGTCACTCTCTTTCTCATACTCTCTTGGACTCTGCTATACCCTGTATGTGTCTAGCAAATATTTCGTCAACCTTTTGTGGTTTACGTATGTATTTACTGTTCCACATATTTTTGTTGTTAAATATTCCCCCCTAACGTTTCAAGCAGCTTTTTTAACCGCCAAACATACATACTTTTACAGCAAAATAGTCTGTTTTAATGACTATAATAAGCGTATGCTTGTCGCATACACTTGAGTTTCTATTCAAGTTGGTGTGTGTTAAAAAATTACTGTCTGCTGCAACAGCAGCAATCCCCTAACGATCATTCTCATTTGTCTCTCTCTGTCTCTCTCTCTCACTTTACTAATGTCTAAAATACTATAGAACTGTAGGCACATACTCAAAAACATTTTCAAATACATAGAGAGGCCGAAGAACACCAAAAAATAAATTTTGTTTGCTTTTTTGGCAGTCATTGACCTTTAACGATGAGAATTGGTGTGTGTTTTGTGAAAGCAACACTGTAAGCGAACAAAAACAAAAAAAACAACAACAACAACTAATACTAAAGCAAACAAATAAACAGAGATAGCAGCGGCAGCAACAACAACAATATGGGAATACAAATCTCACAATATTAGCAATGCGTTGGCAACAGTGATGCTAATTGAGCGTGTTTATTTGAAAGAAATTGAGAAAAAAATTGTTGTTGCTGATGTTGATGCATTGAAATCCAGTACCGCAATGGAAATAATTTTACGTCTCTTTTTTTAATCTTAATTGTAAGGGTTAACCATGGCTTAACAAGCAATGCCATGCTTACCACAGTAGAACTTCCCAAGGAAGTTAGAAATGTCCACTCCAGATAGAAAGGAATGGAGAAATAATGTCAGGCATCTCGTAAGCAACTCCATACCCTTTTCGCAGATGTTTGAAATCGGCGGAAACTTATTCGCTAAGGCTAGTGAATCATTCAACCTCTGGCGGAAGTGTCGGGGCCATTTCGACTGCAGAGATTATTGTCAAGGACGGCAATATTTATGGGAAGAACATTGCCCCAGGTTTTGAGAGCTAAATGTCTGTCAATGCACTGTGCTCTGACATAATGTTGTCTAGAATAGTTTACGTTAACCACGAGTCTTTCAGCGAGATGGCACAGCGTTACAATATTCACATCATTTAAGTACTGAGAGCAAGCTGTATTTCGGGAATCGGCAGAGCGAAGAGTTCTTTATTTTGGAAACCCCTTTGAAGACCTGTAAGCTTATTATTTGGAATTCAGCTAGAATTTAAATTGAAGACCTCAATGGTCTATAAAAATAGAGCCCGTGGTTAAAAGCCCAGCTAAGTCATATCGAACAAATCGAAATTTATCAGCAGTCTTCTGGCAAAGGCTTTGAAAGTAAATAAAATTGCCATGATTCGGAATCGGCATAGTGAAGAGTTCTTTATTTTGGAAACCCCTTTGAAGACCTGTAGGCTTATTATTTGGAATCCAGTAAGAGAATTCCTCAATGTCTTATGGGCAGCTTCGTATACGAACATACGGCGCATCAAGTCTGACTCAAAACCAGATAGAAAGCCAGCGAAAAGGCTAATTAACCACCAAACGAGGGCAGTTGACAGTAAGTATCAAGAGAGACGACGTAGTCTTGATCATATGGACATGATCTGCACAGACTGGAAAGAGGAAGTCTGTGTTGCAGATGCAGGAACTATCTGCTATGTTAAGACTTAACTTCCGATGCAAACAGTTAGAAGGATACAGCCGCCTGGGATTTTTCAGAACAAGAAAGGAAATTGTCACAACCAAGCTACAATTATAATCAAATTGTCATCAAAAATATAATTAAAGCTAGTCAGGGATCATCTTAAAAAACGGATTACATGTTAGAAAGCAAAAAAATTAACTCGGTTTCGCTCTTACTAACATTGCTTATAAATTCGTAGCTCAGTTAGTGAATGGATGCTTCGCTGAGACTTTTCAGTTGGTACTCCGCAAAGAATAAGTCGAATTCCGGAAGCATGGGGCCTATGTAGATCACATAAACAGACTTTTGATCATTGTTAAGCAATCCGAAGTGTGGTGAGCATCACTTTTCAATACACTCCCACGACTTATTGGAATCTATTGACTCGCAAGGGTACTCCATACGAAAGGCAGTCGTCAACTGACCAATGTTTTCTTTCCTCGACTGTGTGTTATAATGTGAATCGTTATCCACACCAAGTAAAATCAACTTGGGACTTCGAGTACTCAAATGACGGCTTCCTCTTCTCCTTCTTCTTTGTGAAATGTTATCAACACCAAGCAAAATAATCTGGGGATTTACCTCACACGATATTTGTCTCCCGCGTCACAAAAATTTCGAAATGCAGCGAAGGCAGTATTCTGTATAGGCAAAGGCAAAAATTATGCGAATCAACGCTGATACTATAGCACGAACTTAAATTGAAGACCTCAATTAGACAGTCGCGGTCTAGCTTTTTAGGCAAGTTTTTGATTTATTACACTAGAGCCCGTAGTTAAAAGTCAAGCTAAGTCATATCGAACAAAACGAAATTTATCAGCAGTTTTCTGGCAAAGTAAATAAAATTGCCATGAAAAGTTTCTCAAGATCGAGTGGTGTCACATCATGGATGAAATTAATTGACATAACATGGGTGGCGTGAGAAGCTTGGTTGTAATCTGAAGTAAAAGGTTGCAGTCCTTACTAATTCAGTAAGTACCTAAGTAAGTGCGTAACTTTTGTATAACTTGACAAGCACGCCAATTAACTGCCTTAGGTCGTGTGAAAATAATACACTTTTGTTTGGCGGCGACTAATCGTTGCACACAGCACTCAGAAATGTCAACTCTGTGCAAGCATTTATCAATAGCTACCTACAACACAAGCTACGAGTAGTGTAGACGTTAGCCAACCTTTTCCTACATCAAAGAATACATCATCAAGTTTCTATTATAAAGGAATTTATGCAAATGAAATGGAGGCGCATGTGGCAGAAACTCTTAGACCCTTAAACCTGTAAGGAAGCCGATACTTGAAGAAGTCATGTCGTGGTGGAGAAAATTGCTACACGCAGAATCATTGGTAGACGTGTTTAAGTATTATTAGCTTGGAATAGAAGCAAATGTAAGGAATATACTATGGCCCTGTGAATTAATAATAGTAAAGCGAGTTCAGCCTTGAAAGTATTCGAGAGAAAAGTCCTACGTAAGATCTCGTTACCCTAGCCCGGGTGCCTGAGCATGAAACATGGCGGCTAACAACATAGTTGAAGCACTTGCGAAGACTGGTAGATAAGCGTACATATGGGAGATTGGCATTTCGCTTTTGAGGGCCGACACTAATTTTTTACAGTATTAAGCATATGCAGGAGACGCAAATTGATTTAATTCTGCCTAGGATACAAGTTAGGAGTTCCACAGCGATTATATCGAATAATTATCTCCTGGGTATATACGTCTAAAGTCTTGAAATATCTTGCAGTGACCTCTGTAGACGATGCTGTGATCTCTTTGGTTATTAACTTACTGAACCTCTCATTAGCCATTTTGTGGAAGACAGACAAACTGGGCAGTCGGTGTACAACAATCATCGAACTCTCTGCTGATTTCTCGACTATGGAAAGCCCTCTTAAGGACCCGCTGCGAGCTTATGATTGAAAATGCAGTCATCGATTCTGCATTCAAGATTCAAGGATAGGATTACTCAACACCAACAGATGCTACTATGGTCTCAATAGGCAATTGAGTAGCAGAGATCTGTCTCCTACGACAAAACTAATACTCTGCAAGACGCTCATTCTCCCCGTGCATCTTTATGGCGCACAGGCGTGGTTACTATTAAGTACTGATGCAGCAGCCTTGATAGTATTCGAGAGAAAAGTCCAGATCATTGGTCCAGTGCAAGTTGGCGACGATTTCCGCATCCGATCCAACAGTAGGCTGTATAAGCTCCTCCACGACATGGACATTGTGCAGCGTATTAATACCCAGCAGATGTGCTTGCTCGGCTATGTTGTTCGAATTGAGGAGATGGCTCCGGCGAGACGGGTATTTGATGCTGGGATCTGCGGAAGTCGGTGAAGAGTGCGGAGTACGACCTTGTTTGCATTGGAAGAACGAAATCGGGGATTGGTGTGTAAGTAAGTAAGTAAGTAAACCGAGTCAAATATTATACTCAACTAGGGCAAAAGTCTCTACAAAGATGTGTAATCATCAGATCGAGGAAGCCCTGTCATCCATTGCTGTGACCAACTGGCGTAAGCGCGCAAGAAGCAGAGGCGCCTCGGAAGGATGTGTTAAGGCAGCCCGAAATCCTTTAATCGTGTTGTTAATGGCTAATAAAGTAAGTCAGTAAGTAAAGCGTGTCAAATATTATACTCAACTAGGGTAAAATTCTCTACAAGGATGTGTAATCATCAGATCGAGGAAGCCCTGTCATCGATTGCTGTGACCAACTGGCGTAGGCGCGCAAGAAGCAGAGGCAGCCCGAAATTCTTTAATCGTGTTGTTAATGACTAATAAAATAAATAAGTAAAGTTCAACTCAACCTGGGGTGAAAGTCTCTAAAACGATCTGCAAATGAATTTCATCAACGATTTCCTATCGGTTTTCAAAACAATGCCCGTATGTGTCATGGGATAATTACAATTTGTTATGAAATTTATTGCCAAAAAAAGTGTTAATGAACTGTGTTACAGTTTTTGTTGTTGTTGTTTATTTTACAAAAAAAATTATTAAAAATTTTATAACAAAAAAAAACATTTTTTCGTTCTCGTTTGTTTATCTACGGAATTGAAATGAACTTTTGTGTTTACAATTTGCCATCGATTCGATATTATTTCTGAATAATTGTTTGATTTTTGTTTTTGCTCGTATTTTATTGTTCTTTATACTACAGATTCAGAAAAAAATGGGAAAAAATAAAAAAATATTCAGAAACCAAAGTGAGAACATGTGTTTTGTTTTGTTTTATTACGGAGCGCGAATAATTATTTTTGAACGTGAAAGATCAATGATCTGATGAATTATTTGTTTTTATTTCACGGGTGTCAAAAGTATACAAAAAAAAAACATAAAAAAACATTTATTGCAGTTAGTATGAGTGATTATTTATTTATTTATACGAGTTCAGTCTTACTAAAAACCCGAAAACCTCTAAAAAGTCATTGTCTTTGACAATTTTTCTTGTTAATCACAGTCAACGTCAACGTCATTGTCATCATCATCATGATCATCATGATCATCATGATCATCATGTGCTTGGAAGTTGTGTCATGATCTGTTAATGGATTTTTATTTCTTTTAAACGCTTGTCCTACTCCACCCTCCACCGCAATTCTATCGTTTTTTAATCTTCAAACGTATGTAGTTTATTGACTCATGGTCGTCGTCTCATGCCTGCCTAATCACCCTGTGCCGGGCGATTGTTTATTTTAGAATACTTTGTATAGTCAAAACGTATGTATGCTCACAGAGAAACGTTTCTTTATTGTATTTGATTAAACGAAATGAGTGTCAATATTCTTGTTAATAGCCAACCCCACCTCACTTAACTCCTCTCTCTGCCACTCTCTCCCTCTCCCTCTCTCTCTCTTTCATTCTGACAATCATAACAATTTCGATTACTTTTCGGTTGAGTAATACACATCGTTATCAGCCAGGCAGGCAGTTTCTGTTTCTGTTTCTGTTAAATTCTTTAAGAACGTTTTGTATTGTATTTCTTTGAATGTGTTTTTAAGATATTAGCCTTAGGTTTTTACACCTTAGTGTAGGCACACTTATCGTTTTGGCATTTGCAATATCTCTGTTAAAGGTGTTGTCAATACAACAGAATAAAAACAAAAAACTCTTAAAGAAATTTTAAAAACGGAAAGATGTTAAGAAATTTAATAATTTTAATACAAATTTTTCCAAATAAAAGCGAATTATTTTTCGAAAACTGAATGAAAACCGTAGTGTAGTAGGTAGTGTGTTGGCATATTAGACGTAAAGCCCAGGTCAGACATCAAAACGAAAATATGAAAAAAAATTTCTTCGGCGACTTCCTCTCAGCGGATTTCTGGCATAAACTCTGAGTGTAAATAAAACTGCCATGAAAAAGTTTCTCAAAAATCTGTCATTCGGAGGTTAAACTGTAGGTCCCGCCACTCACGTATAAAATTAACACACACAACATAAGTGGTGTGAGAAGCTAGATCGTAATCCTGACTGAAGAGTTGTAATGGCCAATTATGTATGTATGCATGTATGTATGAATTTAGTAACAGTTGGACTGAAAAGTTTGTATTCTAACATAAGCGCCAATGTTTGCTCCAATGTAATAAAGGTTGCTGTATGTAATAAAGGTTGTTAATGGATTTTCTCTGTTCAAGGTAGCCTTTAACAACCCGATTAACTGCTTTCGGTCTGCATTAACTCATGCTTCCAGGCGCCTCTGCTTCTAAAGCGCCTACGCCATTTGGTCACACCAATCGATGACAGAACTTCTTTGATTTGGTCCTTCCAATGCAAACAATCTTTATCGCCGACTTTCACAAATCCCCGCATCAAATATCCGTCTCGCCGGAGCATCCTCCTTCATTCGAACAACATGGCCTAGCCAGCGCAGCCGCTTGATGTTAATACGCTGCACAACGTCCATGTCGTTGAGGAGCCTATACAGCTCACTGTTGAATCGGATGCGGAAATTATCGCCAATTCGCACTGCACCGAAGATCTTACATACAAAATTGGTCATTACAAACTTCCAGTCAGGATTACGACCTAGTTTCCCACACCACTTATGTTGTGTGTGTTAATTTTTATACATGAGTGGCGGGACCTACAGTTTAAAGTCGGTTCCGAACGACAGATTTTTGAGAAACCTTTCATGGCAATTTTTTTTCTCTCCGAGTTTTTGCCAGAAATCTACTGAGAGGAAGTCGCCGAAGAAATACTTTTTGTATTTTGTCTTGATGTCTGGCCTAGGGCTCGAACTCTAGCTTTTCGTCTAATAAGCCAACACATTATCTATTAGACCACGGCCGAAGATCTTATGTAAGATTTTTCTCTCGAATACTCTCAAGACTGCTGCATCAGTACTTAATAGTAACCACGCCTGTGCGCCATAAAGATGCACGGGGAGAATCAGCATCTTGTAGAGTATTAGTTGTGTCGTACATGAGAGGTCTCTGCTACTCAATTGCCTATTGAGACCATAGCAGCACCTGTTGGCAGGAGTGATCCTGCACTTGATCTCCAGACTGACATCATTTGTGGTGGTAACGGCGTAGCCAAGATAAATAAATTCCTTGACTACATAGGAAGTTTAGTTATCGGCCGTAATCAAGATCAATCTAAATACTGATGCCATAGCTCTACCAACGAACGGATGTGCGTCTTGCATGCTTTAAAATCAACGCAATACTTGTAGTACACGATCGTTTAGAAACTGGTGTCCATTGTCGCATATCGACGCATAAATCGGCATTTTTTTATGGTGGGTCAAATTCAAAAACTATTCGGAATCATCAATTCGTTGGTGTTTTTAGTCAATTACAAGCTTTCGCGGTACCCACTTTTATATGAACACTTAAATATTCATACACTTTGTGTATAACATGTTCTTTTTATATCTTTACAACCCCTTTTATAAGCTTTTTACGAGAACAACCCCTTTGGAACGTCCACTCTTTATTACCTCGATGCTAATTTTACTTTATTTGAACTGGGAAGACCTTCAAGCCAAGGCTGGACTTTAATAGCACTTTTTTTTGGTGTACCAAATATGCCTTTTCTTACAAAATAATCGGCCGATAGCTAGAAAATGTGTACACATATCATTGAAGGTTAGGGACCACCCTGCTTAGCTTACGAACTTTTTCGGCCCTACGTTATAGTTAAAAATACAGGCAAGTGAAGATAGCTAAATACGGATTTTAAGAAAACCATAGCGACTTTCAGTCTGAAAGGATTTTCTTCTGTACGGTACGGTTATTATGCCTTCCTATACATTTTATCTTTCAAAGATGGGAAAGAGTCCCACCAGAGTGTACCATCCAATGGTGTAATAATACATCACGATTAAACGAACTCACTTGCAACGAGTTAACACCGGGAATGAGCCTGATCATGTCAGACACATATTATTATTCAAAGTTTCCAATCGAGTTAGCATATCTCGCTTAGACTTATGCGGGCTATGTAAACTAAGGTATACAGAGTATTTCCAATCAGTAACTTTTCTTTATTAATAGACAAAGCTGGACAGTGACACAGTACTTGGGTGATATTTTCATTCTCTTACACCTCACTAAGGTCTTTGAAGAACTTGGGATTCGGAAGATATAGTCTTCTCGCACAAGCACAAATCAAGCGCATTATGCGCCTGTGAATTCTGCACGTTTCCTGGCTCTAAATTGCTATGTTACTTAGCGATATATGTCTGGCTGCTTAGCACCTGTCTAGCTTAACTCAATCAAAGCTTAAGTTACTCTAACTACCCGCGTCACTTTTAATTTGAGCATGAGTTAGTTTCGATCTTTTATGATAGTCTGCCATAAGATCTCTGTCGAACGTTGTGAATAACTCCAGGATTGTCAGGGAATGTTGCCGCTGTATCGACCTTTTTTCTGGGCGCTTCAGTGTCACACTTATCTGGATTCCCGGGCACAGCAATATTCCGGGAATCCTCCTCAGTCGACTTGGGGAAACCACTTACCTCGGCCAAGCTGGCCATCGCAGGGAAATTCTTTCGGAACGCAAACCTATCCTAGAGCAATGAGGAGTCCTGTTACCACCGCTAAGCTCTCTTGATACTCGATGGATGGAAGGCCCACCAACCAGTTATTCGATCATCTCGATCACAGTGGCTATGCTTAAAGGTCATTGTGTTATGGGAAGACATGCGGAGAGAATGTAGTTCCCATCTAACGACTTCTGCCGTGGATGTAGATCCGTTGAGGAAGAGGAGTCTGTTATCCACTTTCTTTGTCAATGTCTATCTATTGCGAGGTGCAGATTGGCTTTCCAATCCTTGTCAGCTTGACAGAGCTATCGTCCACTGTTGTCATAACCTTGAGCTTCGTTTATCAAATTTTCAGGCTGGTTTTCCAGCGTTCGGTAGTCTTTGTGCTTTGAGTGTGCAGCCCTTACATACATAATTGGTCATTACAACTCTTCAGTCAGGATTACGGCCTAGCTTCTCACACCACTTATCTTGTGTGCGTTAATTTTATACGTGAGTGGCAGTGGATTTTTGAAAAACTTTTTCATGGCCATTTTTTTTTACTCTCAGAATTTTTGCCAGAAATCTGCTGAGAAGAAGTCACCGAAGAAATATTTTGTCATATTTAGTTCAGTTGGAGATGCCTGACCTGGGGTTTGAACCTTGGCCTCACGTCTAATAAGCCCACACATTACCTACTAGACCAAGGCGACTTGCAGCCCTTGCGCTGACCAATTTCTTCTTCCCTGATTTGGAGGAACTTGGTCAGTACAGAGACTGCGTTCAAATGTGGCATCACAACGGGCCGCTATGCGTGCTCAAGTGAGCTTTTGGCATCAAGGCTGCCACTCCAACCTAACCTAATCTAGTTTAGCAAATGTCGTCACATCATGAGCTAAGGATGGATGTCATTTTAATATCATTTTATTATATCCTATGACCTCAATTCATTAGTGTAGAGGACTCCTAACAATTTACATTCAATAGAAAAAATGTATCATGCTCCTGTTAAGTTCTAAAAATCTTTTGATCGCGCGTTTATAAAAAACAGAATAAATAACATCCAGCGTTGATGCATGGAAGCATGGAACTTTCTCAATCTCGATTCTCGATCTGTTAGAGAATATCTTCGTATACATATTTAATTATTTTCTAAAATGAAACATTTTATCGTTTCATTTGTGTAACTTTAAGCTTAAAAAAGTAGACTACAAATGCAATAAATTTTGTTTTTGTTTTGTGTTTTTCATAATCAAAGCAACAGCCACCACACATGTCTTATAAGAAAAAAAAAATGAAAAAATAAATTCAAGTTAAGTTATTTAAACATTCAAGTGTATGTTGTAATGCACTTTTTTATTATTATAATACGATGGTATTGCTATGGTCTTTCTATATGTGGTTCATATGTATGTGTGTATGTATATATGTGTGATATATTTTGGCTATATAGAGAAAGATTAAAATGTTTTATTTTCAGCAACACTTACGGTCAATGCCCCATAAAGACAAACAACACAAAACTTAATAAATAATGAAATGAAAATATTATAATAATAATACATACACACATACATACATATATATTTATACATACCTATACTATACACTATACACACTCGGCACCATTCACATCTAAAAGTAAAACTTACTCAAATAAATAATCATAATAATAATAACGTTGTACGTACCCCTATACAGCCTATACAGCTAATACCCCTACCTACCGCTTGCCCTTACTCCCTTACAAGATTTTGTTTTTTTTGCTTCTCGTTATTGTTCCAGAATGCAATGAAACAAAATAAAAAAATAAAAATAATGAACTGTGAAGGCAGTTGTTGTTCTCTTTTTCGGTTCGGTTCTGCTTTTTTTTGTGTATTCGAACGGTACGAATGAACGCCTGGATGGTCGATCGGTCGGTCGGGTGGTCGTTCGGTGTGCAAAAATTTCTACAAAATGATCTTGGGCTTTTTTAGAACAAAGCTGTAAAAATTTTCACACATACACACACACACATACATACAACGCACATAAACAAAATATTTACAAATGCTTAAAGAAAGTGACAGAGAGGTAGCGGCGGAGAACCGAAAAAAAAACTTGAATAAGAAAAGGACACAAAAAAAAAGAATAAAAATTTTAAAAAATTACACACAAAAATTTCAAGATTATATGCATCATGCGAGGCCGTCATTTACACTCTACGGCATTTGAATAGGGGTGGTTAGTTTGGAAATTAAATAAAATCTAGAAAACTGGCTCTCAAATAAGACTTGAAGAATTTATTTTTAGAATCTGTCGCTCTAAAGACATTATAAAAACCTAGTTCCGTGAAAGTCGTGAAATATAAGTGTAGCATCACTGTCCTTAAAGATGATAAACAGTGTTGCAATATACTTACGTCCATTGGCGTCATCATCATTTTTCCCCGAATATAATCAGAACAGAAGGCCTTGTTAGAGAACGACGACTAGGAGAACGTATACGCATTGGTGAATCTAAACCACGCTGACGATAAAATCAGAACCTTTGTCAGGTTAGGATTTAAAATCTTTATAGAGAAATCGAATCCAGGGCTTTTAAAGTTGAGGGTAAAGTCGATGCTTGTTCCATGCATTAGCACAAGGGTCCATCAATTGGTAAAAAATCTGCATGAAGTCTATCAGGCAAGTACGCTTGGAAATCAACCTCACTGTTATTGAACTTAATGATCAAATTTAACAATTTGTCAGACATTATCGATTTTTCTTTAAATTCTTGTGTTGTAAAACGGAACATTATTGTTTTTCTCAATACATAACTCTTCATATTTTTATTGTAACAATTGCTTGTATTTTTGTTGAGACTGTTTGTAATTCTACTTAATTTTATTCGTACCTATTGTTGTTATTAGTCAGTAAGGAATTTGTCCATTGACTTAAATAAATAATAAATAAATTTTTTAACTCAAACGTCAAGTCAAATTTATTCTATCCTGTGGCTGAAGCACTTTGAGCATAATTCCTTCCAAGTCTATCTTGTTTTTATACGCTTTCAGAGAACTTTTTGAAAATATTTTAGTTCAATATGTTGAAGTCGAAAATAAACCATATAAGTAAAGTATTATTGTGCTGAAGAGGTACATTAGAACAGCGACCATATGATCTACTATACTCCCCTCAAATTTTCGCCCCAGTACTTTGTATGCACCGAGACGTTTCTCTCTGGAATGCAAAAATTCAAGAATGTGCCACAATGATTCATTTTCATCATTGGGGGATTTACATGTAGAGCTCGAGGCACCGCCCATTCTGGATAAGTAAAGGGTCCGCCAAATAACTTTTTTTTTGAAAATGCTTTAAAAAAACTACTGAATATTTTTTCAAATTTCTTTTTTTATTTGAAAGTACAATCCTTCCGGTTAATAATGGAAAATAATTTCATTCAAATGGCTGCCTCGGCTGGCCATGCAGTAGCCTACACGATCGGTCCAATTTTTAAGCACATTATCGATTGTGTGCAGCTGTATTTCACCAATGGCTTCACGAATATTGTCCTTTAAAGCGTCAATTGTCTCTGGCTTGTCGGCGTAACACTTATATTTGACGGCACCCCTCAAATAATAGTCCAACGTTGTCAAATCGCATCTCCGAGGTGGCCAAACGACATCAGCTCTGCGGCTGATAATGCGATCTTCAAAAACAGGGCGCAAAACAACGAGTGTAGCTTCGGCTGTGTGGCACGTAGCGCTGCCCTGTTGAAATCAAATGTTGCCAATATCCTCCTCTTCAACTTTTGTGAACAAAAATTCGTTCAACATGGCCCGATAACGATCGCCATTGACTGTAACCGCCATTCCTTGTTAATTTCCGAAGAAAAATGTCCCAATTATTCCTGTGGACCAAAATCCGTACCAAACAGTGACTCGTTTTGGGTGCGTTGGCTTTTGAATGTATGCGTGCGGGTTTTCTGTGCCCCAAATGCGACAATTTTGCTTGTTTACATACCCGCCAAGATCAAAATGAGCTTCATCTTTTGTAAGTCGATCGCAGGCCCACTTAGTGAAACGAAAACGGATTGGATGGTCCATATTCGTTCAGCGGAAGGATAAAACTGAGGATAACACATGAGCTAAGTGTTACCATTCACGAAATAAGCAATAGTTGAAAAAAACATTATATTCTGAGTCTTTAGTACCTTTAGATTATTTCTTTATAGTGTGATGCACGACTCAGATGTCTCGCTATTGTAATTTCCAAATAAAAGTTTTGATTGCTTCAAACGATTTGAGAAGAGTATTTGTTTCTCTTTAACGTTTCTTCTGTAAAGAAATAAGTACATCTTCTTGGTTTGAATATACATATGTACGTTACGTAAATTTCACGAAGGCATGGACCTCAACTTCAGGCTGTATTGGGGCAAGGCAGGTGCCGGAAAAAATCAAAACAAAACTGCTGAACTTGAAATAAATCATTGCCTTCGAAATGTTTTACAAATGTGGTGTCCTAGAATTATATTTAACGGGGACCAATCTATGGAAAACTAATCGCCCATGAACGTTGCAAAAAGTGGGAGGAAATATAACTCCACCTCAACTCAATATATGTAAGATTTTGCTTTATTTTAAAGAGATTTTGGAGGAGGTTTCTTTTTAATATTTTCTTTAACAACTTAAACCGTAATTTACCTTTTTACCCATGTTTTTTATACTTTACATTTAATTTTCTGTACGGACTCTACTTATATAGCGCACAGTATAATTAGTTCTATACTTGTAGAGCTTTAGTTGAAAACATTATCAAATGGGCCTCTGGTGAGGCAATAAGAAATAAAAATTTTATAAGGAAGCGAGCGTCGCAAAATAAACATCAATCAACAAAAAAAAAAACAACAACAACAACAAAAGCAGCAAAAGCAAATGCAACTGCTAAAGCAGCCATGGTAACGGCAACAACAACAGCAACAGCAACGACAGCATTACTAGAAGGGGTCTTTGAATTATATTCACCAACAAAATGAAAAAAAAATATTAAAAACAGTCCCAAAAATAATAACAAATGATCATTTCAAAAACCAGCTACAACAACAACTAATACAACAATAACAACAATACATAACAAAAATGGTTTCTTAACTATAAAAACTCAAGTCAAATAACAAGCAAACTCTCGTATGATAAGTTTCTCATATATTTGCTACAGAGACAGAAGAGAGAGGGAGAGTGAGATAAATAGCAAATTATTCATGCACACATACACTTACACAAACATTCTTAAAACACATTCCTTTACAAAAATTAAAATTGAAATTTGTTTCTTTGACAAAAAAAAAACTGCATTTTTATGCCATTTGTTGGGCAGTTTTGCTGCTACACACGCACACACACAGTCACACATACCCGCTAGTTTTTTTACATTTTTTGTTGTTCCAACAAAGTCATCCATCCATCCGCCCAAGCATTAGTATTAAAAAGAAAGTCGTCTTCTTTTGTTTGTTTTTTTTTATTCAATTTACACACATGCCTACATACATGCATGCATACAGAGATGTGTGTCATAACAAAATACCAAAAAAAAAAATTACAAAAAAAAACACAAAAAAGACAGAAATTTTCCAAAAACCAGTCTTAAAAATTGAAATAAAAAAAAACATTTGAATTCATTGCTGCCTCCTTCTCCGTTACTACTGCCACACACACACACACATAGCTTGGGCTTAGAAGAAATAACAGTGTTGGTCAGTGCTTATAAGAATGCAAATGCAATGCAATGATGGTTGGGTTCATTGCATATTTAAAATTTTTGTTTTTTTTTACAAAAAATTAACATTTTCGAGTCATTTGTGTTAAATAGGGGCCTTTTACTTACAGGGTTATTTAAATGAAATTGCAATTAAAAAAAATTATAAGGGTTTAGAAATAAAACTGTAAAATAAAATATTCTCCACAAATTATATAATGTGATCACATGTGACAAATATAATATGAAAATATGTACTCTGTTTACACAAAAGATTTAAAATGATGATATCAAGATAAACAAATGCTGTACTTAATAGCATACATATTACAAGGTGGCACTAAAGTTATCATCCTACCAGAAGACGCCACACAGAATACGCTGCATAATACAGCAATTGAAAGTTTAATTCGTAGGTTTCTGAAGTCGCCGTAGTCTACTAGGTAGTGTGTTGGCTTATTATACGTAAGGCCATGTTTCAAACCCCAGGTCAAATATCTCCAACTAAGCGGAATATGAAAAAATATTTCATCGGTGACTTGCCCTCAGCAGATTTCTATTAAAAACCATGAGAGTAAATAAAAATTATCAAGAAAAGCTTCCCAAACATGTTGTCTATTCAGAGAAGCTGTGGCGGGCATTATATACCGCACATGTAGTTATCGTAGTCTAGAACGTAGTGTGTTGGCTTATTAGACGCGAGATCTCCAACACAACGATATATGAAAAAATTTTTCTTCGGCGAACTTCACTCTCTTTTCTGAAAGTAAATTACCATGAAAAGTTTTTCAAAAAATTTGTCGATCACAGTCGACTTCAAACTGTAGGCCCCACCACTCATGTATAAAAATAACGCACACAACATAGGTGATGTGAGAAACTAGGTTGTAATCCTGACTGAAGGGTTGTAATGACCAATTAAATAAGTAAGTATGTAAGCCTATTGACGTGACATATTTCCGAACGCTATATCGAATAGCAACAATAACAATTTCCCTCTCGTCAGCACATGATATGCACCGATCAATCGCCAGTGGCTCCTGCTCTTGCCGTTTCTTGTGCCTTTTGTTTAGTCTTGTTGGCGCCGTTGAATAATTGGCCTCTGGTAGTTGGTTGTCGTGTCTAAAGGGAAAACAGGTACGAACCGTTTTGGGTTCAACTTGTAGCAGACTGAACTGCGATGTCTGACCAGAAGTTTAATTCTGGTACCATGGGTGTCGGGAGCCCCAGAGACTTGTTTCTGCTGGTGACTGTGGTTTATACCCAAATCGCGGGGAGATCTCAAGTCCGCTGTGGCGTTACACTCTTAACCACTTTCACTAAGGAGTTTAGATAGTCTCTGACCACTAGCCTAGAGGTATGTCATGTCCAAATGCATGGCTTCGAATTGGTACTCACGTGATATACATAAGCATATCATGGATTGCATCGTTGTGTGGGGGGGCGTTGATAGACGCATTGTTTCTACGCGTGCTTAGAGCACGATACTCAGGCAAAGCCCTGGACTAATGTATATAGATACTGTTACGCTCCATCGTTGGATCGCCAATTAGCCCCCCAATTTCAAACAAAATTCTGTGTGTGTCTTTCATTATCGCAATTAATAAATTTTGTTTGAGGTAAATGAACTTCAAATAATAAAAAAACCAAAAGTTGTTTTATTAATTATTTAAACAATAACAATAAATTAGAAACAAAAGCAAAAACAAAAACAAAAAAACACAGAACAAGTTTAATTGCTGTTCTTAAGAAAGCAATCAACACTTGCATTGTGATTTAATGTCTGGGAGGTGATAATCAGCTGTCAAATAAACAAATAAATGAATATTCATAGAAAAAAGGGGGTGAGGGGGGAAGGAGAGGGTTGTACGAAATTATTATTATTATTATTACTGTTATGATTACAATGATGGTGTATAATTGCTGCAAATAAACTCAACAATTGCATTCGCATTCACATTCACATTCACATTCTATTATCAATTTTGCATTGAAATAATACCCCAACGGACAAAAATTTCTCCGATAAGATGTTATTTGTTGTTGTTGTTGTTGTGCTTAACCTAAATTTTTTTTTTTTTATTAAAAAATATATTGTAAGAGAGCTTATCAGCATTTTGACTAGGTAGTACGTACCAATTTACTACAAAATTTTATTACGTTCTTGTCTAAAAACGATTTTTTTGTTATCACAACGTGTAAGACAAAAGCCATGTGATTGTATCAGACTAGAAAAAAAAACTTGTTTGTATGGAAGGAACCTGTTGTTGTCTTAATATGATAATTAATTAACTTTAATTAGTAATTGTTTAATTTTAGTTAAGTATTTCATTATAAAAAAAAACAATGACCGATAAATACAATTCTACTGCGTAGTTAATGCCTCTTCTTTCAAGAAAAAAAAGTTTGTAATAAATTACTAGGTGAAGAAAAGAAACAAAGAAAAACAAATTATAATAAACAAATCTATGACGTGTTATCCCCTCTGTAAAGAAACGTTTGCAATTTACGAATACGGAACGTGTAAGAACCGAAGAACATACATATGTACATACATAATTGGTCATTACAACCCTTTAGTCAGGTTTACAACCAGGCTGCTCACTAGCTTCTACCCATGTTGTGTGTGTTAATTTTGTTTATGTAAGCTTTATTGCATCAGAAGCTTCCAGAAAGAGTAAATTAATGTCTGAGCGTTATTAATTGGATACCAATATCATGCGTTTTGACATTATTAGGCTTTTTATGGGAATACTTCACACACCATGTCCACGCGAATAGTTCCCTTACGTTGATGCATTTGAAAAAACCAACATTCGTTAAGTTATTCCAGAGATACCGTTGTGTGGCCATCAATCATTACTATCAATCATTGACATCAATCCTTAACAACATCCTTACCATCAATCATGACCATCAATCACTGCCTTCAATTATTACCATCAATCATCACCATCAATCATTACCATCAATCATAGTAAATTTCCTTTTATTAATGCATTTGAAGCTTCAAATTTTCGCTTAGAATGGGTGGCTTGACTTTATATGCAATGTAAAGGAGATTAATATCGCGTTGGTTCTTTTTTTATGCTGATCTTCCACTCTTCTCTAATCATTTTCAGATTTTATACAGCAGTTGACGTATGTATTCTCTTCCTGTTTTGAAAAATTCTGGTGGTAGGCTACCTGTACCAGTATTTGAATTGTTTTTCATTCTCTGAAAAGCAGTTTGATATTTCCCTAAAGGACAAAAAGTGATTTTTGATGATTTTAACTTTATTTTAAAAATTAAACCTTTTTTCTTCATCAACAACATTTGTCTTTTCGACCGCAAAATATCTTCTTTAGTTTTTCTCTCGTAACATCACACCAACCTGCTTGTAGAAGCCTGTTGATTTGTGGTGAATTCTCATGTAATTTTTATTGTTGTTAAGTGTAAAGCAACTGTTGTCTTATCATTATTTTAACAGTTATCGATAACTTAATTTACCGTTATGTTATAATATTTTGCAATTACAATTAAAAATAAAAAAGAAAACGAAAGAAAAATTACCGCAACTGATCATGTTTTTTTTTTATTATTTCTTGCAGTATCAGGGAAAAAAACTGCTGTACTGTTGTACAGTGTGATCGTCTTTTCATTGATCCTTTACAACAGATGTTACATGCAAGCAAAGGTGGCAGTGGCCGTGTGGTAAAACCAGCAAGAAAAATATCAGTCAGCAGCAGTGTTTTACAAACATTTTTTTGAAACAGAAGCCTACAAAAAAATAAAAATGTCATATGGAAGAACGAGAAAAGAGGGAAAGAGAGAGAGAAAGAGAGGAAGACAATAAACCTGTACTGCCAAAAAGCAGAAATAAAAAACAGGTGCTTTTGGCATTGTTTGCTGACTTGTTTTTTGACCAACAAAACTTGATTTTGCCCTTGACAACAGCAAACAGTTGTGAGAGGAAGCAGCAGGAGCAGCATTACTTGCTACTTCTAATCATGGAATATGTAAGTAAAGTTGATTTAAAATAAATTTTTTATAAAATTTTTCTGTTTTTTTTTATTCCAATCTATTAAAATATAATTTATTTCGTAATGAAGTAAAATAATAAAAAAAACAGGAGAACAAATTATTTTATAATGTTTATAATTATGCGTTGTAATGTTGTATTACAATTAATTAAGATTTACATTTTTTCTTAATCAGAATTTGACTTCCATACACTGAGAAAAATAAGCATGATTGCCTCTGAACTGGTTGTAGTGTAGATCAGCAGTGAGTATTCAAAAGGATGAGTAAAATCGAATCATACTCATAATTTCTGATACTTTATAGGCATTCATACTTATTTTAATATCATCGAACCTCTACTCTCATATTCAAAGTTTGAAGTACTCATCATATTCATACTTAACAACACGTATGATGTTATCGATTTCGACTCTCCATACCGCAACATATACACGAAGCACAAAAAAAGTATGATTAGCGTACGAATATTAAAATATTCACTAGAGGTTGTGTTGTAGGCTTATGAATCAAACATATTTCGAATGGTATGAGTTCGATGTCAATGTTGTATGCATATTCATTGCAACCTCTACTTATAAATCAACGTTGTAGTGAGTATGAATGAATCAGAGTAGTGAAGTTAAATTTCAATATTGTTGACTCACTTATATTCAAAACTTCATGAGTGCTTATGAGTAGCGTTTCATTGCTGATCTCTGGAGCAGACAATCCTTTTGAGATAGTACTCCGTCACCTTTTCACATATTTTTTCGGTTTTCATAAGCTTCGAGGTTATTTACGCAGACACGGTCGTTGACCTAGCACCAGAAAAAAGCAAGATCTTGGTGGCCAGTTGTCATTGCCACAATGTGAGAACTACTCTTGGAAACTGCTCAAATCGTTCGTTTTATATGGCTCTTGGCGGTGTCTTGCTGGTACCATACCATACCGTCTAATTCATTATCTTCAATTGCACGTTAGAAAAAAGTTGTTTAAATTACGACCGAAGTTTTCTAAATTGTTGCAAACTTTTCTTTCAGTGTGTTTAGAGAATCCAGCCCCAGGACAGCTCCTTGCAATAATTAGCACTTAATAAAGGGTCCGCCAAATAACTTTTTTCTTTTTTAAAAATGCTTTAATAAAAACTACTGAATATTTTCTCAAATTTCTTTTTTTATTTGAAAGTACAATCCTTCCGGTTAATAATGGAAAATAATTTCATTCAAATGGCTGCCTCGGCTGGCCAGGCAGTAGCCTACACCAGAAGATGCCGATTTTGGCAAAAGAAATCAGATGAAGCTCATTTTGATCTTGGCGGGTACGTAAACAAGCAAAATTGTCGCATTTGGGGCACAGAAAACCTGCACGCATACATCGAAAAGCCGACGCAACCAAAGCGAGTCACTGTTTGGTGCGGATTTTGGTCCAGAGGCATAATTGGGCCATTTTTCTTCGAAAATGAGCAAGGTCGTTACAGCCAATGGCGATCGTTATCGGGCCATGTTGAACGAATTTTTGTTCACAAAAATTGAAGAGGAGGATATTGGCAAGATTTGGACGGCGCTACGTGCCACACAGCCGAAGCTACATTCAATGTTTTGCGCCCTGTTTTTGAAGATCGCATTATCAGCCTCAGAGCTGATGTCGTTTGGCCACTTCGGAGCTGCGATTTGACACCATTGGACTATTATTTGTGGGGTGCCATCAAAGATAAGCGTTACGACGACAAGCCAGAGACAATTGACGCTTTAAAGGACAATATTCGTGAAGCCATTGGTGGAATACAGCTGCACACAATCGATAATGTGCTTAAAAATTGCACCGATCGTGTAGGCTACTGCATGGCCAGCCGAGGCAGCCATTTGAATGAAATTATTTTCCATTATTAACTGGAAGGATTGTACTTTCAAATAAAAAAAAAAAGAAATTTGAGAAAATATTCAGTAGCTTTTTTTAAAGAATTTTCAAAAAAAAAGTTATTTGGCGGACTCTTTAGTACCTTATAGCGACTGTAATGGTTCTTTCACTAGCAATTCTGAGCTCTCCAAGCTCTAAATATGGCATTTTTGCACGTCCAAGTAGTCACACAGTGAGAAATAGGTTTCATTTTATTCACTTAATTCACTTAGTCATTACAACCCTTTAGTCACGATAGCTTCTCACACCACCCATATTGTGTGTGTTTATTTTATATCTGAGTGAGAGATTTTTGTGAAACTTTTCATAGCAAATTTTATTTTAAACTCACAGTTTTTCCCAGAAGAAAAGGTTTGAATCCTACAATTATTCGAGAGATTCTTGTAATGGAGATCTTCAAACCACGATTACTCTCTTCAAACACACCGCGTCTGCACACAAGATTGACTGAACTTCACAAACCACTGTTGCTTGCTTTGCCTTGCCTTTTATATGGCAGGGTAAACAGTCTAATGAATGTTTTTTCGCCTTCTCGAAATCTCTATAAATGTAAACATCGTTGTTTGTGTATTTTGTTAACATTTATGAAGTCGCCGTAGTCTAGTAGGGTTTCGAGCCCCAGGCCAGACTTCAAAACAAAATGCAAAAAATATTTCTTCGGCGACTTCCTCTCAGCAGATTTCTGGCAAAAAATCTGAGAGTAAATAAAAATTGCCATGAAAAGTTTCTCAAAAATCTGTCGTTCGGAGTCGACTTTAAACTGTAGGTCCCCACACACAACGTAAGTGGTGCGAGCAGCTAGGTCGTAATCCTGACTGAGGGGTTGTGATGACCAATTATGTATGTAGGTATGCATGTTTACATTTATTCTTGTAGTGTTTGATGTAGCATTTTTGTTTACTTGTTTACAATTTTTTACGCTGGTGTTTGTTGTTGTATTTTTGTTTACGATTTTAATGTTAAGCAATGTAGAAGCAAAACATTTAAATTTTGTTGAGTGTTAAATTAAATTAAAATTAAAACAATTTTTTTTCTTTAAACTGCTAATAATGTTGGCCAACGAAAACATTTTTATTAATGCCCACATCAATGGCCAAAGAAGAGATAAACCAGGGAATACAATTATTTATGAATAGAAGTTCCATTAGGAGTTTTTAGGAGCTATGTTTACGAGATACTTGGCATTATAATTGAATGTATGGTATCTATGTGTGTAGCTAGTAATTTAATTTAATTTAATTTTAATTTGTTAAATAAAACTTCATTATCATCAGAGTTATTATTATGATCAACTTTATTCAGAAAATGATTTCAATTTCTGTGGGTATTGAAATTCAAGTTTTTTTTTAATTAAAAAATAAATTCATTTCATTGAAATGTTTAATTACAAACAATCTAAATTAATACGGCTTCAGTTTGTTAATAGATTTGTATTTTTAAAACATATTTTTTTTTCAAAATAAAACGTTTTCTGCATAAACGTTAAGGCCCTCCATGCTATTTAAGTAGAATTTTTTTTATTCTAAAAAAAAACTGTAGGATTGAAGAAAAACTATATGATTTGCATGGAATTTGTTTTGTTTTCTTTTATAGAAATAATTTCTATTATATTTTATAAAAGTTTTCTATAATTTTTTAATGAATTTTTATTTACATGTTGTTGTAATGCAACAAACCATATGAGAAATTATAAAAATTGTTGCATGAATAGCTGCGTTAAGTAGAGTGTGTTTTAATTTTTAATTTCACATCACCAATCCGTACTCTGTATAGAGTACGAGTACAATGATGCTATGTTAAGAGGTATTTTAATATTTATTAAAATTAAATATTATTACTCAATAAACAAACAAATACTTTGTATTGATTATTAATAAAATTTGTATTAAATTGTTGCTTTGAAAAAATCACAACTAATTCTCTATTAAAACATATTTTTTTTTCATTCATGTTGAGAACAAATTCTTTCAATTAAATTTCTTTTCAATTTGTTGTAGCTCTTGTATCACATCCACATAGCAGTGTGAAGTGCTATTGAAGCATCCCATGGACATACATACATAGATACAGTGAGCGTTAAAATAATCTGTTCATTTAAAAAAAATATACTTTGATAAAATACCGTTATTTTTATTATAAAACTAGCTGTACCCTGCGCGTGTTGCTGTGCCACCAACTAAAATAAATTTGAAGGAAAGACATTACACAAATGTCCAATTAATTTTGAATCATTTTATTGTTTTTGTTTCCCGTTGTCCTGATGATTCAGATGAACGGTCCTGAGTACTACGCATTCGATCAGTTTCTAATCTCACTTTTCGTTGTTCAAGTGATTCAAGCGCATGGGTCTTAGCGGCATATACCTGAAGATTTTCCAGTCTCAATGCTTTCAATTTTCAGTGACGCCATCCATCGGAAATAGAACGCACCAACCTCCGTCGATTCATGCGCAGCAACTTTGTTAAAGAATGCATAGTTTACGATTTAATACATTTTGAGTAATTTTCAGTGACGCCACCTGTCGGAAATTGGTCATACCAACTCAGAAACCTTCGCCGGCTCATGCGCAACAATTTGTTAAAGATCATAACATTATCAAATGCAAAGTTTACGATTCTATAAGGTACATACAAACAAACATTCATTTTTATACAGTCACACAGATAATTATACGTACCCCCCTGAAAATAATTTTTTTAAAAATGGTAATATATAGACAAGTCAACTGATTTTTGCTCAAATTTTTTGTTTTCCGTCACAGCCGAACAAATTATATTTGTTCTCATCACTAAATATTACATTCGCCCAAAAATCAGTTGACTTGTCCATATATTATTGGGAAAATTCCAATCGTGACTTTTTTCTCGGCACTAGGCTGCGGAAACCGTTCTTTCTCAAAACACTTCGAACTGTTTCGGAATGCGCAATAACATTGTGATCACTTTCCGAGGTATTTCGTATTTCTACGGCTGTAGTCCTAGGATTTTTATTCACAATACCTTTTATATACCGGGCTACCCTTGGAGAAATTTTATACGAAATATACGTCGTACGTATAATTTTCTGTGGTGCCATATTGGTTTTAAGCAAACTGTAGTCACAAATACATAAATTTTGGGAATCTTTTTTCTTTATTTAAGTAAATGTGTCGTTACAGACGCTAATGTAAAGAAATTTTAGATTAGAAGTTCATTACTTTTTAAAAAAATGATTTTTAGGGGGGGTACGTATAATTATCTGTGACTGTATATATAGACTATGGGAGGTGACACGCCCACTATAGCCAAACTACCCATTTTGTTCAAAGTCGCCCATACAAAATTTGAGGACTCTAGCTGTTGCAGTTTATGAGATATGCGACATTAAATACTTATTGGGTATGTGGGCGTGGCACCTCGCCTACTTGAAATTTTAAGATAAAAAGTAGCCTATAACTTATAACTCCTTCCAGACATACAGGAAGATACTGTGGAAATTTCAAGAAACTCGGTTCAGCCATTTAGTCGTCTATAAACTTCAAACATACAAACATACAAACAAACACACATTCATTTTTACATATATTAGATTATTTCAATAACAGTTTTTAAAACTTGAAACAGAAGTAAAAAAATTACAAAAAATTTCGAAAACATTGTCAAATTTTTTCGGTTACTCTCCTTAAGTGATAAAAGTTCAATGTGGTGTTTGTTAGAATTTTATCCTTACTGTACAGTTTCTTTTGACGCTCACTGTATGTCAACCCATTTTCTTATTCTCCTCTATTTGGAATAAATGTTCGGATGTTGAGTCGAGAACTCATATTCCTGAAGATTTCCAATATCGTTGGGTTTCTCTTTCCTGTTAAGCAGACAATTGATCTACCATTCGACGTTGAATAGAATCGTTATCTTGCTCATTGTATTATAAGTTTTACCAAGGCATGGTTGTGCTGTCTGATTTTACTACATACCAGCAAAAAAAAAAATTACAAAAAATTTCAAAATATTTTCAAATTTTTTTCGGGCTCTCTCCTTAAGTGGTAAAAGTTGAGTTTGGTGACTGTTGGAATTTTTTTCTCTTAGTTTACAGTTTGTTTTGACGCACACTATACTTCGATTGTTGTTGGAAGCAATTCTTAAAGCTCTGGGAGTAAGCCTCTGTCTTCAAAATGGCAACATCCGAGGTGTATAACAGTCTCAAGTACTTATTATCATTGTTACTGTTTTTTGTACAGTTTTTTTTATAAATTTTCTTTTTACATACATAATTGGTCATTACAACCCTTCAAGTCAGGATTACGACCTAATTTCTCATACCACTTATGTTGTGTGCGTTAATTTTATACACGAGGACCTACAGTTTTAAAGTCGACTCCGAACGACAGATTTTTGAGAAACATTTCATGGCAATTTTTTGTTCACTCTCAGAGTTTTTGCCAGAAATCTGCTGAGAGGAAGTCGCCGAAAGAAATATATTTTCGTTTTGATGTCTGACCTGGGGTTTGAACCGTGGTCTCACGTCTAATAAGGCAATACAGTACCTACTAGACTACGGCGACTTCTTCTTTTTCTTTTTAATTCTTGAAATTATGGTCAAGTAAACTAATGACTTCCAAGCCTCCACAACTATGGTATATTAAACCTTCCCTGCCAGCCTCTACTAGTCTATTTTCCTTTTTATCACTACGATAAATCACATTTAAGTTTGTCGTCCCACGCTGTTAGTATCAGGATCTTTAAAAAATTTCTTGTTTTCTCCCGAAGTCTGTTAAAAAAATCCTATCACTCCTGACAGCCATAACTAAATTCTTCCATTTCAAACGATTTTGCATAACCGAACAGGAATTTTGTTAATCTTCTCAAAGTATTGGCAGAACTTTCTCTTCTTTTCCTATCGTAAATGTCACAATCAATATGCATTATAGAACTTGGGATTGTTTCAAAACATAACCGATTCAGTTCTTAGAGATTTCGTTACGAATCGATATGCATGCCGATCATTCGAGAGGGTTCTGTGGGAAATCATATAAGGCCAGAATTTTTTGAATACATACATACACACATAATTGGTCATTACAACCCTTTCAGTCTGGATTACAACCTAGCTTCTCATGCCACTTATGTTGTGTGTGTTAATTTTATACCTGAGTGGCTGGACCTACAGTTAAACGCCGACTGCGAACGAAAGTTTTTTGAGAAACTTTTCATTGGCATTTTTATTCTGCTCTCATAGTTTTTGCCAGAAATCTACTGAGAGGAAGTCGCCGAAGAAATATTTTTCTTTCATACTTTCGTTTTATTGGAATTCTCTAATTCTCTTGGTTTGAACCCTGGCCTCATGTCTAATAAGCCTTTGAATAGTTTCCAAAAGCCGCAACAAGTAACTGGTAAAATCAAGTGTTAAAAGTATAGTTGAACCTACATATGGCAAATCAGTTGTCATTCATTCAGTTTATTTTGCCAAATCGCCCGTTTGATGGCTACAGACAACGAACACTCGCTGAATCGTCTCTCGAGCAGTGGGCAACTGACCCTAGGTTAGGTTAGGTTAGAGGACGTGTACTTCTCAATTAAGACAATTACATACAGTACCCGGAGGTCGAATAGACTCATTGTACAACGTCCTAGTTTCTCACACCACTTATGTTGTGTGTGTTAATTTTACACATGAGTGGTGGGACCTACAGTTTAAAGTCGACTCTGAACGACAGATTTTTGAGCAACTTTTTTTATGGCAATTTTATTTACTCTCAGTGTTTTTGCCAGAAATCTGCTGAGAGGAAGTCGCCGAAGAAGTACTTTTTGTATTTTGTTTTGATGTCTGGCCTGCGGCTCGAACCCTGGCTTTACGTCTAATAAGCCAACACACTACCTACTAGACTACGGCGACTTCAGACTGACCCTAATTTCGATAAAAAACACATATTTAGCGATAAAGCCCATTTCCAAACATATTTGGAATGATACCAATCCACATGGGATCCCATAGCGTTCAATGCATCCCAAAATAATCATTGTTTGTCGAGAATGTTGGGCTGGAAATGCTATCGGTCCAATATTTGTTTGTGAACTGTAAACGGCAAGCACTATACAGGGAGAGTTACGAACTTCTTTTTGCCCAAATTGCATTACCCGGATACTAAAGACATGTAGATTCTGCAGGTCGTCGCGACATGCCATGCTACATTAGATATTTTCTGCAAGAGAGCAATTTGAGTGCATGTTCAGCACACTTGGAAGTGATGTAAACTGGCCACTGAGATTGTTCGACTCTTTTTTGGGGTCATATCTATGCCACAATTTAGCTTCATTTTATACGGTGTACTGCTGTTATTTCTATATACCTCAACATGTAAAATCATACCGTCTTCATGAATTTTAAAAAATCTATTGTAGTGCTGCTGTAGAGGCCGGCACTTTTTTTAACTTTCAGATATCCGAGTTGTTGACGATATATTCTTCAAATGGCTTTGAGATCGGTTTCACTTACAGGAAGTATACCTAGTACATGCGTTGAATATTTTTCATTTAATTCGTTTGTATATTTGGAAGTTTATCCACACTGAATGCAATCGTCCAATTGTCACAGAGGCGACCATGACCTGCGACCTTTTATTCACAGCCAACGTAAACATCTTTTGATTATTAGGGGGGTGATTATTTTGTTCCAAATCACAAGCTCTGTAACACAACACGATTGACGTTGAGATACCTCGGTATTATCAATACAGTTTACTCTGGAGGTTATGTCTTCGCAACAGATATTTGGATTATACTGTAAGGCCCTTAAACAATTGTCAAAAATTTGTTAACTTCTTGGCAAATTTTGTTTGGACTTGCATTTTCGTTTTCTGTACTTAGCTCACCTTTTTTCTTTTTTTTTTTTTTGCGGGAAGGAGGGAAAATGCTTTATGCATTCATGATGGTCGTCACCAGACATGATATGTCGGACTCTTCCACTGGGTATACCGACTAAAAACCCGCCTTGTCTCCTCACCGGGGAATCATTCCACCTCGGAACCATGGTTGTTTTACTTCGAGGTGGCCCCTTTTCTGGCATATGTTCCAGTTCCATTGTCGTCAGCCTGCGTTCAGGTTCCGCTCTATTCTCAGTCTGCTGCGTCTAGATCAAATTTCTTCCTTCGCAGGACGTGCTCTACAAAGTGTTTACTGCGTTCCAGCTGTCTTTACTGTTTATCATTTTCAGCACGACGTTTGTAGGGCTAATGATGCCGATTTCAGCTTCGAGTCGCTGACGGCTTTCAGCTGAAGAAAGTGTGTTCGGAATCATCTAACGTTTCTTTCTCTTCATAGATACAGAATGGCGAGCGGCATTTCCCCATGCGATGCAGGTACTTTCTGAAATATCCGTGACCGGTCAGCATCTGCGTTATGTAGTAGTCTACTTCGCCTTGTTTTCTATTTTTCCACACTTGCAACTTGGAAATCAGTTTATATGTCCACCTTCCATGCTGATCATTTTCCCAGCGAAATTGCCATTTTAGGAAGACTTCGTGCTTTATCGCTTCTATGCTCTATGGTTGAACTTAGTTCATCTTGGGACATGTGGTAATCTTGTAACTCTGTCTGCGTTTAGTTACTGGACAGTAGAAGCAGTGCATATATGATGCTTTTAATCCACGATTGGCATTAGTTTCATGACATTTTCGGAAGTTTCCTTACAGCTTTATATACGTTGTCTAATCCAATCTTTTTATATCAATAAAAAATAAAATTTTCGAGCAATTCGAATCTTAAATCAAGAGTGTTTGGTCATCTTTGCGCGAAATTAGGTTTTTTTTTATTTCACCACAAATTACGCTAACGATTCCTGTCAAACACAAGCCAAATGACGGTGCTTGTCTGACTTTTAACAGCAGCCATCTAACAGATACTTGTTGGGAGGAAAAGTATTGCGTCCTCACTTAAGAAATAAAGTGTGTTTTTTATAGAGGTATAGAATTTTAAGTTGGCATTACTTTTCAAGATGGCGACCGATTTAACAACTGTCAAGTGATTTATTCTCAGTTTGGTTTGGCAATTTATCATGAATAGACTCACGCCTGAACAACGCTTGCAAATAGTGCAATTTTATTTCGAAAATAATGGTTTTGTGCGGAAAACGTATCGCGCACTACGTCCATTTTATCGTCGACAAAATCGTCCATCAGAGCAGTTAATTCGATTAACCATGGAACGTTTTCGCACCACGTTTAATCTTATTGATAACTCGCATCCCCAGAGACGCTGTACGGTGCGTACAGAAGAAGCTATTGCTGCTGTAGAGCGTAGTATTGAGGAAGACCCGAATGAGTCCATCCGCCATCGAGCACAGGAATTGGATCTGTGTCCATCCACTTTATGGAAGATTTTGCGGAAGGATCTTGGTTTGCGTGCTTACAAAATCCAGCTCGTGCAAGATTTGAAGCCAAACGATCATCAAGTAAGGCGTAGATTCGTCGAATGGGCCCAAAACGAGATTACCGTTGTTCCCGATTTTCATAAGCGAATTTTGTTTAGCGATGAAGCGCACTTCTGGTTGAATGGCTACGTCAACAAACAAAACTGCCGCATTTGGAGTGAAGGTAATCCTCAAGTGTATGTGGAAACACCGTTACATCCAGAAAAACTGACTGTTTGGTGCGCTTTATGGGCTGGTGGAATCATTGGTCCGTACTTTTTCAAAAACGATGGTGGCCAGAACGTTACAGTCAATGGTGATAGGTATAGAGCCATGATTACTAACTTTTTCATTCCTGAATTGAATAACCATGATGTCCAGGAGATGTGGTTTCAACAAGACGGCGCAACATGTCACACAGCTCGTGCCACAATAGATTTATTGAAAGACACGTTTGGTGACCGCCTAATTTCACATTTTGGACCTGTGAATTGGCCTCCAAGATCTTGTGATTTAACACCGCTAGACTACTTTCTGTGGGGCTATGTAAAGTCATTGGTCTATGCGGTAAAGCCACAAACACTTGACCACATGGAAGACAACAATCGCCGTATTATTGCCGATATACGGCCACAAATGTTGGAAAAAGTCATCGAAAATTGGACGTCCAGATTGGACTACATATGCGCCAGCCGTGGCGGTCGTATGCCAGAAATCATATTTAAAATGTAATGCCACAAGATTATATTTCGGATAAATAAAATTCATGTCAATCGAAAAATCCATCGTTGTTTTATTGCAACTTAAAGTTGTATACCTCTATAAAAAACACCCTTTACAAAGATTTATTGACCCATCAACGTATTTAGAACAAAGTTTACGATTCACACTCAAAGGATGGCTCCTTCTCCATTACTGTATTAGGGAAGAGTTTTAGCAGCATCAAGGAATTTAAATTTTTTTTTGACACTAAGTTCCTAAGCGTTATGCGGTTCACTTGAGAGCTGTCCTGATAATTTCTTATAACGAATGTCTGAGAATATGACACAATGGAACTTTATTTTCAGATGCAAATAGTTAACACGCCTAGCCATCAATTTGTCTTTGACTTTGGGGATTTATTGGAGATTGGGTTTGGCCCCTATATATGCAAAGATTATACCACAGGCAATAGGTTTTATACTCCTTTGAATGGGTAGTCAGTCGTAAGCCCTTCGCTAGGAATGTCAAGGAAGAATTTTCTTTGTTTTTAAAATTCTCAAGTTACTCAGCATTCAGGCTGTTAAACTCTATATTCCCGGGTAATGTAGTATTATTCTGATGCAAGAGTTACAAAGTATTGCAATGACACAATCTATTGTACTGGACCCTAACCTATACAGAGGTTTTCTCATAATCCTATTCTCTTTTCGAACCATGTTAAACAGACGAACTTTAGGATATTGTCAGTAAGTACAACATCCCGCCCAGTTGCTGGCAAGCCTCCAAATGTTTTCTTCGTTGCTGTACACAAATAGGTTTGAGGACATGTAGGCTGCCTTCCAAAATGTTAGTTGCTTTGTGTTTGAACAAATTATCGTGTTTCATAATGCCGCTGTACAAAATATATACAATGTATTCGATTTCAAATCGTCGTCAATGTGTATCTTTAACGCAGTCAAAAAGCAATCAGGCATCGGATTTACAGTTGATGCATTGTTTGGTTGCTTTGCATATCTACATAGATTATATACAGTAGTAGAGCTGCATACAAACTTTGTATTGAGACATTTTGGAAGGCAGCCGTACTCTCATGAAGACCAGCACAGTTTTGTAATCGTTCTTAAGGTAGAAAAGAAGAAGAACCCGGAAGAGTTAGGAAAGAAATACTATCCGGTATGAACTTTTAAGAGAGTACTGATTTACTGTACTAGATTCAGCGTATAGTTATTTAGAATGGGTGTTGTTTCGAGCCCAATATGTTGATATTATGACGATGAGAAAGAATCATTGGAACGTATTCTTGGAACGTGTGGGACATTTAAGCATCCAAGAAGGAAGTACTTGAGTGCATCAGCAGCTGCTAAGCAAGGAATTGTTCTTGTTGACACCCAGAGGCATTTTGAAGTTTGTCAGGGCAATAGGCAAACATTACAAGGATATCCTATAAAGTTGAAGGGGATTACAATAGATCATATCGACGCCTCCATTCTATAACGTTCTAAGTGTACTTAGAACGTTTTTAATGTTCTTGCATTTTTAAATTTTATGTTCTCTAACTTAAATACTGTCAAAATTTGGTTAAGATGCGCCGATCCGTTCCGAAATTATAGGGAAAAATCTACTTAGAATACACATATAGTCGTATAGCACGTGAACACTTTGAGAGCTCATAACTCAAAACACACTTTTTCGACTTAGAATGTTATAGAACGGAGGCGTCGATATGTTATTTAGTACTAAGGCACCTTTTCAAGACAAAAATAATAGGAAATAAAAATTGAACGAAGAGATAGGCTGCCTTCCAAAAAGTCTCAATACAAAGTTTGTATGCAGCTCTACTACTGTATATAATCTATGTAGATATGCAAAGTAACCAAACAATCCATCAACTATAAATCCGATGCCTGATTGCTTTTTGATTGCGTTAAAAATACACATTGACGACGTTTTGAAATATAATACATTGTATATATTTTGTACAGCGGCATTATTAAACACGATACTTTGTTTAAACGCAAAGCAACTAACATTTTGGAAGGCAGCCATAATGTTGGAAAAATGATGTAGTGCCACACGAACTCCAAGTATGTACATATTTTGGTGTTCTCCTCATACATTAGACTTGAGGTATTTACTATTCCGGGCAAATTTTGTTTGACCAACAATTCCCAGTCAAAAGCCGGTTACTACAGCTTGAAGTAAAAAAATGTGCGTAAGTTTCTATGCTAACTTCGATGCGTTTAAGAAATTATGAAAGGTATTAAAGAAAACTAGTCAATGAAACTCTATTATATTACAACGCTTAGACGCTAACCATCATAGAAGTGTAAAGTCACTTCGAACACTTCAATTGGAGGCGTTGGCCTAATCCCTAAATATATTTATACGTACATATTTTGGTCACTACAACCCTTTAGCCCGGTTTACGACCTGATTTCTAAGACCACTAATGTTAAGTGTGTTCATTTTATACATGAGTGGTGAGACCTACAGTTTAAAGTCGACTCCGAACGACGGATTTTTGAGAAACATTTTCATGGCAATTTTATTTACTCTCAGAGTTTTTGACAGAAATTTGCTGAGAGGAAGTCGCAGAAGAAATACGTTTTGTATTTTGTCTTTGATGTCTGGCCTGGGGCTCGAACCCTGGCTTTGCGTCTAATACGCCAACACACTACCTACAAGACTACGGCGACTTCAATTGTTAATTTTACACATGAGTGGCTGGAGCTACAATTTAAAGTCGACTCGATACGACAGATCTTTGAGAAACTTTTCGTGGCAATTTTATTTACTCTCAAAGTTTTTGCCAGAAATCTAATGAGAGGATTCATATTTCTTTTTGTTGGAGCTGTCTGGAGCTGGGGTTTGAACCTTGGTTCCATGTGTAATAAGCCAACACTCGACCTACTAAACTACGGCGTCTTGAATTTACCAAATTCGCTTATATTTTTTGGGGATATTTGGAACGCGGGTAAATAAAAATTCAAACAGAAATTCCTTTACATTAATTCTAAACATATGGCAACACTGATTACAATACAAATGATAAACAACACAGGCAGCATGTCTTTTCCGTAGCTTTAATTTAAAGCTTTGGCAGTGTCTTGTTTTTTCTAGAACAAATTTAAAGAAACACGGTGGCAGTAATGTTGAAACTAATGTTGACAACCATTTTTTATGGAAATTTTTTGAGGATTTTTTGAGAATTAAAAATAGTTTACAAAACTTACCTTAGATTTGATGATATTGTATTTAATAATTCCTTTTCAAGCTGTTCAAAACAATGTTTTCTAGAATGTTTTCACAAAAATTTAAAATTGCACATGTTCAGTTTGATGCACTGAATTAGGTTTTCTTGCGTAAGAAGTTTGAAATTTTTTTAAGAATTTTTTTTTCCAATTTTTTAAGAACTTTTTTTCAAAATAATTCTTTTTTTTATAGAGGTTTTGGTTTATTTTTATAAGAATTTTCTAAATTCTTGGTTTTCTTTTTTTAACACTAAATTTCAAAATTTTTTTTCCTTTTTTTTTAAATATTTTTTTTTAAATTTCTTGTGTTAATTTTTTTAATATTTTTTTCAAAACTTAGTTTTTTTTTCGATTATAATTTTTAAAATATTTTTTTAAATTATTTTTTTTCTAAAAATTCCAATTAGAATAAATTTGTTGTTGTTTTTTGTATTTCTCTTTATTGGTCTATTATTTGAAAATTTTTGATAACTTTTCGTTAGGTTAGCTGTGTGGTAAGTAAAGACACAACCAAACCGTAGGCTTACTGATGTTCATCTAAACGGATCTGAACTATTCCAAAAATAATTTCGGCAAAAGTTGTTACAAAAACCCGTGTTTTGGTTCTGTTCTGTTATTATTGTTATTATTACTGTTGTTGTTGTTTTTGTTGTTTATTGTTGTCGTCGTTTTGTTCCTTTTTTTCGTTTTTGATTCAATTTCTTTTCATGTTTTTCTTTTACTCGGTGTTTATATGCAACATTGATGTTGTTGCTGAATGCATGTGCATGTGCATGCATATGCATATGCATGTGTGTATGCAGTTATTAGTAGTTGCGTGAGGTGCTCTGCCAAAATACGGAATACAACCAACAACTACAACTGCAACTACAAAGACAACGGTAACCAGCAACAGCAACAAATATGTGTTATGTGTTATAAAATATTGCTAAACTGAGCAGCAGCAACGACGTAGTATTTTTGCTCTCAAAATGTTTGTTCTCGTCCCTTCAGCCGATGGGGAGGGGGGAGCGTCAAAGCCGAGGTTTAACCGTGGCCAGTGTTTTTTTTTTGATTATAATTTTAATTTGTTGTTGTTGTTGCCGATAATGTTGTTGCCGTGTCAATGTGATTGTTGTGATGTGCGTCTGTGTCAGTGTCAGCAAAACAAAACACAAAAAAAAAATCTGAGTTGTTTTTGGTCATTTTATTTTTGGGGCATTTCTCCTTCTTTTTCTACCTTTAATTCCCAAAAAAAAAAAAATTAAAAAAAAATTTAAAAAAAAACTTGCAAGAAGAGCAGAATTTGTAGGGATTTTGTATGTATGTGTGTGTGTTGTTGTTGTGTTCCGAAAATTTCACCACACTTTGTTTTTACGTCCACTAACGCGTCAGGCCTATATGCGTTTGAATTTTTGAGCGCATTTTTTTCCTTTTTTCTGCGTTTTTATTGCTCAAATAATATCACACATAAACTAATATTGTATTAAAGGCTCTACCCTTTTTATGAATTTTTATAAAAATTACATTTAAAAAAAAAAATCTCTACAATCAAGAGGAGCTGTAGTAGTAGGCCTTCAGCAAATATTTGAAATAAAAAAAAAATATTTTTCCATAAAAAAAAAAATTCTATCATAATCCCAGAAAGGGTTTGAGCCTCCTTTTTGCCAATATTCAGCTCTTCCTAAATTTTATTTGCTCTTTCTCTCTCTCTCTCTTTCTCTCTCTCTGTCATTGTGTCTCTCTCTCTCATCATTTGCGTAGAACTGGCCCTTAGCTTACGCATTCATTAAAACAGCCAAACAGCCCAACACAGTAGTTTTGATTGCATCTCCCAATGTTTTAAACGCCATTCTCTCTTTAATTTTTCTGTTTTTTTTTTATTTTTTATTTCATTATTTTTATCTATTTTCTTTTCGGTTTTTTCTTTCCGTTTTTTTCATATTATTTTTTAACTCTGATGATGATGTTTGCAGCTGGCTTCTGTTCAATAAATTTTTTTTTCGTTTCATTTTTTTCAAAATTTCATCTGAGTTTGAGCTAAAAATTCTGCCGTTTTTTTCCTGATTTACACTCCCTAAATATGTGTAGCTGTGTGTGTTGCATGTGTTTTATTCCAGAATGAGAAACAAAAAGAGCGAGAAAAAAAAAAACAGAAAAAATCTGTAAAAACAAAATCGAAATAAAAAATAAAAAGAATCACCAAAAAATGCATTCCAAAAAAATCAATGAGAAAAATATTTATTATTGCAACCAGAAGTGGCAAGTAAGGGAAAGATTAATTATGAAACCAGCAATGCTTGATCTAATAAGCGATACGGCCATCATCTCTTTAGAAACTTCAGGCGATATACCCTTATTACTCAACGATATACTCTTTGACAACTTCAAGAGCTTGAAGAAGAAGTCAAAGAATGTTAACTCGACTGACCTTATTCTCCCTTTCCAACTTCCTCTCATTTTTCCCTATATCCCCTATTATCCTCTCCGCTTTAGGACGTTGTACAATGGGTCAGCTGGACCTACGGTTACTGTACTTGTATCAATTGGCAAGTACTCGTCCTCTAATCTAAACCTAAACCTACATTGGGCATGGCTACTGGACGTTAGGGCTGTCATTATAAGAGGCATATTTGGCCTCCTTTGGCTCAAGGCCATTTTTAGGCCACAGGAACAATATACTTAGGAACTGTATGGAGATTATATTTTCAGTAAATCTTTTGCTTGGAAGGTTTTCTAGAGCATTTAAATTACCACTGTTTACATGGTCACAGGCAGAAATATTTCATTCAAATACAAAATGTTGCTCTATTTGTGAATTGGGCATACAGTTCTTATAAAGGGTCCGCCAAATAACTTTTTTTTTGAAAGTACAATCCTTCCGGTTAATAATGAAAAATAATTTCAGAAGATGCCGATTTTGGCAAAAGATGAAGCTCATTTTGATCTTGGCGGGTATGTAAACAAGCAAAATTGTCGCATTTGGGACACAAAAAACCCGCACGCATACATTGAAAAGTCGACGCACCCAAAACGAGTCACTGTTTGGTGCGGATTTTGGTCCACAGACATAATTGGGCCATTTTTCTTCGAAAATGAGCAAGGAGTGGCCGTTGCAGTCAATGGCGATCGTTATCGGGCCATGTTGAACGAATTTTTGTTAACAAAAATTGAAGAGGAGGATATTGGCAACATTTGGTTTCAACAGGACGGCGCTACGTGCCACACAGCCGAAGCTACAATCGATGTTTTGCGCCCGGTTTTTGAAGATCGTATTATCAGCCTCAGAGCTGATGTCGTTTGGCCACCTCTGAGCTGCGATTTGACACCGTTGGACTATTATTTGTGGGGTGCCGTCAAAGATAAGTGTTACGCCGACAAGCCAGAGACAATTGACGCTTTAAAGGACAATATTCGTGAAGCCATTGGCGAAATACAGCTGCACACAATCGATAATGTGCTTAAAAATTGGACCGATCATGTAGGGTACTGCATGTCCAGCCGAGGCAGCCATTTGAATGAAATTATTTTCCATTATTAACCGGAAGGATTGTACTTTCAAATAAAATAAGAAATTTGAGAAAATATTCAGTAGTTTTTCATTTAAAGCATTTTCAAAGGAAAAAAGTTATTTGGCGAACCCTTTAAATACCACACCAAACCCTAATAAACTCCCATCTATATAGACTATTAAGGACTGTAGTAAAATACTTGAGAGATCATTAAATACAGGAATTTCCTTTGAATGTTTTCTGAAATAGGATTAGAATAACAATACCTTAATCTTCATGATGACAATTTCCCTTTAACGCCCAGGAAATGCCACAAACCAAATGGACACACACACACTCCGAATACGATGAAGAAATATTTGAGAAATTTCTCAATTAGAAAAAGGGTCAGAAGGTTAAGAACGATGCTCATAACACACATAACAAGAAAACTGTACTGTACTGTCTCAATTGGCAAACACACGCCCTCTAAGCTAAACCTAAAGCTAAGTCGATTGATGTTGGCGACCATTGTAAATCACCAAAACTAGAGATTAGGTAAACCGCATATGCAATCCAAAAATGGTTGCAAGTCGAGCAGAATTCGATGGAATGGAATGTTCTTCATTCACAATTCTACTAGTTGAGGGAAAGGACAATCGTTAAATATGGCTGCGTAGCACTCGTAGTTCACAGCAGTCGTTAATGCTTTGATGATTTCGTAGAAATAACATTCAATGGCACCTCCAGGTTAAACACTAAGCCACACAATAACTCTAAGCGAGTGTAATGGCTTTTCGTTTACTAAAAGCAGATTTTTGGTAACCTTGATACGCTAATACTTTTTATTTTCATACCTGCATAGATCTGTAAAGTGTCGACTTCCGCGAGATTTGGGATGGCAGGAGCTTAGTTTACACATGCTTAAAAGTTAGCAGCATTGTGTCTACGTTTTAAGAGTACGTTTTAAAGTCTTTTTTCATATCAAAACCACCAGTTTTATGTCTTCTGTGCGGTCTTCTGTGACACACATAACACACATACATAATTGGTCATCACAATCCTTCATTCAGGATTACGACCTAGTTTCTCACACCACTTATGTTGTGTGTGTTAATTTTTATACATGAGTGTTTAAAGTCGACTCCGAACGACAGATTTTTGAGAAAGTTTTTCATGGCGATTTTATTTACTCTCAGAGTTTTTGCCAGAAATCTACTGAGAGGAAGTCGCCGAAGAAATAATTTTTGTATTTTGTCTTTGATGCTTGGCCTGGGGCTCGAACCCAGGCTTTTGCGTCTAATAAGCCAACACACTACCTACTAGACTACGGCGACTTCTTCTTCTGTGACACCTCTAACCATAATCCCAATATTATCAACCGTAAGGCTGCTCTGGGGTCGTCCAGCCTTGACAATATCTAATACAAATTTTTTTTTAGACATTTACTGAGTGTCTTTAGCTTCAGAAAACTGTGACGACTCAATTGAGAGCAAATATTTCATCACAGTTATGTGATTATAATTATTACACTGCACAGAGAGGTGCAACAAAACTATGACCAGAGGATCTAGTGTGCTGTTCTTAATCTATAAACAGTACACCTAAAATGTCTCTTCAAAAACCTGTTTTTCTCTGATGGAATTCGATGTCAATAAGAATAACTCTCTGCCTAGTACCTGATAAGAATTCAGGATTTTCCTTTTGAGATACGTTAACACTGAAGTCGCCGTAGTCTAGTAGGTAGTGTGTTGGCTTATTAGACGTAAAGCCAGTGTTCGAGCCCCATGCCAGACATCAAGACAAAATACAAAAAAAAGTATTTCTTCGGTGACTTCCTCTCAGGAGATTTCTGGCAAAAACTCTGAGAGTAAATAAAATTGCCATGAAAAAGTTTCTCAAAAATCTGTCGTTCGGAGTCGACCCTAAACTGTAGGTCCCACCACTCATGTATAAAATTAACACACACAACATAAGTGGCGTGAGAAACTAGGACGTTGTACAATGGGTCAATTCGACCTCCGGGTACTGTACTTGTCTTAATTGACAAGTACACGTCCTCTAACCTAACCTAACCTACATTCACACCGCTCAGGTTCCAAATATGTGTTCTGGTGATACGTTCTCTTCATTACATAATCTACGCGTTGGGTTTTAAACGATTTTGAGTCTGATTAAGTGTTCTTTGAGTCTCCAATTCCCGGTAAGAAAACTGGCATTATACTAAGGTTACTTCTGGATACTGCGACTTAAATGTCTGCCTATTGTAGTTACCTAGTAAAAGTTTAGATAGTTTCAGGCACATATGGATAAGTACTCTCTCCGTATTCTATTTCATCACTGAGTGTGCCATTTTAAGCTTCTCCTCTCACTTTACAGATAGATTTTGGTTCTGTTTGTAGGGTGGAGGCTCTTCACGTCGTAAATTCCCTCACGAGCTGGGATCTAGAGATGGTGACGCTGTTTCTCCTGCTTAGCTCCACTCAACCTCACTAAACTCATACTCGTACTCAGGTGAACAAGATTTGATAAGGTTTCCTGCTAAGATCTGATCTTGGAGGTCTGTCTATGATGTGTCCATTGATGCCAGAAGGATTTATGAGTTCCACTTTATTTTTTCCACACATTGATGTTGCCATTGTTTGCTACTTCAAGTTTTCTTTTTACGATCTACAGGCTTGTGGGGCCTCCTCGTAATTCCCTGTATGGGCTTTAACGTGGAGGCTATTTATTGATGCGAAATAACACAATAAAAATTTATAAAAAATGCATCATGGCTCGCCTAAATGCTATGAAATTCGATTGAATTCCTTTAAATAGCGTGGAACACTAGTTGCTGTCCAATTGCTGGTGATTTTCTGAATTCTTTTTTGTTGTTTTTTTTTTTCTTTTTTTGCAATGCAATTTATTTCATAGCTGCTGTTGTTGTCCTGCAGTTAGTGTTGTTGTTGTTGCTGTTGTTGATATTTTTGCTCGTTACAGAGTTCAACAATGTTAGAGAGCTTAACAATCACAACAACAACAACAACAGCAATTGTCTCTCAACAGCAAGTGAGTGAGACCGAATACTGTGTAACTGTATGTGTGTGTCCTGTTCGTTTTTTAAATTTTTATTATTTTTCTCCTGCTTCGGTTTTTTTTTATTCTTTTCGTGTGTGTTTTCTGTGTGTATGAGTGCGTAACTAACGTTCATTTTTTTTATTTTATTTTTTGGCTGTTTTTTACTGATTTTTTTGTCTTTCAGTTCAGGATTAAAACTTTTTTCTTTAATGCGTTTGAATGGTGTACGGTATGTACATATATACGGTAGGCTTATACATCACTTTAAAGGCTATGTATTGCATTGGATATGCAAGCGTGTGTGTGTGTGTTTTTGCAATTTCATATGTATTTTTATTTTTAACTAACATGTACGCACACATACGCATCCCGAATTGCATTCAATATGTTGGCGTTGTTGCATAAAGTGTGGGGCTAAAACTGCATTCGATTTTAATGCCTGCCTGTCAGCCTACTGGTTCTTTTGCATGCGTGTTAGTGTGTGTAGAAAAAAATATGCAACGAAAATTTTTTCAAAACAGCCCCTACTCTGCGAAACAATTTTATTTCCTCCTCATTGTGTGCGCGTTTTTTTTATTTTATTCCCAGATTTTTGTACATAATCGGGGCTTTTTTTAGTTTTATTTTTTATTGTGTTTTTCTTTGTGATTTTTTTTTCGCTTCTGTTTTTTTTGTCAACCCCAAAATATCCATCCAGCAAATAAAAATGCATCACAGTGTGCTCGGTTGGATACATTTCTGATGCATTACTAAGGCTAAATTTGATCGATAGCATGGACTATGTTGACTTTAAGAATCACTGTGGTTTGTGGATTATTCGCCTACTCTTGCGATATCAGAAAACCCCCAAAAAGAAAATTACTATATAGTCAAATGGCACGATATCGGCAGCCAGTTTACTGTTCACTTCACCTTCACCTGAGGTGATTATGTTTTCAAATCGCTCGGGCAGGAGCAGTATGGCACATAGCAGCGTTGTGTTCAAACTATATGATGCTGGTGCCTACATTATGAAATTTAGAGTTAGTATCATCGATGGAAGAGATTTGGCAGACGTGCCAAATAAAAATCAGTCGTACAATGTCCTGAATTTGAACGCAATGTCTCCAACGACCAAAATATGTGGGTTTAATATGTTCTTGGGTTCGGAGACATGCTTCAAAGCGTTACCAATAGATGTTTAAGAATATTGTGGTCTAAACTAATATCAAAGGATGAATACGACACTAATGATGGCATTCAGTCATTCTCGGAGAACCACACCTAGCCACATTCGCAAAGAAAAATTGACAGATGTGGCTGTCCGCCCAAAATTCACAACAAACAGCGACTTTTCGGGATGAATTGGTCGCTCTTGGATACCATATGGATTGCTTTCGTTCCAAATTTGGCAATTTTGACTCACGTACGCATTCATACAGAAATAGGCCTCAATGCTGAAAGTAATCCAATACCAATTGAGCGATGGGTCTTTATCTATGGCAACACAGACTGAATAAATGGTTACTAATTTGGTAGACGGAGTCGCCGTAATCTAATAGGTAGTGTGTTGGCTTATTAGACCTGAGGCCTAGGTTCAAACCCCAGGTCAGACATTGAAACGAAAATATATAAAAAAAAAAATATTTCTTCGGTGGCTTCCTCTCGGCAGATTTTTCACTCTGAGAGTAAATAAAATTTTCAAAAAAAATCTGTCGTTCTTAGTCGACTTTAAACTGTATCATGTATTAAAACTTAACGGCCACATCACAAGTGATGTGAGAAATTAGGTCCATAACCCTGACTGAAGGGTTGTAATGAACAATTATGTACGCATGTGTATCATCAACCTATAATGTTGACTTTTGGGAGTAGTGACCCTGTCGTGATGACGTCGCCAGCTCAAAATTCTCAAACAGTAACTTTTCAGGATCCATTGGACGCTTTTTGGGTCTCATCTGGATGGACATCGTCTCCAATTCAACAATTGTGTGCCTATTCCTTTAGAAATGAACCTCAGCGCTGAAGAGGATTTTGTAAATGAAAATATATGTCACTAGCCAACTGCTCTAGAGCCTATTCCGTTTAATGTGCCATACCGGCATAGCTGGTAATCGTAATCGTCAGTCAGTTAGTCATTTGTGAGAAGAGTTGTCTTCCTCGTAGTCAAGATATTGGGAATTCTTGTGCATAGTTTACTTACGGCTAACAACGTTTGCAAAGCATTGTGTTCACGTTTTACGGCGATATTTTCTAGTCTTTTTTCCATATCAAGACCAGCAATTTATGTTTCCTATGAGAAATTCTGTGGCATCATTACCCGTAATCTCAATATTATCAGCCGAAAGGGTGCGCTATGATCGTTTAGAGTGCTGCAGAACCCATTCAGCAAACATCCGCAGTTGACGATGATCATACATAGTGATTAGGCGAAACAGTAATGTAGGACAAGATATATGGACGCTACCAGCCCAAAATCCACACGAAACAGTGAGTTTTGGGGAACGATTTTCGAATAAATTTATTTATTCAAGTACCCTGTGATACAGAAATCGGTCTCATCGTTGAAGATGATTTTTCATTGAAAATTCCGGTCAGTTAGCAATTGCTCCAGAGCCCATAGAGTGGACACGTCGTTGTCCATGTTGGGCAATGTATGTATGTATATGTACGTATGATGTCGTCGCAAATCGAATAAATTTATTTGTTCAAGTGCCCATACATCTAGAAGTGAGTCCCATCCTTGAAGATGATTTTTCAAGGAAAATTAGTCTCAGTTACCAGCTGCTTCAGAGCCCATTCAGCGTACACCCGTTGCTGTCGATGATCGTCCATAGCGATTTGGTGCAATAGGCTGAATAAATGACAACTATTTTGACAGATGTTGCTTCAACAAAATGGTCGTTTCAAATGTCAAAAACCCTACGGAAGGCTGTACAGAATTCAACTTAAAGCGGGTTAACCGCTCACAACGTCGTAGATACGGTTGTCGGTTGAGTTCAACTAATTTAGCAGATAAAGCTTCAACAAGATGGTCGTTATTAAAGTTCCTGTTAAAAGACCTGCTCACAATGCCGTAGTTATGCCGATTGAGTTCTAGAACAACAGCCTACCAAACAAAATTATTGTGAAATGCATTTAAAAATCGTTCCACTGTTCTGTTCATCTCATTATATGCACTTATTTGCATCTGTATTTGTAATGTATTGTATATGCATGTGTGTGTGTGTGTGTATGTGTATGTAAATAGAATACACAGAATAGGTTTTTACCATAAAATTTGTGTACATTTAGTGCGACTATGTACGCAGCAATACAAAAACAATGAAAACAACAATAACAATAACAATAATATTGTATAATAAGCGATATTTTTCAAATCGTTTTTAATATTATATGTAGGTCCACCATTATATACAATCCAACAAAAAAAGTTTCGTTTATTTAATAAAAAAAAAAACAGAAAAAAAACCAAAAAAAAAACGGAAAAAAATTGTCAAAAAATAAAATAAAAATCAACTCATGCCCTCACTTGCTGGCTGAGTCTAACTGGTAAAAAAACAACAAAAAAACAAAAAAAAACAACCGAATAAAGTGTTAATAATGTTGGTCTATCCATCCATACATACGTCCATCCATCCATCCATTCACCTACTTTGTTACACACAAACACATACATACACAGATGCATGTGTGTAAATATTCCGTTGGCCTTCTCTAAAACTTTTTATATGCAATTGGCGACTACAGCAGCAGCAGCAGCCGTTGTAGTGATGACGCAGTATTGCTGCTTCCATTTCGTTATTATTTTTCAGTCAGTATTTCAGCGTTTCACTTCCAAATGCTTCATCATAATATATTTTCGCTGTTTTTTTTTTGTTTTTTTTGGTTTTCGTTTTTAACAATTTGCCAACAAAAATTTTGTTGTTTAATTTCTTGTTGCAGTTGTTGTTGTTGTTGTTTCTGTGACTGTTGTTTGTTTATTTTTTTCCTTTTTCTGTCGTTATTTCACTAAAGTGCAACGCATTGCTGACATTGAACACAAAAATACACACGAGAAAATACAAAATTTTTATTTTAATTGCAATAGAGAGCGAGAGAAGAGAGAGGACGATTTAAAGGAGTGAAATCGTGAAGTGTAAACAGAAATACTATTTCATGGTAATTGAATAAAGAAAATATTTATATTGAGTGGGCATAGGAAAACAAAAAGTAGGATATCGTAAACAGTTTTTATTTTGCTCTACGACTAGAACTGTAATACAGCTCTGGAATGGCATCCATTAGTGTTACGAATTCAAGTTTCAAGTTTACTACAAAAAAGATAGAATTGCAAGCCCTATGTAAAGATCTTGGGCGTAATCCCACAAAAAAGTTTAACAGCATTAAAATGAACGATTTTGGATGCCAATTAACAATCCAAAACCATGAAATTCCTATTTATTGAAACTTCTTAAGAAAACTACGTATTGTGTGGTTGTCGTCCTAACCATAATGCCAACGAAACAATTACTAAACATTTCTAATCTAATTTATCATATTCCAAGCCCTGTATATGATATGAAGTCGTCGTAGTCTCGAGTAGGTAGTGTGTTGGCTTATTAGATGTGAGGCCACGGTTCAATCACCAGCTCCGACATCTCCAAGAAAATGAAATTAAAAATATTTCTTCGACAGATTTTTAGCAATAGCCCTGAAGGTAAAAATTGCCAAGAAAAAGTTTCTCAAAAAATTTGTCATTCGGAGTTGATTTTAAATTGTAGCTCCCGCCGCTCATGTACAAAAGTAACACATGGGAATCTTTGAAAGACACTTTTGTTCCAACAAAAGAGTGCACGATTCACCATCACTGGTGCCTATGTACTAAACCCACCTTCACACTCTCCTCCGCGGGACTGCCATAAGGTATTACTTCGCGAAGGGCTGGTTGGCTTTAAAGCTTTGTCACACTAAGTTAAATTTCGCCTCTGTTCCTTCAGCCTTCAGAGTTCTTGCATAACTTCAGCCATTCTCTGACTATATTGACTCCATAGAATCCTATAGTTCAACAGCTCTTCCATTAGCCGGTTTGTCCTAAATTAGTTTCTCCCGGCCACTAAATCTGGGACAGCATGTTAGAATATGCTCCGCATCTTCATCCTCATCTACACAGTTTGGGCATATAGGAGAAGTGTCATGACCAAATCTGTGCAGGTACTTCCTGAAGCACCCATGACCAGTTAGGAACTGGGTCACGTAGTAGTTCAGCTCGCAATGTTTGTTCTGCATCCAAAGGGTTATATCAGGTACGAGGTGAAATGTCCATCTTTCCTTTAAACCGTTCTCCCATCGTATGTACATATGCATGTATGTATGTATGTATGTATGTATATGTTAGCTTTCTTTGTTGACGCAAGAAATGTGATTCAACGCTTAACAAAATTTTGTTCGAATAATCAACAAGGAAAGCCTGTTGCTCTAGCAATTAATCGGCATAAGTACCTCATTGTGTGTTATCAATCTACCTTAATTGCTGCGTTGGTTGGATTCTATCCATCCATTCCATCTTGTTGAAGCTTCATCTGCTAAATTAATTGAACTCAACCGTTATATCTACGACATTGTGAGCGGTTAACCCGCTTTAAGTTGAATTCTACAGGGTCCTCTGATCTCAGACCGTTGAAACAGCCATCTTGTTGAAGCAACAACTGTCAAAATAGTTGGCCTTTATTCAGCCTATTGCACCAAATCACTATGGACGATCATCGACAAAAACGGGTGTTCGCTGAATGGGCTCTAAAGCAGCTGGTAACTGAGACTAATTTTCCTTGAAAAATCATCTTCAAGGATGGGATGCACTTCTAGATATATGGGCACTTGAGCAAATAAATTTATTCGATTTGCGACGACATCATACATACATAACATATACATATAATTGGTCATTACAACACTTCAGTCAGCATTACGAACTAGCTTCTCACACCACTTATTTTGTCTGTACTAATTTCATACATAAGTGGCGGGACGTACAGTTTAAGGACGATTCCGATCGGCAAATTTTTGAGAAACTTTTAATGCAATTTTTTTTTACTCTCAGAGTTGTTGCCAGAAATCTGCTGAGAGGAAATCATCGAATAAATATTTTTTTTAAAATTTCGTTTTGATATCTGACCTGGGGTTTGAACTGTAGCCATACGTCTCACTGTTTCGAGTGGATTTTGGACTGGCAGCGTTCGTCATCTGTCCATATATCTTAATCTATATTACTAATGACTATCAATTTCATGGGGCCTGAACTGGACGATCTGGACACTAACGATAGCTAGTTTTAACAGAACTACGCTATGTGCTACACAACTCATGCAACATTGAATATTCTGCACATGCGATTGGAGGTGACATAAACTGGCCATTGAAATTTGATCCCATTAGACTTTTTCTTCTGGAATTTGTTTCTTATTTGAATACCCTTGCGATTGCAAGAAACATTTTCAATTTTTAACATTCCATACCTTGCTTGACTGACAACTTCAAATACTATTCCATAATAAAACAAACAAAAGTACCTACAAAATAATAACAACAATAATAAAGCGAATAGTAATACAAACAGGCAGCAATAAATTTGTATAATTTTTATAAACAAAAACAACAACAACACAACAGCAATAACTTTATGCGTAAGTTAGCTGATAACAAAAACGGTGAAGGGGGGTGGGGCGGTGGTCATAACACCAAAGCGGGTGTAAATAACTTGCATGAGGCATATTTAAGGCATAAAACTGCATATGAAGTCCATAATATGGTATGATGATGATGCGCCGACGTAGTCTAAAACACAATACAAACACACAACGAAGCATACACGTGTGCAATCGAAATAAAATATAAAAATCGAACAAAATAAAACAAAAAAAAAAAAAAACAACGACGAAAATAAAAAACGAAAAAGTTCACCTATTTTTTATTTTATTTTTGCGTAGAAAAAAAAAACTCCACACAAATTATTTTTCTATACCCGCTGCTGACGTTGTTAGCCTCTGTCCAAGTTGCTGGTGTAAAATTATTTTCAAATATGTTTTGCTTTTTTTTCTTTGTTTGGTGTTTTTGATGCACATCCACGTGTTGGTTTTTGTTTTCATTTTGCAATGTGTTCTATTTTATATACAGCATGAGTGTGTGTGTGTGTGTTTGTTTATATTTTGTTTTTCTGCTGCTTATGCAGTTTACGCATGTTGTTGATTTGTTGCATGCATGCAGTCGCCCAAAACAATAAAAGAAAACATGAAAACGCCACCCTTTTATAGGCTTATAGGCATAGAAAAATATGTATGTACGTTGTGTGTGTGTTAGCAGCTGCTGCTGCTGTTGCAGTAGCTGCAACTGTATATATGACCACAAGTGGCCAAGGGATGCGCAAGGACGAATACGAGGCTGAAAATAAGGACAAAACAACCAAAAATATTCAAAAAATAAAAAACAAAACAAAATATTGAATTTTTATATAAAAATTTTTGCTAAAACACACACGCATACATTTACACAATTTACCGTTGCACACACATAAAAATAGATACACAAATGAAAAGAAAGGGATATGCCAGGCACTAACACTCACACATTCACACAAGCATAAATTGCATGTGCGTAGGCCAACAATAGCCGATTGGAAAAACGAGTAAGAGAACCAAACACTGTGTGTGTGCCTAGAGAGACATACAGAGTAATAGAGAGAGAGTGAGAGAGTAAAGTTTTATTATAATTTGCATGCGTATGTGCATGTGAGTAGATTTTCATGATGTCCACGTGGGTTGTTGCTGTTATTGTTGGTAGCTAAAGTGGGCCTAAAAATGTTTGAATGTTACTGTTGTAGTTACTGTTGTTGTTGTTGTCGTAGAAGAGGCTTACTTTTTGCTATTAGTGGCGGCAAAACATATACTTTTTTTCGGCCATGGCAGCAGCAATTATCAGTAGTAATCCATAGAAATGTGAGAGAGCAAATGAAAGGCTCGGGAATAGAGAGCGAGATAGAGAGAAAGCGAGAGAACTAGAAAGCAAAAATAGTTAAAGAGTAAATGAGAAAGTGTTACGGGGCAGTTGTTTTAGTATGTGGGTAGTATTCTAGACTATTTTGGCTATAAAACAACAGATTTTTATGGGGATTTTTTTGAAAAATAATTAAAAAAAAATATTTTTTTTTCTATAAAAAAATTTGAAATAATTTTTTAATTTTTAGCTTCTAAAAGAGAAATAAAAATAGTTTTTAAATTTTTTTTTTCAAATTCTCTAACAACTATTTTATTTACTCTTACACACACACACACACACTCAATTTAAGTTTACTTTGCATTCAACGCATGTGTGAGTAAGCAGTCACTCTCTCTCTCTCACTCTCTTTATCTCTGTCTCTCTTTCTATTTACCAATTGATCCTTTACGCATTCACTTTATATGTCTACGTTGTCTACTAATTGCCAAGTTTTTTTTTTTGGTTTTTTTGTCTATTCATAGGCATTTTTGTTTATAGGCGTTGTTGTCTTATTGGTTTGGGCCGGCAAATAGTTTTTTTTTCGGTTATTTTTGAGCCAAATTTTAAGGGTGCGTAATATTTCCCCAAAAATAAACAGAATACAGCAGCAGCACTAGTGCAGCAAAAGAAAGAAGATGACACAATGCATGTGCATATGCATATGATGGTACACATGAAATTTCGTGAGTTGACAAATTAAAAAAATAAAAAATGTGATGCCATAAAGCAAATAAAAAGAGAGAAAAATAATAATTACAATATGAGATTGAAGTTAGTCAAATAAATATGGATTTTGTATGAATTTCAATAATAATAATGAAATAGATTTTATTTGATTTTTCAATACATAAACATTTTAATAGGTTGACTTTAAAGAGACTAAATTAAAATTAGGTACAGTTGGATGACTGAATCTCTTTAGCGGCAATTAGTTCCACAGGTCTAGAGAAGATCGGGTAGTGATCGTCGTTTTACGATTATTGAGGGTTGAGGATACCATATGTAAATATATTTACTATTATTTTACTAGATTTATGCGAAGAAGCAAACTAAACCACGGACGATGGTATTAAAATTGATGCAAATATCCGTATTCAAAAAAATTTGCTCAGTCTTTCTCAAATTGAAGATTTTTACATGCGCATGCATTAATCAAGGGAAAACCACACACGTTTTCTAATCGTTGTCTTCTCTACATCTTTCCAAACTATGAAAACCTAGAAATACTGTAAATAAGAAAAAATGATCAGTCGAAACGATCAATATCGAAGACGAAAAACATGTAAATACCAGTGCCTAAGGCATACCATTCTTAAAGAATACCACGAATCACCGGTGCAAAGCTCTCACTTGAAACCCGCAAGTTGTTAGATGTTGTGAAAGACCATCAACAACTTGGACAAGAGTTATAAGATCAAAACTAGCAAATCTCAATGTAGGAGGAGTATTATATAGGAATTGAAACAAGTGGAAACAATACATGTGGTTGCAAAAGAAATTTAAAAGAAGGCAAATGTTCAATAAATAATATTTGTTTGAGTTGTTCCCAAAATTAATTGCGAGTCTATGCTAAACGTATAATACATCATAGGCAGTTACACTCGCAGGGTTTTCGGCGCATTGCAATTGATAATAGTAGACTAACTAGCTTCTTCTTCTTCTCTGCGAAGTCGCCGTAGTCTAGTAGGTAGTGTGTTGGCTTATTAGACGCAAAAGCCTGGGTTCGAGCCTCAGGCCAGGCATCAAAGACAAAATACAAAAAGTATTTTTTCGGCGACTTCCTCTCAGTAGATTTCTGGCAAAAATTCCGAGAATAAATAAAATTGCCATGAATAAGTTTCTCAAAAAATCTGCCGTTCGATGTCGACTTTAAACTGTAGGTCCCACCACTCATGTATAAAAATTAACACACACAACATAAATGGTGTGAGAAACTAGGTCGTTGTACAATGGGTCAATTCGACCTCCGGGTACTGTACTTGTCTTAATTGATAAGTACACGTCCTCTAACCTAACCTAACTAGCTTCTAATATAAATTTGACAAATGTTGCAACTATATCTCCACTTTAGTTGCAGAAAACAGATGGACTCACGCATCCGAAGATTATTTATCGGGATTGGATGTTTCATTAAGCGCTTCATATATGATGATGAGATATCATAAATAATTTTTATTCCTCCGGAAGTCCATTTTGATGCCATTACGTATGGAATATAGTATCGTTTAAATGTTCGCCATAGCTACTTGTATACAGCGCATCCTAGGTATCCAATTTTTTATGTCTCTGGTACATAATCCGATTGAATTTGGACGAAAGCATAGGTTATGTTGACATATTGGTGTGCTTGTGGCTAATGTGCTTTGTGGCAAATTCGCATACATATGCGGCTTAAGAAAACCCAACAAGAAAAAGTCTAACAAAATTAAATAATACGATTTTGATGGCCAGTTTACATCACCCTAACGTGAGATGGCTATGCCCTCAAATCGCCCATGCAAAATATGCAATGTGGCATGCGCCGAGTATCACGTAGTGCCGTTCTATTTAAACGACATGCCATGATCCGAACGCCGATCATTCAAATTAGACCAAAAGAAGCTGATGAACGTGTTCTTGTTGTTGTGCAGTGATGACCTGGCCAATGTTGTTCTCACCAAACAATGGTTTTTTCGGGATGTTTCGGATGCTCTTGTAGATCTCATTTAACCCCAAATTCATCAATTTTGTTTGTTCACATACCCATTAATCCAGAAGTGGACCACATCGCTGAAGATGATTTTTTCACGAAACTTAAGGTCAATTGTCCATTCCAAAGCACTTTCAGTGAACATACGTCGTTATCTTTGGCCGTCCATGGTGATTTGGCATAACAGACTAAGAAGTACACCACATTTAATATTTTTCACGAATTTTTGCTATAGAAAAGGCACATAGAATATAACTTCTGAGCACCAAACAAATGGTTTCGCATAGTCCTCACTGATTCATAAAGTGGCTTATGATCCATTGCATTAGAGGTATTAAATCGCATTGATCTTTAGTGGATTAAAGGGACTCGTTTTCGAAAATTCTATATTTTGTCTTAGAATACCACTTTCTCGCAGAGCACATCTATTTGTAATTGACCTCAATAAGGAGAAAAAATAGGGAAATGAACCCACTTGTAGATATACTAGACAAATATAGAATTTTTTTTGGATACACCGAGGATATTCATAAATGCAGTATCCATCGTTAGGAACTTCACAGCGGACACAGGCTTCTAGGAATACATGCCCAAAGGCTAACAATGTTTGACAATGCCGTCTATATAAGTAATATTGACGTATAGGTTGAGGCCACTGAATACCTTCTTTGACATTGCATAGCACTTGGCGATCTGAGGCATAACTTAATTGGCTGCCAAAAATTTATCGACAAGCACTATAGTATCACAATGTGATCTTTAATAGGACCGAAACTGAGTAACTAACCGTAGTACATATAAGAACAGTATGCGGTAAATAAATGGTTGGCCGTGACTTTAAAAGCTTTCATTAAATTGTATTGATTGCATTGTTTTTGAGCATGTGCTAGTACAACAAAATCGCTTTGTTTAAATTTTTAAATTTTGATGAAAGTATTGTAATGTCGTACCGAGAATGTAAAATGTGAGAACACCACGATCGGTGCTGACTTCTTTGAATAACATAGACAAGATCACACCGTGTTAACGGTTATGGAAACTAAATCTTAAATAATACAATATCATGTTAGATTTTCCATTTCCATTTTAATTAATTTTTTTTTCTATTCAAATGGAAAATTTGTTTCCTTGTTTGGTTTTGCAATCAATCATGTGTGAAACTATAAATATTTCTCGAATAAAAACGAAATTTTCAAAGCAATGCAATGCAATACAGATTTTGTTTTTGTTCATTAAACAAAGCAAATAAATGAATCAATAAATTCATATTCATAAATATTATTATTATTATTTGTAGTTATTATTGTTTTTTTGTTGTTTATTTAAAGGAAAAACGTTTCATCATATGCAGAAAACACTTGAAAAATCATTTGAATTGTAGAAAAAAAAAAAATTCATCGCTAAACTCTACTTAAAGTTGATCAACAAAACAGAGCGTTTCCATTGTATTTCTTCTTAACGAGTGCTCTCTCGTTTTTTTCCCCAGATGTTGTTGGTGTTGTGGCAATATATTTCCTTTAATTATAACGATAACATTACCAAACGAATAATTTTAAAGAATTTTTCAATATTGAATGAGTGTTACGTTACGTTTATGTTTCTGTTTCGTATTTTTTTTTGTGGCTATTTTAATGGCATTTTGGTGTTGGTGTTGGTGTTGTAGTTGTTGTTATTATTGGTTTTTGTTTGAAACATTCAAATTAATCGTCAAAACTTTTTACGACAAGTCCACTTATAAAACACATACAAATTGGTGAATAACATTTCGGTTTCGGTATTGTTTTGCTTTGCCCCACCACCAAACAACAAATCATTGGAAATCATTTTGTTTGTTTGTAATTGTGAAGAACCCAACTCACAACACACAACTCATACAACCCATCTCACCCAACACACTTGGATTTTTTTCGGGATCTTTCTACAACACACTCTCAGTCTCTCGCTCATTCTCTCTCTCTCTCTCTGTATTTTGTTGTATACTTTTCGTATATTTGAACCGAAAAAAAACAAACCGAATTCTATACTCACACGCATACAATTGTAATGGAAAATATAAAAATAAAAATAAAAACAAAACAAAACACATTGATTTATGCACTTTTAACACACATACACTCACACACATACATGCAAGCATTATAAAATAAATACATTTTTATATGCGTGTATACAATATTTCTTCATATAACATACAACATACAACATATGTATGTATGCATGTATGTGTGCATGCATGCGTATGTGTATGTTTATTTTTATCTGTATTTGTACGTATAAAAATATAATATTTTTAGTAAATGCCCCGAAAAAAGCGTATAAACTTCGTATAAAAGGCATGTAAATTTTTTTTTACTATACTCACACAACCACATCCACGCGTACATACATACATATATAATCATATTATATCATATAAAAATCATTCAATATTCATACCTACATACGCACATAAACACCCAAATTATATGTTAGTGTGTGTCTGTATATTAGTGTTTGTGTAAATGCCTATTACATATACATAATGTGTTAACATATTAATTGGAAAAATAAAAATAAAAACAAAACAAATAAAAAATAAAAAAAAAATTAAAAACAAAATAAAAATAAACAAAAATTTTTCGCAATAGAGTAGTAGTAGTAGTAGTAGTATGAACAATTTTTAAAAATGGTTGCCTTTATTGTACATAAACTGTACACTATAAATAAATTAATTTCTCTGCTTTTTTTTTATTTTTTTTCCACAATTTTTTTCCGTTTTGTTTTTTAATAAAATATTCACAAAAAAAATGTGCAAACAAGATCTCAATGGATGCTTATAAAAAATTTACACGCTTTTATTATTGTGTATACCGCACTTACAGTGCGTCACATTCGTTTGATAATTGTTTACTTTCTAACAGTAAACAATGTCTTCTGTAACGATTATAATGTCAGCCATTAAGGGGTTGTTGCATGGTACACACACACGCGCTTTTAGTTCGATTGAACGCAATCTATATTAAGTGATCAGTTGTTGTTGTTTTCGAATCAATCAGAAGTCAGTCTTGAAGCCTAATACAGTAATCCTTCGGTTTACGTCGCCTCGATAAACGTTCTTTCGATTTACGTCGTCAAATTTGTTGTTCCCTCTAACTTGAATTTGCGTCGTCATTTGATTTATGTCGCATTTTTTTAGAACCAACTGCGACGTAAATCGAGGGATTACTGTAACTTTTTAAGTTCCTTGTTAAAAATATAATATTTTGTCGTATGAACAATATGAAATTCAATTTACGTCGTTTCGATTTACGTCGCCTTTTTTTGGAACCAACTGCGACGTAAATCGAGGGATTACTGTAATCTTTTCCAGCTGCAGGTCTATTTCTATTGAAGTTTTATTGAAATCGCCGTTATCTACAGTAGAAGCTCAGGATAGTTTCAGAACAATGTATCTGTATCACAATGGACATGGCACGGGGCTGCTGTAGTCTAATAGGTAGTGTGTTGACTTATTAGACACGAGCCTGTGGTTCAATCGCCATCTCTGTCATCGCATACCAAACGACAGCGTTTTCCCCACAGCAGTCTTTTAGCACAAACTCTGAGAGAAAATAAAATCACCCTGAAGAGTTTCACAAGTAAAGTAACCTAGCTAGTGTACCTATCTAGATACGATAGTTTCTTGATCATATTCCCAGGATACAGAATCCAGTCGAAAAGACCTTTAGTGCCAGGCAGTCTACCTACAAAATCATTAAAGCATCTGGCACAATACCTAAAGATGAGCTTATGGAGCGGAAACGGTCACAAAACTCTCCAGTTATAACATGATTCAGAATTAAAAACAAAAAGTGATCGAAACACCGTGATGCCGCCGTAGTAGGTAGTGTGTTGGCTTATTAGACACGAGCCCCCACCTCAATCGTCTCTCACAAAACGAAACACTGAAAAATATTATTTCGGTGTCTTCCTCTCTGTAGTCTTCTGGTAAAAACTCTCTGAGAGTGAAATAAAATTGCCATGAAAAGTTTCTCAAAAATCTGTCTTTTGGAGTCGGCTTTAAACTGTAGGTCCCGTCACTCATGGATAAAATTATACCACGTTGTGTGTGAAGCAAGTTTGTAATCCTAACAGAAGGACTGTAATGATCAATCGGTTATGTTATGTGGCCTGTTGAAACCAGTTTGTAATTTTTAATTTCACAACAACAAAAAAAAAAAAACAAAGAAAAAAACGCTTATCTACCACCCATCTGAGTTGCGGGTAATTCTTCTTCAAGAGTCATTGTCTAGAAAATATGGCAAGTTAGCCGCTCATCTAACCTAACCATCTGAGTGCTCCGAGTCTCATAAACGATAATTTAACTGGTTTACATGTTCTGAGCTATGAATTTCGTAGCTAAAGAAAATTGTGTTCAGACAATCTTGGCACTCAGAGTTCGGTCAGTTGTGATCAATTCAAGGTTGTGTGCCTTACTAAATTCACCATTTCATCAGGAAGGGACAAATAAATGTCATGTTGCGAGGTGCCACTTGACCAACGTCAGACGTATCAATTCCAACTGAGGTATTTGTTGTGGAAATATATTTGGTTTAATCGCAGTAGTCTAATAAGTAGTGTGTTGGCTTATTAGACGTGAGACCACGGTTCAAGCTCCAGGTGAGACATTTCAAACAAAACGAAACATAAAAAAATATTTCTTTCGGCGACTTCCTTTCAGCAGATTTCTGGCAAAAACTCTCAGAAAAGTTTCTCAAAAACTTGTCGTTCGAAAGCGACTTTAAACTGTAGGTCCCGCCACTCCTGTATGAAATTTAACACACAACATAAGTGGCGTGAGAAGCTAGTTTGCAATCCTGACAGAAGGGTTATAATGATCAAACTATTGGGCATTAAAGATAACATCTACTTTCTGTAGGAATTACAGAAAAGTTGGCATATTTTTAACTGTAACGTCCCAAATTAATGTATTCACTGTGATCTCCTTTCTAGGTCGATTCAATTCTCCCATTTAGTTTAGTTGGATGAAGTTGAGCTCTCAATTAAGGTTTGGATTAGAGCTGTACGAACAATAAAATATGTGTGAATATTTTTTACATTTTGTACTTTAGGTTCCTCCATTAGACGGTTCTGACTCTTTGGATTAAACAAGGCCAACGCAAGACTGTTCTGGATAACATAATTGCCGATAGGGCAGCATAATAATCGGAGCGCATTATTAATTGCCTTTAACGGCATCAAAAGGTATAATTTTGGTGGCTAATTGAGGTTTTTAAAATATAAAATTTTTCTTTCTCGTTTAACAAAGCCAAAACTGTTCATGTTATATTGGTCGTTGAAACGAGCTTGTAATCTTTAATTTCACGCCAATAAAGAGTCGGTTATCGCTCTGAGTTGACCCACTGGCACCTCCAGACTAGAATGGACTCCAAATAGTCCCGATTTTTCAGTAATACCTTCTGGATTCTCCGAGCCTCATAAGCGACACTTTCTGAAAATTTTGTTCAAACGATATTGGCACTCAGAGGTCGGACAGTTGTGATCAATTTAATATTTATAACATCAAGATCCCACTATTTTCACCATTTCATCTGGACAGGACATATAAAATTCATGCTGGGCTTATTAACTCCAACTAAGGGAGTCTAGTGAGAATATATTTGAATGTTAATTTCCAAATATCTTGTGTTTAATCCTTTACAGATCTTAAGTCTATTGTTTGGTCATTTGCAGCTTTAAAATACTATTATGATCGCCTATCACCCTCAAAGTTCATTCGCTATTTGCTTGCGTACTGACTTGACTGATTTTGTTCTTCTTTTAGTTTCTCATTTCCGAGTTACTATATGTCATTGAAGATCCATGTCTTGCATTGAGGTTCTTTGTGTTCTACTTGCCCGCTTGTTCTCGCAGGACAATCATTTTTATTACAACCCAGCCAGCCGAGTTTTGGCCTGAAGCGCCTTCGTATCATTTTCGTATGGTTTATATCAAAAGAAATCTGTATTGTGGTGCTAATAAGGCTTCGTGACATGTGTTATTCATTTCCTTATCATCAGAATTTGGTATATCCAGCATAACAAACAATATCGGTGGCTTAGAGAGCCTGCAAGGGTTTTTCAACAATAGCAAACTCGATCTAAAAAAAATTCCTATGCAACTGTACTGATGTTGCCGTGTTATTTGCCGTCACTGTAAATGAATTTTTGCTGCATGCAGCACTAAAATATAATGGCAATGCACTTTAGCATTAAAATAGATAAATACATGCGAAAACGCAATGCAAATTCACCAAAAAAAAGCAAAAAAAAATTAAAAAAATTAAAAATAAAATTTAAAAAAATGAAAAAAAAACTGCCAACTCATCGCTAACTACTGTAGGAAACAAACAACAAGTGCAACCCACTCAAAAAGGATAACGAAATGAAAAGCAGGATGCATATGATGATGATGATGATGGAACACGAAAAATCACCATAAAATGTTTAAAAAACACACCATAACCAAGACCATCAGCACCTGTCTGTTTCAAACAAAAAAACCGAAAAAAGGAAACCAAATGTATGCTTAACAACCCCAGTTATTTTTTTTTTGGAGTTTGTTGCACATACGATATGTTCTCTGGCAGCACCAACAAATTAACCAAAATATTGTTGAGTTGGTGCTACACAGCAACACGCTTTTAAACTGCAGCATGGAAAAATTGCAGCCAACAACAAACAAAACTGTCCAATGCATGCTTGCATGCATGCATCCATGTACACTCAAGAGCAGGAGAGAGTGTTTCAGTGTGTGTTTCTTTTTTCATCCTAAAAATGTTGCTGCACATTTTTATTCTTTCTACTCATAGTGTGTGTATGGATGTATATGTATGTGTGCGTATAGAAACAAAATTTCGTTTGTTTTTTTTTTTGGTTGGTTTTCAGCCAAAAAATAACTGAACATTCACTTGCACATGAAAATGCGTAAACGAGAGGATGTGTCCGTTGATAGAAAAACGAAACGTAGGAATTAATGACGAAAATGTGTAAGCAAGAGAGACAGGCAAGACTGCAATTCGATGCAGTTTCATATGCATCAGGCCATCAAACAAAAAACGAATGCAGAGTAGCAGTTCGGCAATCAAAACATAGTGCGTATGAGTTTGAAGTTCGTTTTTTTTGCATGAAATTTCTTTCAAAATAAAATTAAAAAAAAAAAACTCCAATGTTTTTTGGCAATTTTTTTCGCGCTGTTTGTCTCTCTTTTTAATGCTTAACAATGCCTGGCAATATTTTTTTTTAACTTGCATGCATAAAAATGCACAACACCCACCTCTGGCTTGGTGGTGGTGGTGGTGGCCATATGATGCATGTGCATGCAGCAGCATAACGGCTTAAAAAACATTTCACATGTTATTTTGTACTAAACGGTTAAAAAGAAGAAGAAGAAGAAGAGAAATTGTTTTAAAGGCAACAACAACTGGAGCATTGGAATGAAAGGATTTCATGGCTTAAAGATAGGACCACCGTAACGCCTGCACAACTACTCCCCCCAAAAAAAGCATTTGGTGGGGAGGGGGTAGGATTAAAAACCCAAAATGAAACAAAAAAAGTTGAATGACTCTTCAATGTGTTTTGGGCCAAAAGAAACAAAAAAAAAAAATACAAAAAAACGTTGCATTTTTATTGGAATGCGTGAGACAAAGATGGGCTTTTTTCTCTTTTTTTTGGGGCATAAAAAATGTTTTAATTTCGTGCGTATGATTTGGTGCTGCCTGCACTGTTAGAGGGTGTGTTGGTTGGCTGGCTGGCTGGTCGGATGCAGCCATACATGGGATACATAAACTCCTGTCTGTATAGCTGGGCTGCTGCATATATGTAGTAGTGTAGTGCTGTACATAATATTTTTATAAAATAAATTATTTATTTTATTCTTTTATTGTCCTTTTTTTTTCCCGTTTGTATCCTGAAATAACATCAACAACAACAACATTAACAACAATGTGCTTACGCAGTTGCATAGGCCCAGTAAATCCTCGTTGCTGTTTTTTCTCTTTTTCTCTATTTAAAGCTGATTTTACCCTCTACACCTCCAAACATTTCCTCAAATTTTTTTCCCATATCGACTGACAAAATCTGGTATGAGGCATGACGATTTAAAGCCTCTGGTTACATGTAGATTCTGATAATTTTTGGCAACAACTTTTGTATGCAATTAAACGCTGGTCTGGTTACTAAGCAAACGAATAACTTAAAAAAAATAAATTTTAATCCGTTTTTACGTCTGTTTTTTAAATTATTGAAGATTCTAATTTGTATTACATAACTTGGCATTTCTAGAACTTAAATTCGAATATAATTTCTTTGCAATTGTATACATACACGGACATACATAACTTATTGGCATTTATAACCCTTTAGTCTAGTTTATGGCCTAAATTATCCCTTCACCGATCTTATTTTGTGTTAATTTTATTTATGAATAGGGGAGCCTAGACCTTAACATCATTCTCGAATTGATTTATTCTCCAAGCTCTTGCCAAAAGTCTGCTGAGTGTGCCATGGATATTGAAAAACATATTTTTGTTCAAGAAGTCAGCAGGAATTTATTCTCATAATTTTAGCCAGAAAACTACTGAGAAGAAGTCGCCGAAAGAAATATTTTTCATATTTCGTTTTATTCTAGTTGTCTTATCAGGGATTTGAGTTCTATAGCCAACGTACATTTCCATACCCTGCATAACTTAATTGGCCATTACAACCCTTTAGTCAAGATTACAACCTTGCTTTACACACCACCCACAATGAGTATGTTACTTTTATCCATGAGTGGCGGGGCAAACAGTTTAAATTCCACTCCGAAAGACAGATTTTTTGAGAAACGTTTCATTTTTATTTACTGTCAGTGGTTTTGCCAGAAATCTGCAGATAGTTGCCGAAGAAATATTTTCTTCGTTTTGTTCGAGACGTCTGAACAGAGGTTTGAACCGTGGCCGCACCACTAATAGGCACAAAACACTGCCTACTAGAATGCGGCGACTTTGGATTACAATCCTCTGTAGAATTTTAGAAACAAGGGATTTGAGCATCTTAGAAGGACTCAAGTCACCAGGACATGTGAAGGCAGCTTTCAAAGTGGTGATGATCAGAACAATGTCTGGAAAAGCTTCAATGCATTCAAAGCTGCTGGTTCGAAACACACTTTTCGCGAATATTTGCTTAATGTGAACGTAATTTAATGATTAAAAGAAATATATTGGGCGTAGACTAGTTGGTAATGTGCTGATTTCTCGAATAAAACGAAATAACGGGTGATTTTTTAGCGATTATCTTTTTTGGCAACACTGGTTTAAACAGCTCACGCACGTTTCGTGTTTTGTTTGAATCGTCTTACAAACGAACAACGCTTGCAAATCATTGAATTTTATTATAAAAATGCGTGCTCTGTTAAGAAAGTTCATCGCGCGCTTCTTCCATTTTATGGTCAGTTTAATCGACCCACTGAGGCGGCTATTCGGGCTATTGTGACTAAATTTCGCACCAAATTTACATTGTTGGACATAAAACCACCAACACGCTTACGTAGAGTGCGAACTGAAGAAAATATCGCAGCTGTATCGGCCAGTGTTAATGATGACCATCAATTATCGATTCGTCGCCGTTCGCAGCAATTGGGCCTCTGTTACTCAACAACGTGGAAACTTTTGCGGAAGGATTTAGGTGTGAAGTCTTACAAAATACAGCTGGTGCAAGAATTGAAGCCGAACGACCTACTGCAACGCAGAATTTTTGGTGAATGGGCTCCTGGAAAGTTGGCCGAAGATCCATTTCTTTATCGAAAAATTGTGTTCAGCGACGAAGCTCATTTTTGGCTCAATGGATACGTAAATAAGCAGAATTTTCAATTTTGGAGTGAAGATCAGCCAGAAGCATTGCAAAAGCTACCAATGCATCCAAAAAAGTCACAGTTTGTTGCGGTTTATGGGCTGGTGGCATCATTGGACCGTACTTCTTAAAAGATGCTGCCAATCGTAACGTAACTGTGAATGGTGAACGCTACCGTCAGATGATCTCCAACTTTTTTTTGCAAGAGCTTGACTTGCATGACATGTGGTTTCAACAAGACGGTGCCACATGCCACACAGCACGCGTAACAATGGACTTATTGAAAGGCGATTTCGGTGAACATTTTATTTCACGTTCGGGACCGGTCAATTGGCCGCCTACATCGTGCGATTTAACGCCTTTAGACTATTTTTTGTTGGGCTATGTTAAAGCTCATGTCTATACAGACAAAGCCCGCTTCAATTGACGCATTGGAAGACAACATTGAAGCATTTATTCGTGAGATACCGGCCGAAATGTTGGAAAAAGTATGCCAAAATTGGACTAAGCGGATGGACCATTTGAGGCACAGTCGCGGTCAACATTTGTATGAAATAATTTTCAAACATTAAATTATATGGACCGTACGTACTGTCGATTCAAATAAAGATTTCATGGATTTTCTGAATTTTATGTGTTTTTTTTTTGAAAAATTTTCCTGTAGCTCTTAAAAAATCACCCTTTACATATAAAGAAGAAATAATTCTTCGGTGACCTTCTCCTCACAGCAGAATTCTAGCAAAAATTCTGAGAGTAAAATAAAATTGCAATGGAAATTTGCTCAAAAATCTGTTGTTCTAAGCCGACTGCCACTCATGCATAAAATTAACACACACACAACGCGCTTGATGTAAGAAGTTACATTGTAAGCATTGTTACTAAAGTATTTTAATGACCAATTAAGCGAACAAGTATGTGTCAAATCGACTTTGAAATTGCTGCCACGAACTGAATTTTGGTGCAAATTTGAATTCTTTCTTCAAAATAAATCAGGTTGAAAAGAACTTTTGGAGTATCTATGCTCTCAAATGGAACGAGAGGTAGAAAAGTGTCCGCCAAATAACTTTTTTTTTTTAAAATTCTTTAAATGAAAAACTACTGAATATTTTCTCAAATTTCTTTTTTTTTTGAAAGTACAATCCTTCCGGTTAATAATGGAAAATAATTTCATTCAAATGGCTGCCTCGGCTGGCCATGCAGCATCCTACACGATCGGTCCAATTTTTTTTAGCACATTATCGATTGCGTGCAGCTGTATTTGACCAATGGCTTCACGAATATTGTCCTTTAGAGCGTCAATTGTCTCTGGCTTGTCGGCGTAACACTTATCTTTGACGGCACCCCACAAATAATAGTCCAACGGTGTCAAATTGCAGCTCCGAGGTGGCCAAACGACATCAGCTCTGCGGCTGATAATACGATCTTCAAAAACAGGGCGCCAAACATCGAGTGTAGCTTCGGCTGTGTGGCACGTAGCGCCGTCCTGTTGAAACCAAATCTTGCCAATGTCCTCCTCTTCAATTTTTGTGAACAAAAATTCGTTCAACATGGCGCGATAACGATCGCCATTGACTGTAACGGCCACTCCTTGATCATTTGCTAAGAAAAATGGCCCAATTATGCCTCTGGACCAAAATCCGCGTGCGGGTTTTCTGTGCCCCAAATGCGACAATTTTGCTTGCTTACATACCCGCCAAGAGCAAAATGAGCTTCATCTGAAAAGATGATTTTTTTGCCAAAATCGGCATCTTCTGTAAGTCGATCGCAGGCCGACTTAGCGAAGCGAAAACGCATTGGATGGTCAATTGGCTTCAACTCCTGAGCCAATTGGACTTTGTATGGCGTCATACCAAGGTCTTTATGCAAAATTCGTCTCAATGATGGCTCCGAAATGTTTAATCGTTGGGAACGACGGTGAATTGATGTTGATGGCGCTTCACGCACACTTCTCGGGTGTACGCACTGTTTTTGGCTTTTCACGCTTTGGTTTATCGATGAGGATGCCAGTTTCTTTCACTTTTTTCACAAGATAAGGAACATACGGAGCTGACGATGCTTCTCTTCTTCCAAAATCCGTACGCAATTTTCGCAATATTTCCCAGCGTTGTGCAAGCGTATGCACAACCATATTCGTTCAGCGGAAGGATAAAACTAATTATCTGTCAAATCAGACATGAGCTAAGTGTTACCATTCACGAAATAAGTATTAGTTGAAAAAAAAAACGTTAGACCCGATATATAAAATTTCAGTATATAAAATAAATTCGTAACATGTGACAATGCTTGAAGTAATGTTTACATACCACGATGAACAGTCTTCGAAATAAATTTTATTTTCACAAGTCAGTGTTGTGTGAGAAATGTGTTTGTATCAGGAAAATTATGTTCAGCAACGAAACTCAGAAGAGCTTAACTTAATTAGGCGTAAGGCCACGGTTCAAATACCAGGTCAGACATCAAAACGAAAATATGAAAAAAATATTTGTTTGGCAACTGCCTCTCAGCAGATTTCTGGCAAAAACTCTGGGAGTAAATAAAAAAAATTACCAATGAAATGTTTCCCTAAAATCTGTCGTTCGGAGTCGCCTTTAAACTGTAGATCCCACCACTCATGTATAAAATTTAACACACACAACATAAGTGGTTTGAGAAGCTAGGTCGTAATCCTGACTGAAGGGTTGTAATCACCAATTATGTATGTGTTTAACAAAAAGGTATCATATGTTATACGGCATTCGATATCAGGAAAGTATTGAGAGGAGACTTTAATGAGTAATTAATCTCATATTCTGGAGTAATACGTTGGCTAACAAAACTATGATATTTGACGCCACTTGATTCTTTTTTGTGGTGATACGTAAAATATTTCGTAACTGATAACATTACAGACGTCATGGATGAAATACCCGCCCAGAATGCACGAAAAAATGTGGCAAAATTGGAATTTATTGATGTATCACCCAACTTAGGTGACCTACGATGTATCCGCAGGCTATATTACACACCCATTGGACTCGCGTCTATTAAGCTAACACACTACCTACTAGTCTACGGCAACTTCAAAGCGTTTAATATTTCACTTTCTTCCACAGTTTCCAACATTAAGCAAGTTTCTGTTTTAGTTGATATCTCCCTCCAGCCTTTATCTTGGCTTGCAGATAACAGTCTAGCGATTCTGACTAAATTATTGCAACTTTCTTCCCCTTTGATTAGGTCTGGTAAATAAAGTTTTGAATTGCTCTGTGTTGTAGGAAGAGAAGAATAACCCGACCGTATCAAAATAAAAAATATAAGCAGTCGTAGAAAGTGTAGAGGCCTTGAGAAAATGGCAATGAAAATTGGAAAAACAGTTCGAACGGTCGAACAGCCTACAAACCCATCTCTGATACTGGATAACGACGATATAGAATGGATAAGGAGATCATCTATAACCCATCATCTATAACGCAGCTAATGACAGGACATTCAAATTCTGAAAAAATTATGCATTTGAGTATTTTCAAAACTGTAATCAAGGGAAACTCTGTTGAGTTTAATGCTGACAATGAAGATGGGTTTAGTCGGAACGAAATCGTATTTCCTATAAAGGATTGGGACCAGTAACAGGTAAATAGAAGTTCAACTCCATAACAAAAAAAAAGGAGAAAACTCTGAAATGTTTACGAAAATGCTTATTCTCTTACCAAGCGCCACAGCATATGAAGACAAGATGTCAGGTTTTAAGCCTACTTTTGTAGCACTTATCACTACTTCTTGAAGATCGTCGTAGTCTGGGAGATAATATATTCACTTATTAGACGCGAGCTCGTGGTTCAAACCCCAGATCTTCTTATGCTAAAAACTCTGAGAATTAAGTAAAATTGCCATGAAAATTTTCTCCAAAAATTTCTCGTTCAGAATCGACTTTAAACTGTAGCTCCCGCCACACATTGATGAAATTAACACACACAACATGGGTGTGTGATGTAGCCAGCGGTTCCATGAATTCCAATTTTGCGCATTTCGATCGGAATGGCATGCATGACGTCTGTAATGTTATCTCTCACGAAAGATTTTACGTATCCCAAAAAAAAAAAAAATAATCTAGTTGCGTCAAATAGCATAGTTTTGTTAGTCAATGGATTACTCCAGCAAAGTTTCCTCGTAATAGGTTCGTACGCAGTGTAATATGGAACACCATTTTGTTGAAACTCAGTATTAATTAAATTCTATTCTTCGATTTAACTGATCTTCCCACCATTGAACTGAAAATGAGTTTCGTTGCTGAAGACAAACACATTTCTCACACGACAATGACTTGTGATAATAAAATTTATTTCGAAGCCTATTCATCATGCAATGGAAACATTACTTCAAGCATTGCCACATGTCACGAATTTTTTTATATCGAAAATATTTACTTATACCCCTCAATCCGTCAGGGAGCATAAATCCTTCGAAAAGTCATAAAAGGAATTTTATTTTGCCCCAAATTCAGTTCGTGACAAAAATTTCAAAGTCGATTTGACCCAAACTTACTTTCTGAATTGATCATTACAATACTTTAGTAAGGATTGCGACGTAGTTTTTTATATGAGTGACAGTCGACTCTGAACGAAAGATTTTTAAGCAAATTTTCATGGCAATTTTATTTTACTCTCAGAATTTTTGCTGTAATATTGATGTGAGGAGAAGGTCAGCGACGAAATATTGTTTCTTAGGTTAGGTTAGGTTAGAGGACGTGTACTTGTCAATTAAGACAAGTACAGTACCCGGAGGTCGAATTGACCCATTGTACAGCGTCCTAGTTTCTCACACCACTTATGTTGTGTGTGTTAATTTTATACATGTGTGGTGGGACCTACAGTTTAAAGTCGACTCCGAACGACAGATTTTTATTTATTGAGAAACTTTTCATGGCAATTTTTATTTACTCTCAGAGTTTTTGCCAGAAATCTACTGAGAAGAAGTCGCCGAAGAAATACTTTTTGTATTTTGTCTTTGATGCCTGGCCTGGGGCTCGAACCCAGGCTTTTGCGTCTAATAAGCCAACACACTACCTACTAGACTACGGCGACTTCTAAAATTTTTTCTTCGTATTATGTTTTTTTCGAGATGTCTAAGCCCAGGGATGATCCGTAGCTTTACGTCCAATAAGCCAACACATTACCAACTAGTCTACGACGATTATATATCTTTTAATCATTAAATTACATTCACATTAAGCAAATATTTTGCGAAAAAAAATGTTTCGAACCAGTGGTTTTGAATGGGTGGAAACTTTTCAAGTATATCTGTGCGTACTTTCTAGACAATGTTTTGGTCAGTAGCACTTTGAAGCATACCAGTTTTTATTGCTGCACTTCCTCTACTCAAATTACCTCTACAGTTATACAGAGAATTATAATCCGAAATCGCCGTAGTCTAGTAGATAGTGTGTTGGCTTATTAGACATGAGGCCTCGGTTTAAACCCCAGGTCAGATATCTCCAACAAAACGAACAATTTTTTTCAACGGTGCCTTCCTCCCAGCAGATTTGTGGAAATAATTCTCTGCGGGTAAAATAAAATTGCCTTGAAAAAGTTTCTCAAGAAACTGTTGTTCGGAGTCGACTTCAAACTTTGTGGGTAAAATTAACACACTTAACATAAGTGGTGTGAGAAGCTAGGTCCTAATCCTAATTAAAGTTTGTAATGATCAATTATATATATAAGTACATATGGATGTAAGTGATTTTATGTTACCCCAACCTGAATTCTTGGTAGCAGATTCGATGACAATTTGAGGCTAAATAAGATGCTCAAAATCCCGTTTCAACAATTGCACAACGGATTCTAATCCATGGGATTTTTGTTGATGTTACTTGGTTGTCTGCATAGAATTTTGATGATCAAGTTTCATTTAAGTCTCCCTATACCAGTTGAGGTCGGTAGTTAATTTTGAGGTCCATAAAATGGTCATAGAAACTATGCAGTATTCTGAGGAAGACGTACTACTTCTAGATACATAACATACATACAGAATTGGTCATTACAACCCCTCAGTCAGGATTACGACCTAGCAGATCACACCACTTATGTTGTGTGCTTTAATTTTATACATGGGGGACATATGGTGATAAGTCAACTCCGAATAATAGATTTTTTTGAGAAACCTTTCATGACAGTTTTTATTTTTAACACTCAGAGTCTTTGCCAGAAATCTGCTGAGAGAAAGTCACCGTAGAAATATTTCCTGTTTCGTTTTGTTGGAGATAACCGACCTTGTTTTTGACTTGAGGCCTCATGTCTAATAAACCAACACACTACCTATTGGACTACGGCAACGTCTAACAATTTCTGGAAAACTCATGAAACTCTCCTTATCTCTGTCGTAAATTGATTGTGATATTTGCATCACAGAGAATATGATTTTCTCAAAGAAAAAAGGGAGTATTCAAGCTTCAACTAGGTTTTACAAGCAGTTGCACTGAAAATTAAAAAAAAAAACTCTGTCGAATAAATAAAATCTTTAAATATTGTAAAGTACGATCGCCATTTTCATTAACAGACAAAAACAATTTCATTTCAAACAATAAAACTTCAGGCAACATAAACTTTCTAAAAAAAACGGCGAAAAAATGTTACAAAGACCGCAGCACATAGTTTAAGTAGCACAAAGAAAATGAAATAAATACGAAATAAATAACTCGAGAAAAAAAAAATACAAATACAACATCTATAAAGATCTTTAAGTGGGCAACAGCAGCAAAAATAAACAGTAAATGAATGGATATTGTGCGAGTATATAACAAACAATGACTCTGAAAACCTAAAGTTTCAGCACATAGAGATCGTTGTACATGGAAGTATAAAATTGAGGCCCCCAAAATATTTGTGTGTCTATATATAGATGATGTACATATGAATGTATGTATGCATGTATGTATATTTACTTTTGCATCAAAATCCAAATACAAAAATTTTGTAGATGTAACATGTAGACATACATACATATGCCCATGCATATGCGCAAATATGTATGTAGCGGCAGTAGAAAATCAACGAAAATGGCAATGAAATGAAATATACACACGATAAGAAACAACAACAAAAAACGACAAGATCGCCTAAAAGCTAAAAATGAAAAGAAAAAAAAAACGAATGCATCACCACTGCATAAAATGCACACAAAAATATACGAAAAAACCAATCCATTTAACTGATCACTGACGGGGTTGTGTTGGGCATGGGATGGAGGTCGACAACGATCAACATTCAACACTTTGGCAATTGCCAAAGGGTAGCAGAGGAGAAGGAGAACAGGAGGCCTTAGCAAACACTATACAAATTCAGGGACCCTATTTTTTAACAGACAAGTAAACACAAACTACGAACGAAACAAAAAAGAAAACCAAAAAAAAAAACAACCAAAAACCCGACACATTTTTGATGAAGACAATGATGATGATCACGATGATGATGATGTTGATGAGCTGTAATGATGAAACCTAAGGTTGTTTTTCGTTTGGATTCGTTTGTTTTTGCTAACCAGTTGAGATTTCTCCAAAAATTTTTTATATTTTAATGCCAAACAAAAGAACTGGTTTAATATAAAATACGGAAAATTTGATTTAGTCTTGCTGTTGTAGTTGTTGTTGTATTAGTTGTAGCTGTCTTCTCAAAGTAACACAAAAAAAAACTCAAGAAAAAATTGCCAAAAACTGCATTGAAACACACAAAATTTAAGAAGAAAAAAACAACACTCTTCTACTGCCTTTACTACTGCTTCGTAAAATAAAACTTTTTAGGCATTATTTTGTATTTTGTTTTATTATATACGACAACAACAACAACCACGGCCATACTTGACTGATATTTTATAATACTTGAGCACTTTACAGCTAACAAACTGCATAAGCTCATCAGCAACATCATCATCATCATCATCATCGTGATCAACAACATGCATACACTGCTCATACGAAACACAGAGAGAGAGCTAGAGAGAGGGAGAGAGAGCGAGTGTATGTGTGCTTACGCCTTAAAAGTGCACACACTGTTTAGTTAAGTTGGTCGTTAAAGCAACGTTAAACACAAATAGTACGGCAGTTAGTCAGTCATGCAGGCATTCAGTCATTCTAGTCAGTCCGTTAGTCTGTACTCCATCTATACATTTATATGTGTATACATTTATATGCATGTATGCATGTACATATGTAAGTATTGTAAGTACATTTCTGTCTGACTGTGTGTGCGTAGTTCCAAAATTTTGGCAAATGACTTCATACATGTATGTACCCGCAACAAACCCATGGCATATGGTTGTTTGTGTGTATGTATGCATGATCATCATGATCGTCTATACAATATAGTGTACCGATATAATATTTTTGTTGTAGTTGTTGTTGTTATTTTATTTTTTTTTATCTACAACTTGTATGTTTTTTTCTCTCCTTTTTTTTGTTAATTTAAATTTACGTTATTGTTGTTGTTATTATTATTATATTATATTTGTTTTGTGTGCTTGTTTTTTGTTTTTGTTGCTTTACACACACATTCGGGCGTCGAACGCACTACGAGGTTAACGGCTTCAATGCAACTTTTTTTGTTTTTTTTTTGTTGTGCTCCAATGTCGTTATTCTGCTGCGGCTATTGTTGTGTTGTGGTTATTATTGTTTTCTTAGTTGAAATATGAGAAAACAACAAAAAATTACGACGAAATAACATCGTTTCTAAAATGCACTACTCGCACATTAATAAAGGAAACAACAACAACAACAACAACAATAACAATAACGAAAACAACTTTGTGAAACAGATAACAAAAAACTCAAAATAATACAAGGTCCCGAAGATAGACGATCGTTGATCGTTCGTTATTCATTTGAAATGATTTTGTTTCGTAAACGTGATAATAAACAGCTTAAAGTGGGGTGTCTTTGTATCACAAAGAGAGAGAGAGAGGGAGAGAGAGAGGGAGCGGTGGAGCTTAAATTTATAAAGAAGGAAATAATTTTGCCATTTTGGGGATGTAAAGTTCAAAAAGTACCATCTTTTATTCCATCTTTTTAACTGGAAAACTTAATTTATTGTGAATTTTGGAATAGAGATCCAACTGTCATCAAACAAGCCTGACAAAATAAATTAAAGTGTCCAGGTAGTCTTCAACCGCCAGTTTTACTGCGGTAAAGGCAAATGAATGCTGAAAACCGTCACTGGAGTTAATTATGCTGTTAGTATTATAGGCAATTGCGAAAAATTTTGGATCCATTTTTGATTGCCCTTTTATCGTAAATGAATATTCCGGCCCCATTGAAGTACCAATTTTATTTTCAAAGTACTAAACTTTGTAAATTATTAAAAGCAGATGGGAAAACGGCATAGCTGTTCAGGCTCAAATTAAATTTCATCGATTTCGGTAATTGAGACACTTTGTTGATTAGGTTGATTACTTAGGACCATTATTATTCAAGGCAACTTCTAGAATAAACTTCGATACAAAGTATGTATGGGCCCGAGTTAACGCTTTCAGGAAAAGTTGCATGTGGGGTTGACCATCGTAGGTGAATTATAGACCTCAGAATAAACTCTGCAAAATAAAATATTGGACAAATGTAGGTAACATACATACATAATTGGTCATTACAACCCTTCAGTCAGGATTACGACCTAGTTTCTCACACCACTTATGTTCTGTGTGTTAATTTTATACATGAGTGGTGGGACCTACAGTTTAAAGTCGACTCCGAACGACAGATTTTTGAGAAACTTTTAATGGGAATTTTATTTTATCGCAGAGTTTTTGCCAGAAATCTGCTGAGAGGAAGTCGCCGAAGAAATACTTTTTGTATTTTGTCTTGACGTCTGGCCTGGGGCTCGAACCCTGGCTTTACGTCTAATAAGCCAACACACTACCTACTAGACTACGGCGACTTCAGTGTGGGTAACACTCAGCCATATTTCAAATCCGATTGTTTATTTGAAAATGTGAAAAAGTGGCCCACTTTGTAGTATCAATAAATACCAGAACATTTGTAACAGAATTTAGAAGGGAAGCAAGCATATGTGATGATTAATGCAGCGTAAAATTTTGACGAAGACTCCACCAACGAGTCGAGTATTCAATAGTAATCCTTATTTCATACTTACTTACTTAATTGTTTGTTACAAGCCTTTAGTCAGGTTCAAAACCTAGCTTCTCATACCATCCATGTTGCTGCGTTAATTTTATTCAAGAGTGGCGGTACCTATAATTCAACATTGATTCCGAACGACAGTTTTGAGATACTTTTCATGGCAATATTACTTACTCTTGCTTCGAAGAAAGCGCCAAAAGAAATATTCTTTCATATGTTGTTTTGTTCGAGACGTCTGAGCTGGGATTTGGGTCACAGGCTTGGTCTAATAAACCAACACACTATCTACTAGTCTATGGTGTCCACATGCTATATCTCTCATTGTGACATACAGTCTTCCATTTCCCACCAGTTTTGGTACTATCCAGAGCTTCTGATTATCCGTTTAGTCTTCTAGACTGCATATTAAAACCCAAAACGCTTTCACCTTCTCAGAGATAATGTTAAGCATGTAGCCAAGAGGTGAAGCACAGTTTCTAATGCCCCTGCAAAGATTGTTTAGTGTATGTTCAAGACCTTGAGTGTCCAATACTCAGTATTGCAGAACCCACTACTGTATAATTAATTATAAGCTTGCAGGCCTTTAAAATAGTTCTCATTATAGAAAACTTGCTAGAAAGTTCGATGGTTGTGTGACTAGCCAGAGAACTTCAATAGAGTACCAGTCCAAAATCTTTGAACGAGCGGTACCAGATTCTCATCTATAGCCCCGATACATCAGTAGCCCCGGTACAATATTGATGTGAATCTGGTACCGTCCATTGAGATATTCTGGACTAGACATTAACCATTTTAGAGGTCATAATGGAATCATCATTAGAAAGTAAAGAAATTTGGAGCTATATTATGACGTTGCCGTAGTCTAATAGGGTTATTAGACGTGAGGCGACAGTTCAAATCCCATATCAGATTTCTTCAACAAAACGAAATATGAAAAATATTTCTTAGGCGACTTCCTCTCAGCAGATTTCTGGCAAAAACTCTGAGTGTTAAAGAACAATTGCCATGAAAAGTTTCTCAAAATAAATCTGTTGTTCGGAATTGACTTTAAATTGGAGTTCATGTCACTCTTGTATAAAATTAACACACACACAACATAACAGAGAAGCTAGGTCGTAATCCTAACTGAAGTGTTGTACTGACTAATTATGTATCTATCAGAGACCAGCAATGAATCGTTCTTTTGCAACTCATAAGCACTCATGAAGTTTTTGAATATAAGTAAGTCAACAATATTGAAATTTAACTGCACTACTCTGATGCATTCGTACTCACTACAACGTTGATTTATAAGTACAGGTTGCAATGAGTATGCTTGCAACGTTGACATCAAACTCATACCAATCGAAATATGTGTGATTCATAAGCCTACAGCACAACCTCTAGTGAGTATTTTAGTGTTCGTACGCGATTCATTTTGTGCTTCGTGTATATGTTCAGTTATGGAGAGTCGAAATCAACAACATCATACGTGTTGTTAAGTATGAAGTATGATGAGTACTTCAAGCTTTGAATATGGGTAGAGGTTCCGTGGTATTAAAATAAGTATGAATGCGTATAAGTATCAGAAATTATAAGTATGATTCGATTCTATTAATTTTTTTGAATACTCATTGCTGATCTCTAGTATGTATGTAGGTATATTCAGAATGGCAACTGAATGTCTGTAGGCGACTAAAAATTTGTCAAATTTGTCAAAAAAAATTTTTTTTGCAATTCAAATAAGTTTTTAAAAATTGGTTTTGATAGTTACCATCTGTAATACCATTTTTGACAGTGCAACTGAGATTCAATTGCTTCTTATAATGTTATAAACTAAACAAAATATTGTTTAAGAATTCTATCGTATTTTTGCTAATGCTAAGCAAAGAAAAAATTAATTTTTTTATATTTCCCTCAGCACACACAGAATGCAGTGCATACTAAGAACTTAACTGGTTGACTTTTTTGCGGGAGGGGTTTTTAGCATTGTTTTAAGGGGCAGGGTTACCTAAAAACAAATTTCTTCGTTTCAATTCTCAACACATGTTCTCACAGAGAACACGGCAGCTCTCTCTTTGAGTATGATTATTGAGAGCAGAATTCTTTTTCTTAATTTTAGAAACGTAAACTCACACTTAAATTTCTCCTGCTGCGTTGTTTCAAAAAACCGAAATTATTTTTGAGTTTTTTTTTTAGTAAAAAGCTGCTGCTGAGGAGAGATGGTATGCCTATAAGTGTGTAAGTGAGTAATTGCCAAAAATGTTTGCTTAAAAGTATTAGTAATGTGACACACACAGGCATGCACATGCAACATGTATGAGATGTATGTCTTAAATTTAGTAAATCAAACTTGTTTATTGTTATTGTTGTTGCTGTTGTTGTTGTATTTATTTTTATTTGATTAAAGCAAGAAACTAAAACGCAAAAAAGGGATAAAACAGAGAATTTGCTAAAGCTATGGGTATTTTAGGCAGTTTAAGCATTAAATCTCTCAGTCTCTTGCTCTCTCTAGATTAGTAGTTATGTATAGGGAAAGAGAGGAAGGGAGGGAGAGATCGGGGGTAGAGTGTATTTCAAAGTTAGGGAAGTTGTTTGTTTCTTTGGCTTAATTTTGATACTAAAAACTAAAAATACATGGATTTTAAAGGGGATTTTTGGTTTTTTTGAAAAATTTATAAGGCATTGGCCTTTCCTTCTCTCTTTTAATGGGTTTCGACTATTGCTCTTTCTATTTTACATCATTTGATATTCTTTCTTCTCAATTTCTTTCTTTTTTTTCAGTTTAAAATTCGTTGTTATACACAATCATTCTTTGATAATGAAAGTATTTCGCAAACGTTCCAGACCACAAGCAGTAGTATTAGTAGAACACAGAAAGCGTAGATAGAATCGAGAGCTCAACAGAACAGATTAAAATACACAGTAAAGCAGAGCACAGCAGAACACAGCACAGCACAGCAGTGCAGTTCAGTTCTGTTTTAGCTCTGTCTATAGAATATGCAGAGCCACCAGCGTCAAGCGTCAATTTGATTTTGTAGTTGTAAAACTGGCTTGTGAGAGTGTAAGCATATTCAGTGTCACTTTCAAAGCTCTCCCCTCTTTTACCTAAAATACCTTTTTAGACGCATTTCGTATTGTTAGATGCAATTTTTTTTTGGGCTGTGTATACCGAGTGTTTCAACTCCAAAAAAAGAAAACTTGTTGTTTTCAAAAGCTGTTCCAGTACAAAACTGTACGTTTTTATAGCAGAAACAACAACAACATTTGCTAACAGAAAAGAGAGAAAAAATATTATTTTTCTATATTATGAAACATTCATGTATGTTTTGTTTCTGGTATAAGCCTCTGTGGCTGATTTTTTTGGGATCAATGCCCTGTATTTTTGTGGAGATTTTTCTTTTTTTTAATTTTCAGCTTCTATGACGAATTTATAGCCCCTAAAGCCTTAATGTGAAAGGCAATGCAAGTGTTCTTAAAAGAAATTTGCTTTGTTTTGTTATATGAGAACATCAAGGGATCAGTTAAGAGATCTCCATCGGCATCATCATCATCATCATCATCGTTTAGGAATTCTCTACAGATGTGTGCAGTTCTACTGGTTTCTGTTTCAAATCTCTTGTTAAAAGTTGTTGCCTAAGTTGTTTCAAATTACTTTGAGAAGGTTATTTACCCCCAAAACAGAATATTTTTAAAATCTTTACCGCCTAATAGCTTCTGGTTTAAGGCCCATCTAAGACGTGTAGTTTGCTGTTTGTCTGTTTAGACATCTGGTTGACTTATTAATTACCTGTCGAATTTGATGAAATTACTTTGAAAAAACTTAGCATCCTACAGCCTTTCTAACAGGCCAATTGATTTGTTTGCTGCTTATATTCTTAAGACATTTTTCATTCGCAAATGCCTTGCTTTGTTATACAATTTAACACCTTTTGTTTGGCTTTCATATGTACATACATATGTATGTGTGTGGCTTTAATAAACTTGAAAAAAAAATTTTTTTATACTCCCATCAACATCAACATAATATTGTTGCCTTCTTGCCTTGCCTTGCCTTTCCTTTCAAATTCCTTTTCGAATTGAACCCTTATGTCGGCATACAAGTGTCTGTTCAGTGTGTTTTTTTTTCCGTTTTGACCCACATATTATACAGTTAAGAAGCCATCAACATCATCAACAATAACCGTAACAGCCACAACAACAACAAATTCCAAGAATCAAAACATTTTTCTTGATTTACTCGTGTTATTTTTTCTTCAGTTCTGTTCATTTCATTTCATTTCTCATTTCTTTTATTCACATTTCTTTCTGTCAAAAAAAATTTAACAACTGACCTTACCATTGGAATTCATATGCAGGTCGTCCTTTACTTTATGATTTGATTTCTAAACCACAATTTTTGTTGTTTTTTGTGGCTTTTTTTGTTGTGAATGTTGTGAGCATCGTTCTTAACCTTCTGACCCTTTTTCTAATTGAGAAATTTCTCAAATATTTCTTCAACATAGTCGGAGTGCGTGTGTGTGTCCATTTGCTTTGTGGCATTTCCGGGGCGTTAAAGGGAAATTGTCATCATGAAGATTAAGGTGTTGTTATTCTAATCCTATTTTATAAAACATCCAAAGGAAATTCCTGTATTTAATGATCTCTTAAGTATTTTACTACGGTCCATAACAGTCTGTATGGATGGGAGTTTATTAGGGTTTGCTGTGGTATTTATAATAACTGTGGTATGCCCACTTCACAAACAGAGTAACATTCTGTACTCGAATGAAATATTTCTGCCTGTTTTTGTAACCATGTAAACAGTGGTAATTTGGTTGCACCGGAAAATCCTCCAAGCAAATAGTTTCCTGAAAATTTAATCTCCATACAGCTCCTAAGCATATTGTTCCTGTGGCCTAAGAATGGCCTTGAGTCAAAGGAGGCCAAACATGCCACTTATAATGACAGCCCTAACGTCCAGAAGTCCTGCCCAATATAGGTTTATGTTTAGGAGGACGTGTACTTGCCAATTGTGACAAAAACAATACCCGGAGGTCCAGTTAACCCATTGTACAACGTCCTAAATGGGAGAGAATAATAAAGGAGATAGGGAAAAAGGAGAGGAAGTAGGAAAGGTAGAATAAGGAAACAAAGGAATTACACAGACTAACAAAACACACAAGAGAGCGCGACTACACCAGCTCAAATTAATAATGAATCTATGGAGAGCCTTTATGTCGGCTCTCGACACAGAATTCAAAACCTCAAACAAGCCATTGCCAAGGGTGCTCAACATTAACCTACTATAGGATGCACAGTTATAGAGGAGGTGTTCGATAGTCTCCAACTTCTCATCATCGCAACATACCCTGCAATAGAGCGGCTGGGATCTGTTCCAGATCCTTGTCAGCGATCTAAACCCAAATAACTAACCTTAAGCTGGCCTTATCCAAGCCCAGTAGATAACCTTTTCTTACACTATCTATAGCCGGCCATAGACCCTATCCATTCCCCCAACTCGTCTTCTCTTCCCCCTGACCCATCCATTGATGAGGCCGTAGAGGTGGCAGATTGAGGGATCAGGAGCAACTATCACATCGCCCTCAGAAAGTGAACCTAATCTAGCGAGAGCATCCGCCATTTCATTACCGAGTATTCAGGGAACCCATCATAGACGGATTCAGTTTGGTCCAAAAGTCCTTACCGACTCCTTGCACTTGCGTACAAGCTGAGATTTGCACCAGACCGATGCAATGACCCCTAGAGCAGCCTGACTGTCAACGTAGATAATATAAGATTCCGAATCCGAAGTAGGCCTACCAGCTATGGCCCAATGTAACAGTGATGAAATTCCTTAAGGTATTGAAAAGGTGGGGGCTCTTACATATCATTTTTGAAGGGATTTCGCCAATTGTACGATCTTAAGCACCGATTAAATACGTATAAAAGTATAGATGCAGATGTTTTGTTTCGAGATGTACAAATAATATGAAATTCTGCCTGAAGATTTAATGGAATTGGTATTCTCAATCTGGTCCCTTAAATTCCTGTCATTTTTCAGCTTAAATTTGTCGGCATACAATATCTCAGACCCCCACCCAGGGTTGAAAGAATTTGTTCCTCAAACTTCACATTCGTTGACAATCAACTGAGAGTTTCTGAAAGCTAATCATGTCATCACAATGGATATTTGGGTCCATACTTACATATATAATTAGTCATTACAACCCTATACTCAGAATTACGACCCAGCTTCTCATACCACTTATGTTGTGCGTGTTAATTTTATACATGAGTGGTGAGACCTACAGTTTAAAGTCGACTCCGAACGACCGAATTTTTGAGAAACTTTTCTTGACAATTTTTATTTTTAACACTCGGAGTCTTTGCCAGATATCTGCTGAGAGGAAGTAGCCGAAGAAATATTTTTTCAGATTTTGGGTTGATGTCTGACCTGGGCTTTTGACAGGCCAATACACTACCTACTAGACTATGGAGATTTCCATAGCCTGAACCAAATTATTCCCTTCTCGGATTTACCATTTTCAGGCTTGGATTTATTGATATACGACACCTAAAAGGCCGGTGTGAAGTTGATAAACTGGATTCTTTGGTTTCCACTGTTAGTGAAAACCGCTTGAGAATTTTCATTGACGTCATTTTACCACTTCAAAGAATCCGACTGGATAGGGAGTCTTCAAGACCTCCAAATATCCTCTAATGTATCCACTTTTCAGCGAAATAAAGCATATTTATCTCAGTATATTAGAAAAATCTTTTTGGATTGTGACCAAAAGTGGTGGAACAATTAAAAGCAACCATAATGTATCGATCGAACATATTCCTATTGCTCCCATGAGCAGTATTAAGGTATTAAGTTTAAATGTTAAACTTAATACCCAGAAAGTCATTCTGTGACTTTAACTTCAAGAATATCGTCGACACAATGACTATCTTTATAGTCTTTATGATAGTTCTCTGAAGGTATGTATGTGTCCTTAATTGAGTTGTTTCTTCCAACGTGACACTCAGATGTTGAAGTCCCCAGAGTTTAGTAGGTAATGTATTGGCTTATTAGATGTGAGGCCGAAATGTTAAGAAAATATTTCTGCGGCGACTTGCTCTCAGAGGACTTCTGGCAAACACTCTGCAAGTTAAATAAAATTTCTTAAAAATGTGTCTTTCGAAATCGACTTTAAACAGGTCCTACTGACACTCATGTTTAAAATTAACACACTCATCATGGCTGGTGTGAGACGCTAGTTTGTAATCTTGATTAAAGTATTGTTAATTAAGTAAGTACGTGCCCAGTTATTCCATTTTATTAGAATAATTGCAACGCTGTTCCGTTTAAGATACAGAATTTGTGATAGTTTCTCTTCTTCCTTGAGAATGGTGCTGGTTTTTAGTGGGTTAATGTAGTTACCTTCTCATGCACTATAGAACAGGCTGTACTAGAACTATCAATAGTTACACGAATTGTAATACAAATTTACAAATGAAACCCTAGAAATAAGACTTTCAATATCATTTTCTTATGCCTGAACAAAAACTCCTTTAACATCCTGTCATTAAATACAGTCCTTAACCATAAACAATAACAATATAAAGTAGAAATCATACTTAATAGAGTGTCGTTCATATTAACACGTTTATAAATAAAAACTTTCAACACTTATAAGTGTTTATAAACCTTTTAAGGAAGTTCATTTCTTAGCTAAAAACAATAGAAACCTTATTTATAATAACCCAGCAAAAGAAAATTTCAATTTCATTTGTAAACACAAAAAGCCTAGAAACCACATCCTTTGAAGCAACAGGATTTTCACACTCTTACCTCTTAGAATGGCAGGGCTTAGTGTAACAAATCTGATTAATTAACTAAACTGCTCGTTAACTCTTTTAATTACAGTGACTGTTAAAATAAATATTTATGCCAACATAAGAAAAACTTGTTATTCTACCCCAAAAAACACAAAAAACGGAACCCTTTTTTTGGAAAATCATTTCAAAATTTTCTACACACTTAACAACATTTTGATTTTTATTTGATTTCACTACCATCACACGGCATTATTAAGTTGAAGTTTTGAATAGGAAAAGTTCAAAAGTTCAAATTACTTAAATCGTCTTAAAAGAAGGACAGACAGGGAGTGACTCACTCCTAAACCACATCACATACGAGACCAACATATCAACACCACATACCGCACACTCCATTCATTCATTGAACATTAAAGTCAGGGTATTAAAGAGTCACAACTTAAAAGTCCCATTCCATGCCATACCATCCCAACCCATCCCATCCCATTCGTATACTCGTTAGAACACTTGAAATATTTTTGCTTAATTATGTTGTTTTTTTATTGTTATTGTTGTTGTTGTATATTTTTCCCCCTCATAAAATTTGATAAAGTTTTCCTGAGAATTTAACCCAAATTCATCATAAAATCACTTAAACTAACAACTCTTTTCCTTTCATGACATACAACCTCACACCAGTGTAAACACATACGGACAGACAAGCCTATAAGAAGACAGACAAATGTAGAAATGTGTGTACATGTAGGAAACATGTGTATTTAGTGCGTGCATGTGCTTGTTTGTGACCTTTTTTTGGCATTAGATTTCATCACCTCAATAACTACCACCACCATCACCAACCATCCCATTTCGAAATATAACAGCCATGCCAACCTACCATACCACCACCATCACAGCTATCATTGCCTATGTGTTTAACCCATTCACATACGATAAATGCGTAACCAAAATAGAGTTTAACAAGTTTAACCCATATTTCCATGTGCAACTAAATAGTGTCAACATATCATTTCATCATCATTTATGAACTTGTCTCCTGTATCTGTCCGTCTGTCTGTCTGTCTGTCTGGCTGTCTGTCCGTTTGTCTGTCCTTTGTTGCCTGCCTATTTCCTATTTTACATGCTTTGTCTGTCCAAAAGTCCCTTTTTTTTGTAGGCTAAACTGATATGGGACGTTTGATAAGTAATCCTTTTTCTTTACAACACTCACTCACATACTCACATACATACATATGCACATGTGTACGTGTGCGTGTGTACCTCAAGTATGTTGAATATTTAACCAAAGGCAACAAATCATGTTAATTTCTTTGCCAAAGACAAACTCACCCTCCGGTTTTACATAAACTTTTAGTGTTCCCTGCTAATTCTTCGTTGCTGTTGTTGTGTTGGCATGTCCTTTGACTTGGTTTTTTATGGCATTTTAAATGTTTCCTGTTCTAAACATTAAACCGGACACACTGTATGTGGTAAAGAAAAATAGTCCTTAAATATCAACAACTAGAGATAGAGATACACAAACCTACACACACATGAACCATCAAATAGCCGGTCAACCGGCTGACCAAGCCAACCAAGCCAACCAATTCAAATGACCGACATTTACATTGAGGGTATGATTATGTCTTGTTATGAAACTTAAGCTTTGAATACTTAACATTGACGATAAGAACGGTTCTTTTTTTTTGTTCTACACTTACAGTTATTTTTACTGTTGCCATAAGACTGTGCAGTGAAGTAAACGAATGCATTCGTTTGTCAAAGACAAAAACAACAATATTCTGTTAAATATGTTTGGAACTTAAAATTAGTAGCTACAGTAGCCAAACAGCTTGAGCTGTGGCAATGACAATCTTTTTTGTTGCCCAAACAACTACAGAAACCGACTGCTGTGTGACAGTTGATGTGGCATACACAAAAGTTGCGACTGTATTAGATGAGCAAGCACATAATTCTGCACAAAACTGACAATTGATGACGAACATTCTACATTAAACTTTTCTCAATGTCATTTACAAAGTGATGTTAATTTTAATACTTACTTACTTAACTTAACTGGCCACTAACAACCCGATTAACCGATTTCAGTCTGGCTTAACACATTATTCCAGGCGCCTGTGCTTCTTTCGCGCCTACGCCTGTTGGACACACCAATCGATGACAGGGCTTCCTCTATCTGGTCTTTCTAACGCAAACAAGGTCATCCTTATCGCCGATTTCCGCAAATACCCGCCTCGCTGAAGCATTCTCCTCAATTCGAACGACATGACCGAGCCAGCTCAACCGCTGGATGCTAATACGCTGCACAATGTCCATGTCGTTGAGGAGCTCATACAGCGCACTGTCGGATAGGATGCGAACATCTTCGCCAACTCGCACTGGCCCGAAAATCTTGCATAGGACTTTTCTCTCGAATACTCTTAAGGCATCAGTTCACTCTAGCGTCCATGGCTCTGAGCCATAAAGAAGCACGGGGATGATGAACGTCTTGTAGAGTATTAGTTTAATTTTAATACTGAAACAAATATCCCCAGTGACTGGTCAATCGCATTCTACCATAACTTCTTCATGGAAGAGTATTTGATTGCTGGATGCGGTACGATCACAGAAAATGGTAAAGACCAGAGCTATGAAGACTATGGTACGGATAACGAGATTCACCACAAGGTATCGTTGCCGTAATATCTCATGTGTACCTCTTTATGCCGCAAGTGTATGCAACAATTCCATACTCCATAAACTTTTATTAACGAAACCATTCTGTGTTATACGCATGACTTCGGTTTTAGAGTGAAATATTCGAAACCCATGGGGAAACTCATAGTGACCTACCAAGCATGCCTAGGCTACATCGATATGCGCAATTCAACAAAGGGCGAGACATAATATACTGAGAATACTGTTTAACAGTCATTTCTCTAGTCCAGCAGTAGGTTTATATAACGTTGACTCATAGGCAGTATGGGACTGCTCGGGGCAAAGCTGAATCAACTAGAATGGGGAAGAAATAGAGACACTTTCTGCTGGATATGCGATTTATATGCGAATTCATGGTAATGAACATGTAGATTGACTTGCGCGGAGGGAGGTTTTTTACGCCGCTGACAAGGGCAGGGCCTTTCTGAGTAGTAGGATAAAATATTTAAACGGGTTTTGAGAAAATCTAAGCTTTTGATGGGTAATTAGAATGACAACAGATTTGAATTATGCATCATACTATGCAAGAGTAGCTTGACTTAGTATCCAGCCTTCTAACCGGGTGCTATAGATTCAAAGAACACATGTTCAAAATAAGGATCGATTGGATCAAGCCCAAGGTATAGATTCTATGGAACTTGTAATGCAAAAGGAAAAACCTGAATGATTATCAAGTACTGGGCAGGAAGTTATTCTTACTGATCGCTATTCTGCAGTTTGTCAAGGTAATAGGATCGGGAGAGACGTTAAAGCAGCACTTTGTACAGATTGAGGGCCTTATAATCGATAATAATAAGGAGGAGATCACATAGCGATAAGTATTTTTTCTACCGTCTGTGAAGGCAAACCGCCACTGCAAATCATTATTGAATTTTCATGAAATAAACAAAATTGTGTCTTGAGTTACTTACAAATAGGACCATGCCTATAGGTCAGTTGTAAATAAGCACTCCATATTTAGCTGTCTCCAAAGAGATTGATCTATAATCCAAGGAATATGACTTATTTTCATTTAAATTTAGTTTGCATTAGACTGCCAAACTGACTTTCCAAAAAAAAAATTATAAAAAAACATTTCATTCTTTTACGTACTGTTGTCCCATATGAGTAAAAGGGCTCTTGGCAAAAGTATTTTGTTTTATTTTTACATTTTTTGTTGTGTTTTTTATTGTGTAAAAACAAATTGTTTTTAATTTAGCAACTAAAGTGTTAAATTAATTTTTTAGGGTTGATTTCCTGTGTATGTTTCTCCACCTTCCGCCACCATGCTTAGGCTTTAAACGTCTTGGGGGCTTTGTGGTATCCTTCGTTCCTGTATTCCTTCCTACTGTAGAATGCCTTTTTCCACATCGTTTTATAGGAAAGGAAAAATCCTTAAAGTTGACAGACAATCTTAATAATGTATGAGTGTTTGTGTGTGTTTTTGGGCGGTCGTGCATGTTTAGAAAATATGTGTAGTTGTTGTTGTTGGCGTAACTAATTAATATTTTGTTTTGATGAGAGTGTGTGTGTGCGTGTATGCTTGTGTAACATATCTGTGAGAATAAATAGTTGCGAGGCATGTAATGGCGTTTAAGTTTTATTATCTCTGCCGCTTAATTTGAATAACTGACGTGTGTGGTAAAGAATTTTTAACGAAGAGGCATGACTGTTAAGTTGTTTTGTCTGAGAAAGGATTTCAGAAGAGATTTAAATATGGTAGCATGGAATTAGTTTTACTGGATATTTAAAAAAGAATTTTGAAAGACAATAACATTAGAAGACTGATGACAATGAGAGAAGAATCCCAGTAGTAAACTATGCTTGGAAAGTGAGTATTCATCCTTTGCAAGTAATGCAAGTAACGCTGCTGTGATTGCTGTCTGAAACGAAAATATGAAAAAATATTTCTTCAGCGCCTTCCTCTCAGCAGATTTCTGGCAAAAACTCTCTGAGAGTGAATAAAATTGCCATGAAAATTTTCTCATATATCTGTCGTTCGGAGTCGACATTAAACACTAGGTTACACTACGCATGTATATAATTAACACACGCAAATAAAATAAAAAATAAAAATAAATTTGTGTTTAGTTTTGATTAAAATTCTTTATTATTCACACAATTCTGTGTGCAACTGTTCACAACTTGATGTAAACAACCACAATTGCTTTTCTTTGTTATTCCTCTGTTTATACCCTTTGCATACATACATAATTGGCCAATACAACCCTTCAGTCAGGATTATGGCCTAGCTTCTCCCTTTGCATAAACAATAACAATTACTACACAATTATTCGACAGATCTTTGTCAAGGAGATCTTCAAACCACGATTACTCTCTTTAAACGCATTGCGTCTTCACACAAAACTGACTGAACCTCACTAAGTAATTCGCCTGCTTTGCTTTGCCTTTTATGTGGCAGAGTAAACAGCATGATGAATGCTCTTGAAGGCGAATGAAATCTCGAAATCTCTATAAATGCAAACATCGTTGTTTACATTTATTCTTGCAGTGTTTGTTGTTGTATTTTTGTTTACTTGTTTACCATTCTTTTTACGCTGGTGTTTGTTGTTATATTAAGCAGTACGATAATTTGTAAATAGGTTTGTTTTGTTTTTGTAGCGTTTGTTTATAATTTTAGTGTTAAGCGATGTAAAAGCAAAACACCAGCATCTACATTTTTAATTTTCGTAACAGTATACTTAAGCGTGTTTAAATAATGCCAATATTTCTTGTCTCATCTTCATTAAATTGATAAGATCATTAGGTATTTAAGTAGACAACCTAATAAAGCTCAAAGATTGGATCAAAGAAATTTATCTGTAGTGAAGTCTAGTCTGTTTATTGTATTGTATTACATTAATTTGGATTTGGCGTAATTGTTACGAACCTTTTTTCTTAAAAGTTTCCATTACATTACAGTATGTATGTATGTTTTAACTGTAAATATTGCTTACCACACATACACAACCTAAGAAAGAAAACTATGTGCCATAAACGTATACGAATGCCACAATATTGTGGCATAAGATTGATTGTTTGTGTTTGTGAAACAACATTTACTGCAGGTATGTTGTGTATGTGTACGTGAATTGTATTACGTTTCTATGTTTTCATTTACAATAACTTGCCATTGTTGATGTTGCATTGCATTGGAACGATTGTGCAAACAAGTTTGTGGTTTTTGTTAGGTTTTTTTAGTTTTGCAACATCATCATCATACACTAGTGAGACACACACACACACATACAGCAAGAACTTGCAAAACTATTGAAACTCTCTTTCTCGATCTTTCTTTTCTTTTCAATTCATTTCATTTCATTTGAAGTGAAATTTTTATCGTTGATGTTTCAAAAAGTATGCGAGTGCAACTAAGGTGAACTAAGAAAAACGAAAAAAAAAAATGTTATTTTAAAGGAAAAAAACCTCCACCATTGTTTGTTTTACGCATTAGCGTTTCAGGTTTATTGTAGTATTTTTGGTTGAATTACTTTACTTGGCTAATAAGATTTTATGGTGTGTGCGCTGTTTTAGTAACGAAAACATAATACAACTACAACTGCAATCGCAGCAGCAGCAGCATTAATAGCAATGAATTGGCCGATTTAGCAAATATTATCTGTTTAATGCAGTTTTTTTATTTTATTTGAAAGGGTGTGCACAACGAAAATTGGATGACAATGGGTAGTGAATAATAAAAGTCAATTTGGAATACTCAAGTTAATGAATGATAATGAATGATGATTTTCAAACAGTTATCAGTGGACGCCCATTTATATACATACATAATTGGCCATTACAACCTTTCAGTCAGTATTACGACCTAGTTTCTCACACCACTCAAGTCGTGTGTGTTAATTTTATACACGAGTGGCTGGATCTACAGTTTAAAGTCTACTTCGAACGACAAATTTTTGAGAAACTTTTCGTTTTGTTGGAGATGTCTGATCTGGGCTTTAAACCATGGTCTTACGGTCTAATAAGCCAACACACTACCTACTAGTTTACGGCGAGAGTCCATTTATATGGGCTACTAAAATAGCTTGATGTGTAAATCCCTTTCTTTGAAGCGACAATTAACAGTATGAACCCACAACGATGTTGACAAACTATCAATTCCGAGATATACAGCAGTCTGGCTGTTTTTTATTTTTCTTACAAAATCAGTTCCGGCATTAGTACAGCCGAAATTGTGGCTGCTAGACTTACCCTGAAGAAAGCCAAAGCACAACATGTGGACATTGTTGGCTTAGAATTGCTTAAATTTGATGTAACACTTTTTACAGCACAAACGAAAGCCTTATTCATGTCGTTCTGGTCTTCGTCCTCTATGCCGCCAGGACTAAGTAAGGAAATCACAGATGAGCTGCTCTGCAAGGGAGATCTGAGCGAATGCAGAAACTGCAGAAGTATCACTGTGCTAACTATGATTGATAAGGTGTTAGGTGCTGTAAATCTCTTGTGAATAAACAGTCTGTGAATATATATATAATAAATAGTTTATGTATCATGTTGGGTAAATCGGTTGAATAGTGGACTCCATTATGTTTGGCTTTCAATGACATCACCAAGCCACTTAAAACAAGGCTTTTATAGCATGAGCAAGCGATTTGAAAAACAAACTATTAGGCTACAGAAAATCCTTAATCAACAAACCGACTATTGTTACGTCAAGTTTTGCTAAGCCTCCCTATTACTGCAAACTTTTCAAGGTTGAGGTGTATATTGTCACCGATGTAGGCATATTGGAATCGAATGTGTAATCAGTAGCGGACATATCTCATGACGTATGAATGAAAATGTAAACTTACTCGACTTATTCGCCAAATTTAAACAAAAATCCTTCAGATGGCTGTTGATGTCGATTTACATTCCTGTATCAACAAGGACTCTTCAAAATGGCGTCGGTAAATCTAAAGAGTCCGTGGTCAAAACATGAAATTCAAAGAAAATCTCTCTGTCGGACATATTCATATCAAGTGGGGTAATTTTATTCACAACGAGAGCATATTACAACCGGCATCTTCTATTTTTCAATGTTTATTTGCCTGGTTCAGGTGAAGAGAAAAGCCTACAATAAGCATTTCGTTGATATAAACCTCTCCTGCAACAACTATTCTTATCTGCTGCATTATTGACATTAATATTATATCCCGATCTGTTGACAGCAATTAAAAAATGTACATAAAAATTCAATTTAAAATTTGTCAACATTTTGTTGGTTACACTCTTTTTGGTAGGATAGTTTTGTGCATACCTATCATAGATCAGCAATGAGTATTCAAAAAGATGAGTAGAATCGAATCATACTCATAATTTCTGATACTTATACGCATTCATACATACATAATTGTTCATTACAACCCTTCCAGTCAGAATTACAACTGATACATGAATGGCGGGACCTACAGTTTAAAGTTGACTCCGAACGACAGATTTTTGAGAAACTTTTCATGGCAATTTTATTTACTCTTATTTCTGGCAAAAACTCTGAGAGTAAAAAAAAATTGCCGTGAAAAGTTTCTCAAAAATCTGTCGTTCGGAGTCGACTTTAAAACTGTAGGGCCCGACACTTATGTATAAAAATTGACACAGACAACATAAGTGGTGTGAGAAACTAGGTCGTAACCCTGACTGAAGGGTTGTAACGACCAATTATGTATGTGTATGAGTTTGATGTCAACGTTGTACGCATACTCATTGCAACCTGTACTTATAAATCAACGTTGTAGTGAGTATGAATGAATCCGAGTAGTGAAGTTAAATTTCAATATTGCTTGACTCACTTATATTCAAAATTTCATGAGTGCTTATGAGTAGAAAAAAAAAAAACGATTCATTGGTGATCTCTGATACGTATGTATGTATGTACGTTAGTAAATTGTTGGTTTTTTGGGGATTTGCAAGCTGACAGGCAGCAAGCAGGCAGTTGCTAGCAATCGACTCATCTTAAAACTCCAGATCATCATTATCATCTACGACTCTCTCTCCCTCTCTTCATATAATCATTAATTGTCAATGTTTTGTTGGTGTTGTTGTTGTTGTTGCTGCTTTTGTTGTTTTATTTTCTACTTCAGCTGCAATTTTAAGCTAAATTTTTGCAAATGCAAAAAAAACAGCTTAATTTTTTGGTTTGTTGGTTGTTGTTGTTATAATACAAGGTTTTTTGATTTTTTTTGTTGTTGTTGCTATTGCAGTTGTTGTTGATATTTAATTTTTTAGGTGCGGTTGTTTAAAGTCGAAATGGTTTAAAATTTCCTTGGACTCTATATATTCATGGCTGTTGCCAATAACAGCAACAAAAAATGCATTTCATTCGGAATGATTTCATATTTTGTTGTTGTTTTTGTTTTTGTTGTTTTTCCTTATTGAAATAGAGGCTTTCGCTAATGATTTTTTTGTTGCATCAACTACAAGCAAAGCATACGATAATAATGAAGATGAAGTTAATGATCAGGAGATGATTGAATTTGGAAATGGCGTTTGTCAGTTGTCTTGCAGCAACAATAGTTTGTTGCTATTGCTGTTGCAATATGGTTTCAAGCAGACTTTATTATCTTCTTCTACTTCTTCTGCTTCTTCTTCTTCTATGTCCTCTATGTAGGTCGTTGCAATTTAATACTTGTACTTGCTGTATATGGATCTTGTTGTAGCGTTTGTTTTAACCATTTTAGGCTCATTTTTCTGTTGTTTTTTCTGTATTTTTTTTGGTGATTGTTTCTTGTCTTATGCAGCTGGGGCTAATGTTTGTTTTTTGTTGTTTTCGGTGCTGTTGTTTTTGTTTTTTGGAAAGTATAGTTCAAAATTATTTTGTGTTTTTTCCGTTTTAGTAAATGCATTATGCTTGGCTTTTTAAAACTGGTTTTAGGTTTTAGTTTCAGTTGATGGCCTTACCTTACACTCGTAGTTGTATTGCTTGTAATAATGAAATGATGATTTAGTTTGACACACTACTTTCACAAAAAATATTTGATGCCCTCTCCTTTGGCCTTCACCTTATACCTTCCACTTCCATCCGTATGTTGCTGGCCAAGATGCACTTCAAATGCAAGTTTCAAATAAGCCGCTCTTTTTGGGGTGAATGCATCATCTTGATTGTGAAATGAAACTCTAAACGTTTGACTGACAGACTGATTAACAAATTTTGAATTTAATTTTGTTCGGCTCAATAGAATTTTTCATAATTGAATACACAAATGATATCAGCAGATAGATACGATCGCATTAGATTTGTTTCAAAAGTTTAAGCTGTTCTCTGTAGTTGATTTGATGTGTTTGATGTCATCAAATAAGAATACATTTTTCATAAGGATTTTACGCACTAAAAGGAATGCATAGAATGCATTGATGCATTGGTTATTAGTCGCTGTAGTCCAGTGGCTAGTGTGTTGGGTTATTGGATGAGAGGCCACGGTTCAAACTCTAGGTCAAGACATGTGTAACAAAACGAAAATCTGAAAATATTTCTTCGGCCTGACTGAGGGTTTGTAATAATATTGTTAACCAGGGAGGTTTTTGTGGCTTTCGTGCGATCAACTATAATGCATGTTTGCTGCCATTTCGAAAGTTTGACAAATGGAAAGCTGCTCCTAATAGGTACGAAATTATATTCCATTGGGGTGACGCCAGTAGAGTGGTTTGTTTGCAAATCCGATAATTCGAAACTGGCACCAAATAGTCAGAAACCAAGAATAATTTTGTAGGCCAAAAATAAATTCATGTAAAAATTGATTGTCCCAGGCTTTAGCAATGCATTCAAGTGTTTATAATGGTTTTCCAACCGGAACTTCCAAACTTAGCAGTTCAAGCTACAACCTGGTTGAAGCTACATCTTTCAAATTTGTTGTTATTTATTCAGTCCGTATGGCTAAGTCACCCTGGATAACCATAAAAATCGTAATGAATTCTCTAAACGGAGCAGTTGACAACTCAACCTAATTTTCATCGGCCTTAAAAATCATCTTCAGTGGTTAGGTCCATTTCTGCCTGAAGGGATACATGACTACAGAAAATTTAAAAATTTTGAAAGACACCAATTCACATGAGATTTAAAAGTGTCCAATTTGATCCCGAAAAAGTCACTGTTTGGTGTAGTTATTGGACAGGTCTCTAATTCTTTCAGAACGACAGTAACCAGACCATCACTGTCAACGGCGAGTACTACAGGCCATTGGTCTGAATTAGATGATTTGGACACCAAGGAAATTTGGTGTCAACCGGATGGCGCTACCTGCCACACAACTCATGCCATGTTGGATATTCATCACGAGAGATTTGAGGGCATGCACATCTCACTTGAAGGTAATATAAACTGGTCATCGAGATTTTGGATTTTGACCTCTTTAGACTTCTTGTTTTGAGGCTTTCCTAAGTCGCAGGTGTATGCGAATAACCCATAAATCAATGTGCTGCTGAAAGCCCATGCTATCGGTCAAACTCTGACTTATTGATGCTCTAAAGTTATTGGACATTTAGAATGCGTTGCAGGCAGTGAAGCTGTAGCGAATATTAGATGGATGTTATATTCCACACATGATGGCATCAATACATACATACATACATACATAATTGGTCATTACAACCCTTCATTACGACCTAGTTTCTCACACCACTTATGTTGTGTGTGTTGATTTTATACATGAGTGGTGGGACCTACAGTTTAAAGTCGACTCCGAATTACAGATTTTTGAGAAACTTTTCATGGCAATTTTATTTACTCACAGAGTTTTTGCCAGAAATCTGCTGAGAGGAAGTCGCCGAAGAAATACTTTTCGTATTTTGTTTTGACGTCTGGTCTAGGGCTCGAACCCTGGTTTTACGTCTAATAAGCCAACACACTACCTCATAGACTACAGCGACTACTGGCATCAATAGGTCTTTCAAATGAATAACAAACTTTGGTGATATCTTACACACACTTTGTTTTATTCAAATTTAAATATAGGAAGCTCTTAATAAAATACCCGATAGTTTTTATTGGTAAAACAAACAGACGCGAGTACAGGGCTGACTGAACGCAGCGCCTATGTGTATATAATAGATGACAGTGATTATCTTACTTACTTATCTATTTAATACGCCATTACAATCCTTTAGTCAGGCTTACAACCCAGCTTCTCACACCACGCATGTTGATTGTATTAATTTTATACACGAGTGTTGGAACCCGCAGTTTTAAGTTGGCTTCGAACGACAGATTTTTAAGATATTTTTCAGGGAAATTTTGTTTACTCTCAGGGTTTTTCTCAAAAGACTTCAGAGAGAGGAAGTCGCCGTAAAAGTATTTTTTTCTTTTTCGTTTGTTTTGTTTGATGGATCTGGGATGGGGTTTGATCCACGGTTGGAACCAACACACTAGACTACTTCGACCACTTCGACTTCAACAACTGCCAGTGGTTATCAAATCTACTAAATAGTGCTTGAACAGCTACATATTTAATGCAGGAGATGATTTTAACAAATCGTTTATAAGTGTCTCAATACCTTCGACAGAATCTCTTTTTTAAATGACTTTCAAAATATTTTTACAATATGGCTTATAAGCCATTGAACAAAAACATACAAAAGTTTCAAGTACACGTTTAATGATTATAACAGGAGAAAAATCGATACACACACATACATTTTTTCGTCCTTTGCAAAAAAAAAAACTTTTATCAACAACAGCTGATTACCCCAGTCTACCCGTTATTGATTTTCGCGCACATACGCATACATACTTTAAAATGAAATCAATTCCTTATTATTTTATTTATTTTCTTTTTTTTTAATAAGAAAATAAATAACAAGAGAGTAAAAATATTTCCTAGAAAAATAAAATAAATTTTGGGAGTTTTTTTTTTCCTCATAAATTCAAAGGAACATTGGGCCACCCAGCCGGCATCTATGCATACCACCAAGCAGCCACCACCCATATAAACCAGACGAAAAAAAATAAAAGAAATAAAAATTAAAAAAATAAAAATAAATTGTTATTGTTGTTGTTGTTGTTCTTGTGTTCCAGTTCTTATTGAATTTTTTCTTTTTGAGAATTTTTTTTTCTTGAAAACAAAAATTGTCAGTCGGCAACAAGATAAACACAATTTCACTGGAGGTAGGTCAGGAAGCATAATCATTGCCACATACCAACAACAAAAAAAAACAAAATAATCGAAGGATAACAGGGAGTCAAAAAGACTGACAAAGAAAAAAAAAGAAACCAAAAACAAACCAACAAAACTCAATAACAGCAACAACACCATTACAAACGTAATCAACAAGGATACGCACCAAATCAGACAACAGACCAAAAAAAGCTGCAACAACAACAACCGCACAGCTTGACTGACGCACACAAATCCTGGTGGGAAACATGTGCTGGAAGACGAGCGAATAAATCGACTTGAAATATGTGTTCCAAGTGTTAAAAACGTCATGGCAACACACGTACATACATACGTTCATACATTCATAGATATGTGGCGATGCCCAGCAATGTTCAGCATTGTTGGTCTTAGAAAAATAAGCTTTTCCTTTCACTTCTTCTTCTTTTTCTATATGTTGTTTTTGTTGTAATTAAAGTCACCTTAAATACGAGATCCTAGTATCACACATGGCTAGAAACAGTCGAAAGTTGTTTATCATCCGACTTACTGTTTCAAAAGCATTTCAATAACAGTGTGACATGGAATACGGTGGACTGTTGCAGTTTAGGTTTCCTTTCGAAGAAGCTAAGATCATACTTCGTATTCAAATGAAATTTCTTTAAAATTCAAACACACCGCGTCTTCACACAAGACTAACTGAACTTCACTAACTCACTCGCCTGCTTTGCCTTGCCTTTTATATGGCAGCGTAAACAGTCTGATGAATGTTCTTGAAGGCGAATGTTCGTGGCTTCGCCTTTTCGAAATCTCTATAAAAGTAAACATCGTTGTTTCATTCTTGTTGTTTGTGTATATTTGTTTACATTCATTCTCGTAGTGTTTCTTGTTGTATTTTTGTTTACTTGTTTACCAATTTTTTTATGCTGATGTTTGTTGTTATATTAAACAGTACGATAATTTGTAAACAGGCTTGTTTACTGCATTGTTTTGTTTTTGTAGCATTTGCTTACAATTTTGATGTTAATTGATGTAAAATCAAAACACCAGTATCAAGATTTTTAATTTTCATAACAATATTATGAGAGGGAAAAGAAGGGAGTAGTGTTTATAGACTTTGAACTTAAGGGTACTTACTGTCTCTCAAATTCTTTCTCTCCTTCTTTCTGTTGTAAGCCTTGAATAATTATTTAAGCAATCGATCCAGAATGGATGCACTTCCCTTTGCCAGCGTAAACCCATAGTAAACCACAGTAAAAGTGTTTCCCGACAGGGAGTTTTAGCCATTTAGTGAGCCCCTGTCTAAGGTATTTAATCTGTTTGCATTAAAAATTGGACGACTTTCTAAGGCTTTCGCCTAAAAACCCTGTAATTAACATCTGCTTTAACTTAACTTTCCAGACCAAAACACAGACTAAAGATTCTTACACCCGTGCTCCCATCCTGTTTCGAACCCTTCCATTCCAGTCAATTCGAATTAAATGTTCCCCAATATTTCAAGAGATTTTATTGCTCAACTTGCAAACTTCATGGCCTTGGGTGTCAATTATGAGTGATTCGTGGCAAGAGTTCTTTTCCAACAAATAAATCAAAATGTTGTCAATACTGGAGTTAATGCACAGCACTTGACGTTAGAGACAAGTAAAGTTAACTATTGACAGTAATGATAGCTGACCCTGAGCTCTCCAATTTCATGGCTTCATGGTAATATTTCTTACCCCATAGAACAACGCATCCTTAAGTAAAAAGCGATCAAACAAATGCAGTAGGAATCCCATGAACGGCTCTGGGCTTTACTTCGTTATATTGGAGTTGGGATACTGGTATTAAGCATTCATACTCATCGTCATTCTTTCCTTTGTAAAGGGTGTTTTTTATAGAGGTATAGAACTTTAAGTTGGCATTACTTTTCAAGATGGCGACCGATTTAACAGCTGTCAAGTGATTTATTCTCAGTTTGGTTTGGCAATTCATCATGAATAGTCTCACGCCTGAACAACGCTTGCAAATAGTGCAATTTTATTTCGAAAATAATGGCTCTGTGCGGAAAACGTATCGCGCACTACGTCCATTTTATCGTCGACAAAATCGTCCATCAGAGCAGTTAATTCGATTAACCATGGAACGTTTTCGCACCACGTTTACTCTTATTGATAACTCGCATCCCCAGAGACGCTGTACGGTGCGTACAGAAGAAGCTATTGCTGCTGTAGAGCGTAGCATTGAGGAAGACCCGAATGGAATTGGATCTGTGTCCATCCACTTTATGGAAGATTTTGAGGAAGGATCTTGGTTTGCGTGCTTACAAAATCCAACTCGTGCAAGATTTGAAGCCAAACGATCATCAAGTAAGGCGTAGATTCGTCGAATGAGCCCAAAACGAGATTACCGTTGTTCCCGATTTTCATAAGCGAATTTTGTTTAGCGATGAAGCGCACTTCTGGTTGAATGGCTACGTCAACAAACAAAACTGCCGCATTTGGAGTGAAGGTAATCCTCAAGTGTATGTGGAAACACCGTTACATCCAGAAAAACTGACTGTTTGGTGCGCTTTATGGGCTGGTGGAATCATTGGTCCGTACTTTTTCAAAAACGATGGCGGCCAGAACGTTACAGTCAATGGTGATCGGTATAGAGCCATGATTACTAACTTTTTCATTCCTGAATTGAATAACCATGATGTCCAGGAGATGTGGTTTCAACAAGATGGCGCAACATGTCACACAGCTCATGCCACAATAGATTTATTGAAAGACACGTTTGGTGACCGCCTAATTTCACGTTTTGGACCTGTGAATTGGCCTCCAAGATCTTGTGATTTAACGCCACTAGACTACTTTCTGTGGGGCTATGTAAAGTCATTGGTCTATGCGGTAAAGCCACAAACGCTTGACCATTTGGAAGACAACATTCGCCGTATTATTGGCGATATACGGCCACAAATGTTGGAATAAGTCATCGAAAATTGGACGTCCAGATTGGACTACATCCGCGCCAGCCGTGGCGGTCATATGCCAGAAATCATATTTAAAATGTAATGCCACAAGATTATCTTTCGGATAAATAAAATTCATGTCAATCGAATAATCCATCGTTGTTTTAAAGTTCTATACCTCTATAAAAACACCCTTTATATGTCTTTCAGTTCAAATTGATATGCTAAGAGAGTGAAAGATAAGGAAACTCCACACCATTCAATTTCAACATTCTCAAGGACTTTATCTTAAGTCTTCGTAACATGCATAGACAACATTCCGCAGATCATATGGATAAATTCCCAAGAGCAGGTTGTATCAATTCCGCATTCATTTGATGCTGACCACGTAAACCTGTAGGACATAAAAACAGGAGCTGTTGTAGAAAGCTGCCAACGTCATGTGATAATAAAAACAGTATTTTTTTCTGTCACAAAGCATTTTCCTAGCTTCTTATTATTTTTCTAGAATAGCAGGGTTGACAACTCCTTTACCTGTCGTGGTTAATATATTGGGTTGTATTTCATTGGGTATAGTGGTGAGAAACCTTCTTAAAATGTTGGCTGATGTATCAATGAAGTTTGTTGATAACGTTGTTCTATTACAGGACAGTTCTTAGATGAATTATTTGTAGTGGAGTTGAAAGAATTATTATCAGTTACCCTGCGCATTAAATTTTTATATTATAATCTCCATAACTAATATGGCCAAAATACAAATAGCCATGATAGAAATGTTTATTGTGAAAATGTTTAATTTATCAGCAATAAATTCTCTTCAAATAGGCCTTAGAAAACCTTACTACTGTCTCTACAACAAATGGATGATTCGATGGAAAAAACTATAGGGGGGGATGGTTAAAAATATAATCTTGCATGTTGCAGATTAATAACGTCCTTAAATGTGTTTTATGTTCTCCAATCTAATTTCACAATCATTGTTCTTTCTTTCCTTCTTTTTTCCATCAACGAATAGTCGAGCAAAATGAAACTTACATTTTCCTTAAAGGTCCACAACGGCTTGTACGCATGCAAACCCACACTATTTACTCCACTTGTACGATGAATAGACGGATGCTCGCTCCCACGTATGTATCTAGTCAAACCTGTTGAAGTGTAATGTTTGATGGGCCAATAAAACAAAAGAAGGAAACGAAAGAAAAAATACTAAGAAGCGTGCAAACTTGTTCGTGTAGTTTTATTCGATACGATAAAAAGAAAAATTGAAAATGGAATGAAAAACCAGAATGAATAGATTTAAGATGAGTTGGATTGTTGTTAGGAAACTTGGTAAACAAATTTCTTATTGTCTTCAGGGGTAAAACTTTAAAACTTTGTCGGTATGATGGATGACTTCTTCTCAATTTAAATAGCTTTTCTTATAGCCGTTGTTGGAGTCGCCGTAGCCGTGGCTTATTAGACGAAAAGCCAGGGTTCGCGTCCAGGCCAGACATCAAATTAAAATACTAAAAGTATTTCTTCGGCGACTTTTTCTCAGCAGATTTCTGGCATAAACTCTGGGAGTAAATAAAATTACCATCAAAAAAGCAATTGTTGTTGTTTACATCAAGTTGTGAACAGTGGCACACAGAATTTTGCGAATAATAAAGAATTTTAATTAAAACTGAAGTCGCCGTAGTCTAATATGTAGAGTTTTGGCTTATTAGACGTAAAGCCCGGGTTCGTATCCCAAGTCAGGCATCAAAACGAAATATGAAAAAAAAATATTTCTTCGGCGCCTTCCTTTCATCAGATTTCAGGCAAAAACTCTCTGAGAGTAAATAAAATTTGCCATGAAAAGTTTCTCAAAAATCTGTCATTCGGAGTCGACTTTAAACTGCAGATCCCACCACTCAGGTATAAAATTAACACACACAACATAAGTGGTGTGAGAAGCTAGGCCGTAGTCGTGACTAAAGAGTTGTAATGACCAATTATGTATGTATGTATGCTTTTAAATTACTTTCACCTCGCAAGCGAACATTTCTGGCTCTATGATTAGCGCAGTTCATCTACCCGTATATTGACGTGAATTTCCACCTGACCAAATAGCAAGAAGAGGACGATCCTATTTCGCCTGCCTATCTGATTCAAGTTGTTTAGGTATTCCCATTCTAATCTTAAATTTACTTTATAAAATCTAAGGCCTGCATGCAGGCCAGAAAGCAAAATATTATTGCTCTGTAGCGTTCTTTTGTACTTCCCGGCACACATCTTTCTATTGCGTAAATTACAATTCGGAAGATACTTGCGAGTATACCCATGTGTTGTAAATATTTTACTCTGGAACCGTTCTCTAGGCACCACTATTAGTCTTTCACTCGTTCGCATATACGTTGCCTCCAAACCGAATTCTGGAATCCATTATTTGCTCTTAACTCGTTCGTATGTTGCCACCACTGAATTATGTACGGGATAAATGGAAAAATAAACAAAATTTGTTCCAAATTTGTTCTGCTTTCGGTGTTACATACATAATTGGTCATTACATCCCCTTCAGTCAGGATTACGACCTAGTTTCTCACACCACTTATGTTGTGTGTGTTAATTTTATACATGAGTGGCAGAACCTACAGTTTAAAGTCGACTCCGAACGGTGTTATGTCAATTAATTTTAAGTCCGTCAAATTGAAGTCTGGGCCATTAGTTGGATAGGAGTGTTGATAACACTTCCTCATTCCATGTTATTTGTGTGCGACATCTCAATGGGATGAATTTGAGCAGCTCCAAGGGTGTTTATTTAGTGGCGGTCTTTGGAAACCTTAAAATAAACTGTTACGTTTTAAGCTTTTTAAAACATTTAAAATATGACCGCGTAGATTGCAAATAAAACAAAAATAAATTTGTGTTTAGTTTTTAATTAAAACTCTTTATTATTCGCACAATACTGTGTGCCACTGTTCACAACTTAATGTAAACAACAACAATTGCTTTTCTTTGTTATTCATCTGTTTATACACTTTGCAAAAACAATAACAATTACTAGATAATTATTTGACAGATCTTTGTAACGGAGATCTTCAAACCATGATTACTCTCTTCAAACGCACCTCGTCTTCACACAAGACTGACTAAACTTAACTAACTCTGTCGCCTGCTTTGCCTTGCCTTTTATATGGCACAGTGAAGAGTCTGATGAATGTTTTTGAAAATCGTTGTTTATGTTTATTGAGGTAGTGTTTGTTGTTGTATTTTTGTTTACTTGTTTATCATTTTCGTTATGCTGGTATTTGTTGTTATATTAAGCAGTACGATAGTCTGTAAACAGGTTTGTTCGCAGCATTGTTTTGTTTTTGTAGCTTTTGTTTATAATTTTAATGTTAAGCGATGTGAAAGCAAAAGACCAGTATCAAGATTTTTCCGTTTTCGTAACAATACTTTTCCAGGGTATTTTTAGATACAAAGCTAGACACCACCACACAGTAATTCCATTAACCATTCATACAATTATAATTGGCCACCCCTTGTGTTGTGTGTTTAAATATAACTGAAAGCATTGAGTACCTGCTGGAATCAAAGTGAACCTAAAAATAATCCAAGTATTGTTCAAAATTACTCTCACATCTAAGGTGCTGTCAAGATGATTTTCTTCTCTTTTTGTTTTCTTTTTCGTTTCTTTTTTCACTTCTCTTAATTGCTATGCTCAGTCTGTCTGTCTGTCTAACTTTTTTCCTTGCATGTGTGCCAAATGTCGCGTATAAATCAAACACAAAATATCCGTCTGGTAGGGTGGTGAGTGGGTGATAACCGACATGCCAGTCAAGAGTTAGAGGGGTCAAGTTACAACAACAAATAGAATAGAAAAGTCTTACAGGTGGTTTTGTCTGCTTTTGGATTAAAAAAGAAAACAAAAAAAATATTGAAGAGAGGAAAAAAAAAGAGAAAAAAATCATTAAACGCCTGTTGCTGACCAAAAACACACACACACACACATACTCACATAAGAAAAAACCTCAAATAGTTTGCAATTCAAATTTTCCTAATATGCCCAGCAGAACAGAACAGAACAGAGCAGACGACGGACAGAAGGTCAGCTGTTTTATGAAACTCAGTCTGTATGTGCTATGTAAGCCGGTATGTGTTTGGTTGCATGAGTGTTCATATGTTAAACAACATGACTACATGTGTGTGAGTCTCTCGTGTGTCAGAAATCAACAGGACGACTTACAATTCTTAAGTTTTTTTCCTTTTTTTCCTTCTGTTCTGTTCTGTTCTGTTGGGTGCTACTACTTCATGTGACCATGTTAATGTCGTTGTTATTGTTGTTTTATAAGCAGAATTCTCTTATTTTTGGTTTTCGTGATTGTCTGTAAGCAATTTTTTCTTTTCATTTCTTTTCATTTTTTTTCTACTTCTTTTGCAAAAACACAATTTTTGTCTAAAGGCTCTCAAGGTCGTTTCAGGAAAACTCTGAGTATTTTCTTTTGCTTTTCTGTGAAAAAAAATTGTTTTTTTTTGGTTCAGTTTCACTCTGTTTTTTTCTGTGCGTTTTTCTTATAAGAGAGCAGTTTTTTTCCTTTCTGATTGTGATTCTGTTTCTTTTTTTTTTTGTATTTTTTTTTTGCAAACCCTGTCTACCAGTTCCTTTTTTTTCAAGTGGATGTTCTGAGATTTTCTTCTTTTTTATCGTAAGAAAGAAGGAAAAAAAATATCTGGTTACACCATTTCCAAAAATTTCTGAGAATTTTTAAAGCCAAAAGTAGTTTGTTTGTATTGAAAGAGCTCACAAATTTTGTAAATTCTTTGGAAATCGTTTGAAGAGAGACATCTTCTTAGGTTAGGTTAGGTTAGGTTAGAGGACGTGTACCTGTCAGTCAAGACAAGTACAGTACCCGGAGGTCGAATTGACCCATTGTACAACGCCCTAAAGGAGGGAAGGATAGTATAGGGGATAGGATGAAAGGAGGGTATATGGGAAAGGGGAGACTTCTTCTTTGTCATCACCATAATTGGCAATCAGAGCAGTGGTTCTTAAAGATGCGAATTAAGTCCAACCATGTGTTGAAATCCACTGAGGGTAGGATGCCTATTATGTTACGTCTGATTTAGTAGCAAAGAAAATATCGATAGCGCAGGTTTCTAGCTTACGTATCCTAGTTTGGCGAAGGGCTACCGCCTGAATATCCTACCTCCTAGGCACACAATGATAGATTAACTATTGCCCGGTAAATACTTAATCTGGGATCGGGCTACTTGGCAATCATTTTTGATCCCAAGTGAATGAAAGTAACTACGTACACCTCTGCAAAAATCTCACTCTCCATCAGTAATTTACTTGCAATTCACCCACACACTGAACATAACTCGCCTATACTTATCAAGCTGAGGTGCAGTGGTGCAGTAGTTAAAGTGCCTGGGTTGCTCCAAGTACACAAATTTTTCATGTTGATTGTGATGAATTTTAAACATTTTACAGGCTTCATAAAAAGTTCTTAATCATCCAGAAAAGATAACAACAGCAACTAGCATGAGATGGCAACCCTATTATTCTAGGACCTGATGCAGTAGATCATAGAAGAACTTATTAAATGGAAATGAAAGGCCATAAAAGCCCATAAGATCACTAGTTAGCTACAGGATGGGATTTATTTGAATTCTTCGGCATGAAGTCATGAACACAGACGAGTTCGATTGATATCCGGAGTGTAAAAGATTTCAGAATTTTTTTCATTGGCCTTTCGAAGCGATTTTCAGCTGATTTTTTAAGAGGTGAAGTTGCTGAATTTCCCAATAATATGCATTGTTGATTTTATCATCTCTGGAGGCTGCAAGGAAAGTGGAAAGCGTTGGTATAAATGGCAATGGCGGCTTAAGTGCCAAAAGTTGAGTTTGGTGATTGTTAGATTATTTTGACGCTTACTGTATATTATAAAGACTAGGATAATGGGCAACAAATTTAGCACGAGATTCACTAGGAAGCATCGTGTCCAAACCAATCGTCCTCTGGACAGAATCTGGAAATTCAAAGAATTTGGGAAATTCTTGGCAACAAGAATGAAGTAATTTAGAGGGTACATACAACCTTAAGAGAGGACCATTTTTGTGTATGCTTATTGGTCGAAGAGACAGAATCTGGAGTATTCAGTTCCGAAGTGAAATATTCTGAAACCATGGGGAAACTCGTGGGCATATTGCAATCAGAAGTTTTCGCCATAGAAGGCAAGTTAAAACCGCTTAGCAGGGAAATACAATCGAAATTATTGGCAATAATCAGGTAGAAGGAACTTTCTTTGTGTGGAAGGAACTTTCATGCAATTGATGCGAGCCATAAATTTTCTATACAGTTGTGAGGCAAGTTTGAAGGGTTTTTCTCGGTGGACAAAGACGATCTAAACTTTAATTCATAATTACAATGAAAAAGTATTCTGAGCATAATAATAGTGATGGCCTTGCAGACGAAAAGGACTTTTGTTCAAATTAAAGATCCCCTTGAATTACAAGAACACATACTTAGAACCAGATATCAGCAATGAGTATTCAAAAATATGAGTAGAATCGAATCATGCTCATAATTTCTGATGCTTATAAGCATTCATACTTAGTTTAATATCATGGAACTTCTACTCATAATCAAAGTTTGAATTGTACTCATCATATTCATACTTAACAACACGTATGATGTTGTTGATTTCGACTCTCCATAACGCAACATATACACGAAGCACAAAATAAGTATGAATGGCGTACGAATACTGAAATACTCACTAGAAGGTTGTGTGTTTGCTCTGCTTGATGCTCTGTCTTCTTTCTTTTTTTGTAAATGCACCAACAACTAAGACTGTAAATTTTGATGAATGATTCGAGTCACTCGTATCATTTATATGTATTTTTTCTAAAGTTATGAATCTAAATGAGTAGGCTTCTGAATCAAACATATTTCGAATGGTATAAGTTTGATGTCAACGTTGTACTTATGCTCACTGCAACCTGTACTTATGAATCAACGTTGTAGTGAGTACGAATGAATCAGAGTAGTGAAGTTAAATTTCAATATTGATGACTCACTCATATACAAAATTTAATGAGTGCTTATGAGTAGCGAAAAAATGATTCATTGCTGATCTCTGCTTAGAACCTGCGCGGCATTAATGCATCTCAGAAGGAAATGCATATTAAGTGAAGGAAATGCAATTGTTGGTCCCATGTAGTCACAGCAAAAAAATTTTGAGGAGACATTGATAATTATCCTTGAAAACAGTGTAAAAGATTCTCCTTTTTGTAACCCACTGAAACTGAAAGTTTCCTTCTTCGTTTTTTTTTGTTCAGAAATAAAAACAAGTATTCACACACCATTTACCCCGCCAAAGCCACCTTGACGACCATGCCAAACAAAAAAAATTTCTTAAAAGAAAATAAGAAAGTCTGGGGAAAAAAATTCGTCCTTTTTGTTCCTAATAACACAAGGTGAGTGTGTGTGTTTGTATTTCGCTCTCTTTTTCAATGAATACTGGATGTCTTTTATTTGTTGTTGAAATTTCTCTCCTTTTTTTATCTTTGGTTCCAATAATTTTTTTCCACCCGAATTTTTTTTTTGGTTTTCTTGGATGTTTTCCTTTTTAATTTTTGCCAAAAATAAAAATGATTTTTTTCTTTCGTTTTCTTTTTCTTTTTCTATCTTAAAAAGGCAAAAAAATTTTCTTTGTCTTGTTAACTTAAATGTATTTGCCGGGTGCGTGCGAATATGTGAGTTTATTCTCATGTGAGAATGTATGGAAAAAGTGGTCTCTGTGTGTGTGTGTACATTTTTTCTCTCAATTCTTAATTTTCTTTTTTTTTTTGTTTTTCTTTTATTTTTTGCCTTTTTTGCCTTTGTTTTCTTTCATTTTTCTCCAACTTTTTCTCCGGTTTTTCTTTTTTCAAGTGGGGGCTACTGTGTGTGTGCAGTCTGCAAATCAACCCAATTGTTGTTGTGTTTCTCCATGTGTTTTCTTCTTCTTTTTCCATTTTTTTTTGTATTTTTTCTCAAAAAAGAAAAACTTGTGCTGAAATTGTATTTTTCTTTTCTGTTTTCAAAAACAAAATTATTTTTTCTTTCTGCTCCTGTTTTTGTTTTTGTTTACTTGTGTGATTCTATTTTTTATTCTGGTCCATTCATGTTTGTTTTTATTTTCTTTTTTCGGTTTTCAGTTTCATGGCAGAGAAAATAAGAAAAGAAACGTAGAAAAAAAGGAAAAAAAGTGTTACGATTACTTTGTGTGTGTAATAATAAGAAAAAAAAAATGATGCATGTTACCGGAATATTCATGAAACAGTTGGCAGGCTGGCAGGTAGTCTTAAGGTAAGTGGAAAATTCTTATTAATTCGTTATTAATTATTATAATGAAACAACAACTATAACAACAAAAATAAATTTTAAACGAAAAACCAGGCGAAAAAAGGAGCAAAATAGACTTAACCAGCCATCAATTTAATTTTTCCCGGATAAAATCGAGGAATCTTTTTCTAGCAAACCATGACTATGAGAGGAGAATCCCAGTAGTAATCTATGCTTGGGAAGTGAGTATTCATCCTGTGCAAGCAATGCAAGTAACGTTGTCGTGATTGTTGTACTGAAGTCTCCATAGTGTAGCGGGTAGTGAGATGACTTATTAGACATAAGGCCTCGGTTCAATCCCCAGGTCAGACATCAAAACGAAAATATAAAAATATATTTCTGCAGCGACTTCCTCTCAGCAGATTTCTGGCAAAAACTCTGAGAGCAAATAAAACACTGTCATGAAAAAGTTTCTCAAAAAAATCTGTCGTTCGGAGTCGACTTTAAACTGTAGGTCCCGCCACTCATGTAACGGGTGATTTTTTAGCTATTATCTTTTTGTCAACACTGGTTTAAATATCTCACGCACGTTTCGTGTTTTGTTTCACTGTCAAACATCTTCAGTTTGGTCTATAATTTAACCATGAATCGTCTTACAAACGAACAACGCTTGCAAATCATTGCAAATCAAATTTTATTATCAAAATACGTGATCTGTTAAGAAAGTTCATCGCGCGCTTCTTGTGTTCACCGACGAAGCTCATTTTTGGCTCAATGGATACGTAAATAAGCAGAATTGACGATTTTGGCGTGAAGATCAGCCAGAAGCATTGCAAAAGCTACCAATACATCCAGAAAAAGTCACAGTTTGGTGCGGTTTATGGGCTGGTGGCATCATTGGACCGTACTCTTCAAAGATGCTGCGAATCGTAACGTAACAATGGACTTATTGAAAGGCGAGTTCGGTGAAAATTTTATTCCACGTTCTGGACCGGTCAATTGGCCGCCTTGATCGTGCGATTTAACGCCTTTAGACTATTTTTTGTGGGGCTATGTTAAAGCTCATGTCTACTCAGACAAGCCCGCTTCAATAGACGCATTGGAAGAAAACATTGAAGCATTTATTCGTGAAATACCGGCCGAAATGTTGAAAAGAGTATGCCAAATTTGGACTAAGCGGATGGACCAGTGCAGTCGCGGTCAACATTTGCATGAAATAATTCAAACATTAAATTATATGGACCGTACTATCGACTCAAATAAAGATTTCATGCATTTTTCTGAATTTTATGTGTTTTTTTGAAAATTTTTCCTATAGCTCTTAAAAAATCACCCTTTACATATAAAAATTAACACACACGTAATCCTGAGTGAAGGGTTGTAATGACCAATTATATATGTATAGGTAACCATGTTAGTTAACCTTTTAATCGCTTTAAAACAGATAAAAAAATTTTATAAACGAAGTTTTTAATCTTTTCTATACTTATCTTCAAAATGTTTTCGAAAATATTTTCGGTTTTAAATTACTGCGCCAAACTATGAAACTATACATCATTGTAATGTTTAGATTTTTTACCGCTTTTATTGGGTTGTTCGGAAAGTAACTTCGTTTTTTTTTTTTGTGGAAATGAAATACAATTTTCTTATAATATCAATCAAGTGGTCATGAACCGTAAAATTTGATTAACTTAACCTCAATCCAATCTCTTGGGTTGCTATTCGCCAGTTCTCATCTACTGCTGCCTTTTTAGCGTCTTTATCAGCTACAACCGGCCTTCCCGAATATGGTGCATCTTCGACATCAAAATTGCCGGATCGAAATTTAGCGAACCAATTCTGGCACTGGCGTACTTTTTCGGGCTTGGACAGCGTTTTTTCCCTTTCTGTAGTAAAACAGCAAGATATGTAGAAAATGCTGCTTATCGGTCTCCTTTTCTCCAAAAACTACTGCGTAGAATTAACTGAAATTTTTCACAAACAATCCGTAATATATGAGCCCTCAAAGCATATAAAAATTATACGGGGTAAAGTGTGAAGTTGGGTGCAAAAATATACAATTAAATCCTCCGTCGGGAAAAACGAAATTACTTTCCGAACAATCCAATTGGATTGCAAACGCAGTTAAGTTCTTTTGAGATAACTTTCGGCAACTTTTTCTCCCATTTAAAGTGGCATTACAGCGATGGGCTTACTTACTTACTTATTTAATTGGCCATTAACAACCCGATTAACGGATTCCGGCATGCCTTAACACATCATTCCAGGAGCCTCTGCTTCTTGCGCGCTTATGCCAGTTGGTTACACTAATCGATGACAGGGCTTCCGCAGATCCCCGCATCAAATACTCGTAACGCCGGAGCATTCTTCTCCATTCGAACGACATGGCCGAGACAGCACAGTCGTTGGATATTAATAGCTGCATGTCGTTGAGGAGCTTATACAGCTCACTGTTGGATGGTATGCGGAAATCATTGCCAACTGGCACTGGACCGAAGATCTTAAGCGATGAACTACACACGTTATTTTTCAAATTCCTTAACGTTAGGGAATTACACGCGTTGTCTGATAATTTCTTGATGTAGTTCTGTAAAAAAGAGGTTGAATACAATAAAATCCCCTGCTCTTGGTGGCGAATTGGCTCCACCAAAATGAATTTATTCGTTTTTAATTTAACACCAACACTCAAGGGATAGCCCCTATTAATGCAATGCCTTGGTGTTGGAACTAAGTAAATCGGTTATAGGAAGGAGGATAAGTAGTATTTGTGGACAGTAGGTTTGAATCTATTTATCTTATAAATGGAAAAGAAAGACTTCTAAAGTAAGGGAATTCCACATATGGATATTTCGGTTAAACAACAAATTTTGTCTCTAATGGAAACCTTTAAATTTTCAACATCAGCAGTAAAACTTTTACGTACATACCTGTATAAGAGAAGTCAGACAGTGCACTATGGCGATGCAAAATCATTTAGCAGCCTGGTCCGGAGAGGAGTACCACAGGGTTCAATTCTCGGACCACTGCTTTACATAATGTATTCTAATGACCTACCTTCTCGTATAACTCACTGTGGAATTCAAATGTATGCCGATGATGTCCAACTCTACGTTAGCTGTTTTAGAACTGACATCGACAATTGTATATTGAGACTGAACCAGGACCTTGACAGTATATATAAATGGGCCACTGCGAATGGTCTTTGCTTGAACGCTAATAAGTCTAAAGTTATCGTATTGGGAAAATTGGCGTTTTGCCGAACTTACTGCCACCATTAGTCGTTGGGGACTCGTCCATAGAATTGGTACAATATGCCAAAAACTTGGATATTATTTTTAATAGTCAACTCTCCTGGACTGACCATGTTAATATGATTTGTGGGAAGACATATGCCATGCTCAGGAATCTTTGCAGGACTCAGTCCTTTACGCCTGTTAATATACGTATGCTCTTGGCGAAGACATAACTGATTCCAACCCTCTTATATGGATGTGAGCTTTTTGCGTGCTTGGACTCTGTCAGCAGGAATAAACTTAACGTGACGTATAATAACATTGCAAGATATATTTTTGGACGCACTAGATATAGTAGTATATCGTTTTTTGCCTATAAAATCTACGACATGACACTGGAAAACCTCTTAAAATATCGCATGCTAATTTTTCGACACAAAATTGTTTATTCAGGGGAACCGAATTATCTATTTACTAGACTAAAATTTTCCAGAACTAACAGGGGCTATAGGATAAACGCCGTAAGGTTCCAGAAACAGGTGTCTGAAAGGCACTTTTATGTTAATGCAATTCGTTCATGGAACCAACTTCCGCCAGAAATTCAATTGAAAAGCAATGTAATGCAATTTAAAACTGCAATTTTAACACACTTTTCTTGACTTTAAGATTTACCATTTAATTCAATCCAATTTAAGGCTAACTTAAATTTAATTAATATAATTTTGCTTTTCTTTTGTGAAATTTACATACATATATACATATATAACTATTACTTTAATTATAACAATATATAAACAGTACTATTAAATAAGATTAAATGCTTGTTGTACTGAAGTTGATCAATAAATAAATAAATAAAATAAATAAAAACTTAAAACAAAAAAAAAAAAAAAAAAATAGAGTACATACTACGATGTTCTGATCAATCGAATGTGCTTTGCGAGAAAAGTGTGAGTTCCGCAAAAATATATGATTCTCGGAAACAAGTTCTTTTATTTCCGTAAAGCAGAATCTTTCCTCTCTTTACTATAGGACAGTGAAACATAAACCAAATCGCTATGGCGCTCCAATGAATCAATAGGGTGATGTACCCTACCGTCATTAATGAAAATAAATTTTATGGCATCGGCCCATACATCAAAGCTGTATTCCATTTTTGTTCGGATATAAGTGCCGTGAATAATAAGGAGATCGTATGAAGTGGAGAAATTACTCTTTTTAGGAACTTGTCTTGCAATGAAGCTAAAATCGATAGGGTTGAGTAACTCACGGTACTGCCTTGGTAAAACCAATTATTATTCCAAATAGTTTACAATAATCCATTGTAGGCCAAAAAACCCAGGTTAGCCTATGATCTAAGTACCTTAAAGGCAATAGTTCTTTCAGATTTCGTAAAATTACGTTCCGTTCACACCCTTAGATCACACAGCAAGATTTTCGGGATGCGTTTGTTTTTCATAATAACTTTCGGGTTGCACGATCCCTATCTACGAGACAATTATTTTGTTGCGTAACTACCGTATGAGAAATAACTTTCCTTGCTGAGGAAAATTTTATTCGAAAAAATCAGCATTGAAAGCCTTTGGTTCAATCGGGCTTTTCATCAAGCGCTTCCTATTGTTAAATTGAAATCAAACAACGTGTGTGTGAGATCTCATCGACATTCTGTACTTGTTTAAGAGATCTATTTCTGGCATTATGTGTGGAGTATAATATGATACAAATGTCCGTCCCGGCTTCTTTTGCTTCATGTTTTCATGACTCTGCCGCATAAATCAGTTTGAATTTGACTGGTGACATGGGTTATATTGGCTTTCAGGACTGCTTTGGTTTGTGAATTTTTCGCATACACCTGCGACTTAAGAAACCCCACAAGAAAAATTCTAACGAGGTTAAATTGCATCATTTCGATGGCCAGTTCATATGCCCTACCTAATGTGGTACGAAATTTTACAATGAAAATAATTTTTTATAGTAATTTCTCCTGTTCGTCTTTGAAACAATGATAATTTATGAATACATTTTTGAAACACTTTACAAAAGTTCTCATGATGTAATTTAAGTGCATTTATGTATGGGCATGTTAAAGTAGGCGATCTTTCTCTATACATTGTATTATCAAACATCAAAAAATTTTTTCTCTGTAGCTTAAAATGCATTTTCCGTTCTAAAAAACAAAAAAAAAAATATCACCTAAAATGAAAACAAAAAATCTACAGTCAAAAATGAAAAAGATCTCTTTACACTCTCTCTTTCAGATAATGTATAGCATTTGTGTAAGAGAACATGGAGATAAAAGCTGCAAATAAAACTTTTCACCACCTTTAAAAAATATTCTCTTGTGCTTACTCTTTTGTCTGCGAAGATCACTTTTATTCTCTTTGTTTTTAGCTTTTAGTCGAAAGCTTTTTGAAACTATCGTTTAAGAGAGCAAAGTAGAAAAGCTTTATATCTGATCAATACATTTTGTATGCCTTAAAGTATACTCTGGATTTTAAAAATTGGAAACTGATCGTAAATAGATACACTGATAGAAATTTTTGTTTAAATTGGCGCGGGTGTTAATATTAATATGCGATGAAAAATATTGAATTTAGAATACAGAAGTGTAGAGACTTAGTTCACTGGTACAGCACGATTCTGTTGTATCTCTAAAACGATTTCTTAAATTTAATAATAATCTTCTCTCTTGAACTACGAATCCAATCTGCACTTTTGCGGATAACAGTAATATTTCTCTTTCATACATACATAAATAATTGATCCTTACAATTCTTTGGTCTGGACTACAACCTAGTTTATCACACCACTTATGTTGTGTGTGTTAATTTTATACATGAGTGGCGGGACCTAGAGTTTAAAGTCGACTCTGAACAACAGATTTTTGAGAAGAATTTCATGGCATTTTATTTATTCTCAGAGTTTTTGAAACAAATCTGTTGAGAGCCAATTGCCGAAGAAATATTTTTTCGATTGTCGATTTTTTGAAGATGTGTGACCTAGGGTTTGAACCATGTCCCCATGCCATAACACACTACCTACAAGACTACGGCGTCTTCAACACATCTCTTTCATACAACTTTATGCCATTAAAGTCAAACCTTATGGAGATTAAGAAGAGTACATTTGATCTACAGCCAGTCTCCGAATAGGATCGAGCGAATAGGATCGACTTAATATTGTTTGTTAACACATAAGCACAACAGTTATAATACGGTGGTACTTATTTTGCAGTTGTCGAAAGAGGCACTAAATGATCTAGCTTTCTTAATGGGGCACAAGAAATAATCAACTCCATCCTCGAGGTATATTTTGTAGTTTTTCGGCAGCATATTAGAGAGCTAAGGTGCTAATTAATATGACGTCCAACTCTTTTAATTAATTAGACCAAGTAGTAATTGTTTGACAGGTAAAGCATTTTCTTTCCAATCGTTACTCTTTTACCTTTTAGAAACGATTAAAATATGAGCTCGTAGATTGCAAATAAAAATAAAAATAAATTTGTGTTTCGTTTTAATTAAAATTCTTTAGTATTTGCATAATTCTGTGTGCCACTGTTCACAATTTGATGTAAACAACAACAATTGCTTTTCTTTGTTATTCCCCTGTTTATACCCTTTGCATAAATAATAACAATTACTAGACAATTATTCGACGGACCTTTGTAACGGAGATCTTCAAACCACGATTACGCTCTTCAAACGCACAGTGTCTTCACATAAGACTGACTGAACTTCACTTACTCACTCGCCTGCTTTACCTTGTCTTTTATATGTCACGGTAAACGGTCTGATGAAGTCGAATGTTCGTGGCTTCACCTTCTCGAAATCTCTATAAATGTAAACATCGTTGTAAACATCGTTGTTTACATTTATTATTGTAATGTTTATATATTTTGTTTACATTTATTCTTGTAGTGTTGTTTGTGGATTTTTGTTTACTTGTTTACCATTCTTTTTACGCTGGTGGTTGTTGTTATATTAAGCAGTGCGCTAATTTGTAAACAGATTTGTTCACTGAATTGTTTTGTTTTTGTAGCTTTTGTTTATAATTTTAACGTTAAGTGATGTAAAATCATAACACCAGTATCTGGATCTTTCATTTTTGTAACAATATGTAGGGAGACTTCTTTGTGTAGATGGACTATACTTATGTGAAATGCTGTTCCTGCAAAAGTTTTACAGTCATTTACTATATAACTAGATTCTACTCGCCTACTTTCTCTCTTCCACAATCTATTTTACTATCCGATTTAATAAGAAATATTTGATTGCATAGCCTTGGAGGAACCTTTAAAGACATCGAAGATTTTTAAAATATAGCGGCACATCACTAAGCATATGTTACATGTACTTGGCTTGCTGGCAAACAACAAAAGTTTTAAATCTATTGTTACGAATAATGGCAAACGGGCAATGGCCTAATCAAAGCAAGAGGCTTTTACTGCCAAGGATAACGAATGAAGAGTTACTGCTCTAATTACTTTACCAGTAAGGTCAGGAGTCCTACAAAATACTTCTATCGATTTTTTAAAGAAGCTGCGTAAAGGCGTGTAGCTAATATTGCGCCATGTATTTGAAATGAGTTTCTTCTGCAATAGGAATAAAGAAAATGAAGTCTAGAAGTCCGTTGTCTAGTGGGATTTGTATTGTTTTATTAGACGAGAGCCCGTGTTTCAAACTCCCGATCAGATATCTCGAACAAAACGACTCTTCTGGCAAAAACACTGAAAGTAAATCAAATTGTCATGAAATGGAGTCGATGTTAAACTGTAAGTGCCGTCGCTCACGGATAAAGTTAACGTACACAACGTGGGTGGTGTGGGAAGCTGGGTTGTAATCCTGACAAAAGGGTTGTAATGCTTGATAAAGTAATTATGAACAGTGATATGCGACAGGGGAAATAATCTCACAACGAAAAACCATATTAAAAGAAGATCTCTCTGCGGAAATGACAACAAACAACGTTCGTTGGACCTATAATCAGATATGTTAAGATGCATTAATAGAAGTTATGGTATGGTTATCTGTAATCCAATGAAATTCTTGAGTACATATGGTGATTACTGAAGCTACGAACAGTGCGCTGGGCGTGAAATTTCACGTCCCTAAATCTAAAATAAAGGAAAAACTTCTGAACTGAAATGAGTGACAAATGTCTGAAGTTTCGCTAAGATTGCATGAAATGGAATGCAATCGTCGCAGGCTAGTGGGTGTAGGGTGTTGGCTTATTGGACGTAAAGCCATGCTGTAAACCCCTGGTCAGTCATCAAAACGAAAATATGAAAAAATATTTCTTCGACGTCTTCCTCTCAGCAAATTTTTGGCAAAGACTTTAAGAGTAAATAACAAATGGCCATGTAAAGTTTCTCAAACATTTGTCTTTCGGAGAAGACTTTAAACTGAAGGTCCTCGCCACTCATATATAAAATGAACACACACAACATAAGTGGTGGGAAAAGTTAGGTTGTAATCCTTACTAAAGTGTTTTAATGATCAATTATGTATGTATGTAATGCTCAAATATAGTCGAAACTACTTAATGGAAATCAGGAACAAATTTCAGAAGCCATTGAAGCACTGAGAATATAAAGGGAAATTCGCAAGTTCTTTACGCCAACGTAGTCCATTTGAGGATTACTAAGAAACAAGCTGCTAATAGATGCAACACACCGCGAAACTATACAGTATGCTAAGTACGCGGAATGTGTTGCCTTTAAGGATAGAGACAGCTTATAAGCAGTCTATACTGTAAAGAGTACTTAAATATAAAAAAATGTTGCAAAAAATTTTTGCAAAATCGAAATACAAAAAAAAAAATTTGTTTTAGAAAATGGAAAATCAATACCATTAAAAAAACAAATCAGTTCTTGAAGTCGTATTTTCTAATCAAGGCTTATGGGCTCATTTGAAAGTATGAATCTTTTATAAACCTATACACTCCTGCATACACACATACCTACTTGTTAGGAATACATAGAATATTATGTTCAAATAAAAAAATTACTCATATGAAGAGAAGAGAATAAAAACCCAACCAAAGAAATAAACAAACAAATCCCGATTTGTAAGCCAATTTGCACTTACGCTTATCTAACTAATGTCATATCATTTGTATAATGTTCTCGATTGTATACATACCACACCACTCCATCCGCCCGCCATATCCATACATTCTATAAGATAAAACATTTCATGTATTAAATAAAATATGAAAAACAACAACAACGAAAATAAAAAACATTGTATTTCGCATCAACGTATCTCTTGTAAATCCCTGCTGCTGTTGTTGTTTTGTGAATATTCAAACACGTTAAATCGTTAAATGTGCCAAAAAGTAGATGAGAAATAGTTAAATTGAAAGTGTTAGTGTGTGTTAGTGTCTTAACATCAATAAGAGGAAGAAGAAGAATATAAATAAACATACCCATATCTGTGTAGAGAACAACTTAGCCTGCAGGGGTTCATTTCTAAACTCATTTATGTTTATAACAAATGCGTGCCAACGCAAACATTTTTTCTCTTTAATACATGCTCTTCACACACATACATACATATATATGTACGTATTTTACCTCATCTAAAATGAATTCTAGAATACAAATCTAAAGGATAACATACGCAAGAAAATAATATACACACACACGCACATCGCGCAAATCTTCTAAAATATTCAAAAACATTGAAAGAAATGATTTTCTCAAATAACTTCACTCCACTTCACTCCACTCCATACAGTTCTTACCCCAACTAACTAACGAAACACTAAAACCATCGCCATTGCCATCGCCATCGCCATCAACCATTACCAGCATCAGCATTGTAAAGGTTTTTAGATTTTTAGAGGCATTCAGTTCAGTTCAGTTACACTGACATACGCGTGAACTTTTGTTTTTTTTGTAGTGCTTTCGCTATATTAACTCGACACCATATCACTCTACTACAATCTACTACTACTACTACTACTACTGAACACACGCATTATCAGAAATTACAATATCGAGAGGTAATGTGTAGGCATGTAGGCATACACGTACACTCATATACACGTTGATATAGAATTTTATGCTGCATGTGTGCCATTAAGGCATTCGACGAGTTTAGGTACATACACGGTGGTCTGAAATGTTTTATCTGTAGATTCAAGTAGAAATCCATACCAAAAATCAGCAATGAATTGTTTTTTCGTTACTCATAAGCGCTCATTAAATTTTGAATATAAGTGAGTCAACAATATTGAAATTTCACTACACAACTCTGATTCATTTGTACTCATTACAACGTTGATTTATAAGTACAGGTTGCAATGAGTATGCGTACAACGTTGATATCAAACTCATACCATTCGAAATATGTTTGATTCATAAGCCTACTCATTTAGATTCATAAGTTTAGAAAAATACTTATAAATGATTCGAGTGATTTGAATCATTCATCAAGATTTACAGTCTCTTAATTGTTGTTGCATTTACAACAAGGCTTATTAGACGTAAAGCCAGGGTTCGAGCCCCAGGCCAGACATCACAACCATTTGGTCAATATTTTAGTGTTCATACGCAATTCATACTTATTTTGTGCTTCGTGTATAAGTTGCGGTATGGAGAGTCGAAATCAACAACATCATACGTGTTGTTAAGTGTAAATATGATGAGCACTTCAAACTTTGGATATGAGTAGAGGTTCCATGATATTAAAATAAGTATGAATGCATACAAGTATCAGAAATTATGAGTATGATTCGATTGCTGATCTCTGATCCATAACCTTCTACTTTACTGCATAAGAAGAGAACATTCTGGATATACTAGGTGGAGGACAAACGTTTCAAATGTTGTCTCTTTAGAGAAGAAGTTACATGCATACATACAGGATTACGACCTAGCTTTTGACACCACTTGTATTGTGTGTGTTAATTTTATACATGAGTGGCGGGGCCTAAAGTCGATTCCGAAAGATAGATTTTTTGAGACACTTTTCATGGCAATTTCATTTACTCTCAGAGAGTGTTTGCCAGAAATCTGCTGAGAGGCAGTCGCCGAAGAAATATTTTTTCAAATTTCGTTTTGATGTCTGACCTGGGGTTTGAACCGTGGCCAACACACTACCTACTAGACTACGGCGACCGTGTTAGAGCAGTTGACACTAATTGTGAACTAAGATCTCACCCCCTGTCTTTATCTTATTGCTACTTGGGAAATGGAAATGTGTCTACTGCCCAAGTGGACGTATCTTGCACTTCACAATCCATTTCATAATAAGCGGCTTATAGTCTGCATCTATCTCTGGTGGATTGATGGTTTTTAGGCGACTGGAAGTGGTTATAAAAATCGAAACCCTCTCACATTCTTAAATATGCAGCACTGCGTTTCATAAACTTCGGAAACTATGTTACTACAGTATCAGTATCAAGCTGTAATAAGCAGCAGGTTGCATTCGAAACTCCTTGTAAAGGAATGGTAATGCCACGTTTCATGCTTCGTTTCTTGATCCCCGAAAGCAGGCATCTCAAAAGCATTTACAGACCACATGAATCCAATCCTAAATCAACTGTTTTGATGCTGACAAGTATGGTATTGATTAAGTTAACTAAGCAACTAGTGCACCTAGAGTTGATAGTTTCTTGGTCATATTCACACGTCACAAAACCCCGTCGAAAAGACCTTTAATGCCAGGCATTCTGCGTACAAAATCATTACAGTGTCTGGTACAAAACCTAAGGATGAGCTTAAGGCACAAGAGTGATCACAAAACCTCTCTAGCCATTCAGAATTAAAAAACAGTGCTCGAAACACATTGATTAGACTTACACGTGCTATAAGAGCTACAAAGAAGGTCTACAGTCCCTTCTTTCCTGATTCCTTATTATTTGACCACTGATTACTGATGAAAAAAAGTGATGACTGCTCGCTTAACGCAACTGCTTTATTTTCACCAGAAGAACTTTCATTGAGAAAGTTAAGACCAATCATTCCAATGGTAGCTTATGCACCGCCTTAATATTTCTATTAATTCTAAGTTTCTTTACTAGTTGCTTAGATTACCTTAAAGGACTTCAACAGGTGGTGAGTTCAGCTTCAAGGAAATCTTCTTCTATTATCCTACAATTCCAGAGAAGCATCCTCTTGCACCGGACTCTAATAAGAGGTATTTGCTTGCAGTTATTCCAAGAGTAGTTTGCTGTTCTTAGTACTGCATGCCTTAGCCTTCGCAATTTTCTAGTAAATGCACCAATACGATGAACTCTTCCGAAGTGAAAAATTTTGCCTGTTGACCTTCGAAATATATGGCGTGTCCATAGCTCTCTCTCTGCTAGCGTCCACCAGAACAGAGATACGTTTTATCATTGTCAGCACATCAATGTTCCGAGTTTGGCTCCCACAAGTTTAGAATTTTTCGCATATATTTTGATGTTGGCTGACGGCGATTACAGTTGTGTGTTGAGTTTTACTATCATAAACTAAAGGAGACTAGAATTGCATACGAGTAAGTAAATAGTTTATGATATTTACATAGATGTCCAAGTAAATCGATGCATGCTGAATGCAATTTTTGCCTCATCAATACACTCTACAAAGTTCTCGGCACCATAGTTCTCGTCAGATAGTTGGAATGACTACGACATAATGATGGGTGATAAAGAATTTGCGTCATAGCCATCTGTCCACCAGTTTAAGTCTTGTGCAGCACAATCATATTGGTGTCAATATTTTCTTGTAGATGCCTTGGAACTTGAGTGAGAAGACGTATGTCATGACTGAGAAGACATATGTCTTATCTTTTCTGTCATTCAAAGCCGAGTTTCGTATGTTCCTCTGTAGTCATATTTCTGTGCACACTTAAATTGCATGATTCTGAGCCACTTGGCCATTTGCCCATGGTTGCCTTTTGTCCTCATGCCTACAAACATAAATAATTGGTCATTACAACCTGTCAACCTGTTCGTGGTCTTACGTCTACTAAGTCAACACACTACCTACTAGACAACGATTCGGCTACTATAAGTTTAGAAATTGTTTGTTGGATTACAGCATTTTGCAATAATGAATCGAGTTGCATGTGCCTTTGCCTAGATATACAAGTAGTTCAGAGCATGCAGAATGCAACTTTCGCCTCAGTAATACAGTTTTTAAAGTCTTCCTCATCATGCTGCTGAAATAGTTGTAAAAGTTGTCATATTCTAGGTCCTCGAGGAATTTGATTTTTTCAGACATTCGAAGCCGCACTCAATATTTCTCAGTGCACATGCAAATTGCATGAATGTCAGTTTGAAAGTCACTTGGCCACAAGTAAACAAAAGTATACAAACAAACACCAGCATAAAAAAGTGGTAAACAAGTAAACAAAAATACAACAACAAATACTACAAGAATAGATATAAACAAAATACACAAACAACAATAATGAAACAACGATGTTTACATTTATAGAGATTTCGAGAAGGCGAAGTCACGGACATTCGCCTTCAAGAACATTCAACAAACTGTTTAGTCTGCCATGTAAAAGCCAAGGAAAAGCAAGCAAGTGAGTTAGTAAAGTTCAGTCAGTTTTGTTTGAAGACGCGGTGCGTTTGAAGAGAGTAATCGTGGTTTGAAGATCTCCATTACAAAGATCTATTGAATAATTGTCTAGTAATTGTTATTGTTTATGCAAAGGGTATAAACAGAGGAATAACAAAGAAAAGCAATTGTTGTTGTTTACATCAAGTTGTGAGATCTGCCCTCCGAGTAATTTCTGCCTTTAGCACAGTGTTTACGGATGCAGCCTTGGTGATAGCGGGGATGATGTCGCTACGAATGTTAGTAGAGGTAGAGAAGGGAAAACGTTTAATAAGTAGGAGCACAGGCCTAGTGCTCCCTGACCAGGTGAATGATGATACAATGAATAGGTGGCAGCACGAGTGGACTTCTTCCACAAAGGGAAGATGGACCTACAGGTTAATACCAAATATAGAAGAATGGACTGGAAGGAAGCACGGGCAGGTGAATTTTTACCTTACATAATTCTTAACGGGCCACGGTTGCTATAGGACATACCTCTACAAGTATGGGCATGACGTGGATGAAGCGTGTCCATCATGTCTAAATACAAGCGAAACAGCGGAGCATATATTCTTCACTTGTCCGCGCTACGAATTCCGACGAAATTTCCTGGAGAGGACAATCGGAAACCAGATGACTCCCAATAACGTGGTTAACCTGATGTTAACGTCGCGCGAAAACTGGAACGCGGTATGTTTATTCGCGAAGGAGGTTCTAGTACAACAGAGGATAATAGAGAGAGCAAGAACAGCACAAATGGATAGCAGCACTCGCTGAATCTTTATCTCCCCTGATGTACTACTTGATTGTGGTCCCGGGGGGTGGACTTAATGGAAGTGTGACGAACTAGGTTGGGTTTAGTACGTATGCGTTTAGCAAGCCGAGAGTAAGTGTTGCGGCGAATCGTGCACATTGTGTAGACCGGGCTACCAATGTCTTTTGAAGATTTCCAGCTTTTAGCTCGCATAGCTATAAAAAAAAACATCAAGTTGTGAACAGTGGCATACAGAATTGTGCGAATGATAACGAATTTTAATTAAAACTAAAGACAAATTTATTTTTATTTTATTTGCAATCTACGAGCTTATATTTTAAACTTTTTTAAAGCAGTAAAAACGTAACAATATTGTCCTGCCGTACCACTGTGCCGACATACATAAATGCCTTTTTTCATATAATATTCATACGAATGTGAAAAAGAATGAACCTATTCAACACTTGTTTTATCTTTACGATACTATCAACGAGCAAAATAAAAAAATAAAAAAAATCCCGGGGCAAACAGCAAATGTTACAACCAACAGCTAGTAAATGATGTTGGCGGCTCATGTTCCGGCCATAGAAATTCATCTAACGGCTGTAACAGGTAATTGAACGCACTTATGATGCGTGCCAATGTTTGATGATGATGTTACCTACTATTACTGCTATTTGTTGTAATAACACACATACACATACACACATATATATATATTCATTTACTGTTACACTTACACTTACACAGTAGAGTATATGATAATGTTTTAACGTAGCATTGGAGGAATGAAATCTTTATGTTACACGCGGTATTATTTTGGGCTCAAAACGAATTGTTGAGAAAATGTAATGTTTGAGGTCATAAAAAGGATTTGTTAGGATATGTTTAGATAATAGAATACATTTGCAACAACACACACATACATGAGTGTATGAGTGTCTGTATACAAATTGCAAATGTATATTCAATGGCAAATAAGGGAATTTTCCTGTTTTTCTTTCTCTCTTGTTGTTCATCTCATCTCATTTTCATATTGTATGACTTTCTTAGATTTGCACTCTGCTAGCTAGTGTTGGCATTCCATAAATAATTCCAAATCATTTCTTTCGTTGTATGTTTTGCCCCAAATGTTGAAATTCTTAAGCCTCTAAATGTGTATGTTTCATTACGATTTTCCATATGGACTGATTGAAAATGTAAATGGGTTTCATTCGTTTTATTCGTTTTATGCCCGTAATGATGATTGCATGATAGTTTCCAAAGAGCTGTATACTCGTAGTCTTGTTTTAAATGACTTGAAGAACGAAAGAGGTCAAGAGCATGTTCTTAAGGTATTAATGTAATGATGCCATTAAGGGAAAAACTATGTTTATTCATAATAAATATGCACTTATGAAACGCTATAAAAGCTTTATAGAATTCAATAAGAAGCGTGGTCTGAGAAAATGGCTTTATATACAGAAAATGGCTTTATCGGTATCGAAAGCAAAATATTTTCGATTTTTTTTCTCGCCGATGAGGGGTAAATAGAGGTAGTCGTGTCACATCCTCCGTGTGCGGGGCCCTCACCCACTAAATCCCCCCTCGTCTCGTGGACTTGTTGTGCCCACTCCGGAACTATGGTGGTATTACTTCGGAGTGGAGTCCTTTTGGCCCCTACGTGTTCATATCCGCGTCCAGATTGCGTGTCGAAAGTTAAGGAGACATCCAAGTGTCTCCACTATTCCCTCCGTCCAGGTCCCTGTGTCGGATTTTGTTTGACACGTGTGCAAGTATCAGCTTTGCCGGCGTGCCTACATCTTCTGCAGCCTCGAGATCTCTATTCTTCAGTCTTAGGATACGCTCCACGTAATTCGCCACTGAAGTCCAATTCTCTCTTCTCGCAATCATAACTCTGACAATGTTAGCAGCCGTGATCGTTCCAACTATTGACGTCAGTTCAGAGCGATAACTCTGCCAAGGTGCACACTCGAAAATATTATGCTCTTCATCATCAATTACTTCCTCCTCTTTGTAAAGGCAATAAGGGGAGGAGCTCTTGCCCATTCTATGCACGTACTTTCTAAAATACTCATGCCCCGATAGCATCTTTTTAGTGTAGTAGTTCACCTCTCCGATTTTCCGTCCAATCCATAGCCCAATATCCGGGATAAGTCTCGCCGTCCACTTTCCTCTGTCCTCTTCATCCCATTGGCGCTGCCATTTTGAGATGGTGTGTTGCCTGCAGGAACCTGTTGTATAACTTCTGGTCAATTTCGCGCTATAAATCTCCATCCGCTCCGCTGCCTCCAGATCCACGGGAATTGTACCTGCAATCACAAGTAGGCCTGGCGCGGATACTGTACGATACGCCAAAGTGATACGGAATGCAGCCGTTCTCTGTACCGATATAAGTGAGTACGCTCGCTTTCTAACATCGAGCGCTTCGGCCCAAATTTCAATTTCATAAAGCATAATGCTGCTACCCCATCAGGATTCTCCTTCTCGCCAGTAGCAGGGCTCCAATATTCGCCATTAGTTTGCTGAGCTGTCCCACGATCTTTTCCGCTCTGTTAGCCGATTATTTAACCTGTTCCGCATATTTTAGTATGTCTAGTATTTTATTCCTAGGTATCTCACCGAGCTCTTAGTCATAATTACCTCGTTTCCAATACTCATGTCCACGTTCAAGGGGATATGACGATCAGTGATTAGCAATAATTCCGTTTTATGCATGGCCAGGTCTAGGCCGTGGGAGTCTTTTTTTTGTAAATGCCTAATAACAACTAAGACAGTAAAATTAATGATTCGGGTCACTCGAAACATTTGCGTTGGCTTATGAATCAAACATATTTCGAATGGTATGAGTTTGATGTTAACGTTGCACACACACTCATTGCAACCTGTACTTATAAATCAACGTTGTAGTGAGTACGAATGAATCAGAGTAGTGAAGTTAAATTTCAATATTGTTGACTCACTTATATTCAAAAATTTGATGAGTGCTTATGAGTAGCGAAAAAACGATTCATTGTTGATCTCTGATATACATCATCTGAGGTATTGGCTACCATAATGCCTGTGTCACCAGATGTATGAATGTGACTGAATGCCACAAGGACATGGAAGTAAAAAAATATGGTTATGCCAAAATCTGGGGTATAGTTGATGGGAATAATTGATATTGATTACACGATACCTGAAAGCAATTTCGATTCTGGTTTAAAAATGAAGATATTGGATAGATCCTATTATAATAATAGTTTACACCTACCACAGACCGTTATTCAAGTCTTCACTGCTGGATCACGTGGAATCTTTTCACACCACTTATGTTGTGTTTTTTAATTTTATTCATGAGCGGCACGACAGAACGACAGAATTTTTGAGAAACTTTTCATGGCAATTTTATTTACGCTCCGAGTTTTTACGAGAAATCTAGAGGAAAGTCGTTGAAAGAAATACTTTTTTTGTGATTTATTTTGTTGGGGATAACTGTCTGACCTGGGTTCAAAGACTAGAACAACAGAAAATTCAAATGAATTTTTACCTGAGATAGGGATTTCTCTGCAGAAGGGGAACACAAAACTTTTGCATTTGCACAGAAAAAGATCCCAGTAGCACATAGGGCCGACAAATCTGGACTATCAAAGTTTTAAGCAGAATAAAATTTAATTTAATTAATTAATTTAATTAATTTTAATTAAATTTCAGAGATAGTAGGACTTTGGCCCTTATATACGCCGGAGAATAGGAATACTTCATAACAACTTCTTTAGTAGCTCTAATGAGGAAACCATAAAATATATCCTCTGTCATTGTACGGCTATTGGCCACCAGCAACGAAGGATGCTTATGGACCACAATTGAATGGTTTTTTACGACTCAAGTAAGCGTTCTTTAGTTTGCGTTTGATACTAGGAAATGTGCTTAATGGAGAACTCAAAAATCGACACTGTTAGTTACGGGCTATCGAAGCTTTTTAAACCACAAACATTCTGGCGATAAGCCCTACTTAGGCTTTTAGAAACAAAAAAAATAATTTTTGGGTAAAACAGAGAAAGTAGTCTTTAAGTAGTCTTTTCATATTTTAATATAAGGTCGTTGTGTTTAAATGTGTTTATATTGTACAAATGAAAGGAAAGAATAGCAGAATAGCATGCCATTTATGGATAATGCGGCTAAAGAATGAATTGTCTCCATAAATCGAACAAGTACTGATGTGAACTATGTATGTGAAAATGTAAATCTTTAAAATTCCACAAGATTCTTCTACTTCCTGTATAAATGCTTTGTTTGTTCAGTTCTGAATAAATCTGAATAGGTAATGTGTTGGTTTATTAGAGGTGAAGCCTCTTTTCAAATCCCAGGTCAGACATCAAAACGAAAATATGAAAAATTGTTTATTTCGGCGACTTTTTGGCAAAACCCTGCAATTAAAACAAAATTGCCGTGAAAAGGGTTGTAAGATCAATTATTTATGTATGTATGATTGTAAGCATATCTCTCTTCAAAATCGAGTCAATTGCTGATAGTATAGTTCAGGATTACGTGTGTGATTATGGAAAGGCGATTCGCAGGTACGTATAAAAAGAACGCCTACATAGATTTCATCTTGTACCGAAAGGTATCTAAAGCATCTTTCTTTTTAACAATTTTCGAAAATTCACTCAAACGTTACTGAGCTAAGCAGTAAAAAAGTTAAACAAGTTGTTTTTAACGATAAAACCTAACCAGATTATTAGTGTCACTTATTCAAAAATAATGGATGCCTTCTTGCTTCACTTCGATTCACTTTTTTCTTCTGTTACATCTGAATTAAAAGCCACTATAGAGCGCCATTTAATAAAGCCCTTTTACTGTTAGCCGAAAAAAGCAAAAGAAAATTGTGGCGTTAATCTCATCCTTAAAAAAATTCATATTTTTTTATGCGAAGCAATGCCCCCACACTGCATTTCAATTCTTTTTCTTCTTCTTATTTTTCCTTGTTTTTTTTTTGCGTTGACATTGAATAGACTCTCTACGATCAAAAGTAAATACTCCATACGATGATGGTGATGATGATAGAAACTCGTATTGGTTACTCTTTTTCTGTTGTTTTTTCTTTGACTCACTTTACTTTTGTTGTTGTGCTCAATGTGCCGGTTAAAAAAGGATATGAGTATGAGTGCATCATGTTTTTCACAACAACAATATTGTTGTTGATTTCTTTTGTTTGTTTGTGTTGCTCACAAAATTCCTTTCGATATTTTATTTTCCTCAAATACAAACCTACATGCACAGTCTCACCTAAACCTGTTTACATTTGCACGAGTATATGAGTGTGTGAGTATTTTCAAGTTGTTGGATTCGTTTTTCCCATTGTGTTGTATGAAATGTGTGTCACATTTTAATTCATATTCATGTGTAAATAAACTCACACACGCACCCAAACACCTCGTGCACTCGCATATACACATGGTCACTAGTGTTGCATTTTTTTTTTGTTGAGCGAAGTTACTCTCTTTCTCTCTCTCTCTCTCACATTGAATGTTTCCGTTTTCTTTTTGCATTTTGGAGTGCTCACAAGTATGGAGGAGTTATTGTAGAAGTTTTCCTTTTTTTCACAAACGACTCTTACTCGTCCTTTTGTGCTCTTGTTGACGAAGTTGTTTTCGGTATGCATGTGCCATGTGCATACGTATATTGATTCGTGAGAGTACATATATGTGTGTGTAGTAGTAACAATAAAAAAATGTGAATACTTTTGCAGCATTTTTTCTGTTGCGTTCATAACCATGGTCTCGTTGTATTGTTTGTTTGTTGTTTTACTTGCAAGTATTTTTGTTGTTGTTGTTGTTGATATTTTTCTTTATTTTTTCCATTTGTATTGTATTGATATTCGTGTTATGATTTCTTTTTCTTTTGCTTGGCACAACGAAAGGAAACGACTATGAGCGGCATTTTTTTCTACGGGCTTTCGTTGTGGCAAGTCTTGTTTCTTTTTGTGTTGAACCAATTGGAGTTCAGCACTGACAGTCACCAGAAGTAGCACATGCATGCACATGTTGATATTGAGTCAATGAATTGTTGTTGTTGGAGCACAACCTTGTCAATGTATGTATGTTATAGCGTTTGTTTACTTCATTGTTATGATTGTTGTTGGGAATGTTTGTTTTTGTTTTTCTGTTTTGTTTTTGAGACTTTGTGACACACTTTGAAAATTTGAAAAATTTTTCTTATTTTTTTTAAAAGAGTGGGGGATTGGTATGAAAGTATGTTTTACGTAGAGTATGTTCCTTTCTTTTTTTCTATTTGCAACATATTTGTGGTAGGTTTGTTCTAGTGGAAGGACTCAATTAGACGACGATTTGGATTAAATGGAGAGATTTAGTCCACATCATCATCCACATATCATCATCATACATACATATGTACGTAGTAGTCTTGAAGGGTTAGCGATTAGTGTTTCTAAACAAGAGAGGAGTAGATTGTCATCGTCATGTATGCTTGACTTCTAACTCCTAACGCTATGCTTGAGGAGGATTTTCGTAAGGAACAGCTAGGCCTACCGTTTGAGTCCAAAAGAATATTGTAGGTGTAGTGAAGGCAGTGAAGGAATGAATGAATTTCATCAAACAATTAGGTTTTGTTTCTCCTTTGGCAGTAAATAATACTTTTAGGGATCCCTTGTGAAATCAATGCAGAAAAACTTCGGTATATTTTGCTTCGTACAGAAGGACAGTCTTATCAAAGTGATAGAACGGTCATGTACAGTACAGCTCGCAGTTAAAAAAAGTTAGAAATTTGGAGAAAACCACGGTGAAGACTTGAGCAGAAGATCTCCTGTATACAAACCTGAATGCCTATTGAGAACGGAAATGCAGTAACACGAGTGCACAATGTTGCAGTCATAATTACAGAAATAAATTTAGAAGACAGTAAACAGAAACTGTTCCAAGCCATTATAAAGAAAATAAAATGGTTACGCAAATATGGTTTACAATTAGTGACCCAAAGGCGAAACTTTTTCTCCACACTTTTCAATACATTTACACGAAAATAGACAGGCAGATCGACTATCAATCCAGCTGGCGAGTATTATCTTATAGTAAAACTTGACTCGTTATTAATAAAATCGATTCAATTTCTGCTTGTAAATTAAGCGAACACAATTACTACGTAGCTGTGCAGCCTAATAACAAACTCAGAACGGTTAATACTCAGTAGGCATACAATACTGATAGTGAGTACTCTAAGTGATTCCGCAAAATACAAAAATTGCACTTAAATAACAATCCAGAACCTGATAAACGCAATAACAGTGACATTCACACTTCCTCGATGAGAAGTTTTGCTATAAAAAGACTAGTTTTGAGCCCCTAAAGTATTGTGTAAAAACATAGATGAGCCTTTATATGGTTTTCAATGGCTGCAGAAACATTTTTGGCGTACTTGGCCACCCTGCTATTCGAAAAGAATTAACAGAGACCAGCTAGTAATTATACAGCAACGCAAACAGCGCTATTCTAATTAGAAATACGACCACAAAGCCATAACGTAAGGATTGGACAGATGTCAAGTCGTTCTTGATCATTTGGTAAACAAAATTCAGAATTCCGTTTTGTAAACGCCATTCTGCTTCATGGGCAGTATCATCGCAACAACTGGAGCAACAGCACGAAAGACTGACAAGCATTTGACAAAATTAGTAAACTGTTTTTCTCTATTGTTGAAGAACGTTGGAAATGAATGCCAAAGATGTGAACACTAAGCAGATTTTATTTAACAAATACTTCGGTTAGGATAGGTTAGGATGGAGAGTCAGATTTGTTAAAGCAAATCTCACTTGAACACCTTTAGTAGTCTGTTGTGAGACTACATGAGCCGATGCCCGAGAACAATTAAGCAGAACTGACAATCAGCATTCGGACTTTGCATTTAAAACATGACATCATTTGACTCAAGCTGTACATTAGCTCCGTTAGATTGGCGCAAGTGGTTGATTCAAATGAGAGAAGTCTGGCAGAGAAGTCAAACCAAAGTTGAACATTATCAATTAAAGTACACGATATTCTCTTCGTCGTCAATCGATCTACATCCCATAGAGAAGTTTTTTGCAGTCAGACGAAATCCTCGACCATGCTTTCACTATGACTTGAGAGCATACGTTTCCACTGTCCAATTTAAGCAATTGATTGGTAGGCTTTCGATCGAATTTGCGCACATGGGAGATTGGTAATGATTGCTTAGCTCAATATTTGTCACCGGCTAATTAATTTCTGTATGTAATGGACATTCTAACGGAGGTAACAGATATTCTAACATGTGAGGAGTGGTATTAGGCAAGAGGGTGCCTGTTCTAGGAAGATCATAAGCTACTCAATTACTCGGGATATCACTGAGACCAGAAATCCATAGTAAGTTGAGACAAAACTGCTCTGAGAGTAGATCAAGGTTACACTTGAAAGAAATTTTATTACCGCTAATTTTATTAACGCTAAAGGTTGGATATCCCTTATTAAAAATCAGTGACTTATTGTGATTTGTAGATTTTACCTCGGACTGAAATATATTTTAATATTTAGGGAGGAGAAATTATTTTCTAAGATTAAGTCCTTCGTACAGTCCTTTCCTTTCACAGTCTATCTTAGTCTTAAGTTTAGAACCCTCTGTGTGAGTTCTTTTAGAGCTTACCATTGTAGAATATCAGATTTTCCTGCTTGGAATTCTAGTGTGAAATATTTTGTTGAGACGACTTACAGTCAACGTCATCTAGAGCCTGAGAAACCTAAGAAGTAGTTTAGTAGGACAAAGCGAAAGATGAAAAAAATTTATAATCGGTGACAACCTCTCAGCAGTATTCCGGCAAAAACTCTGAGAGTAAAGTAAAGTTTTCATGAACAATTTCTACAAATCAGCCGTTTAAAGTCGAGGTTAAACTGTAGGTCTAGTCACTCATGCATAAAATTAATGGACACAGCATGGCTGGTGTGAGAAGATAGTTTGTAATCCTGACTAAAGGCTTGTAATGATCCATTCAGTTAGGTAAGTCTGAGAATCCTTATATGGAATTGAGTTGTGCCTAGAGGGAATAATTTATTAGTGAGCCTGTGAAGAATTCTAAAAAATTTCTGTGCCAGCAGAATATCGCATGGATCTCTGTAATGACAGAAATTTACGAAAGATTGGCCAAGAAAATGTTACAAAAGCTGGAATAAATTTTTTTTCTTCTTCGATCAATATTTGTTAATTTGGGTTTCCGGTTGTTAATATTCATTTAAAGTGATTTCATGACCCAAAAAAAAAATGTTAAAGCTCATAAAATATTGCCCGAAGCTACTATTCGAATACGGCAAATGTCGTTCAACAAGTAAATTTTCGTTCGATGCAAGAATTTCTAATAAAAACTAAATCATGACAATCATTGTGCTGCATTTTCTTTTTCTATTTTCTTATTTGCAAAAAAATTGTGTTTTTCATTCATTTTTGACGATTTATAGCACAAAAAAGAAACAATTTTTGAAGCACTTAACACAATACGAGTCCTTACACCTCTTTGTTACAGCACAGTAGCATTTGTTTCTTCTTGTTTTGTTCAATAAGCCCAGTTTCACAAAACTTTTCAACAATAACACCAACAACAGCAAACGAAAAAGAGTCGCCAGAAAAACAAACGATTTTCTTGTGCGTTTTATTTTCAAAAAAAATCCACCGAAAAGATGGAAAAAAATTTTTTGTGGGAAAAAATCGAAAAAAAAAATTTCTTCAAAAAGCCAAAGCCAAAGCCAAAGTACTTCAAATGAAAAATATGCTGTTGCCGGTTTTTGATTTTCATTGGTTTTGTTCACATACACAGAAAAATTCGTCCTTGCTTTGTTGCAGTTTCTTTTTGGCCATGGCCGAATGTCGTTGTGTTGTGATTCTAAAAATAAAAGAAGACACAGACTTTGCACTAGGTTTTGTTCTTCTTATTTTTTTGTTGTTTGTGGTGTTGTTTTGCAATTGAAAAAAAAAAAAATTCTGGCGTTTGGTTTTACACTGGCTGAGGAGTACTTGCCTCATATGGCGGTGCTTTTTTGTGTGAACGGTGGCGGCGTTGGTGTTGCACTCAAAAATATTAGGCGCCCAGATCAAATGTACATGCGGCCATGAAAGGAAAATTTTTCAATTCAATTGCAAAACAAAGCGTTGGAAGTTTGGCGCGCTATTATGGCCACACAGATGGATGATGGCTGATGATGATGACGATGTGCGTGTGTGCATGAACATGTGTATGATAAACAACGCCATCGCATTATTCGTTTTGCCAACACAATGATTGTGTGGCAATAACAGTGACTGTGTTCGGTGCTGTGCCATGCCATGGTATTGTATAACAACAACATGAAAGTGGAACAAGCGTCATGCATTTCGTTTTTTGTATGAGTATTTTGAAATTCTTGTTCCTGTTGCAAGTATGTGTGGCGGCATAACATTGTGCTGCGTATGTGAGGGTATTTGTGGCACTTTGTTTTTCTTTGGGATTTCGTTTTTGCCCCTTTTCAAGAGTCTGTTGGTGTACAGTTTTCGTTTTCGTTTTTTTTTCTGTCTGTTTGGACCTTTTCTCGTGTGGAGTAAATTTTTCTTGCATTGCAGTTTGGGTGGATTAATGTTTTTGCCTCCGAAAAGAAAAAGAAAAACTTTTGTTGTTGTTCTGGTTGTTGTCGTTGTATATTGCCTGGACAAATTTCTTCTTTTCTTTGTGGATAAACGAACGTGTGTGTCTCTCAGGTTGCAGTCTACAGTTCGGTTGTGTTTTGCTGTTCAGTTTGTTTCTTTTTTTTCAAAGAAGTTTTCTGTTGTTGTTGTTTTCCCATCAATTTGTTAAACTGTGTGTGTGTGTGTATGTATAAAATAACAAAATTTTTCTCCATTTGAGTTTGAGTTTTATTTGCCTCGTTATAGTGTTGTAAACTGCTGCCTTTCAACATAAACGGTTTTTATCGTGATTATTGTTGGAGTTGTGGTTGTTGTTGTTGTTGTTTTTGTGGCATTTAGACAAGTTGAATATGTTTTTTGACACCGCATTTTTTGGGAAATGCAAATAGAAGTGAAACTGTTTTTCTATTCTATTTTTGCATTTGACTTTGAATATTTTTGTAAAGTGTGATGTTAAAAGGCTGTTGTAGTCAGTCGTTCACGTGGCCATTATGTGCTTGAAAAGTTTTTTGTTTTCGTTGTTGTTGGTGTTGTCATGAAAGTGAGAACAATTAAAAGTTTAATTGGATGGTAATGGCTGCTGTATTAGAAGAAGTTTTTAATTGTAACTCGTGATCGTTTTTTGAAATGGGATCCTGGTGCGAGAAGCTAGGCCGTAATCCTGACTGAAGAGATATAACGGCCAATTATGTTATGTACATATGTGTCCTGGATTGTGGCAGATGTAAAATGGGTGGATTAGTCAGAAAATTTTTGGAAAATATGATCAATTTTTACTCATTTCTTACTCTACAGGAAGAGCAGAGACTTGAGGCAAAATATGTCCATAGTTCAAGAAAACTACAAACTCTTAGAGAAAGGCAAATTATCTTCTGTTTTTTTGGGCACCATTGCTCTGAAGACAACTCTCTTATAAAAGCATTACTGGTGACTTTAAATTGGTTACCTATTGGTTACTGGGCAATGTGATAGTGAAGATGGCAGCGTAAACCGCAGCTTTAAGTTTCAGTATTATGGGAATATCACTTGCTTTACTTAATTGATCATTACAACCTTTTAGACAGCTTCTCACACCACCCATGTTGGTTGTGTACATTTTTTCCAGTTTAACTTTGACTCCGAACGACAGATTTTTTATGAAACTTGGCAATTTTTTTTACTATCACAGCTTTTGTCAGAAGTTTGTTGAGAGAAAATCGTCGTGGAAATATTATGTTTTGTTCGAAATGCCTGACCTGGTATTTAAAATCTATAGTAGAGTCGCCGTAGTCTCCTCAGTAGTGTGTTGGCTTATTAGACGTGAGACCACGGTTCAAACCCCAGGTCAGACATCTCTAACAAAACGAAAATATGAAAGAAAACTTCTTCGTCGATTGCCACTCAGCAGGTTTCTGGCAAAAACTCTGAAAGTAAATAAAATTTGCTATGAAAAGTTTCTCATAGTTTCTCAGTTTCATTCGAAGTCGACTTTAAACTGTAGGTCCCTCACTCATGTATAAAATGAGTAAACCCAACATAAGTGGCGAAATTATGAGATGGCTGCACATACTACTTCTACCATGGGCGCATGGAACTGCAATTATTGAAGACAATCTATCGCTAACGGGAACGCAAAAGATTTCTTAGTCAGTATCAGTGACTACCGGACAGCAGTACAAGGGCAGTTGGAAGCTATTTTTAGCATGGTATTTGAATTTGTAAACTTAAGATACTTCGATACGGATTACTCTATCAGCGTGTTATTGAAAAAATTGGTTACAGTTAAGTAAACCAAAATTTTCTTTCGAAAGGTCGCAATCTAATCAATATCAAGCCGATCCTGTCCATAAAATATTCGTTGGCAGAATTTTAACAAAGTCGTACGTAGAAGAAGACGTACGTAGTGAATCCATTGAATGGTCCACTCCATAAGCGTGAAGAAAATCAATAAATTCTGAATGTGAATGCTTCAGATCGCTCTAAAATTATCAAGCGGAGTTTATGGTTGAAAATCTTCAGGTCCAATTGCGCAAGCAACCAAATCCCTTACGAGTGCCATCAAGACGACTGATCTAGTCCACCAAAGCTGAAAGTCTGGCTCGCAGAGTACGCAGGGTTCTATGGTTATGATCGTAATTACCTTGCTAATGAATTAGCCAAAGCGTATGCATCTATGAATCGCTATCGGGCTTGTATGTATCTATTGACTTAATTAAACTGGCGCTCTAGCGTTCGGTTTATAAGGAGAATCAATTTTTCTTTGGTAACAATCAGTATATTGCGGGTATTACGTTTCTCCCACTATACTGCCACTGTTTTATTTTAGGGCATACAGATAGACTGGACATGCAGTAGCACGATTTCTGCTGAAGCTGGAACACTTGTTACGATATGCCACAGGTTCTTACTTTCCTATTTTCTCTCATCTTTGATTGAACTCTCCATTACTGCAATCGTAGAACTGTTTTTTAGATACAAGATGGTTTCCTTACTGTACTTTTTGGTCTCTGGTTAGGGTCTTTGCTTATGTTATCAAAGTGTTGCTTAGCTCTGCCTTAAACAGAAACTTATGCTTGTGGTGATTCAACCTAAAAGAGAAATATTGTTACTTTATCACCTTTTAAAAATGTTTAAAATAGGAGCTCGTAGATTGCAAATAAAATAAAAATAAATTTCTGTTTAGTTTTAATTAAAATTCTTTATTATTCGCACAATTCTGTGTGCCACTGTTCACAACTTGATGTAAACAACAACAATTGCTTTTCTTTGTTATTCCTTTGTTTACACTCTTTGCATAAGCAATAACAATTACTAGGCAATTGTTCGAATGATCTTTGTAATGGATGCACCGCGTCTTCACAAAACACTGACTGAACTTCATTACTCCGCCGCCTGCTTTGCCTTGCCTTTTATATGGCAGAGTCAACAGTCTGATGAATGTTCTTGAAAGCGCATGTTCGTGGCTTCCCCACGTAAACGTCGTTGTTTACGTTTATTATTGTAGTATTGTTGGCATATTTTTGATTACTTGTTTACAATTTTTTTATGCTTGTTTGTTGTTGTATTATGCAGAATGAAAATTTGTAAACAGGTTTTTTTACTGCATTGTTTTGTTTTTGTAGCTTGTGTTTATAATTTTAAGGTTAAGCTATGTAAAACCAAAACACTAGTATCTAAATTTTTCATTTTCGTCACAATATTCGATGAGTTTTCTTTGTCGAGTAGAGTTACGCTAAGGGTTAGAAAATTTGCCACATTTTTAACTGTCTAAGAATATTTAATATTCCGGGCATTCAAATACTGTAGTAGTGTGCTATGTGAGGCTACTAGCAAATTGATTAAAACCTTGAATAATGAAATTATTTACGTGCCATGGGGCAGGAGTATGGAATTGATAGAATGCCTTAAAGCACTAGTAGATGGATGGATGGGGGATATTCAAGTGCCACATATATTTAGTTGTGGATTTGTAACATGATGCCGTTTGAATTTTGCAACAGTTCGTTATGAATATTGTGCAGCATCATTCCCACAATCTGCTTTGCCACATCTGGTGGCCAACGTTAAATATTTTGGCATTTTTTCATAGGATTTTTTCTGTTGTTTTTGTTCCACTTATTCTAGCCTATAAATTGGATTATTGCTGGTGTTTTAAACATTTTAACAGATTTTGTTTTTTTGTTTTTCTACTATTTTAGTCATTTTTGTTGAGAGCTGTATAGGAGAGAGAGAGAGAGAGAGCACATTTTGATGTGTATTTGTATGAGTAAGGTTTAGTATGTTTTAGTTTAATACTCGTCATTTTGAATAGAAAAAATTGATGGAAAAAAACTGGTGGAATAACAACTTGTACTAGGGCTTGTGCTTGTGCTGGTGCTTGTGCTTGTACTTGTACTGTGTTTTGGGTTACAAAACCAAGTGGCCTCTTAAATTTCCAACTAACTGACCCTAGAAAAGTGTTCAGTGTTTTTGTGCATGAGTGCCATAAAGAACACAATTTTTTTTACTGAATAGTTCCTTGACTTTTTTTTCGATGTTGTTGTTGTTGTTGTTGCAATATAATGTAACATTTTATTTTGAAAAACGTTTCTTTGTACACAAATTTTCCTCATGGTTTAACTTGTTAAAATAGAAACACAAATAGTCCTTCATAGTGACTTAACTGCCTTGCCTGCCTGCCAGGCTGCATGCATGGATATGCTGCTGTTCTTACCTTTGAACGTGTGTGTGTGTGGTCAGAGCATTTCGCGGCATGTTATTTGTAGTCCAAGCCTGCATTTGGTTCGTTGGATTGTTGGTTGTTTGGTTGGTTGGGAGTTTCTTTGTAAATTTGTTTACAAAACAATGTTTTAATGTTGATATGCTAAAATATTTAAATTTAATTTAATGCTCTCTCCTCTCCTCTTCTCTCGTCTCCTCTCCTTTCAATATTTATTTAAATTTCTCTCCTCTGTTGCTATTTTGCATTGAATTTCTTGCTGTTGTTTTTCAGCTCTTTTGGTTGTAATTTCTATACGAAAATTGTAAAAAATAATACGCAAATCAAAAACTCTCCTCGTAAAAAATACAAAATAAAAAACAAGAAAAAAAATTGAAATTAATTTTAATTGATTTTAAAAATGCATAAACGTAACGTTAAAATATTTAAATATTTGCTTGTTTACGTTGTAGCACAACAACTTTTAATTAGTTTGTACTTGCAACACAACAACAACAAAAACAGTTGCAGTTTTTTCACAATTTTTTTCCTTTAATTTTTCCATTTTTTCCATTTTTTTTGTATATTTGTTGGGCATTTTTTAAAAACGGATTTTTTAATTTGTTGTCCCAAAACATTAACGTTTGAGATTGTGGCCGTATTTGCAATTGCGATTGCAATTGGCGATTGCCTGTAAAATTGCAATTGCATCACACAGCAAGTGCTGGATCAGCATTTTTCTACGGCTTCATTCATTTTTGTGGCCAGTCCTTCTTCTTTTTATTTTTTGTGCTTTTCTTGCATTAGGCCGTTTTCGTTTTTTGGTTTCTTTTTTGTGGAGTTTTTTCAATACAACGCAAATAATTACATGCCAGTTTAAATATACAAAAAAAATTGTCCGATTTTTTCCCTTATCATGCGTTCACACACATCTCTAGCGCAGGCTTCAAAGACATCTCTAGCGTAGGAGACACTTTAAATGGACTCGAATATTAGTAGCCATAAATTCAATTGCTTTTAAAAAAGGTTCTATTTGTACCTGAGTGTTCTATGCTCTACACGAGATATCCACAAGGTTAAAAACTTTGCAACACTAATGTATTGCCTGGTTGTGGGTGAACTCCTGATGCAGGCCCTGATTGCCAAGTACAGTGGTGGCCTTATAATTAGAAACGATGTTTCTGGAACAGAGTTCTCCGGAATGACGAATCTAAGTTTAATTTGTCCCAATCTGATGGAAAAACGTATGTAAGACGTCCTCCAAACAAAGCTTTTGATTCCAGGTACACAGTGAAAACTGTAAAACAAATTAACAAACATACATGTTCCTACGTCGTTTCTAATTATAAGGCCACCACTGTATATGTAGATTATATAGTTTTAATGACAAAATACAAATCTGAAGATACTCTCTAGGACATCATTTATAGAGGCCTTGAATTTACAAATCATTGCTGCATGCTCGTGAGCCTTAGAAAAACCCCGAGAAAGACCACAGTAGTTTCCGTAGTTTAGTAGCTAGTATGTTGGGTTGTTAGACGTGAGGCCACGGTTTAAGTTCCAGAACAGATATTTCTAACGAAATAAAATACGAAGAACTACTATTTCAGTGACTTACTCTCAGCAGTGTCCTCGCACAAAGTCTGAGAATAAATAAAAATTGCCATGGAAAGTTCCTCAAATAAATCCGTCGCTATCATGATCAAAACCCGATTTTTTGTTAAAAATTGTTTGTTTTATCCCTATTTCATTTTAATTAGTGCCACGCCCCTTTAAATGTCAACCACATTTCACAGCTCACCTAATTTTCTAGTCAAATTGCAAATTTCAGATTTCTAAGTGCTTTCAAAGTCGAGTTAAACTCTCTTGAGCGCTAGATTGGGCATTTGGTCCACTGTGAGTCGTTCGGAATCGACTTTAAACTGTATGTTCCGGTACTCATCTATACAAATAATATTCACTACATAAACAAGGTCGTAATGTAATTAACACCGAAGCTCATATCAATAAATCTGTAGTTCTTGCTTCCATCAATATCAATGGCCAATTTAAAACCACCACCACAATGAAGTCGCCGTTGCTTAGTAACTAGTGTTTTGGCTTATTATACGAGAGCCCGTGGTTCAAACCTCAACTCAAACAACTGGAACATAACAAAAAATAAAAGAATATTTCATCGGCGACTTCCTCTTTGCAGGTTTATAGCATAAACTCTGAGAGTAAATAAAAATTGCCATGAAAAGTTTCACAAAAAATATGTCGCTCGGAGGCGACTTTAAACTCCCTCCACTCATGTAGGAAGTTAGCACACACAACTTAAATCGTGTGAGAAGCTGTGTCGTAATCCTGACTGAAGGGTTGTAATAGCACAATGAAGCTGCCATTGTCTAGTAGGTAGTGTACTTCCTTGTTAGAAACTAGATAAATTTTTTTGCCGAATTTTTCGGTCAAAAACTGCTGAGAGTAAGTCGATTTAGAAATATTTTTCTTCGTATTTTTTTTTTTTCGAGATGCCTGAGCTGGGACTTGAACCATTTGCTTGTCTAATAAGCAAACACACGGCAAACTCTGTCGGATATAAGATATGTAAATAAGAAGTTAATCGGATGCATCGTCTTAAGAAGCCAAGGCATGTGAATGCTTTTTTAACACGAGAAAAATATGCTGGTTCCATAGAATATTGCTTTTCAACATTTACGCTACTCTTAAATATATATATATATACATAACATAAACAGTTGGTCATTACAACCCTTCAGTCAGGATTACGACCTAGCTTCTCACTCCACTTATGTGTGTTAATTAGGAATAATAGATTTTTGAGAAACATTTCATGGCAATTTTTTTAGCTTTCAGAGTTTTTGCCAGAGACAGTAATATCCTTAGCTTAACTCCACCCGACAAAGCGAACTCATTTCCTCAATATTCTCTTCTTTTATGTTAAGTCACCACAAGTATAAGTTTCTGTTTAAGGCAGTACTAAGCAACACTGATAACATAAGCCAAGACACAAACCAGGGATAAAAAGTTTAGATAGGATACCATTACGCCTTTAAAGAAAGGTTTCACTATAGTAGTAGAATTCATAACAGAGAGTTGAGTCAAAGATGAGAGAAAATAGGAAACCAAGAACCTGTGGCATGTCATGGCAAAAGCTCCAGCTTTAGGAGAAATTGTGATACTGCATGTCTGGTCTATCTGTATGCCCTACTATAAAACAGTGACAATATCGTGGGAGAACCTCAATACATGCATACAACCCTTCAGTCACGATTAAGACTTAGCTTCTCACACCAATTATGTTGCGTGAGCTAATTTTATACATGAGTGTGGGGACCTACAGTTTAAAGTCGATTCCAAACGACAGATTTTTGAGAAACTTTTCATGGCAATTTTATTTATTTGTCAGAAATCTGCTGAGAGGAACTCGCCGAAGAAATATTCTTTCATATTTCATTTTGTTGGAGATGTCTGGCCTGAGCCTCTCGTTTAATAAGCCTGACTAGGCGACTTCACTCGTAATTATAGATCACATAATGTTAATATTGCTTATACGTCAGCATACGATTGGGCCTGAGTGCAATTTAAGTCGACTTATTCCACAAGCTGCTATACGGACATTATATTTGTCTGAATCTTCTAATGGCTTGCTGTACGTTCCAAGGCATACATACATAATTGGCCATTACAACTCTTCAGTCAGGACTGCGACATAGTTCCTCACACCACTTATGTTGTGTGCGTTAATTTCATACAGGAGTGGCGGGACCTACAGTTTAAAGTCAACTCCGAACGACAGATTTTTGAGAAACTTTTCATTGGCAATTTTTTATTTACTCTCAGAGTTTTTGCCCGTAATCTGTTGAGGGGAAGTCGTCGACGACATATTTCTTCGTATTTCGTTTTGACGTCTGATCTGGGGTTTGAACCGTGGGCCTTACGTCTAATAAGCCAACACACTACCTACTAGACTACGGCGACTACAGGGCATATGAATTACAAATGTTTGCTGCATTTAGAAAAATGAGAAAAAGCGTTGCAAATATAAAAGAGACTTGTGGTGTCGCTGAAGTCGAAAGAGATTGAAAATGTGCTTTATGAATAGAAATTGTTTTGACTGAAATTTTTGACTGAAATTTTTTTCCAGAAAATTTTTTTTGTTTTAATCGAATACTTGAAGACATTACAAATCAGTATATGGCCCCTAAACAGAGTAATTCAAGCATGAAACTAATTTCTAAAACCCCATTTATTGTTAAGAAAATAAAGAATTTAATGCTTTTAATTAAGTTTTTATAATAAAAATAATTCTTTTTCAAATAAGTATACAAAGCAGCTACAATTTATGACTCCCTCCAACGCACTTGAATGAATATACAGATTAATGTTGCAGCCTCATACATGTATAGTAGGCCTTAGGAAATGTTAACGATATACGACAGAGTGAAGGGAAAAGAAAAGAAAACGTATTACTTTCTAATTCAAAAATGGTTTGGTTTTGCCAATAAAATTTAAATTCACGTAGAAACTATAAAAAACGTACAAAATTTTTATCTCTTCTTTTTTTCTGGCGCAAAAAGGTTTATTGCAATATTTTATTTGCAAATCGTACCACCAACCCCCCAGGCCAGCCTACAATCCGGCATAGCAGGTTAGCAAGTGTTGCTGGGTTATAAGAAATGAGACGGGGAAGGGGAGTAGAAATTTTCTTAAGATCATAAACTATAAATTGTCCAAAATGTTTTATTCCACATTTATTGTGTTTTAATGCCAAAATAGTAAATCATATTGGCTCAAAGGAAATTAAAAAAAAGAAGGCCAACGAAAAGCGTTTGTTCTAGATTACAGCACCATGCAACCCTTAGCCTAAGGGCAACAAACAGTAGCCTTGCCTTGCTAGCCACTACCTTTGGCCATATAATGCGCTTTCTGCCACATCATACTGTTGTTGAATGCCACCACTTTTCTTTTCTTTTCTTTGCTACACTTTATGCGTTTGTTGTTTGCTACTAAAGTTGTTGTTGTTCTTGCTATTGTTGCAGGACCTTAGTAAATTGTGTAGTAAAAAGTTTTTACTACTTTACCTAAAACATTTCAAGTAACAGCAGAAGAAAAAACAACAAATTTTCGATTAAAAATGTAAAAAAAAAGTAACAGCAGCAGTAGTACAAATAGAAATAAAAACAAATATAAAGAAGGCAATACATTTTGAAATTACAACAACAACAACAATAATCGCATACGCATATTATAATATTATGTTGCAGGCAAATGGTTGTTGGGTTATACGCATCACTGGCTGGCTGGATGGATCCGTTTGACTGGATGAATGGCTGAATTTTATAATAAATGCGACGAGCAAAGAAACTCATCTAAACACAGTTTATGTCATGGACGTAAAAATAAAATCAAAATACTTAAAAAACTGCAACAACAATAAATTTCACATTTTACAGGGGGGCTACACGCAACCATCAACACATAAACTGCCACCAAATGGTTGTATGCCATACAGCTTTGAAAGACATAGGCAGGGGGGAAAGAAACTAGGGGGGCATACCGCATTTTAATTTACAATTTACAACTATGTGAACATAAATTTAGAAAACGTATATAAAAACGAGGAATATCAAGACATTTCATCAAAAATAAAAAAATTCGAAGGACTACAAAACGATATAATATTGAAAGAGAGAGAAATTAAAAACCAAAAAGAGATTAATGTTTTCCAATTGAAAGTCTACAGACTCTATTGAAGGCGCTACGCCATCAATTCTTAGTTCTGTTTGCAAACAAAAAAGCTGAACTTCAACTCGTCAAGCATGGCAAATTGGCAAACAACAATAATTCCAGAACAACAAAACGAGGTTATTATAATTGGAATACAAGAACAAAGTGACCACCAAGATTTGGTCAAAATAAAGCAACAATTAGAGGAGGCAGTACAGGGTTGACAGGATAGGCAGGACAGGATAGACTTGACAGCAAATGATTGACAGAACAGGCTTGACAGTCAGATTGCCATTTGAGCGCTCGGCACTAATGAGATTAAAGTGAAGGCAGGTAGGAGAAAAAAATCTGTCGTTCGGAATTACTTTAAACTGTAGGTCCCGCCATGTATGAAATGTACACATACAACATAAGTGGTATGAGAAGCTAGGTCGTTATGCTGACTGAAGGATTTTAATGACCAATTATGTACGTAGATAAGGAAAATAATGAAATGAAGTCGCCGAAGTCTAGTAGGTAGAGTGTTGACTTATTAGACGTGAGGCTTCGGTTCAAATCCCAGGTCTGACATCAAAACGAAAAATATTAAAATAAAATATAAAAAATATTATAAAAATATTTCTCCGGCGACTGCATCTCAGCAGATTTCTGGCAAAAACTCTGAGAATTAAACCTAAAAAATTGCCATGAAAAGTTTTTCAAAAATCTGTCGTTCGGAACTGAATCCCGTCACTCAAGTATAAAATTAACACACACATCGTGTGTGGTGTGAGAAGCTAGGTTGTAATCCTGATTAAAGAGTTGTAGTGACTAATTAAGTATGTATGTATGTATGTAGGGAAAATAAGATTGCCTTCTGGTGAGTTCCAGATCATGTGGGAATTCTCGGCAATGAGCAAGCAGACTAAATTGTGAGGAGGGGACTTCGACGTCGCTGATGTTACCAGAATCTTTCTGTCCAGAGGGAGAGGCTGTTTGGAAATACATGCTCAATGAAAGGGAATATAAAGAAAGACAAAGGTTCTGCTCAAACCAAATGGGTTTGAGGCAGTCAAAACTTTTGTGGGAAATTACAATTGAAGGAGATCAGTTTATTAAAAATTCACTTGAGGAGTCGGTAATCAGTGTTTTTGCAAGGCACTGTAGACTCAGAGTATACTTATTAGAAAAACTTTTGCACAATGTCCTGATATGACTCCAAGGGAGTATTTAGGCGATCATTTGAAAGAACGGTTACATACCCGCTAAACCTTAAACAAAAGCCGACTGAAAAAGTTGCTCCTGTGAGAGAATGGTGGCAAATATGAGCAGAAAACACTGGAAGGAACTGGTATATTCAGTGCCAAAAAGATCAAGTTGAGTGCTCTATGTGGATGAGAAGAAAATACATAATCTTCAGAACACATTATTGAAACCTGTGGGGCATGAATGCATTCCAGAAACACGCAAGTGTATATCAAGTGTTATTCAGAAAATTGTCAGTGTTTACAACGAACAGCATACGTAGGTTTGCCGACTGGTAATTGGCTTGGAGTCTCCGTAGTCTAGTAGTTGGTGTATTGGCTTATTAGAAATGAGGCCTCAGATCAGACATCTCTAACAAAACGAAATATAAAAAAAAGTATTTCTTCGGTGACTTCCTCTCAGCAGTGTTCTGGCAAAAACTCTGAAAGTAAAAACAAAAAATTGACTTGAAAGGTAGGTGGGTTGGAGTGGTAGCTTTGTTACCAGAAGTTCACTTGAGCACGCATAGCGGCCCATTGTGATGCCATGGGTAGACGCAGTTCCCATAGTGCCAAATCTCACCGAACTCATAGAGAAATGTGGTCAGCGCGGGAGCTACTCATACGTATTAAAAACACGACCCCCTTAAGCTGGAAACTAGCAAGAAGGTTTTCTGAACGTAGCTATATCCTTGATATCAATGGATGATACCTCCATTAAGCTGAGAAGAGATGGAGAGCCCAATAACCTAAATCTGTGCCTTTCGAGCGAGGACAACAGTTTCCTCCTATTCAGCAGTCCCACAGCTTAGACAGTAGGCGTTCGAAGGGAGTTGCAGTCTTTGCTCATGTTTTCCCATAATGCAGTGACCTGTGAGCATGACCACTGTGTTCGCGATGACCTTACGATCAAGGGCGAAGTGAGTCCGGCAATTGAGCAAGATTCTTCATTGTCTTGAATAGGTTGGGCTGATGAATTCGTAATAAATTACTGGGTAATAACAGATTTGCTGGGTGGCTTTGAATATGGGCAAGACATAGCAGCAAATCAGTTCAAGGCTGGAAGAAGTGCAGGCAGAAAGACTCCTCAAATTTAACCCACTTGTAATTCGTTTATAAGACTGAGCAAAATTCTCTTAAGGCAACATAATTAGTGCATGCAACCATGCACTAGCTGTAGGGTAGCAGCAAACACTTGAATAACATGAATTTCTTCATTTGTATTGTAAAGATTGTTTTTAATGACAGCAGTGTCATGTCTTTATGACCGACAAACAATGAAAAGAAACGAAAGAAAAGCGCATAAATCTTACAAAACAAACGAAGAAAAACTGAACTGAAAGAAACATAATAATGATCAACTTGATTAGCCATTAATTTTTTAAGTACGCGCAGGCAGTAAAGTAGAGGGTGGCTGTCGGCGTAATTTTGGCATGCAACACAATGCGCAACATAAAGGAAAAATAACTTTTTCTTTCTGTTTTTATGTTTATATTTGGCATTTTCCTATTAATCGAATTTCGAAATATTTTGCGTAGAAAGCAAAAAATTTTTTTTATGATTTTTATTTTAAGTTTATGAGTCCCCCCTCCCCTCCCCCTTCGTCGGAAGAAGACGAAAAAGCCTTCATTCAGATTATCCAAGCAAACCAAGTGAACAAACCAAAAACAGTAAGCTTTTTATGCCGTTAAGTATGCAATGCAGTTTTTTTATTTTTCCTCTCTTTGATTGTGTTGGTATTTGGATTTGTAATGTTTGGAAACATGTACAGAAAGAGAAAAAAATGGAGGCAAATAATAAAAAAATATGTTGAAATATAAAATAAACATTATGCTCCCAGGAAAACGAGAGAGAGAGAGAGAGAGAGAATGAGAGAGCGAGCGTAATAAGAACAACAAAGTAATGGCCGTAAAGAAAAAGTTCAAACGGAATACAGACACACACACACACATACCTTGTATGTATGGAGTACACCTTCCTTTGTGCATGTAAGAAGCATTAAAATTTGCTGATTATGACCAACAATATTCTCAAGATGAATTACTTACTCTCGCTCTCAACAGCATGAAATGGCATGATTGAATGCCGAAAATATTATGAGAAAAGGGATTATAAAGCCTGCTCCCGTCTACTGCCTATTCCATCTAGTTGTAATGCTTGTCTTTTATGTTGTTGTTGTTATTTGGAACAGATAACTGTTGTTGCCATTACAAAGTTTCTAAACTTTACGATTTTTAATATAAAATTGCTGAAGAGTAACCGAAATAAAATACGAAATAAGAAAAGAAGTTAAAACGCCCATGATATTAAAAATAAAAACAAACGAAAAAAACAGAAAAAATGCTCAGCATCGCAATAACTTGATGCGCTATAACTGTGGCTTTTATGACACTTTGCACTCAGTCGTACTACGCTGCACATACTACGTACGTAAAAAGCGGAAAAACAAGTGAAAAAAAAACTCACAAGCGTCTTGATATTTATGATAAGGCAGACGTAACGTAACTGGTTTTATAGACAATGAAGGATTTTTTTTACTTTAACTTTATATTGGTAAATAGCTTTAGACAGAGGCGTACCATTGAGGAGATGCAATCGGTTTTCGTAGGATTCTATTAAAGCAAGTTTGTCTTCAATAAAATTGTTCCTAATTTGGTACGATTAATGGCTAAACTGTACGATTAATGCCGAAACATTTCCCTTTAATTTAAAGTGTATCAGCAACAAGCTGTGTGACTGCCTATTTCTTTGAGGTGTTTCAAGTGTTGCTAGCATTATCGCAGGTATTTAAAAACCTATCCTAGGTTCACGCAATCCACGTTCCATCACTGCTTAATTATCATTCCAAAAGCGAACAGATTTTGATCCTGTCCTATACAGTTTGTGGTAGTTTTCTTTGCAAAGGACCAACAGTAGATGGAATAGTTCAACAAAGTGTTCTGTCACTAGATAAACCCGGTCACAGTTGCGCAAGAAAAACTCTTTAAATCTTATCAAGGAAAAGTATCTCCAAAGCTGTGGAAGTCTTCACAGAGCTCGACAGTCTAGACAAACACTCGCGTACTTTTGAGAGACAGCTGTGACAGCAGATAAGATCAACATATTGTTACGTTTTTACCTTTTATGAACGTTTAAAATATGAAAAATAAATTAGTGTTTAGGTTTCAATGAAAATTCCTTATTATTCGCACAATTCTGTGTGCTACTGTTCAAAACTTAATGTAAACAACAACAATTGTTTTTCTTTGTTATTCCTCTGATTACAACCTTTGCATAAACAATAATACTCACTAAGCAATTATACAACAGATCTTTGTAACGGAGAGCTTCAAACCACGATTACCCTCAAACGCACCGCGTCTTCACACAAGACTAACTGAAGTCCACTAACTCACTCGCCTGCTTTGCCTTGTCTTTTAAATGGCAGGGTAAACAGTCTGATGAACGTTCTTGAATGTTCGTGACTACGCTTTCTCGAAATCTCTATAAATGTACACATCATTCATTATTGTTATTGTATTATTGTACCTTGTAAACAGTCAACGTAAACAGTCTGATGAATGTTCTTGAAGGCAAATGTTCGTGGCTTCGTCTTCTCGAGATCTCTATAAATGTAAACATCGTTGTTTCATTTTTGTTGTTTGTGTATTTTATTTACATTTATTCTGGTAGTGTTTGTTGTTGTATTTTTGTTTACTTGTTTACCATTTTTTTATGCTGGTGTTTGTTTCTATATTAAATAGTACGATAATTTGTAAACAGGTTTGTTTACTACATTGTTTTGGTTTTGTAGCTTTTATTTCTAATTTCAATGTTAAGTGATGTAAAAGCAAAATACCAGTGTCTAGATTTTTCATTTTCGTAACAACATATTGCAGAAATCTAACTGGAAGAAATATTAGTTTTGTGAGCGCCTTGGATTGCAAAATTATTTTTTTGATCAAGCCAAGGTAACATACAACGGCTTAAATTAAGTGTATCATACATAATTGGTGATTACAACTGTTCACGCTGGCCACCTTAATCTTAAGCTAACTTAAGTTTTGTACAACCGTGTGGTTGTGTGATTGTGAATTGTTAATACTATGACAGATTTGTTAAAAATATATAAGAAAAGAGTTATTATTATCCAAACAACCCCCAACCCGAAAGGTACGTTGTGTACTTAATAAACATATTGTTTTATAGAAAAATCTAATACTTGTTTTATTTTTCTCATTTCGCCAAATATTTTATTTTATTTATTTCCCGTCTCAACCCCACAACAACCTTTTAGTCAGGATTACTACTTATAATATGTGTGTTAATTTTATACATAGGCGGGAGCTAGAGTTTAAAGTCGACTCCGAACGACACACTTTTGAGTAACTTTTTCATGACAGTGTTTTATTTACTCTTAGAGCGGGGAAGTTGCGAATAAATATTTTTTTATATTTCGTTTAGTTGGAGATGTCTAAGTTAGAGTTTGATCCGAGGCCTCATGTCTCATCTGGGGTTTGAACCGAGGTCTCACGTCTAATAAGCCAACAGACTACCTACTAGACTATGGTAACTTCTAATGTATCGCCAAGTATTATTTGTATCTTACAAGCGGAAGCTATCTAAACCAGTGAATTAACTGTTATACCATCAGTTATTATTATTCCTCTAATTTTATTAAAGAGCCAAAGGCTGTTACGAAGCAATTTCATTTTCGTATACGATTTCAGGTTTCAAGCCATCCAGGTGATTGGTTCACTGTAGTAGGTTTCAAGAACCTCCAAGAGTTTTCTCTCATTTCCTTGAATCGACACTTTCTTAGAAATTTCTTTGGATTGTTGTATTAGGTTGCCGTAGTCCAGTAGGTAGAATATTGGCACGAGTGCTCGTGGTTCAAACCGCATCTCGAATAAAACAAAATCTGAGAACAAATATTTCTTTCGCCAATTTCCTCGCAGCAATCTTCTCGAAAAGACTGAGAGTACATGAAATTGCAGAGAAAAGTTTCTCAAATCTGTGGTTTAGAGATGATGTTAAACTGTTTATCACACCATTCGTGTATAAAATTAACACACACAATATAGGTGGTGTGTGAAACTAGATTGTAAACCAAACTAAAACGTTTTTAATGACCAATTAATGATAAATTTGACTTATTTTGTCGTATTTTCCTTAAAGAGGGCAGCTTCCTCTATCTTAATTTTTAACATTCAAAACATCCAGGGATATTGTTTGTTTTCTGCCACATATGCATCTGCACTGGTCCAGATCCAGTAAACCTCGTAAGCAAGTTAAGCGGTCTTAAAGCTATCATGGCGATAATTTCCCCATCCGATCCAACAGTGAACTCTATGATCACCTCAACGACATGGATGCTGTGCAACGTATTAATATCCAGCGGCTGCGCTAGTTCGGCTATATCGTTCTGCTTGTTGCAGAAGCGGTCAAGTTAGCTTTCCCCATTTTCGATATGATTTTCAAGAGTTCAACTCTTCAACTCCGTAAACAGGTTAACTACCACCCTGTCAAGGAACGCCTCCTTAAGAATTTTACTCGTAACTTATATACACGCTTTCATTACAGTTAAGCTCTAAGAAAGTTGTAAAACGCGTTACATTTTTAATTTCCGTAATTTGAACTTTAAAATAAAAAATAAAAAGAAACGCGCAATAAAAAATAAAAAAAAGAAATTCTATTAAAAAAGAAGACTTAAAAAATATCGAAATTTATAGACATTTTTATAGAAAGAAAAAAACGAGAAAAAAAGTGCAGTTACTGTACATTAAAAAATGTTAAATAACAGTATCGGCATCAACAACAGCAACAACTAAGAAAGAGAAATAATAAAATATCAAACAAAAAAACGTGTAGTAACAGCAATATTTTAGAAACAAGCTAACGGTAGTATAATAAGAGTTGCCACAATAATATTAAAAAAACTGAAGACACCAACACACAGATACGACGGAGGAAAGGAAACACCACAATGCATACAATAGCAACAGCACCATTTCCTATGAAAACAAATCATATATCAAATCATTGAATGGCTTACTAGCACCTCAGCATTAAATTCTTCAAAAGAAAACACATGAAAAAAAAACAATATTTCCTCAGCAAGGTTCCAGAACAAGAGCTCTGTAAATAAACTAATTGCACGAAAAAAAAACTGAACTGTCACCCAATATGAAGTCGCCATAGTCTAGTAGGTAGTGTGTTGGCTTATTATACGTAAAGCCCGGGTACGTATCCCAGGTCAGACATCAAAACGAAAATATGAAAAAAAAGTATTTCTTCGGCGACTTCCTCTCAGCAGATTTTGGTAAAATCTCCGAAAGTAAATAAAATTGCCATGAAAAGTTTCTCAAAAATCTGTCGTTCGTAGTCGACTTTAAACTGTAGGTCCCACCACTCACGTATAAAATTAACGCACACAACATGAGTGGTGTGAGAAACTAGGCCGTAATCCTGACTGAGGGGTTGTAATGGCCAATTATGTATGTATGAATATATGGAACCCAATATATTGTTACGAAAATGGAAAAAGTTAGATATTGGTGTTTTGCTTTTACATCGCTTAACATTAAAATTATAAACAAAAGCTACAAAAACAATGAACTTGTTTACAAATTATCGCACTGCGTAATATAACAACGAACACCAGAATAAAAAATTATAAACAAGTAAACAAAAATACAACAACAAACACTACAAGAGTAAATGTGAACAAAATACAAAAACACCAATGTTTACATTTATAGAAATCTCGAGAAGGCGAAGCCACGAACATTTGCCTTCAAGAACATTCATCAGACTGTTTACGTTGCCATATAAAAGGCAAGGCAAAGCAGTCATCTAATGAGTGAAGTTCAGTCAGTCTTGTGTGACCACGCGGTGTGTTTGAAGAGATCTCTGTTACAAAGATCTGTTGAACAATTGTCGAGTAATTGTTATTTTTTATGCAAAGGATGTAAAAAGATGATTAACAAAAAAGCAATTGTTGTTGTTTACATCAAGTTGTGAACAGTGGTACACAGAATTGTGCGAATAATAAAGAATTTTAATTAAAACTAAACACAAATTTATTTTTATTTTATTTGCAATTTACGAGCTCATATTTTAAACATTTTTTAAAAAGTAAAAACATAACAATATTCAATCCAATGCTTTACTACATGGAAACAGTGTTCCGTATGCTTAATGCCGATAAAACATAGTATTAGTAATGCCATCAAAACAATATCGTCTTTAGCGAAAGGCATATAGAAACATATCTACACCCACATACATACATATATACTAACACTAATGCAAAAAAAGGAGGAGAGCAAGAATTTAATGACAATGACAGTAAAAAGTTTAAACGTGTATTATTTTGTTGGTTACAAAAATTATGCGCCATGAATGATGGTTGATGGTTGATGCTCATGTTCAGTAGCAAAGAAATAAAGAAAATGTTTAATAAAGATTGTAAAAAACATGGTAAATTCATGACCCGAACAGAAACCTTTCAAGCTCAAACCTAAAATTGTTAAAAAGTGAAATAAAAATAAAGAATAACGAAATGCATACTAACACAAGCTAAAATTAAAACTCAAAGCTCTGAACTAAAAATCATAAACTATAAACAATTTTGTTTGTGTCAGTATTTTTTTTTATTGGTACAGTACAGTCAGTTGCGAAATTTTTCGTCAAGTTGCACATTCACAATTTCAAATAAAAAGACAGGGCAATAGGTCTTAACCTTTGGGTCATATAAAAGGTTTTGATGTAATAATGTTGTCCCTATTGTATGTATTGTTTCTAGTTGGCCTTTGTTTCCGACCATCCTTTCAATATCATGAGGGCATGGATTTTTTGGAATCTCTTTTTTATAATAAATTTTGTGCAATCAATGACCTTTCTTCTTAGATCGCCAAGCGCTCAAGAAGATCTTCAAAGTAGATGCTCAGTGATCTTCACTTCCTCTTCTCACTTTAATTTCTATAGAATTAGTCATTACAACACTTCAGTTAGGATTACGACCTAGCTTCTAAAACTACATATGTTGTGTGTGTTAATTTTTATACGTGAGTGGTGGGACATAAAGTTTAAAGTCGATTGCTAACGACAGATTTTTGGGAAACTTTTTCATGGCAATTTTATTTACTTTTGCCAGACATCTGCTGACAGGAAACAGCCGAAGAAATATTCTTTCATATTTTCGTTTTGATATCTGACCTGGGGTTTGAACCGCAGCCTTATGTCTACTAAGTCAACACACTACCTACTAGTCTACGGAGAAGGTTATTTCCACGATTTTTTCCGTAAATGTTCCATTATGACCGGTGTAAGACTCCAATGCTGGGTTCTGCTTAAGGAAAAATGCAAAGCCAAAGCCTGATTTTTTCGCTGCACCAGCTTTCGCGTGTCCCCGTGAAGTGGAACTCACATGGTATTAACCCTTAAGTGTCTTGATATTTTCCTAAATCGTACATCATATTCTCGGACAATCTTGGAGGTATTTAACTGGCGCTTTACTGTTAGTAGATACATGTATTTTTGTATTTGCATATCTCCTTACTCTCTGCCGACTGTAGGGTATTCTATCCAGATGTAATTCCTATAAATCATGCTACAGAAATAATTCTGAGTAAATGACTCTCAACTTTGACTATTTTTATACTCTCTGATAGTCAAAAGCCAATAAAATCTCTTTCAGGTGCAGCCTTCAGGTCTAAATTAGTTGATCTATGCCTCGATAGCTTTAAACAATTCTCAAGGCTTTTCTTTGTCATTTAAACATGCGGTTCTTGTCACAGCGATACCATGGCTAATTGTGTAGTGAAGAACATGCTGGAGCATACACTCTCCTACCGAATACAAATTCATCTCCTCTTATATCTGTTGGACCGTCTATTAAATAAATCCGCCGGAAAATATTCTTGATTAAGGAAAAATCTTACTTTAAATTCTGGCCTAAATGGATGGGTAGTGACTGTCTGTGTATCTAATTTCATGGGTCATGGCGTCATGGGTAGATATATGGAGAGACTTAAACGTTGCTTACTTGCAAGTTACTGCAAATGACTGCAGAGTTTGTATGCCTGTCTGTGTTGGGCTTGACTCAGACTACTCTCGTTCTCAATAGTCTAACGGGGCTATCATTACATGATGACGATTTGATTTCGAAATTCATTACACTTTCAGTCTGGTTTTCAGCTTGATTCTAATTAGTAACTACACAGATTGATTAGAACTTGTCAATTAGTTTTGGGGCATCGCTCCAAGTGGTATTTACACCTGCCTGCTATATAAGCTTACGTGAGGTCTGATATAATAAAGTTGTGATTATTTTCTGAACTTTTATTGTGGATCAAACAATTTAAAGTCATTATTCTTGGGTGTATTACACTATCATAAGCGGATTGCTTAAGAAACAATCAAAAATTCAACTAAAATTCAACGAAAAGACTACCTTAGACCTCGTCATATGTATACTTGAATGATGTTCTTTTTAAGTTGCTTTTAAAGATGCTTTTACTACAAGAATTAAACTTCGTATTGTCTTTTTTGCCTATAAATTCAGTGGCTATTAACTAGCAATGATACTTTTTGATTTATTTATGCTTTATTTATTGTCGATCTAGCAACTTCTAGAACTTAGTGTGGATTTGTAATTCTTCCAGAACTTAAAATGGATTTGTCAAGTTCGAGAACTTAGTGTGGATTTATCATTCCCGTGCTTTCTATTTTGCATGTATTCCTATATAGTTTTGCTATTGTAAATTGAGTAGATGGTCTGTTGGCTTACTAGATGAGAGATCGTGCTTCAACCTCATTATCAGACATGTCGAACAAAATGATGTAAGAAAAAATACTTCTTTCAGCGACTTCTTCTCAGCAGTCTTCTGGCAAAAAGTCTCAGAGTAAAAATCTGTCATTCGAAGTCGACATTAAACCACTCAAGGATAAAATTAACTCAAACAATACACTCTACAAGACACTCATCCTACCCGTGCTTATTTATGGCGCAGAGGCATGGACCCTATTAAGAACTGATGCAGCGGCCTTGAGAGTGTTCAAGAGAAAAGTCGTATGATCTTCGGTCCAGTGCGAGTTAGCGATGATTTCCGTATTCGATCCAACAGTGAGCTGTATGAGCTCTTCAACGACATTGACGTTGTACAGCGTATTAATATCCAGCGGCTGCGCTGGCTCGTCCATGTCGTTCGAATGGAGGAGGATGCTCCGGCGAGACGGGTATTTGATGCGAAAATCTGCGGAAGTCGGCGAAGAGGACGACCTTGTATCCGTTGGAAGGACCAAATCGAGGAAGCCCTGTCATTGATTGGTGTGACCAACTGGCGTAGGCGCGCAAGAAGCAGAGGCGCCTGGAAGGATGTGTTGCAGCAGGCCGAAATCCGGTAAACGGGTTGTTATGGCCAATTAAGTAAGTAAGTAATACGGCTGGTTGTTCTTTTTCCAGTGTTTGTAGTCTTTATTATGTATTCACAATAATAGCTTCTTCTGTCCTTCAGTGCTTTTGTGGTGTTTAGCCAAAATGCTGGATTTGTTTTCTTGTTATATTCCACGTTTTAGTGAAAGTTTTCATTGATGTTATCTTGTTCTTTATGCCGTTCCTGTTAATAAGCCAACTTTGCCTCTCTTCTGTACGAATACTTTCATCTTTTACTGTACTCGTCATTGCCATTATTTAGCCGAGTTCATCTTGTGCTAACATTTTTTTTACACCAATCGGGAATTGTTTCATGTTCTTATTTTGTCGCCTTGTAATAACAGTGGTTGTTATTACCTTTATATTGCGCCAGTAAATGCTAAATAACGCACCATAACTCAAGATTCGACAAAAACTTTTACGCTGGAGTTTGCTTGCAAAGCAAAGCATTTCTTCACATTTTACTTAAAAATTTCGTATATTTTTTATGGCCTCTAGTAAATTTTTTCTGCTGCAAGATTTTCTTTTTTTTTTTTGGTATTTATTTCAATATACGAGGGTATGTATGTATGTGTTCATGGTTTTTCGAATTGTTTATGTGAAAGGTTTTATAATACAAAATAGTTGTTATTGTTGTTGTTTTAAGGATATAATTTTTAGCAAGTTTGTTGTTTTACAAGCTCTTATGGCCTTAGAGTTACTCATAGTGGCGCAATTCAATTTTTCTTTTCTTAAAGTTTTCAGTTGCAGTTTATTTTGAAAGTATTTTTTTTTTATTTTCTACGATGCATCAGTTTTGTTTTTTTATTTCTTCACCAGTAGATACGCAGAAGGGGTTGATGACGAATTTGCAAATACCCTAAGAGCATGCATCAAATAAATTTTCGAAACGTTTGATAAGGATTTTTTAGTTAAAAATACCAGGATCGGGCCATATAGTTAACAATTTTTCTAGATCGAAGGCGTATTACTGTAGTCTGTAAGCATATTGTTACGTTTATATCTTTTTAAAAACGTTTAAAATATGAGCTCGTATTGTGTTTAATTTTAATTAAAATTCTTTATAATCCGCACAATTCTGTGTGCCACTGTTCACAACTTGATGTAAACAACAACATTTGCATTGTTAGTTATTCCTTTGTAAACACCCTTTGCATAAACAATAACAATTACTAGACAATTGTTCGACAGACCTTTGTAACGGAGATCTTTAAATCAATATTACTCTCTTCAAACGCATCGCGTCCTCACACCAGACTGACTGAACTTCCCTAACTCCAGTCGCCTGCTTTTCCTTGCCTTTTATATAGCAGGGTAAACAGGCTGATGAATGTTCTTGAAGGCGAATGTTCAAGACTTGACCTTCTCGAAATCGAAATCGAATTCTTGTAATGTTGTTTGTAGATTTTTGTTTACTTGTTTACCATTTTTTATGCTGGTGTTTGTTATTATATTAAAAAGTACGATAATTTGTAAATAGGTTTGTTTACTGCATTGTTTTGTTTTTGTGGCTTTTGTTTATAATTTTAATGTTAAGCGATGTAAAATCAAAACACGAGAATCTGGATTTTTCATTTTCGTAACAATATATATTCGAAATTCCTATCTAATCGTGTCGTGGTTGCCACAACCATATTATCTTTGTGTAGTGGCATCCGGTTTTAGTTGTTGTTTTAGAGCATTTTCCTTCCATCAGTTTGTTATGGCCTCGACTATTGCAGCTGAGCTGTAAAAATGCATTTTAATGGTTCAATAAAACAGTGAAAATAAGAAATATTGTTGGTGTCTGTTATTGCCGTTAAGAAAAAAATGTTTGTACAAAATAGCAAATAAAGCTTGACATTAAATTCTAGAAAACCTTGCAAGCGCAATTAGTGTAAACAAGCCATGGGCGTTAAAAGAATGTGGAACAACAATTTGTTTCTGTTTTTGTACTTTAAAAAAATCACTTTGTAATGTATTTTAAAACCGGACGGGTGTGGAGTAAAAGTTTCTTGAAATTTACGAGAAGAATTGTTTCCAACTTCTCCGGTTATTTGTGGAAGAAATATTGAAAATTTCATGAATGAAGTTGCAAAAGCGTAAAGTTGCGGTAATTCTTTGCATTACAAGATAATTTTCAGTGAGTTAAAAATAACTTGAAATGCCTAAAGAAAGCCTCTTCAAACGATCTATTTTCAAATTTTTTTTAACCAAAGTATATCCAAGGAAAGGTGCGACAACACAAGTTCCTCAGTGTTGTTGTGATCGATTCTCTCAAACTTAAAATTTTTAAATTAAGTGAATAAGTATTTCGTAATATTTACAGTTCCTTCTCGGATATCCAAATAATATACTAAATCATGGTAAATAGGCAGATAAAATTGTTAGTTAACTCAAGAAAATAGACACACTTTTCCCTGGCACCATTCGGAGTTTCTACTGATGCCATTTTGACTCTCAATATAAATTTTTGTTTGATGAGTGAAATCATCTGTATAGTAACAGCCCTGGAGTCGCCTTCTCCCATCTCCCATAGTTTCCTTCTCTTTCTCATTTCTGTAGCTCCTGCAGAAATCATTGGCCATTTGGCTAAGATCAATACGAATATTCAAAATACAATGTTCTTTAGCTCCCTAAGCGTGTTTCTTTGGAGCTTTCTGCATTTAGCCTTGGTCAGATTTACTGACTTTATTGGTCGTAACAATCCTTTTGTCAGAATTAGAACCTAGTTTTTCACACCACTTCTTTTGTGTGTTTTAATTTTATGCATGAGTGGCGGGAACTACAGTTCAATGTCGACTCTGAACGATAGATTTTTTAAAATCTTTTCATGGCAATTTTAATTTTACTCTCACCAGTTTTTGGCAGAAAACTGCTGAGAAGAAGTTGCCAAAAGAAATATTTGTTTCTTATTTCGGTTCGTTTCACGATGTCCGACCCAGGGTTTCAACCACAGGCTTTCGTCTAATAAGCCTACACCCTAGACTATGGCGACTTGGCCAAATTTGCTACGCGTTTTTTCCTGTATCTGCAGCCACCAAGGCGGTGTTAACAGAATGTTGCATTATCGAGTTAAAGATTTCCAATCGTTCCAATGTAGAGAACTCATCGAAAATTCGGCTGCTGTACCAAATCTTGGCAATTTATTCGCTCTGCAGTTTGCCGGAATGCCACAGTATCCTAGTACCGCAGAATTTTGCAGCAGGCGAAGACCGTTCTAGGGTAACCAGTGCAGCTGCTTGGCTATCAGAGAGTTTAGTAATATTTTTCATAGGAATTTTGCCATTCTTAATAATCATTAGCGCAGCCTGTTTGGCCATCACTTGCTCCTGAAAGACGTTGCAATCGTTCAGTACCTTTATCAAATGGTTTCGGACAGATACCTCCAACCAGTTTCGAATAATTTGTGAGAATTTGTCTAGAAACGTTAATAAGCTGCCATACACCATTTTCCCATTTTCATCATTCTGTTGGAGATATTTTTTTGTGGTATTGAGGGATAGGAGTGCAAATCACATGGTAAAGATAACATACTTTAATTCGTCAGCCTTAACCTCATAATTTTATTCACAGAGGTCATCTACGTTTGTTAGTTATCACTGCACATACGACAAATTTTTGGTCTTCCGTATAATGTCGATAACCTCAAAATAGCTTAAACGTGAATGATTGAATCAAAACTAGAGTCTCCCGTTTTAATTTTAGTAATGGGTGATTTTTTAAGAGCTATAGGAATATTTAAAAAAAAAGACATAAAATTCAGAAAAATGCATGAAATCTTTATTTGAATCAATAGTACGTACGGTCCATATAATTTAATGTTTGATGATTATTTCATGCAAATGTTGACCGCGACTGCGCTTCAAATGGTCCATCCGCTCAGTGCAATTTTGACATACTCTTTCGAACATTTCGGCCGGTATCTCACGAATAAATACTTCAATGTTGTCTTCCAATGCGTCAATTGAAGCGGGCTTGTCTGTATAGACATGAGCTTTAACATAGCCATACAAAAAATAGTCTAAAGGCGATAAATCGCACGATCTAGGCGGCCAATTTCCCGGTCCCGAACGTGATATAAAATGTTCACCAATCTCGCCTCTCAATAAGTCCATTGTTACGCGTGCTGTGCGGCATGTGGCACCGTCTTGTTGAAACCACATGTCATGCAAGTCAAGCTCTTGCATTTTGGGCAAAAAAAAGTTGGATGTCATCTCACGGTAGCGCTCACCATTCACAGTCATGTTACGATTCGCAGCATCTTTGAAGAAGTACGGTCCAATGATGCCACCAGCCATGGTCATCATTAACACTGGCCGATACAGCTGCGATATTTTCTTCAGTTTGTTTTCTTCAGCGTGTTGGTGGTTTAATGTCCAACAATGTAAATTTGGTGCGAATTTAGTCACAATAGCCCGAATAGCCGCTTCAATGGGTCGATTAAACTGACCATAAAATGGAAGAAGCGCGCAATGAACTTTCTTAACAGAGCACGCATTTTGATAATAAAATTCAATGATTTGCAAGCGTTGTTCGTTTGTAAGACGATTCATGGTTAAATTGTAGACCAAACTGAAGATGTTTGACAGTGAGTGTGTGAGCTGTTTAAACCAGTGTTGCCAAAAAGATAATAGCTTAAAAAATCACCCGTTAGAATTCACCGGGGTAACATCATCAGTTTGCCACTTTTCAAATGAACACTAACCTCATGTAGTAATTCATTCAAATTTTCTCTTGTACCAGCCCTTATAACGGTGCCAATTTTGTTTTTATCTTTAATGAATCCGTTCCCAAGAAACCATATGAGGGTAAACGTTTTACATCGTAATATTTCGTTACTACCTTAAGATACGCCGGGCATTCTTGAACCATTTTGAATGTGAGGTACACTCTCCCTTGCATCTAATGGTAGCTTGAAGATTCAATTGTTCCCAAGATATTCCATATTTGACATTGTGAAGTAAACTGAGTGCGTTAATGAATACAATTATGATCATATTTGGAAGATATAAACCCTGTGAAGCGGCTTCTGGTATCTTATAGTCGATAGGTGTATTCAGATTATATTGGCATAGTAACAGCTTCTATACTTTCATGCTTATGTTCAGCCTCATAACCAGTCAGTTAGTCTTGTGTGAAGAAGCGGTGTGTTTGAAGAGAGTAATCGTGGTGTCGTGTTCTCCGTTACAAAGATCTGTCGTATAATTGCTTAGTGATTGTTATTGTTTATGTAAAAGAGTGTAAACAGAGGACTAACAAACAAAGCAATTGTTGTTGTTTACATCTAGTTGTGAACAGTGGCACACAGAATTGTACGCATAATAAAGAATTTTAATTAAAAACTAAACAAAAATTTATTTTTATTTTATTTGCAATCTACGAACTATTTTAAACGTTTTAAAAAGGTAAAAACCTAACACTATATTCAGATCATTTTAGTAATAGTAATATCATCTAATAGCAGTTGTCGCCGTAGTCTAGTAGGTAGTGTGTCGGCTTATTAGAACTGATCACATCCCATGTCAGACATCAAAAGGAAAATGTGAAAAAAATATTTCTTCGGTGACTGCCTGTCAGCAGATTTCTGGCAAAAACTCTGCGAGTAAAATAAAAATTTGCCATGAAGAAGTTTCTCAAAAAAGTCTGCCGTTCGGAGTCGACTTCAAGCTGTAGGTCCCGCCGCTCATGTATAAAATTAAAGCACAGAACATAAGTGGTGTGAGAAGTTAGGTCGTAATCATGGCTGAAGGGTTGTAATGGCCAATTACATATGTATGTATGTGTGTTGTGTAATAGCATCTATACTTCTATGCTACTGTGTTGGTCAGCCAGTTTCTTTGCTTGCAAGTATGTTGATAGCCCATTAAGGATAGCACACATAGGATTAGTTGATGTAGATGTAGACCTAAGAGCGGTTGTTATCATGATCCCTACCAACCTCAAACTGGATTCGATATTACGTTTTCTACAAAGACAGTGTCGCACAACAGCCAGTGTCTCACAACAGCCAGTGTCTCACAACAGCCAGTGTCTTACAACAGCTAGTGTCTCACAACAGCCAGTGTCTCACAACAGTCAGTGTCTCACTAAATGATACAAATCTAGGCGAAAAGAAAGTGGCATGATTTTCCTACAGATCTTTATTTACTCTGTGGTATGTACCAGTACCCAGAGTATTTAATAGAGATCCGATTTCTATACAACAACAATCCGTGCTGGCGTAAATGTAAATACAAATACAACAATGTCTTACTTGTAGCTCCCTTTTTGAAACTAAAAATAGACAAACAGATCCAAGGCAATTAATATGGTATACCCTTGCGAGGCACTTGTTGATCTAAATTTGTCTCGGCATATTCGCAAATGATTGGGGGGGCCCAAGAAATACAATATTTTGGCAACATTTCAATATGCAGGCGGAGTTGTTTTTCGTGTTTTTGATTCATTGCAGTGTGTCTGTGAGTGGTGCGTCCCACGCAAAAGTAAATGGCCATGATTTAGTCTGCTAAGTATTCTAAGGTCTTTACCCATATGTTTTACGTGCCTTATTCCAATTTTAATTATAAAAAATTTCGGTTTTTGTTTTTAATAGAGACTCAGTTATGTTTTGTTTCATTGTTTTTTCCAATTTATTCATTTAAACCATAAACGAGTATTAATTTTTCAGTTGTTTTTCATTATCTTTATTACTTACAAAACAAAATATGAACAAAAAATATACAAAAAAGGACATTCTAAAACAATAGCTTCAGTTTTCGTGTTTTTGTTTTTGTTTTCTTATTTGTGACTGTCAATTTTGAGGTGACTGACGACATTTTTTTTTCTTTTTTTTGATTCTAATTTTTTTTTCTTAATCTTTAGCGCAACAGCAGCATTCTGTTTCAGATCGATGTTATTGAGTTCATGCATGCTGTTGTTGTTTTTGATGTTGTTGCTGTTGTTGTTGTTAATAAAATCATGTCTTTTACGCTTAATTTACAATTTTTAAAAAAAAATAAAAAGAAAGAAGAAAATCAACATGAATAGCAGCTTAGAAGCATTTACGGTGGACAATGCCAGGGCCGGATTCATCGTATTCCTGTTTGGAGATCCACATCTGTTGGAAGGTGGACAAGGAGGCCAAGATGGAGCCACCAATCCAGACGGAGTATTTTCTTTCAGGTGGAGCAATGATCTTAATCTTAATGGTTGAGGGAGCCAAGGCAGTGATTTCCTTTTGCATACGATCAGCAATACCTAAAGGCACGCAAATAAACGAATTTAGTTGCCGATCTCTGCGTGCAACAAAGCACAATTACAAGTGCATACTTACCAGGATACATGGTGGTGCCACCAGACAACACATTGTTGGCATACAAGTCCTTTCTGATATCAACATCGCACTTCATGATGGATTGATAGACAGTCTCATGGATACCGCAAGATTCCATACCCAAGAATGAGGGCTGGAAGAGAGCTTCAGGCGAACGGAAACGTTCATTGCCAATGGTGATGACCTGACCATCAGGCAATTCATAGGATTTCTCCAATGAAGTGGAGGCAGCAGCAGTAGCCATTTCCTGCTCAAAGTCCAATGCAACATAACACAACTTTTCCTTAATATCGCGTACAATTTCACGCTCAGCAGTGGTAGTGAATGAGTAACCTCTTTCGGTCAAGATCTTCATCAAGTAGTCAGTCAAATCGCGACCAGCCAAATCCAAACGGAGAATGGCATGTGGCAAGGCATAACCTTCATAGATGGGTACAGTGTGTGAGACACCATCACCAGAGTCCAAGACAATACCAGTGGTACGACCGGAGGCATACAAAGACAATACAGCCTGAATGGCCACATACATGGCGGGCGAGTTGAAAGTCTCAAACATGATTTGAGTCATCTTCTCACGATTGGCCTTGGGATTCAAGGGAGCCTCAGTCAATAAGACGGGATGTTCTTCAGGGGCCACACGCAATTCATTGTAGAAGGTGTGATGCCATACTTTTTCCATATCATCCCAGTTGGTGATGATACCGTGTTCAATGGGATATTTCAATGTGAGAATACCACGTTTGCTTTGGGCTTCATCACCAACATAGCAATCCTTTTGACCCATACCGACCATCACACCTTGATGGCGTGGACGGCCTACAATGGATGGGAAGACGGCACGTGGGGCATCATCACCAGCGAAACCAGCCTTGCACATACCGGATCCATTGTCTACGACAAGAGCGGAGGGTTCATCGTCACACATTTTGGCGTTTGTTTAAAGTACTAAAGGAAAGGATGATACAACAGAAAACAAACAAAGATACGCGTATTATTATTATTATATGAAAAGGATATCAACTGTAAGTGATTTCGATTTCAATTTTAATTTGTATTTCTTATAATCCACTTGAGTCCGTTTCGTTCCTTTTTTTTTGTAACACTTACACTGAGTACTGACACTTGAATAAAGATTTGAACAACGGAACAACCGGATGGTATGTTAATGCGAATGTTGCAGCGACCAGAGTGATTCTAGTTGAAACAGATCAACGTCTTTTTAAATCAACGTGATTCCCTTCATATTTCTCACATTCACTCACTTACACTCACGCTCACTTACACTCATACATTGTGCGTATGTGTATGTGTGCATATATGTGATCTCGGCACTATTAATAACAATAAACATGTAGAAGAAGAAGTAGAAGAAGAAATTTATTTTCAAATCATTTTTCGAAGAGAAGAGATTTTGACAAGAACGGAGAGTCATCATCTGCCACAAAGTAATGACAACCACAGAGCCAGTGCAATGTGGTGGATCAGGGGTGGTGTGGTAGGGCTACTAAAGGGGTGTTGGATCGCTGAGATGTTGAGAACTGTAGGCGCAGGACAAATACCATACAAAATAACAACAACAACAACTACAATCACGATATTATTGTGCTAAAATTATACGGAAAACATGAATATTTTGTTTTTCTGTTGTTGTTGTTTTTGTTTAAAAAATCATCTAAATTTCGTTGCAACAATGCATTGTTCTCGAATGCAAGACAATGGTGTGTTGATCGTATAAAACAATGAAATTTTTACTCAAGAATTACCAAAGATGGTATGGCCCAACAGCCAGAAAAATCTTTTTTCATTTTTATTATATTATGTTGCTACACATTTGTTGCGTTCAACAAACAGTGAACACCACATAGCATATACTTATGATTTTGTAATGCAAGTGGTTGTGAAAATTTTCAAGATTTTTATTACAAATTATCTGTCATTCAGCAGAGGAAAATGGATTTCTTATTGAAATTGCTTTCATACATAACCTGTGCCATTGTTTTGTATTCCAGTTAACGAGTGGCAAGTCGTTCGAATAATCCGGCTCTGGCACTGGATTCCATTGACATTGCATACAATCAGATGCTTTGAAATTGATCTTTAACAATCTTAAACTCAGAACTAAAAGCAATTGCGGCCATGACAGCATGCATCTTTTTCCCCCTTGACGGTTGACCTAGAAACTTATACTATCAACCCACTTTACTTGATCATATCAGTCCAGAATTTGCATAAAGCCCGTTGTCCCCGTTGCGACAGTAATGCCGGATAGCGTATTATTATGTGGAACACCAACTCTAAGTCCAAGAATATTAAATATAGTGAGTAATTCTATTCGGTTTTTACCGAAATTGTAAAGTTCCGGCAAAGGTTTGCCATATCGGATGCGTAAATGTTTGCTATCTTTCTGTGGCTACTCGATTGTTGTTTCATGATATCGGCGGTTAATTGAACATTTTTCATATTGCCAGTTAGTTGTAGTGAACGTTCTTCAATTGAAGCCTTAACCAATGATTAGTGTTTGTAGACAGCCTCGCAACGTTGAAGCATCAGATTCATTAGCGATATTATAATAAAACTTATGGCTCTACTTTAGACGTAATCTACTCTCAGTTGAAAGAAGAATTTGTTTGCATAATTGGCAAAGACGATAGAAAAAGAGTTCGCATAGATGCGAGACGTACGAAATAATTTTATATGTTGAATTTATGGCTGTACAGAAATCGCCACAGTCTATTAGGTAGTGTTTTGGCTTATTAGACGTGAGGCCTCGGTTCTTTGGCAATTAATCCTCAACAGACTTCTGGTAAAAACTCTGATGGTAAATAAAATTGCCGTGTTTCACAAAAAAAAATCTGTCGTTCGGAATTGACGTTAAACTATAGCTCCTGTCAGTAGTGCCTAAAATTAACACACACAATATCAGTGGTGTGAGAAGCTAGACCATAATACTGATGGAAGGTTTGTAATGTATGTATGTATGTATGGAAGTTATAGAGGGGTTACCATAACCTAACGCAGTTTGTAGTAGGATATGGCAGCTTAAGGTATTTTCTATTTCGTTCCGGGCCCTATATCACACCGAAATGTACTCCAAATCCAAATAAAAATGAAACTGCGGAACATATTGTCCGAAAATGGCAATCGTTGAATGAAAATGTAATCCGTTATAGCCGTACAAATACATTAATACATACATAATTGGTCATTACAAATTTTAGTCAGGATTACGACCTAGCTTCTTACAACACTTATGTTACGTGTGCTAATTTTATATATGAGTGGCGGGACCTACAGTTTAAAGTCGACTCCGAACGACAGATTTTTGAGAACCTTGTCATTGGTCTAAATTAATAGACATCTATTAATTAATTAAATATTTATATATTAATAGATATCTATTAATTTAACTTAGTATAGGAACAAAAATAAATTTTTTGACAGGTCAATATAAAAATCGATACCTGTCTTAAAAATATATGTACATTATAAATTAAATTTTTTAAAATAATAATTAAATTTAATAATTTAAATTAATACTTTTTTGTACATATATATAGATAAATCTATATAATACATAATTTATATGTATATAAATTTATATATTTATATATATTAATTTAATAATTAATAAATAATTTATATAATTAATAATTAATTCTATATGTGACATAATAGTTATTTTTAATAATATATAACCATTTCCATTGAATAGTTAGATTTATTATTATATATTAGTAATTTACTAATGAATATATATTTAATTGAATTTGAAATTTTTTTTTTAATCTAAATTAATAGATATCTATTAATTAATTAAATATTTACGGTCAATTGGTATCTAAAAGCTACTCGCCACCAAACAGAAATTCCTTAAATTGGGAAAAAACTGTTGTTCAAAAACATGTTTGATACGACGGTGATGTATTTATATGGTATGTCTGTCATATGGTTAAACCTTCTACGGTTTACAGCCGTACTTTCAGTCATTGTTACGGATCTCAGTACCCATATCCCGAGCACTGTAAAATATCTAAAGTATTAACTGGCATATAGCACAGCTATTTGGAATTCTGCTAGATAAGAAGCCAGATAATAAGAAGAAGATCCAAACGGTTATAAATAATGTGGGCATCGCATGCATTTCGAACATTGTATAGACTTGCGGGAATGTCCGGAAGGTGTTTAGAAAATTCAAATAACTATGGATCGAGTGTAATCATAATATCGATTAAAATATCTTCATCATTCGAAGCCATAAAAAAGGATAATCTTACTGAATAATTGAGTATTTTTGAGGATAATTTATATGTGATTAGATGCTACTTTTTCTAACGTAATCAAGTGCTTTAGAACATATTAAAACCACATACATACATAATTGGTCAAAGCAAGCATACATTTAGAATGATGACCTAGCTCCTCACAGCGAGACCTACAGTTTAAAGTCGACTCCGAACTACAAATTTTTGAGAAAGAAAGACAATTTTATGTACTCTTATAATTTTGACCAGAAATGCGCTGAGAGGAAGTTGGCGATGATCTGGAGACTGAACCGTGAATGTTTAATAAGCCAACGCCCTACCTACTATATTTCGGCGGCTTCTATTAGAATCATAGCTATATTAAGTCTAGAATGGGTAAAAGGTGAAAATGTTTTGAAAAAATATAATCCGAATCTAAGAACTCTGCTTTAAGTTTATAGTTTACGTATTTCTTTCTTATATATTTAGTAGAAAGAGTTTTGTATTGAAATTTTCAATTTTATTTACAGAAATCCAATTTAACAGAGGCAACTAAGAAAGAAACCAAGAAGATTAAAATTTTTTAAAAAGAAAATAAATTTTCATCACATTGTACATCATGGTGATCATGATTTTATTGTAATGGCTTCTTCTGAAATGAATTTTAATCGTTTTTAATAAGTGACAAATAGCATAAAATTAAAAAATATATATCTCTGTTGATAATGGCATTTATAAGATTAATAAAATATATATATACGATATATATGTATGTATATAAGATATTCATCCCGTAGGAAATATGTTTGAGTCTTTAAATCATGCTTTCGCTCTCTAATAAATATTTTCAATACAATTTCTTAGTGTTTCTTATTGGCCGCAAACATGCAACATATTCTCATCATAATTCCACATAAGGTGTGTAAAAAATTCTTTTCTTTCGCTACCTGTTGAGAGGAAAAAATTTCATTCAACAATCAAACATCAGACGAGTATTACCATATTTGCACATTTTTTTAATTTTGAGAATGAAAAATAAATTTTGTTCTGTTGCCAAGAGATTTCAATTTTATTTTTGTTTGAATATTTTATAAAAAAACAAGCATATTAGATAATAAAATAGATTATAAACACATAATATGTATATGATATATACAACAAACAATAGATATGATCTAAAATAGTCTATGTTGTCTAATTAAAAATTTTTTTTACTTATATTTGCCATACAATACATCGTACATCTGCATCGTGCAACATACATAATAAATGCGATAAAAATAACATGATAGAGGGCTTTTTAAGAAGTGCCATTATTTCCTTTGCCTACAACTAATACTACTCGGCTACTGTAAGAACACAACAACAAAACACGACAGCGAATTCGACAACAAACATGACAAAAAAAATTATTTTAAAATTTTTCTTTTCGGAAGATATGTACGTACGATATTACAAAACATTTGAGAAATGATTTCAGATTTCAGATTTCAATTGTTCTGTTGTTGGTAATTAAATTTCTTTCTTTGACGACAAAATGAATCCGATGAAAAACCTTATAGTGGAACGATGACAGTTGGCGATACAGTAGGGAGTATTCTATTACAGGCGGATGGATAGGGCAAGGAAGATTCACTGGAAATTATTCACTCATTTTACGGGAAGGCTCAGTTGCTTTGGCAGCAATGGTTAAATCAACCATGGTGTTTAAGAATTCCAGCACAATTTGTTTTTATCCTTACCAGAGATCAGCAATGAATTTCGCTACTCATAAGCACTCATAAAATTTTGAATATAAGTGAGTCAACAATATTGAAATTTAACTTCATTACTCTGATTCGTACTCACTACAACATTGATTTATAAGTACAGGTTGCAATGAGTATCCGTACAACGTTAACATCAAACTCATACCATTCGAAATATGTTTGATTCATAAGCCTACTCATTTAGATTTATAACTTTAGAAAAATACTCTTATAAATGATTCGTTCGAGTGACTTGAATCATTCATCAAAATTTACATTTTTAGTTGTTTTTGCATTTACAAAAAAAGAAAAACGGCACATAAGCAAAAAAGACAGAGCAGCAAGCAGAGCAAACTTAAAACCTTTTATTTTAGTGTTCAAACGCGAATCATACTTATTTTGTGCTTCGTGTATATGTTGAGTTATTGAGAGTTGAAATCAATAACATCATACATGTAGTGAAGTATGAATATGATGAATACTACAAACTTTGAATATGTATGAGTAGAGGTTCGATGATATTAAAATAAGTATGAATGCGTATAAGTATCAAAAATTATGAGTGTGATTCGATTATACTCATCTTTTTAAATACTCACTGCTGATCTCTGATGCAAATACGATATAGGATGAAATACAAATTAATGTTCAACCGGCTGCAAAGCACAGCAGTATTTAATTTTATGGAACTATTCGGTTCCTAACATATAAAACTACACATCATATCCTATCAATCTACTCACTACAAATTATTTAAGCCTTTTAGGGAAAGTTAGATAATTTTATAGTTTTAATTTCGATTGCCTCAGTTAATATTGGAAGTTATCAACTCATTTTACGGTAGGGCCCATTTTCTTTGGCAACAACGGTTAAATCAACCCATGGTCCTTAAGAATTCTAACAAAACCATATGCAACAGCATATGCGTTGCTACTACACAAAGTGAGAATTGAGAAAAAAAAAAGAGAGGACTCTGCTGGACATGTATGGATAAGCAAAGCACAGACTCAGTTCTATCCTTAAATCGCACAACTCTCACGAGCCATTTCCCCTACCGATACTTGACTTGATATTCTGGCAAATGACTTCTGCAGAAGATGTGAGTCTATGAGTCGCCTCATGTGTGTGTGCCCCGCTCTTGTGATAAAAAGACGGAGGTTTTTGATATCTCACTTTCTGACATTCTTGACTGAGCTCTTTAATATAATGATTGCTGCAAGAGTAAGACTTATTTTTGACTCGGAAATGTTTGATTACCGGGTTATTGATTGTGATATCACAATGGGACTAAATGCGGGTTTAAGTGCGACCTCTTCCTTCAAGGCGGGGTCCGCTATATTACCTAATATAATCTAACGTTCATGCCGAAATATCTTATCTTTGAAATGGCTTTCGATTTTAGTTTTGTAACAAGAATAATAGTAAGATTCTATTATATGAGAAGGTGGATGTATAAGTTTTTTGATCAGTAGAGTCATAGACTATCCCCTTAGATATACGACTAGTGCGATAGAAATTCAGGGGCATAGTATACTGAATGGGGAGGTATGTTGTACATTTTTACTTGGAGTAAAGCAGTCATTAGACTTCTAGAGGAATACGTACAGCGTTGAAAAATGCCGGGCTCTCGGAGGATAACTTGTAGCCTCATGTTGGCGGCGGCACTAAAAGGCAGTAGAACAACTAAATCGGATGAATTAAGACGTAAGAGTAGCATCTCTACCTTGAAAACCAACAAAATTATCGCACTTCGGCTGTACTCCGGCTGTATACATGGCAAGAAAAGATGAGAAAATTTATATACACGTAGAGATATCAAATATATCTGGTCGTGTATGGGTATTTCGATGATACGATATACATTTAGGTTAGCGGGTGGCTCGCAGTTCACAAACAAGTTCACGCGGTGGCTCATTTGGCCCAGTGGCTCGCTTGTCTTGGTGGCTCCGGATGAAACCAGCCCTTAATGGCACGTTCGCCACCATGCCCAGATTTTTAAACGTTCTGTCAGCCCTAAGCGTCTGTCCTGAAGTGCAGGTCAATCGAATTAAATATGTTGTATGATTCCGTTTTCTACACATCATTGCCAGCTGCTGCAGTAATCCTGGTGAGGCAGATCGAGTTTGTCAGCAAAACTGCCAATAGCGCATTCTATTTAGAATTTATCTTTGAAACCTTATATCCATAATAACAAAGAGCTGACTAAAGGCTAAGAATATCCTAAAAGGATTGCTGTAGAAACTGTAATAAGGAGAATAAAGAGATGATCAATACTTTCTTTGTCTTTGTCCAGTACCTTGGGACCATGAACGAAGATTGTTTCGCTGCAATTAGCGTCTGAACTTAAGTTGCCATAGGTACCTTTAATGAAATATATATCCTCGTAAAAGAAACAAAATGGCTGAGCCAGGAATTATAGGCATACAGTACAGTAGGCATGTGCTAAGGACACAACGATACTTTAGGAAGGATCCTAATAGGCCATGTTTAATTGTTACGTTTTTATCTTATAAAAACGTTTAAAATATGAGCTCGTAGATTGCAAATAATATGAAAAAATAAATTTGTGCTTAGTTTTAATGAAAATTCTTTATTATTCGCACAATTCTGTGTGCCACTGGTCACAACTTGATGTAAACAACAATAATTGCTTTCGTTGTTATTCCTCTGTTTACACACTTTGCATAAACAATAACAATTACTAGACAATTATTCGACAGATCTTTGTAACGGAGATCTTCAAACCACGATTACTCTCTTCACACACACACAGCATCTTCACACAAGACTGACTGAACTTCGCTAATTTCAGTAAATTATAGGCATGCGGTACAGTAGGCATGTGCTAAAGACACAGCGGGACTTTAGATAGGACCCCACAAGCATGTTTAACGCAACCGCCGATTTAGTTTAACCTAACCTTATTGGATGTTGTAAATGGGAATATTTTCTGCACGTGCTGTATAGAAAAGATGTAGTCCGTTATGATTACTTATAAATTCATTCATTAAGTTCAGATAGGCCTCTGAGTATGCTGGTTTGATTTACTGTAACTTGTCTTATGTAGTGACTGAGAATTAAACTGACTTTTTAAGATGATCCTTTAACTTTAAATGTAAATTGAAGAAGGCAACCTACACTCAAATTTAGACAGCCCTTAGTAATATAGGATTTCATTTAAAATTAAAAACAATTAGAAGTGCTCATATTTATATGGCAGCGACTGTATATAAAATCCATTGCAATCAGAATTCATTATTATTTGAAAAACTCAAGAATAAAAAACCGAAAAAAAGAAAAAATTTGAAAAAAAATTTTTCATTTCAGGCACATCATTCAGATGAACTTGTTTCACATGATGCCAAAAATGATGTGTATGATCATAATGTTGTTGCCACAAAAACTTTGTCTCTCTTTTTCTCTCTCTCTCTCTCTCTCTTCTCTCGTGATATTTATTTGCGTACTAATGATCAGCAGCAATTGTGGTTTGTTGCTATAAAAATTGCTCCATTCAGTGACAAGTGGCCGCATAGTTATTTATAAAAACCAAAGAAGAAGTGTTTACAATACGACGATGGCCTCCCTGTTGCATGCTACATAGCATAAGAAAACCACCAACAAGAACAACAACAACCATAACTGCAAACAAATTTAACACAATTATTTTCGCTTGACAATGCATTTTTCAGAAAAAAACAATTTGAAACGGAAAGAATTTTTCTTCGTTTTTTGAATTTAGAAAAAAAAAATATGAAATGTTTTGCATCGTACGTTTAGCAGAAGAATGCTTGTGTCGTTTAATAAAGTGTTTAAAAGTGTTTAAAATTTGTACACGATAAATCATTTCGTACATACACTGTCATATTTAAAATACTAATTTGTCTTTAAGATTATTATGAGTCGCAGAGGAGGAAAAATATTCGAAAAAAAGCGAGAAATAGTTTTCAAATGGACAATAATTTTTGAAATAAATTTTTGAATTGTTTTCCTTCTCTCTGTTGAACATTTAATTCTGATTGACATTAAAATGTGAAAATAATTACATGGTCTTTAATGAGATTTCACGAAGATTTTTGGAAACAATGAATGAAAAATAATACAAATTAAGTGACTTCTTTCTCTATGTGGGCTTTAAGAGATTTCTAATGCGAGGGTGTTAAAGTGTAAACTAAATTTAGAAAAAAACGAAATAAATGGAGCGTTCAATAATTTATTTAGAAAAATTCAAGACTCATTCTGTGACAACATTTTTTTAAAATTCAATTCCACAACACTTAGCAATGCACCTGACATCTGCGATCGCCACACACATGGCTTATTGGTGGATCCTACATAAACTGGCGTTGTGTCCTTAGCATATGCCTATTGTACTGCATGCCTATAATTCCTGGCTCAGCCAGCCTGTTAATTTTATGGCAAAATAAATTTCATCTAAAATAGCTGTGGCTACTACACTTCAAACAATAATTGAACCCAAACAATCTTCGACTCTGGTCCTCAAGTACTGAATAAAGGCAAATAAAGTTTTAAGTGTCCCTTTATTCTCGTTATTACAGCTTCTATACAAATTGTTTTAGGATATTCTTAGCCTTTAGTCAGCTCTTTGTTATGATGGATTTCTAAGATAAATTTTAAATGAATATCAGTTCCGCTGACAAGCTCAATCTGCCCCACCAGGATTACTGCAGAAGCTGATATGATGTGTAGAAAACGCCATCGTACCTTTTATCGAATGGCCTGTACTTCAGAACAGATGTCATTGGTTTATGGCAGATAGAACGTTTGAATATCGGGGCATGAAGGCGAACAACGCCGTTAAGGGCTGTGTAAGGCAAGCTACTCGTGGGAAACTTGTACATTTGGAATCATGGTCTTGCATTAGATGTGTTTACTTGCGATCATATTTTGACTTGACTTTGTTTGGAACGTGAAAAATATTTTTCCTGTTGGAAAATAAACCACACATATGACTATGACTTCGATTAAATCAGTATATTAGTGGATGGACAATGTCATTCATATGACTACCTCTGGATCCGTTGTGGCGCTCGATCGCTTTTTTGCACATTTCATTCGATATTTTGATGACAGTTTGACGAGTGTTGTTAAAATGCTATAATGCTTGACGCGCAGATACAGTCATTGAAGAGGCTCCTCAAAAAATCTAGGATTTAGTACCCAAAACGTGGAATAACTTTCCTGGAAAATTTTCTGACAAAATACCAAAATCGGTCAGGTTAAGCGGTCATTGTTCTGTAGAAACCACAAATCGTCCACTTCATAATTTAAAATTTTGGGTCAAAAAAGGTCAATTATTATATAGCCCTACCTACATACATACACAATTGCATTGTGTAGCTTCTCACACCACTTGTTTTGTGTGTGTTAATTTTGTACATGAGTGGCGGGACCTACAGTTTCAAGTCGACTGCGAACGCTAGATTTTTTTGAGAAACTATTCATTGAAATTTTTTTATTTATTCTCAGAGTTTTTGCCAAAAATGTAATGAGAGTTGTTGTTGGAGATGTCTGACCTGATAAGACAACACACTACCTACTAGACCACGGCGATTACATAGCCATAGTGATCCAAATTAATGACAGTGGTTCTCCTAGGGCCATTCTCGAAAAATATTAATATACTCACCATACAGACATTTGTTCTGGATGCATTATTGTTTCTCCAGAGACACTTTTAGGGTCTCCTAAACCCACATGCGACAATTTTATTATTTGGTGTAACTACCGACTAAGAAATAATCTTCAAAGCTGAAGAAAATTTTGTTTATAAAATCGGAATTGTAAGCCTGTTGCTCTAGTATTCTATCAGAATATCTACGGCACTATACATGGTTGTAATTGATGAATAAGTTGGACTTTATATAGACAGACGTTGAAATTTAAATGAAAAATATGCCTTAATAAATGCAGTGGAAACAAGAAATTCAGATTATCCGCCTGAATTTCTCCAGACAGAAGAAAAAATTGATGTAAGGTCCTAAGAAAATCTATAAAGTTTCTGGTCTCTTTCTCAAATATCCTGATAGTTTTATGAAATAGTCAGTTGTGATATAAGTTCTGTGAATAAATTCTGTGTGTTCGAGAGATTTTCGTCTCTGCTTTTCATGCGCTAAACAATGATAAAGAAAATGTTCTATGGTCTCCGATTCTTCTTCGTCCTTACAGTTTCTGGAGAAAGCGTTATTCGCGTTCGTTATAACTGTTACGGGTTTTAATTACAGTCTGTTAGGACTACAGCATGAATTTTGATTAAGTCAAAAGTAAATTTTGCTCCGCACGTACCCATGGGTCACGTTTGTCTCTGGTGTCTGTACAAGGAGGTTCACAATCACATCTTTTCCTTTCAAAAGAATTGAGTTTCTGCAAGATAGTTTATTTGTTCCTCTGCAACGGAATGTCAAATACACGTTTGATTTCTTCAAATGTGTTCTTATATCAGCCATTTCACGATTTCGGCTTTATTGTTACCTTTAGTGTCGTCTATACGGGAGCCCATTGAAGTCGCCGTAATCTAGTAGGTAGTGTGTTGGCTTATTAGACGTAAGGCCGAGGTTCAAACCCCAGGTCAGACATCAAAACGAAATATGAAGAAATATTTCTTCGGCGACTTACACTCAGCAGATTTCTGGCAAAAACTCTGCGAGTAAATAAAAATTGCCATGAAAAGTTTCTTAAAAATCTGTCGTTCGGAGTCGACTTTAAACTGTAGGTCCCGCCACTCATGTATAAAATTAACACACACAACATAAGTGGTGTGAGAAGCTAGGCCGCAATTCTGACTGAAGGGTTGTAATGGCCAATTATGTATGTATACAGGAGCCCATACTCTCGATATCTCCTGCAGCGACTCTAGGCAATTTTAGACAATTTAAAATCTAGGGATCTAATGGCCGATTTACTGTCCGGAAATATTCAATATACTCTGTTAAAGCTGCAGTCTTTATTAAGTTGGTCTCCTCTCCTTCAATCTGCATATCCCACGTACTTAAGGTTGAAGTCCTATAGCAACAGCGAGACTACACTAACATCTGATGTTTTTCGTATAGCGACCTGAAAAGTACACCTAAAGTGGATTCAATAAATTTGCATTTTAGTAGTTTACCAACAAAGGCAACACCAGCAGGATTGGTATCCAATTGCCTTACCCTTTATATCAAGTAAAAAATCAGTCAAAGTATATATTTGCAATATATGTATATGTATGTATACAAATAATTTCGTTAGATTTGCTTTTTGTTTAGGCGTTTTGTGTCCTGATCAGAGATATGACCAACTATTTCCATGCATCTTAAGAATGAATGAGGAATTAAGGCAATCTCATAAGCTGCCCAGTTTAAAGTAACCTGAGATATCCGCAATTATGCCCTGATGATGATCAAAGACCATGGCATGAGGATATTTATGTTCATCTGCCAGTATATCTAAAATAATGGAAGATCTTCACTGCTCATCCAATGACGTCAAGGATATAGCTTCGCTTATCAAACTTTCGGGCTGGTTTTCCAGCGTAGGGTAGTCATGTTTGTTAATGTGCAGTCTTTGAGCTGACCAATTTCTTCTTCTTCCCTAGCGGAGGGCTCGTCCCCATTACGTAGGGACACTTACACACTACAGTCCGGACTATAGCGGGTAAGGAAAAAGTAATGGCAACGAGAACATAAATCAGCTACAGAACTTAATCACAAGCTGAATAAAGTTACAATAAACATGAACTACCTATGACAAGAACGAAAATACATTTTTATATAATAATTTACAAATTAATGCCAGCATATAAGCTACGTTTTATATTACAAACACTACAATTAAAATCAATAAAATCATAATATAAGTTAAAATCATTACATAGTCTACGAAAAGGAAAATTACATCCATAGTTCGTTCTATAAAAATCTAAAGAAAGAGGACGATAGTGCCGTGAAAATCTTGCTGGAATACTGAAATTCAGGTTACAAAGCAAAAACTCAGAATCGATATCACCCTTAACGAGATTAAAAACAAAACAAACCCCTAAAACAGCCCTTCTACGTTCTAAAGTTGGAAGTTTTATCAAACCTAATCTAGCCTCATATGACGGAAACCCATTGGCACAATCCCATCCTAAGCCACGTAAACAGAATAATAAAAACTGCATCTGCACAGACTCTATTGAATTACTATTACAACGATAGTATGGATTCCAAATAATAGACGCATACTCCAAAATAGGTCTAACAAGTGAAATGTATAGCAGTCTTGTTATATAAGGATCAATTAATTCCCTAGCCCATCTTTTCACAAAACCAAGAACAGCCCGAGCCTTACCAATCATCATACTAATATGATCAATTAAAGATAGTTTCATATCCAATAATACTCCCAAATCAAGAAATGTAGTCACAGTTTCCAAAGGGCAAGAATTAATCACATAAGTGGACGAAATTACGCCCCCGCGAGAGAAAACCATACATTTACATTTTTTCAAATTAAGATCCATTAAGTTACAAACAAATCAATATTTCGCTGAAGAACAGCCTGACCATAATCATCATCAAAAGTATAAAATAATTTAACGTTGTCAGCATACATCAGAATATTATAATCAGAAATAGCACAAGGAAGATCATTAAGAAACAATAAGAACAGTAAATGACCCAAATGGCTACCCTGCGAAACACCAGAAGTAACATATACAGTCTTAGACAATACATTCCTAAACAATACCCTCTGAGTCCTAAGGGAGAAGTAGAAGTCTAGCCAACGATGAATAATATCAAGAATACCGATTAATGAAAGTTTAAGAAGCAAAATTCTATGATCAACGCTATCAAAAGCTTTACTGAAATCACTATAAATTACATCAGTCCGAGCTCTGGCAAGAAAACCCCTGAAAACATGTGTAGTAAATTCAAGAAGATTAATGACAGTCGACCTACCTTTTAAAAAACCATGCTGGAAAGGGGATATTATAGATCTCGTATTAAAACAGAGATAATCCGTCACCAGTTTCTCCATCAACGTGGGGATAGCACTGAGTTTGTCAATACCCCTGTAATTGGAAATATTGGATTTATTACCCGACTTATGCAAAGGAGTTATAAACGAACTCTTCCAAATAGATGGAAAATGACCAGCCCTCAGAAGCCCATTGAATATAAACGTCAAAGGACCACTCAAGACAACAGTTTGGTGGAACTCGGTCAGTACAGGGACTGCGTTTACCTGTGGCTTCACAACGAGCCACTATGCGTTCTCAAGTGTGCTTTTGGTGTCAAAGCTACCACTCCAACCTACCTACCTACCTACCTACTGCCCATATAATAGCATCATATCTGTGATCGATTTCGCACAATACATCACATGCATCTATGTTTTGGGCGCTAGGATATCAATGTAGTGAGTTCTTGACAGCCAAAGAAATGCATCCCGTGTGTCTTTACTATTCATACATCTCAACCTACGTACCTACCTACTGTCCTTATAAGGGCATCATGTCTGCGATCGATATCGCACAATACATCACATGCATCTGTGTTTGGGCTCTAGGGTATCGATGTGGTGAGTTATTGACAGCCAAAGAAAGGCATTTCGAAGAGTGGATCCCGTGTGTCTTTACTATGCATACATCTGTGCTGGGGTCACAGTGAATTGGTGCGCTGAGTTCTTGGCGGCCGGGGAAATGTGGCTCGAAGAGTACATCCATAGTGCTTGAATCCATATGAATTCTTTGTATAAATACGGTTGAGATATTTGTGGATTATTGTCTGCCATGTTCAAAAAATCAATAGCAGTTCGTAGATAAAATCATAGCGTTTATATATTGAGGTGTGCATCGGTCATTGCACAAATACGAAACCTGATCTGCATATCACTTTGCGGTACGGTTCAGTAAAAGTGCCTCAAATAAAAGATTTCTATTCCTGTACCTATTAGACGACTTGATTTTTGTGTTTCAATGATCAATTTGAGTTGCTTTGTGAATTCCTTAGGCTTGGCTTGGCGACATATCATGTCTTTCAAATTTCTTGGAAAGTTTGCAGATTTGGGCGAAATTTGGAAATTTGAAAATTTAAAATCGAAATCATTAAAGATGTTCAGATATTGACAGGCTCTGTATTAAGTATTTGGGATTTGGTTTCGTACGTTAATACTGAATTATTCGTGTGTATTTTTACTAATAATTGCGCCACGCACCGGTGACTTTTATTTGTTTAATTCGAGAAAATATTAACGATGGCGTTAAAAACAAAAAAAAAAAAAAAACAAGTGGGGGTAAGGTGGCCACCTTTTTAGCATTTTTTTTCGTTTTTTCCTTTTTGTCTATTACAGTACAATGATGATGAAGTGGGTATCCAAAATAAAAACTGGTGGGCTACTCACATGCCGTACCAATGAAATATTGCCTTAAATGGCTAAAGTATCCTCTGTTAAAACTGTTTTTTTTTCAGAATGTCTGTCCATTTTGGCTATTTTTCGCAAACATACATAGATTTTTATGGATGAAATTAAAAAAACGCGTGTGTGTGTTAGTGTTTGTTTAAAATAATGTTTTTCATGTAATTGTATGCGTGGCTACTGCTGCATTTTAAATTAGTGGCTACATATGCATGCACACATACACTCCTCTGGGTATTTTTATTTATTTAGGTGTGTATAATTGTGTTTATGCGTGTGTGTCTGTAGTTCTGCTGCATATTTTTTCCTCTTTTTTTTTGGTGAATATTTTGTTTTAGTTTTATTAGGTTCGTTTTTTTTCGTGAATTTTTTTTCGATTTTTTTTTAGTATTTAAATAAGCCCATGTGCGTGTGCATTAAATGCTAGCCATACCTACTCCTTTCCCAAAAATTTGTAGCAGCAATATTGACCGAAAAAAAGTCCTTAACATTGGAGGGCGGAGTTTTGCCAGTTTTATTTTGTATACGCGCTCGCAAAACATGCATTCACAATACCACTTTTTATCCATACGCACACACACAAATTCACGCACTCAAAAGTGTGCATAAATATATTATATTTCCGCTGTTATTCAACTTTCTCCGCTCTCCTCTCTCCGCTCTTCCTTTATTCTTTATTTGAATATTGCATTGCAATTTTTTTCTTTTTTTCTGTCGTTTTTTTTTAATTTTTTTCAGACGAAAATAAAATAAAAAAACCTTTGTTTTGTTTTAATTTTTATTTTTGTTTGTTTGAAATAAAAATTTTATTTTTTTATTTTTTGGTGCATGGCCACCTTTACTTCCTCTCCACCCATTTGCAGAGGAGTCAGAAGTGCACACAAAAATATGCAAAAAAAAGGTGTTCACATGTGAAATGCATTCAACAAAGTATGCCCACTGACTGACTCGCCTGCTGCCTACTAACTCGTGCCTGCCCACATTGCCTCATGCATGCTGCATGCTTGCATGTGTGTTGCGACCAAAAGGCAAACATTTATTTACAATATCGTTGTTGTTGTTGCTGTTTTCATTTCATTCACAAACCAGCTCCAGCTGACCATTAGTGTGTTGTTGTTCATCTCTGGGCTCTCACTCTGTCTCTCTGCCGAAAAGCTTTGCTTCATGTTGTGCATGTGCGTGTATTTGTGAAGTCTTTGAAAAAATAAACGAATAAAAATTTAAAATAAAAAATCTAAATGAGTTTTTATAATTTTTTATAAATGAATGGAAAGTTTTTTCGCATTTTTTTTCACGAAAATAAAATAAAAATTTTTGATCTCCTTTGCGGGTTGTATTGGGAGGTCCTGCACATTGGCCCACTTGAATGTTGTTGTTGGTGGATAGAAAATAAAAATAAAAATGAATCCAAAATCTATACTCAGATTCAGTTTTTCGTGTGTGTGTATAGGAATTATGCTTAAAACAGTGGCGGTGTATAGGAAATTTTCATATCAAAAAAATGTAAATCGTGGAATCACTTTATGGATGATGAGCATAAGCCTGGCAAATAAAAATATTAAAAGTTAAGCTTTATTCACGCCTAATACGGCATATATTTTAATATCTGTACAGTGAGATAAAAATAAGCATGGGCCGTGGTTAATAACACAGCCCTGCATGGGTTTTGCAAATAAGATGACTCCAGGTGTATCCGAAGACATTTTGCGCACTGAACACGAATCTGGTTTCAAAAACTTTCCATCACGTCAGGTTTTCGAGAAAAAAACGTTTTTGGCCATTTTTGAACAATTGTAAAGCTAAACACTGACATGCTAGAATCATCGCTATTGTCGGAAATTGACAATTGATCTTTGCTCTTTAAAATGAGCCTAAAGCCAAATTGTTTGCATGCAACTTTAAAATAGGGGGTGGGTTTATGTCAAGGGGTGCAAGAGAAAAAGGAACACATTACGGAGGTCCTTAAAAATTAGTCAGATTTACTTGACAATTGTTACTCAGGGGTTTTTGGGGTCGCTGATTACAGATCTTCATTCAGATTTAAAAAATTCAAAATGGCGGATCAAATATGACGGTCAAGGTTTGTAAAAATTAATCAGATTTACTTGACCGCCATATTGGATACGCCATTTTGAATTTTTTAAACGGTTATCGGTTATTACAGCGTAATTTAGCTTAAGGTACGACAGATAGAAGAGAAGCAAAAAGAGATATGTAATCTCCATTTGGACCCCATTTGCTATGATCCCATTACGTTATCCTAATGAAATGTAGTGCAGAAGTCATTCGTCTGAAATTGTCGCAATGGATAGCAACAAGTTTTAATGCAGTGGAGTAATACAATGTTGATTGATACTGTTTGTACTACAATTTACAGAAAGCTAGTTCTTCAAGAATTCTTCTGCAATCAGCTGATTCTATCACAGGCAGATTCATTCCCCTGCCCCTACATCCTATATACATACATAATTGGTCATTACAACCCTTCAGTCAGGACTGTGACATAGTTTCTCACACCACTTATGTTGTGTGTGTTAATTTTATACATGAGCGGTGGAATCTACTGTTTAAAATCGACTCCGAACATCGAATTTTTGAGAATCTTTTCATTACCAATTTTATTTCACCTCAGAGCTTTTGACAGAAATCTGCTGAGAGGAAGTCGCCGAAAAAATACTTTTTGTATTTTTTTGGATGTCTGGCCTGGGGCTCGAACCCTGGCTTTACGTCTAATAAGCCAACACATTACCTACTAGACTACGGCGACTTCTGCCCCTTCTAGGGGTTATTGATTACAACAGCATTGGCTGAGTGAATAGTATGGAAATAAGTTAATTTAGATGTTGAAAGCTTTTTGAGAGGCTTTTTGTAGTGAAAACAATTTTTGATTAGTGACACGGACAATGCTAAAAATGTTCAACAAGGTTTGCCATTTCAAATTATTAGTATTTTTTTTAAATCACTGATGATTATTGACTTTTTCTCCTCCAAAATGAAAGAATTTAACATGGCTGACGTGAAGTTTCAACAAAACAACAATATTTACTTACTTAAGTGGCCATTACAGCCCTATAGACACAATTACGATCTAGTTTCTCACAGCATCTGTGATGTATGCGTTAATTTTATACATGAGTGGCGGGACCCAATGTTTAATGTCGACTCCGAACTTTTGAGAAACTTTTCATGGCAATTTTATTTCATCACAGAGCTTTTGACAGAAATCTGCTGAGAGAAAGTCGTCGAAATAAATATTTTCCTTTCATGCTTCTTTTGTTGGAGATGTCGGAGTCAGAGGGTGAACCACGGGCTCTCATCTTATAAACCGACACACTGCGTAATAGACTACATCGACTTCATATGCTAGTTCTTTTTGCCTTTAGTGAGATACATATACTGGAATAAGTCTGTTATGACGTATTTAAATGAAATAGTCTTTGAGAATAAAACAACAAAACAGTTTCGTTTTCGGAAAGTATTATTAACAGGCTGTTTAGTTTTACTTTTTCAATTTGAAAAAATTTTGTCTAGGAACCCATCTATTAGTGCAGCCCTTGCGCTAACCAATTTATTCCTCTTCCCTGATTTTTTTTTTTTGGTGGAACTTTTTCAGTACAGGGACTGGGTTCACCTCATGGCATTACAACAGGCAGCTAAGCATGCTCAAGTGAGATTTTTGATATCAGAGCTATCACTCCGACCTAACATAACCTAACCCATTTATTGCTCACCAAGCTATGAACCTGCGTCAGCGATAGATGTCCTGTTCTTCATATAAATGGTGATACTCACACCATAACCTAAACATGGCCTTTCTTACCAACTTAACGGAAGCTATAAAGGATTCTAGCCCATAGGTACACATGGGTGGAGACTGAAAATTATACACAAAAAGATGCTGGCAGTAAAGGAGATTAAATACTGTCACTTGAGAACTTAAAAGGTCCTCGAAGTGTTCTTAGGGACTCAGAATTTATTGAGAGAGCTTATCTAATCAAATCCATCATAAAACTATGGAAATAGTTGAGAAACTTCAATCAGAATTTATTATTAAATGACGGTAGCTGCGCTATCGCATTGCATTGAATTTTTCAAATGCAAAGCAAACCGTGGTGTGGTGTGTTATGCTTTAATATTATTTTGTTATTATTATTGTAACCTAAATCACCATTAAAATATTTTAATACACAAATTCCTACAATACATCTTAAACGCTATGTTTTATTCAATAATCTTGAAATGCAAAATAAAAACTTTCCTTTGATGAGAAATATTTTTCCCTTGAACAAGAGGCCCCTGTTTGTTTTTTCTCCCAACATTTTTAAAGTCAAACGTATGATGAATGCATAAATATTTGTCAACAGAAATTACAAAAATTCCTCATACGCCTTGAGCGCCCAAAATTAAATTCTTTCTCCTACCGTTTGATGTGCAAAACGCTACTGTACTTGCTCATACTTGTATGGGCTCTACCACTTGCTCATACTCATCATGTATTGGATTTTTCAGAAAATAACAACAAAGTCAAATATTACACATGCATACACACAGGCATACACATTAATTTTGTTTGTGTTCTTTTTTTTATTTGAAATAACACGCATACATATGCATGAATACACCACGCACTTATATATTATCAATAAATATTACCTTTTTGTTGTTGTAAAAAAGAAAAATTCATGCCCTTCTGCATCTCTCTGGCCAATGCTCTAATGTTTGTTCATTTCGAAAAAAAAATAATAAAAATTACACATGCTCGCGTATACAACACACACATGTACACAGTCATGCACTTGCTTTTATAATGAAAAACAATTGTACAACAAGTATTTGGAGTTTAGGATACATGAGCGTACATATATATATGTAAGTGTGTGTGTGTTTTATTTTTGTTCCATTTTTATTTTTTAAATAAAAAAAAACACATGCACGCACCAATACTTATGGACATTTTTTTGCAACAACAATACATTATCAATAGGCTTACATATTTAAAAATGCAGCCAAATTCTCTCTACTACTCTCTCGCTCTCACTGTCTTTCATACTCTCTTTGATTTACATTGCATTCGCTTGTGTTGTTTGTTTTTATTTTTATTTTGAATGCATTTCCATGCTGTTTTTTCTTTGCCTTTCGCTGGCCTGCTGTTGTGGTTCATTTTTGTGCGTAAATGCATGCTTACAAGTGTGCCTGCGTATGTTTATAGCTGTTCTACCATGTTTTTTTTTGTTTTGTTTTTCGTTTTTTGGATGTCATTTCACTCTCTCCATTTTGTCTGCGTTTCATTATGATGATGATGTTTTAGTTTTATTTTTCGCGATTACAAGCGATTTTTTTATATTATTTTTTGGTTTTGTTTTGATTCCTTTTATTTGTTGTGTGCATGTGTGTGTGTGTGTGTAGATTATAGACAAAAAAATATATTTTAAAAAGTGTTACAAATAAAACAAAAAAAGTAAACCATGCTGTCGACTGTAGTAGTGACAGCTGTAGTAGCAGAGGAAAACTGCATTCTCTGCTGCTGCAACTGTTGAGAGCAGAGATGAGAATTGCATTTTGGCAGAGTGTTTTGTTTGCTGTGGTGTGTATGCTTGCCCGTTATATAGAGTAGAGTAGAGTAGTGGTAGTATGGTGAGATTAAAAATAATGTCTGTCTCTCTACACATTTACGAATTTTATTTTATTTTGTTTTGTTTTGTTTTTATTGATAAATGAGTGTGTTAGTTCGTATACACTTATGCATACAAACGTTTATTTATACATACATATGTGTGTTGCGTAGTTTCGTAGGCCTATTGCTTTATATTGTATGTATGTGTGTATGAGTTGTTTTAAGTTTTTGGCTGCAACTGACTACAATCATGTGGATGTTATTGTTGTTGCCGTTGTTCAATGTTTTGCTAACGTATTTAACACAAAAATATAAAACAAAAAAAAAACGAAATAAATATTAAAAAAATAAAAAAAAAATCACAAAAAAAACGTGCACAAAATAAAAATAAAATAAAAAAACCCGAAACGAAGCAAAACAACCAGCCTCAATGATGGCTGAATTTTTATTGGCTGATTGAAAATAAAAATATTCTTCTTTAGTTTTGTTTAATTTTTTTCATTTTTTTTAGTTTTTTTTTCGTTTTCGTTTTTTTGGTGTTTTGAATGTGTTGTTTTGTTTTGTTTTGTTTTTATTTTGTCAGTCGCGTTAGTTGGATTTTATTTTTTATTTTTTAAATGCGTGTGTGTGTATTTGGTTTTGTATATTTATTGTAGGGGCCTATAATATGTTGTTCAACGTTGGTTGTTGTTTGAGAGAGTGAAGGGTTGAAATACAAGTTTACTGAGTAAGGAATTTTAATAACAGTTTTTTTTAGTGAAAATTTATCATTATTAATTCATACAACGATCTCTGGGGATCCTAGGCCCATGAGAAGGGTATGAGGAAGCAGCCTACACTTCGCTTTGTCTGCCAAAAGCAGGACTAGCATTCCAATTTATCGGTTTTCTTATGTGCCAATATCAGGGTGTACTCAATCCAGCACTTTCTAATAATTTAATTACTATAGAATGTAAGGGTATCTAGTTAGGATATTCTTATAATCTGTCTTGTATTCCTTACCGTTCAATGTAGATGATAAGAGGGAATGGCAACTTTATAGATTAAATCACGACAATTAACTGGTAGTGATAGTCTAGTACTAAGTATGTAGGCTTATTAAACGTGAGACCTCGGTTCAAACCCCAAAAAATATTTGAAAAAGTTTCTCACAAACCTGTTCGAAGTCGACTTTAAACTGTGGGTCACGCCAGTCATGTATAAAATTAACACACACAACGTTGTTGTGTGAGAAACTAAGTTGTAATCCTGACTGTAGTGTTGTAATGACTAATTATGTATGTATGTGTACGACAGTAATTTAAAACACGATTCTCTAAGACGCTGTAAACCAGTGTGAAGGTATAACAAGTTTAGTAATCGATCCAAAATATATTAAGGAAAACTTCGTTAGACTATCAAGAAGGGGTAAACGTTGGTAAATAAAGTGACAACACTTTTATCCTCCTCAACGGTTGTACCCTACAGTAAATATTTGTAGGTAAGCGAAGTCTTTTCGCAAGCATACTTATTAAGTATTGATCCGTGAGAATAGACGCCAGGACAAGGAAATGTCCTTCAATATTTTTTAAACTATTCATCGATACGTTAACCAAATAAGTATGCAGCTAAGCAACATTCTCCATCAATATGCACTCAGTAGAGGAAGTTCTCTGGAAAGTTCAAACTTTCGCTGAAGGCGAGCAAGGGAATGGTTGCATATGACAACCAGACGTAAAGGTTGCACATCAAAGAGATCTTGATTATTGACCGACTGTCTGAGAGGAGTCTAGTAGGTAGTGTGTTAGCTTATTAGACGTGAGGCTATGGTTCAAACCCCAGGTCAGACATCTCCATAAAGAGTTTCTCAAAAATATGTCTTTCGCAGTCGACTTTAAACTGTCGGTCCCGGCACTAATGTATAACGTTAACACACACAAAATAGTTGGTGTGCGATACTAGGTATGTCTGAGAGGAGTTAGAGATGCCAAATATGTGTTTTATGTGTGGCGATTGTCAGTTAGTAGTCAGTCAGTAAAGAGTCAGTTGTAAAGAATTTTGAAATACTCTTTTTCACTAAATACAATCCATGTTATACTTTAAGAATGATCGCATGGAAAATGTTTAATTCTCTTAGACTGGCTTTTTAAAAAACTCAAGAAGGAAGTCCTTAAGAAAGCCTTACTATTTGTATAATTATTTGTCATATACTGGGGCCACGCGATCTGATGTGCTTTCCTCAAACTTTAAATATAGAATGTCTTCTTCTAGCCTATTACTCTGACAAATTTCAGGATACTGCTCGGTGTCAATAGCACTTAGCATGAAACCAGGTATTTCTTCCTGGTATACAGGTTTCAATAATGTATTCTGAAAATTCATTTTTATCATCACATGCTGCACTCGAGACAACTCTTTTCCTCAATAAACGTACCCTCAGTCTGCAGTTGCCCATGGAAACATCGATTACCAACCTCATGTAAAACCTACCAACCTTAGTAAAAGTTCTGTGACTCTTGTGTGAAGACGCTTTGTGTTTGAAAAGAGTAATCGTGGTTTGGAGATCTCCGTTACAAATAGCTCTCGAATAATTGTCTAGTAATTGTTATTGTTTATGCAAAGGGTGTAAACAGAGGAATAACAAACAAAGCAATTGTTGTTGTTTACATCAAGTTGTGAACAGTGTCACACAAAATTGTGTGAATAATAAAGAATTTTAATTAAAACTAAACACAAATTTATTTATTTATTTTATTTGCAATCTACGAGCTCATATTTTAAACGTTTTTAAAAGGTCAAAACGTAACAATGATTGTCTGATGCAAGGCTCAGATCTTCTTTTGTTGTAAATTCCTAACAAAAGTTCCGATTGCCTCAAACACACTAGGTTTGAGAAGAGTCTTTTCTTATCTTTATCTTTCCTTTCATGGTCTTTTCTTATCTTTAGCTTTCCTTTCATTCGGTATACCTTTCCGAACATCCGCTCTTACACCACAGAAGGATGTATAAACTCCCTACGTCACAAGGACATTTGCTTGTTTATTGCCAGAAATTTCCACATAAACTGGGACCCAATAGATAGTGACTCAATTTCTTCTCGATTTAACATCACTGGAGTCAAGTGCTCATAGAACGTTTTGAAAGCGTTGTAAGCCATAGTACTTAAAACCAACATTTCCTTATTCAATTAGCTGTAAGTGTTGGTGTGCTTACGTTTTTGATGCTTTATGTTGATATGTGGCCTGGTCATTGATGTCGTTTTTCGTTGCTCATCCTTTTTTATGCTCCTTTTTTTTTAATTTTTTTATAACATGGGGTGGGTCTTGCATTTTTATTTTTTCGTTCTTTTTTTTTCTCTTTGTTTTTTTGGTTGTTTTGTAGGCTTTTTATGCAATTTTTTTTCGTTCTTTTTTTTTGAACAAGTTGGTCCTTTTTTTGTTGCACATAATGATACAAACTTACAGACGCCATATTTTATTGTCAGTCAATGCAAATGTTGTTGCATGCCACAGTACTAGTAGTAGTAGTTGTTGTTTTTATTGTTGTTGGTATATATTATTATAATTTTGTTGTTTGTCTTTGGGTTTTGTAAAGTGTTTGGTTTTTTTGGACTTTTTTTTTGAACTTTTTTTCCCCAAAAAAAAAAAAAAACAGGCCTACTCCTACTTTTTTGTTTTGGGAGCTGCTTAACCGAAAAATAACATGAAAAAAAAAACGAATGAGGCACTCATTCTCTTTCTTTTTCAGTCTTAACACATGCAGCAAAGCCGGCATACAGCATCAAATTCGAATGCATTTTGGTGCAGCAGCAGTTTGATGTCGTTGCACTCGTTTTCGTGGTGATGCAACTCAAATGCTACTTGAGATGGTGGTGCGGCACTGGTGAGTTTTTTTTCTTCAATATTTAAGTGGGTCGTTTGTTATTTAGCATCAGTTTAACAGCTTCAACAACAATAGCAAAGAGCATCACAACTGTAAACTGGTGTGCGTATATGCTGGCCCATCTCTTTTAACGCCTGGTTAAGGGTTCCTACTTTTTTTTTTCATTGGTCTTTTTATTTTGGCGATTTTTTGTTTTTCCAGACACTCGTCTTCCTTTTTCTAGAATGTCGTTCTACGCGCTGCTTGTTTTTCGCTTCAGCATCGCACAATTGACAATTGCATGGCGCGTAATATTTTTAAATGTTGTTTTTGCACGCAGTTGCCAGTATTTGTAGGTGTCCAATTTGTTGTTGTTGTTGTTGGTGTTGTGGCATTCAATTCTTCAGTTCAATACAATTTGGTGGTCTATTAAGTGTGTGTGTGTGTGTTGTTGGATTTGGAATTTTTCACCGTTTAAACACTCGTCTAAAACTGCCATCGTTTTTTTGAATTTTTTTTGTTTTTTTTTATTTTGAAATTGGAAAACATTTTTTTCTTTTCTTTTCTGGCTTATTCGCAGCCCATAATGATTTGCTTGCTATTGATTAAGTCTACATGAGTGTAAGTATAAGTGTAAGGCATAAGTGTGTGTTTATTTCTGTGTTTGAGTGTATTGGTATAATTGCAAATTTCGTTTCATTTTATTTTTTGGGCTTTTGAATTCCATTTTTTTTTGCCTTTCATTTCATTGCGAATTATCGACGAGGTCTACGATAATGTTTATCGACGATGTTATACGCTTGAAAAGGCATTCTAATTAAACTTAAATGTTGAATAAATGCCAAAAAAAGTGGATTTTGGTTAAGCGATTATCGCTCTAAAGAATGCAATTTAATGTTCCCAAAAAAAGGAGAAAGAAAAAAGAGAAAGGAATACGAAAAAGGAAAACGCAAAATGCAATCACTTTTCAAGCGATAACATTCAATAGAAATGCAAGCAAATTTGCCAAATTGCAAGGGTTTTGGAAGATTGTTGCAGAAAATAAAATAAATTTCTTTGTTATCAACTCATAAAATTAGGGATTCCTTCTTAGCAAGTAAAGCTATGGAAGTGTTGCGTTTGAAGAGGTAGAAAGCACTCTTGGAATGGAAAACAGTGTGTTTAATTTATCCGTGTAACACATTTAGACAAAGTTTTAGTCAAATCGGCATTCAACACTTTTGTAGGCTTACTTTTAAGACTCATATCAAGCAAATAAACTTGAACTGAATTGGTAGAAACTTGCACGTATAAATCAAGTGAATGTCATGGCTTGAAGTGCGTACGGCCACGTAGTTATAATCTACGAAGGGTCATGCTGCATGGTTAAATGCACTGATGTCATACATACATACATTGGTCATTACAACTCTTCAGTCAGGATTACGACCTGTTTTCCACATCACTTATGTCGTGTGTGCTAAGATCATACATGAGGCGGGACCTACAGTTTAAAATCAACTCTGAACGACAGATTTTTTGAGAAACTTTTCATGGCAATTTTATTTATTCTCAAAGTTTTTGCCAGGAATCTGCTGAGAGGAAGTCGCCCAAGGAAATTTTATTTCATATTTCGTTTTGATCGAGATATCTGACGTGGGAGTTTGAACCTTGGTCTCACGTCTAATAAGCCAACACACTACTTACTAGACTGGTGATGTCATGAGGACATGTTATAGGATAGCAGCATCGCGTTTGTGTAACAATTCGAAAACATGTATTTGAACATATCTTCCCCCTTGGTTTCAGATATAAAGAGTGCTTTCTAATGATGTTTAAAGTCCATACGGTCACTATAGGCTACTGATGTACCATTTTTCCGTAAGCTTCCTGTAAATTTAAGTCCTATAGTCGGTGATATTGAAGCGGTGATTGTCGGCTAGCTAATAATCTTCATACACTGCAACACTCAATACCAAAAGGACTGTATCCCTTTAGAATCGCTATTGTGTGATTGATGGCCATGCGATTTAAGAACAGAAGTGAACCGGGCCTTCTCTTGTCCATACGTGTCCATCATAGTGTGCCAATATTGCATGTACCCTCATGCTGCTAACGAGATTGAGCTTCACTGCGAAACGAATGGACAATATCCAAATTAACTGACACAATCGGAATACCTATACAATGTAACATGCAGAAGTTTACGCGCTCCTTTAAGTATTTTGGCAACTCATTAGCAATACATTTTCCAACGATACACTTGTGTCCTAGAACGCATATGTATAAGAGTCACCATTGAACGATCCGAAATTTTTTAGAGAAATCTTCGGCATTCATGGTCGGTGTAACCGCGTTCGTTAATGACTTATTTGAGATTTTTAATCCCGCCATTCAACAAGCATTGCGGCGCTTTCAAAATCCATGATCTCTACTTGTTCGAGATGTCTGAGCTGGGGTTGATCCGCGTGCTGTCGGCTTATAAGCCAACACAATACCTACTAGTTTACGGTGAAGGTGCAATTGTTTATCTTAAAATTAAGAGTGCTGCTAGTTCCTACACGATATTACCTCTTCCATAAGGCATATGCTGAACTCACCAAGTAAGGTCAGTACCTTTGACATCATACATATATACATAATTGGTAGTTACAACCCTTGACTCAGGATTACAACCTAGCAGCTCACACCACTTACAGTGGTGGCCATGTGGTGAGCACACTTGCTACTGCCTATCTTTAAAAGCAGATATTTCCTGTATTTCTTTATTTTTTTTCCATATTTCTTTTATATACGTGTAACATGTCTTGCTAAGATCATGTCACAATATATTCATTGTCATTCCAACATATATCTTTGCTGTCTTTCTCTTCAGAATAAAATAACCGTCAAAAAATAAAAAAAAAAAATAACAAAAAAAAAAAATTATTCACATTTAAAGAAAGTAACAAAACAAAAAACGTATTTCACTATAAACTTAGTACTTAGTTGGGTATCCATTATTTTTTATTACAGCTGCCAATCGCCTTGACATACTTTTCACAAGTCCCATACAGCGCGCCACTGAAATGGCATTTCAAGCTTTTCCTATTTCTGTCCATAAATCGTCCAAATTTTAAGGTTTTGCTCTCATTACGTGCTGCTCCACATCATTCCAAAGGTTCTCAATATGATTGAGATCCGGAGATTGGGCTGGCCATTTTAACACGTTAATATTGTTCTCTTCCAAGCAACTCCTCACTAAGCGTGAGGAGTGTTTTGGGTTATTGCCGTGCATAAAACTCCACCTAAGTGGCATGGTGTCCTTCGCATAAGGCATCATTGTATTTATCAGTATATCCTGGTATACATATTGGTCCATACGTGTATCAATCTTGCATATAGGACCAACGCCATCCCCAGAAAACGCTGCCCACACCATCACATTTCCTCCACCGTGTTTTATTGTTTTAGAAGTGTACTTTGGATTGTGTTGCATGTTTGGAGGACGCCATACATACCGCTTACCATCAGTGGTGTTGTCGAGCCGGAACGCTCCGGAACGTCGTTCCGGTTCTTCCTTCTTGGACAGGAACGCGTTCCGGAACTAAAGATGATTTCTGACAACGAGAATTGGCTGACGTTAAAAAAAAAAAAATTAATAAGAATTGCTGATTTTTTTTTCTAATTTTTGTCGAATTTTTATATGTATTTTTATAAACAAGGGTTTGAACCGAACCCGAACCGGAATAAAAACCGGAGCGAACTGGCTTGTTTTTCCTCACAATGAACCGGAGTCCGGAACGCATTCCGGTAAAAAAAATTAGCACAACACCACTCCTTACCATCCGATCCGAATCTACAAAACTTGGATTCATCACTCCAGAGGACATTTTTCCAAAAAACTAATGGCTTTTCCATATGCTCACGGGCAAAGCACAACCGATCCCGTAGATTCTTATTTGAAACGTGTGGCTTATGCTGAGAAATGCATCCACGTAAATTTTTTTTATTAAGTCTTCTTCTTATAGCTCTGAAGGATACGTTGATACCATATTTTCTTGAAATTTCCCTCTGGATTACGGGAATTACGCCCTAGCTTCTCACTCATGTTGTGTGTGTTAATTTTATACGTGAGTGACGGGACCTACAGTTTAAAGTGGACTCCGAACGACAGATTTTTGTGAAACTTTTTCATGACATTTTTTTATTTACTCTCAGAGTTTTGGCCAGAAATCTGCTGAGGGGAAGTCGCCAAAGAAATATTTTTTCATATTTCGTTTTGATGTCTGACCTGGGGTTAGAACCGTGGCCTTACGTCTAATAAGCCAACACACTATCTACTAGACTACGGCGACTTCAATACTGACCAATTATGTATGTGTATAAGGCTTGTTCTGAACTCACCAAGTGAGGTGACTAGGTTTGATATCAGCTGTCGATGTTTTCCTTTGAGCTTTGATAGTGTAAATGATGGTTTCTTGCCTCTTGCAGGGGAATATCAAAATTTCGATCATGGTTTTGTTTATGTCAACTTTAAGTTGTACTTTCTTTACAAATATAAAGGAAATTTTCTTATTCGGATATCACATAAAAGTTCCCTTTTTAATCCAAAGTAAGGAATAATTTTTTACGCTTTTTCCGGTTTTAAAATGAAATGACACTAAAGAAGAAACAGGGAAAGGGATAAATTGCCATCTGTTTCGATTGTCATAAAAATTATAAATATTTCTCCCATAAAACTTTAGTCATTTCACAGTTTTATTACCAAAAAATTGGTAATACTTACCAATCAAAATCTCATATTCCAGTTAAAATAATCTCATATTTTCCTCGCTTTTTTTATATCATCTTTTTATCATGTTTTCTTCATCTTTTCTTTTAATATTGTATATGAATATGTGTACATACATACATACATATTTCCTCTTTTATTTCATTTTGTTTAGTGTGCTAATTTCATGTTTTACTTTATTTTATGAATTTTAGATTCGAAATTTTTATTACAAAAAACAAAATATTTACGAGTTTTTGCAAGGAAGTAAAGTACGTTACGTTCGCATTGTTTTTGTTGTTGTTTTTGCTGTATGTTTTACTACTATTATGCATAAAACATTCTAATATTTTAGAAAAGTAAGCAAGGGAAAGCACGCAAAAGCCGAAAAAAAAACAAAAAACGATGCAGAAAAATTGTGTTTAAAACATGTTTGCCTACTCACGCTTTAAAATGTCATTATCTGGCCTATAAAAACATAAACCTCCTTCAGCAACTTCAGCCCAACACAACACAAAGGAGATCTCAGTTCTCTATTCATATGCCACAACACACCACCCCCACTACTACCATCACCACTGCCTTACTCTCTTACGTATCCCAGTGAGTTTTCTCCAAGGCATTCTAACTTGTGTTGTGCTTGTGTTTGTGTATATGTATGAGTACACAGTTCTTGTTGTCAACTTTTTTGCTTATGTTGGGTACTCCTTAACAATTCTTTTTTTTTCTCTTCAGTTCAGTTTCTGTTGTCATCTTATGGTCCTTTTTGCTGGTAAGTAGAACTGATTGTAAGTATGCGTATGAGAAAGTGAGTGCGTATGTGTGTGTATATGTATGTGTGTTTAATTTTTATTTCTTAAACAAACACAATTTTTAATATGCATGCAATTTTTATGAGCGTATATAGGAATTTTATTGCTAAAGACGTGTATTTTTTAAAAAAACTTAGATATGAAAAATATACAACAACAACAAAAAGAGAGTACCAACAACAACAACAAAAAGAGGGTACCAACAACAACAACAATGAAAAAAATTTATAAAATAAAATCAAACATTAAAAACATAAAAATAAACGAGAGTTTGGGCAGAGGGCATAGAGGTAATATTGTTTTAAAATCATACAGAATGTACACGAAAATAAATTTACAGAAAGTTTGCAAAAAGAGTTTTCATCTTAAGATACTTTGAATGAAATTTTTTGCTAAATGAATAACCGAAGCACCTACAGTTCAGACTAGCATTACAATTTCTTTACATTTGAATAGGAAAGATGGAATAATGAAACCACTTGCTTAAAGACAAAGCAAATCTGGTCCTTGGAATCAGAGACAACCTCAATTGTCCATTAACAACACGATTATTGGATTTCGGTCCAGCACATCCTTTTAGGCGACTCTGCTTTTTGCTCGTCCTTGGTCACACCAATCGATGTCAGGTCTTCGTCGACTTTGTCGTTACAACGCAAGCAAGCTCGTTCTCTTTGCTGAGTTCTGCAAATCTTCTCATCAAATACCCCTGATTCAGCATTCTGTTCCATTCGAACGACAAGGCCGAGTCAGCACAGTTGCAGGATGTTAATATGCTGCACAACGTTCACATCGTTGAAGAGCTCATTGTTGAATCGAATGGGGAAATCATCGCCAAGTCGCAGTCAACCGAAAATCTTGCATAGGACTGTTATTTCGAATACTTTGGGACATAATTCTGACAATATTCTACAACAACTTCTGTAGAAGCTATAAACGTGTAAGAAAAAAGGAGAACACAGAGAACAGCACAGTTTCCCTAGCATTGCGCCGCACTTGGGAGTCTGAGTTGAAGGATTCTTGGTAAACCAAAACCAGAACGTATCAAAACAAAGTTCAAAGAACGAAGTCCACATCTTTATAAAATGCTTGCCAGGGCGGAATAAGTGTTGCTTAGAATACTATACGATCTTATGAGACCCAACTAAACTATGCTTTTTTCTTAGCGCTTCAGACCACAGACTTCAACAGGTTGTTGAACTGAATTGAACTGTATTCAATTATTCAAACTACGCTCAACAAGACAGTCCATTTTACTACACCTCAAACAAAGATAAAGTAAAATGCATTCTTCCTGATTAATGTAAGCGATGGCCTTTGAAAAACTTCAAAAAGCAAAGAGAGCCGTACGTTTATCCAATTTCCATACGTATTTTCTCTTAATTGCCCTGTCGTATGAAGTTAAGGTTGAATGTTATTCAAAAATTTTATATAGAATAGCTGTGTTTTTGGAACATTTTCTGTTGAAAAGATATGTTATCGAAATATTTTCTATAATTAAGGTATGTTAGCGAAACATTCTCTGTAGAAAAGATATGTTATCAAAACATTTTCCCCCTCTAGTGTCTAAATCCCCATAAACCTTCCTTAATGGCTCAAAGAGTACATTAGGCTACAAAGAATATAATGCAAGGACCTTATAGGTGACCAAATCTGAAAACTGATTTTTTACAGGAAGAGAATAAAGCAGCTAGGCTAATCTGCAAATCATGTATATTCTGGCTAACAGCCAACGTTTTTAATTCCAGTTTATGACGTAGAACGTGTAATGCTTTGGTTTTGCAGAGGCAAATCCAGTAAAAGGCATCGTCAAAGCAGCAGAAGATAATATAAGGGAATGTGGTAAAATAAACCAATATAGAGGCACCCGGCACAAGACTTTTTTGTATAAAGGAAAGGTATCTTATCGAAACATTTTGTATAAAAAATTTATGTAATCGAAACATTTTCTATAATAAAGGTGTGTTATCGAAACATTTTCTATAGAAAAGGTATGTTATCGAAACATTTTTATGTGAAAGTTATGTAATCGAAACATTTTATATAAAAAGTTTATGTAATTGAAACATTTAGAAAGTTTATTCTGTTTTAAACTTGTTTTCGTATCAAACACCAGCGTTACATCTCCGCCAAGTGTCTTTAGTAGGCGCTATTTTTTTAATTTTATCTGGTTTGTTGCTCCCCCCGCCTGTATACAACATAAGCGCATATATATGGCGGTATGTGTACAACAAAATATAACTTTTGGTTTAAAAATTGTCCTCCTCGACTCTAGTATCATAAAAATAAAATGAGAAAATAATATTAAATATTATGACACACGTTATTACATACAAACAATCAAAATACGATGACGACGCCAACGACTATGTTTTGTTGTGCGAGTGAATGGGGAACTTCATTTAAAATGTTAGGAGGCTACAAGGAGGTGGGGTGGGGGGCTAAATGTAAAAGTTTATATGAAATAATATTACTGCCTACATGCTCTTTGCCCTCTCTTGCCTCTGTTTCAACTAAAAACCGAAACTTCTTTTATGGCTTAAAATACTTTATGTTTTTGCAATTATCCTTTCGCTTACGCATGTTTTAGTCGTTGTCGTCGTTGTGTTGTGGTTCAAAGCAAACGGAAAAAAATCGAGAAAAAAAATTGAATTCTTGTTGTCTTGAGAAGTTTGCTTTTGACAATGTTTTTCATTTTTTCATTAATTTTTTCTTTAATTTTTCTTCCTGTTTTTTTCTTTAAATTTTTGTTTGTTTATAATATATGGGCCCCTCTCTTGTTTTATTTTGGGTTATTAAGCTCTGGAGGAAAGCAAAACTGTCTGTTGCTTTGCTGGCGATGTGCGTATAGTTACACCGAAATAAGTCTCTCAAAGGAACAGGAAAAGTATTTCCAAAATTTTCCAAGATTATGAATACGCGTACGTACGTAGGTACTTATGATGGTTGACATGGAAAATTGTTTTTGAAATTTCTTTTTAATTATTTTCTTGCATCATCGCAGAAAAAACTTTGATGTGGGACAAGGGTAGGCAACTGTAGGTAGGGGTTTAGATGTTCTCGTGGCTGTAACATTAGTTCCTTATTGAAACCTCGAGAAATTTTTAGATTTTTAACACATAAATAGGAATCTGATTACTTACTTGATTGGTCATTACAATCCTTCAGTCAGGATTACAACCTAGCTTCTCACACCACTTATGTTGTGTTTGTTCATTTTTTATACATGAGTGCCTAATAAGGTTTAAATTTTGGACATCGGTTCTGAAATGTTTGTATAATCAATAAATTTGTGCACAAAGTCCAAAAAACAGTTTTTGCCAAATAAAACAAGTTTGGAGGGTTCAAGAAATATAAATACAAATATTTTTGAGTTCTACTCAACAAAACTCACAACCTGTATTATGTCATTTGCTGGGTGAATTTTTACTGTCGCACCGTGTAATGTTTTAAGTGCGTGTGACAGTAGAATTCTGAAGGACCAAGAAGTTGAAATCAAACATTTAACACCTGAAGACGTATGTACAGTGCTACAACAGTGTGTTCAAGGCGTATCTGCATGGGAAGGCACATAAATAATAGGAGAAAACTGTTTAAGGTGGAGATACTGTTTGAAAGCCTTATGTTCCCAAGAGAGAATATGAAAATGAAGTATAGAAAAATGCTTTAATACTTGGAGAACAACTTTAAAAGGAGAATTTTAATAATTCTGATGGAATAATTGCTTAGGTTAGAGGACGTGTACTTGTCAATTAAGACAAGTACAGTACTCGAATTGACCTATTGTGCAACGTCCTAGTTTCTCACACCACTTATGATGTGTGTGTTAATTTTATGCATGAGTGATGGGACCTACAGTTTAAAGTCGACTCCGAATGACAGATTTTTGAGAAACTTTTTCATGGCAATTTTGTTAACTCTTAGAGTTTTTGCCAGAAATCTGCTGAGACGAAGTCGTCGAAGAAATACTTTTTGTATTTTGTCTTGTTGTCTGGCCTGAGGTTCGAAACCTGGCTTTAAGTCTAATAAGCCAACACACTATCTACTAGACTACGGCGACTTTAATAATTGTTTGATTGGTGCATTTGATATTTTAAATTCTCATTATCTGGTGTAGTAGTGCTACTATTCTAAGGGGTGTTAAACTAAATTTCCCCTCTTCTCCTTATGCACACTGAGGAACCTTTTGTTTTATGGCCTGAAATTCTATTTAAATTTCAATTCAAAAAAATAAGAAAATAACAGCAACAACCGCAATAAAGAATCGAAAAAGAATAGTACAACCATTGGACCTTTTTATTTGAAAAAATTAACTTTTTTCATCTTCTTCTTCTTCTTCCATTTTTATCTAGTATTTCTGTTTAAACATTTAAAAGCAATAAAGAAAGGAAAACTGAAACGAATGGAAAAGAAGAAAAAAATTTAATTTTTTTCCGTAACATTGCCTGTGTCGTAAGTCGTAAGTCGTAAGCGATTATATTTATTACACAATACATGCATAGAAACAAAACGTAAAAGTAACGGTTTTTTGTTTTTTATAATAAATTTATTATTATCATATACAGTAGAGTGTACATATATTTTTATTTCGTTTTTTATTTCTATTTTTTTATTTTTATTTTTTATTTTTCGTGTGTGCCTCAGCCATAACTCCATAACATTGACTATGTTTCCCTATACAGAGGCCATCTCTAAATTATATTTTATGTTGCGAGTATTCTCCCACTCGTAGATGTGAGCATAAAGATAAAAATAATTAGGAAATCATATGAAAATAGCTTTACAGTTGAATACATACGTTCATGGCATACGAATGGAGAATGAAACTTTAAAAGAACAACAAAAAAAAAAACGAATTTCAAGTGTAAATAAACAACAGATATTTTTGCATTTTTAACACTTTATGAACAAAGTTATTTGAAAAAAAAACTAATATATTGTAAACGTATTCGTTTATCAAATATTTAAAGAAATAAAATATATTTTTTGTACTTTAATATCCTAATTATAATTGCAGTATAATATGAGTTTCCGTAGTCTAGTAGGTAATGTTTAAGCTTACGTGTGACGCCACGGTTCAAACAACAGATTAGACATCTCCAAACAAAACGAAAATATGATTAAATATTTTATCGGCGACTTCCTCTCAGAAGATTACACACATAATTGGTCATTACAACCCTACAGTCATAATTACGACCTAGTTTCTCACACCACTTACGTTATGTGTGTTAATTTTATACATAAGTGGCGGGACCAAAAGTTTAAAGTCGACTCCGAACGACAGATTTTTGGGAAACTTTGAGAAATCTGCTGAAGCCACCGTAGTCTAGTAGGTAGTGTGTTGGCTTATTAGACGAAAAGCCAGGGTTCGAGCCTCAGGCCAGACATCAAAATAAAATACAATAAAAGTATTTCTTCGGCGACTTCCTCTCAGCAGATTTTGGCAAAATCTCTGAAAGTAAATAAAACTGCCTTGAAAAGTTTCTCAAAAAATTTGTCGTTCGGAGTCGACTTTAAACTGTAGGCCCCGCCACTCATATATAAAAAATGAACACACACAACATAAGTGGTGTGGGAAACTAGGTCGTAATCCTGACTGAAGGGTTGGAATGACCAATTATGTATGTATGTATGTAATTGTAAAATTATAGCTTCTTTAATGGATTCCATACTTTTATTAAAATGTATATGAAGGTAAAGATTATTAAAATCATTCGTTCGCATAGTTAATTGTGTAATATTGTATATTTATGAAATTATAGTATCTTGTTGGACGAACAGGTACTCTTTATGTTTTTCCAGAAGAAATTGAGAGTTGATAACACCATTAATCAGCTTCAGGAGAAAAACAGCATTTTGCTTTTTACGATGGCTTTTTAAAGACGGTAATTTAATGAGTCCTATGCGTTTTTCATAAGATGGTAACCTTTTATTAGGATCCCATCCATTCCCTAAACCACGAAGAAAAAATAATAAGAACTGTATTTGAACTGATTCGATTTTATCAGAGTGTACAGCGTATTGAGGGTTCCATATTACAGATCCATATTCAAGAATTGGGCGAACCAGTATGGTAAACAATTGCTTAGTAACATAAGGATCAGAAAACTCTTTAGACCATCGTTTTATAAATCCCAGGATAAATGTAGCTGTGCTAACAGTTGATGTAATATGATTTTTGAAGTTCAATTAAGAATCGAAAATTATCCCTAAATCGTTAAAGGAATTAACTAAAGGGTCCGCCAAATAACTTTTTTTTTTTAAATGATTAAAAAAAAAAACTAATTTCAAATTTCTTTTTTTATTTGAAAGTACAATCCTTCCGGTTAATAATGGAAAATAATTTCATTCAAATGGCTGCCTCGGCTGGCCATGTAGTAGCCTAAACCAGAAGATGCCGATTTTGGCAAAAAAAAAATCATCTTTTCAGATGAAGCTCATTTTGATCTTGGCGGGTATGTAAACAAACAAAATTGTTGCATTTGGGGCACAGAAAGCCGACGCACCCAAAACGAGTCACTGTTTGGTGCGGATTTTGGTCCACAGGCATAATTGGGTCATTTTTCTTCGAAAATGAACAAGGAATGGTCAATGGCGATCGTTATCGGGCCATGTTGAACGAATTTTTGTTCACCAAAATTGAAGAGGAGGATATTGGCAACATTTGGTTTGAGCAGGACGGCGCTAGTTTTTTGGCGTACCCTTTAGTTCAAGAACAGCACCATTCATTGTATAAAATCCATTGGTTGGAGATGATCTAGTGAAGCACATATATTTACATTTTTTAACATTCAGCTCCATTAAATTAGTACTACACCAAGAGGAGATCATTTATAAGAGTAAATAGGAACGGCCCAGAGTGACTACCCTGTGGTACGCCTGACAGTACATCAATAAAGTTAGAATGCGTATTCCTGAATTTAACCCACTACTTTCTGTTTACTAAATACGATTTAATCCAATTTAATAATGATGAACTAAAACCATGGTGATTAAACTTATGAACGAGTAAGTTATGATTTATTTTATCAAATGCCTTTCTGAAATCAATATAAATGACATCAGTTTGTTTGCCTTCAAAAAATCCATCATTTACCAAAGTTGTAAATTCAAGAAGACTTGTGATTGGTGATCGAGACTTTCAGAATCCATGCTGGGATGATGCTCGAAATGACAGTGTAGTATATAATAATTTCGGTATAATGTTGAGTTTAGCAATTCCTCTTTAATTTGAAATATCAGCTTTAGATCCTGATTTAAATAGTGGAATGATAAATTATTGTTTCCAAAAGGAGGGAAAATAATCCAACCTAAGCGATTTGTTGAATAAGTAGGTTAATGGAGTACTCAATAATTGAGAAAGGTATTTTAAAATACTGCTAGGAGCCCCATCAGGAGCGGCAACATGTGAAGATTTTAATTGTTGTATATACTTGGAAACAGTACGTTGATCAATAAAACATATATCAAAGGCCTGTACTTCGGGAATATAATTTTGAATATTGGCGTTAAATGTCGATGATGAATAGGTGGAAGCAAAAAATTCCGCAAACAAGTTACTTATAACCTTATTATTTGAAGATTCATGACTACCAAGCTTCATAACAGAAGGATAATCTGCTGTTCGACGTTTCAAATTAACAAATTTGTAAAATGATTTACGATCACTCTTGAATTCGTTTTTTACCTTATTTAAGTAGATGTTTTAAGCCCTTTGGTTGGCGATGGTGTATTCAGATCTTACTAAGCAGTATTTGGAATAAGTTATTATTGGTCTATATTTTTTTAAAGATTTTATACAATTTATTTTTCTTGTTTTTGTATGTGTGTGTGTGTGTGTAATTTTGAAAGTGACAACGAAATTGCAGAAATTGCTCAAAGCTCTGCGATAAACGTTTGTTAGTGGCCAGCAATTTGCAACAATTAGGAGCACTTGTACAAAAAAAGTATTGTCGACACATATACTCAGGTTTACGACCTAGTTTCTAACACCACTTATGTTGTGTGTGCTAATTTTATACATGAGTGGCGGGATTTTTATAAGGAACTTTTCGGCGACAATTTGATTTACTTTCGGAGTCAGAAACCCGCTGAGAAGAAGTCGTCTTAGAAATATTGTTTTATACTCCGCTTTGTTGGAGATGTCTGACCTGGTGTTTGAAGCCTAGCCAACACACTACCTTCTAGTCTACGGCGACTTGTACTTGCTAGCCCAAAAAGTGTTCCCGATATATGCAGTTGGGGACAAAAAACTAGGCCGAACGCCCGAGAGTTCGGTAGAAATGGTAGACGATAAAGTTAGAAAAATAAAAATTTTGAATTGGAAAACAGAAAAAAACTCAGAATTGAGTTGCCTGAAGAGAATTTATTGACCCATAAGCATTTTTAACTAAAGTAGGTAGGTATGCTCGTTATGTGCCTACGTATGTATATTAAAAATTTGAATTTCCCTTTAATACCATATTAAAGTCCAGTGTGGATATAAAAATCAGTTCCTTAAAAAGAAAACTCATTATTTGCAGAATAACTTTATGAGATGAAAACATCAAATGTAAGTCAATAAATATATGGAGCCTATCATAAATTGCATCATTCTCCTGTTAGTCTAATAAAATTGATTTATAATAAGAAATTTTTTAATAATTTTTAATGCAATAACAACGTATCGTATCGTATCGTATATTTATCAGAAACATGGTACAGAAGAACATCAGTTTAATTTTGTTACTCTGTCGTGATCATAAAAAACAAAGAATGAAAGAAAAAGGAAAGAGTGGAAGAGTATTAAGTAAGGGAAATATAAAAAACAGAAATAATAAACGATAAATTCAATAATAAAATTAAGTTAATGTGGGTAAAATGTATTGTGTATGTGCGATAATGCAATGAAAATGAATGCCCAACAAATGTCATTCCAATACATGTGGACTTGGTGAACAACAAGGATTGTGTCATAAAAAAATTAAATAAAAAATTAAATGAAAAAAAATAAATTCAGAATGTCAAAATGCCATCAGATAAGGATGAAAAAAAGTTGGCAAAGATGTTACCCATATTCATCAAAATTCAATATGTATGTATGTGTGGTGTATGTTAGCGGATATGAGAGTCTATGTACCCATAAATATCATCGTCATCGTCATCGTCATCGTACATTCATTCCATTAACATTTTTATTGCAAATTTGTAATTTACAATTTTGCATTTTTCTCTCTGCCCCCTCCCCCCTCTCTCTCTCTCACACACACACATTTTGTTTTGTTTTACAGCCGTTACATGGCTTTTTTTTCAGAAGTTATAAAAAAAAAACTGGCAATAGAACGTAATTTTATAATCATAAAAATGCAACATTTTTCCCAATGACGATGATAATAATAATAGGCACACACACACACATACCCGTAAATACCTTTACACATGTCCTTGCCGTATACAGGAATATAAAATAAACTTGGCAGTAAGAAATAAGGACATCAAAAACATATTTCTTCATTCGTTATGTATTCCTCTTTTTGGTATGGGTTTTCTAATATACAACAACAAAAAAAAGGTGGCCCATGTATGTAACCCAAAACAAAATATTATTTAATAACAATATGATCCAAGGATATGCTGTGATGTGATGTGTTGCAATGTGTTGTGATATTATTATATGATATATTTTGTGATGTGATTGTATGAGCGTTTGTTTGTACTTAACGATGACATAAGATGTTAAACATTATACAACATCAACATCAACAGAAACAACCAGGACGTAGGATAGTAGTGACACTCCTATTCATATTTTATTTATTGAATATCAATCTGTTTGTATGATATTGGGTAGTAGAAAAAGTTATTTCTTCCCAGCTTAAAATATGAAAAATAAATATTTCTCTGCATGAAATAAAATTGCCATGAAAAGTCTCTCAAACTTGTCGTTCAAGTCTTGTCTTGTAGCTCACGCCATCCATGGTTTAAATTAACATACACAATATGGGCGTTGTGAGAAGCTAGGTCATAATCTTGGCTAAAATATTGACTGAAAATGGATTAAGAAGTTCTTCTTAAGTTATCATATTGGTTATCATATTATTACGAAAAGGAAAAATCTTGACATTAAAATTATAAACAAACGCTATAAAAACAAAACAATTCAGTAAACAAACCTGTTTACAAATTATTGCACTGCTTAATATAACAACAAACACCGGCATAACAAAAATGGTAAACAAGTAAACAAAAATACAACAACAAACACTACAAGAATAAATGTAAACAAAAATACACAAACAACAATAATTATTTATTTATTTATTAATAAAATTTTGCCCAAATTCTGTACGACAAGATGATAATCTTATATTTAAAGTACAGGAACATAATAAGTACATAATAATTAACTTAATTTAGTAAATGAATAACTAACTTAATAATGACAAGTAATGTATATGTAGATAGATGCAACAAGGGGAATAAAAACACAATAGAAAAGGAAAAAAAGCAAAAAACAAATTTGCAAATATATATAAAGAAAAAAAAAAATCAACGAAAATATTGAAACAAAAATATCCTGAAGCTATTAGCGTTGGTGTTGCATTGCTGATGTTGCGGAAGAATGTTACAAAGTCGAATAGCATGAAAATAAAACTGCCAGTAGCGATGCCGAGGAACTACAATATTCCTACTACGGGGTGACTGGACAAAACATAGCCTGTCAAATAAATAACTCGGTATCCGCTTGTTTATAATTCGATGCAAAACTAAAAGTACACGAATATTGAGAAGATTACCAAAGTTCACACCGTAAAGACCCTTTGCTGCCACAGAGATACGATCATATCTTCTCAAGTTATAGACATATCTAGCAATATTATTGAATAGAGCGTTCAACTTACGTTTGCTGCTAGAATCGCAATTACCAAACAGCTCGCATCCATACAGTAAGCAGGGAATCAAATAAGTTTTCACAATTAAAATCCTAGTTTTCAAAGGTATATAAAGTTGCGTAGACCAAAGTGCGCGTAACTTAATATACGTCTGCCCTACCAGTAAATTTATGTGATCATCCCACGTCAAATTGGTGTTAAAAATTATTTCTAAATTCCTCGTCGCATGAATTATCTCAATTTTCTCACCATTCATCACAACATCCCTAGAAATTGTGGGTACAACACTTCTGCTATGCAATAAAATACACTTAGATTTCCCGGGGTTCAAACAGAGACCATTAGCAGTTGCCCATAAGAAGATCCGTGCAAGTTCCCCATTCAAACAATCAACGGCGCTTGAAATATCGTCCACCGTGCTATTTAAGCAAAGTTGCACGTTATCTGCATACAAGTGAATTTTGCAATTCAAAAGATATCCAGGCAAATCATTAACATATAGGGAGAAAAAAAGTGGTCCAAGAGTAGAGCCCTGAGGTACACCTTTGTCCAAAGGTAGAGAATCAGAAAAACAGATTGTGCGAGTTGGGAAAGATACGAATGTATAAGTCTGGCAGATGCATTAGAAAATCTGAAGAAGAATTTAAGTTTCCGAATAAGCATACTGTGATCGACCGTATCGAAAGCTTTCGAATGATCCAGGAGAACTAAAAAGTTCACATCGCCATTCTCCAAGGCCTGTCTGACATTCTCACTAACATCCACTAGAGCAGTAATACAATTATGACCTGATCGAAAGTCAGATTGCATTCTAGAAAGGAGATTGTTCAAATCGATGTAACTCATCATTTGCATATAAAATATCTTCTCAAGAACCTTCGAGAGAAAGCATAAGATGGCAGTTGGTCGATAATCCCCATTACACTTGCGCACCGGAACTATTTTTGCATGCTTCCACTTTATTGGATACGTGCCGGACATAATAATAGTATTAAATAAATGAGGCATAAAAGGAAGTATCATGGGTAAAATTATTCTTCTAAATTTAGGGTGCATGTTATCGCTATCAATTGAATTAGATTTCACCATGAAAACAGCCGACATGACATCATACTGGATGACGCATTCAAACTTAAGCCTGTCATGCTCAGATAAATCAATGATAGAACCAATAACAGAATCAGCATGATCACTATGAAAGCCATAGAAACCTGGGTCAGCCCGCACCGTGGGGGTATTCACAAAGGATTTATTAAGGTCATTAGGATCCATTTGACAACTTGTATTCCTGTGTGTATCACACACACCAATCTCCCGAATAGTTCTCCAAGTCTGCCTAGTTTTCATTGCAGGGTCAAACCGTCTAGAATAGTATTCCAATAATGAAACAACGATGTTTACATTTGTAAAGGTTTCGAAAAGGCGAAGTCATGAATATTTGCCTTCAAGTACATTCATCAGACTGTTTACCCTGCCATATAAAAGGCAAAGCAAAACAGGCGACGGAGTTAGTGAAGTTCAGTCAGTCTTGTGTGAAGACGCAGAGCGTTTGAAGAGAATAATAGTGGTTTGAAGATCTCCGTTACAAAGATCTGTCGAATAATTGTCCAGTAATTGTTATTGTTTATGCAAAGCGTGTAAACAAAGGAATGACAAAAAAAGCACTTGTTGTTGTTTACATCAAGTTGCGAACAGTGGCATACAGAATTGTGAGAATAATAAAGAATTTTAATTAAAACTAAAAACACATGTATTTTTATTTTAATTGTAATTTACGAGCTCATATTTTAAACGTTCTTAAAAGCTAAAACCGTAACAATAGCTTTTGCTCCTGGATAATATGATGTATTGTTCGTGTATCGTGTATTTTTTTCTATTAAAACTGGGCCATGAATGGCAATTTTTTAATAACATGTCATAAACTTTTGTTCATTTACTCGTTGATTCTTGTGTCTCGTGTGGTATACTAGATGAGAATAGAATTGAATATGCCTATAAAATTATGCTTACAGTGGCTAAAAAAATAATAGCAGCAGAGGGAAAGTTTAATTTATTTGAATTATAAATAAAAAGTAGGATAAGTCTCTTATTCTGAACTCTAAACATTAATGAAATTTTTATAAAAATTTATAGTTCCATTGTATTATTCCAAAACCTGTCCCCTGCTTTGAATTCAGCATCTAAACAAGCTGCTATTATTTTAAACACAACTAAATACATAATATATTGGCATATGGTGTTGTATATACAAACCTCACTCCTTTTTCTTGCCTCTGTGTACCTCTCTGACTTGTATTGCCCCGTTTGGAATGATGGTCTAACAGGCATATGCCTTGCTTTCATCGTCCTCGTCAATATTCAGGCATAAAATATTTAAAAAAAAATTGAAAATAAAAAATCATAAAATTATAAAAACATCAACAATAACATCATCATCAACAGGGCAATGGCAATGACTAGAGCGGACATTCAAACATTGGATACTTTCATGCAATTTAATGTTAGACTATCGCTGCCTTATAATCTAAAAGAAAATGATGACAGGAACAGGAACAAAATTGGAAAACCAAAGACAACAAGACAACATAATAATTTTCTTGTCCCTGGAGAATAAAGAACCATTTTCCATACATCCATACATCCATTCATTCATTCATAATTTCATTTTTCTTATTTCATTTCGTTTTATTTTTTTTCTGTATTTATTACGCCCCTGATAGAATCACTAGAGTCCACTGATGTTAATGCTGTTGCTGTTGCTGTTGCTGATGGATTCAATACTTCATTGTTGCGCTCCTTAGAGTTTATTTATTACGCGGCATTATGTTGGAGTTTTTTATTTCCTAACAAAACAAAAAAGCCAAGCCAAAAATTGTTAAATTGTCTATGCCCGGGCTTTATAGTCTATTTTACTGGCCTTTGTTAACCATATTTCGTGTCTCTCTCTCTCTTTCCTTTTTTTTTGTGATTTTTAACCTAAGGAGATAACTATCGCTGGGTTTTATTGACTTCTGGTTATAAACATATTTGTTGCGGCTTTAAATTACAAAATGAGTTATAAAAACCTCCTTAAAAAGCAAAACCCCCATAACAGACATTGTGTATCGGAATAATGCAGTGAACGGAAGGCCAAACAAAATAAACTATTTTGTGGCTGTAAACTTAAATTAACTCTAATAATGGATGATAAAAAAACCAAGAAAGGAATATTACGATCACGAGGGCAATAGTAATCATAAATGTTTAGTAAGGATGCCTGGCTAAGGCGTAGTCATACTGAGTTAAATTGCATTATAACTGCTTGCGTTAAGAGAGATATGATTGAAAATATCAGCATTACCCGAGACTATCTAATGACATCATGATTACACATAAAATTTAAGAGAAATTTCGGATTAAAAAAGAAGGAGCCAGATATCATGTAGTAGGTATAGGGTTAGGCTAAGTCGGAGTGGTAGCTCTGATATCACAAACCTCACTTGAGCGCGCATGGCGGCCCGTTGTGATATCCCCGTACTGACCAAGATCCACCACTATCAGGAGAAGAAGTTGGTCACCACACGGCTGCACATAGGTGTAGGGTACTACACAAAAATATTGCAACAATTCATGTGTACATCAACAGGGTAAGTAAGTTTCTGAGGATGCTTCCGCTGCTGTTAGTATTCTTTGGAAACGGGAGTATAAAAATCTTGTTCACAATCCATATATATCAGCAATGCACAATGATAGAAGACAATTTGTATTGAACGTATGCCTTCTGAAGCTAAAAGAACTGCTTAAATTCGTCAACAATCATGAAACATGTATCAACCCCACTAAACCGCATACAAATAGAGTGACGTATTGATCTGGCTGACATCCGCTTTAGAAGTACATTTGGGGCAGGGTAAAGCACAATGTTCTGATATTAAACTTTCTTATAGACTGCTTTACCACAGTCTACCTTGTTTTGCAAACAGAGATCATAGATTTTCACAGCAACGAAATGCTTGTGGGATATTATAATTTTCTCTGAAAATCTCTTGATTTGTTTGGACATTAAGGGTGGCAATAAGTCCTTAAAGAACGCAGTTTCAAAGTCTCCCATGGACAAGACATGAATGCCGAGAATTCTCAGGCAAACTTCCGATCTAATATGGGTTTCGGACAAAGGAGAATCCTTGGAAATTGCATTGCTGATGAACTAACCACAGCCGGTGCGAAGTTCGTAATCTCCGGCATGTTGCAGGACACAAGTATTCCGCTGGTCTCATTTAAATTGGATAATATCCAGTAGTTTTACTGGAAGACTCAATCTTGTTGGCCGCAGCAGGACACGTATAAATAAGAACAGGATTGACTCACTTTGGTTCTTAAATTGTATGGCCATCCATATACCAACAGTAAAGACTTGGTATTCCGGCAAAAGACTTCTGGAACAGCTATGGATTTATGGAGGAGGAAGAGTCTATCTTATTATGTCACTGACAGGGATCTGGGACAGATCCCAACCGGACTATTGCAAGGCATGTTGCGATGAGGAGGAGTTGGAGACTATCCAACACCTCCTCTGTAACTGCCCAGCCCTTAGTAGGTTGAGGTTGAGGACCCTTGGCAGGGCCTTCTTTGAGAGTTTCAATTCTATGTCGAGGGGCGACATCAAGGCTCTCCATAGATTCATTAGTGGTTTGGTCTGGTTGAGGGGTGCTAGGACTTCATCAGTGTAGTCGCGCTCTCCCTTTTTATTGTGTCGGGTCTGTGTAACCTAACCTAACCTAAGAGTCTATCTTTCACCTCATGTGTCAGAGCCCTGCTCTTGGTTTTTAATCTCTCCTTTTCTGATACTTTTGATAATATAAAGGTTGCTGCAATAGCAGGATTTATTATATATAATGTTTGATCCACGGGTGGAATTGATTGTGGTATCACAATAAGCCTAAATGTTATCAAAAGTTGGATTTACGATATCGCAACTAAAAAGAAGAATCAAGAACAGGGAAAGTATGCCATGTATTTGTCCATATATATTTGTTTCTCGACTATGAACTAAAGAATGAAATTTTGCCATATGCATCAGCGAAATAATACACCAGGTTTGAAACCCCTGCGGCTTATTCTTGCATATTTATATCATTATTGTAGTGGAGAGGTAACGTAATATTCCGACCATATAATCTATTGTACGGTCTTCATACTTTATATGGTATTATGATAAAAATCTTCTTCAAATCTATTGCTCTGACAGTCCTCAGGATGCTGCTGGGGGTCAACGGTGACAATTTTTTGGCCAGAATCAAGTATGTTTCATTTTACGAAGCATAAATACCGCACAAACTCCAAGAATGTATTGTAATAATTCATTCCCATCGTCAGAGAACCACATGACATGACAACTCCCATTCTTTACTCTGTGTCTACAGGGCCCTGTCAAAAGTTCTTTTAGGACCCCATGTTATTATGTTATAGTCTAATGCATGACTTCGATCGCCTTTTATTGTAATGTCCAAACAAAAATTTTGATTCCTACAAACTCATATGGTTTGGGAAGCGTTATTGCCTCTTTTATGTTTCCTTTCTTGTCCTCCCATATGAAGGAATTATATTTGGATAAAGTTTTAAAAGAAATGAAGGGAACAACAAAGAGTTACAGATGAAAAACTAAATAAATAAAAAGGATAATAAAAAATTTGGGGGAATTATGGTCACGCAAGCGTAGTTCACGTGATCTAGTAAAGGAAGGAGTCCCGTATATGGTATAAAAATAATCAACAACAACTGAAGGATTTCAAAAAAATTTTCTTATTATTTTTTTAATATTATTTGAATAACGAGGTTTCTGTTCCGAAATTTGTTCTTCGATTTTTTTTGTTTTACGGAAAGAAGATTTTTTTTAAACTAAAATACTAAAATTTTATAAGAAAAAAACTCCTAAAGAAATTTAAAAAATTTCTAATTTACCAAAAAATTATACGTTAATATATTCATACATTCTGTACTATTCTGTACGTAACCAACACAAGTCATCTTATTTAACACGTAACACATGGCAACTCTATGTATAATAACTAGTTACTGCAAGAATTCGACGCTACCAATGACATGCTTAGAAAAGTCCAACTTGCACAACTTCAACGATGCGCTTTAGATTTTCTTTCTCCTTTACGTTCATTTCATTTCTATGCTTTTATATACAAAAATATCCTGTATATGCATTGTACAATCCTATTCTATACGTATATACATACAGGGATGTATGTTTATGTGTATTTCCTGTGTATGTGTATTGCATGTACAGCAAAATAGTTGTTGGTTGTGGCCTGCCTGCCTGGCTGTCAGAGTTCTTGTTTTGCTTCTCTACAAAACCATCTAATCTTCGTGTTACATTAGTTTGTAGTTGTAGTTGTGTTCGTTCTAGTCGTGTTATCATAGTCACTATGTTTTAGTACATATAGAACAGTAACAACAACAACAACGACAATAGCAATAGCAATGACTTCGTACATTTTTGTTCGTTGCTCTATTCGTTTCGTAACATTTCATTTACTCTTGCATAAGCATGTGTATGTTGTTGCTCATTCGTTTACTCGTTTTTCTATGTGTAGTGTTGAGGATAACGTAACAACAAATTGTAGTTGTTGTTCTTGCCGTTGTTGTTGATGTTGCTATTACCAAAACGAAAATATTTGCCGACGGAATGTTATACATAGAGAATCCTTTTTTTCGTTGCTTTTTTGTTTGGTTTTGGGTTTTTGCTTGTATTCTATGTTGCCATGGGTGTGTATGTGGTCTTCGTGCGGTTATCTGTGTATGTATGCGAGTATTTGCTAAGGTCGGTTAGTCAGTCGTTTATTTTCGGTGCTCTCGGGTTCGGGAGGTTTAACTTAGTGAACGCCTTTTTACTAAAAACCAACGTTCTGTTTTTTCTCATTTCGAACATTTTCATACACACTCGTAAACTCGTACTGCAATATATATGTTGTGTATGTGTGTGTGTGTGTGTACAAGTGTAGAAACAAGCATTTTAGGTTTTCAGTATTTGTTTTCATTTGTGTGTGCGTGTTTTGTTTTGTTGTTGGCATTTGGCATTTATAAACATTTTGTAGATAAGTTTAGTTGGTAGTGGGGTGCGCGCACACCACATTAGTACTGTAGTAGTAGTAGTAGTATGTCCTAGATTTTGTTGTTTAAAAACTGTATGCGATAGTTTGATTGGCTTTTATTTCTAGTCACATACACCAACTCACCATACATACAGTCATTTAATGCCTGACATAGTTATTGTTAACCAATCAGAATTTTGTAATTTAGTTTAGCATGCATGGTAGGGTTAATACTTTATACACACATACACATATACATACACATACACAGAGGCATATTCACATATATTTAGATATTCTATGTACAGATTTCTATGTATACAAGTGATGATTATTTATGTATGCATTGCTTAGAATTAGTACGTGAATGATGATGATGATGATGAGACAAGGAACGACTGTTGCTTCTTGTGTCAATTACGTTGATGAGTTAAATGCGTTACATAATCAGAATCACAATCCAAATCACAATCATTTGTTTGCCATGAAATTGCGTTTTTTTTTTGAAAAATTTTGGATGACAAAATCATTTTATTTTGCATGAAATCACAACATTTTAGAACAGCTTGTTGCATGTACTTGAAGGTTCAGAGGCGCATTAAGGGCTACACTATTTAGGGCAAGGAAAACAATCCTATCTGTCCAGCCATTTAGGCTCTATACTCAATAGATCTGTCTGATACTATATATCGATAATTCTGTAAACCGAGAGAATAAGTGGCTGCATGAATGGCCCTAATGATGAAAGTGGAACAAGACTGAATATTTTTACGCAATAGGATCAGAACCTAAACTATCTTTTTTTCTTCCCCTTATCATAATGCGGTTTTCTAAGCTTATTTAGGTTCGTTCTAAGAGTATTAAAGCTGGGAAAGTGTAAACAGTTATTCCAGAAATCCTTCAACTCTTAATAATAATTATGACCAGTTAGGGCGTACCGAAATATTATTTATTCATGTATTTTACATGAATTGATTATTAAATTGGCTATTTTCAAAGCTACTATCGTTCAGAATTTCACAATGAGTATGCATCTGGGTCAAGTCTCTTCATGTGCTATTTAGAATAACTTGGAGGAAATTCTTCTTTATCCAAGACTATTAGAATATGAGTGTTCTGCCTTTAATTTTATGCAACGTTGGTGGCCGTAACTGTACTCTGTAACATCAGTTTGGTTTCAAAATAGCCTTGTACAGAAGGACCACAAACTTAGGACTGAGCTTGTTTCAATAAGTCATATGGAGAGTTTCGTGTGTTAATTAAAACAGATTAGCATGACTACCGAACCACAGATTGTTGAGAAACTTTTCATCTCAATTTTATTTACCCTAAGAGTTTTTTATATACATTAGGAGCATAGCAATACTATCTGTTCGTCAGCTTGCTATTCGAGCATGTGGCCTTTATGACATTAGTTTGATGACAGCATGAGTCTGTCTGGGGAAGTTGAATAAGCTAGAAGGCTCCATCCCAGCTAAAGTAAGAATTCTGGGAAATAAGTAGGCACACGAACTGGCAAAGAGAGGAGCTTCCACATCACTGATGTAACCAGCATCTTTCAGTGGCGTAGGAACAGATATATTGGAAGAGATGTAAATGGTTTTGAGGCAATAAAAAATGCTGTTGGAAAATAAAGAACACCTGAGGTACCGATAAGCGATCTTTTAATAGAACAGTGTACATTAGGTTAGGTTAGGTTAGAGGACGTGTATTTGTTAATTAAGACAAGTAAAGTACCCGGAGGTCGAATTGACCCATTGTGTAACGTCCTAGTTGCTCACACCACTTATGTTGTGTGTGTTAATTTTATATTTACATGAGTGGTGGGACGAACGACAGATTTTGAGAAACTTTTCATGGCAATTTTATTTACTCTCAGAGTTTTTGCCAGAAATCTGCTGAGAGGAAGTCGCCGAAGAAATACTTTTTCCTTCCTTTACTAGATAAGAATTCTGGGAAATAAGTAGGCACACGAACTGGCAAAGAGAGGAGCTTCCACATCACTGATGTAACCAGCATCTTTCAGTGGCGTAGGAACAGATATATTGGAAGAGATGTAAATGGTTTTGAGGCAATAAAAAATGCTGTTGGAAAATAAAGAACACCTGAGGTACCGATAAGCGATCTTTTAATAGAACAGTGTACATTAGGTTAGGTTAGGTTAGAGGACGTGTATTTGTTAATTAAGACAAGTAAAGTACCCGGAGGTCGAATTGACCCATTGTGTAACGTCCTAGTTGCTCACACCACTTATGTTGTGTGTGTTAATTTTATATTTACATGAGTGGTGGGACGAACGACAGATTTTGAGAAACTTTTCATGGCAATTTTATTTACTCTCAGAGTTTTTGCCAGAAATCTGCTGAGAGGAAGTCGCCGAAGAAATACTTTTTGTATTTTGTCTTGATGTCTGGCCTGAGGCCAGTGTACACTAAGTGAAGGATTTTTCCAGAATAGAGCTTGCCTCGAACCCAACATGTAGATTCTGTGATGATGAGAAAGGATCATCAGGACACATTCTTGGACAGCGAGATGTGAACAAATTTTAAACTTTTAATGTACATGCCATTTGTAATAAACGGTTAGGTTTTTGGGTTATTTTCCCGTATGAATCATCCTGTAGCTTTAAATTTTTCATGATGAATATGTGTAGCGGTGTAAGTCCAAAGAAGGCTTCCAAGGCAGTAATGCGAAAGGACCACAGAGGCTTCATACATTTGGCAATACCTAGTTTCTGTTTAGTTTTGGGCCGCTATACTATTGTTGCATAGAAAATTATTGATCCAACACTCATTGTCTACATCCAACAAGTGATCCTGGCGTTAGAACAGCAAAACATGCCAATAAGTCAACAATAAGTCAATATTGTCGTTATAATGTTATTTAGAAAGGCGTGGGAAACAATTCTAATCCCTAATATTGGCTTTCTTTACATCTGTTCCCTCTAACCTCAGCGTATGAGTGATTTTTATTAAATTAATATCGATTATACGCATGGATGTTCCATTTTTTAACCACATTTTAAAAAAAGCAAGCAAAACGCATACCAAATTCAATGGAAAGGTATTCAGAATGTTATTCAAACCCGTTTCTAAACTGTCACTGATAAAAATATGGATTTGAAATTATTTGTGGCTTTCAAGTTGAAGAATTTGAACAATGAAGCCTGAAGTTTAATAGAAAAACTAATTGTTAATCGTTAGTAGACTTCCGTTCTAGTAATTTTCAGAAACTTTTTTTCGCTCATGTTATTTAATATTTTACTTTTCATTTAAAAATTTTTTTTCCTTTGTTTTAATATATTTTTTTATTTTTTTTTTAAGAAAAAAAAAATCTTTTTTAGAAAAAAAATTAAAAAATTTTCCATGTTTATACTCTGTACTGTACGCATACATACATATATGGTATATGTGAACATGTTTGCTTGTGTGTGTGTGTGTATTTGTCTTTAAAATTAATTCTTTTTTAAAAGAAACAAATATTTTCCATACGCATATACATACACTTACATACGCGCTGAATATTTTTAAATGAAATACACAAACGCATACATGGTCGTATGTACTCAGTTAAAGAAGCAGTCGAGGCAAAAGATGGCAACAGTAAGCACTCCTCTCTCCCTGTTACAATTTTTAACAGAACTTTTTGACAAAGAAATTAAAACCACAAATGTTGCCCACATAATGAAAAATTAGTAGAACTGCCACCATAAATGCACGCACACTAACGCACATGTGTACGCGTGTTTGTGTCTGTGTAGCTGTGTGAAGGGAGAGTAGAGCCACATCTAAGAATAAGGATTTTTTGAATGCAGCATTAACCCAGTGAGTATTTCTTTTAATTTTCTTCTTGATTTTTATTCAATCTCTTTCCTTATCTGTCTCCTCTACATGTGCAGCGGATAACCTCGTGTATGACTGTTTTGTAGACGTAGTCAATGGCTATGCTTACGATATCAGAGCTCGACATTACCTATATCGACTCATGTAATGTTCAGGAATTATGCCTGCAAGGGACCAACATATTGGCATTCGTACCTACATAAAACCTAAATAGGGGAACAAAATTCATGTAGAGCTCTGTGGAGTGAAAAGGTAAGTACTTTACATACTAAACCCGATTTACCAATTCTCACAGATCGAGACAGTTACTGAATACCCATCTGTCTTATCCTGATGACCCCTACAAAAGAAAGAGCATGGCTTACCCATGTGTTTGAATATACGTATCGTACACTGTAATTAGAATTCTAATCGATTCTCATGAAAGTTCTCTAAATCTTTAGCTCTGTTAGCTGACTGAAACATCAGTAAAGCTCGAAATCGTGTTGTCTCGAACGATAGACATCGCTACCCATTAATCTTCTTTCTACTTTGTTACAATCCTTTTGGTTCTACAGAGGTTCAGACTAAGCATTGTATAATCCGTTCGACTCCTTAAGATCAGCCCACCTATTCCATAACCAATGGCTCTCTGGTTTTAACACCGACTAAGCAATTGACAAAGGCGGTTGGCTTAGACTGGCCTCAAGTAATAGTTGACAGGATAGTTTCGGCACGTATTCGACCTCCTTTGCAATTGAAGGCAGTGAGAGGATAGTGTCCTTGACTTTTATAAAATGTACATTTAAAGCAGATTATAGTCTACATTGCCTTTCAAACGTCGTCATCTTATAGGTATCAACGAGAGTTAAGAGACAGAAATCACGGCACGTATTCAATCAGTAGTACCTACTTATGATAGAATAAACTCCGCGATTTTATAACTTCGTCGAGAGTTTGATACCATGGCGTTTTCTCTGGCCCAAGATAGTGAACCGTGAGCACTGTCTCCAAGGATAAGCATATTGTGGGAATAAATTTCCCCCTAAAGAGCACAACAATATCTGTGTGCACGATTATCTTACTACCCCAGGCGTTAGCATGTAAGAAACCTTGGAGTTCCTTGATTTGATTTTGAAATGCAAGGAGTATGTTTGTATAGAGAATGAAATCACTCTTGAACTCCTGCATTATCATTAATAATGACTCTTAGTTAACCTTCAGGCAATACATGACAGCTTGCCTGATAGAATATCTCAAATATGACTGCCCAAGGAACATCGTAATTTAGTGTTTAAACGTGATTTATGTGGCCGGTAGCCTGCTTGTTCCTCACGTTGTAATGTGATCTAAGGGCTGTAGAGTATTTTGTTGATCCTATGGACTATAAATGTTATGCCTCTCCAAGATTAGTTTTTTTTTCTAATAGCTGAACTACAACATCTACCTTTACCTCCCATTTTTCCCAAAATATTTAGAGAAGTGGTTATGGGCCCTACCTTCAAAATCTATTTCGTATGGACCATATCTGTGCAGAAAAAGTTTTCTGGGTACTCTTAAGCATCATACATCAAATCTCTTGGCAACAAAAAAGAATTTTTAAAAGAAAAACTTCGTTTCAGTAATATTCCTCATACTCAGTAGGTTTCCTTTTTCTTTTCTATCACATACATACGTATACTTTAGAATTTTTGTAAATTTAATTTCTTTTTTTTAACAAATATACGCACCGAAATACGCATACATATGCCAAAAGAAAACTTACATGTATAGACGGGTGAATACAATACAATTACAATTACAATGTTTATTAGATTTGGTTGGTAGAAAAAATCAATTCATTTGAAATGCCTTAAAAAATAATTCTGATTTCTATTGTGTTGCATTGAATTTCTCTGCATTAAAATCGAAAGAGGAATAGATTTAGAAGTGTTGTCGCGTTAAAAATTATTTGTAGGTAGAGTGTTGAATTATTAAAACTGACCTTTCAAGCGAAACGAAATATGAAAAAAAGTCTCAAAAGGCGTCAGACAAAAAAGTCTGAGAGTAAAAAAATTGCTAAGATAAATAGGATGAACAAAATTTGTCGTTCGGAGTCGCCTTTAAACTGTAGATTCCGCCACTAATGTATAAAATTAACACATCTAACATGGGTGATGTAAGAAGCTATGTTATAATCCTGACTAAACGATTGTAATGACGAATTAATTAGAATATTGTTATGAAAATGAAGAATCTGGATACCGGTGTTTTGCTTTTACATGACTTAACATTAAAATGGTAAACAAGTAAACAATAATACAACAACAAACACCAGCATAAAAAATGGCAAACAAGTAAACAAAAATACAACCACAAACACTACAAGAATAAATGTACTCAAACAACAATAATGAAAGTATACCCATTACATTTATAGAGATTGCGAGAAGGCGAAGCCACGAACATTCGCCTTCAAGAACATTCATCAGACTATTTACTCTGCCATATGAAAGGCAAGGCTAACCATGCGACTGACTTAGTGAAGTTCAGTCAGTCTTGTAAACGGTCCGCCAAATAATTTTTTTTTTGAAAATGTTTTCAAAAAAACTACTGAATATTTTCTCAAATTTCTTTTTTTATTTGAAAGTACAATCCGTCCGGTTAATAATGGAAAATAATTTCATTCAAATGGCTGCCTCGGCTGGCCATGCAGTAGCCTACACGATCGGTCAAATTTTTAAGCACATTATCGATTGTGTGCAGCTGTATTTCACCAATGGCTTCACGAATATTGTCTTTTAAAGCGTCAATTGTCTCCGACTTGTCGGCGTAACACTTATCTTTGACGGCACCCCACAAATAATAGTCCAACGGTGTCAAATCGCCGCTCCGAGGTGGCCAAACGACATCAGCTCTGCGGCTGTTAATGCGATCGTCAAAAACAGGGCGCAAAAACATCGGGTGTAGCTTCGGCTGTGTGGCACGTAGCGCCGTCCTGTTGAAACCAAATGTTGCCAATATCCTGCTCTTCAATTTTTGTGAACAAAAATTCGTTCAGCATGACCCAATAACGATCGCCATTGACTGTAACGGATACTTCTTGCTCATTTTCGAATAAAAATGGCCCAATTATGCCTCTGGACCAAAATCCGCACCAAACAGACTCGTTTTGGGTGCGTCGGCTTTTCAATGTATGCGTGCGGGTTCTCTGTCCCCCAAATGCGACAATTTTGCTTGTTTACATACCCGCCAAGATCAAAATGAGCTTCATCTGAAAAGATGATTTTTTTGCCAAAATCGGCATCTTCTGTAAGTCGATCGCAGGCCCACTTAGCGAAGCGAAAATGCATTGGATGGTCAATTGGTTTCAACTCCTGAACCAATTGGACTTTGTATGGCGTCATACCAAGGTCTTTATGCAATATTCGTCTCATTGATGTCTCCGAAATGTTCAATTGTTGAGAACGACGGTGAATTGAGGTTGATGGCGCTTCACGCACACTTTCTGCCACAGCAGCAATTTTCTCGGGTGTACGCACTGTTTTTGGCTTTTCACGCTTTGGTTTATCGATGAGGATGCCAGTTTCTTTCACTTTTTTCACAATATAACGAACATACGGAGCTGACGGTGCTTCTCTTCTTCCAAAATCCGTACGCAACATTCGCACACATTCTGCAACATTACCATGATTTTCAAAGTAATGTCGCAATATTTCCCAGCGTTGTTCAAGCGTATACACAACCATATTCGTTCAGCGGAAAGATAAAACTAATTGTCTGTCAAATCAGACATGAGCTAAGTGTTACCATTCACGAAATAAGCACTAGAGCAATCGTGGTTTGAAGATCTCCTTTACAAAGATCTGTTATATAATTGTCTAGTAATTATTATTGTTTATGCAAAAGATATAAACAGAGGAATAACAAAGAAGAGCAATTTTTGTTGTTTACATCAAGTTATGAACAGTGGCACACAGAATTGTGCGAATAATAAAGGATTTTAATTAAAACTAAACATAAATTTATTTTTATTTTATTTACAATCTACGAGCTCCTATTTTAAACTTTTTTTTCTAGAATTTTTAAAATTGTAAACCTTAATGCCTTTTTCCTTCTGCCAACACTTACTCCTGCCCATTTTACTAAAAATTCACTTGTAACCCTGACTTCGAGTGTGTGGTTCTTTTAAGACTGTTTTTTTTTTCGTTTTCTTTACGACTTTATTGTTACAAAATTCTTCTGCCTTTTCTAAGAAAAAGAAGTGAAAGTTTCTCTTACAAAACGAACGAAACGCTTAACCATCGTTACTCATCTCTCTATTAGGCTGCAGGCTACATTAAGCAACAGCAACATGAAATGACTAAAAAGAGAGGGTTTAACGCTGACTACTACTACAACTCAGCGTATCTTTAAAAATTAACCACGACAGCCTCTGTACTAATAAGAAAAGACGCAAGTCTAAGGACAACAAGAGAAAAAGAATGGCAGAAGAAGTAGAACAAAATGAAGAAAAATAAAGAAAGAAAGAGAATTTTTTTAAAGAAAGAAAAGACAAAAAGATGCTAATTTAACACCCATTCAAAGAGCATATGGCATATGGCTTCAAGTATATATTTACATACATACATATGTATATGTATGTATATCACCACATGTTATGCTGCTTATAATATATTATAATACATACATATGTATGTCTATATATTGGTGTATACATGTGTATATCATATATCCTTTGGTAGAGTTTTGGTTTTGGTTTTCATTTTTTGTTTTAAAGAGGAAACGGAGGTAGAGTTGTTGCCTTACTAATGAATTATAATTATGATGAGAAGCAACCGAAAACAAAAAGAAAAGAAAATAAAAACGAAAAGAAATGTAAGGGGACTTAAAATTAAGAACTGAGTAGCAACACAAGAAACAGAAACAGAAAGAAAAAAATCAATTAAATTTTCTTTTCGTCAGAAGAAGCAACAAAAAAACCAAGAAAAAAAACTTTTTACTTCAGTTGTTAAGGGTACCCGCCACATTTGCTTACTACGTACATATAAAGAAAGAAAAAAAAGGAAAATTTTGAGTTCAAATGTTAAAATGTTGCATTACAAGTGAAATTCCCAAAATCAAAATTTTAAAGTTAAAATTATGAAAAGTTTTCCTTTCCTTCAATTATAATTACTTAAGAAAATAGTGTTGCAAGGCTAAAAAACAAAAAAAAAGGAAAAAGAGGAGAAGGAAAATATTGAATTTGAGCTGAGAAAATATTCAAATTGACATAAGCACGCATATATTTGGAATTGGTTTTTGTTATTCATAGACATCGTTTGGTGATATGTGCACAGATCTGGCACGAAAGGGCTTTCTTAAATAGCGTATTAATTTTACTAAAGTGTTCTATAATAAGAAGGAATGGGATGCATACTAACAAGGTAAAGTTTCAGACTGTGGTCAACGTGGCGACCTCCAGGACGATCCATGTCTTGCTGTATTCAAGTTGACTAGCAGCCTCCTCGTGGCCCCTTCTGGATGGTATACTAGCACCCGCTAGATGTTAAGTAATGCGTGCAGCGAAATCCAATCCCCTGAACGTTAAATTTGGGTTGCGCGTAGGGCTTGGAACCCACCACGTAAAAATAAAATCCTACGAAAACTTCTGCGGAAGGCGGGAGTGCATCGCAATGGCAATATTTTTCATTTTTCCATTGACATTATAGGGCGTACGAAGCGAGATGTTACTCCTGCCTTCAGTGCTATTGAACGGGAGTCTACTAAGATGGGTCTGCCAGTAAATGAGGACAAAACGAAGTATATGTTATCGACAAGTAGAGACGTGCGGCGAAGTCGCCGTAGTCTAGTAGATAGTGTGTTGGCTTATTAGACGTAAAGCCATGGTTCGAGCCCCAGGCCAGACATCAAAACAAAATACGAAAAAATATTTCTTCGGCGACATCCTCTCAGCAGATTTCTGGCAAAAACTCTGAGAGTAAATAAAAATTGCCATGATAAGTTTCTCAAAAATCTGTCGTTCGGAGTCGACTTTAAACTGTAGTTCCCGCCGCTCATGTATAAAATTAACACACACAACATAAGTGCTGTGAGAAACTAGGTCGTAATCCTGACTGAAGGTTTGTAATGACCAATTATGTTATGTACAGACGTGCGGTGTATTGGATCGCTGATAACGGCAAGGAATTTATTTTCTTGACTCCGCCGTTACCACCAAAAATTAAGTCAGACTAGAGATCAAGCGCATGATTACTCTTGTAAACAATTCCTCAAAGGCAATTGAGTAGCAGAGAGCTCTCTCGTATGACAAAACTAATACTCCACAAGACGCTCATAATAACCGGGCTTCTTAATGGCTCAAAGGCATGGACACTATTAAGCACTGATGCAGCAGCTTTGAGAGTATTCTAGAGACAAATCCTACGTAAGATTTTCGATCCAATGCGTGTTGACGATGATTTCCACATCCAATCCAACAGTAAGCCGTATGAGCTCCTCAACGACATAGACGTTGTGCAGCGTATTAACATCCAGCGGTTGTGCTGGCTCGATCATGCCGTTCGAATGGAGGAGGATGCTCCGGCGAGAAGGGTATTTGATTCAGGGATTGCGGCAGTCGCCGAAGAGGACACAGTCGTTGCGTTGGAAGGACCAAATCGAGGAAGCCTTATCATCGATTGGTATGACCAACTGACGTAGGCGCGCTAAAAAGCAGAATCGCCTTAAAGGATGTGTTAGGCTAAGTTAGGTTAAAGGTACTTGTCAATTGAGACAAGTACAGTACCCGGAGGTCGAATTGCCCCATTGTACAACGTCCTAGTTTCTCACGCCACTTATGTTGTGTGTGTTAATTTTATACAAGAGTGGCGGGACCTACAGTTTAAAGTCGACTCCGAAGGACAGATTTTTGAGAAATTTTTTCATGGCAATTTTATTCACTTTCAGAATGTTTTTGCCAGAAATCTGTTGAGAGGAAGCCGCCGAAGAAGTACTTTTTGTATTTTGTCTTGATGTCTGGCCTGGGGCTCAAACCCTGGCTTTACGTCTAATAAGCCCACACACTACCTACTAGACCACGGCGATGGATGTGTTAAGCCAGGCCGAAATCAGTTAATCGGGTTGTTAATGACCATTGTTTGGACGTAGCAATCAGAGAAACTAAAGCAAAAGAACGAGAATTAGTTTAGTCTTTATACGAGTATACAGTAGCAAAACTAGACCTCATCAATAAACTTGATCTTGTCTAACAAGCTTCAAGTTCGTCTGAGCAGACGAAATATTCCCCGTTACAGAAACCCCATGATAAGACCTAGATTCGTGTTCTGAGTCCATCTTCGATGTTCTTAAAAATATTTTGTCTCACCTCACAAGCTTCTTTGTCATGTTTTTTTCTGCCGACCATAGCTTCGCATTCAATTCATATTCCAGTCGAAGGCAATAAACCAGTACACTACCATCTAGACTACTGCGACTGTATGTGATTTAATTTCTTGGAAACCAAAGCAATATCATTAGCATAAGTGACGTCATTACGTTGTTCCATACTAATTGGGTGCCAGAGAATGCCTCTGTTGTTTGTCAAATCTACACATAGCAACTCGTCGATTAGTACCAGAAATATGAGTGAAAGAAATAATACATGCTGCAGAAAGTGCTCCTCCATGCAACACTTTACATTGAAATTTAATATACTGAGCCTGTATGAAATTTGTTTTCTATCCCCTTTTCTATCAAGTGCCCTTCAGATAATCTGGTGATCAGATGATCGAAAGCTTTCTCGAAGACACTAAAAAACAATATATAAAGATTAATGGAGCTTCTTTCGATTCGAAGGAACGCAATGTTGTTTGGAAAAGAGTTTTGTAACTGGTTTCCTGCTTATTGGCTCGGGCGTGTGGCATCTTTTTTACCCGCTATTCAGTTCAAAATAGATCGCCATAGAACCTATAGTGACATATGATTCCTCTTCTGTTGTTACAATCCCTTTTTGTGCCTTTTTGTAGATCTTAGGCCGGAAAGGTTCGTACACCCAGATGTATCTAAATAAAGGATGGGGAATACCACCCGGCGCAATACCGTTATTTCCGGTGTAATACCTTCTATTCCTTCAACATTTTCCGCTTTGAATTTTTTTTACTGCTGAAGTTATTTTCGCTCGGTTACGGCATTGATTATTTACACACACAAAGTCTTCAGTATATTTGCGATGGTCGCTGTGAGATCATTATCGGTGTTGTAGTTTAGTTTTTAGAATAAATTTTCAAATGTCAGTGTATATGCCCGATTCTTGCTGACTGGAAACACCTCTCACTTGATCACTAATCCCTATGTGAATGCCGCCTAGGAATATTACGTAGTCAGGTTCAGGATTCTCGCTCTAAAGCTAAATCTACTTTCGACTTCTAAATCATCAGCAGCGGAAGGAAGCAGTACAGAGGCGTGGTATGGTTTGTAAGGCGAAGGCAGCTTGATTGCATCCTACTTCTTGAAGGACGATGAAAACCTGTCCATTTACTTTATTAACTAAAGTGAAAGATTTAGACATGGTTGACATACTGTTTCTAGAACTAACTGAGAGGTGACTTTCGTCATTAAGATCTGCGATAAGAGTATTTTTTACTGCCAGTCCGAAAGAAAAGATTACAACTGCCAATAGTTATTCCCAGCTTTGCACACAGTTTTTCCAATTCGAAAAGTTTGGTCAAATTGCGCAATGTATATTGCGATATTTTACTACTGTTTTCTTTCGCTTATTTATACCAAAATTATTTTGGGTTTGGCAACTTCTAGAATTTTGCTGTTGATTTGTTATTGTATTTTTTTTGTAATTCCTATCTACGTAGTCTTTTCATGTGAGTTCGTTGTTTTAATTCTTTTTTATCGTAACAGCTATGTGAAGTGTAGGAAAATGTATTGGAAATTAAAAGAAAAAAATTGGAGGAATTAATGCGAATAATTTGTGGGTGTAGTTTTATAACCATTATTGGGTGTTGTGCACACTTAGGCCACATAAGGGCCCATTGCGATAAGACAGTTTTCATCTATCCCCTAGTCTCGTACCCACTTCTGATTAAGCGACTCAGATAGCCAATGTTAATGCGTGACAGTTCTTCCAGCTCATTTTCTCCTCCAACATGGTACAGGGCATCTACCCAGTAGATGTAGAACAGTCTCCTTTTCTTCTCCATCTATGCAGCTTTTAAATAAATTACTTACTTGGAGTCGCCGTGGTCTAGTAGGTAGTGTGTTGGCTTATTAGACGAAAAGCCAGGGTTCGAGCCCCAGGCCAGACATCAAAATAAAATACAAAAAGTATATCTTCGGCGACTTCCTCTCAGTAGTTTTCTGGCAAAAACTCTGAGAGTAAATAAAATTGCCATGAAAAGTTTCTCAATAAATAAAAATCTGTCGTTCGGAGTCGACTTTAAAAACTGTAGGTCCCACCACTCATGTATAAAATTAACACACACTACATAAGTGGTGTGAGAAACTAGGACGTTGTACAATGGGTCAATTCGACCTCCAGGTACTGTACTTGACTTAATTGACAAGTACACGTCCTCTAACCTAACCTAACTTAACCTAGATGTGACGTTGTTTTCATTAGATTTTTTTACTTTTATTGTAGTAATAATAGAGACGCAATTTCACAAAAAAAGCCTTTTTAAAAACTACTTTTAAATATTTTATTTTTTCGTATAATTCCAAATTAAAACACATTTTTTTCTTTGTATTTTTTCATTCAAATACAGAATTGTGTTGGGTTTCCTACACTTATGCTTTATTTAGTTGCATTTACTACGATATTAAATCAGGAAGTCATTAAATGAAATGGTACTTCAGCTTTTTGCAAAGACTGTAAAAAGAGAGAACAAAAGCCTCACATACATACATACATATGTATGATACAATGTAGCACTTTTAGTGATGCAACACAATAATGTAATTGCAGCACAATAAACAACAAAATACTTTACGTACTAAATTGTGATTCTATTATGAATGCCAGCATTATGAATATTACAACAGCAACAGTAGCAATTATTTTTATAATTACAACAACTAAAATAGAACTGAAAACTGTGTATTACGTGGAATTACTTAGATCCGGCAACAACAATAAGTATCCTTAATAAGAATAAGAAAAGAAAGTGGCTCAATAGGGGATTAATAGTTATTCAGTTAGTTTCATTGGAAAATTGTAAGACAAAGCGTGGCGTATAACGCTTTGCATAGATTTTATAATTAAAATACAATCTTGTTTCAAAATGGCTTATTCAAATGATTACCGAAAGTCTAAAATCCAACACAAATACAAATTCACACAATAACAAATTCAGTGAAAGGTTTAAAGTTTAGTAGGATATTGGCGAAATGTAGGCATATTAGGTTTGATTATCATTCTCAGATTCGGAACATAAGATCCTGTACAAGAAGTAGTTTCAGATCACCTTATACCTCAAGGCAAACATCAAACAGTGTTGAGTTATTGCTGGACTGGCCAAGACAGGCAGCTGATTAAGATCGTTGTTCCGGGTTTCCTCAAAGTTTACGATAAATATGTACGCGAATGAAAACGATCGAAAGAGATTCTCTTATTCAATATTCAAAGAAGCCAACTCTTTAAAAAATAATGATCCATGTGCGAAGTCTTTCTTTTAGTCTCTCTCTCTCAGCAATTTTTGTGGAGTAGTGATAAATTTTTGGATACAATTTTCTTAATGGACTGCCGAATTTAATTTTTAGACATTTTTTGCAGAAACATTTATGAAACCTTGTTATAACTGCACCTGCAATGTGGCACAGAAACATGGATACCTCGAAGGAATCTATGAAAAGAATTTTCTTTAAGTCTGAGAGCTTATCTGCGTTTTGGAAGAGTATAGCATAAGCAACCAATGAATGATGAACTGTATTCCAAATTAATAGTAAATTGCACAAAATTACTAAGATTGTGCTACTCTGCAGCTATTTTACACAGTAAATGTATTGCCAGCAATTGACCTTAATTATCCACTTCAGCTAAAGTATTATTACAAAAATAAAAATCCAGAGACTGGTGTTTTGCTTTTATATCGTTTAACATTAAAATTATAAACAAAATCTACAAAAACAAAACAATGCAGTAAACAACCCTGTTTACAAATGATCGTATTGCTTAATATAACAACATACACCAGCATAACAAAAATGGTAAACAAGTAAACAAAAATACAACAACAAACACTACAAGAATAAATGTAAACAACGATGTTTACATTTATAGAGATTTCAAAAAGGCGAAATCACGCACCTTCGCCTTCAAGAACATTCATCAGACTGTTTACTCTGCCATATAAAAGGCAAGGCAAAGCAGGCGAGTGAGTTAGTGAAGTTCAGGCAGTCTTGTGTGAGGACGCGATGTGTTTGAAGAGAGTAATCGTGGTTTGAAGATCTCCTTTACAAAGATCTGTTTTATAATTGCCTAGTAATTGTTATTGTTTATGCAAAGGGTGTAAACAGAGGAATAACAAGCAAAGCAATTGTTTTTGTTTACATCAAGTTTTGAACAGTGACACACAGAATTGTGCGAATAATAAAGAATTTTAATTAAAAAAGAAACACAAATTTAATTTTTATTTTATTTGCAATCTACGAGCTCATATTTTAAACGTTTTTAGAAAGGTAAAAAACGTAGGAGTATAATAGATTACGTGGACTTGTGTAGTTTTCTCAAACGCATAAGAGATCATTCGAAAACTACAGCTTTGTTACATACATATACTCTCAGTGAAATACAAATGTTAAAATCATAATAAATTTTATTTCTTTTTCAGCCACTTTAATTCAATCAATTGAATAATGTGCGCGACTATTTCTCCGAAGTAGCCATTGGCATCATTAGCGACCTTCAACAGCTGGTCATTGGATACTCTTGCAAACAAAACGAGACTTTAGGCATTTTCAAGGTTAATGTCAAGTCCAAGGTTTTCATTGATTGTCAAATTCAATGCCTACCAACAACAAAATTATTTAATTATGAGCAACTAATAATGCAAATGAAATGAAACACGTAATAAATCTCTGGGATATTATGGAGAAAGAAGAAGAAATTCTAATATTGTGTTATGACTGTACTGGTACTGAAGGCAGCAAATACATCACAACAATTTTGACACACACGTTGGTAAAGCCACAAATGGGATACAACCCAATATGTCATTATGCTCTGAAATTAGAATTCAAATTGATTAATTAGAGTCAATCAATATATTGTACCTAACGTAGCTGTCTGATAAAAGCAATTGAATCGAAATTATTTCATTATTTGACAAAAACACAGGGATTGCGAGATTGAGATACGAATTTTGTAATTATTTAAATTAATTGCACCCAAACTCAATAGCGGGTTTGCTAATTCGGTTACCACTGGGTCTAGTGTACCGCTGTAACAGTTTTTAAATTATTTTTGTTGTTGGACACAAGGATTCTGCGGGTGTTTAGAACTGACAACTTCTCAATGAGATTTTGGACATTCATTCCAGATAAGGGGTCCTGAAAAAATAGTGCGACGCACTTCTTAAGGGTTTCCATTCGAATTTACACCGATGGCCCGAAGTTGAATGGAACCGTTGGTGGTGGTTTTTTTTTTTTTTGGAATCCATCAGAATAGCCCAGTTTATAAGACTGCCGTATAGCAGAAGAGTCTTTCATGGAGTAATGTTGGCAATAAAGGCGAAAATATCCTCAAACGACACAATGCCGTTCTTTCCGATAGCCAGAAGGCTAGGTTAGGTTAGGTTAGGTTAGGTTAAAGGACGTGTACTTGTCAATTAAGACAAGTACAGTACCCGGAGGTCGAATTGACCCATTGTACAACGTCCTAGTTTCTCACACCACTTGTGTTGTGTGTGTTAATTTTTATACATGAGTGGTGGGACCTACAGTTTAAAGTCGACTCCGAACGACAGAATTTTATTTATTGAGAAACTTTTCATGGCAATTTTTATTTACTCTCAGAGTTTTTGCCAGAAATCTGCTGAGAGAAATACTTTTTGTATTATGTTTTGATGTTTGGCCTGGGGCTCGAACCCTGCCTGTACATCTAATAAGCCAACACACTACCTACTAGACCACGGCGACTTGCAAAGATCTGTCATATAATTGCCTAGTATTTGTTACTGATTATGGAAAGAGTATAAAAAGAGGAATAAGAAAGAAGAGCAATTGTTGTTGTTAACATCAAGTTGTGAACAGTGGCACACAGAATTGTGCGAATAATAAAGAATTTTAATTAAAACTAAACACAAATTTATTCAATTTTTGCAATCTACGGGCTCATATTTTAAACGTTTTTAAAATCGTAAATGTCGTAATCGTATAATAGATTACGTGGACTTGTGTAGTTTTCTCGAATGAAGTAAGAATTTATTAAAAAACTGCAGCTTTGTTTACATACATATACTCTCAGTAAAAACGTACCTTAAAATCATAATAAATTTTATTTCTTTTTCAGCCACTTTAATTCAATCAATTGAATAATGTGTGTGTCTATTTTTCCGAAGTTGCCATTGGCATCATTAGCGACCTTCAACAGCTGGTCATTGGATACTCTTGCAAACAAAACGAGACTTTAGGCATTTTCAAGGTTAATGTCAAGTCCAAGGTTTTCATTGATTGTCAAATTCAGTACCTACCAATACCAACAACAAACTGATTTACTTATGATCATCTAATAATGCAAATGAAATGAAACACGTAATAAATCTCTGGGATATTTTGGAGAAAGTAGAAGAAATTCTAATATTGTGTTATGCTTGTGCTGATACTGAAGGCAGCAAATACATCACAACAATTTTGACACACACGTTGGTATGTCCACAAATGGGATACAACCCAATATGTCATTATGCTCCGAAATTAGAATTCTAATTGATTAATTAGAGTTGTATTGTACCTAACTTAGCTGTCTGGTGATATTATATCATTATTTGACAAAAACGCAGGGATTGCGATATTGAGATACGAATTTTGTAATTTTTTGGTTTAATTGTATCCAAACACCCTCAATACCGGGTTTGCTAACTCGGTTACCACTGGGTTTAGTGTACCACTGTAACTGTTTTTAAATTATGTTTGTTCTTTGACACAAGGATTCTGCGGGCGTTTAGAACTGACGACTTCTTAATGAGATTTAGGACATCCATTCCAGATAAGAGGTCCTGAAAAAATAGTGCGACGCACTTCGAAAGAGCCTCCATACAAATTTACACCAATGGCGCGAAGTTGAATGGAACAGTTGGTGGTGGATTTTTTTTTTGGAATCCATCAGGATAGCCCAGTTTATAAGACTGCTGTATAGCAGAAGTGTCTTTCATGGAGTAATGTTGGCAAGAAAGGGGAAAATATCACTAAACGACACAATGCCATTCTTTCCGATAGCCAGGAGGCTAGGTTAGGTTAGGTTAGGTTAGGTTAGAGGACGTATACTTGTCCGTTAAGACAATTATAGTACCCGGAGGTCGAATTGACTTATTGTACAACGTCCTAGTTTCTCACACCACTTATGTTGTGTGCTTTAATTTTTATACATGAGTGGTGGGACCTACAGTTTAAACTCGACTCCGAACGACAGATTTTTGAGAAACTTTTTTTCATGGAAATTTTATTTTACTCTCAAAGTTTTTGCCAGAAATCTGCTGAGAGAAAGTCGCCGAAGAAATACTTTTTGTATTTGGTCTTGATGTCTGGCCGGGGGCTCGAACCCTGGCTTGACGTCTAATAAGTCAACACACTACCTACTAGACTACGGCGATTTCCAGGAGGCTATCAAAGCACTGAATTTCCACGTGACAAACTCCAACACAGTCTACAGCTGTCGCAAATATCTCATTGAGACAGCGGAAGGATATGATGTCCCCATTATTGGGGTTCCAGAACACAGTGAAATTGCATGTAACTGGGGAGCGGATGAACAGGAGAGGCTTAGCACAATCAACGAAGACTCTGACGAATTTCCGCTCAAAATTCTCTTGGAAATCCCTATAAGGACCTGGAAGCTTGTGATTGACAATGTGGACAACGATTTTGTTAACAATAGGTGAGCAGCTTCGAACACGGGCAGAACGTGGAAAATGCTGCTTAAACTCCAAAGGAGCACGCTTATTATGGTAGCCGGAGTCATTACGGGGCATTGTATTAAAGCCACGCATGCGAGGCGTATAAATCTTGGGCACCTTGCGACAGATTTTTGCAGGAGATGCGTGCACATACTACGTGTTACATGCTCGGCACAATATCGTAAAAGAAACAGGTCACTACGATGCCTACTCTTTTGATTTGGAGGTACTACCACGCATTGATATTGGCAGCCTGAGTTGCTTTATCAGTAGCTTCGAGTGGTTCTTAGACCAGAGGATAAGGAAAACTGTAAAACTGGAAAACTTCCTTTGTTACCGCAAGGTAGCCACATCTGCATACCTACCCGCTTACTTATGACGCTTGGCCGGAAGCAACGGATTACATATCTGTTGGTAAAGATTTGTAGTCGATGTATTGTCTAGTAGGTAGTGTGCTGGCTTATTGGACGTAAGGCCACGGTTCAAATCCCGGTTCAGATATTAGAACGAAATTGGAAAAAATATTTCCTCGGCAACTTCCTCTCAGCAGATTTCTGGCAAAAACTCTGCTAGTAAAATAAAAAATTGCCAGGAAAAGTTTCTCAAAAATCTGTCGTTCGCAGTCGACTGTAAACTGTAAGTCTCCACACTCATGTATAAAATTAAAACACACAACTTGAGTGGTGTGGGAAGCTAGGCCGTAATCCTGACTGAAGTGTTGGCCAATTATGTATGCTACGGATGTGTAGTGTCTTGAAATAGCTTACTTAACACACGTTTTCAATACCGTGCCTCACGATATATGGATAAACCATAGCTTCAATGAGTATATGCTAGGTTAGGTTAGGTCCGAGTTGTAGCTCTGATTTCACAAAGTTCACTTGAGCACGCATAGCGGCCCGTTGTGATGTCACGGGTGAATGCAGTCCCTGTACTGACCAAGTTCCACCAAAATCAGGGAAGAGGAAGAAGTTGGTCAGCGAAAGGGTTGCACATCAAAAACACGACTACGCCATACTGGAAAACCAGCCAGAAATAATGAGTATATGACGTGCCTGAATTTGTTGGTGCATGCATCAATGCCTTCCGGCATTTTGTTGTAGTCTCGGCTATGTTTGTTATTACTGTGGCAACATCCTTCACGTTTTAGATTTTTCATTAAATTCTTGATATAGATTGTAGATATGTTACTGGGTTCAGGAACAGCAGTGCTGAATTGTAAATTAATTGAAAATGGATAACAATTTTGTTAATTGGGTTTGGTAATCACCATAGCATGTGTACATACATATGTTTTTGCCTTGTTTTTAGATGTCAATTTGTTTGTTGTTATTGCTTCACATTATGAATGATGTGTTGCTGATATGAACAGAAAAATACAAGAAAACCTGAGAAAAACAGATGAATTGTTTGTTTGTTGTCCGAACAAAAGTTTTACAGAAATTTATACCCGAGTTGTCTTCAAATGGCTAGACAGAAGTCGCCATATAAAAAAAGAAAACAAAATGTTCACAATAATGCGAATAAGATTTTTTTCAGAAATTTGTATGCCAACGTTTACGTATAGAAAATATTCAAAAGAAGTTTTGTAAGATGTTTACAATTGGAGTTTTTGAGGAGATGGCATGGACGTTAATATGGAAATTAATTTATCACACATATTATACAGCAAGCACGCTCCATCTTTGCTTTCGAAGCTGTTAATAATTTTACCGATAAATTTAGTTCTTATAAAGTGAAAAATATTTCCCAATTATTTCGTGCGCACTCCTTAGTTTAAAATTATAATGGGTGATTTTTTAAGAGCTATAGGAAAATTTTTCAAAAAAAAAACACATAAAATTCAGAAAAATGCATGAAATCTTTATTTGAATCGATAGTACGTACGGACCATATAATTTAATGTTTGAAGATTATTTCATGCAAATGTTGACCGCGACTGCGCCTCAAATGGTCCATCCGCTTAGTCCAATTTTGGCATACTCTTTCCAACATTTCGGCCGGTATCTCACGAATAAATGCTTTAATGTTGTCTTCCAATGCGTCAATTGAAGCGGGATTGTCTGTATAGACATGAGCTTTAACATAGCCCCACAAAAATAGTCTAAAGGCGTTAAATCGCACGATCTAGGCGGGCAATTGATCGGTCCCGAACGTGAATTAAAATGTTAACCGAACTCGCCTCTCAATAAGTCCATTGTTACGCGTGCTGTGTGGCATGTGGCACCGTCTTGTTGAAACCACATGTCATGTCTTGCACCAGCTGTATTTTGAAAGGCTTCACAACAAAATCCTTCCGCAAAATTTTCCACGTTGTTGAGTAACAGAGACCCAATTGCTGCGAACGGCGACGAATCGATAATTGATGATCATCATTAACACTGGCCGATACAGCTGCGATATTTTCTTCAGTTCGCACTCTACGTAAGCGTGTTTGTGGTTTAATGTCCAACAATGTACATTTAGTGCGAAATTTAGTCACAATAGCCCGAATAGCCGCTTCAGTGGATCGATTAAACTGACCATAAAATGGAAGAAGTGCGCGATGAACTTTCTTAACAGAGCACGCATTTTGATAATAAAATTGAATGATTTGCAAGCGTTGTTCGTTTGTACGACGATTCATGGTTAAATTGTAGACCAAACTGAAGATGTTTGACAGTGAAACAAAACACTAAACGTGCGTGAGCTGTTTAAACCAGTGTTGCCAAAAAGATAAAAGCTAAAAAATCACCCGTTATAAAAAAAGCATCACTGCTCTATGATGTTGATTGCAGCAAGTAGATTAAAATAAAAAAATCTTTTTTATCTAATCAAAGGGTGTCTCTGTAGTAACGCACTTTTTAAATTTATTGTCCTTTATTGTGCAAGCAACAACTCTGATATTTGACAGCTTTATGAAAGAACAAGGCATTATAATTATGAAAACTTATAACAAAAATTTGGAAAGTTATGTTGAGAACCAACGCTTGCAATGTGTCAATCATTCGAAGAAAAATTCAAAGAAACTCAGTCGGTTATTGACAGTTAATCTCTTGTCCATCAACGTACCCTGTCGGTCTCTTTCAAATATTTTTGTTGTATACGAAAATGCCCCTGAAAACACGAAAAAATCAATTCACCATCGTTTTCAACAGCTTCAAATTGCTTGAAGCACTATGCAGCGAATAGGGACAAAAGCCCTACATCTTCTTGCATACAAAATTTAGATTACTCAGAAGCTCAAACCTGCAGAGTATGGAGCACGCTACGATTCGCTCAAAAGGTATTGGGCAACGTGAAATTTATGGCAACTGTCGTTTTCACCGATTAAGCTCATTTTCCTTTTAATGGCTTCGTGATTACACAAAGTTGTTGTATTTGGGCCTCAAAAATTATCATACAATCCGGGAATAAAAACAAAAATGCACCCACATTGTGGATTTTAGTCAGGCGGTGTGCTTGAGACTTACTTTCTTGAAGATGAGGCCTAGGTGACTGTGATCAGCATTCGTTACAGAAATATGATAACAGAGATTTTGTTGCCTCAACTGGATAGTATGGATCTGGACGAAATATAGACGGTTCCACCTACCACATCGCATGTGTAGCAACCAATTTATTGTAGCACCGATTGCCAGAACAAATTTTCTTCAGAAATTCTGATGTCAAATGGCCACCAAGATCATAGAACTTAACGCCGTGTAAACTTTTTCTTTCTTTTCTTTTCTCGCTCGCAAATAGCCTAACCTCTGTAAAATTTGAAATCAAATTTTCACGGAAAAGGTGATTTCATGTCTTCAGAGACATTGTGCGTTAATTTTATCAATAAGTGGCAGGAGCTACAGTTCTAAGTCGTCTGCTAACTGCAGATTTTTGGGAAACTTTTCTTAGCAATTTTTTATTTTTTCTCTGAGTTTTTGACAGAAATCTGCTGAGAGGAAGTCGCCGAAGAAATATTTTTTCATATTTCGTTTAGTTTGAGATACCTGACCTGGGGTTTGAACCGAGGACTCACGTGTAATAAGCCAACTACTAGACCACGGTCACTTCATGTACTCTTTATACTCCGTAAATATACTCTTTTTAAAAATTTAGTGTCCTCTGTTTATGACAGCTGTCACATATGTTTATTCCGATTATCAGAAATGGCGCGCTTTATGAGGGAACTACGAGTTATAATTGTGAAAACATGTCACAAACATTTAGAAAACTGTGCTGAGACGTCCCGCTTGAATTGTTGTACACTGTTGGAAAAGTGGTAAAAAAAATTTTAAGAAACTGGGTCGGTTATGGCAAACATACCCTGTAGGTCTCTTGAAAATATTTCTGCTTATGCTGGAACGTCTTGCTTGCATTGTGTCCACAGCTTGAAAAGTGGTTAAAAAATTTGAAGAAACTGGGTCTGTTATCGTAAAATACCCTGTCGGCCTCTTGACAATATTGCTGCTGTAAACGTGAATGCCGCTGAGAACTTAAAAACATCATTTCGCCAATCATTCTCAACAATTTCAAATTGCTGGAAGCACTACGCTCTGAATATGGAAAAAAGTCCTATACCTTCTTGGTTAAAAAATTTAACTCACTCAGAAGCTCAAATCAACATACTATGGAACACGTATTCAATTCGTGGGCAACGTAAAATTAATGGCAGATTTTGGAAAAAAGTCATCTTCTCCGATTGAACGCATTTTCTTTTAATGGCTTAGTGATTACAAAAAGTTGTTGTATTTGGGGCTCAAAAATTATCATACAATCCGGGAATAAAAACAAAAATGCACCCACATTGTGGATTTTAGTCAGACAGTGTGCTTGAGACTTACTTTCTTGAAGATGAGACCTAAGTGGCTGTGATCAGCATCCGTTACAGAAATATGATAACAGAGATTTTGTGGCCTCAACTGGATAGTATGGATCTAGACGACATATACACGGCGCCACCTACCACAACGCATGTGCAACAATCAATTTATTGTAGCAACGATTGCCAGAACAAATTTTCTTAAGAAATTCCGATGTCAAATGTCCACCAAAATCATAGAACTTAACGCCGTGTAAACTTTTTCTTTCTTTTCTTTTCTCGCTCGCAAATAGCCTAACCTCTGTAAAATTTGTCGTAGAAAATTTAATGGAGAAGGTGATGTCCTATCTTCATTCAGTCAGTATTATGACCTAGCTTCTCACATCACTCATGTTGTGTGCGTTAATTTTTATCAATAAATGGCAGGAGCTAAAATAAAAAATAAAGTAAAATATCCTGTCGGCCTCTTGACAATATTGCTGCTGTAAACGTGCATACCGCTGAGAACTCAAAAACATCATTTCGCCAATCATTCTCAGCGATTTCAAATTGCTGGAAGCACTACGCAGTGAATATGGAAAAAAGTCCTATACCTTCTTGATTAAAAAATTTAACTCACTCAGAAGCTCAAATCAGCATACTATGGAACACGTATTCAATTCGTGGGCAACGTAAAATTAATGGCAGATTTTGGAAAAAAGTCATCTTCTCCGATTTAACGCATTTCTTTTAATGGCTTAGTGAATACCCAAAATTTTTGAAAATAGGGCTCAAATATTCGCGTGTAATACAGAGGGGAATGCAGAATGCAGTGTGTCTGTGAATGGCACTCGTTATAGAAATAAAATAATGCAGTTTTTGTGGCCTCAACTGGACGGCATGGATCTAAGCGACAACAAGGCAGCCCCACCTACCACATCGCATGTGCAACAGTCAATTTATTATAGCAGCGATTGCTAGGACAAATTTTCTCAAGAAATTCTGATGTCAATCGGCCACCAAGATCATACAACTTAACGCCGTGCATACTTTTCTTCCTGGGAACAATTCTGAAGTTCAAATCCTACATCCAACGCATCATCGCTGGCAAATAGCCTAACCTCTGTAAAATTGTAGTAGAAAATTTAATGGAAAAGGTGATGTCCTGTCTTCAGAGCTGTGTCAACTATTTGACGAATATTTTATACCTACATACATACATAATTGGCCATTACTACCCTTCAGTCAGGATTACGGCTTAGCTGCTTGCACCAATCATGTTGTGTGTGTTAATTTTAAACATGAGTGGCGGGACCTACAGTTTTAAAGTCGAATCCGAACCACAAATTTTTGAGAAATTTTTATTAGCAATTTTTTATTTACGCTCTGAGTTTTTGACCGAAATCTATTGAGAGGAAGTCGCCGAAGAAATATTTTTTCATATTTCGTTTTGATGTCTGACCAGGGGCATGAACTATGTATGGCCTTATGCCTAGTAAGCCGACAGACTACCTACTAGAACCATCGTTCCTAACAACTTTAAATTGTATGAAGCACATCGTAGCAAATATGGATAAAAGTCCTATACCGACTTGCATACAAAATCCAGCTTACTCAGTTGTTCAAATCAGCAGACTATGGAACATGCCTTCAAATTATTCAATTCGGAAAATTAATGGCAGTTTTGAAGTCGCCGTGGTCTAGTAGGTAGTGTGTTGGCTTATTAGACGAAAAGCCAGGGTTCGAGCCACAGGCCAGACATCAAAAATGAAAATATAAAAAGTATTTCTTCGGCGACTTCCTCTCAGCAGATATCTGACAAAAACTCTGAGATTAAATAAAAAATTTAAACTGTAGGGGACCACTCATGTTTGAAATTAACACACACAACATAAGTGTTGTGAGAAACTAGGTCATAATCCGGACTGAAGAGTTGTAATGACCAATTATGTATGTATGTATGTAATAGCAGTTTTTCAAAAAAGTCATCTTTCCCGATTGAACGCATTTTCTTTTTAATGGCTTAGTGAATACACAAAATTGTTGAATTTGTGGCTCCAAAATTCTCTTGTAATACAGGAGAAAGAATTCACTCACAACGAACATCTGTTTCATGAGTATCATTGGGACTTCAGGCCGAGTGATCGGGTCTTTGTTTTGAAGATGAAGCCGAAGTGACTATGGATGGCATTCGTCATAGAAATATATTAACGCAGTTTTTGTGGCCTTAATTGGACGGCATGAATCTCGACGACATATGGTTTCAACGAGACGGCCACACCACATGTGCAAAAATCAATTTATTGTAGCAACGACTGCCAGAACAAATTTTCTCAAGAAATTTTTATATCAACTGACAACCAATATCATGCGACTTAATGCCGTGCGAACTTTATCTTTCTGCGAACAATTTGGTTTGAATATGAATAATACTTAGACAGCCGGGAAAAGCTAAAGATGATCTAAGACCGTATGAATGAAAAATATTCAAAATCCTGAATCTCATTTGCAAAATAAAAATTTCAAATTTTCCCATCACTATGGCGCCAATATATGATGATGACCTTGAATTATTTTATTTGATGTTTTCAAGTAAAAATCATGATTATTTTGTGAACTTGAAAATTTTAATCCAATCTCAGGTCGTGCAAAAATTTTTCTTTAAGAAGCAACACATGTGTGTAGCTTTTGTTCTTAAATGTTTCTTTTTCTTGTTTTTCAAAGAAAAATCACAAGACGAAAATAAACCAGCCATTTTCCACATGAAAAACTGTTTTAGCAAAACAATTATTATGTTCTTCTTAAATGTGGCATACACTTGAAGAAAAATTCATGATAATTAATCATGGAATCTTAAGTTGTTCACTAAGTTGAGATAAAGGGAGATTTAATGGATGCCAAACCATATAAAACCTGATGACATATTTATGTATGGAATTTATTGTTTGATTAGAAAATCATTAGAATGAAACAAACCTTTGCTTTAATGCTTTTCGCAGTGTATCAGCTTAAGTTACAAAACGAATTTTGATGCCTGACATATTTTTTTGTATCACTGGCGTTAGAAAACATAACAAAAATAACGAAATTTCATACCTGTTTACGTAAATAATAATTTTAATATGAATGCCTTAAAAAGAATGTGAAATATTTTTGTGAATTTTTTTTAATAACGGTATTTAATATAATTTGATATACATATTTTAGAAATGATGCTAGTAATGTGCAGTAGATTTTTGTCATGACAATATTTCTAATAAAAAATTTATTTCATGTATGCTCATCACACGCATAGTTATGATACTGCCAATGGCTAACTATTTTGATTCCATGGGATTCAATTCAGTTTAAGCTACAGGCGTACAAATATCTGAAATATCTATAAAAATCGGAGTAGAATATTACGTAGGATAGGATAGGAACGAGTGACAATTTTTTTTAAATCAAATCTTATTGCACCGTAAATATTTACTCGTTGTGATGAAGCCATTACTCGGAATTAATTGCTAAGTTCTAATTAAACGGTCTCTTCAATCAGCGCCAGGGCTCCTGAAAACCAATTTGAACGTTTTATGAATTTAGAGCTTGATGAGATATCTATTAACGATATCTCCAATATACTATCGAAAATGCTTGATCCAAATGAGGCAAGTTTGCGTCGGAACAGTAACAGTTATTATAAAAAAATTGGCATCTTTCTTCTTCCTCAAGTATACTTCGACCTCTAAAGACGCCATTAACAGATAAATGAAGTCTCTTCACATGTTTAGTATGTATACAAATGTATAGGTTGATATTGGGTACGAGTGCGCTCTTCTGGAAGATGCCTTACTCAGGGTTAGTTCTACAGCATTATTTATGGCAATTTTTGCCACGGCCTGAAGCACATTAGAACAATCAGGGAGACGGAGAAAAATGCTAATGCTAAAACAGTTAAGTTTAAAACGATCCGAGTACTCGTTTACCGAATACAGGGAACTAACCAAAGAAACAATTTTTCCTGCTTAGATTTCTGGTGCGAAATCTACTGTCAAGACCACGTTTAGACGAGGTGAACAAGACTCACTTGATCGTCAGATAATATAGTGAAGTACCCATAGGGTAGAATGTGACGCATTGGTCTTGAGCTAGTTAAATTAGGATAACTACGTGTATGGCTACACAATTCCAACTAATCCAAGTCTGCGGAGAATGGTATCTGATTCATCGTCAACGGTTTAAGTACGATAGTGTCCATAGAAAATAATTGTGAGTAAATTACAGTAATCAGGCGACTGATAAGAAAGAGTGTAGTGCGTGGGTAGTCTGAAAATTAGCCGAACTGACATATAGTTTGAGAAAATAAAAATTTAATCGATTACAGTCAATGAATGATGAGTGCAAAGACCATATGATAACCGATGTCTTCCTACTGGCAATGGATTTTGTTTTCACTACGGGAGGAGTTTCCAAAAAGACTCCCGTTTCGGCGATATCAATTAACCCCAATTAATATACCGTAGATAGACATAGCATTAACTTGTATTAAAAACTCACTAGTACGCATTAAGATTGTACACTGATAGGTGACAGTTTCTGCGGTTTTTTATAATCTACATCAAAGACTGTGTCTAGTCAGATTATCTTCGAGCCAGTTTATCTCCGAAATACCGCCCGAAATGTGTAAACAACAATAACTGACCAACGATATCAAAGGATTCAACTGTTGCAACCTATGCAGAGACCGGTCATTGTATTTCAAACGTAAAGTTCAAGGTTCAAGGTTGTGTGAAGAAGATTTTCATTAAAAAAACTGATTTATTTGTATTTTTTATTTAACTGTAAATTTGAAATCGATAAATGGATAAGTCGCCGTAGTCTAGTAGGTAGTGAGGGTCAAACCCCAGGTCAGACATTGGCAACAAAACGAAATATGCAAAAATATATCTTAGGCGACTTTCCTTCAGCAGATTTCTGGCAAAAACATACATACATACATACATACATACATACATACATACATACATACATACATACATACATACATACATACATACATACATACATAATTGGTCATTACAACCTTTCCGTCAGAATTACGACCTAGCTTCTCACACCACTAATGTTGTGTGCGTTAATTTTTGACATGAGTGGCGGGACCTACAGGTTAAATTCGACTTCAAACGACAGATTTTTGATCAACTTTTCATGCAATTTTGATTAACTCTCAGAGTTTTTGCCAGAAATCTGCTGAGAGGAAGTCGCCGTAGAAATATTTTTTCATATTTTGTTTTGATGTCTGACCAGGTGTTGAAACCGTGGCCTTGCGTCTAATAAGCCAACACACTACCTACTAGACTACGGCGACTCCCCCTTCTAGCAAAAGCTCTGATGGTAAATACGAAATTACATTTAAATTTTATCAAAAAATTTGTTGTTCGAAGCAGATATTACACTTTAGGTCCCGCCACTCATGTATAAAATTAACACACACAACATAAGTGGTGTGAGAAGCTAGGTCGTAATCCTGACTAAAGGGTTGTAATGACCAATTATGTATGTTATGTTGTATATGTATTTTTTATTCAACTGTAATTTTGAAAGCTATAAATGGATAAGCCTTTATAAAAAAAATGCGAAATTTTATGCGAATATTCAGGGCGTTGTTTTCCACTACTTTTTTACGTGAAAATAAAAGACGAAATAAATAAAGAATTTAATAAATAATGTGCTGCTTCACTAGACGAGAGTTTCGAGTTCGAATCCTAGATTTGACATTTAAAAAGGAGATGGAAATTAAAATTTCCATTAAATATGATTTTTATCAGGATTTTGTTTCTTACGACCGAGATTTACAAGATGATTTAAAACATTTTCTAGATTGATGGATAGAAAATGTCCTTGTTGCACATGCCGTCGGTACTTTGAGTTTTTCTCTGTTACTTCATATAATTTTATTACAAAAAATTTTATTTTTGAATTGAAATATTTTTGAGACGAATATTTGTGGTTGTTGGTTTTTTTGTATTACAACAATTTATTTCTATTGAAAAAAAAATAGAGGCAACAAAAACTGTACAGGATAAATAATACAATTTAATACTAATGATTTTATGGCAGCAGTACTTATTGTATAAGGACTTGAGGGTATTCTATGTTCGAAAAAAGAAAACTGGAGTGATATGGTGGAGAATTGATTTCCCTGAATCCGTACTTAAATCAAAAAACCAAAAGAAAGGAGCACCAAAGTACAAAAAATAAAAACTGCACTTGACGGTGAAGCGTTAGCGTATTATATAGTGTGGTGTGGTGTGATAATAAACAGGGTGTTTAATAAGATGCCAAAGTAAAACAAAACCCCCCCCAAAAAAAAAAAAAATGAAATGAAAAACGATAAAAAGTAAACCAAAACTCATCTTTTTTTAATGCGTGGGGCCAATTGCAAATAAAACAATATGAACGAGGAAAGAGAGTTTCCCAAAAAAAAGAAAAAAAATTTTAAAAACGGCTACGAACCAAATTTTCTGTATAGTTTGCTGGGGTCTAACGTTTGCAATGCTGCCATAATGCATATTGACGCGTAGAGTTGCAGCAAGTGGCATGGCTGGCGTAGGCACACTAAGTTTGTAGATGTTTATGCAACTAACGCACTTGTGTTTGGTTGGTTTTATTATAGGTGGAGTTTTTCCAATAAAACAACTGTCCGGTACATGGGTTCCTTTTTTCTTTTTTTTCTGTTGTACTGTACCCAGCCGCTTAATTTTTTGGTCTTTTTTTCGTTTTTTTTTTTTGGAAGTTTTATTCTTTCGTTCGCAGAGACACACCAATAAAACCAAACCAAATGCCAACATTGTGTACAAATTTTTGAAATGAAAAAAAAATGTTTGCACACAGCTACGCATGTAAAAGAAGGATTAAAAATTGCAGCCAAAATAAAATAAAAACGAGAAAAAAATTTAATCGAAATATGTATGTATGCAGTTTTGCATTGCATTTGTATGTGTTGAAAAATCATAAAAAATAGACGAAAAAATTGTTGCCAAAATAAAAATCAACATCATTGGTGGCATAATCACTGGGCCTAACGGTCTAAAGCAGATAAAATTTTTTTCACACAAACTGCAAATTTTAAACGGAAGTGCACTGTGGTTTCAAAATATGGAAATTGTAAAGTAAATCTCAATACCAATGCTACAATATAGCGTATATTAGCTTGTAATAAAAATGGAAGTAGGCACCATTTTTATAAGAAAACCTTGCTCTTAAAAAAAAGCAAGAGAAGCTAAAAATTTTTAAAAATAATCAATTTCTTTGAAATTACAAAAGAAGCTCCTAACTCATCAGTCCTCTGCATTTGTTTACCACTTTAGGCATGAAATCAGTTGGCATAGAACCAGCATACAACTAGTCCAGCCTTTTCAAGCAACTCAGACAACTCTTTCTGCCAATAATCGTTTCCTCAAGTTGCTCAAGTCCAAAAATAATACAATCTGATCTTTATATCCATTCCAAAGGTTCATTGCGGCTCATAACAGCTCATTGCGGCTCATAACAGCTCAATGAGGCTCATAACAGCTCATTATTTGGAAGCTTCAATCGCTTAGGAGTTGTGATCAATAATAACAACTCCAACCAACAGTATCCTCCATACACAATAAGTACAGCGAGTACTTTCAAGTGCTTACTGATACTACCACACTGCATTCCCTCTGATTCCCCTACCAAAGATGTTAAAATTCTTTAGAATTTCCAAGATCGTGTATCTTTTTTAATTTTCTTCATTATCTTAAAGCATACAGGACTGCCACAAAGCATGGCAACAAAAAAACCTCTAGTAGGTCTTAAGATGATTCAGTTTCAAGCGTCGATGACTAGATGGAACACACATTTTTGAAATATAGAGGGCTTTGTCTTTCCAAATAGATGACGGTGACTGACTTCATTCTGGAGTTCGTAGATGGTGTCATCCTTTCTAGATGGATGAAAAGGCTTCTCTGGTATTCGAAACCAAATTCTTTGCGATTGTTGCCAAACAATTTAACCATTTCATCCAACCACGAATCTCGTCATTTAGGTGTGCTTGAGTATTACAGCTTCGACTCACATGCCATACTTGTTCTCCGATTAGTTGCTCCTCTTAATCACGGTATATGTCCGCAAAATCACTTGATGTTATGAATTCCGGCTAACTTGCCTATATCCCAGGTTATGAAAACTTTCGCTAAGTCTGATTGAATCAATGTTATGACGCCTCGGTTCAACTAAACAAAATATTGAAAATATTTCTTCGGCGACTTCCTCTCAGCAGATTTCTGACAAAAACTCTGAGAGTAAATAAAAATTGCCATGAAAATTTTCACAAAAACCTGTCATTCGGAGGCGACTTTAAACTGTAGGCCTCACCACTCATGTATAAAATTAACACACACAACATGAGTGATGTGAGAAGCTACGCCGTAATCCTGACTGAAGGATTGTAATGGCCAATTATGCGTAGGTATGTTTGAAGATGATACCGGAGCCTTTCTCGATTACTAAATTACAACTTCCCATCATAATTGTATCTACCCTGTTAGGCAAAAAACTCCAATAACATTTTTATCTCAGAATAAATATAACCACTGAGTAACATCGTGGTGCGTTCTGGTTAGGATTTTAGTATAGAAAGTTAGGCACAGTTTATTAGGATTCGATAAGCTCCCATTGGAATACTGACATTATATTTTTCCGTCACACAATTGCCATCTAGGATATCATTTCTGGATTTAATAGATCATTGGACTCTTGAAGTTAAAACGATTTGTAGAGTAGGTTTCGGTGAGATTTTCTATCCACAGATATTTACCTAATGAAAATTTTATAAATCTGATTTTTCTGATTACGTTTTTGGCCATTACAAGTCTTTACAGTTTAGCATCTCACACTTCTTATGAGTAGAAAGCCATACAGCTTAACAATGACTGCGAAAAAAGCTTTTTCATGTAGAATCCGCAATTCTCGTCTAGTAGGACACTAGACTGCGGCTACTACTAAACAATACAACTTTCTAACATGATTTTGATTGTATTTGATTCCAGTATTTCTGTCAATACCAGTACAAACATTCCCTCAATCATTCAATTCAGCAAATAGGCTCACATTAGCTATCATGAAGCATCATTTCTTTGCACCATTTTTGTCTGGTCTAGTAGAATCGATATCCGTTCTCAAGAAATGGTTTCATGCTCGGTCTATAAATATCTTAGTGTATGGCCTTCTGTGAAAGTCAATAAGAAATCAAAGAAAAAAATTAGTAATCTTTCATCAATAATTTCTCATCCAATCACTGTTAAACGTCACTGTCTGCTGCATCATGGAAACGCATTTTTGTTGCAAAAACATGCATTAACTGCAACGACATTGCATATTGCATTTTTCGTTGCTTTTTTACTCGTTTTTTTTCTTGTTTCTTTTTTTTTTTTTTTTTGGCAGAATATGTAGTGATGTAGTGGGAAAAAGTGCGTCGCATAAAATCCAATGAGTAAAAAAAGCCACGCCTGCCTATTGCTTGATTTTTATTTTTTTTTTGCCGGACAACATTTTCCTCTTTTTTTCATTTTGTTTTTTCAATAAATTTTTGGTGATTTTATTTTGTAATGCAATGTTTTCGTTTTTCCTTTTTTTTTTGGTTGTTTTTATGCGTGCCTGTGTGTGTATGTGCGTGTGTGTGTGTAATTTTAGTGTACATCGCACATCGTCCTGTGTTTTATTTCTCTTGTTTGTTTTTTTTTTGGTTATTTCCTCTTGTTTATTTTCTATACGTATAGGATTCTATAAATGCATGTGAGTTGATGAGCATGTATGTGTGCATACGATATATCGTATGAGGCTTCTCTGGACTCATCATCATCATCATCATATGATTTTTTGTTTTTGTAGTCAGGCAGATAATTACATTCAAATAAAATAAAAAAATTAAAAAATAGAATAAAAAAATTTCATGTTGATGATGCACGTCTCTCTCTACAGAGATGGGTGCTTCATTTCATTTTTTTTCGTTTGTTGCTGGCCAAACAAATGCAATGGAAGGAGTAAAGGAGGTAGAGAACAATTTTTATAATTTAATAGTTGTTATTGCTGTTGTTGCTGATGTTGTTGATGTTGTTGTTGTTGACCTAACCATTATTTTAGGTTTGGGGTTTTGTTTTCTTTCTCTTAAATATTCTACCATTTCGTTGTTAATATTTTTCTATTATTTTTTCCGGTATGTTTTTAATATTACACACACACACAATATTAATATTATTATTATACATAATTTATTTAAATATGATTTTACATACAGTGAATGCTAAAACTTCAAAAGATTGGTCTGACGATTTCTAAAAATTCTTAAATTTTTATTTAATGGTGCTGTTACAATGCATCCTCTTATCTTGTTTTTTTTTCTCACCTTGTTTTAGTTCCTTTGGTAAGCAGTTGTAACTGAATATATCATAGTAGTAGGTTCTAGATTAATAGGGTTGCTATCCGACTTTCCTTAGGATCATAAAAAAAAATTAAATTGTATTTGAAGTCCATTTGAGCATATATAGTGGGGTATTGTGATACCACATGAATCAACATCGCAAAGTAAACTCACAAACTATGGAATGGAGGGGTACTCCAGGGGCAGAAAAGTATACCCATCTTCACAGATGGATCGAAGTGAGGTGGAGGTACAGGTTCTGGGATTTTCTGCAGGGAACTTGGTCTTGAACTTCACTTCAGGTTAAAGGATGGCTGTAGCATGTTTCTATCAAAAATCTTCGTTAGCTTGAAGGCTATCGAGGCCATAGCAGGTAGGCCTACTTTGGAATTTTATACCATCTTCGTTGACAGTCAGGCTGCCTTAACGTCCATTGCGTGGGTCTGGTGCAAATAACGGCTCGTACGCGAGTGCAAGGAGTCGTTAAGGACTTTTGGAACAGGCCGTTTCCGTCTATGCTGTGTACCGGATCATAGCGGAATACTCGGTTATGCCGCCGTAGTCTAGTAGGTAGTGTGATGGTTTATTAGACGTAAAGCCAGGGTTCGAGCCACAGGCCAGACATCAACACAAAATACAAAAGTATTTCATCGGTGACTTTCTCTCAGCAGATTTCTGGCAAAAACTCTGAGAGTAAATAAAATTATCATGAAAAGTTTCTCAAAAATCTGTTGTCCGGAGTCGACTTTAAACTGTAGGTCCCACCAATCATGCATAAAAATGAACACACACAACATAAGTGGTGTGAGAAACTAGGTCGTAATCCTGACGGCGGATGCTCTTGCTAGATTAGGTTCACTTTCTGATCTGACAGCGGGTTCTGATCTCCCAATCTGCCACCTCTACGACCTCATCAATGTATGGGTCAGGTAGTTATGTTTCTAGGCGCTTTTGGCCTGCTATAGACAGTGTAAGAACAGGTTGGCTGCTGGGCTTGGATAAGGCCAGCTTAAGGTTAGTTATTGGGTTTATTACGGGGTACTGCGAGATTAGATCGCAGACAAGCATCTGGAACAGATCGTAGCCGGTTTATTGCAGGGTATGTTGCGATGTAGGGGAGTTGGAGACACCGAATCGAACACCTCCTCTGTAACTGTCCAGCCCTTAGTAGGTTGAGGTTGAAGACCCTTGGCAGAGGCTTCTTTGAGAGTTTGAATTCTGTGTCGAGAGCCAACATAAAGGCTCTCCATAGATTCATTATTAGTTTGAACTGGTTAAGAAGTATTAGGACTTCAATAGTTTAGTCGAACAGAGATGAACATTGACTTACAAGAGAGCAAGTCTGTGTAATTCCTTTGCTTCCTTATTCTCCTTTTCCTACTTCCTCTCTTTTTCCTTTTCTGCCCTATTATCCTCTTTCCAATGGGTCAACAGGACCTCCGGGTACTGTACTTGTCTTAATTGGCAAATACACGTCCTCTAACTTAAACTTAAAGGTAAACTCACAAAACGTGATTAACTGGTCTCGACAATGAGCATGAGAAGGTCTTATTAAAGCATGTCTTCCTTACAATCAGGATGAAAGTAATATAGTGACCTGATCTGATACAAATTATCGTTACTTAATCGTATCGTTACTTACTTCGTTAGATTAACGGCATAGAGTGAGCCATTTGAGAGAAGTCCACGCCAAACCAGGGATGGACATTGGCAAAGAAACCAAACTTAACCCACTTTCTTCTCAACTACAATCTTTGTAGATTACATTTACACATTAACACACACACTCACAACATAGGTGGTGTTAGCAGGTTAGTAGGCTGTAATCCTAACTGAAGGATTGGGAAATATGTTTCTACGAGTGAAAATTTTATTTGATTTTCATTTACAGAGTGGCGCTTTAAACATGATCATCACATCACTACTTGCAAATGACTTGACTAATGAGCAAATTAATTAAGCAGATAGACTGTTGGGTGCGAGTAGATCTTCATTGTCTAGTATTTAATGGTTTTATGAGTTCTTATAAAACTTTTTTATTTCATTTCCAGCTAAGCAGGTCCTAGGATAAAATGCTTATTTTTTTAACTTTTTTGATGTGCCATGACAAGTAATTTCCTGTGCCATGATATGGACATTGAGTCCAAATGTAATTAAAAAATAGTTGTTATACAATTAGCGTGTTTCATTAGTAACACTTTGTAGTTTGAGCTCTCTAGAGAATATTGGAATGGAAGCAGGTCCTTTTCTATGGTCAACTGTATTATTTTTGCCACGGTATTCTTTAGCCTGCTGCTGCTGTGCAAGTATTCTTCACCTTTTTAACTCGAAAAACAACAAAGAAATTAAAAAGAAAAAACAATATGAATAGAGGGAGAGAGAGAGCGAGCGAGGGGAACTACAAAATAATGCAATTTAGTTAAGCATCTATGCGCTTATTTTGGTAAAAATTAAATGCAAACTCAAGGAAAAAAATAATTTTTTTTAATGTGTGTGTGTGTATGTGTGTGGTGAACGAGTGTTTGTGGTTGTAATAAGTTGGAAACCTCATTTCACTTGACCGGTCTTGTTTCCTTTTTAATAATTTGTTGTAATTTTTTTGGATGTTTTTTCTCTGTGTTTAAATATTATTTATGTAGTCCTTTTGACTTTTGTTTTCGGCCATATAACACACAGATGAGTAGGTTCTACTACTACTACCGCAACCATTGCGAATAATTTGCTGAAATTTTTTTTCCAGTTTCGTTGAATTGTTTTGTTAAACCAACAATAGTTCCTTTGGTTTTGTCGCATTCTAAGGGGACTTACTACCTACTATTCGTCCTGTATAAGCTTCTGTTTTATTACTAAAACTCTAAAATACATCACGTTTAAATATTTAAAAACAAATTTAAAAAACTGTAACGTAAAATCCCAAATCATCAACTGATGCTCCTTCTTCTGCTGCTGCTGCTGCTTTCAAACGGACCAAAAGCAACAACCAACACAACACTTTTGTTATGAATTACGGCATACAACGATTCCGTGAAGGGACAAAGTACAACAGAAAACAACAACATGAAGAGCAGAGACATGGAAAACAAATTGTATTTCCTCTTGTAGTCAATAGCTGGAAGACATCAAATGCTTGCAGCTAACTTAAAATGCATTTATTATTATTGCTGTTGCTGTTGTTGTTGTTGGTGCTTTAGCTTCTTTTTTATGTGCTTTTCTTTGCTTTTCATTTAGTAAAGAACAGTGTTGCCAAGGTCTTAATATTGTTACGGAAATCAAGAATCTAGATAATGGTGTTTTGCTTTTACATCACTTAACATTAAAATGGTAAACAAGTAAACAAAAATACAACAACATACACCAGCATAATAAAATGGTAAACAAGTAAAAAAAAAATACAACCACAAACACTATAAGAATAATGGTAAACAAAATGCACAAGCAACAATAATGAAACAACGATGTTTACATTTGTAGAGATTTCGAGAAGGCGAAGCCACGAACATCCGCCTTCAGTACATTCATCAGACTGTTTACCTTGTCATATAAAAGGCAAGGCAAAGCAGACGACGGAGTTAGTGAAGTACAGTCAGTCTTGTATGAAGACGCGGTGTGTTTGAAGGGAGTAATCTTGGTTTAAAGATTTCTGTTACAAAGATCAATTGTCTAGTAATTGTTACTCTTTATGCAAAGGGTATAAACAGAGGAATAACAAAGAAAGCAATTGTTGTTGTTTACATGAAGATGTGAACAGTGGCACACAGAATTGTGCGAATAATAAAGAATTTTAATTAAAACCAAACACATATTAATTTTTATTTTATTTGCAATCTAGGAGCTCATATTTTCAATGTTTTTAAAAGGTAAAAACGTAACAATATGTTTTTGTAATGCAGTATCCACTGCATTACATCAGTCATCACAACCCTCCCGTCAGGATTAAGACTTAGTTTCTCACACCATCGTCGTAGTTTTCATTTATTAGTGCTGGGACCTACGGTTTAAAGCCGAACAACAGATTTTAAGGAGACATTTCTTTGCAAATTTTATTCTTTCTCAGGTGTTTTGCAAAGAAACTGCTGAAAGGTATTCGCCGAAAGAAATATTTGCTTTATATTTCGATTTGTTTGAGATGTCTGAGCTAGGGTTTGAATCACGGCTTCATGTCTAATATACCAAAACACTGCCTACTAGGCTACGATGACTTCAATGAAACTTTATTTCAGTCAAACATTCGTTTGAATTTTCAAGAATTTTGTAGAAACAAACATTTGGAAAGTATTTGATCAACATCTTGAAGACCTCAATTACCCTGATGAGTTTGTTCTGCGAAGAGGAACTTAACCCAGACAAAATTGACAATCTCCTCTCAACGACTGAAAAACGAGAAACTGTGCTGTACCACATAAATAGAGTTTCAACGGCGAAAATGCTTCCTTTAAAAAATCGCAAAATTTTGGAATCTTGGCGACAAGAAGAAAAATCAACACCATAAGCTTTTTTAATCAGGCGAACAAGTCCTGAATACGAACGTAATGTCTCAAACGACTAGGATACGTGGGTTTAATATGTTCTTGGGTTCGGAGACATGCTTCAAAGTAATAGCAATAGATGTTTAAGAATATTGTGGTCAAAATTAATGTCAATGGATAAATACGACAATAATGATGACATTCGGTCACTCTCTGAGACATAAACGTTGTCACAATTTAGTGGAATCCGCAAGAACCTGTTGAAATCATATGTTATTGGCATCCAGACTATTTAATTCAGGCCGAAGATTGTCGATCAATGTTGTTTTCAAACAAATATGGAAAGATGAAGCTGTCAGTCTAAAATTCACTACAAAAAGTGATTTTTCTGAATGCATTGGTCGGCCTTGGATCATTCCAAATGGGACAATTTTGGTTCACGTATGCATTCATTCAGAAGAGAGTCATACATACATACATAATTGATCATTACAACCCTTCAGTCAGGATTACGACCTAATTTCTCACACCACTCATGTTGTGTGTGTTAATTTTATATAATGCCGACTCCGAACGACAGATTTTTGAAAAACTTTTCAGAATTTTTGCCAGAAATCTGCTGACAAGACGTCGCCGTAGAAATACTTTTTTTTATTTTGTTTTGATGTCTGGCCTGGGGCTCGAACCCTGGCTTTACGTCTAATAAGCCAACACACTACCTACTACACTACGGCGACGGCGAACAGAGTCACATAACTGAAAGTGATTTTTCGATGATAATTGGGGCCAGTTCCCCGCTGCTCTAGAACCAATTCAGCGAACACACGTCGGCGTTATCTATGGAAACACGATGGCGGTGTGCAAAGGCCCTTTTGAAAGACTTTATAAATTTTTTTGCCAACCCGCAGGTATCGACGTTGTGGGTACAATTTCCTCTAGTGACCTTTGTCTAGAGATTTTTGTCTACAGAGTTTGCTATGTATGGCTGTTTTGAGAAGCTCGACAGTTCTTACTTTAAAGAAGATACCGAAGCTACAGAATAACGCTGGAGAGAGTGTAGCGAGCAAAACGGGGTCTGGAAATATCATGTTTTCTTTGCTGGATGAGCAAATTTCTAAACCCACCTCGTATCCTTTGTAAAGAGCATTTTCTTCCCATCCGTATTTAGTGTCCACGTGTCCTTTTCCCCTTCAAAGATGTCATGCCTTTCCAGTACTTTAGTTGGCAAAATGGCAACACTTTGCTGCACAATTGTCTGTTTTATTGTCATATAATCTTTTTGTTGTTTTTGCAGTTGTTGTTGTTGGAAAGTTATTGTTGCCGCTTTTGCTGGTTTTGGTTCTTTTGCTCTGAATTTATCTTCTAAAAACACACACAAGTCTTTGTAAAGTGCACACTTTTAGGCGCCTAAAAGTGTATTTTATTCTATGGGAGTGTGAGTCCTTACATACATACAAACTCATACCCAGTTATATGTATGTATGTTTGGTCGCATGACAAACGGGTTTTTTGATGCATTACACAGTTGTTGCCTTTGCTGCCATCATTTTGGTAAAACACTTGCTTCAAATTTACAAGAAAGAAAGTAAGTGTGTGTATGTGTGTGTGTGTTTTGATATTTTTGCTGCTGTTGTTGTAATTAAAATCATGTTAGAATGCTTTGTTATGTTTTGTATTGTGGTGCCACTGTTTAATAAAGGAAAAGAAAGAAAGAAAAAAAATTGTGACTATTTCTACTGTTGTTGCTACAGAGAGAGAGAGAGAGAGAGAGAGAGAGAGAGAGTCTCTCTCTCCATTTAACTACAACTGCAATTGCAGTTGACAACCTCAAAGGATTTCGTCTGTGTTCGTTCTTCTGGTGGTTTTTTTTTTGTTTCGTTTTTTTGAAAATCCTATTTCTGCAGTTACTTTTGTGAGTGTGCCTGTGCCTGTGCCTCTGTATTTCAAGTTGAATTTTTCCATTTTAATTTCTTTCAGTTTCAGTTGTTTGTTTGTTGTTATTTTTAGGATATTATTACAAATGTTTTGCACATCGTTTGTGTTGTTTGCAACACTTGTAGTCACACACAAAACAAACAAACACAACAACAACAATTAATGCATTTTGGTGTCATTTGCTGGTATGTTTTTGTTCAAAAGATGAGAATGTTTTATTTTTATTTTATTTTAGAAATCCCCCACGGCTAAATGCAATTTAAAAAACAGCAAACAAACAAACAAACAAACTTTATCTTATCAAAACCATCAAAATGGTGATGCATTTTCATTTATTTGTAACAAAAAATGAAAAGAAAAAAAAAACAATACTTGGTAGGCTTAAGTGTTGTTGTTGCTTTTGCTGTTATTGTGGTCTAACAAAAATCACACCCAGAATACATATGCAATATTTCAAGAAAATATATGTGAAAAAAAACCAACATCAAAGGCCTGATTTTCTTTGACAAAAACATCATCCGATCAATTTTGATTTTTAATGTTTATTTAAATTATTATTTGCGTTTAAACGATGACAAACATTTAGCAATGAATTCATTTTGGCATGAGCATAACATGAGCAGCATGAGTTGGAAAATGCTTGTTTCCATTGCACAGCCCGTTCCATTTAAAGGAAGATTTTTGAGATTTCCTTTTAAATTAATGTCATGTGTTTGGATGTCATCATCTTTCTACGAACATAAATAGGTTCTCTCGTTATAAATATTTCAGAAATTTCTGTCTGTGATCTCATTTGTTTTTTAAACGCTTGTAAATAAAGTATGTTTATGTGAGTTTTTCAAAAAAAAATATAATATTTTTGTATGAGAACTATAATATCAATCCATACATGACTTCATATTTTTGGTACTTTATGCCACGAAATAAATATCGATTATGGATGTAAAATCTAGTCCAGTAAGAGCTTCAGAGACCAATTGTAGTTTCCTTCAGTGACAAAGCAATCAAGAAAGTTTTTCACAGAAGAAAACAAAGTTTAAAGTTAAAACCGATAGACAACATAGAGTAAAGACTGAAAGAAAAAATGATGAAGAAGATGACAGCCATCTGACCAACGAACCAACAATTTCGTTTTTCAATTTACTTCGTTTCTTTAAGGAACATAAGGCTCTCACGAGATATCTGCTAATTTTTTTTATGCCTCGTTTCAATATCAATTACGAAAACCTAAACTGATTCGCTGAATTTGTTATTCTTAGCATATAATATCCTTGGGGTTGTGCTATTGAGTGTAGTTGTAAGCACCTATGCTCATTGAGTTCTATCAACTCTTTCTCTAGAAACCCAAATTGTGTTAGGTAACGTGGCGGACATGCCGCCACAGCATTTAGGTTCATTGTGGTACATACATACATATGTACATAATTGGTCATTACAACCCTACAGTCAGGATTACGACCTATGTAACTCCTCACACAACTTATGCTGTGTTTGTTAATTTTACACATGAGTGGTGGGACCTGCGATAGATATTTTGAGAAACTTTCTCATGGCAATGTTATGCCACTCTCCGAGTTCTAGTCAGAAATCTGCTGAGAGGCAGTCACCAAAAAATATATGTTTATATTTCGTTTCGTTGGAGATGTCTGACCTGGTGTTTGAATCTAATAATCCAACGTACTACCTAATGGAATATGGCGGCCCTTTGTGATACTACGATCAATATTCAACCCGGGGATCAAACATTCGCTGGAGGCAATCACCGCGAGTCAAAAATAAATTCTGCTATTATGGCAAACTTTATCTTTGAGAGCTTGTGCAAGGAGAGGTCAAAAACCTCTTCCTCAGACACGGTAGAAATCCTTTTGTCCGAGTCTTTCGACATGTCTATCAAAACACAGTAGCATTTGAGAATCACTTTTGTGCGATAGACGACCATACGTGTTAAGGATAGAATCGATTCGGTTGTGTTCTTAGTCATATGTGTCGAACGGAGTCTAGCAATATTCCACGAGAGGATTACATAAATAATTGTTGTGTCTGTTAATTTTATACATGAGGGACAGGATTTCGAACGACAGGAGCTTTTCATGGCAATTTTATTTAATCTCAGAATTTTTGCCAGAAATCTGCTGACGGAAAGTTGCCTCACATCTAATAAGCCAACACACTACCTATTACACTACGGCGTCTAAAATATTGAGACTGACTAAAGCAATCGAAATACCTATTTCCCGTAATATGTCGGAGATTAAAAACTCCGTAAGGGTCCTGACCAACTCATCAGCAATGCAATTTTCAACGAGATCCCTATGACCCGGAATCCCTACAAGAGTTACTTTTGAGTGATTCGAAATTTCCTTGAGAAATACACGCCATTCGTTGACAAGGATGGACGTTGAAACCACATTCATTAGGGCCTCTATAGCAGCCTGGAAGTCCGAGTAAATGAAAAGATTTTTAGGGAAAATCCCGCCACCCAAAAATCATTGTGTCGCTTCCAAAATAACCATGACCTCTGCTTGGAAAACATCTTAATAAATATGCCATCTTTTCGCTACTTTATCTTCCAATTATTTTCGTTGTTGACCTTATCCTCTTTTGGTGCGTCAGAGGTCTTAGAATGAATTATTTGTGGAGAAAACATTGCCTGAAGATTTCCATTCTAATTGAAACAATCAGAATACAAATTTCTTGTTTGTCAATGTATTTGGTACTGGCATACGTAGATTTGCAATTGAACGCGCTAATACTTGTAAAAGCAGCATCAAAAAGAGGACTACCAGAGGAGTTTTGTTGAAAAATTATTAGAAAATGTGTTTTTTTTTACATTCCAATGATAATTTATTCATTGAAAGAGAATACTGTGTCACACAAAATTTTCTGACTAAGGCAATTGCTTCAGTCCAATGCTCAAATATGGATTACTATGATCTTCACTATTTGAAAATTTTTTTTCCTTCTTGAATAAAAAAAACTCAATAAATTCTGTAACAAAATTTTGAACAACTATTTGCAATTGAAATAAAGTAACGTGATAATGAAAGAATTTTTTGTTATTGTTATTGCTCCCTACGCATTTTTTTCTTTTGTACGGCCATCTCTCAGAGGATGGATCCTACTCATGCTGCTATGTTATGGGCAAGAAGGAGTAGTGTTTGTGGACACTAGATTTGAATCTCTTTAACTTCCCCGGGAGGGAGTTCCTGTGCGACCAATAGACCACAAAGGCATGTGCTCGGCGTGAAAGACGAGTGTTACGTAGGAATACATGATTCTCGGGAAAAAGTTCGCCTATTTCTCTCGAGCAAAATCTATTTTAACAGCGATAAAACAGTGAAAGACAATTAAAGTCTTAAAGAAAAAAAAAGAAAAAAAGAAAAAATAAATCTCTGAGAGTGTTTTTCATAATATTACTGCATGACACACACACCCTCTCTTCTTTACACGGTGGTGTAGACACAATGCCACCTCAAACTATTTGCAGTCAAACAAAACATGTCGCTTTCTATAAATTGCTAGAAGAGTTGCATCTAAATTGCCCATTGAAATCAAGATGAAGGAAAAAAAATGACACCGCAGAAGAGTGAGTCAGACTATTTGTAAAGGACCATAAAGAATATAAAAAAAATTGAAGAAAAGGATAAAAAGACATTTTAGTAGACATTGCCAAGACACAATAATAACTTGAATGTTGTGAACAGAAAAAAAACAAAAAAGAAATCGTGGCTTTTGTTTCGATTATTTTTTTATTTTTATTTCATCTAGCAAAGTATCTAAAAACAATATCTAGAGATGAAAACATATACAAAAAAAAAGCGGAGTAGGGAAATTAACAAAGCACTTGTGCATGTGTCACCATTATATTCATACAGGGATTCCATATGAATAGAATAGAAAAAAGTGAAAAAAGAGAAAAATATGAAGAACTTGTTCAGAATCTTTTGTTTATTGGCAACGACGAAATACTGCCACAGCATCTCATGTGAGCTGTGAGGGCACAATAAATAAATTGAAGTTGTAGTCGCATACAACTCTAATCACTTTATGATGGAGGGGGGTTAAAGAATAGAATTTAAAAAAAAAGCGAGAAGAAATAAATAAAATAGGGATGCTTTTGTAGAGAAATTGTAAAACCTTTACTAAGTTTTTTTCCTTTTTCTCTTGTGTTAATATAAATTTCAAATTCATTATAATGCCAATGGTTAACTACAAAAACAACAGCAACAACAACAACAAAATTTAAGTGAAAAAGAATCTCCAACACATTCAAACATATTTATGGTACACATACATACATACAAGTGAAAATAATATTTCCTGCAACCCTTATTGTTAAAGACTTTCTGGTTAAGAGCACACCATATATGTACGTGAGCATGAGTTAGGATTAGAACCGTGACACTGACAAACATAAAACAAAAACAAAACTATAATTAATTAATAACTTTAATTAAGTTTAATGTAATTTTAATTTAAATTAATTATCGGGGATGTTTGTACCGAAATATGTTATGATTGTGCTGAAATTTTAGAAAAGTGGTTTTGGGAAAGTGTTTCCATAATTAGCCGACCTGATGAAGTCTCCGTAGTCTAGTAGGTAGTTGACTTGGCTTATTAGATGAGAACCAGTGGTTCAACATCTGGCTTAGATATCTGTAACGAATCGAATTATGAAAAAATATTTCTTCAGCAGTCTTCTGGCAAAAATTCTAAGAGAAAATTAAATTATCATGGAGAGCTTCAAAAATCTATCACTCAGAGTCGATTTTAAATTGCAGGTCCCGCTAGTCATGAATAAAATTACCACACACAATGTGGGTGGTGTGAGAAGTTAGGTTGTTTCATCCGACGCAGTTTCTAACATTAAAATGTAGTTTGGTGTTAAATTTGGTAAACTCAAAATTTTCTTGACAAAATAGCGTTGAAGTTTATTCATTTCTTCAAAGAGACTGAATCCCTATACCCAGGCTGCATATGACTGTATTGCCCTACATACTGCTAGGTAAACTTTCCACTTCATTGCCAAATTTATTTCTCGTTTATCCATTAAAGTTTTCCACGTTGAATTTAATGCGTTTTTTGCTTGTGCGTTTCTTTTTTCCAAATGATTGCTAAACTTTAGTTTTGGCGTAAACACTACTCCTAGATACTTAAATTCAGAAGCGATTTTAACTTTTGCGCCTTTGAAAAACCATTTTTCTTCATTTCTAAGTCTGCCACCGTTCCTGAACACCACTATTTCGGATTTATTTAAGTTTACTTTTAAGTACCACATGTTGCAATAGTATTCTAGATTTTCAATCATACCCTGCATCGTACTTATGTCATCGACTAATATTACTATATCGTCCACGTAAAATAACAGACGAATATTTAAGTTTCCTACCATCAATCCACCTTCCAAGCATTCGTGTAGGTCGTTTATATACAAAGCAAGAGCAAAGGAGATATCAAACATCCTTGTTTCACATCCGATTTTGTCTCAAAATATTCAGAAAATTCTTCTCCAGTCATCACAGCTGATTGCGTAGTACTATATATAGCTTCTAAAAATTTCACAAATTTGTATGACACTCCCATTCCATAGTGTTTGTATATTAATGATTTTCTAGCCACGCTATCAAATGCCGCCTTAAAATCGACAAAGAAGGCATACACTTTATTTTTCTCCCATAGTTTATGACTGATTATTGCTGAAAGATTATATATATTATCCACCATTCAATAGTTTCTTCTGAAACCCGCTTGGTACTCCATCATTATATTGTTGAGTTCTACCCAATTGAATAAGCGTTCATTTAAAACACATAAAAGAAATTCCTCTATAGTTTCCTGGTTGTCCAGGATCTCCTTTCTTATATATCGGAAAAATAATGGTTTTACTAAACAACTAGTCAATTCTGTCCTCAGAGAAGATTTGATTATAAATTTGTAATAGACGCGTATAGAACTCGTTTGGGGCGTTAATAAAAAATTCGTAGGGCATTCTATCTTCTCCTGGAGCTTTATTTAATTTCACTTTATTTAACATGTGCTTCATTTCATTTAGGGTAATGGGACCATCCAGTAGAACATCTTTGCGACATTTTGGGGCATAATAAATGCACACTTCTGCTTGTGGTGGATTTAAAAGTTTTTCAAAATATTGTTTAAATGTCAAGGCCGATATACTTAGGCTTATTTTCAACTTATTTTTTCTTATTTCATTTACTAATGTCCACCACTGTTTGATATCTCTTATATTGTTTATTTCATTTACCAGATCACTATAGTACTTCATTTTACTTGCATGACAGACTGCTTTATATCGCCTTTGCGCAACAACATACCTTTCTTTATCTTCTGTACTATTAGTATTTATGTACTTTTTTAAGAAATGAAAGCGCTTGAGCCTCGAATTATTGCATTTATTTAATTTATTTATATTCTTTTATATATATCGTTTTGTTGTAGTTGTCCTGGAGTTTGAACCGTGACCTCACGTCCTATAAGCCAATATACTAACTACTAGACTATGGCCGCATCACTAAGCTACATACTTTTTTTAAATAGGGACTATTTTGTATATAAAGATGGAGCAGGAATGGATCTTGTAACAGGAGCGAAAGTTTTTGATTCGAGATTGAAAAGTTTCAAACGCAAAGGGAAACTCACGCATATTTTCTAAGCGGCAACCTACGCCATAGAGAGAGGTGCTCAGTTCAATTTGAATACGAGATTCAGATGACGAAACATAGCAATAATATTTGACAATTAGGCCAATATTCGAGCACTCGTTGCTTATGAGGTTAAACCGAAGATAGTATGAAGCAAAAACTGTTCTCAAAACAAATGGTTTTGAAGCAATCAAAACTTTGGTTAGAAAATTACAAAAGAGGAGATTTTTTTAGGCGTCGTACTATCCAGGAATAATCTGAGGTTGCTAACCGGCCACTATTGACTCAGGGTATATTAATACAGAATTGTCATCGTCTCAAACCCATCATGTAAGTTCTGTAACGATCTGTGAGACCTTTAAAAGTAAATACATGAATGCATAGGACGTGCACGAACTAGAAAAAGACATTATGATGATACTCTACAAAGTTTGAGGTAAAACTGGTCGCAGTTCTATGGCAGATAATCACGATAAATATTATACTAGTTTCATGGAGGCAAAGTATGTGAAAAAATTGGAAACTATTTGGAGAAAGAAAGAAATAAATTCTTCCCCAAATTATTTTTCGTTGCTTTGTTAATACGAATATGAAAAACGACTTCCTCTCAGCAGATTTCTGGCAAAAACTCTAAGAGTGAATAGGATTGCCATGAAATGTTCGAAGACGACTTTCAACTGTAGGTCCCGCCACTCATGTATAAAATTAAGACACACAACATAAGTGGTGTGAGAAGCTAGGTCATAATCCTGATTGAAGGGTTGTAATGACCAATTATGTATGTATGTATGTCTAGCTTTCCACACATCCTTTGTTGTGTGCTTTAATTTTATTCATGAATGGTGATAGCTGTAGTTCATGGTAGGCTTCAAATTCAATTGCCTGTCTTTAACCTTTTTCCTATTTTTCAAAATCAGTCGAGAGTTCTTGTTTAGTAGGTGACTTTAAAAACTAAAAATTTTAAAAGTATTTGAAATTGAATATGATTTTAACTGTATCAGCCCACTGTTATACCTTAGAAATGATATGCAAGTGTGTATGTGTAAAAGGGATCCAAAACTTTTATATTTTTTAGAATAATTTTTCGTTGTTTTTCGTTTTTTTTTTGTTTTTGAAATTTTATTTTAGGCATGAAAACACAAATAATTGCGCACCAATTTTTCTCCTTTTTTCTAACTCTACTCGCATGTTAGACAGCGCACAGTAGAGTCTTCATTTTTTTAAATATTTTTAATTACAATTGGGCAGATACCCACACACTGCCTCTAACACAAAGATGTGTCACTCGACGCCAACGTATCCAATACCCATACGGTTATAAAACGAATGAAACTCAACTCAATTCATTTACTACAGACACCTACTCATAGCGTTTATTATAGAAAACCAAGACCTTTAGAAATACTTTCTCTATGTGGACAAGTTGTGCTATTTAGAAACATAATTTTTTTTCGCTGCGAATAATCTGGAAAAAAAGGTGAAAAATAATAGAAAAAAACTTTTTGTTTTTTTTTTAATAGAAACCCATACAAATGCAAGCAATTACTCCTTTTGAAAACACACAAATGAATAATAAACGTGCATGTATTGGTGTAATGACTAGACGCCGACGACTAAACACTTGTATTTACAATGTCAAGCGAACAACAAAAATATTCTTTTGCCTGGGCACCCCTTAAAACTCATTGCACTTTAGAGCTTGACAGCCTCCCTGTTCTGCAGCAGCAGAGGGCCTTGAAAAACTCTTGGGGCTTTCATGAACTTCATATTCATTACGACGATTATTATTTAGATGAGTTAGACGTGTATGCCTGGCATAGAAGAAGGAAAAATGAAAATAATTATGATACAGATTTACTCTTTTTATTTCTAATAGTAGAAGTATATGGGGAGCAGAGTCTGTGAAATGGAATAGGAATGTACAGAGTGTGTGGTAACTGGGGTATAAATATAGAGAAAGAAATGCAATGGCTCAGGGCCACAATTGAAAGCCCCCATATTGACAGGTAAGGGTAATTATTTTGTCTAATGATGTCGCAATTTATGCAAAGTGCACATGCATTTCACTTCAATTCTGTTTTCCTTAGCGAAAGTTTCTTGGATTACAAATAGGGTAGTATTGTATGGAAGTGCATAAGGGTTTGTGTGTGTGTGTGTGTCTCTAGTTATTAATATATTTTCAAATATTCATATCAAGTTAACCCAGCATTTGTAGCATTTTTCTTAGGTTCCAAAAAATTTAAACAGAATTTTCTTTCGAATACGTTTTAAAGTTTACACGTAAAAAATCTGTAAGACAGTGTATTAAGGATTCGAATTCACATAGGAAAACGATTGACTTTTTTATTTAGATTTCTACATGCATTTAAATTTCCGCCAACCGCACATTACTATCGTACGTGATCCGCTTTACATCGTCTGTAATCATTAGCTTCAGAAATTGTAGAAATTTGCCTTTAATCTCGCCAGAATTGATCGTAACAACTTCTTTACCAATTGCAATGGGCCATTTGGCCCATGATGTACATGCCTGGAGGCTGGAAATGTTTTACAACGACATCTGGTACAAGAGAAGGCAAACGAAGTATATTGTTACGTTTTTACATTTTAAAAAAACGTTTTAAAATATGAGCTCGTAGATTGCAAATAAAATAAAAATAAATTTGTGTTTAGTTTTTAATTAAAATTCTTTATTATTCGCACAATTCTGTGTGCCACTGTTCACAACTTGATGTAAACAACAAGTATTGCTTTTCTTTGTTATTTCTCTGTTTATACCCCTTTGCATAAACAATAACAATTACTAGACCATTTATCTTTGTAACGGAGCTCTTCAGACCACGATTACTCTCTTCAAGTACGCCGCGTCTTCCCACAAGACTAGCTGAACTTCACTAACTCACTCGCCTGCTTTACCTTGCCTTTTATATGGCAGAGTAAACAGTCTGATGAATGTTCTTGATGGCGAATGTTCATGACTTCGCTTTTTCAAAACCTCTACAACTGTAAATATCGTTGTTTACATTTACTATTGTAGTGTTGGTTGTGGATTTTTGTTTACTTGTTTTTTGCTGATGTTTGTTGTTATATAAATCAGTACGATAATTTGTAAATAGGTTTGTTTACTGCATTGTTGCAATTTGAATAGATCCACCCCTTAATAAATAGATGACAATTGCTGAGAAATATTATAGATGAAGGAATAAGTGATAATTGTAGAACCCAATTATGTATGTCTAGTATTTTTAGGGTTCTTTGCCTTTTGACCTAACGATGTCTATTCAGTGGGCATCGAAGTCGCCGTAGTCTAGCAGATATCGTGTTGGCTTATTAGACGTAAGACCACGGTTCCAACTCGGGTTCAAACATCTCCAACAAAATGAAATATGAAAAATATTTTTTCGGCGACTTTCCCTCTGTCTGAATAAAATTATCATGAAAAGTTTCATAAAAATCTGGCGTTCGGAGTTAACTTTAAACTACATATGTTGCCACTCATGTCTAAAATGAACACACACAACATAATTATGACTAATTGTGTATGTATGTATGTTTTCATATATTTATTATAAAATTTCTCCATCTTTCGCGATAAGCAACTACAACTTTCAGCTGTTCTACGTTGCTATTTGTGAGGCACATTGGTCTTGAACACCTTGCAAACAATTTCTGCGTAAACTGCCGTGATACGGAAGAAGAGAAGACTATTCTTCACCTAATCTCCTAACGCTAAAGGATTCCTTAAGTTATCGACGCTATGCTTCCCAAGACGTGCAAAATGGTGGAAATTCAGAGAATTCACTGGGGACATGCAAAAAAGGTACTTTTGTACCTTCTGTACATGTGATCTAAAAGAACTGTCACGCATTGACATTGGCAGTCTGAGTCTCTTCATCAAAAGCTACGAGAGGTTTCGGGGATAGGAAAAACTGTGGCAATGCAATGGGTACTACGTAGCTTACATGTATGCATTGAATTTCTATGGGTGGACAGTTATCTCTACCTACCTATCTACCTATCTACCTAGCTATCTATGTTACTGAAGTTTCTTACAAAATATTGCGATATGCTGTCTCTTTTATTTGATGGGCATTGTATCCTTAATCGTAGTAGTCTATTGGGTAGTATGTCCTCCTCATGGATAAAATTATCAGATACAACTATTCTGGTATGAATAGGTAGGGCGTACTATTTCGTGAAGGGTAGTTCGCATGAAATGGGTTGTCAAAACCGCTGTTCTAGCAAAGTTGACGGTTGTATCATACAAATGTTTGTCTTTTAAAAATGTAAACCGTTTAATAGTCAAAAATCGTGTAAAAATGTCTACAACTTACAACAAAGATGGTGATTTAAAAAGTGACCTTTTTTCGAGCACCATGGTCATCAGAATCGTTTAAGGAATTGGATGCTTAATAATTGTGGCCAAGTCTTTACACTTTGTAATGTATGTAGTGGCGGAAATATCCTCTCTATTAGTAAAAGTGAAAAAGACGAGTCAATTTTATAGAGTCTACAGCGTTCTCGACAATTGGGTCTGTTTTGCGATTCATTGTGGCATAATTTAGACTTCAATTTAAGGCGCAAAATTGTCGCATTTGGGGTTCCGAAAACCAATAAAGTGATTATTTCTTCGGCGACTTTCTCTCTGTCTGAATAAAATTGTCATGAAATAACATTAAACTACAGATCCTGCCACTCATGTCTGAAATTAACACACACAATATAAGTGGCGTGAGAAGCCAGGTCGTAATCCTGACTGGAGGATTGTAGTTATAGGGCTGTAGTCTTCGAAAATTATCCTGAAAGAATTTTTACCGTCAATACATTGCTATTATGCCCTTATGGCCAATATAAATATAATGAACAACACGGTAGTAGTTTCAACAAGACATTGCTACGAGTTAAACAACATGAATGATTTTGGCTTCATTGCATGTGAAGCTTCTACGGTTAAGGTATCTACGTGGATAATCTTCTAACTGTGAAACATTTGAAAACCAATATTAGTCAAGTTATCGATAACATGCCGCTTAAAATTTATAAAAAAGTATAACAAAAACTGTTCGTTTATTACCGCATTATCTCACACCAGTGCCATTTTACAATAACTCTTTAATTTTTTGTTGGGTTATGTCATAATTTTTGCGCAAATTTCAGGGTTAAATGAACATTGGCACACTGAGAATTACAGAGATTTTCTAAAACAAAAGGGAAGCAAAAAAAAACACTTTCACATGCATGACATCAATATGATTACGCTGGCAATGACTAGAGTACAGTTTCTGTAGTAAAAATGATGCCCTTGAAGTAGACAGACATACATATGTACATAGTGAAACCGTTGTTTGCATAATTGTCTAATCAATAGGCAAAAAAAAAAAACAAAACGATGATGACCATACAGAATACAATACAAATAAAAAAGAGAATAGCAAGGAACTCAAACCTCTAAAAAATAATTTTAAATTTAATAACAAAAGGGAGCCCCAAAAAACAACAGTTTTAGAAGGCAAAGGCAAAAGCAAAGGCTTTTGTAATGAACGTTGCTGTAGACGAACTCATGCTATTAACGACAAACTAGTCGGTCGGTGGGCATTTAATAAAACGAACCCTTTCAGCATGTAGTGTAGTAGTAGTGAGTGGTCAGTTTTACTTTGTAATCATGTGTAGACGAATATAGAAACTGACCAAAAGGAAAAAAAAGAGAAAAAGGATAACAAGACCCTTTTTTTGGGGTAACTTGCAACCTCATACCCCATAGCCAATGCTTATTACGCGTACTTTTTAATCCATATTGTGTGTTTGACGTTATTTTGCATATGAATGAATGAGTGAATGACTAAATGAAGGTAAAAAAAACAAAAACGAGAACAAAAAAAAAGGCGGTTGGCGATATAAATGAATGGCTGGTTTGGCTGGTTGGCAAAAAAAAAAAAATTGGGTACGTTTTAGAAAAAGTTTCGCGTCCCTTTGGGTAGTTGTTACATCTCCTCAAAAAACAACAAAGCTGCCACGTATTTAGATAGAAAACTTGTATCTATACGGCACTGTATCTACATTTTCTCATTTGTTATCGGTTTTTTATGCTTTTTTTGGTCTCTAAGCAAAGACCGTACATGTACAAGAGTTGTACGTGTAATTAGAAAGTTGCGCGTCATATTATTTCCGCTGCTCGGCATTAGTTAATGTGCGGTCAGTTGCTGTATTTGTATGCGAAAGTGAACGCGTGTTTCATTATAACCTTTTGGGGATTTTTCTGGAGCAAAAAAAATTTCTTTTTTCAAATCATTCTTAGCATTACACACGCTCATATGGAATGCCACCAACCAGCAAAAAAAACCTCATTTTTCAATGTCGCTTTTTAACCAACTTTTTAGAAATACTTTGTTTTTGTTGTTGTTCTTCTCATTACAATTTTTTTATGTTGCCAGGCCGTATAGAGATTTTCCTGTCGTTTTTTTCCAATTTTTTTTTGCATTAAGTTTAGAGGCCATCGCATCGCGTATAAAATGTCAGTTAAATTGTAAAATGTTTAGGTTGAAACCCCCCTTCTCTTCACTTCTCTTTCCTTCATACTCATACTCCACAAAGCATATATATTTGGTTGCGAATAGTTGTACCGTTGCATGTGTGTATTGCTAAACCACTATACCACACCCCCTCTTAAGGCTTATGTTCAAACATTGCCGTGTGTGAGTCGCGGAACAATAGAAATTTTCGGTAAATGAGTAGGATCGATAATAAAAGGATGTAATTTTCCTTCATTCTCCTTCCATGTGAACCCATTAAAATAAGAGTAATTGTTGTTGTCGTTTTTTTTTTCTTCTGTGCTCCAAAGGGATTTTAAAGGTTTATTTGCACGATTTTTTTTCTATGTATGTAAGCAAGTCTGTGTATGTTTGTTTTGCCTAATGTTTCGAGATTAAAATAAATTTTTGAAAAATTATTCACCAGTTTTTTTTAAAAAGTGGATTAGGTAGGGATGGCTGCTATTCTAGTGGAATTTTGTGTGGAGGTGGGGGTTTTAAAGCGATTAATTTTGAAATTAAAATTATGAAATTAATTTACATACAATCAGATTTGAAATGTATAAAATAATTATGAAATTTTAATTTGCATTCAAAACTGTTTTCAAATTCAAATCCTTCATATTTCCATTACTGCAGGACTTCGGTGGCTTATCAGTAAAATTCTTGATAAAGTTGTTCTTTGCGGCTGTTTGGTTTGCCATTAATAATGATACGTTTTTAAAATATGAGCTCGTATATTGAAAAAAAAATTTTTAAAAAATTTCTGTTCAGTTTTAATTAAATTTCTTTATTATCGCACAATACTGTGTGCCACTGTTCACAACTTGATGTAAACAACAAAAATTGCTTTGTTTTTTATTCCTCTGTTTATACACTTTGCATGAACAATTACTATACAATTGTTCAACAGCTCTTTGTAACGGAGATCTTCAAACCACGATTACTCTCTTCAAACACATCGCGTCTTCACGCAGGACTCACTGAACTTTTACTAACTCCGTAGCCTGCTTTGCCTTGCCTTTTATATGGCATGGTAAACAGTCTGATAAATGTTCTTGAAGCCGCATGTTCGCGAATTCGCCTTCTCGAAAACTCTATAATCGTTGTTTACGTTTATTATTGTAGTATTGTTGTCGTATATTTGTTTACTGGTTTACAATTTTTAATGCTAGTGTTTGTTGGTATATTTTTGTTTACTTGTTTTTTATGCTGGTGCTTGTTGTTATATTACGCAGTGCGATAATTTGTAAACAAGTCCATTGTTTTGTTTTTGTAGCTTTTGCTTATAGTTTTAATGTTAAACGACTTAAACGCAAAACACCAGTAACTAGATTTTTCCATTTTCAATAGATTTTCCATTTTTCAATAAAGTTTTGCAGGCAGAAAAACAAAGTTATCGAATGTGGAACGATATCAAAGTAACTATGTGGCGGAGATTTTGGGCTAATGACGCATATTTCTTAGAGAACTACGTTTGCCAGCCTATCACTGTCAGCGAGGACTATAGGTCGATGATTATCAATTTATTTTCGCTTGAATTGGATGATCTGGATACCAACGATATCGGTTTTTAATAGCACAGCGCTACGTGCCACACAGCTCATTCCACATTGGATTTTCTACAAGCGTGATTTGGAGACACAGTCAACTCACCAAAATTTTGCCGCGATTGACGCCGTTGGACTTTTTCTTGTGTTTATTTCTTAAGTCATAAGTGTAAGTGATTAAGGCACAAACCATACATCATTGATCATTACAACGCTTCAGCCAGAATTACGGCCTATTTTCTTACATCACTTATGTTGTGTGTGTGTTAATTTTATACATGAGTGGCAGCAGCCACAGTCGAATCCGAACGAAATATTTTGGAAAAACTTTTCATAGCAATTTTATTTGCTGTCAGAGTTTTTGCCAGAAATCTGGGGAGAGGCTGTCGTAGAAATATTTTTTTTAAACTTCCTTTCGCTCGAGATGTTCTGGCTGGGGTTTGAAAAGCGGCCTCAAGTCCAATAAGCCACCACACTACTTTTTTAAGCCACAAGTGTAACTGATTAGGCAGCAAACCACAACTAATTCGTCAAATTCTGTCTGACTTATGCGCCAGAGTCATGAAAAATTTCATATTTCATATGCGATCCACCAAGAGACACCGTGGCAAACTTTTATATGATGTTATCTTCCATACATGATGCCGTCAAAAAGACTTTCAAGCGAACATAAAATTTCGTTGTAAGGTTAAAAATATAAAACGCTTTATGAAAGACCTTATGCTTATACACAGAGCACAGCAGGATGCCAAATAAAATCGATTTTTGTCGGGTCATTAAAGTATAAGTAGGCTGTCAACATCACTACAGAGTACAACACCTTTGCGGTGAACCAATTATAGCCCCACCTGCATTCTCTCAGAAATTCAAGTAGAATTTAGAATTGGGTGTTTCGATAGGTTAGGCCAGTTCGTAATAAATAAAACCCTTCCAGTTGTATGGTTCATTACAAGTTCTTCAGAAGTCGAGGTATTCCCAAGTCCCAGGCGAATGAACCTAGGCACTAGTGTTCCATTATAATTTATTTAAAGTCCTTGAGATGGATACGATAGAATTTAATGAGTAAGTGGACTAGATTTGTCTGATTCTTATGCAAGTGGGTTAATTTTCTCATCGTTACTTTTTAAATGATTGAAGTTTGTGTGTTTGCCCATCTGTCAAGGATAGTTAATAAAAACAAGTGTATCAAACATATTATTACCTTCCATTGCCCTATGTCTAGGAACCAAAATGAGGGTTGCCTGCTGCAAAGAACACAGGGGCTTAAGGAGAATTTTATATTAGGCTTTGAGCAAAGTCGCCGTAGTAGGTCGCGGTTCAAACCCCAGAAAGACCTCAAAACGAAATATGAATAAATATTTCTTCAGCGACTTCCTCTCAGCAGATTTCTGGCAAGAACTCTGTCAGTAAATAAAATTGTCATGAAAAAATTTCTCAAAAATCTCTCGTTTCGAGTCGGCTTTAAATTGTAGGTCTTGACACTCATGAATAAAATTAACACACACAACATAAATGGCGTGAGAGGATAGGTTGTAATATTGACTAAATGGTGGTAATGACCAATTTTGAATGTACATATGTATGTTTGATTAATCTTGTGGCTCCAGCTCTTTTGTTACATACTGCTGCTTACGTCACATGCGGTTTAAGCGTCCTCTTCAGATTTCTTGTGAATTCCAATCAATAGTGTTCTGATTGTATTTTTTATTAGGGGACGAAAAGTGTCACCAATTCAAAGGCATTTCTAGAGCTTTTTCCAATTTTTTTTTCTTTGACCCGTAAGCGCTAGTTCCTTATTTTTAGTACTTAGCTTAGGTACACTAATACTCGTAATAGATGTAAATCTCTGATGGCCTTTTCCAAATTTTGCAAACAAATAATACAACAGATTTCACAGATGATGCATTTTAATGCGGATGGTTAAGTGACTGAGATCCTGCATCAACATTTTCCATCTTATTGTGAAACAAAACTTGGAATATCGTTCGCTCTAATGAAGACTAAGAGGTAAAGTATTTTGGATAGCTTTCAGAACAAACGTGCCAGCTAAAGCTCAATACGTTTTAACATCATCAGACCTTTTAATACGTTCCTCTCGTCATATTGAAAATAAAAAAATTGTAATTCACACTTTCGTTTTTAATAAATGGATTTCAACATGAAATCATGCCTTCAATACAATACAAACAAATCAAAGTTATTTTCAAATTGCACTTATAATGAAAGTGTGATATGAAATCCTTTTTTTCAATCACAACAAATCAAAGAAACCAACCACCAACTAACAAGCAATAAATATACAACAACAACATCCTTTAAATGAAAATAAAAGAACGAAGAAGGATGAAAAAAAATAAACGAATGTAAATACGATACCTACAAGCAGCAGAAAGCAAAATATGTCCTGTAAGGGAATTCCTCGTACTACTGTGTGCAATTGAATATCCTGTGTGTCAAGTTAAATTGAACACACACACACCGAAGTACAGGATAAAAGACGACGACGAAGAAACAACAAAAAACACCCCAACAACAAAGCACTTAACACGACGGCGATATGCACTTGAATTTGCACAATGGCTTGCATTCATCGCTTACAATGTAAAGGTAGGGGAACAGAAAGAAAAAATATATCGTATGTATATGTATAGGAACACAAATATATATAAGTGAGTGTGGTTATGTGTATGTATTTAAATAAATAAATAGGAATCTATTTACACTCATATACACCTGCAGTAAGAGAATACTAAGTAAATAGAAGAGATTAGAGAGAAGCAAATAAAACCACGTACAGAAGACACTTTTGTGTCTAACACAACCACCTTCATAGCCTGCACTACTAGCCACACACACACACATGCATCACACTATTCTTTAGGTAGGGGAAGAGTAACTAAGAAATATGAAACCCTTCTACTCATGAGCAGAACATTTTAGTTGCATTTGCAGATGTTGCACACAAATACCCGGACAAATATGGTACACCTTGGCAAATACATGCACACAGACTGCACGTACTTGTGTTTCACGGATATGTGCTGACATATAGTCGTTGGGTTAGAAAACTAAAGACAATTTAGTGTCTGGGGTAAGGGCAATAGTCATTTATTTGTTTAAATAATCTTGGTGGTGTGAACAAAAATGTTTTTCATTCAACATAACCTATCAATTGATAAAAATGTCAAATGCTTGGTGTTATTCGCTTCAAGAGCAAATGAATAGAAGGCATAAATTATAGGGTCTAGCACTAAGCGCTTCCTATCTTTCAATTTAAATAAAATAAAGCGTGTGTAAGGTATTATCGAAGTTTTTTATTCGTTTAAAAGACCTATTGAAGCCATTATATGTGCAAGCCGCCGTAGTCTAATAGATATCGTGTTGGCTTATTAGACGTAAGACCATGGTTCAAACCTGGGGTCAAACATCCTCAACCAAACGAAATATGAAAAAAATATTCCTTCGGCGACTTCCTCTCAGCAGATTTCTGGCAAAAACTCTAAGAATGAATAAAAACTGCCATGAAAACTTTTTCAAAAATTTGTCATTCGGAGGCCACTTTAAACTGTAGGTCGAGCCACTCATGCATGAAACTAACACACACAACATGAGTGGTGTGAGAAGCTAGGTAGTAATCCTGAGTGAAGGGTTTTTTTTTGTCTTAGGCCGGAGGTGGGAATCTTCGAAAGACACTTTTGTTCCAACAAAAGAGTGCACGATTCACCATCACTGGTGAAAACATACTAAACCCACCCCCTACACACTTCAACCACTCTCGCTCCGCGGGACTGCCGTAAGGTATTACTTCGCGGAGGGCTGGTTAGCTTTAAAGCTTTGTCACACTAAGTTAAATTTAAATTTCGCCTCCGTTTCTCCAGCCTTCGGAGTTCTTGCATAACTGCAGCCATTCTTTGACTGTATTGGCTCCATAGGATCCTAGAATTCAACACTTCTTCCATAAGCCGAGTTGATCCGAAACTCGTTTCCACCGGCCATCTAAATCTGGGGCAGTATGTTACAATATGCTCCGCATCTTCCTCCTCATCTACACAGTTTGGGTATAAAGAGGAAGTATCTGTGCAGGTACTTCCTGAAGCACCCATGACCAGTTAGGAACTGGGTCACGTAGTAGTTCAGCTCGCAATGTTCGTTCTCCATCCAAAGGGTTACATCAGGGACAAGGTGAAATGTCCATCTTCCCTTTAAAACGTTCTCCCATCGTGACTGCCATTTGTTCATGGAAGTCCTTCGTTCCTTCGCTTTTATAGCTACTATTCGTCCCGGAAGCTCGAGACTGCGAAGGTATATCCTCCTCATCTCATCCGCCAATATGTCTATTGGTATTGTCTTTGCCAATACCAATACCGCATCATCAGACACTGGCCTGAAGCCACTTATCCGTCTAGTCGCAGACGTTACACCGAGGACAGTATCCTCCTTGTCGTCCCCACGGAGAGTGCCTCCGACCATATTGGGCAAGCATACAGCATTATCGACGTTACTACCGCCGAAATTATCCTCCTTTTGAATGGACCTGGTCCTCCAATATTTGGCATCATCCTTGCCAGTGCTCCCTGTGTTACAGATGCTTTTTCGCCGATATATTTCACGTGCTCCTTGAAGTTCAAACTGTCGTCGATAATCACTCCCAGGTATTTTATCGCCCTCTTCGATTCGATCCTTGTGCCCACAACGGTTACTTCCATCTTCTCCACTATCTTCCGGCCGCTTATCAAGACGGCCTCCGTTTTATGTGCAGCAAGTGTCAATCCTGCTTCATCCAGCCATGCTCCAACCTTTCGAATCGCTGTGTTCGCTTTCTCTTCTATTTCCCTTACCGTCTTAGCTACCGAGACTATGACTATGTCATCTGCCCACAATTGTAGTCCCGTTCAGCAATCGCAATCGAAGTACTCCATCGTACATAATGTTCCATAGTAGTGGCCCAAGTACAGAGCCCTGCGGGACATCCGCCGTCACTACGTATTCCTGCTCTCCTTCATCCGTTAGGTATATTACCTTCCTGTCCTGAAAGTAATTGTTCAGTATCTCCATTAAGTATGGCGGCGTAGCCATGTTAAAGAGGGCTCTCATAATCCGCTGCCAATTCGCTGAGTTGAACGCGTTTCTAACGTCAAGTGTGACAACCGTGCAGTATTCCTTGGTGCCAAATCTCCATCTTTCGCCCTCTATAGCATCTCTTGCAATGTCGACCACTCTCCTTATCGCGTCAATAGTGGACCGTCCTTTCCTAAATCCGTATTGCAGGTCCGAGAGAGCTCCTCCTGCCTCGGCACACGTCAGTAGTCGATTGTATATTATCCTCTCCAATATTTTTCCAATCGTGTCCAGTAGACAGATGGGCCGATACGACGATGGTTCCCCTGGTGGTTTGACAGGTTTTGGAATGAGAACCAATTTCTGCTTCTTCCATCTACGTGGAAAAACACCCTCGGCGAAGCACTTGTGGAACAACTTGTTGAACATATCCGGTCTGAGCCGGATAGCCGCCTTAAGTGCCCTATTTGGGATTCCGTCTGGCCCCGGTGTTTTCCTATCTCCTATTACCTCGGGTATGGTATGAATGGCCTCCGGCTCCCTACTTATAAAAGTGTAGGGCTGGCCACGTGGGAATAATGTACCAATGATCTCCCGCAGCAAAACTGGACAACCTAGTTTAGGCTGTTCTCAAGCACCGATTCTCTTGCAGACGACTCTCTACTCCGTCCCAAAAGGATTGACGTCAGCTTCCTGGCATATCCGCTGAAAGGATAGTTTCTTGCTCCTTTTAGCGGCTTTTCTAAGTTGATGCCTTAGATCCTCATATGAAGCCCGTTCGCCTTCCCATGAAGGGTAATGATGTATGTACGTATGTATGCGTGCAATATAACACGAAGTGTCCGCCACGCCTTTTCGGTTGCAGTGATTCCGAAATGTACAATTTTTCATGAGTCAGGCGGATAAATCAGATTGAATTTGACCGATGGCCAGATTTAATTCGGCTTTTAGGACCGCTTTGGCTTGTGGCTTATACGCGTAAAACCGAGTCTGAAGAAAACCCCACAAGTAAGAGTCTAACAGGGTCAAATTGTACGATCTCGGTGGCCAGTTTACATCAGCTCCACGTGAGATGGCCTTGGCCTCAAATCGCTCGTGTAGATTACCTAATGTGGCATAAACTGTGGGGGACGTAGAAACCACTTGCCTTTGGTGTCCAGTTCATCTAATTTAAGCCAAAACAAGTTGGCGATAATCTACTTATAGGGCTTGTGGTGGTCTGACCAAACATTGTTTTCAAATAAATATGAACCAATCTTCAGCCCAAAATCAACACAAAATAGTGATTTTTTCGGAATGAATTTGAACGCTCTTGGATCTTATGTGGTTGGGTATCGTTCCAAATTCGATAATTTCAAAAAATTCAGCCTCATTGCTGAAGATAATGTTTTCATGAGAATTAAGGTCAGTTACCAGACTCCATTCAACGAACATATGCAGTTGCTTGTGGTCATTTATCTTTCGTCAGTCGAATTTTGCATGGGTGAGAGACCAAGTCAAGAGGGAAAATTCGACAAGTTATGGATTGCGAAAGGCACAGTTGAACTACTACTACTACTACTTTTGAACTACGCGTAATCGACTCACTGGGATTCTTCTGCAATCGCTCATAGGTTTTCGGCTAGGTTTTCGGTAGTTCCTTGCATTTCATTTGAAGACAATGAATGTCTATGAGTGCGTAAAAGTCTTTTTCACCAACCAAATTTTATAATGATGCACTTCATAATTGCTATTCCCATTCATTTATAAACTTGCATATGTATGTGTGATTGCAAATTTTGTACGTAATTGTGTGTGTATATCTATATGTACGGACGTACGTACGTGTTTCATAGAAGGTATTTAGAAAATTGCACAACAACATACGAGTGAGTACGCAAGGAATTCATTTGGGGAAGTTATGCCGGAAAAATATGATGATGCGATTCAAAAACAATTGTGCAAAACCATAAAGATTTTATATGCAAACACATACATACATACATATACATACACATATGTATCACGTATATACATACATATTTATGTGATATGTACACATAAATAAACTTATGCATGGTAGATGAGCATAATTTGCGTATGTATGTATGCATATGCAACTGATGTTGTTGCTGTTGCTGTAAATGCACGATAAAGAAAGTGAAACGTTAATGATTGTCGTCATCCTTTCACAAACGTCGTACTATTCGTCGTCACATGTTATTAAAGAATTTTTTTTTTGGTTTTTATGCAATTTTATTCCCCCATTTTTTTTCTGGATTTTTTGTTTTGTTTTTGTTGTCACGTCTGTTGTGGAGGGGTTCACATAAAAAGAAACAAAAAAAGGTGCACTTGCACTACTAGGCCCAGGTCTTTAAAAAAAGCACGGAAAGAAAAAAAAACTCCTCCAAACAAAAGCAGTTTCATACGTGAATGTAAGCGATTCTATTTGTATGTATGTACGAGTATGTATGTCTGTATGCCTGCGAATATGTTTGTGTCAGTCAATACAAAAGACGAGACTTTAAGTAAAAACGTAAGTGAGTGCATGTATGCATGTATGCATGTGTTTGTTTGTTTGCATGTAGTATTAAATTGGGGTCTTTTGTGGGCTGAAGGACGTTTGAGAGGTGCGTATATATAACGTTGTGGAATAACTTTTTCTTGTTTTTTTAAGACAATTGCTAAATACCCAAGGTTGGGGTCGTCTTTTCGGTGAAGAGTGAAAAAATAACGAGGGTAGTTTTAGAAATTATTATAAAATAAATGTGAATTTAATAAAATTTTTCAAAATTTTTAGTTTTTCCAAAGACTGCGTTTTTTTCAAGGCTCTTTTGTGGTTTATCGGGCTCTGAACTCAACCGTAGTAAAATTAGAGTGTCGTTTCAATTCTAAATAGTCTACTCGGTAGTGTGTTGGCGAATTAGACGTAAGGCCGTGGTACAAATTCAGCTCAGACATCCCGAACATACACATTACATTACCTGGATCGCGTCCTACTTTCACACATTACTTATGTTGTGTGTCTTAATCTTATACATGAGTGGCAGGACTTACAGTTAAAAGTCGACTCCGAACGAAAGATTTTTGAGAAACTTTTTCATGGCAATTTTATTTAACTCTCAGACTTTTCGCCAGAAATCTGCTGAGAGGAAGTCGCCGAAGACTTATTTGTGCGTATTTTATTTCGTTGGAACCCTGGCCTCACGGCTAATAAGCCAATCTCGAACAAAACATATAAAAAAAGAATTTCTACGCCAACTTTCTCTCAGCAGCCTTTGGGCAAAAAACTGCTGGGAGTAAATAAAAAAAAAATTGCCAACAAAGATTTCAAACAAATTTGTCGGTCAAAGTCGATTCTAAACTGTAGGTCTCAGCACTCATGTATAAAAATTAATACACAGCATGGGTAGTGTAAGAAGATAGGTTGTAATCCTGACTAAAAGGTTGTGGTTGTGAATTAAGTAAGTAAGCAAGTCTTTTCAAATCTTTCTGTTCACTGTTCCATTGGGTGACATCATGTCGAACTGTCATGCTGAAGACATGTGGATATTGTTGACGAATGGGCTCATGCCTTTGTAATGGGTCCGCCAAATAATTTTTTTTTTAAATGTTTTAAAAAAAAAACTACTGAATATTTTCTTAAATTTCTTTTTTTATTTGAAAGTACAATCCTTCCGGTTAATAATGGAAAATAATTTCACTCAAATGGCTGCCTCGGCTGGCCATGCAGCAGCCTACACGATCGGTCCAATTTTTAAGCACATTATCGATTGTGTGCAGCTGTATTTCACCAATGGCTTCACGAATATTGTCCTTTAAAGCGTCAATTGTCTCTGGCTTGTCGGCGTAACACCGATCATTGACGGCACCCCACAAATAATAGTCCAACGGTGTCAAATCGCTGCTCCAAGGTGGCCAAACGACATCAGCTCTGCGGCTGATAATGCGATCTTCAAAAATAGAGTGCAAAACATCGAGTGCAGCTTCGGCTGTGTGGCACGTAGCATCGTCCTGTTGAAACCAAATGTTGCCAATATCCTCCTCTTCAATTTTTGTGAACAAAAATTCGTTCAACATGGCCCGATAGCGATCGCCATTGACTGTAACGGCCACTTCTTGCTCATTTTCGAAGAAAAACGGCCCAATTATGTCTCTGGACTAAAATCCGCACCAAAAAGTGACTCGTTTTGGGTGCGTCGGCTTTTCAATGTATGCGTGCGGGTTCTCTGTGCTCCAAATGCGACAATTTTGCTTGTTTACATACCCGCCAAGATCAAAATGAGCTTCATCTAAAAAGATGATTTTTTTTGCCAAAATCGGCATCTTCTGGTGTAGGCTACTGCATGGCCAGCCGAGGCAGCCATTTGAATGAAATTATTTTCCATTATTAACCGTTAACCGGGAGGATTGTACTGTCAAATAAAAGAAGAAATTTGAGAAAATATTCAGTAGTTTTTTTAAAGCATTTTCAAAAAAAAAGTTATTTGACGGACCCTTTATGTCAATCGTCAAGTGAAATGCATACGTTTCCTCTGAATTACGCTTTTGATGTAATAGATGAATGGCGGTTGAGGAACATAGAACTTAGACACGGCTGACATTGTTAGACGTATAAAACTGTGGCCATTTCTTTAAAAGAAAAAGAAAAAAGAAACAAATTACCAGCCTGTTACGGCCTATGGGTAGCCGGTATAGCTATTGCCAGTGTTGTCAAGCTGGAGAAGTCGATGAATTGCTACATCCGCATTAACCTTTAGAAAAGGAGAATGTGCAGATTCCTCATCATACTGAAAAAGAGGAGGATGTCTTAAAAACGCTGGCAACAGCCATACTATGGGCAATCTGATACAATCCCTAATGACACTATCTTTGTGATGCTTTACAGGAGCTTGGACTTTTGGCGCATGACTGATCCATGATCTGGACTGCTTTAATAATCTGCAACAGTTTATCAGAGGCGCTAGTTATCTATCGCAGAGACAGTGTGGATTAATGAAAAAAAATGAAGGCAAAACGGAACGTATGTGATTGATGTCGCCACTTGAAAGATATCCAAGATATTCTGTCTTACTTTGGCGATGGAATTCAGGAACTTCCTTACCTCTTGACAGATATTAAATCAGCCTTCTTGCGGCTGGAATATGTCCAGCTTTTGGATGAGGAAAACAACGAAGCGGTTCACCCCCTGTGTAAATACATAAGTATGTCGTTCTATTCTCTATTCTCTTCTACTATACCCCGTTGTAGGTAGTTTACAGGACCGGGACTGCTTCAGCGCAGTAGTAGTAGTTAGGTATCACAAACTGGATTAGAGGCGGGGATGGAATGTTCAAATGTTGAAGTCGCCATAGTCAAGTAGGTAGTGTGTTGGCTTATTAGACGTATGGCCCCTGTTCCAGCCCCATAACAGACATCAAAACCCATTATGGAAAAATATTTCTTCGGCGACTGCCTGTCAGCAGATTTCTGGTAAAAACTCTGAGTGTTAAAAATAAAAAATTGTCATGAAAAGTTGCTCAAAAAATCTGTCGTTCGGAGTCAACTTTAAACTGTAGCTACCGCCACTCATGTATACAAATTAACGCACACAACATAAGTGGTGTCAGAAACTAGGGCCATAATCCTGACTAAAGTGTTGTAATGAATAATTATGTGTGTATATATGTATGTTTCCTTTAGCTACAGTTGAGCAGGCTTCTAGAACAAGCTCTATAAGAGAGCAATTCTTCCAAGAGTTTTAATGTCTACTGAGCTAACCACCCACGTAACTGACTGACTTTAAAGATGAGGTAAAAAATATTCTTCCTTCTGCAAGAACCTAGTAAAAAACAGTTTTGCTTTTTAAAAAATATGAAAACAAAGTATTCCGGACAAAAAAGAAAACCTGACGTTGAAGTAGTCATCATCATAATGAAGACACACAAACAAACAAACAAAAACACAATTCTTGTCATATTTTTATTTTCCATTTCAATTTGTAAGAAAAATTGTAAGCGAAAGTATGAAAACGAAATGAAAAAAAAAAAAAAAACGATTGCAACTGAGGCTACTTGAAGATGCAAACTGCTGGAAACATAAATGGGAAGTGGGGGGTTATCCCCACAAACGATAAGTGATGTAACACTGGCAAGTAACTAAAAGGGGGTAAGACAACAGCAACGATGACGACAACTTAAAAAAAAAACAATTGAAAATGAAAAGCAGGCATCCAACAGTGCACATACAGATCTTAAGATGCACTTCACAAAAGTAAAGTAAAAGTGTAGCACACGATGATGATGATGATGATGATGATGATGATGATGATGATGATGATGATGGTCTATGATTTTGAAATTGTACGTAAAAAAACTGCAGACATGTCTGCTGGCACAAGGTTTTCAATACCAGCAGCACAACGCCATTAAAATAAAGGGTTAGACTTGCAATCTTAAGGGTTGATAATGCAATTTCTTTACATTTTTAAGCTGCAAGGAAGGTGCAGAGACAGAGGCATAGGCACAGGCTTAAGTTAAGGTAGTTGGAGAGAAAAGCACTTATAAATCTCTGTTCTGGCTGCAATTGTGCGATACACTGCATGGGTGGTTCTCATGTGTGTTGAAAGTTGACTTACACTTTTCATGAAACTGAAGCGTAAGTCTACCAACAAGCCAAGACGAAAGTGAAAGACTAAATGGCGTTGCAAGCATTGTTCAATGCAGGATGAAAATATAACAGAAATACAGAAAGTGAAAGCAAATGAAAGCATTTTTCTTTAAATTCATCATCATATTCGATAAACAATTTAATTTTTATCGATAAAGCTGCCTGTATTATGAGTGCAAGTTATCGAAATAAAAATCATTCACGTACTCAAAAGAGAAACTGTTACACGAACTATATATCGTCGTAAAACCTATTAAAACTAATAAACAAAAATCGTTATTGTACGTTACTCTACTGTACTTTACTTTACGATGATATTCGCATACACCACACAATCCAATCTCAAATACAATGTATTCAACTCAAGTACTATTCGAAAATTCTATTTTTGTGTTATTATTACTGACAAACACACACACATACACAAACACACATAAGAATGTTAAGTATTTCAATACAATCGCATGGCATTATCATAAAAACAAGAACAGCAAACGTATACCGAGGAAAAACTTGTAAAAACTTGAAATAAAAATTTGCTACACACTAAAGCCCTTTATGGATGAGAAATAAAATGAAAGAAGAAAAAAAGAGGAGAATAAAGACTAAAAATGGCATTAAAATGTCGTTTTTGGCATAAATGGAATTGCTTAAACATGGGTTATAACGGGCCATTATGACCGGGCACAACCATATTACCATCACCTCTATGGATAGAATAGCTGCCGGTACACATTCATTGTACAGCCGTTTACATGTGTGTGCAAGTGTATTGAGCTCGAGTGTAAGTACCAAACAAATCGAAAAGAATGTACACGCGTATGTATAATGATTTCATCAAAGTTTAACTATTACAGCTGAAAACTTAACAGCCAACCAACGAAACCCCATTACAATTTGTTACAAAAAACCCAATTGGAAATTCAACGAAATTCGTTTTGTTATCTTCAAAGATTATACTTCAGAAACCATTTGATTTTTGTCCATCCTTGAAGCCTAATATCGAGTTATAGCGTATGCATTGAGTTAGAACCGAAAGCTCATTATTGGCGGATAGCCAATGGAGGATCCAAGCTTAGTGTAATCAAGGAGATATAATTGATATCATACCTGCACACATAACATAATTGGTCATTACAGCTCTTAGGTCAGGAATACCACCTAGCTTCACGCGCCACTTATGTTGTGTGTGCGTTAATTTTATACATGAGTGGCGGGACCTACAGTTTAAAGTCGACTCCGAACGACAAATTTATGAAAAACTTTTTCATGGCAATTTTTTTTTGCTCTCAGAGTTTTTGCAAGAAATATGCTGAGATTTCTTGTCATATTTCGTTTTTTGTTGGAGATGTCTGACCTAGGGTTTAAACAGTGGCCTCACGTCTAATATGCCAACACACTACCTACGAGACTACGGCGACCACATTCAAAATTTTTCTTACAGCACTGGTACGAAAATGGAAAAATGTAGATATAGGTGTTTTTCTTTTACATCGTTTAACATTAAAATTATAAACAAAAGCTACAAAAACAAAACAATACAGTAAATAAACCTGTTTACAAATTATCGCACTGCTTAATATAACAACAAACACCAGCATAACGAAAATGGTAAACAAGTAAACAAAAATACAACAACAAACACTACAAGAATGAATGTAAACATAATACATGAACAACAATAATAAAGCAACGATGTTTACATTTATAGAGATCTCGAGAAGGCTAAGCCGCGAACATTCGCCTTCAAGAACATTCATCAGACAGTTTACCCTGCCATATAAAAGGCAAGGCAAAGCAGGCGAGTGAGTTAGCAAAAGTTCAGTCAGTCTTATGTGAAGACGGAGTGTGCTTGAAGAGAGTAATGTTTTGTATGATTTTTTGTTGGCACTGTCTGCATCCATATGACTTAGAGAAAGACGTAGGCGATGATTATTAATTTATTTTGGCTTGAATGGAATGATCTGGACATCAATGACAAGTGATTTCAACCGGACGGCACTGTGTGCCACACAGCTGATACCATACTTATTGTACTGCACGAGCGATTTAAGAGCATGACCATCTCACGTAGGAGTGATGTGAGCTATTCACAGAGATCGTGTAATTTCACCCCGTTTAATATATTCTTGTGAAGTTTTCTTAAGCCGCAGGCGTATGCGAATAACTCTCAAACCACAGCGTTGCTCAGAGTCAACGTAATCTATGCCACCAGACGAATGCTGCCTGATTAATGCGCCAGAATCGTGGGAAATTGGACATTTCGTATAATTTCCATTCAGTAAAGCGGTGGCAGATATCGGACCGATATTATATTCCACACATAATGGCATCGAAAGGTCTTTCAAATGAAAAAATAATTTCGATAATATCTCTCACACACACTTTGTTTTATTTAAATTAAAAGATAGGAAGTTTTTAAAAAAAAGAGCCTATGAAAAGATGTCATTGCTATCAGTAGCCTAAGCTGTGAAGAAGACTCCACTGGTGTTTTTATGGACTTTATTAAGGAAAGTGAAGTTGCAGTTTCATTTATAGGTCACCTCGAAACCTATGCTCCAGAACGTGGCTAAAAACTGCTGTGCAAAAACTGAATTTTGTTTGCAACACAATGTAAGCTTTAATGTGAGCTTTAAGTCCATAGTCGCCGTGGTCTAGTAGGTAGTGTGTTGGCTTATTAGACGAAAAGCCAGGGTTCGAGCCGCAGGCCCGACTTCTTCTCAGCCGATTTCTGGCAAAAACTCTGAGAGTAAATACAATTGCCATTAAAAGTTTCTCAAAAATCTGTCGTTCGGAGTCGACTTTAAACTTTAGGTCCCGCCATGTATATAAATTATCATGTATAAAAATTAACGCACACAATATAAGTGATGTGACAAACTAGGTTGTAATCCTGACTAAAGGGTTATAATGTATGTATGTATGTAAGAAATAGAGAGATTGAAGAATTGCAGCAAATCAATTGAGACACTTCTCTAGTTACCCACAAAAGATACATTCGTACTGTGATGGCCTTTGATAAGTTATTCAAAGGGAGTATGTAGTTTCACAGCGCCAGTTCTATTTTGCAAAGTTTATTGCTATTATTATTGCTTCCATTATTGTAAGACTTTTTGGAATACCTTATGCTATAAGCATTATACTCTAGTGCTCTTCAAATGCCTTCCTCTTCCGCAGCGATGATGCCCATTTCTGTATGAATGGGCATAAGAACAAACGAAATTTTTGAACCTATATAATATCCTAGAGCGTCCAATGCATCACGGTTTTGTTTGATTTTGGAGAAATAACAACCACTACAGGTTGATGCTTACCAAACTATTTTGGCCTGAATGTACATGGGTACATCAACAATAAGTGGTTTCAACCGGACCGCGCTATGTGTCACACAGCTCATGACACTTTTGTTAAGCTGCCCGAGCAATTTGAAGGCATGACCATGTCGTAAGGAGCGATTTTACACCATTTAATACATTCTTGTGGGGTTGTATTAAGCCGCAGGTATATGTGAATAACCCTCAAACCACAGCGGCTCTCAAATCCAACGCAATTCGAGGCACCAGTCATAGAAAATTAGACATTTACGATGAGTTCCACCCGGTAAAGCCATGACAGACATTTGAACGATATCTGAAGAGTTATTGATACTTTTTTAATAGTTGGTGAAACGACCTTTTGAAACATTTTTATGTACTTCTTTTGGTGGTTTTCTAAGTACTCTTTTGGGCATAATAATAAAAAGTTTTTTGATAATTTAAAAAAGTACTTGAAAGGTAAAAAACTGAGGGAAAAACCTAAAGAATGGGATGATAACCTTACATGGATGGGTATCAGTTGTGGTTTTGGTTTCAAGAGCCATTTGTTGTCTCTTCACTGTTTTCAAAATCAGAAATTTTTGATGGTCAAGTCGACATAATGTATAATCACCTAAACCTACCCAACTGTTACCAACTTAAACAATATTGGGGTGGAGTCAAGAGAATTAAAAGGAATCCGGAATTACTGTTTTAAAGACAATGTAGAGAAATTTCATTTAATGGGAGAAATAAAGGGTACCACAAATTAGCAAATTGGCTAGTTTGTGTTTGAATAAAATTTTTTTTATTATTTGTGATAATGGGTGCTCTGCTAGTCTAGTTGGTAGTGTGCTAGTGTGAGAGTAATGATATCGATTCCCACCATTCTGTTACACTACACCGTGTATAAGGTTCGAAATAACTCAGCTCGTAATAATTTGTAATTGTATTTTAAGGTACCGCTAAAATGGTACACTTTTCAACACTGCCATTTTCCCTATTGGCTTCACTGTTCACATGCAATTTTATTATGCACACACAGCCACTCATTTGTCCATATAAACCCACTTTACATCCTAAACACACTTCAGTATGAACGAAATGAGGGTCTCATGTGTTGTTTAGAGCGCGACATAACTTTTTATTCTTTTGTTTAGAAAATAATACGAGCCCCCAGTGAACACAGTAGTAGTACAACACAGCGGAAAAATAAAAATGAAAACTGACATGAAAAAATATAGTTGATGACATAGAAGGGAGGAGGGAGGCTGCTGCCTGCCATGTGAATGTATTTCTAGTCTTTCAATATGCGATGGTTAAGAGCTCAGGTTGTATGGGTAGGGGGAGGCGGTAGTAGTAGGTTGTTAAATTTTAATGTGGCCATATCGATATGCGTGCGTGAAAGAATCTATAAAAATACAAAATTTCGCGTTTCAAAAACAATTTTTTTTCTCATTTTCTTTGTTACGTGTCAATGTTTAGATTTTTTTTTATGTTGCAGCCAGCGTTTGTAGAATAACGTAAGATAAGCTAAAGTTAACTAAACTCATTCGTATACATTCATGAATTCATTCATTCATTCATTCATTCATTTTGTCATTTTGTTCAGTCAGTCAGTCATTGATTACTATTAAAATACTAACAGTTGTTAAGGTGGCAGCTGATGCTGATTTTCTCTTTTTCTCCTCCTTCTTTCTATTTTCTGCCACCATCTAACATTGCGTTTGTTATTGTTATCGTGCTTACGTAATAATTTCTAGTTTATTTTCCATTTTCTCATGCTGCTGCCTGGGGATAAAGAGGGTGGTAAGTTTTCCTGATGTTATAATGTAACATACATATGTACGTATACGTATGAGGCATTGTTATGAAATCATTTTTTAATACTTTTGCTTACTGTATCTATCGAATGAATATTTTCGTTTTTCATGAATTTTGCATACAGCAACAACAACAACAAACGAAAGCAATATCATCAATATGAATGATAACATGGGAATGAAAACGATGTGACTGAAGAAACAAAATCTTTGTAATTTTATTTGAATTTTTATTTTCATTCTTATCAATTCAATACGATTTGAAAGTACGCACATCTAACACCGAAGGGCAAGTGGTGGAGTGCCAGCCAAATGTCAGATAAAAAAGTACTCTACTCACATTGCTTAGGTTTCTTCTTCCAACCATAGGTTCATTTTTTGATTATGCACACACTCATGGATTTCTCTCTCTAGTAGTAGTAGGGGTAGTATTGGATATTTTGGAAAATATTGGTATGCAAATTACACACCACCTCACACACCATCTTACATCTTGTAGTTGTTAAGCCTTGACTCTGGTTGCGTACATAATTATTTATTCACGTTACTAATCATTTTTGTTGTTTTTTTTTTTAATTTCTCATCTTTCGATCTGTTTCGACTGGCAACTACTAAGTATGCTTGCAATTTGTTTTTTTTTTGTTGTTTGAGGGGTGGTTCAGTAGAGACTCCGTTTATCTCTATTCTTGTCAATTTAATCTCCAATAATAGTATGTTGTAAGGAATGAACAGCAAAAATGTATTGCAAAAAAGAGTGTGTTTTAATGAATTTTAATATGCGTGTTTAGTACAACGCTTTTAAACATTTGCTAATAGAGTGTGAACAATTCTGATAAGAATTTCTCAGGTTCAAAGGTGATATTTTCTAAGAAGTATTTTTTTTTCTTTGCCAAATTATATTTGCTATCTAGGCAGCTGAAAAACTTTTGGTTTTGGATAATATAAGAACCAGGATATTAAATTTTGAGTGCCGAAATATACACATGAAGAGCATAGTTTGAACCTGCTGTCTTCTGGTTTGTTAAACACATGAATTATACAGCGATAGTATAACTTCTGTCTATAAAGCATTAGTACTATCTCGCTATCTCGAATTACTTTTACACAATCGATTTACTGTCTAACAAAGACTATAACGTACATACACCGAAAAAAATGTACCCCCTTGTACGTAGACTTTTTCCCGCTAATTTTGTTGTTTTTTTCCAAAATGTTATATATTTTAATATTCGTTTTTGCCTTCAAACATTCTTAATTGTAACTGCCTTAAATCACCGAGCAAAAGGTCTAAATACAGCGGTGTATGTAGATAGCTGTGTATGTTCGACTGTATATACAAAATTGGTCTTTACAATACTTTCAGTTCGACCTAACTTCTCGTACCACTTATGTTGTGTGTATTAGTTTTATACATGAGTGGCGGCACTGTTTAATGTAGATTTCGAACGATAGATTTCTAAGAAACTTCTTTAAATTTTCTTTACTCACAGAATTTTTACGAGAAATCTGCTGAGAGGAAGTCGCCGCAGAAATTTTTTTCATAAAACATGTGTTGGATTATGGCTCCATTATATCACACCAGAAATAAAATGCTGTCATCGGGTTGAACTGACTCAGAAGCGTGCAAAGACTTTATAATCGGCTGAAAAGGATAGGACATCGATATTTTGGGATGCACCTGGCATAATGGAGGAGCGTTATGTTTATCAGGAAGTCGCGGAAGAAATAATTTCTCAAATTTCCTTTTGTTTGAGATATCTAACCTGGGGTTTGAAGCGTGGCCTCACGTCCAATAAGCCAATACACTACCTACTAGACTACGGCGGCTACAACAAGGTCGTCTAGGTTAGGTTAGGTTAGGTTAGGTTAGAGGATGTGTACTTGTCCATTAAGACAAGTACAGTACCCGGAGGTCGAATTGACCCATTGTACAACGTCCTAGTTTCTCACACCACTTATGTTGTGTGTGTTAATTTTATACATGAGTGGTGGGACCTACAGTTTAAAGTCGACTGCAAAAGGCAAATTTTTGAGAAACTTTTTCATGGCAATTTTATTTACTCTCAGAGTTTTTGCCAGAAATCAGCCGACAGGAAGTCGCCGAAGAAATACTTTTTTTTTGTATTTTGTCTTGATGTCTGGCCTGGGACTCGAACCCTGGCTTTACGTCTAATAATCCAACACACTACCCACTGGCAAACAAACATAGAAAACCTGGAGAGTTCTGCGCGTAATGTTGAACATAAGCCAAACGAAAGCATCTTGCCACAATGCCTACCACTACTGTATGTCTTTAGTAACATGAAATGATGGCACAGCAACATACGAACTGACATTAAAATTTGATCGGTTATAACATGTACGGAGCAGCTCACAAATAGCCAGACGAATCGAATGTCTGAATACAGTATGGAATACAATCGCCTCACAGCGATATACGACTCTAACTTAAACTCTATGGGAACCTAATTAACAAGGAACATATACTGAAATCAATCAAACATAGTAAAAGACACACAAGTAAGTGAGCCTCTTTCCAACACCAGTAACCAAACGTGAAGGTGTGGAGTAGTGGTCAGCTTGTTTACAAGTTGAAAAGCTTATGTTCGAATCCCACTGGATTAGAAAAAAAAAAATTGTTCATCATATTTTCAAATTTTAAATTAAGTGGCTTCACCACACTACAATACAATCCATCTAACAAACTCCTTCACCATCTGGAAATGGAAAAGGATAACATTACAGGAGGGTCAGGCAGTGCCGCCACGTAGTGGGAAAAAGAGGTAGGAGTTAACACTCAGCAAGATTCCCCACTACTACACCAAATACTCGGAGAGCGTTGTTTTTAGGCAACGATAAATGACAGCCCCATTATCTTAGGACTTTCTACAGCAGATAATCACCTGCTTAGCTGGAGCAAAAAAAAAACATAGAAACGGAAACAAGGTAAAAAGGCTTTGTGGAAGCATATGCTTCCAAGATGGGTACGGAGAAAGAAAACATCCGCTTTAGGAATGATTTGTTTTGCTGCTTTTGAATAGAAATTCTTAGATATGGGTCTTTGAAGTTATTATGGAATAAGACAGTGTGGGTCGAATGGGAAAAACATTCCTTAGATCGATTTTAGTCTTACTCATGTGATACTACAGGGTCTTTAATGGTCGGTCATATTGCATATTTGTTGGTTTCAATTTACAAGGTATGCTCATACAGCTTCTAACACTACCCCAATGCATTTTAGTTGAACTTTTTCAAAGTCAGATACAGGCTGCTAAAGACATCTTTTGGAAAAACGATTTCTTTTTCACGTTCATATGTATGCCAACGTCCTGAAGCATTTAATTTTTATTATTGTAGTTTGGATTTCACCCCCCTATTGTTTTTATTGCAGAATAATATTGCCTCTGCCTTATCTTTACATGCAAATTCTACACAAAGCAACTGAACCACCAGAAAATTCAAAGAACCACCACCACTTTCTTACATACAAAAAGCTGTAATATTGGAGGGCTTTGGTGCTGGAACGAACTATTATTTGGGTTCTTGAATTTACTTAAAATAATAAGCTTTTGAATTTTGGTTGTAAAATTTCATAGAAAGTAATTTTTTCAATGCAAAAGAAATTTTAGACAACCACATTATGAAGTTAATTGAGGTACATGAGTCCCTGCAGATTTCAAAGGAAAGTATTGCATATTTTGCTCATGATTATATGAGTAATCGACAGATCTGTTCAAACTGGGAGCCATGTGGGTTGATTCTGAGCAGTGTTTGAAGCTGCTAAACTATGAGAAACCCAAATATATGTGTGGAAATGTAACAAGGAATGGAACATGACTCCATTATTTATTTCATAGAGCCAGAATGACTTTCATCAAAGCCAACTGCACATGTTGAACCGACTCCAAAGCGTGTAGAGGCTTAACTGTCGATTGGAAAGGATATGGTATCAATATTTTGGAGTGCGCATGGAATAATATTCATCGACTCTTTGGATTTTTTCATGTTAACATAGGAACATTTTGGAAGTCGTCGTAGCCTATTAGGCGGTGTGTTGGTTTTTCTGACGTGAGGCCACGGTTCAAACCCCAGGTCAAAAATCTCAACGAAACCAGAAAATATATCTTCGGCAACTGGGTCTCAGCAGATTTCTGGCCAAAACTCTGTGAGCAAATAAAAAAATGTCATGAAAAAGTTTCTCAAAAATTTGTCGTTCGGAGTCGAGTTCAAACTGTAGGTTTCGCGACTCATGGATAAAATTAACACATCCAACATGGGTGGTGTGAGAAGCTAGATTGTAATCCTGAGTGAAGGGTTGTAATGACTAAGTGTATATATATAGGAGCTTTTCTGCCTTATTGTTATGTTTACAGGGACATTTTCTGTAACATTTGTGGTGAGAAATATCTGTCTAACAGCGTGCAGAACAATTTGATTTCTTTACACGCTTTTCTTATTGAAATTACTTCAGCCTGTAATTTTTTTGCATGGCACTATCGACATTCATCGTCGATTTGAAGAAGTTTCATATCTCAAGATGTTCCATGATAGACTTCAAACAACTTCAACTATAACCTTTTGGATGGACCAGGGTTTATGTCTGAAATAAGCCGAAAGTCGAAAATTCCCTTAAACAACTTAACAAATTGTAAGCGAAGCACACATCTTAGGACATCATTCACCTTTTTAACCTTCTTCCTCCCCATTTATAAGGTTTTAAATTTGCCGTTATGTTAAGAAGCTTCAACAACATTTTCGTTCGAATATTTTTAAGTCCTTTGAGTAACAACATCCACTTTGTTTAGCCACCAAATAAAAACTTTAGTGAATTGAGTGAAAGCTTAGGGGGTTTGTGTCTATACTTTAAGAAGGCAGGAAGCTTTTCAAAATTACACGACCTCTAAAGCTTTGAAAGCTATGAAAGCAGACATCAATTTCGAAACCTTTAAACATTAAAATTTAATATCTTAAGTCTACCTTCCACCAGGATTTCTTTACTCTAACAAGCTATTAAAAATTCTGTTGAGTATATGTAACGTTATGTAGCAACACCACGAATGGCGGACATTCATGAGTAACATTTAGTGTTTGCTAGTAAAATGTTTAATCCCAAAGTAAATTCCTTCGTAACGCATACAGCATGTCATATTACGATTGGTTGTTGAATTCGCTAAACTACTGTATTATCTCAAAAAATCCTGGTGAATTTTAAATGTCCTTTCTTATGAAATATTCCTGTGAGGCATCTTGTTTAAATATGTATGAAATATTTAATATCACTTGGCTTTGCCGTATGAGTTTGTTGTTGTATAAGGTCAAGTATAATTATATTGTTAACACCCTTAAATTGCATGATTTGACCAAAAATAATTGCCACACTTTGTGTGTTGGTATTATAGTGTTAGGGGGTTGCTGTTGGGATACAAAAGTTAAAATTATAATTACTACGGTTGTACGGTTGTTCGGTTGTAATGTAGAGTGTCTTCTAATCTACATGTGAGAGATAATTTTTTATTTGTTTAATTATGGTTTGAGTAATGAAAACTTTTCTATTAACTTTCATTAGAAGACATACAAAAAAATTGTAATTTAGAACAGAAAGAGAATGAATGATAAAAAATTAAATTATGAAACCGCAATAGAATTATTATTTAAACCAGCCATTAACGCAATAATAAGGATTTAAATGTTAGGAAGTTGGAGAAACTTGCTTTCTTAGGTATTGAAAATTGGCAGCGATAAGCAAGAACGTTGGTCTTCATGCCTCCGTAAGAGTTTCAATACAGCATTGTTTACAGCAACCATAATTGAAATAATCTCAGCAATAAGCATATCCACCACACTCTTACGCATACGTGATAGCCTTTCAGAGGCGTGAACTTAATTTAAAATTAATTGAAATTGAAAATATTCCCAATAGATTGTAATCCAGAAGTTGCCAGAAGTCACCAAAAATTTCGTTGAGAATTTAGTGCAGCTGGAAAAGGCAGGAAACGTATCTAATTTGATTCTTTGAATTTAAATTCTTCCTCATTAATGAGTAGCACTTACTTGCTGTACATAGTTATGTACATATATGTGGGTTTTTACTGAAACCACGTTAAGTTTACTATTTATTATTTATTTAAGTTTATTTAATATTATGGTAACATTTGATGATGTTTCATGTATTCATTTTAACCCTGGACGGTTACTCTTCATTTTTGTACATTAAGGTTACTCTTCGTTGAATTGACGAACAATTTAACCCTGAATGGGTACTGTTCGTCGAATTGACGAAGCTCATTTACTATTTATCATATAATTCTTTTATGTTTGACCAAATTTCGCTCTTTTTACCATCAATGTTGGTTGATAACGAAAGCCTGCAGTGAGTAAACATACGCTGGCCACCCATTTTTTAACCTTGGTTGGTCATTTTTGGAACTTTTTATTTAACCCTGGACAGTTACTCTTCGTTGAATCGACGAACAATTAAAAAAAAAATTTTTTTACGTTTACTCACTACAAGATTTCATTATCAACTAACGTTGTTGAAAAACAGAGCGAAATTTGGTCAAACATAAAAGAATTATATGATAAAGAGTAAATGATCTTCGTCGATTGGACGAACAGTAACTGTCCAGAGTTAAATAAAAAGTTACAAGTTGCTGATTGTGTGATTGCGAAGGGAGTCGTCACTGTTAGGCGTCAGGTTTTCAATTGTCTGGTCGTGTCAAGTGCCGAGTAAGAACTCCCTCAAAAAATGTCCGTTGTCTATTCGTCGCAATTCAACGTACAACGTACGTCCTACGTACTTAAAGGTGTATTAGTCAGTGTGTCCGCTTTAGTCTTAAACCATAGAGTCGTAAAGTGTATAGTGTCTCCGTCTACTTCTAGTACTATGTCGGTTTATTCCCAATCCCACATATATGCCTACATTGCAATGAAAATCCCTGAGCTCATAGATTGCAATTAAATAAAGAAATAAATTTGTGTTTAGTTTTAATTAAAATTCTTTATTATTCGCACAATTCTGTGTGCCACTGCACACAACTTGATGTAAACAACAACAACAATTGCTTTTCCTTGTTATTCCTCTGTTTATAACCTTTGCATAAACAATAACAATCACTAAACAATTATTCGGTAGATCTTTGTAAACGCAGATCTTCAAACCACGATTACTCTCTTCAAACGCACCGTATCTTCAAACAAGACTGGCTGAACTTCACTAACTCAGTTGCCTGCTTTGCCTTGCCTTTTACATAGCACAGTAAACAGTCTGATGAATGTCCTTGTTCAAGACTTCGCCTTCTCGAAATCTCTTTAAATGTAAACATCGTTGTTTACATTTATTCTTATAGTGTTAGTTAGTGTGTTACCATATTTTTATGCTGGTGTTTGTTGTTATATTAAGCAGTACGATAATTTGTAAACAGGTATGTTTACTGCATTGTTTTGTTTTTGTAAATTATGTTTATAATTTTAATGTTAAACGATGAAAAAGCAAAACACCAGTATCAAGATTTTTCCATTTTCATAACAATATCAAACGAATACAAATTTCAACGATATAAAGACCCTTTTGATAGTATTAGAAAGCAATTTGAGTAGGACAAATAGTTTACTTAAAGAAGGAAACTTTTAACACCTGCTTTTTGTAATCAATGGACCAAGAATCAGATATTTCGATTAAAGTAGCAACACTGGCTGTAGAGAATCGTTTCCTACTATGCAGATCAATTGAAGTCGCCATCGTGTGGCAGGTATTGTGTTAGCTTATTGGACGTAAAGCCAGGGTTCGAGCCCCAGGCCAGATATCAAGACAAAATACAAAAAGTATTTCTTCGGCGACTTCCACTCAGCATTTTTCTGGCAAAAACTTTGAGAGAAAATAAAATGAAAAAGTTTGTCAAAAAATCTGTCGTTCGGAGTCGACTTTAAACTGTAGGTCCCACCACTCGTGTATGAAATTAACACACAACATAAGTGGTGTGAGAAACTATGACGTTGTAGAATGGGTCAATTCGACCTCCGGGTACTGTACTTGTCTTAATTGCCAAGTACACGTCCTCTAACCTAACCTAACCTATGCGGAGCAATTAATACAACAACATACCCTTTTTATGCACTTTTAGGTGTACACCTCAATCGAGGCTTAACGTAGGAGTCCAAAATTATATGAAAATACTTGGCTTATTCGTTGAGATCAAGTACAGACTAGGCTTAGACTGCAATCCTGTTGCAACATTACACGAGCAATATTACTCTTGTCATTAAGAGACGGAAAATTCAAGACACCTATGAACTTATTGACCCAACCTCGTATTTTAATATTCGATTACTTGTATAATTTATTATTAAACATACGTTATGTTATGTTTCTATTTATTTTTATTATTTTGATTTCGTTTAAATTTTCGTTTATCACGTAATCCTTGATGCCATAGGATTAACTGTAACTACACCTTTCACCCATAAACATTCTGGTTTTTGTTTCCTTTTTTTTTTCTACGTACAACAATTTTGACGATTTTAATTTGAGTGTCCCAAATTCTTGCTCTCGTACTCTCTCTAACTGTTGTTGACTTTTACTCGTTAAAATTCCATTCAAGTGTGTTTGAAGGTAAACAATATAATGCAACATGTTTCTTTGCTACTTGTTTTGTTGTTTTTGGTTTTTGTTGTTGGGATTTTTATTTATATGCTGTTGTTGTTGTTGTAGTTGTTACTCTCACTAAATTCTTAATGCTGCTAATAAAACCATAAACAAAGTCAAGATTTTGACAGTTTTTGCGAGAAAAAAATAAAAATTCAAATTTATTATTTGAGAGAGAGAGAGAGAGAGCAAATAAGAGTGTGTGTGTGTGTGTTTTATGAGAGAGAAAAAGCTTTCAAAAAATTTTCAAAATTTCTATTTATTTTGCCGCTAAAAAGCTTTTCATTTATACGGTAATAAATTCCATTCTCCACTGAAATGTCTACACAGAATACGTTCGAATGTCTTTTATAGTGGGTTGCTTGCTAAGGATATTTCACAGTACGTGTTGGGTCCTTGGAGCTTTCGGTTCATTTAAAAAGAATTAAAAAAAACAAGAAAAACTTTTGAAAAGTAACTTGAAACGCACAACAAGTTTTTTGTTGAAGAACAAGTGAAATCAAGAAATTTAAAGAGGAAAATTGAAGTGCAAATTAAAGAAAAGAAGAATTTAATTGAAGGAAAGGGTAATAGAAAATCGTAATACAGTGCCAAATAATAAATAAAAAATTGAAAATAAATGCCAAAAACAAATTAAAAATTTAAAAATTAAAAATTAAAATAAAAAAATAAAGAAAAAGAAAAGAAGAAACGAGAAGAGAAGAAAACAAATGAAAACGGGAGTGTCAAATTAAATTTAAATAAAGTGTTGCAAATAGTAAAAGCAAACAGAAGAAAGATAAGTTTTTTTTAAATGCTTTTGCAGGGACCCCAGGATTACCTAGCAAAAGCAAACTAAAATTAAAATTAAAAAAAACAAGAATTTATTGAAAGAATTATTAAAGAATTTAATTTTTAAAGAAAAACCAAATTTTTTTTCTTGGTTTTAAAATGTTAAGACAAGTTGAGTGACTTTTTAAGCTGGTTTACGTAAATTGAAGCCCTTTTTGTAACAACATTCATACAAATGAAGGCCATAAAAAGCTTCTAAAGATGAGTTTTATAAAATATTAAAAAAACTATTGACATTGAACTTTAATTTACTAAACTGAGACACGAAACAAGACAAAAGCATTTAAAGTTTATTTATTTAAACCCCCGGAAAATGTTGAAAATTTAAATTTTTTTGTCTTAAAATTAAATTAAAAAAAAAACAGAAGAAACATGAGAATTTTCATTATAATAAGCGGCCTTTTAAGGCTTTTAGTGATTCTGTTATTAAGTTGCAGCTTTTATGCAGCACCCACCCATCACTTGACCATTGGTGTGCAGGGTAATACGCCCACTTTAATAGTAACATCCTCGGAAATTGGCATTACACCGCAAACAATGGGTTTAACAAGGAAGACGAATAAAATGGATTATGCGGTGAAGACGGTTAAGGATTTAAGCAAAAACAAATTGAATAAAAGCTATGTTTTTAATGATAAAAAGGAAAAACTAACCCATGTAGAGAAAATCTCAAATAAAGCCAATAAATTAATAGAAAAATCAATTAAAAATGAGAAAACTTTACAACACAAAAAGCATCAAGAATTTGTGAAATTAAAAGATGAAAATATCCCTGCAACAACAACAGCTTCAAGTATTACAACAACTTCTCTAAAACCTTTAATAACGACCTCAACACCTTTAACATTGAATTCGAAAAACTTTACTAAGCCACAAGCCATGATGGTGGACAGCTTTACTTTGTCTACCAAAAATAATCAAGATGTTGATAAAATTCCTTTAACTTTAGCCACAACCACTATGAGTACGAATTTAAGGCCTGAGAAAATCGATATCTTAACCTCTACAACCATAAATTATCGGGAAGCCTTAAATAAAGCCTTCAAACCAAAGGCTTTAAAACAAATGGTAATGCCAGCAAAGGGCTTACAACCCAAGATAGTCAATAAGAATGATGATGATAATGATAATGCTGAGGTTGTGATTAACCAAACCAAACAGAAATCCTTACAAACTATGCCAGCCATAAATGTCCTTAAAATCTTTAATGAAACCATAACTGCAAGTGACAGTTTAACACAGACTCCTGCTGTTGCTATAACAGACAATGAAAATCTATTGTTAAGAACCACCACCTCTCCTACATTTGCTGTTGCAGCTAATGAAGATTCCAAAGGCACCTTAATAAACAGAAATCAGGCTGCTCCAACAGAAACACTAGCTCTGTCATCATCATTAACAACAGCAGCAAAAACAATGGCAATGACGATGACAACAACAGAAAATATTGTTGATGAGCAGAATCAGCACATAGGAACAGAAAGCCAGACAATAAGTCACCCAACTGGCATAAATAAACAACAGGAAATCGAAGAAGAAGAATCGAAAGAAAGTGTTTCAAAAGCCAAAGCCATTGTAATTCCAACTGAAGTCCAGGAAATCGTAGAAAAAGAATCGAAAGAAAGTGTTTCAAAAGCCAAAGCCAATGTAATTCCAGCTGAAGTCCAGGAAATCAAAGAAAAAGAATCGAAACAAAGTGTTTCTCGACCCAAATCTATTACAATGCCAACTGAAATCCAGCAAATTAAACCAGTTACGAAAGTGGCCACCGAAATCTCTACTTTGGCAAGCCAAGAAGCCTTAACAACACAACAAACTGCTTTAGATAGCAGCTATGTTGCAAGCCTAGCTTCTTCTTTAGCTAAAGACTTGAAGGAACCTCTTATGTTAACAGAAAATACTGTTCAAACGACTGTAATCAACTCAAAGGCCAGTGAGTATGAGTTGCCCTCGATCTCTACTATCTCTACTACAGCAGTCGCACCTAGTGAATCCAAAGAGACCACGGAAAAGGCCACTGAGTATGAAACCTCCTCAATCTCCTCTAGTAAAACCAAAGAGACAACGGAAAAGGCCACTGAGTATGAGTCGACCTCGAGCTCTTCTCTCTCTACCACAACAGTCGCACCTAGTGAATCCAAAGAGAACACGGAAAAAGCCACTGAGTATGAAACCTCCTCAATCTCCTCTAGTAAAACCAAAGAGACAACAGAAAAGGCCAGTGAGTATGAGTTGTCCTCGATCTCTTCTCTCTCTACCACAATAGTCCCACCTAAAAAAACCCAAGAAACAACAGGACAGGCCGCTGACTATGAGTTGTCCTCGATCTCTACTAGAACAGTCCCACCTAGTGACACCAAAGAGACAACAGAAAAATTGCTAACCTTAATAGATCTTGAGCAAGCTAAGCCCAAAATCCTTAAAAATTTACAACCCACCTCGTTACTAACCTCTGTGGATGCTCTCCACCAAGACACAAACACTTTAAAGCCCTTACCGAACGTAGAACTCGAGGCAACAACAGAAAAAGTTTTAAAATTAATTGATCTCGAGCCCAGAGAACATGTTCTCAAAACCATAGACGACTTAAAACAGCCCTCGTTATTGATGGCCGGTCAACATGATAATGGCCATGATGGCCTTAAGAATATTAAAAAGAAACAATTGGTGGATAAGCATTATGTAGAGGCTTTGTTGCACAATAAACAAGATGGTCACCTTAAAGATGACAATGATTTCAATACGCAGACGACCACCACAACAGCAAAACCCAACGTATTTATGCCCATAAAACATGGCTATTTGGGGCCAATTTTAATGGAGGAAAAAACATTTCATGTCATACACCACACAGATAAAGGCGAGGAGGGTAAAAGGGCACACAAAACTGACATAGAGACAGAATTAAGGCAAAGACATTTTGTGGAATTGAAGATGCAAGCAGATGTGGCTCAAACACAAGAAACTTCCACAGTTAAGAGCTTAATGGCTGCAGATAGTACGACTGAGAAAAGTCTACAACAAGAACATGAAACCCAAGCCACTAACATGAAATTCTCCAATAAAGATGCTTCCACAGAGGCATCTTTAGCGGATATTGACAATAAGGTGACCGCAATTGTATCAACAACAATGACAACTCCTGCAGACAAAGTTATAAGGGAGCAACAAGATTTAGCCAATCAAACAGAATCTATTTACGTGCCCAACATTAATAAAACCCTTGCCTTGAATATAACGCTGCAAAAACCGGCTACGGTTCTAAGCACTACCGTGTTCCAGGTATTAGATGCCAAGGCAACTAAAATGCCTATGGTACAGGCCAATACCATGTTTACCTCGGAAGCCAAGGAAACAAATTCTCTGCAAATACCCGCAAATAGTAAACAAACCGAGTCCAAAATCTCTGACATACAAATCGAGGTCTATGACTCTACCATTGATTCGATTATAGGCTCTACAAACTTCCGGGATGCAGAGAAAAATCATCACGATCATGAAGCTTCCCTGGGAAAGACCACAAAACCTCCAGTAGCTTCATTGCAGCAGGAGCGTTTCACTCAATACGTTATAGATCGCACGGAAACCTCTACACAAGAGCCTATAAACTATAGCACCATCCAAGTGGCCTCGGGTAAACCCGAACCGGCAGCCATAGAAATACACATCAATGTCTCCGAATCATTTGGCAATGATAGTGAGGATTTGGAGTTTTCCTATCCTCAAACGGAATTCAATGGAAATAATGAAAATCGTGTTCTCGCAGATGACTCGTATGATAACATTAAACTGCAAATACCCTCGAATATTAATAATAATAACAACAACAACAACAAAGATCCTAGAAATGATGAGATATTGGTGGTGGAAATCATCGATACCGATAACATAACCGATAACTCCATGCTAGGCAAAGCCAAAGCAAAAGATGAATTATTTATAACGGATATGAAAGATCATTATACTACACCACCACCACCGCCTCCTCCCCCACCCTATCAATCCCACTTTGATCGAGATTCCGATACGATTTTTTATATTTCCAATACCGAGGTCAAGGTGGGCGAATCATTGCCCAGCACGAATAATAAGAATAGCAATGAAGAGCGTAAATTGAAATTAGAATCACAATTTTTTCCCGCCAACTATATGGCCTCCACACAAACCAATTTAAATCCACCCGAAGAAATGCAATCTGCTGCCGTACCACATCATTTGTATGAAGAGGATATCCTGCTGTCCTCAAGTCGTAATCAACAGGATTCATTGAAAATCTATCGTAATCGTAATGAACCTTCACCTCCATTGGATGTTACTTATGTAGGCGAATCCATAATAGAAGTGGAACAGTTACCAGACTCTGCAATAACAACAACATATGCACCGGATCACGCGCGACAACAAAAACAACAGGGGGCAACACCACAAGCGGATGTTATTATACAACCGGCCATATTACCGGAAATTTCCATAGGGGTGCCGGTTATTGGTGAACTACCGCCACAGATTGAATTGAAAGAAATCGATTTCATGCCCAACGAAGCACAATTGCATCGTTCAGGCATGTACGATGACAATAGCAATGACATAGACGACTCCAACAACAACAACAACAATCAACATGACATAGACAGCAATAGCAATCCCCATGTAGACGAATCGTCAATACAATATGGTGGTGACCTTATAGACGAAAGCGCTGATGGTGGCTTTGATGGTGTTGAAGGTTCATATCCTTTTGGCAATCCAGCAGCAGCAGCTACAGCCTCCAAATCCTATACCTCTGCGTACATGGCAAAATTGCGAAAACAGCAGCAACAACAACAGCAACAGCAACCAAATCACGTTGCAGACTATGCCCACTTGTATGTCAACTATGGCGTTAATAATATGCGCAAGGATGAGTTGAGTGCTGACATTAAAGACTCGGCAGAAATACTTTCAGTTGGCATAGGGGGTGGTGGTGGTGGTGGCAGTGGCGGTGGTGGCAGTAACGAACAGAATTTAACCACGTTTAAAGACTTTCTAAACAAAGTAAGTTTGAGTAACAGCAGCACACAAGCGTACATTAATGGAAATTTAACGCAAAGCGAACGTATGAGTAACGCAACAGCCTTCTCTGTAATGGAGGATGCCAACGATTTGGAGGATAAAAACACCGGTAAGTACTTGAAATAAAAATGAAAATAAATCTTGCCATGCATGGTTAAATTCTCGTACATAATGATGTTTTATGAATAAAAAAAAGAAAGAGAAAAACATGCAAAAAAATAAAACAAAAATAAAGGAAAGGAAAGAGAAATTATTACGCTTTTAATGAGTTTCTCTTTCTACAAGAAATTAAATTTTTTATTTTTAAATTTTAAGCAAATATTTTAAAACATTTCTATTTTACTATGTATTCCTTTGGCTAATAAAATTTTCTTTTTTAAAATTTTTTCTCTTCTTGAAATCTCACAATTTTTTTTTCCAGAGGATATTATAAATTTAATATCGTTGGCCATTGGCCTGTTCATTGTTATACTGCCCGTTGTCGTTACCTGCAGTATGTTTTGGGCTTTAAGGTACATACATATCATTTGCTATTCTATTCTCTTCATAAATTGTTCTGTAAATATTTAATACAGAAGGTTTGAAAATGATTGTTTGTTTGGCATATTTTCTTGCTATTCGTTTGCTATGCATTTAATTAAATTAGCAAACTTTGTTCAATTAAATTAGAAATTCAATTTGCTATTGCCTGACTTAAACAATAATAGGATACTCTCGGTATTCTAGGAAATCAAACAACAAAAATTTGTTTTAAATTGTTGATGTAAATTAGGTGAAGGTATTGTTGATACATACAGTGAGCGTCAAAAGAAACTGTACATTAATAGAAAATATACATTAATAAATTGCCGTTATTTTTATTTTAAAATTGTTTCATTGCCAGTTTTTAAAATTGAAACCAAAAAAAAAAGTTGAGTTTGGTGATTGTTAGAATTTAATCCGCTCACTGTAGAATGGGTAATAAAGGGTGTTTTTTATAGAGGTATAGACATTTAAGTTGGCATTACTTTTCAAGATGGCGACCGATTTAACAGCTGTCAAGTGATTTATTCTCAGTTTGGTTTGGCAATTCATCATGAATAGACTCACGCCTGAACAACGCTTGCAAATAGTGCAATTTTATTTCGAAAATAATGGTTCTGTGCGGAAAACGTATCGCGCACTACGTCCATTTTATCGTCGACAAAATCGTCCATCAGAGCAGTTAATTCGATTAACCATGGAACGTTTTCGCACCACGTTTACTCTTATTGATAACTCGCATCCCTAGAGACGCTGTACGGTGCGTACAGAAGAAGCTATTGCTGCTGTAGAGCGTAGCATTGAGGAAGACCCGAATGAGTCCATCAGCCATCGAGCACAGGAATTGGATCTGTGTCCATCCACTTTATGGAAGATTTTGAGGAAAGATCTTGGTTTGCGTGCTTACAAAATCCAACTCGTGCAAGATTTGAAGCCAAACGATCATCAAGTAAGGCGTAGATTCGTCGAATGAGCCCAAAACGAGATTACCGTTGTTCCCGATTTTCATAAGCGAATTTTGTTTAGCGATGAAGCGCACTTCTGGTTGAATGGCTACGTCAACAAACAAAACTGCCGCATTTGGAGTGAAGGTAATCCTCAAGTGTATGTGGAAACACCGTTACATCCAGAAAAACTGACTGTTTGGTGCGCTTTATGGGCTGGTGGAATCATTGGTCCGTACTTTTTCAAAAACGATGGTGGTCAGAACGATACAGTCAATGGTGATCGTTATAGAGCCATGATTACTAACTTTTTCATTCCTGAATTGAATAACCATGATGTCCAGGAGATGTGGTTTCAACAAGACGGCGCAACATGTCACACAGCTCATGCCACAATAGATTTATTGAAGGACACGTTTGGTGACCGCCTAATTTCACGTTTTGGACCTGTGAATTGGCTTCCAAGATCTTGTGATTTAACACCGCTAGACTACTTTCTGTGGGGCTATGTAAAGTCATTGGTCTATGCGGTAAAGCCACAAACGCTTGACCATTGGGAAGACAACATTCGCCGTATTATTGCCGATATACGGCCACAAATGTTGGAAAAAGTCATCGAAAGTTGGACGTCCAGATTGGACTACATCCGCGCCAGCAGTGGCGGTCATATGACAGAAATCATATTTAAAATGTAATGCCACAAGATTATCTTTCGGATAAATAAAATTCATGTCAATCGAATAATCCATCGTTGTTTTATTGCAACTTAAAGTTCTATACCTCTATAAAAACACCCTTTACAAGCGTTTTATTTTTAATTTAGAAAAAACTCATGATTATTTTAACACAAAAATATTTACAAAAATTATAAGCTTCCTAGGCAATTTCTGTATTTGATGTACAACATGGCATATTTATTTGTGCTTAAATACCATAACAATTCAAGCAAAATGATTTTGTTTTTTTATGAGAATACCTACACTAGGGTGTAGTGAATACGATAAATTCTTTACCACGATTTTCGAATTTGAAAAGTCCATCCAGAAAGACAAGTAAGATGACATCAAGAACAAACACACTAGAAAGCGCCACTAGCGCCATCTTTTGTGAAAGTGTGGGACTCAAAATTCCTCATAAGGAAAGAAAGAATTCAATCCAAATGAATAAGTTGCGTAACGATCTTGAACTGATTGCTACAATAACGTATGAACTGATGCAAACATTATTTGCAGCAACAACACTTTTATTTTCGCCAAGTGGCCTGTTTTCTTTAATTCTATCACTAAAATCACTAAAATTCCGATGGAAGTTGGGATGAAGCCGCCGTAGTCTAGTAGGTAATGTGTCGGCTTATGAGACTTGAAGCCTTGGTTCAAATTCCAGCCCAGACATCAAATCGATAGATGAAAACAAAAATATTTCTTTCGGTGACTTCCTCTCACTATTCTTCTGACAAAAACCTTGAGAGTAAATAAAATTGTGATGAAAATTTAACAAACACAGCATGGATGGTGTGAGAAGCTAGGTTGTGATCCTGACTGATGGGTTGTAATGACCAATTAATTAAGTAAGTAGGCAGAAGTTAGCACAGCACTCGCAAGTGATTAGTTTTTCTTTTGGAAGATAATCAATGAATATAATAATGACCGCTCTCGTTGTCTATCGTTACTTTGGTCACGATGCTCTTTTCTTAGTTTCGAACGCCTCAGGTATGAATTGATGGATTTACTTGCACTTAAATGATTATAAATCGGTACAAAATCTAGGGTGTACTGCTATAAAACATCGTTAAATAGTTTAAACATCTATATGACGTTTATTTTATTCTATTTTACAAGCAAAATTAATAACCATCTTTCTTATCTTCAAATATTCCAGTCATGTATATCCTAAAATCAATATCCTCCCAGTCAATAGTTAATCAATACAATTTCATTAGTTTTCTTAACCGTTTCTGGGTTATATAGTCGAACACTACTCACGAGCATTGGCAGCTCGTGTGGCCTTTTTTTAAATCTATCAAACAAGATGTTACAGTCGTAAACGAAGCAACTAACCTGTCCAATATAGTAGGAGGAACATACTCGAAATTCCAGAAGGAAACGCTTCCTAAATTTAGGTAGGAATAGTATGTGCGATGTTAGCGAAATTTTTCATTCTTTTAATATTCTCAATGATTTCATTATGCGTAGAATATAATATGGTTTAAATGTTCGCCACGGTTTCTATCGGAAAGCTCCCATAATGTACGCTGCTGACAGAAATGACCAAATCGTTCTGTAAGAAATCCTTTGAATTTCTTTTGTATATGCATACTCGCATAAGCCTTATCATATTAATATGCAACGCTTGCCGTAGCGTTTTGTTAACCCTTTCATGCCCGAATTTGGGCCAGAGCTAAAATTTGTTTAAGGACATGTGTTTATTAGTCATGGCCTAAATATGAAGTGATATTAAATTCAGAGTCCTACGTATTCTGGTTTTACACGTTTTTAACCAAGCTTGTTTGCAAAAAAAAATTAAAAATTACGGAATTTATGAACAAAAATGTACAATGTTTGCTATAGGCAACATCGGGCATGAAAGGGTTAATGCGATGCATTATTCCAGGAAGTGGCCAGTAAAGTGGCACAGATTTTAAACTGGAGTTAGGTTTTTGTTTTGTCCCAGAAATATAGTTACGTACATACATACATTACAAATCTTCAGTCAGGATTACAACCTAGCTTCTCACACCATTAGGTCAATTTCGCGCGACGGATTCTTGAGAAACTTTTCAGGATAATTTCATGAGAGCAAGTCATCGAAAAAATATTTGTTCATATTTCGTTTTGAGGGAGAAACGGTTTGAGCCAACACACTACCTACTAGATTACGGCGACCACAGTTGTAACGGGTGATTTTTTAGCCTATTATCTTTTTGGCAACACTGATTTAAACAGCTCACGCACATTTCGTGTTTTGTTTCACTGTCAAACACCTTCAGTTTGGTCTATAATTTAACCATGAATCGTCTTACAAACGAACAATGCTTGCAAAACATTGAATTTTATTATCAAAATGCGTGCTCTGTTAAGAAAGTTCATCGCGCTCTTCTTCCATTTTATGGTCAGTTTAACCGACCCACTGAAGAGGCTATTCGGCTATTGTGACTAAATTTCGCACCAAATTTACATTGCTGGAAATTAAACCACCAAAACGCTTACGTAGAGAGCGAACTGAAGAAAATATCGCAGCTGTATCGGCCAGTGTTAATGATGACCATCAATTATCGATTCGTCGCCGTTCGCAGCAATTGGGCCTCTGTTACTCAACAACGTGGAAAATTTTGCGGAAGGATTTAGGTGTGAAGCCTTTCCAAATACAGCTGGTGCAAGAATTGAAGCCGAACGACCTACCGCAACGCAGAATTTTTGGTGAATGGGCTCTTGGAAAGTTGGCTGAAGATACACTTCGTTATCGAAAAATTGTGTACAGCGACGAAGCTCATTTTTGGCTCAATGGATACGTAAATAAGCTGAATTGTCGATCTTGGCGTGAAGATCAGCCAGAAGCATTGCAAAAGCTACCAATGCATCCAGAAAAAGTTCACAGTTTGGTGCGGTTTATGGGCTGGTGGCATCATTGGACCGTACTTCTTCAAAGCGCTACCGTGAGATGATTATCCAACTTTTTTTAGCCCAAAATGCAAGAGCTTGACTTGCATGACATGTGGTTTCAACAACACGGTGCCACATGCCACACAGCACGCGTAACAATGGAATTATTGAGAGGCGAGTTCGGTGAACATTTTATTTCACGTTCGGGACCGGTCAATTGGCCGCCTAGATCGTGCGATTTAACGCCTTTAGACTATTTTTTGTGGGGCTATGTTAAAGCTAATTTCTATACAGACAAGCCCGCTTCAATTGACGCATTGGAAGACAACACATGTTATTTGGCGGACCCTTTATGTATTTAATACTTGTAGCGCCATCTGTGAGTTAGCTTATGAACTTTTCATCCCAAGCTGTATAATATTGACTTTAATTTGAAATTATTTTCCCATTAAATGAATAACACGTTTGAATCCTTATGAAAAATGTCGTAAAAGTAGATGAATATTGCATTAAAGAATCGAACGAAAGTTCATCAGAAATATTTAATACAATAACAATAACAGGCCAATACAATAAAACGTCCACAAGTCGATAATAATAACAGGTATCAACAATATGGTACGCCAGCAATTGTTATGCCAACAACAGCCACCTCAAGGATGATATCTTTTCTTTCCTGGGCTGTCAATTATCATTTCTTTGCAAATCTCATTAAGAAGACGATTTCATAAGATTTTTTTTTCTTTTGTTAACGGAAAATTCAATTTAATTGGCATCAGAATGGGAGTGAAACGGTGTAGTGAATTTGAAGTGTGTAGACAATTAATGATTTGTTTTTATCGATAACTTGTAATTACAACAATACTTGACGATGGCAATGGCATAAGCAAACAATCATTTTCGCCTGCCTTGTTATTGGCAAAAGTGAGGATGAGTGAGGATGATGCTTAAGTTACAATGGAGTATTTGCTTTCTCTCTCTCTCTCTCTCTCTCTATCTTTCTTGTTCTTACTTGTTACTAGGTATTTATATAAGAAATATCATTCGAATATAACGGACAATGGAGGCTATACAGAGCAAACGGAAACAAAAGTTCCGCCTAATGAAGATGGCATGGAAAAGGGAGAGGTAAGTGAATGATTTTCTTTTTGTTTTGTTTTTTAATTTCCTTTTTCAATTTATTTACGCACTTTTTGTTTAATTTTGTTAGATTTTTGTTTTGTTAGAGTTTTTCCATGAAGTTTTTCTCTTGTCAACATTTCGAGGGATGGCCTTAGTTATCTAATTTAAGGTTGTTTTTTTTCTTTTCTTTGATTTTATTTTAAACAATTACGTTAATTAAAAATCATTATCATCACATTTGCTTCCGTTTTAGTTTTTTTTTTTAATGGTAGGCATGACATTCACCATCATTTATTGGGTAGGGGGAGTAGTCATTCGTATCATCAACACAAAGAAAAAAATTTTTTTCATTCGTACTTTTGTTTCTTTTCTGTTTCTTTTGTGTATTTAATTTACCATTACAGTTTGTACATGAAACATCCTCCACATTGCCACCTCATAGTGATAAGGATGCCATTGAAAAATACCCAGATACGTCCAATAAACCGTCCACTACTGTTACTACCGCGCATAGTAGCGTTAAGTTTTCAATTGAAAAACTTTGCCACTTAAAGACTACCACGGCTACTACTACTACTACGACTACCACTACTATGACTAACGTTACTGCAACTACTGGCAGTGTTGCGAAAACGAGTGACAGTAAAAGACTTTCTTTAGATTTAAATGACCCCTCCTCTCTGTGTCAATGTCCAATACTAACACCATCACCACCACCACCACAACAACCACTACTTACCGCTGTAACAACAGTAACAGAACAAATTCATAGCGTCCATGGTGATAATGATGATAATGATGTTGAAATGCCAGGACCAAATGGTTCAATAACCAAAATGACTATGGAAAATAATCTCCTTACTGTAGAGACGGAAGAGCGCAATGTAAGTTGAATAAAAAAACAAACAAAAAAAATGTAATTTTCTTCTTCTTCTTCTTGTACTCTTTCTAAAAAAAACGTAAAAATCGTTGTGTCTCGTTTTTTTGAATGTTTGTTGTTTTCCGTTCCGTTCCGTTTCATTCCGTTCTGTTCTGTTATCTTCTGTTATTTCTTTTCTAAACAAAAACAAATAAAAAAAAAAATACCAAATTAATGTCAAAATAAAAAGAATTTTTCCTTAAAAGAAATAAAAATTTAGCTGTGTGTGTGTATGTTTATAAACAATTTTCTTTCTATGTATTTATACTCTTTTGTTTGTAGTAGTAAAAATAAAAACAAAAACAAAAAAACTGCCACCATTTGTATAAATTTTTATATGTCACATGACTTATTCTCTGTGTTTCTCTATGTTTTTTTGCTACACTTTTTTTACTCGTATTACTTACTGTGTACTGTGCTAATTATTACTGCCGCTATTGTACTTAAAACAATATGTTCACCATGAATTCTAATTGTTGTTGTTGTTGTATTCTATACCAAATATATGTATAAAAGAAAACTTTTTTCTCCCTTGTAAATACAAATCTATGTGGACTGAATGAATAACGTAAATATGATGCCCTAACATCATGCCTTAAATGTTGTGCTATTTAACGAAAAATAACCATAACGAAAACCGTATCGTGACTATGGACCTTTCTTTTTTGGGTTTAAAACAAATTTTTTTACTTCAATTTTCGTTTTTTTTTCATAAATGCACGCCATTATTTTCATTTTTTCAGCTTTTGATGTTTTTTTGTTTATCATCTCTTGTAATACAATACCGTGTATAATAATTTTTAATTTTTTATTATTATTATTATAATAAGTATGTATATTTGTATGTAATATTGTATAATATTGTATAATACTTATATGAAAAGAGTTTTGAATATGCTGCAAAAATAATTACTTTTTTTGGGTTCATTTTGTGCCTTTGTTTACATACATATATGATGCAATATTGACTCTTTCAACAAGAATTTTTGAACTTTGATAACTCGGTGAGACAATGAAGATACACCCGAGTTACTACATAGTCAAAGTTGTTTACTAAGTTGAGTAGAACTCAAAAATACTTCTTCTTATATATAAAAATGAAAGTGTGTTTATTTGTTTGTGGGTTTGTTTGTTTGTTTGTTTGAAGTCTGTAGACGGCTAATCGGCTGGACCGATTTTCTTGAAATTTTAACAGTACCTTCCTGTATGTCTGGAAGGAACTACCACATACCCAATGAGTATTTAATGTCGCATATCTCATAAACTACAACAGCAAGAGTCCTCAAATTTTGTATGGACAATTTTGAGGTATATATGAACAAAATGGGCAGATTGGCTATAGTAGGCGTGTCACCTCCCATAGTCTATATATAAAAATGAATGTTTGTTTGTATGTACCTTATAGAATCGTAAACTATGCATTTGATCATGTTATGATCTTTAGCAAAGTTGTTGCGCATGAGCCGGGGAAGGTTTCTAAGTTGGTATGACTAATTTCCGATAGGTGGTGCCACTGAAAATTACTCCAAATGAATTTAATCAGAAACTGTGCATTTTTTAGCAAAGTTGTTGCGCATGAGTCGACGGAGGTTGGTGCGATTAATTTCCGATGGATGCCGTCACTGAAAATTACTCAAAATGAATGACAAGCAATTGGTCGACCTACACCTCAAGCACGGAAGAAAAGAGCATTACGAGCCTCAGAATCAGACGAGCATTGAGGCTGGAACTAAGACTGAACTGGAAGCTGAGACCCGTTCGCTTGAACTACTTGAAAAACGAGAAGTGATATTAGAAACTGATCGAATGCGTACTACTCAGGTCCGTTCATCTGAATCATCAGGCCAACGGGATACGAAATCAATAAAATGATTCAAAATTAAGTGGACATTTGTGTAATGTCTTTCCTTCAAATTTATTTTAGTTGGAGGCGCAGCAACACGCGCAGAGTACAGCTCGTTTTACGTATTTCTCGAACCCTCCAAACTTGTTTTATTTGACAAAAATTGTTTTTGCTGATATTTTCACACAAAATTATTGTTTACCCAAATATGTTTGAACCTATTTTAAAAATCCAAAATTTTTAGAAATGGTAGATATTAGCCTTTGAAACGGTATACATAAATGTTTTGTTCAAGCTTATATGTTATGAGTGTTGATGGGGTAAACTGGGAAATATTATTTTTTGTAATTTGTTGATGTTTGGCCACTCTTAATTGCAAAATATAATTAAATCTCATTCTTAGTTAATAACTAAGTCTCTTGTGAAGAGATTGACACTACGTTTGATAAAATCGGACAAAAATTACAGAAGTTAAAAAGTATAACAGCTGAGTCATATTTTTTATATAGAGTGGTGGCAACGAATTTAAGACACGACATTTTATTTATACATTGGTGATAATTTTTACATCTTTTCAAAAATATTTTAGGTCCATGATATTTTTCTTAAGATTATAGTAATATTAGGAAGAAAAATAATAATATGTTGCTACTTATATTTGGTTGAGAATTTTTATTTACTTATTATATAGATCAAGACAAAATGCTAGTCAGGATTTGATATTTTTTGACACAAGTGCTTTACGTTGTGCAATACACCCACGCAAGTTTTTCTCATTTAGACGTCTTCTTATTGCCCTAGACGAAATATCGATACCAAAATCCAATACATTTTATTTTTTATTTTACTTGAGCTCGTGAAAGGATTATTAGCAGCTACTTGAGGGTGTGGTTTTTCGGGCTCTAGGTTGCTGTTTGACATTTTTGGTGGTACCATGATGTGTTCCAGCGCGTTGTAAATCTTGCATCTAGAATATTTAAGCAGCTTGGATAACTCCATTATTATTTTTCCATCAAATTTTAGTCGTTGGATCAGTTTTCGCTCGGCATCGGTATTCCAAGTACCTCTGACCATTTATAATTAAATATTTCTATGTATTCCAACATAAAATAAAATAAAACATTCGTTGCTCAACGTTTAGCTTCAAAAAACACCAAAAAACCACTTAAAAGCCAGATATTTCTGAAATGTCTTAAATTCGTGGCCAATTTCAAATAAACGTTTTTACAATAATATGATCAAAAAGCAACAAAATGTAAAAAGAAACAAAATAAAATAATGGTACTTTTTCTTAGTAATACAGGGTACATAGAAGAATAAAGAATATCAATTTTGATATTACATGTATGTAAATATTATCACAACTATATCAGTCATATGTCGTGTCTTAAATTCGTGGCCACCACTGTATGTGTGTATGTTGTCTTATCAAATGAACTTTCAGTTTAAAATTTAAATTAAAATTTAAAATTAAAAAAAAACAGCTTTTGTCAAATCAAATAAGTTTTGAGGGTTTGAGAAATATAAAAAATAGTATACTTGAGTTCTACTCAACTAGCTGAATAACTTCTACTAGGTAGTTACTCGGGTGTATTTAATTTTTTATATTTCGTCGCATGGTGTAATTGATAATGGCGATGTTGTTGAAACTCCATCATAGAAATTGAATCTAAAATTAAATAAAACTCATGCACTTGAGGCTTTCCTAGAGTTAAGGACTATAATATATCGAATCTGGCAATACATATGTCAATCTATTCTGTCACAAAATTCAGTATGTTATCTCCACTGACCCTAATGAATCGAGAAACTACAGGATGATGTCGATTTTGCCATCATCGATTTGTCTTTCCTTTATTTATAGTGGGACATACTATATCTTGCTAGACATTGAATTTGAAATCAATCTATCTTAAATCTATCTTAAAATTAAAGTTTCGATTTAAGCAACGTTCTGATTTATTGGGTCCACGAGAAGCTGCACGATGATGTAGATTTTGCCAAAAATTATTGTTTCGGATGAAGGTCATTTTCATCTATGTTAATAAGCAAAATTTCCGTATTTGGGGCTCAGAAAACCCACATTTGGTCTTACAGAAGCCATGGCACCTATTAGGAGTGACTATTTAGTGCGGTATGGTGCGGTATTGGCCCATATTTCTTTGAAAATGAGGACGGTAGAACCATTACCATGTCAACCGTTTTTTGCTCATCATGGTATTTATGTGAACTATGTTTGATTGCAACAGAATGGTGCAACTTACCACACGTCTTAGGCCACAAACGATTTATTGCGTCAAACATTTGATAGATGTTTAGTTAGCCGAAATGGTGATATCAATTGGCCTCCAAGAAGCTGCGATTCGACACCATTAGACTATTTTCTGTATAGCCGACACACCAGAGACTATTGAGCAATTGAAAGTCAACATTCGTAATACCATTGCAGAGATACGACCTCATACATGCGAAAAAGTATACGGAAACTGGTCCGATCGAATAAGATACTATGAAGCTAGCCGTGGCGACTAAATAAATGAAATAATATTCTATTTCTAACCGGAACAATTTTACTTCACAACAAAAAATAAATTTGGCAATATGTGAATATTGCATTAATAAATTTAAACCAACCGTTTATATAGTTGATGTGGTCTAGTCGATACTGTGTTTATTAGATAAAAGCCCGTGGTTTAGAACTCAGCTCAGACATCTCCAACATAACGGCATATGAAAAAAAAAATATTTCCTTCGGCAACTTCCTCTCAGTAGTATTCTGGCAAATACTCGAATTGCCATGAAAAGTTTCTCAATAATCTGTTGTTCGGAGTCGACATTGAACAGTACGTCGCACTACTCATGGAGAAAATGAATAAGCACAACATGGGTGATGAGAGAAGCTAGGTTGTGATCTTGAGTAAAGGGTTATAATAGTTTTTCAAGCTTGGAAGAATGTATCTGATAACATCGACTGCAAATTTGTTTTGAATATTTTCACTCATATATGTGAGATAAACAACGCCTTTATGTGGTTACTAAAAATTTATCCCTTTTCGGCAACAGTCTGTCACCAATTTCTACTCATACAATACGAAGTATTCTCTTCTACGATGGGCTTATTAAGTCCTCTACTTGCTGAAATATTTTAAAGTAAATGTATTCTAGCAGAGCTTTCAGTATAACATAGATTATGTATCGCTGCCTTCCCATTTAAAATTTTGCTTTTTCGGTTTGTAACCGATCCACATCTGTAAAATAAACTCTGCGCAACTCTGGTATTAGCATCAGATGTTATAAAGGTTTTACTGGTTTTATAATTTGCCAAGACCTAGCTTCGCTCACCACTTAAGCAGTGTGGCGAAACCTATAGTTTAAAGTATTCTCCGTAAGACACCTTTTTGAGAAACCTTTTTATAGCAATTTTATTTACTCTCAGAGTTTTTGTCATAAATATGCTGAGAAGCAGCCGCCGACTAAATCTATTTTTCAGATATCGTTTTGTTCGAGATGTCTGACCAGGGGTTTGAACCGTGGTCTCATATCTAATAAGCCAACACATTACCGACCAGACTACAACAAATTCGACGTTAATAATTTTTTTTATTAATTTTCCAAAAAATAGTGGATACCATTTTACTACACTTTACATTGCATATGATGATGTTTTTCTTAGCTGCATGATAGCTATCGATGTCCTATGGTTTGACAACTGGGAGTGTCAAATTTATTTGAAAATGGTCGAATTAAGGAATTGTGTTGAATGAACCAACATTTTTACTTTGCTGTACTATATGAACTTGTATGTGTAAAATATAAAAAAATATTTGTAAAATATTCAAAACTCTTTTTCTAATTCAATACAGCATTCATTGTATTTTTATTCTAAACTCTTATCATCATTCTTCCCTTTTCCTCGCAACTTTTAAAGGACATATCCCGTGTAGCTAGAGAAACCAAGATGGACTATAATAAGGATGGCGTGTTTGTGGTAGAAGTTGCCCGCGGCATAGACTCTAAAACAATACCCGAAAGTCCAGTTACTGATGGAGGTGAGAAAATGCTTTCAATGTTCGATACGAAACAGAATAATGGAGGTGTAGGCTGTTATAAAATGGCGAATGAGAAAAGTGGTATGAATAATGAAAAGGTACAAATACATTCACCACCACCAGAAAACCCGGAAGAAGGCCCTAGAAGTCTACATCAAATAGAGGAGGTAGATGAGCCGATTAATTCGCCGCATCCAAATGATAACAAGGAATCGGAACTTAATGCGGCGGTAGAGAGTTTAGCTTACAAATGCAATACTGGCTTATCACAATCGGATTTGAGTTCCACATCGTCTAGTGATTCCAATAAAGACTACTGTTATGGCAATCAGGCCTTGTATGTGGTGGAACAGAATGTTTATTCTGCAACTACACCCACAGGTAATGTTGTGTTAAAGTGTGATGTTAAAGATATTAAAGATGATGATCGTAATCCTGGCAATGATCATTATTTAAAACATTTACTCGATAAAAAGGACGACGCCAAAGATAATGAGCATGTGCTAGAGACTACGGAACAGCCAAAGGAGGGGGGTAGTAGGACCAGCAGTGGAGAGTCACCGGCCCAGAAGCCAAGTGAGAAATTGATGGAGTTATCAGAAGATCCCGTGAGAAAAGGGGAAGTTAAGTTGGAAGAGCCAATAATGTTAGGCAAGGAAAATGGTGGTTTAAATGAAACTCTAGCAAAAACTCAAATACCCGTGGAAATTGAAGTGCATGCCTGTGCTGATTTAGTAAAAGAACAGGAGCAGATTAAGGAGGTTGAAAGTCTACAGGAGGCTGTAAGTAATGAACAACCTATTGAGGAGGTCTTAGAGCCATTAGATTCAGCAGAGCCAGTGGAGGTGATCCAAACCTCTAATGAAACTGAAAAAGCGCATGAAAATAATAATTCATGTGAGGAAGATGAGGCAATAAGTGGCAAGGATTTGCCTGCAGATGTGGAGACTCATTTAAGTAACAAGGAAAGGGTAAATGAGGCCTCTGAGGATAATACAGCATTAAGGCAGCTGGTACCAGTATTTCATATAGAAAATGTTTCATCGGAAGAATTAGATGTTCCAGCAGAGGTGGATGTAAATTCTTCGGAAGAATTGCATGCCTCTTCACACTCTGAGAATTTCTCTGAACATAGGGAATGTGAGGATCAAACTATTACAAGCGAAGAGGTGGGTTGTGAAGAGACACAGCAGGTGGCAGAAGACAATTCTGAAGTTAAAGGTGACACTGTGAATGGAAATGATTGTGAAGTTATTTTGAATGGTTTTGAAGAATCCAAAGAGACGCCTTTGCATTCAAATGGAATATTGAATGGAGAGGAAAACGAAGAGATTGTAAACACAGAAACAGAAGAGGAGTTAGAGTGTAAACATAAGCTAACAAATGGTTTTATAGACAACCAGAACATGGTCAATGGCATGGAAACCAAAGAAATTAATTCTTCAATATTGCCAAATGCAGACACAATCGCTGCAAAACTTGAGAGTCTACAGAATGGCCATAGCGATGCTGTAACGGATGTGGAAAATGGCTACGATAGTTTGATGAGTTTACCGGCACCACCACCCACCACAGATGAACTACAACTGAACAGTGATTTAAGTGAACAACAAATGGATTCCTTACCACCACCACCGCCTCCAGAGATATTTAGCCTCAAGGATTTGCCACCACCATCTCTAACAAACGGTTGCAATGCAGACTCGCCACAAAGCGAAGAATCCACCAGTTTTTATAATACACTACCACCCCCACCACCAACCACATTGGATGTAACTGCAACAGTGCCAGCTACCAATACAACACCCACAGCTAATGGTAGGGTGCATGCCTCACCCTTGACACCGCCAGCATCACCACCAGCCCACTACACCAATAATCTGCACGTTGGGCTGTGTAACCAGCCGATAGCGG